>CM018575.1:2317500-3585000 GCA_009078335.1 Salix brachista
TGCTCTTGTCATGAGTTTTCGTATTAGATTCCATGGATTTATGATACATTACAAGTGTTTATAAATGTGACAATCCTCCTATAAACAAGAGAGATAGAGAAACAAAGTGTGCACAATAAGAAAGAGATCCAACAATTATATGTCAGTAACTATCTAATAGGTAACTCGGTGATATAAGTTTGGAATTAAAGAGTTTATTTTCTTTGTGATTTTAGATCTGAATCTTATAGTTGTTAATACGATACTTACTAAAAATTTATATGATCGTTAACTTCAGAGCTAGTGAGATTAGTCAAGGTATATATAAGCTGACCCGAACACCCACATTAATAAAAAAATAATCATATATTGATATGAAAATTGATGGATATGAGGACATGTTAGCCCCGTGCATGATGTTAGTGAGTACCTTAAAACTAATAAAGTAACTCAAACAACTCCAGTCTCAAATAACGAGCTCTTTTATACGATGAGAAATCAGTCAAATATGTAAAAAATATATTTTTTATAATGATAATTTAAGCAAAAATTGTCTTCATTAAAATTCAGACATCTAAGATATATGAAACAAAAAAAAACTCTCGTGCATAGATTCCATATATATGTGTTCGTATAACTTCTCATAGAGCCATTACATCATATAAATATTGTATGATTTTGTAAAAAGGCAGTTTTCTCTTCTAAATAATAAATGATGGAGTGCTTCTATAATGAAGAATATAATAATGTTTTTTATTATTATTTAATTTTGTGCAAAGAAGTAGAGGTCGATGAACACGCAAGCATCACCCACTTTAGAGTAGACATAAATTCTCAAGGATCAAACATAAAAATAATACTGAAATCAAACTTTTATTAATTATACGAAATGATTAGAGAATCTCATAAATGATTTGATTTATCCAAATTAAATAAATAAGCTTTTCCTAGATCAATACCACGGAACGAGGATTCCGTTTTTAATTATATAAACAATAGGATAAGCATCGAATTATATAATAATAATAATAATAAATAAATAAAACTGACAAGAACTAATAGACTAGACGGGGGTTTTATAAAATAGGTGGACCATTTGGTCTCTTCTCGTTACCTAGAAAAATAAAAATAAAAATAAAAATCGTCAATGATTGAACCAATGTGACGCAACATATAGAGTGAGAAGTTTTTTTTTTTTTTTTTTAAATTTCTCAAAAACCCTAAAACCAATAACAATACAAAATCTCAAAGAAAGACCCAAAATCCGGAAACTATTATTCAGGTATTTTTCAAAATGTTTTTGTTCAAAAATATTTTAAAATAATAATTTTTTTTTAATTTATCTTTAATATTATTAAATTAAAATGATCTAAAAATACTATTTTTTTAATTTAAAATAAAAAATAATAAAAATTATTTTTTTCCTAAATCATTTTCAAAACGTAGTGATAAAAGTGTCTTTATAGTGGTTATTTTAAAAATATATTTTTATATAAAAAAATGTGAAAAATGTTTGATATTTTTAAAAAATAACTACTATTTATTTTCCTTTTCATAATTAATATCTCAGACTAAATTATATCAATTTAATCTATAAACTCTCTATCATTTTAACTTGAAAATGATGAGTGAAAAGTCTTTACTATTTCATCGATTGATTCAATTATAATTACTTGGTTGTAACTTTTTCTTTCTTTTTAAAAGCTGTAAATGTTTCTTATTTTAGTTCTGGATCGCGTTGAGATTATTCCTTCTATTTTAAGTATTTAAATTAGTATATATATTCATAAATAAATATTAACCATGAATTTTCTACAAAATTCAAATCTGGATAATAAAACGTGGATAAAATCCATCAACCCTTCATCCATGAAAGCTTTTTGCCCAATCCTCACAAGAAAACAGAATAAAACTAACAGACACGTGTCCAAAATGCAGGACGATATCCATAGTTTTGGATGGAGATATATACTGTGATTGAGGATGAGGATAGGTCGATCGAGCAACCACACAAATGGCTGACGAACACGCAAGAACTAGAGTATTTTACAAATGCATGGTATTATTAGGAATTGAAGTGTTTGGAGGTCATGTGTGGAAGGAGGCCTATAGAAGAAGGGAATTATCATAAAAGCTGTCCGTATGAGAACAAAACATGTCTCTGTCAGGATACGTGGACAGCATCAAGCATCGCTAATACGATAATATATCGATTGGTATGCGTCGATTTTTTTATTATTATTAACTTGTTCCGGATAACTTACAATCATTTGTTTTTGAAAAAAAATTCAAAAAGAAAAAGAAATTATTTTTATTTTTCTTTAAATTAAAAAAAAGTGTTTTTAGACAGTTGTTAATATCAAAGATGATTTAAAATAATAATAATTTTAATACATTTCTGAATGAAACACTTTCAAAAACAACTCAAACCGCACTCCCAAACAAACACCTCAACTAATCTCACGAGCTCTGAATTTAACGATCATGTAAGTTTTCAATAGTCATCATATTAGCAACTACAAAACTCAAACATGAGACCATAGGGAGAACAAACATCTTGGTTCTAATCTATTAACACTTGGTCACCCAATAGATGGTTGTTCCGTTAAAAATTCATTTGAAATAATATATTTTTTTTAAATATATTTTTTTAGGTCGAGGCCAATGTAGAAAAATCCAATATATTCTATAAAGTCCTCGAAACAAGTAAGAAAAGTTATTAAAATACGAAATTAACTAGATAAGTGTTTATTCAATACAACTAAAACAGTAATTTCTTGACTTAATTGAAGAGATTTCTCAACCTCAACTCTTTAAAGTGAGCTAACCCCATTAAAATTGATAGAACCTTTTAATTGGATTTGAATTTGATCTAATAATTAAATTAAATTTTAACGTTGTTTTTGTTAGAACATGTATCGAATTATCTATTTTTCTCATATATTTTTTATTGTTTATGTAACTCATAAATATATTTGCAAAATATTTCATGATACTAAAAAAAAGGGTAAGTTGTTGACTCAGTGGTGGAGTTGGTGGAGAAACGCTGTACATGTAGGTTTTAAATTCAGTAATCCACATATCAACATCGGGGCAAATATGTAAAAATAATAATATAATGCATAAGAACAAAACTATATTTTATATTTCTACATCTCCAAAAGAAATATTCCTTCTCCCAGAACATATTAAGCTCTCACATCGAGGACAGCTTCAACAGCTCCAACATGATTGGGCTGTAAAATGACCAAAACGTCCTTTTATGTCGACATCCTGAGCACACAAATTTATCGGAAACTGCATGTGGCACAGTGGCAGTGATTTTGGCAAAAATAATTGGCTAGACGCCGCGTTTTTGTGACAATATATATTTTTTGTGCTCTTAATTTTGGATAAATCCGATAAATCAATGAGAAAATGATTTGTGTTAAGCAACCAACAAGACGGGTCCCACTCTATGGATAAAAACTCAACATCTATCGATTCTGATGTCGCCGCGGTTCACCACCTCACATTTGTCCGAAGGCACCGCACCGCACCAGACCAGATCTGAGACCATTAAGTTTTGTTTTTTTCCTTATCTTTTCCTTTTTTTCGTAAAAAAATATGCTCAAGTATTGTAAAGGTATTCAAATAAGGAAAATAAATTCAAGACTGGTTAACGTGTCACTGGGTTAAATAAATTGATTTTCTCTCTAATTAGATGATAAAAAGAGACAATAATAACAAATATACTAATTTAGAGGAAAAAAACGTAAATGTCTACCCAAATCAACTTATAACCTTACTAAACAAGGTCAAGTCAACCCGGTTATCTGCCAAATCAACAATCAAAATCATAAAATAGAGATAACTTGACAAGAAAAAAATTAAAGAAAAATCACAAAACAATTTTTTTTTTTAAAAAAAAGTAAATGTCTACCTAAATCAACTTTTCAAATTTGTGACCTAGGTTATTGGGAGCATTTTATCTAGAAAAATCATGAACTCGATTTCTATTTAATTAAATATTGAAGAATGCAATTAAAAATAAAATTTTATTTATACAAAAGGATTAAAAAACAAAAATTAAAAGAGCTAAGATCAAATTTAAAATATAAAATACATCTTATTTTTGATTTAAAGGTGAAATTGAAAAGAAATTTTAATGTAATAAAAAGACCCAAAATTTTTAAAATAATGAGGACAAGATTGAAATAAAAAAATTGAAACAAATTTTTGGTTGAAGAGTAACACTGAAAAGAAAAACTAATTTAGCAAAAGGAAAAAAAATAATGATCAAATTGAAAGAAAAAAAAAATACATATATATATATATATCAAATTGAGATTGGATGATCAGATTGAAAAACAAAACAAAATCTTACAAAAAAACAAAGACTAAAAGAAGAAAAAAGAGAGGTCCATCAGTGCCAAACTCATCCGCCAACTGAGACCGGTGTTATTCCAATATAAAAAGAAAACAACGACGCATCTAATGATACAACAAAATATCATTCTAGAAGGTCAGGAGACGCCCCACGGCTCTCCAGAATAACTCGCGCATCTTCCACGTGTCTTCAAGTGTGCAACGCGAGCACCCACTTTTTTTTTTTTAGCTAAATACATAATTTCCGATTAGCTAAATTTTTTATTATAAAAAAAAAACATTATGAAAAAACCAAAACGCCCCTTAACTTGAAGTTTTTATTTTTAAGAATATTTTGTTGTGCTCACTATTTATTTGAATTGTTTATTTATTTTTATATGAGTGTAAATACCAAAGTGTCACTCGGCTTTAATTATAATAATAAAATAATTATTTTGAAATACAAAAACTGACAATTGACATCGTATTTTTTTTTTCTTTCAACGATATTATGATGATGTACAAACAGGATAATAATTAAAAAAAAACTTCTTCGTCTTTGCTGTTTTGATAATGCCATGAAAAATCAAACCTCAATACTCATATAAGCATGTCTTAAGTTTTTTTTTCCAGCGGAGGCTTTCCAATAAACAATATCAATATATATGTGTGCGTGTCGTGCGTGTGTGTGGTGCGTGTGCGTGCGGGCGTGTCGCGCGCGCTGCTACAGTACTTTTCTATAGCTACAGTAAATTTTGAGGCATTAAAATTTAAGAATCTAATATTTTATTTAGCACTACTAGCCGATGGCATAATTAAATTGACTATTAGCCTATATATATATATATTAAAAAAAAAACATATATATATATATATATGAATGTGTCCAGATACTATGTGAATGTTCGAGTATATCCACATTGTACACCTGTTCAACATTATTGGATCTAACTGACGTGGATCCCTGCTGTCTGGTCTTTGGCTGCACTAATTAAATATACAGCTTTTCTTTAGATTTACATCACCCAATTAAAAGTTGCCAATTATCACGAGATAAAACTCCATGTGCGCTGCGGCTCGATGGTCCACGTTGGCCGCAGGGTCCTTCGTCACTCCAAATCTCCGTATATAAACCACTCTTTCATCGAAGTTGCCAGATACTCGGTAACCCAGTTCGAAGGGAAACTAAACAAATACCATGCCTGGTGCAAGAATTAGAATCCCATTTAGTCAACAAAACTTGATGTCTAACTTTAACCAGTTCGAGTTTCTTGATGAACCGGCGGCGAGTTTATCCGATATGGTTTTCAAGTTTCTCGAGGATGGTGACTGGTCGTCGGGAAGTGAAGGGTGTCGTGAGAATGAAATGTTGGAGTTGGAAGATGAAGGGGAAGAGAAAAATGGAAATGTTGAAGAGGACAAGAGTTTTTGGGAGAACCAACATCAGCTTCTACATGTAAATATCACAATTCTTCATTCATTTATCAATCACTATGTTTTTCTACTGGCAATGTGTTCACCCTTTTCTAATTTTTGTTCTGTATTGTGGTGTCCAGGCTACCTTGTTCAGGACTAGCTCCCTGGAGTCAAGGATTAGAAGTATCAGCAAAGAAGCGTTGAAGGAAATACGAATGGCCGGAACCATCTGTGGTTGTGGTAGACCAATGGCCGCCTCCTGCCGGAGTTGCTTGATGGCAGAAGTCTCTAGCCGTCTTCGGAACGCCGGTTATAACAGTGCTATCTGCAAGACTAGATGGAGAAGCTCTCCAGACATCCCATCAGGTAATTAAACTAAGATCAATATCTTTCATAAGAAATCTGTTCCTAATCCCCAATCATTGAGGCTGCAAACATGCAGTTGATGCAAAACTAACAATCGATGTCTTTGTTTGTCAATACAATGCAGGAGAGCACACTTTCATGGATGTGATCGACAATTCAAGCTCTAAAAGAGGAGATGTGAGAGTTATAATTGAATTGAATTTTCGGGGCCGAGTTCGAGATGGCTAAAGCAAGCGAAGAATACAATCAACTCGTCCTCGGATTACCAGAAGTGTTCGTCGGGAAAGTCGAAAGACTAAACTCTGTGGTTAAGATCTCATGCTCGGCTGCGAAGAAGTGCATGAAAGAAAAGAAAATGCATCTGGGGCCATGGAGAAAGCAGAGGTACATGCTCACAAAATGGCTCGGCACAGCCTGTGAAAGGTCAACGTCCATGCCTCCCTTGTCGATGGGATCCTCGAGCCGATTGCCGAGACCGAAGGCGTCGATGCTCACAGTGGATTTGAAAGAGATGTTGCCTGATCTACATTGCACTGCAGTTGCGGTTGTGTGATTAAAACATGAAGTTCTGTTCTTATTCACTCGAGAGAGATGGGATTATATGAAAGTTTGGCAGAGAATATCAGCACATACAGAAGAATCGTATAAATAATGGAAATTAATCCTCTTAATTTTGTCATGTTTGATCAAACAAGAAATTATAAATTCCTTCGAGAATTCTATACATTAATATCACTGGAAACATCACGTTTTCCAATTCTCAAGAGACTTGTTAATGGGGCAACTTGGAGTCTCGTATTTAGGAGGAATATATGAGGTTTCAAATGGGATTATTGTTTTTTCAAGTAAATTAAAAATTTACATGAGGAGATAAACCTTTTAATTTCTAGAGGTTAATGCGTCTCTATCAAAGATGGTTAGATTTATTATTCCATTAAAAAAAACTAGAATTTATGGGAGCGACAAGGGAACAGAAAAGTCTTCTCTTGTTCTTTTATAAAATTTTAAATTTCAAGTCTTTAATCAATTAAATAATATTATGACTATTATTCACCCTCTCTCGCTTGACAAAAGAATATATTAATTAATTACTCTCTTTTTTATTTTATTCTCAGATTTGTTTTACGTGATCGCATTTTTTTAGACCAAATTCAAGGATAATAAAATCAAAAAACTGAAAGATAGGGGACCAAAATATAAAATGCACCATAAATGAGTGATGTTTCAAATTTCACACAACATATTTATTTTAGTCCTCAAACTTTACAGCCTATATATATTTGGATCCTTATTACTTTTTAAATTCAAATTTGCTACAAATTTTTTTATATATAATTTCTTAGTTTCTAGTTGGAGACGAGAGAGAAAAAGGTTGATGAAATTAAGCAATAGAGAGAAAATCAATGTTTTCACCTATTTCGATCACTAAAATGATTGGTCATGGTATTAAGAATTTTATTTGGTGAGGGAAGTTCTGTTTGTGTTTTTTTTAGCCTTGAAATGACCTGAAAAACAAGATCAAACCTCCGAAATATTTTTGATTTCGAGTTGATTTCAGGTTTTTTGGTGATTTTTTTTGTTAATATTTAAAAGTCATTTGTAAATTTGTAAAGGTGTCTACAATTATTTTTTCAAGTTCTTTTGATTAAAAATTAGGTTGAAATAGGTTTTCTCAAGCTCCGTGATAGCCTTAACTCAAAGAGAAAATGAAGGTAAATAAATGTTCTAAAATGTCACTGACTTGTCAGGCTGAACAATACTTGGTCTTTTATTTTTTTAATCAATATATTTTATATATTTATTTTTTCAGAATTATTTGAAAAGTTTTTGCCAACACCAATGTTTTTTTTGGTAAAAACAATCAATACTAGTGTCAAAATATTCTAATTGATGAGGTGAGTTTACATTATGAGTTTTTTTATCTTAAAATTTCCTAGAAAACATATATGGTCTCAAAATGAGTTTTTATTTTAAGTTGATTTCAAGTTTTTGAATGTTATTTAGGTTTTTGAGGTCATGAATGAGTTGATCATGTTGTTTAGGATGTTTTTTAAGTTTTTTTTGGCGAAGATAAGTTTTTGGGTTGAAAACATTTCTACCAGAATTTTACCGTTACAATAATTATCAAAATCGATGTATCATCTGATTTTTTTTTCTTATGGCAACTTTTTTTTTAATATAGTAGTCTTTACGTGCTCACACACACACATATATAAATTAATTCCCTGCATTTTAAATGATTTGGTAAAAAAAAGAGACGATGATTTATCTCCACAATAAAACTAAAAGTATCCGAAGTTGGTAGCCAGGAACAAATTATTAATTTCTATGTCAATTAAGAAATTCAATATTTACACTTTAACGAATAACATTTCTATAAACATTTGGGACCCTTGGCTGGCAAACATGGTATTAGTGAGGAAAACCACAAGAAAATGATGAATGTGTATGGAATTAATTTCTATAAACATTTTTTTATTTTTTTTAAAAAAATATTTTTGACATCATAACATAAAAATAATTTTAAAAAATATATATAAAAAACGAGTTAAAAAAAATTCAATTAAAATAGAACCGAGAAGAGCTCAAAATCATTTCAACAAAAGAATTGTTTCGAATTTCGGAGCAATGGAGACCCCTTCTCTTTTGTTTCGAATCCTTCTCCTCTGCCTCCAACGTTGCAACTTGCAAGCAATCACCTGCTACGCATAGTATGGATTACCCATCAAATCTTCCACCCCATTTCTTTCTGGGTTGCATCTAGACATCCAATTCCTAAGAGAAAATCCAGATGGACATGTATTTTTTTCGTCACTAAGCTGCTAACACACTAAAAATTGACAGTAATTGTATACAAATCATGTTTAAAATGTCAATTTGTTGTTGCTACTAGTGTTGAATTGTTTCTTTAGATTAAACTTCTCCTCTTTTATTTTTATTTATGACATTCTGGTTCAGGTCATGTTTCATCTTCTTATTTGAAGTTTCTGGCATCCACGAGAGCCTTCAATGATTTATAAATTTATAATATTTTTGATTGTAATGAATGTAAACTAGTCTGCCAAAAATATTTCCCAACTTAGCTCATAAATATTGCTAGTTTATGGACACACACGGAGACAAAATATATACATAAATAAAACCAAAATGAATAGACGCATAATCAAGAGAAAGTTATGTCTCAGTCCTTATATATTAAGAAGCTAATTTCTTGGTCCATATAGTTCAAAAGCTTCACATTTAGTCCCATTTAGTCCTTATATCATTTCTTTGATTGATCACCCCTTTTGGTATGATTGAAAGCTACTGTTGCGGTTGTTGTAGGCCTGTAGCTGTGGTCCTGGGTGCGGTCCAATGTGTATTTAAGAACATCTTTATTTATTAAATTTAAAAAACATTGAAGAAAATATCGATTTAATTTTAAAAAAAACTAAATAAATTATATAAATAGAATACAGTTCCAGCAAAAAAATAAAATTAAGTCCACATGACAGACCCAAACCAACACAACAACCCAGGCTGTTGTTACAGATGACTCCTGAATGCGTGTTTTGCACGAAAACTGTTAAGGAACCATTTCATCTAAAAACTTAAGCTTGTAAGTGAGACCCCGTAATATGATTTATATTATTCTCTAACACCCCCTCAAGTAAAAGTCCTTTGGGCTTGAAACTTGCACAGACCCACATCAACTTGTGCTTGGTTTTTATCAAATAGAATGGGGGTGGTGAGATTCGAACTCGTGACTGCTGTGTCAACAAGACTCTGATATCATGTTAAGAAACCATCTCACCTAAATGCTTAAGTTCATTATCATTGTAAGCCTATATAAAGACAATTTGAATTCAATAAAAGTATGTGATTTGATCCAAGTTTCAGTTTTTAGTATTTTTCAGGAATTCTACCGATTTTTGTCTTGTTCTTTAATTTCCAGATTTCGATCTAATCAGTAGATGTTTAGAACACTTACTGTTTAGATCATAGAATTCCAACAATGCTCTCTTTAATTATTGTTGTGAAACAGTCTGAAGTACATGCAATGCACAAGGGCTGCTTGGCCCCGAGTCAACCACGTGTCTCTTGTCAGAGAATCGACCAGTGACCAGAAAGAATTAGCCAGCAAATCAATCTCTCTTTGTCGCATAGATTAGGGTGTCTAAGCCTACGGTTAATTGATTAAGCTAATCATCTTGTGACACTTTTCTTTTTAAGAGTATTTTTAAAATAATTTAAAGTTTTTATTTATTTCAAATTAAAAAATAATACATTTAGCTTATTGTTATCAAAAATAAATTCTAAAAAATAATTTTTTTGTATATATTTTTAAACAAAAAATATTCATTATCACAATACCAAAACGCAAAGGAGAATTGTTTATAATTGAGGGCAAAACTCGATGCAGCTCTTAATATATATTTCATTATGAAATGAATCCCCAAAACTTTTATTTTATCAATTTTGTCTCAGATATAATAAGTGTTTGATAATATCACATCTCAATCCGCCTATTTAATGATAATCATTTTTTTTTAATTTAATTTGCAATTGTTTGTAAATTGGTCACATTAAAAGCAATAAACAAAAATAACACCAACCCGTAGAAAGTTCGCGAATTTTGATAAGGAAAACTTTAAATATAATCATGTAAAAAAACGTTTATGAATAATAACAAGGAAATGACAAGTTGAGAAAATCACAAATATCATGCACTAAGAGATACATAAAATAATTACTTAAAACATGTCTATGTCAGTGTTACAAACCTCTACACAAATCATATATAGGAATTGTGTTCTTTGACATTTATTTTTAATTCTCAAGGTTCTTTCTCTTATTTCATATGAGAATTTATCGTAATTATTAACATAAATGAGGTTTAATTTGCTGTCAAAATACATAGGAAAAAATGTACCCTACTGCAACTACATCAAAGTAGAGGGGGGGAAACCCTAGATAAGAGCAAATCCAATGATAAAAAAACTCTCCTACAATATAATTAAGTAATTATTTTTAAAAAACTCTCCAGCAATATAATTATTATTAATAATTATTATATTTAAATAAAAAATTGATTTTAAAATAACAAATCATAATAAATCAGTAGATAATTAATCAACAAATGACGATATCCATTATCGTAACTATTATAATTACTACTATAAATATTATTAAGCCTTTTATATATATAATATCTTACTAATTTGTTAAGCAGTTTTTTTTCTTTTTCTTTTTTTATATAAAAAAGGAAGACTTGGACATGAACCCAATTAATCAAACGCAATCAAATCCCCTCTCCAATCCCACCATTACTCCTCACCTTCCTTTCCCTCCTCATGTCTTTCAAAGAAGAAACCACCACCAAGAACGAGTCTCTAGTCCTCGCAAAAACGACCTCATTCCTGATGATCTAATATGGTTATTGCGGACCAGAGATCACCCGCCGATAAGACGAACAACAATAGCCAGCAGGGTCTTGGTCTAGTGGTCAAGAAGGTCTTCTCTTTTCCTCCCACCCCAGGTTCAAGCCTTGTCAGGCACGCCAGTCACCCTCGCGGTGCCTTACATGCTATTGGATTTGAAGGATGTTTAGTGGGCCTGGGGATTTAGTTGTGATGCACGCAAGCTGGCCCGGACATCTCGGTTATAAAAAAAAAAAAAACAATAGCAATAACAAAGTGTGGGGATTTCTTAAGATGTCGTTTTTAGGAAGAAACGACGCAAACACGACACCTTGCTCCTCCTTTACTATTGTTCTTGTTGCTCCAATCATGATGATGCACCAGCAGAAGCATCACCACCGCCAGCACGATAATCACCAACACAACTAGCAAATTGAAGGATCTTCTAATCCTCCTCACGCTTCCAATTCTGTCTCTTCTGTTGCTAGATCGTTTTTCTATACTCGTCATCGTTTTCCAATTCTGTTTGTTATGGCTTTTTTGTTCAAGATGCTACAAATAGCATATGAGAGAGGGAAGGGCCATTTTGGCTGCTTTAATAGCACAATCGTTAGAGCTGAAAAAATTGAAAAAAAATATGCTAAAATGATACTTTTTTGCCTTTGACTCACATGATGGCACGACATTAGGACTTGCTCTAAGAGTCCAGAATTGTCAAGATTTTTGCAAGACTTTTGGTATCGAAATAAGCTTGGCTTATGAGCTGTTTGATATCATTTTATTTCTTTGTTTGATTTTGTTTTCCATTTTTATTTTGTTTTAAAAAAATAAAAACTTGTTTGATTAGCTATTTATTTATTTTATGAAATGCACTTAAATTCAATTAAATATTCAAGTTACAAAAACCGGTCCTAGATTCTAAACCCAAACTCGAGGAGCCATAAACCTAGTCTCAAATCAACTCTCGGATAACTTGGACGAGGTCTTGTTTTGAACCCTATAACCCTAAATGATGTCATGACCAACATCTTAAGTGCATCTTTATTACCGCGTTTCAAAAATATTTTTGAAAAAATTTAAAAATATTTTATTTTTATTTTAATTTAAGTTTTTTTGGTATTTTAGATCATATTGATGTGATTATATCAAAAATATTTTTTTTAAAAAATAAAAATAAAATTATTTAATATTTTTTTGAATAAAAAACACTTTAAAAAATAATATGCGATAGTTTGAACTAGATGCCAGCCTAAATCTCATCCATTTTTCGACTTTCAAATATGAGCTAACATTGAAAACATTAGATCATAGTTTTGAAAACTCTTTAAATAAAAAAAAAATGGTTTGTGTGGTTCTCAACATTTTTTTTTTTTTTTTTTTTTTTTTTTTTTTGCTTTTTTGCCTTTGCTTTCCACCACTCAAATTAAACAAAGACCTGCAGCATCTCTAGTTTCTTTCTTTTTTTCTTTTTTGGGTTAGTAGCTTGTACTGCTGCAGGTATATACATTGATGGAGCAAAACCTTAGTTCATCAAGAACTGACAGAAAATTAATGGAGAAAAATAGAAGAAATCAAATGAAGGCACTCTACTCCCAGCTTAATTCTCTTGTGCCCCGCGAAAGCTCAAGGGTTTCTCTCTCTCTCTCCCTCACTCATTGTTCACCCGTTATTGTTGTGAATTACCTTAGTTCATCAAGAACTGACAGAAAATTAACGGAGAGAAATAGAAGAAATCAAATGAAAGCTCTTTTAGCTCTGATATTCTCTTTGCTGATTTTTTTCCCGGTTTTATTATGCGGGTTGCGTTGCAGGAACCAGCTCTGTCAGTGCCTGATCAGCTAGATGAAGCTGCAAGTTACATAAAAAGGCTGCAGGCTAGCTTGGAGAAGATGAAGGAAAAGAGAGACAGATTAATGGGAATGGAGAGGGCAAATTATACCAGCAAGAATAGTAGCAGAGGAACAATAACAGGGTCAAGATCACCACGAATCGAGGTTCGTGAAATGGGTTCCACGTTAGAGGTTGTTTTGATGAATGGCTCGGATAGTCTGTTCATGTTCAAGGAGATCATTCGTGCGCTTCATGAAGAAGGAGCTGAGATTACTAATGCCAGTATTTCTGCTGTGGAAGATACTGTATTCCATACAGTACATTCCAAGGTATAGCAGCTACCAATTAAGCTAGGTGATAATTGTTTATTACTTTTGCTTGGCAATTTATTTTCTGTACTTTTTAATGAAAAATATTAATTGTTTGTAAGTTGTAGAGTTTTTTGTATAACTCGAGTCCCTGTAAATTAATTGTGCAGGTTAGAGATTCTGCCCACAGTATGAATACAGCTGCAAGGATATCTCAGAGGCTAAAGATGTTTGTCGAAGATGATAGTGAGTTTTGAATTGTAATTTGAGATTTGCTGGTTAAGTTAAGTACTATACATGGAGATCGCAATTTATATAATAGAAATACTATTACCATTTGTGTTTGCATGTATATGTCGAAATTTAAGTAAACTTATTTGTGATTTCTGAATTTATTTTCTTTTTATAATATCAATTACAACTTTAATTACTTGAATAAAAGAAATTAAGATATAATTTTTATTCAGAAATATATTAAAATAAATTATTTTTTTATATAACATATTAAAATAAAAAAGTTTATAATAAAAAATGCTGCTAGTTGAAAGGAATGACCTCACGTCAATCTGCGTTTTCAACCTTTGTAGCATCGAGGCTTCCCCGAGTGACTTCGAAGAAAATTAGAAAAATGAATAATTACAAATGCAAATATTATTCGGGCACAAGAGGTGAAAAAATCAATTTCCCTAAATAAATAAATAAATTATTAGACATGATCACAGGTTTAAAGGGTTTCCCCAACACGAAAGAACAAAAAAACATTTGCTTTCTCATTGAAACACATCCCGACTTCAGGACCATAAATCAACTCACCAATTAATAAAATTCGAGAATCACGGTGACTGTATTTTCTTATAATTCAGACATTTCTTATTTTGATTATTTTAAAACAAAGCAAAAACAACAAAACTGGTTCCAAACCCACCATACTCTCATCTCTCATGCAGTAGTAGTGGTTGATCATAAATATAAGATATTAATTAATTCTAATTTTTGCATTATTTTTAATAAAACTTGATTTTAATTAATGATATTAATATAATAAGAGAGATCAGTTTTTGAAATTACTAGGAACTCTCTTACAATATACTGTGGATTCCAACATTTTTTTTTTTTTTGTAATTTTAGTTTTGATTTTATTTAGTGTGATTTGGACCTTTTGAACCCAAATTAGCTTCTAATTGCATTTTTTTTAGGAGAGAGGGTTTAATTGAAAAATAGGGGATTGAAGTGAAACTTTCAAGTACCATAGGAATGTGAGTTAAAACTTTCATTAAAACATCCATTTTAATTCTCTGTAGTTTTTAGATATATGGTGACCAATCCCTTGAATTTTTTTAAAAAATACGTTTTGGTAACTAACTTTATTTTACTTATTTTTTCAGCAAACAATATTGGAGAAGAGAGAAAGAGTCAGTTGATTTCAATTTCGAGAGAGCAAGTGGTAGTTGGAGAAGATTTTGACAATCAAGACTAACAATTTCTGTGTTAAAAGGTTCGGAATGAAGCTAAGGGTATGTTTGGGAGGGCTGTTGCGGTTGCTTTGGAAAGTGCTTTTCATTTAGAAATACATTAAAATGATATTTTTTTTTATTTTTTAAAAATAATTTTGACATCAGCACATTAAAATAATTTAAAAACACCAAAAAAAATTCTTTTAAATGAAAAAAAAACAATTTTTAAGGAAACAGCGGTACAACCGCCCTCCCAAACAGCTTTTTAAGTGTTTGTTTAGTTTGAAAACACCTAAAGCAACTTTTATTTCCTATAGATTTCGGTTTTGAGGTGGTTTATTGGGTGCTTGGTGGTCATAAATTTGTTTAGCAGGGCATTCAAGGTATTTTCTATGTGTTTTAGATATAAAAAAATGGATTAAAAATGGGATTTTAGAAGAAGAAAAACAAAATCAAAGGAGTCCGTTTTGTAATTTCATTCCTTTCCTTTTTATCTGTCCAAAGCTCATAATCTCATTTTCTATGGGCTTAGGGCTTATTAGATTTCCCAGCCCATTCTCAGAATCGAGATTCGCAATTAACTATCATCGCAAGGTCAAAACCTTAACTCCATGAACAATATAAATACTAGCACTAACAGCTAGGGTTTCTTCAACCTTCGTGTAAAAAAACCCCATCTCCTAGGGTTTTCAGTTTTCACCCAGTTCAATCTCAAAATCTCAATTCCAATGGTAGGCGGCTTCGAAGTGGGTGCTGTACCTTTCAATCCCGACGGTTGGGGTCCACCGGATGCCACCGTCACCACCACCACCACCTCTACACTCCCTGTCAACGTCCCCTTCGCTCCCTTCTCTCGCTCTGAAAAGCTCGGCCGAATCGCTGATTTCACCCGCAATCTTAACCAAGGCCAAGGCGGACCTGGTGGCCGCAAAAACGCTGCAACCGACTCCGTCTTCGACTTCACTGCCGACGATTCCTTTCCCTCCGCCGCTGACAATGACTCCTCCTTCCGTCTCGTTGATGGGAAGCCCCCTCCGCGGCCGAAGTTTGGACCTAAGTGGCGGTTCAACCAGCACAATCGGCCACAGCTACCGCAACGTCGCGATGAGGAAGTGGAGGCGAAGAAGCGCGAGGCGGAGAAAGAGAGGGCTCGCAGGGACCGCCATTATAATCAAAACCGGTCCAATCAGAATCAGCCACGTAGGGAAGCGGCAGTGTTTAAGAGTTCTGTGGAGATCCAACCTGAATGGAATATGCTTGATCAGATCCCGTTCAGCACATTTACGAAACTGTCTTTCTCTGTCCCGGAACCAGAAGATTTGATTTTATGTGGTGGGCTAGAGTTTTATGATAAGAGTTTTGATAGAATCACACCGAAAGCAGAGCGGAGATTGGAAAGGTTTAAGAATAGAAATTTCTTTAAGGTAACTACTACTGATGATCCTGTTATTAGAAGATTAGCTAATGAAGACAAAGCTACTGTTTTTGCCACTGATAATATTTTAGCTACATTGATGTGTGCAACCCGGTCAGTTTATTCTTGGGATATTGTGGTTCAAAGGGTGGGAAATAAGTTGTTTTTTGATAAAAGAGATGGGTCTCAGCTTGATTTGTTGTCAGTTCACGAGACATCACAGGAGCCTTTACCAGAGGCTAAGGATGATATAAATTCGGCATATTCATTGAGTGTTGAGGCTGCTTATATTAATCAGAACTTTTCGCAGCAAGTTTTGTTTAGGGATGGGAATAAGGTTGCATTTGATGAGCCCAACCCGTTTGCCAATGAAGGGGAGGAGGTTGCATCCGTGGCTTATAAGTATAGGAGGTGGAAGTTGGATGATGATATGCATCTTGTTGCTAGGTGTGAAGTGCAGAGTGTTGTTGAGGTTAATAAGCAAAGGTCGTTCTTGACATTGAATGCGCTTAATGAGTTTGATCCCAAGTATTCTGGTGTTGATTGGCGACAGAAGTTGGAGACTCAGAGGGGCGCTGTTTTGGCAACTGAATTGAAGAACAATGCGAACAAATTGGCTAAATGGACTGCTCAAGCTTTGTTGGCTAATGCTGATATGATGAAGTTAGGGTATGTTTCTAGGGTACATCCAAGGGATCATTTCAATCATGTGATTTTGGCTGTTGTTGGATATAAGCCTAAGGACTTTGCTTCTCAGATTAATTTGAATACCTCCAACATGTGGGGTATTGTCAAGAGTATTGTTGACCTGTGTATGAAATTGAATGAGGGTAAGTATGTGCTGGTGAAAGACCCGTCTAAGCCACAGGTTAGGATTTATGAGGTTCCTGCCGATGCATTTGAGAATGATTATGTGGAGGAGCCTTTGCCCGAGGAGGAACAAGCCCAGCCGCCAGAGGAGAATGCTGAGAATACCGAGGCAAATGGGGTTACCAATGACGTGGAAGATAAAGAGATCGATATTCAAGCTTGAAGGTAATGGTTTGCTTTGCTTAGTTGACTGAAAGGATCTCTTTCTACTGTAGTTCATTATACCTGCACTAGACATTACACATATGAATATGATGACCTGTGGAAATTATACCTAAACTTCCAGGTGATGCTTCTGTTACCATGATGTTTGTAATGTGTCGTGTCAGCTGGTCAAGTGGTCTCTGAAGTGCCATTGCATTAGAGAGGCTGAATTAGCTCTCCGCGCAATGGCAGAAAATGTTATGGATGTACTCATATGCATGCAGCAAGCAATAAAAGTTATATTACGTCCTGAAATGTTTGTCATGAGAGCTAACAGCTGTCATAGTTTTTATTCTGTCAAGAAATTTTGCCCCTAACATTTTTCTTTCCTTTCCATATGAAATTTCAACTTTTTAATTTTCTTGCTTGAGGTAAGCTTTTAGTCTTCTAGAGCTTCATCCTCAGACTTTCTGTCAACATTATCATACTAGCCTCTATCCATTTTTTCTTATGAGTGTGTCATTGGTTATCCCGTTGTAGATCCCATAATTGAATGGGTAAGAACTATGCCATAATCGTGGCATGATCAAGTCTACATAGTCTGGGGTTGATTTTAGCTGACATTGTCACCATGAATTTTATTTCACACATTTGTAACATGTTTTGTCCACTTGTTTTCATGATGCCAATGCAAAATATATTTCATAATTTACCTTTGGTGTAAAAGTTGACCTGCTTCCTGTTAATTCCTTGTAAAGCGATTAGCTGTTGGTTTACCATGTTTCATAGTTATGGCTTGGTTTTTCATATTAGCTCAACCTTTCCTCAAAATCCTCAATTTTCATAGATATGTCTTGGTTTTTCTTATTAGCTCAACCTTTCTTCTCAGAACCCTCAATTGAACTGACAATAGAAAGTAACATTTCTAAATGCTGGATTGAGCAAAACCTTTCTTCCATTCTCACCTTGCTTGTAATTTGTAGGTGTTTGTTTGTTTGATCTCATGAATATATTTTGTTCTATCTTTTTAATTGAATATTCTATCTTGGTATATCATCCTCCAATTATAACACTTATATAACTGCTTCCTTTTTTCCATTATTTTTTGCCTTCTATTTGTGAAGCTGGTAAATGTGAGGAAATAAATTTATGACAAGTTAACTTCGTCTTAACTTCTTGTCAGTTCTCACAAGTCAAGGTCACATTCTAGTGTTCATGTGTTCCTGGTTTCTGTTGAATGTGAACCAGAAATATATGAGCGGGTTTTATTTGTTTGAAATTCTCCCGACATATTTATCATCTCATCTTTAATAGGGAAATGTTCAACTTACTAGTGTGCATTTATATTTCATATCAAGTCATCATATATGCACTTATCTCTTTCATGTTTTGCAAGATTATCTACAAGTCATCAAACTGTTGTAATTACCATTCCTATCATCTCTCAACTATAGGCCTGGTTTGCTAATCGATCCTCCGTTGACTGGATCTTGCAGATCGATCTTGGTTGTGCTGTGAAAAAAGGACGAGGTCACAATGGATTTTGCAATTTGAGCGTTTGCGCGCCATCCAGAGTTGTGGTCCAGGCAGCACTCCATTGTTTTATTTTTGTTTACTTCTGGTTCTCCTCAACTTGCGCACTACTGTTGCAATTTGATCACAAAGACTTGAAGCATTAGGTGTTTGCGTTTTTGAGACTTCACTGTACCGAATTTGTAGCTGTGCTGGAGTTTTCTTCGCCTGGAAGCAAAATTATAATACTATTTGTGACTCTGTATGATCCGAATGCTGGAAAATGGAGGCAAAAAACTTTCGTCTTGTTTGAGTTTCTTTGTTCCCTGTTTTTGACCTTAAACAATAAGGCAAAGTGAATTAAACTCTGTTGGGAGTTCACAAATGAGTTCCATCTCGGTATTTAAAGATTAAGTGCTTAATCAAGCCTCTTTCTGTGTTTTGTCCTATTGTTTAGCTTAAAAAACCGAGCACGCAGCAGCAAACCCTGTTCTATCCTGGTACACGTTTTTTTCTAGCCCGAATTCGGACCAACCTTGTATCGCAAACGCTCATGGTTGCTGGTTTCGGCTGCTAAAACTATTTAACTTTTCTAGGTTTCAGATATGATCCGGACCTGTTAAAAAAAAAGAATTATTTATCTGATCAGTATAATTTCTAATCCCAATTTGATTTAACGTAGTTCTTAATTTATCTAAAAAAACAAGTATGAATTTAAAGACTTCAAAGTGATCTATGATTCACTTCTTAAATTACATACAAAATGAAAGATGTGTTTCTGTTATAATAAAAATTATTTTCAAATCAAATTAAAAGTTAATCAAAATTAAATAATTTTAAGTAAGTGATAAGCATAACCATGAATATAAATACTTAACAGATAACCCAAAAACTCAAACTTCAACCATAAACAAATATACTTGTTATTGATCAGATCCCTCGGAGGCACCAACGGATTGCTGTGATAGTTTTCAAGAGGATTTGGGTAGGCGAGATCTTGAAGTCATCATCATATAAACCAAACTTTAAATTTTTGTCCTGTCAATAATACTTGGGGAAAACTTTTGCCCACATGTCATTCGGCAATCTCATAAAGCACACCACAACGGTGTGCTGGCAAATCTTTTTATTTATATTTAATTATTTTAATATAATTCTAAATAAAAAACACTTCAAAAATAATTAGTCTTAAGATTATTAACATTTAGCCTCACACTAGTCATAAAATGTTTTGAACTTTGTTTAAACCTTTTTTAAAAACAATTATTTTAAATTATATTTTTACATTGTTTGATATATTGATATTAAAAATAAATTTTAAAAAATAATAATTATCAAAAAATTGAAATAAAATACAGAAGAGATAGATGATCTATAATTTGTATAAATTTTGTGACTCCTAAAGTTCCATCTATTTGTACAATTTATTTAATTATTTCGTTTCATTTAGCATTCTCTGTTTTAGATCTTCTTCATTCCTCAGCTACCCTTCCAGGCTCTGGAACAACTGGATCCCATTCTGCAACTTCAAAGTCGATTCATTCTTACTGCCGGGAAAGAAAAGAAAAGAAAGTAAGAATGACTGGAGTATGATTTTTAAAATGTACAAAATATTTTTCATTTATAAATATATTAAAATAATATTTTTATATTTTATACCATCAACACATCAAAATTATTTTAAAACATAAAATAAATTATTTAAAGTAAAAAAATACTTTTTAAATGCTTCCTGAACACCACCAATACAGCTGTTAACCATATAAATGAAGGCCGGGGTCTCTAGTTATTTAATAGTCCATATCCCCTCGGGATTATTTGGAGTTTCTCCGACAAGTCAAATCTCATAAAGATTAAAAAAAAAAAGAGAGAGAGAGAAGTATTGGAGTGTGCGGCCCCAATTATTTACATCTTGACTCGAAAGTTTTCTCTTTTAACTTCAATTGGAGGAGCATAATCATTGTTTATAGCGGTGTACGGTACTTTTAAAAAATAAAAATAGTTTCTTTTTTAATTTTTAAAGTTATTATATCAAAATCATGATAAAAAAATGAGCATTAAATTGTTTTTTTTCTCAATGCAGGTACGTTCCTGAAAATCACCTAAAAACAGGAACTAGCGAGCTTATAAACAGGATCGAAGTGCATATTCATCAATGATGCATCATACTTGCTTGCCATGAAAAAATCGAAGAGGCCCGTTTGGGTCGGGATAAGACATGATTATGTGTATTAACTGCATGTTGGCAAGTGTAATCGAGACTGTATTTAAAAGTTTTGTTTTTTTTAGAAATATATTTTATTTTTAAAAAGTTATTTTTGACATGAACATATAAAAATATAAAAAATATATATATATTTAAAAAAAAATCATTTTTTTAAAATATTTTTGAAACTTTTATTACAAGTCTCATGTGTCACGTTTAGCATGTTGTAAGATGTTTAGATAGTTGGTATCACTAATACAACCAACTATTGAACGAGCTTTCAATGGTTTATGAGCATTTGGAAAATATCTATTAGGAAAAAACAACACGACAAATATTAAGAGACACCAAAACATGTGTTTTTTTCTACACTTGGAATCTTCTTAGATCAGTTATGTGGTTCCTTACATCTAAATAGTACACACTAGTTTGTCTCGACTAAAATAAATATCTTTTTCATGAAAAAATATATCTTGATATTATTAAACTCGGTTTAATAAATCAATTTTAATTTTTTTTTACCTGACTCATTGCTTAGCTCGGATTTAATATTAAATTATGTAAGAGTTGCTCCAACATAATTTAATTATTGACTTGATCAATTCAAAGATATTGTAAAAGACATGCTTTGGAATTTTTTTTAAGAAAACTCAAAATGACTTTTTTTTAATTTTGAGTTCTTAAAATATTTTAAAATATTAAAATATTTCACAACTTTAGTAGGTTTGAGTTTCGTGTGTTTTTTAAAATTATTTTTATTTAATAATATAATAATAAAAATATATAATCATAAAATTAAAGATAAAATAAATGTTAGAATATTTATTTAAAATTATGATGATCTTATATAAAACAAATCAAAATAATTTAGGAAGATAAATTCAAAATAAAAATTATATTGAAGGATAAAATTATATAAAAAAAAAACAAGGGATAGAAAATAGAAGCTATCTATTTCATTAATTATATAAACAATGAAGTTTGGTATATGTTCTGCACTGCGATTATGTGTTATTTTTTCAGTAGAATATTTAGGTGTCGCAAATATATATTTTTTTAAATACAATAACTTAAGTTATAGTCTCGACCAACTAGATAAGATAGCTTTATTTGAATCATATTGGAAAAAAAAAGTTTATATATATATAGCGATCAATGAGGACCATATTATTTAAAAACAAAACATTATATTACCAACTTGTATTGAATGTTGAAATTAAAAATAATAAAACTTGTGTACAGAGTCAGGGGAAAAAAAAGAATTCATGAAAACAAAAATTAAATTAAAAACTCCAATACAAAATCTAAAAAGCTTGAACATGTACATCTTTACATCAAAGAATCATAAAAAATATATCAAAATGTACATTTTAATCATCACTTGGTGGTTCACTCATTTTAGCTTACACTACATCACTCCATCCATCGTAACATGCTAAGCTAAGGTCGGGATTGCAATTTGAAAATTCCAACTTGTTTCTCCACAAGAAAATAATATAATAAATATTAATAATAATAGCAGCTCGACCCAGCAATGCAACCCTTTCTAATACTTATTTTTGAATAATAAAGTTATTTTTTAAACAAGTTTGCATAACAAACTAGACAAAACTTGTTTCTTGATTTTCAATGATGAAGTCTTTTCCTTGACGATTACCCTCCACATCGGGCATGAGGAATTCAGAAGCATTTAAGAAATTATTTAGGATGTTGATCTCAAGAAATCAAGGAAGGGAGCAAATTTTTCTAATCAACGGGTCAACCCTTTGAAGCTCACATCTACCATACCACCATGGTTGGCAATAGGCAAGGCCATGGCAGGTTTATATGCACCGGCACCTAGCCTCAAGAAGTTCTTTGCCCATGCACATCATCTTCACCCGTTCCGGCTAAGTTACATTAAAAATATTAATAATAGATGTGATCTATATATCTATATATATATATATATATATATAGCATTCAATATTATTTAAAAGCCATGTATGCAGTGTTAGATTATGTACTTATTATTTGTCAAATTTATTTATGTTATGTACTCCAAAACAAATTTGATCTATTCTTAATTTATAATTATTAACTATCATTAGTGATAATTATACAGTAAACTTTAATTATTAGGTTAAAAATTTAGATTGATTTCTACAGGATTTGCAATATTGTAATAACAATTATATATAATTAAAACCTACAAAGGGTTTTTATTTATAAATAAAATTCATATTAAAAAATAAATATTATATATTTAGCTTTGTTTTATTGGAATTATAATAATTATATGAATTAAAAAAAAAAAGTAGTTAAAATATCCAATTGGGATGGGATGGGATGGGTGATGTAAACCCTTCAATTATCCTCTCACGCACCGATACAAGTAAGATTGGATCACAACGCCAGCAGGGTCTTGTCCTGATGATCATGAAGGGTTTCTCCTTTCCTTTCATTCCAGGTTCAAGCCTTGTTAGGTATACCTGTCATTCCCGCGGTGCTTTACATGCTCATTGGGTTTGCAGGATGTTCAGTGGGTCCGGGGATTTAGTTGTGGTGTGCGCAAGCTGGCCCGGATACCCGGATATAAAAAAAAAGATTGGATCACAATTTCACATTATTTTAGTAGTAATTATTTGAAAGTGTAATTGAGATTATTTTTAAAATATTTATTATTTAAAAATACAAGAAAAAAATATTTATCAAACAAGGTCTTAGCGTGTTTAGCAATGTGGTGCGATGTAATTTTTAATTTTTTTTTTAATTAAAAGTATAGTAAAAATTATGTATTTTTTATATTAACACATTAAAATTATAAAAAAATACATAAAAATATCAATTTAATATTTCCTTAACATGAAAAACAATTTAAAAATTATTTTCACAACAGTAAGGGAATCCTGACTCTAATCCCAGCCAAAACCATTAAGATTTGATGATATCTCACACCGAGGTTCATGCATAATTGTCATTCCAAAAATACTACTAATCTCGAGAATATAATTAATCAAAACAGCTGGTGTATTAAAGTTGCTTATGTAACCAGTAATCAGTGACTTCTCGAATCAGCTAGCTCGAGAAAAATCATCGGGATCTACATGCTGTAATCAATATCACTGAGTGATTTACAAGAAAATGCAGAAATTGTTTTTAATGCTTGCATATGTATGGCTTGACTTTCATCACACTAGCACATGCATGATCGGCTGTCGACTCGAGATGCATAGGATCGGGGTGCCAGTGAGTTCGGCCCTGGCTGAATCGATCTCACCGATCTTCTTCGTCTTCTGGGGTCACACACCTAGGGTTCTTCTTGCTGGTGTAGGTTTCGAGTAGAATTGGCAAGCGACACGTGACTGGCTTGAGAGTCTTCCGGGAAGATTTATCAAGAACCCTAATTAATTCGACGCCATTGAAATGGAAGAAGCAACTGGGGGCGGCGTTTGGACCTCAAACCATAAAACTATGCTCTACCTCGATTTCTAGAATCTAGTTTTTCAATCTCCATATTGATGTCTTCAAAAAATATTCAATGCCATTGGATGCCCAATGGAACCATGTCTACCTTTTTTTTATTTTTTATTTTTCCAATTCCTTAATTTTCAATTCCTAGAGTGGTTATTGGCACAATGGCACTGCCTCTCCCTCTAGTGGCACAGCCATAAAGAGAGAAAGAAACGCAATTTTCTTAGTTTAATTGTTTTTTCTAGGGGTTTTTTCCTTGACCTAGGTTGATAATAATGATAATAAAAGAAACTGACAAATAAAATGTGTTGCCATGTTTAAATTACAAACGAGTTTAAACATATAAAGATTAAAAGTATAGTTTATGAAACTATGAGGACTAATCAATTAGTTTTGATAAGCTATAGGGACCAAGTTAGAATTAACCCCAACAACTCATTGGACCAGTCCGAAAGCAGCCGTCTCCGTCAATGGCGTGCCGTTGCCCCTCTTATAATGAAGCAATGTTAAACTACCTTATAATCAGCATTAGTACACCCTTATTTTTCCATCGGTTCTTTGACAAAAATCATCAAAAAAAAAACAAAAAAAACAAAAATTTAAATTTCGAAGAGAAGTTTTGGAAGGGCATCCCTGTAACAGGGAGCGCAGACTGTGGCTGGCAAAACTCAGAGATTTGTCAGCTTGTCCATGTCTTTTTTCGACCAAGAGCAACGCCACGGTGGAGCAGGACCAAGAGCGTCGCCACCATATCCACACTTCAATTAAATTTAAAACCATATTAAAATATAACGAGCGGCTCCTATTGATATGCTCGCAATTTTGCCTTTTTGTCTTCATAATTCATGGGTTTGGACAGTTTTAATCAAATTTCTATGGAAGTATAATGAGTTTTTTTTAAAAAAAACAGAGCTTAGTTTTTAAAATTATTTTTATTTTTAAATATTTATATATATATAATTTTGACATGTCAATGTTAAAATTAAATATATATGTATATATTTTTTTTTAACTGAAAAATATACATGAACTAAAAAAACACTATTAAAATCAAAGGATGAGGAGGTCCAGAAATAGAAGTCCATCCGAAACTTCTACTTTGCATTGTAGTAATTGAGTGAACAATTCTAAGCCCCACTCTACTCCAGCCTCTGTGCATGTGAAACTCTGTCACTCGTCCACGTTTTTTTTCTTTTTTCCTATATATATTACATTTATTCACGATTTAAAAATATATTATTAATTTTCATGGATTTACATTTAGTCATGGATCTGGAACATGACTATAAATATAAATGTAATGGCATTTTCAATATCAAATTTAATTTTTATATATTATATTATTATTGAACTCTTTTTTATAGACATGTAATTTATGTTATACTAAATAAATTTAATAGAGTAAACAAACATAAATTTAGAAAACAAAATACTTATAAATAAAATTAAAATAAACACTTCATTCACAAACTATTCTATTCTATATATACATAAAAAAAAGTTGAATGGAGTTGAATTTTATCTATCAAGTGGCCGGAGTCCTAAAATGCAAATATTACACACCTGACTTTTTTTTAAACAAATGAGCCTCTACACATCCCTACCTCCCTGTACACAACAGTCTAGAACTACTTCTCGAGCCGATTTGAGAGAGAGAGAGATTTTAATCAGCCAAATCGCAGCGAATCACGGCATTTTAGTCCTATAAAATCCCGCCCTTGGAAGCTTATTTTCATATCTCTCCCTCTCCCTCTCTCTCTCTCTCTCTCTCTCTCTAGGTTTCTCAGAGAGTACCAAAAATAGAAAGAGATGGGTTTTGTTATAGCTAAAGCACATGTGCCATTCCTCCTGTCATTGCTATGCTTCACTGTTTTTAGTGAAAAAGCTGAGCCACCTCATCACCGGGGCTCCTCCCATCACCACCCAACAGCAGCGCCAGTGAGTGCGCCACCGAGTCACCATGGTCACCCACCGAGTCAAGCACCCATCCAAGCCCCAACCCCACATCACCACCACCATCATGGTCACGCACCAGCTCCTGCACCTGTTCACACTCCATCACACGCACCAATGCACCCACCCAAGCCTCCCACTCCTCCATTAGCCCCAG
The DNA here is from genome assembly GCA_009078335.1 of Salix brachista. Lineage (NCBI taxonomy): Eukaryota > Viridiplantae > Streptophyta > Magnoliopsida > Malpighiales > Salicaceae > Salix > Salix brachista. The sequence goes on from CM018575.1 coordinate 2,344,309, forward strand.
CTCTCCCTCCCAAGCCGTATCACCCGTCCCCACCCGGAAATCACTTCCCAAGAAAGCTCGTAGCAGTTCAAGGTGTTGTTTACTGCAAATCTTGCAAATATTCTGGGGTTGATACCCTCTTGGGAGCAAAACCAGTTTCTGGTAACTTGTTCAAACTTTCTAATCCCTCTTTTAGCTTAAAATCGCCTTTTTTTCCTAAAAAATCAGCAATGTGTTAATCTAACAATATCACTAAGAAACAATATTCACTTCTCTTTCTAAGTAACTACATCAATTTGCATGTTCAAGCATAACTAGAGCTCCCCCCTTACAGGCTAAAAAAATGACAGGATCTAGCTTGCTCGTTTATTTTATGAAAAAATTGATTCTTTTCTGTATTTATCTTCAAAGTTTCTTGTGTGTGTGCATGCTCGGGTACATGTTCTTCGTTTAACTATTTTAGCTTGCTCGTTTATTTTATGAAAAAAATGATTCTTTTCTGTATTTATCTTCAAAGTTTCTTGTGTGTGTGCATGCTCGGGTACATGTTCTTCGTTCAACTATTTTACCTTTACACAAAAGAAGACTTTATTTTGTAGACTCACGTACGTATTTGAACGCCATTCTCCCATACTTTTCTCCCATACTTTTACATGTTCATACGCATTCTGTCAGCTTTCTTGATCTCTCTGCGGCATGGGACATATCCGTTAAGTGATTTTGAATTTATGGACAGATCAGAGAGAGCCGACGTCACCACTCTTTTTTCCTAGGTGCATGTCACATAAATTAGATAATAAAGTTATGGGCTGTAGCAGCTTTACTTGTTCCAGGACTAGCTCTTTACTCTAGGTCATGATCAAATGCCTAGTCTAGCATTTTGTATGCGAGAATCCTAGGGCTAGAGAACTAAAAATAGTACATTTTTAGGCCATTGTTTTTCAATAAAGGGTAAAGGGGAGGGAAAGGGTAAGGGGAGGGAAGAAAAGTATTTCTTAGACCACTGAAGTGATGAGAGCATTCATTTTCATGGCAGGTGCCACTGTGAAACTACAGTGCAATAATACCAAGTATCCGCTGGAGGTGAAGACGACAACTGACAAGAATGGTTACTTCATCCTCAAAGCACCAGGGACCATCACCAACTATGGAGTTCACAAGTGCAAGGTGTGGTTGGTTTCGGCTGCAACCACTGCTTGCAGCAAGATAACTAATCTCCACGGTGGCCTGACCGGTGCTGTCTTGAGGCCGGAGAAGAAGCCTTTTGTTGATGAAAAGAAGCGAGAATATGCTCTCTTCAGTGTTGGCCCCTTTGCTTTCGAGTCCAAATGCCCTCGTTAATCCCCCAAAGTCTGTACTGGTCGCTGCCTGCTGATTTGTGTGTCGCCAGCCCACTTGCATCAGAGTTTCTTTTGGGTTATGTAATGGCAGTTTCCTAATTACTTCAGCGTGCCGTTTGAGAGAATAATTTATAGTATTCCGTAGATAATAAAAAAGCATTTTCCTTTTATTATGAGCTCATAAAATTATTCTAAAAAGAAATCATCATCCAGAAATTTTAATAAGTAAAACAGATAACATTTTAGAAAAGAGTACTTTAAAAAGCAAAAAAATCAATCATCATCTGAAAACAGCAGGTCACCATAGTAAAAGTTATATCTAGAAATACTAAAATATATAAATTTAAAATAAATAAATAAATTTGAAATCAAAAGCGTTGTTCCCAACATGAAATTCAAATCGTCAGTAAGTATGGTGAATACTGAGTACAATAATTTTCTTTTCGGCACAGCCTCCAAGAAATGCCGAGTGAAAATTCGGATGCTCTTCCATCGGATTCTTTTATTTTTTGTTTTCGGCTTTCTATTTTTTTTTCCTTCTTACATGACTGTTTGAGACTCCATTAATCAAAGGTAAACAATGGTTTATTTTAAATCAATATGGGTTTTTGCACCAACTGGCCCACAAACTCATACGGATAAGGAAGAAGTGGATATGTCTTTATTCTTACAAGAATGAGAGAGTTTTTTACCATTCTAACACTTGGGTAAAAAAATTGAAAACTATAACACAATTTAGAAAAATATATTTTTAACCGTTGTAGTTGGTGTTAATTTGAGTTAAAGTATTTTAGAGTTCGGTTAACCCTAAACAAAAACACTTACAATATAATTTGATTTGATGATATTTAATGGTTAAAATAAATAATTTTAATAATAATGAATAAGTTAAAAAAAACCATGCACCAATATATCTTGATTCCTCATTTTTACTTTTACAAAAATTATTATTTTTAATTATATTTAAATTTAAAAAATGAATTTAAATATAATTAAATATTATTATTTTTTTTTATTATTATTATTCTACGATTTTGCTACGATTTTTTACGATTTTTGTACGGACATTTTATGATCTTTCTACGATTTTACGATCCGATCTTACGATCCGATTTTTCGGAGCCCTTTCCGATCCGTGTCAAAATCTCAATTTTGACTGCCATGATCATATCTCATCTTCTTTATTTATTGACTGTTTGTTTTTTAATCTTATCTTGACCACTAAAACGTGCGTTTTTGCTTTATGATGAAACAAGTGTTTCTACTGATAGCTGTTGTTACAAAACCGATGATGCTAGAATCATATGATTATTTAACAATAATTTATTTGTCAGATTGTTATTATATTCGCCAAGTTGCTGAAAAAGTTTTTTTTTTCTTGCTCGATCAATTATCCATTAAATCAATAGGTTACACTTTTTGTCGGATGCCAGTCAATTTTTCTATTAAAAAATATAATTTATAAGTGAGTAAAACTTTATTTATTTCAATTTTTACAAGAAATTTACGATATGATTTGAATTTAAGAGTTGCATAATCTAATATTTAATCTGTATTATTGTTCTTTCCTATATATATTTTGTCTATACCTCTTTGAGAATTGTTTTTTTTTTCAATATTATTTTTATTCAGCTCGACAATTGGTAAAAATAAGCCGATGATGATTATAGGATACCCTCTTCCTTTTGTCTCGGCCCCAACACCTGGCTTAAAAACTGAATGGGCACCGAAGCAAGATGGCATGGTTTTTCTATTTGCTTAACGACAGACCTCCCTCGATCCGTAGGATAAAGGAGGATCGTTTTGAAAAGACATGTGGATAGCTTACTTTCAAACCTTATTCAAACACGAATAGTCCATCATCAAGAACATAAATTAAAAGGGAAGCAATTATTATCCATCACATTTCAATCTTTCATAATTCATTCAACGAATCGATGTTGGAGAATGTCAAATCACTCGATTGGTAATATCGGCAGAGTATATTTGTTTCTAAAGTATTTTTAAAAATAAATTGATTTTTTTAATTCAAATTAACTTTTTAGTGTTTTTAACACAATTTAATATGGTGATATAAAACAATAATTTCTTAAAAATATTCTCAATCAAAAAATAATTCTATTGATGCACGCGACTGCCCGAGAAGCATAGAGCACCTCGAGCCCTTTTGAAACATATTTACATGCCCTTTTGTCAAATCACTCAATTGTCGGCATATAAACCTGTACCTCGGTTCGCTAAGCGATATATATATATATATAAAAAATTACTTATATAGATTTTTTAATATGTTTTTTTTTATAAAAAAAATACATGTATATAATAAAATAAATAATTATTACTTATGTTAATAGGTGATGAAAAATTACAAATAATAACTAAATATAAAATTTAAAACAAAGATAAATCAAAATATTTCATCGTGCAAGATAACTATTTAACCTAATTCTAATTTTTTTATTCATTCAAGTGATAATATAAAGATAAACACATTAAAATAAAATAAAAAACAATATCATGCAAGGTTGAATATAATAAAATATTTTATTAAGCTATTTTTTATTTGAAAAAATAAAATTTACTTCCACAAAAGATACAGGATAAAAATTATAGTTGAATAAGAAAGATGTCTTCAAAATTTAAATATATATAAATATATTTTCAAAGAGATTAAACAAACAAAAAAAAAAAGTGATATTAGTTTTTATATATAAATACATAAATAGATAGACCCAAGCTCTTGCTTTTATCGAAAAATCAGGGGGGTTTTAATCCCAAAGAATATAGAAAACATCATTGTAAACGTAATAAATCTATTTATGATTTCAAAAAATAAAATCAACTTGATGATGTAAATTGATATCAATAATATTTTTTTCTATATCATTGGTATTCAACAACCTCTCTCTCAAATCAAGAATTAAAAAATAATAAATAAATAATTTATTGTACCAAAATTAAATGAAAAAGATATTGAGATGTCAAATATATATAATTTTTAAAGTATGAGATCAAATGAAATATATATAACTCTCAAATCAAGAATTAAAAAATAAAAATTATGAACAGTACATTTATAATAAAATATAAGAGGATTCATGATATGGACTCAACGATAACCATTCCACTCGCTACTTGGAAGTCTTTTGGTGCACGCGGCTGCCCAAAAAGCAAGGAGCCCTCTTTGGCAATGATTTGTGTCCTCACCTTTTGAAACATATTTACATGCCTTCTTGTTTCTCTTTCGTCTTCTTTTCTTTTCTGTTTTTAAAAGAATAACTTTTTACAAAAGCTAATGCTCTGCTTAAATATCTATGAAAACTTCAAAATTTAATGCCTGGTGGGTTTTGCACTGGTCGCATGGTAAGATAGAATCAAGTTCGAGGACTAAAGTGCAAGATTCGCAAATTAGATCCCGTTTGGGAGTGCGTTGCAACCGGCGTTTGGGAAAAAATTGAATTTTTTTTTTCATTTTAAAAACCGGCGGTTTGGTGTTTTTAGATCATTTTGATGTGCTGATGTCAAAAATAATTTTTAAAAAATAAAAAAAAAACATCATTTTGATGTATTTCGGCACGAAAAGCATTTTAAAAAGCTACCGCAATCGCACTCCCAAACAGGCCTATTGGAGACCGAAAAAGAGAACTAGGGATGCAAGTGGTTTCAACTTTCAACAGCAACTCGAGAAAATCTGAAATAAGTCAGCTCTAAATTCTAATACCGTCTCTGAACATGATAATTGTGATTATGTAAATAACTCAGAATTATAACATTATAATTATAACTATTTATGACCATTAAGTGCCATTTCAAAGTGTGGTTGAGATTACTTTTGAAAATATTTTTTATTTAGGAATGTATCAAAATGATATTTATTTATTTTTTAAAAATTATTTTTGACATCAACACATCAAAATGATCTAAAAAACTTATTTTTTAATTTTAAAAAATACTTTTAAAATACAGTAACAAACATGTCAAGTTCATCAATGTTTCATTGTTACTAACATTTTTTTGTTGTTGAACATTTATCAAAGTAAGCTCGTCCCATTTCGGTTTTTAAAAAGCAATTAAGAGATGCAATAATTTTTTTTTTTATTTCAAATTGTTTAAAATCTTCACATACATATCAAAAACTGGACAATTATTTTGAGATAGTTTTTATTAACATAATTAAAAAGTGAGAATAACATACTTATATAAAAAATATTAAAAAATAATAATTTAACATGCAACAACCATATCCTAACAATAGATAGAAAAAGTAGGTTGCTCTTAAATAGCCTATTAGTCAAGGTTTTTTTTTCAGATGCTAAAAAACAAATCTAGGTATTGCTAACGTGTCTCTTGAAAAATAATTTAAAAATGAATTTAAATTCAGCTGAATATTGAATGATATTAAGACTATTATCGAATTGATCATGTTGACATTAATTTTCACCATTTTATCGTTCTATGATGAATTCTGATTAGTGCTCTCTCTCCTAAAAAAAAAAAAGATTGGAAAATAAAAAAAATAAAGTTTGGCACTACAATGATTTTTTTGACAACTAAATAGACTCACCACTTATCAACTAAAAGATGAAGTATGAAATTGCCATCTATTTTCTTTGTATTTTTCATTTTGTTGTTGTGCTTTAATTTTACTTTCTTTGAAAACTAGATGTGATTGACTATTAATTTAGGCTCGGAAAAGCTCGAACTGTGAGAAAGAATTTATGATAACCAGATATATATATATACTATTTCAATTAGAGAGTGCACATGGCAACTTCAATAGTAAAATGATCATCGTTGTCAAAATCATGATTTAACTCGTAAAATCATACAATTTTACAAATCAAAAGAACAAATCTAGTTAAATCGAGTAAAAAAATCAGACCTTGTTAAAATCGGTCAAAATCATAAAATTGGATCAGATCGGTCCAATTTTACTATCCTGAATTCCTGACTGATCTCGTGTTGTTAATGTTAAGTGTTAAACTGTTAATTAAAATTCTTTTCTAGTTTTCCCCAATTCTTTTTCTCATCCTCTCAAGTCGCCGTCTCTGCTCATCTCTCAAATCATCCTCTTATTTGTCGTCATCGTTTCCTCTCATCAATCTTCAATTCGTGGCCTCGCAAGGTTAGTTAACTTAAAAAATTGAGGTTTCTGGGTTCAGTGCTGAATTGTTGATCAATTAATGGCGGTTTGAACTAGAGACCACTGTAAGAAGACTTTGAATTTCGAGATTAGACAAGTGCAAGAGAAGACTTGCGAACAGAAATATTGAAGAATGTGTAGCGTAGTTAGCATACTATAATAACTCTACTTTAACAGCAATGAAATTGGCTCTTTGAAAATCTAGAGCTCGAGGCTCATCTTATTTGCTTCCTATAATCTTAGCTGCATTCTTGAAGTTTCTAACTTGCCTTAAAAAATCTATATAGCCCCCTGATCTATGGATTTAGTCTTCTGTATCTATGATTTTAGTGTTCTGTAAACTACTTTACCCTCTGTTTACTTGGTATGTTTGGAAGTTTATATTTTGATTCCCCTTCTACCTTCATTTTTTGTGGATCTATGTGTAGTTCTTTCCCTTATTTAGTTTGTGATCAGTATTCTGAGAATTGCTAGTGTCTGCATTTTGGCTATTTTGAGGTTAGGATTTCAGGAGCTTGGTGTTTCAAGGTAGGGTCAGATGAGGGTAGATAGTGATATGGCCGTGCCATTGAAGTTGGAAATGTAGGTGTGCCAATGGTTATGCTGGTGGGGGTTGTGGATTGACAGAGGAAAATAATGTAATTGTGGCAGCAATTGTTTCAATTGACAGAGCTTGGGCTCGAGGAGTGGAGACTTGAAACTATATTCTTTAAAGAGAACAATTAAGAGTGTACTGCCAATGTTTATATATGTGTGTGTTTATTTACTGCCAATTGTTTATTTAACATAATAAAATTCTATAGACATAATTATTTTGTAATGTATTTTATTTTATTTAAAATCATGTATGAACCTTAACTAATAAAATTTTATGGCCATAATCGTGTTGTATTGTATTAAAAAAAATATTCTACCTATACAATTTTACGATTTTTATATAAAGATATTTTATGCACGATTTTATAATTTTATGATTCGAGTTGAAAAACAAGTTTTATATCGTGTCAAAATCATGATTTTGACAATCTTAACTGCTACATAACTTACTTTTTTTTCAAGTGTTCGTGCAATATTTGAATGGAGAACGAGGGCGAAAAAAATCGAGGAGGAGCACAGCGACAAGGTGGTGTGGAGTTTAGCGTGCATGATTTCCTGGGCCGTATAGTGGATCTTCCAGTTTTCTTTTAATGGATTCCGTTCTGCAGCCCAGACCATGTTTTCTACAGGTTCCGAATGGGCTGGCTTTACTTTTAAAATCCTCTTTAACAACCATGAAAGGGCTCTTCGAGTGGGCTTCCTTTCACTTTAATGATGCTGCAATGGGCTCACAACTCCTCATGTATCTCTTCAAGGCATCGAAACCGAATTTTCTCTGAAGAAACACCCTCAAAATATTGGGTTCATATTTTAAATATTGGGTCGAGTGTACTTGCGAGGTTTAAAAAACATAATTGCTAAGAAATAAACTGCTGAGGAGATGGAGATAGCGAGGATGGAGATCTCTCACACCGAAATTAAAGACAATTTCTACAGCCTTGAATCAGCGTTGCAAATAGTGGGGGAGGTCAACACGCTTGTCATTTTATAGCTTTGGATTATCTCCAGGCACATTTTATTCTATAGTTGACTCGGAAATGATGCGGCTGGAGATGACCGACTGACATGAGGATATGTTCGACTGTTTCAGGATCCCCGAGAGTCTCTTGTATTCGAGGGTGTTGCTCTGTGAGACTTTGTGGGCATCTTAGAAGACGAGATCGTGAGCCTATTGGGGCAGGAAACCGCAATTTGATGCTCGGATCGGATCGGATCGGCTTCTTCGATATCATGGGAATATATGTTCAGAAACGTAGATTCGGGGCCCATCACCACCTAATTTATTTTCGGAAGTGAAGAATTTAAAATTTAGAAACAAAAGACAGGCAGCAAAACAAAAATTGGGAATGTATTATGGTCCCATCCCATGTTGTAATCTACGCTTGTCTTTATATGGTTTTAATGTTTATTAAATGTTTGATGGTGCTTGACTGCTTCCCATGGTTAAAATTAAACAATAGCAGTATAACAGGATTGAACAAAGACCTTCGAGGCTGAGGCTGAGGCTGAGGCCTCGGACGCTGAACGGGATTTAGTAAATATCAAAATTGAAAAGTCTAGAAAACAAAAGTAAAGTTTAAAATCCAATACATTATGGAGTATAAATAATAATAATAATAATAATAATAATAATAATAATAATAATAATAATAATAATTAATTCTCCGTGATTAACATGACAATTGAAAAAAGAAATCTTCAACTGTTAACAGCATTGAAAAAGAAAATATATTCAACCCATGCATTAATGCACAAAAAATGACATTGCAATGCATATTCAACCCCGTGCCAGTTTTTTAAACAGCCGAAACTTTTGACTTCTTGTAATGAATTATCTGCCAAATTATTTTTTTGTCGCACTCGACTGGCTAAGTGCATGTGATTGTCATTTCGAAAAGATTTAAAATAATATTTTTTATTTTAAAAAAATTATTTTTAATATTATTATATTAAAATAATTTAAAAACACTAAAAACAATCTCCAAAATATGATTTTTCAAGCCAAATAAAATGTGTACTCTATTTTTTTTTCTTTGCCTTACAAAGAAGGATAACATCTATGAATTGTGTGTTTGGTTGGGATATTAATTAAACTGGATTTTCTTTATTAAGAGAATTATTGAGCTTTAAGCTGATTAACAAGGGCTAACCCTCTTTTATTATATATAAAAATAATTAAAAAGATTGAAATAATCAAGAAATCAAACCTAATTCATCAGAGAAGGTTGAGTCGGATACATAACAAATAATTGATGGGAAGAAACTCTATAAATGTCACGTGTTGGAAAGTTGAAGCTCACGTTTAACGCTCGAGTCAGGAATTTAATTTATAAATTAGCTATACGTTTGAGTATCTGTTTTAAGCAGGAGTGAACGTCAATGAATTTAATTCTATTCAATTTTTCTATAGAAATGAAAAGGAAGGGCACGTTCCATGATTGCTCTAACTTTAGCTGTCGTCCCCCCTCATTCCGAATTACTCTTTACTAAACGTTGTGGCATGTAGATAAAATACAGGGATGAAATTTGTTTCTCCCACGAAAACTTGTTAGAATGGGTTCGGGGTGATTGCAGAGATTTGCTTTTTTAAGTATTTTTTTTATTTTTAATATTAATATATAAAAATCAACTTAAAATACCAAAAATATAACAATTTAAAGCAAAAGGTAAAAATAAAATTCAATATTTTTTAAAAATATTTTTAAAATGTAATACCAAATAAACACAGAGTAAAAGTAATCCAGTAATAGATCTTTTTTCTCGTATATATTTTGATTTCAATTTTCATTTCTCAAATTAACTCATTTTTTAATATGTATCCTCCTCCATCTACCTTCCTTTTATATCTTTTTGTTGACCTAAAAATCTAATTCCTTCGAAATGAAGAAACTTTTGATTTTTCGTAAAACTTTACATGTAAAACAACACTAAAATAGCAGAAAGGAGGAGGTTGAATAGGGTTTTTTTCTTAACTGAATCAACTAAAAGGAGACCAAAGGCTGAAAAGGCACGTCTGGATATGCATACGGGCCTTTTCTACCCGTTCACTGTAACATAAAAGCAGCATCTCAAGAACAGCAAATAGTTTAAAATAAAATAAAATAAAAATAATTTCTTCTAAAAAATTAAAAACGTGAATTGGGTTCATCTCTTTCCTTTTACTTTTTTTTTCATGTAACTGTATAGCTCTTAAAGATTCCAGCAGATGAGTATCCACTTCAATGTGTGCATGCTTCGTCAAGTTCGAGTCTCTGATCACCCTGCACAGAATTCAATCTCGTCAGTTTTATTTTATTTTTTATTTTTTATAAACTTGAAATATATTGTCTCGTATAAATAGGAAATTACCTCGGGCTGGACTGATGTGTTATGGAGAAATGTATTTCCTTATTCTTCTTCTTCCATTATGCATTGCATGCAACGCAAACTGACTTTTTCGAAACTCATGATTGACCGACGGTGAATAATTACAGCTGAAGATTTAGATCCAAGATACTTAATTGGAAATGCTTCATCATTGTATTTAGGAAAAAAAAACTTGTTTAACACTGCCAATTCACTGGAAAAAACCCTGAGATGTTTGAAAAGTTTAATAAATACTGTTATTTAAAATATTTTTTATTTAAAAATACAATTTCATTTAATATCAAGTTCATGCCTATTTCTTGAGTTTTCATTAGGGGGGGACTGGTAGGGAACATGATGTGTTTGTGAATGCGATAATAATTGATTTTTAAAATGTTTTTCTGTATGAAAATACATTGAAATATAGGCATATCAATATAAAAATATTTAAAAAAACTAATTTAAAATAATATATATATTTTTTCCCCGAAAACCCTTTTAAAACAATAAAAAAAAACAATGTGGCAGCATGCAACAATAATATCGACACCAATAATCTGTAAATGGACCTCTCACAAAATTATTGAGGGGATTGAATGGTGAAGTGTACATTTTGCCTAAATCAGAATCGATGGAGGGGTGGGGGCGTAGACTCGAACAAGGGGCTGACTGATCTGTACTTAAATAATCTGTACAATACAAAACATCACACATGATTTCATCATTTTCCCTGATTGCCATAAATCTAATGGGTCCATGCTCACGGGGACAGATGGGAATTGCGATCTGCAAGTGAAGGTGCTCTTCCGCTGCTCGAAAGATGGATTACAAGTCGGACCCTTTTCTTTTTTTTTACTGTATGATCAAATGACATTTATCATGGGGACGGTTATGATTTGGACCTGGAGATTATCTGATTGATTAGCGGTTATAAATCCGTGATTATATTTTAATCCAGTGGTCAGCAAGGGGCTGTAAATGCTTCGCAGAGACCGAAACAATAAGCAGGACAATTAAATTTATGATGATTTGGCTTACCGTGGTCAGACTCGAAGGGTTTTCTGGAAGTCAATGCCAACATTGCCAAGTATTGAACTCTTTTTTGACGATTTCTCTCGGGCTCAGTCACTGCTAGGCCCCGCCCCATTTTTGTCCGTGATCCTAAACACCGCCGATGGCATATCACCAGCTGGAGCTCACATCAAAACAGAACCACCCTCAACTGAAGCGCGTGTACAATGACAATTTGATCCTCAAGCAAATGAGGTTGCTTAGATGTCATGTTCAAGAATTCAGTCCCCCCTTTATTCTTTTTCGGGGTCAAACACATCGATTTCAATAATTATTATTTAAATAATAAAACTTATTTTTAATATTATTAGATAAATTAATTTTAAAACACAAAAAGAATAGTTTTAAACATTGTTTTTTAAAAAAAAACACCTTATATAAACACCCAATTCGAAGGTGATCGAATACCGATTACAATTTGATGTCCTGAATTGGAGCGTGAACGCAGTCCCCAAAAAGCGTCAGCCGAGGAAACTTCAAAGTACCGAGTCCCCACCAAAACATTTCTTACCAAACTAAAGAAAGTAGCAAAGTCTCCCATCTCTCTCTCTCTCTCTCTCACGCACACATCTCTACTTTCCTTCCAGTTCGAAACACTTTTCTTCCTCTTCATTTCTGTCTCTCGAAGATAGCAACAAGAAAGAAAGCAAGACAAGCATCAATGGAAACCTCACCAAGACATCAAGATAATAAAAACCAACAATCTCTCCATCCTTCACCAACTAGCTACAGCAGCAGCAGCAGCAGCAGCAGCAACAGCAACAGCAGCTCCACCACCACCACCCCCACTGCAAATAATGTTGCCCTCAACAACAATATTAACCACCCTCCACCATTTCCATCACCCAAATCCATTTCCAGATCCGAATCCACTAACCCATATCCGACAACTTTTGTCCAAGCCGACACTTCTTCCTTCAAACATGTCGTCCAGATGTTGACAGGATCACCCAAACCCGCCACCACCACCACCACCACGACGACCCCCAACACCTCGCAACTCGACCCATTACCTAAAACCCACAACATCCCTCCAATTAAATCCATACCCAAAAAGAACCAATCTTCCGGGTTCAAGCTATATGAACGTAGAAACTCACTCAAGAACCTCAAGCTCAACCCTTTAAACCCAATTTTTGCTCAACCCAGTCCAGGTTTTTCTCCAAGAAAGCCAGAGATACTCTCTCCAAGCATTCTTGATTTCCCTTCTCTTGTTTTAAGCCCGGTTACACCTTTAATACCCGACCCGTTTGACCGATCCGGATCGGCAAACTATACTAATTGTTTTAGTCCCATCAACACCACCACCAACAATAACGTTGTTTACGCAGAGGCAATGGATACTGATGCAGAGGAGAAAGCAATTAAAGAGAAAGGATTTTACTTGCACCCGTCACCCGGATCCACACCAAGAGAAACGGAGCCCCGATTGTTGCCTCTATTCCCTATTACTTCACCAAGAATTCCAGGTTCTGTTAATCCTTCATCTTGAGCAAAAATAAGAGTAGTAATAAAAGTCATTTTTAATCTTTTTTGGTGTAAGATTTTTATATATAATTATATATATTGTTGCTGCCTTTGATGGTAATTAAGGTGGTGCTGATTATGAGACTAAACCAAAAATAAATAAATTGTAATGTTGGATATTTGAAGAGTGTGAGAGAGAGGATCTTCGCTTCAATTGTATATTTCGATGCTTGTTTTATTTGTGTTCTCGTTATCTCATTCAGGCCTTTTATTTTCTTGTTATTGTATTAAAGTGTTTGGTTGATGAGAAAGTTGGGCACGTTAAAAGAGAAAATAAAGTTTATAAAGAAAAGATGAAAGGAAGAGTCAAAATTTGACTCTTCTAACGTTTAAGGTTTGCAATAAAGGGATGGTTGTAAAATTGCTAAAAATCAAAGCCAATTATTAGAAATTGAAATTGAAGTAAATTTGGTAAATTTTCTAACTTGTAGTTCGTTACGTTACATTATTGTAATGAGTTTAGGAGCCATTTGGTGGATTAGCTCTCGCTCATTTAATTATGTTTTCAAGCAATTCTTAAAGGAAATGCAGGATGACTTCTATAATTTGAATTTTGAATGGGACATTCACTGAATGACCAATTTTCCATTCTGTCAATAACTGCAACATTGAATGGACTGACACCCAACTCGGTTGTTCAATAACTCTTTTCAGAGTCTATGGAAGAACAGTTTTTGAATTGAATACTGAGGTGAGGAGGGATTAAGGGGAAGAGTTTTTTTTCCTTATAAAATGGGCAAAAGCGCACTCTGGACTTACTGTCGAAGACAGAGTGGATAAATGGGCGAGGAATCTTGACCTCCCATTGTCTTTCAGTTTCTCGAGTGGAGCAAAAAGATGCCCAGGAGTGGCATAGCATAGCATAGCATTTCTACGTGCTGCTGTGTTTTTTAATGGCCTACAACACCTATCGCCTATGAGAGTTCCTTTTGGACAAGGAACTGACAATGGACGCGTAATGGTCCCCATTAAGATTTTTCCTATTTTTTCAAGAAATGGTTGGTATTTTATTTTGATGCTTTGGTCTTGGGGATGTAATTAGGGTCTTAAATGGAAGCAAGCAATGCTGTAATCAGTGGTGTTAATGACCAGATTGGTAGAATTTCAGCCAGATGAGAAGGGGGATCATCGTATTGGTGGGATCCAAGTAAACCTCGGACCCACTTTGTGTAAGAAGGGTGGGAAAGGAATGGATTAATGGCCCATTCGAGCGAGTTTTCCAAAGGTAGAGGGACTACTTTGATATTCTAACACTAGTTTTGCTGGAAAAGCAATCATGCAAAGGCAGTTGGTTTCTCGTTCTTTGAATCTAACACTTGATTTTAAGTTTGCTTTTTGACTCGAAGAAGACCCTAACTGTGGTAAATGGGGACGTGAGAAAGTGAAGGTGGGACTTGTCGTGATGAAAGGAAAGAAAGGAGGATAGCAATGGGAAAGCCATAAAACATGGTTTGAACGGTGGGTTCCCTGTGTTTTCTTGTGTACACACACTTTGTTTCTTTCCGTGAACAATTCGGCCAGGAGAGACTGCATCTTACAGTTGGCGGGTCATTAATTGAGAAATTTGATACTTTCATGTGCGCCGTATGGGGTGGAGACCCCTCGTTGGCCCTTTCCTTGCCAATCATAATCATCGTCATAATCATCACCGTCGTTTTCTCCCCCCCATGTCAATTTGTTCGTCCATCTGCATCTTTTCCACGAGGCACGCCCCGATTCACTCAATAGAGTGAGTGGAGTGGGATTTATGCATCCACGGCTCAAATGCTGAATGTTAGGCGCCTTCATTACTGTAAAAGCATGCCAAGTTTCCCAACTTCCATTTGAATAGAATAAACTTGTCTAGTTAGTGTGGCTCTGACTAAAGAAAGGGAGGGCGAACCAGACGTTCTTGAGATAAGGCATTTTGGTGGAAAAGGTGAGGTTCCTATTCCTTCGACAAATGTCAATGGTTGATCTGTAAAGAAACTCACATATAATAATAACATGGTTGATAAGAGCCGTTTATGAAGAACAATTCTGAAAAGATATCAAGCACTCGCTTATTCCCACTACCAAAAGATGGATGTAAGAACAAATACTTTTCCCTTCCCTTCTCGGACACTTGTTTTTATCATCTGTCTTGTAATAAGTCCATTTCGAGCTCGAAAACATAGGCTGGCCTTTTTTGCTTCTTTGGATTGTTTAGACAAATATCGAGCCACTAAACTTCGATCACCAGATTGGGAAATATCGTTTGTTTGAAGTGGCAGTTGGGCCGCAAATTTTTGGACAGTACAAGATTTTTCATCATTCCTCATGGGCCTTGGAGTTACTTGATAATCATTATCATCATGTACTTGAGTCCAAATCTATTTGCTAGCTATGGACAGAGATTGTGATTCAAAATACACTTCTTATACATGAATTCATGTTGTCGAATGCAACTAGAAATCTAGAATTCGAAAAAAAGCTGACCCGAGATGACTAAACAAGCTGGGATCTGCTAGAGCTTGAATGAACAAGGACGCAGACACACACGGTTGTGTAGCCGCAGAACATCTTACCAGTCATTGGTCCTTTTCCCTTCCGAGGCCAATTAGGGATATCTTCTTAATTTGTTCAATTGATAGAGGACGTGCAAATATTATTGGTTGAGAAAAACCTAATCAAAACTTTCATTAAATTCAAATTACATAAAATACTAGCCTTTCATTTCCTCCAAATGTTACATATAAAGTTCAGAGACTTGCAATTACAGAAGCAATGAGAGACTTTTAACATCAAATATGTATGAAGAACACAAAAACCAAATCATAAAACATAATTAAAATACCATTTTAAACTGCAGCGTAGCGTTAGAGGAGGAAACGTAGCAAACAAATTGACAACCGAAGAATCCCAGATTAATGCATACTCAAAGGGCATCTATCCTTTCCTTTTTCTTTTGTTATGGTGCTCTCTCTTCTGTTATCATTCTCTTCATTGATTAATGAGTGTACCGATGGCACCTCGTGATGGTGCTGCATCCACGCTTGTAAGGATTAGCCTTTTGCCGCTGGTTACAGTTGTAGTAAGAACTGCCGCGACGATTGCAAGGGACCGAGTTAGCCTTTAAAGCTCCATAGCTAATGTACCTTGTCTTCTGAGCCAGCAACCTGTGATTGATCTCAGAATCCATCATCATCTCAGTGCTGAAGTCGAATCCATTGTTGTCATGGCCTAAAGTAGACAGGCCCCAGAGATCAGCACCATCCATAAAAGTTGTCGACTCAACAACCATGGTTGTAGCCAACATGAGGAAAACCACCCAGAACTTGGAACCCATTGTGGGCATGGGAACAAACACAAGAGAGAGTTTGGTGATACACTGACACCCTGCCCTTCCAAATAGAGGAGGGGAAGAGAATGATACACAAAAAAGAAGAAAGATGGGATGATTTTCAGCTTGTTAGGATAAAAAGGAGGGAGAGATGGAGCTAGGAGATGAAGGGTACGATTTGTGGCTGTTAGTTTCATGACTTAAACGTGAATTTTGGGGGGTGTCCGATTCTTACTCCTTATTTTTCTGCCGAGATATGTTTGATTTTAGGTTGTTCTTTCTATTGTTTGTTGTCAACCCTTTTGTTGGAAACTAATCTTCTTCTTTCTTTGACTGTCCATTATTAGTATTTTGGATTCTAAACCCCCCTTTTTTGTCCTCCAACAATTTGTCAATTCACCGTAATGCTGGATGGAGACCTGATCAGAGGGTTGCCTCTCTAGGGTTTAGTTAGTTTTATGTGTCCCATGCATTACCCATCAAAAGTTAGCATCTCAACAAACCTCATTTACTAAGAATAGAGGGTATGAGAGGTAGGGTCTACACAAGTCACGAATAAAATTGAACAACAGGAAAATATGTCGAGGAAACACAAAACTTTGGAAGCATCATGCCTGCTGCTGCTGCTGCACACTTAGCACTTGTCCCTGCCAAGTTCGGCTGCTCAAGCTAATACCGGTTGGACTGGGCTAGTAATGATGAAGAAATGAAGAAACACCTGCTGGGAACATCTCCGGCGGCCATTAATCGCTTCCGTCAAGATCACAGGCTGCATGTAGAATGGCTGGTCTCAGACGGGATTTCATCAACGGCCAGGCATTGACTACTCCCAGACATTCAATCCTGTGGTAAAAACCAGCAATAATTAGGTTTCTTTTAATCATTGCAGTGATGAATGGCTGGTCACTTAGTCGGGTAGATATCAATAATAAATTCTTGCGCGGTACTCTTGAAGAAACAATCTTCATGCATCAACCTCTAGAATTTGAAGATATATCTAAAACTAAGCATCTTTGCAAGCACAAAAAGAGTATTTATGTTCTTAAACAAGCTCCACGACAGTCTACAAGACTCTTTAGGGTGCACTTCTTGTGTTATTGCCCTTTTTATATCGATTATATAATCGTCAAAGACAACACACTAAGGGATGTTTCTCACTTACTTTCAAAAGTATTTTTTTTTAAAATGAATTATTTTTATTTTAAATTATTTTTTTAGTATTTTTAGATATTTTCATGTCAAAAATAATTTAAAAAAACAAAAAAAATATTATTTTAATACATTTATGAAAAAAACATATAAGGACTATTTTTGTCTCAACATATGTATATCCAGGATCTCCTTTCATGATCCTCATGGACAATGCTAAAGAGACATTCACTCTAATGTCCACTGAAACTAAGTTTTACATTTCAAGATAATTCAGAGCATAGACATATTTGAGTATCGCAACTCGCAAGACCATTGGAGCACTTCAATATCTATGACTCACTTGTCGAGACATCTCCTTTGTAGCAAACAAATTATTTCATTAATGATTGAGAATAATATCTTTGGTTTTATTTAATAATTTAAATTTTTAAATAAGATAATTTTTTAACATGATATTAGAATTTTATTAACCAAACAGTTACAAGTTCGAATTTCATAATTTGTTTTTATTAGATAAAAATTTCACTTGAAGATATGTACGTTAAAAAATGATATAAATTGATATAAATTATATATTCAATCTCCTAGACAATTACATACAAAATCTGACAATAAATCATTGGGTTGCAGAAATGTTTCTAATGTATCTCAAACACACAATGTTTCATGGTCTTATACTACAAAAGCATGATCAATTCCAACTTATGATATATATGGTGACGCGGACTGGGCATCAAATTAATGCGGACACTCGAATTTCAACCACAGCTTTCATCACCTTCATTGGTCCCAATCCAATCTCATGTTTGTACACAAGCAAAGGGTAGTCTCAAGATCATCAACAGAAACATAATTTCAGGCACTAGCAGCTGCCACATCAAAAACAATTCGGCTCTATTCCCTGATCAATGAGCTCGGTCTCGACCTCAGAGAAGCAGCACCGCAACTGTTTTGTGATAATATTGGCGCAGATCACTTCATTCTAAATTTGTTCCAACACACGCGGAAGAAATTTATTGAAACTGATCTCCTGAGATCTTGTCAAGAAGGGAACTATCCGTGCGCATCACGTCCATATCATCCATCAACTTGCTGATCTCCTTACAAAATCAACGCTTTCAAACATTAAGATCCAAGATTGGCAACGTAGATGGCACCTCCATCTTGAGGAGACAAATGAGGATATGTATGCAGAAGATCAGCACCATAATCTATAACTGCGTCTAACATTTTAAGTGTTTTGATCAACTGGTGTAGGAAATTTGTACAGCTCATACTTTCCTACATATAAGTTGCTTTACGCTAGCATAAGTTTAGGGGTAATTTAAGCTTTTCAAATCTGTATTTACACCTCCTCTTCTACTAGAAATATGTGCGAATCATTTTCTTCATTATTGTCTAAAACTCTATAGGGATAACATCATAATCCCTTGATTTAATCTAGAGTATATTATCTCTCTAACCATGATCATCTCTTGTAATTTTAGCATCGCTCCACAACTATTTCTTCTCATTTTAGATTGATCCTATAATGATAATTGTTTTTGAATCGAGATAGACTCTATAATCGAGTCTTGAGTCCTAACCTACCAGAGAGGTATGCTTGAGTTAGCTTAATAAATATGAATCTGCTCCATTTTTCTTTGCTTTAGTTGCTGTCTGCTCGTGCTCATCTACTACACAGCAAAACATAACATCGAGGGTCTCATTCTTCAATTTTTTTGCACAAATGGCTGCACACATATATTGACTTTTTTTAGCGTATAACATGACCCCTCAACTACCCACCAGCCCTTTACCATTGCACAGATGAGTAGTTATGCCAAGGCTTTCTAATATCTAAGTGAACCAAAACACACACACACACACACACACACGTAATTCTTTTCCAAAAAACTATCGAAAATGAATTTGTTTTTTTATATAAATTTTTGTAAGAAATAAATAAAAAGTTCTATGAAAACATCTAATTAAATAAATAGATAGCCATATATATACATATATATATATATATAAATAATAGTTGTTTACCATAAACAAAAGAGAAATTGAAATAAACTAAAAAATGAATGTAAACTAAAATATTCAACCGAGACATTCACCCAATTGTGTTTACTAAAACTTGTTTATTTAAATTAATATAAAGTAAATTCGCACCCTAAAAAAACTTGGGATATAAAAATAAACACAAAAGAAAAACATATAATAAACTCATACTCTGAAAAAATATTATGCAAGCCGAACACATCAAAAATTTTATTTAAAAATAATTTTTTATTCCAAAAATAAAATTTATTTGTATAAAACAAAAAAATATAAATAAATTATAATAATTTCATAAAAAATAAAACACAAACAAAATAATTTGTGTAAAAAATATATTTAAAAAAGCATTCAAAACCCGTGAACCAAGAGATATATCAACTATCTACTTATTAGTAAAAAAACCCATCTCAACCATGAAAAAACCTTATTACTTGCCATCTTTAAAAAAGAAAAAGAAAGAGAGTAATTACTAACAGACATTCTTATAAGCAGCCACCTCTTACTTTGTCTGTTTCAGAACTGAACCAGAATAGGTGGCTAAACTATTCTTGGCTCTACCTATCCCCGCGCTTCTCTCTCTCAAAGCTGTGCTCTTTTGGTTGGTTGTTGTGGTCTCAATTTGTGCTACAAGCACTGGCTCCTACTTACTAGCTTTAATGGAAGTTCTCTTCTGTTTGTTTTTGACTCTTTAATTTCCTCAGGTGCTCCTTTTCTTTTCGTTTCGTTTTTTTTTTTTCATTTTCAACTGCTGTTCTTTCTTTTCTTTTTATGATCATTAAAGATAATAGCTTTTGTGCTTGTTTCTGTCCAAGTTTCTCGATTTGAAGTGCGTTTCCTTACTGTTCCCGCTGCTGCTGCTGTTCAACTTTGATTCTTGTGAGTTTGGTTTGTGCCTTGATGGAATTCCTCGATTCTTGTTTTATGAGTTTTTCCCTCTTTAATTCCTCTGTAATTATTCGTAAAAAAGAGAAGAATTCTCTTGTAGTTCACTGTTGGAAAATTCTTTGTTTAATTGACTAGTTGCTTAAAGTCTACAACTTGTTGGCATCAATTAATTAAGCAACTCTCACTCTTGGACTTTTTGTAATGTTTGCTTTCACTCTTCAATTTTGACGATGACAATCGTGTTCCAGGTGGATTATATGGTTTAAGAGTTTGAGTTTTACTTGTGCTGTTCATAATTTATAATTTTCAGAAAAGTTTACTTGGTAGCTAGTCTTTAGAGATGATATGCCTCTTAAAGTTCTTTTAGGGTATATAGGCTGCATGATGTTTAACTTTAGATGGTTTCAAAATTTTACTTCAGGAGTTTAATTCGACTTTTAAGTACTGCTGAAATTAATTATTGGTCCTGTTTCCTTCCGAGACCAATTAGGGATATCTTCTTAATTTGTTAAATCGATACAGGGCGTGCAAATAGTATTGGTTGAGAAATGCAGAGAAAAACCTAATCAAAACTTTTATTAAATTCAAAGTACATAAAATAATAGCCTTTCATTTCCTCCAAATCTTACACAATAAAGTTCAGAGACAGAGACTTGTAACTGTAGAATCAATGAGTGACACTTTTACCATCAAATACGAGAAAAAAAAACACAAACAACAAATAATAAAACATAATTGAAATACCACATTAAACTGCTGCGTATAGTTAGAGGAGGAAATGTAATAAACAAATTTGACAGAAGAAGAATCCCAGATTGATGCACACTCAAAGGGCAACGATATCCTTTCCCTTTTCTCTTGAAATTAATGGCGCTCACTCTTTTGTTATCACTTTCTCCATTGATTAATGAGTGTACCGTTGGCACCTCGTGATGGTGCTGCATCCACGTCTGTAAGGATTAGCCTTTTGCCGCTGGTTACAGTTGTAGTAAGAGCTACCGCGACGACTGCAAGGGACCGAGTTAGCCCTTAGGGCTCCATAGCTAATGTACCTCGTCTTCTGAGCCAGCAGCCTGTGATTGATCTCAGAATCCATCACCATCTCGGTGCTCATGAAGTCGAATCCATTGTTGTCGTGGCCTAAAGTAGACAGGCCCCAGAGATCAGCATCATGAATCGAAGTTGTCGACTCAGCAACCATGGCCGTAGCCAGCATTAGAAAAACCAGCAAGAACTTGGAACCCATTGTGGACATGGGAACAAACACAGGAGAGGGTTTGGTAATACACCGACACCCTGCCCTTCCAAATAGAGGAGGCCAGGGAAGAGAAGGATACACGGAAAGAAAAGATGGGATGATTTTCAGCTTTTTAGGATAAAAAGGAGGGAGAGATGGAGGTAGGGGGTGAAGGGTAAGATTTGTGGTTGCTCGTTTCATGACTTGAACGTGAATTTAGGGGGTGTCCGTGTCTTACTCCTTGTTTTTATGCCAAAATATGTTTGGTTTTAGGTTGTTCTTTCTGCAGTTTAGGGTTTGTGCTGTTGTCAACCCTAAAATTAGAAACCAATCTTCTATTTTTTTTTAATCCACTATTAGTAATGCTGGATGGAGACCTGATCAGAGGTTGCTTCTCTTGGGTTTAGTTTAGTTTTATGTGTCCCGTGCATTACCCATCAAAAGTTAGCATCACAACAAACCTCATTTGCTAAGAATAGAGGGTATGAGAGGTAAGGTCTACAAAAATCACGACTAAAATTAAACAAGAGGAAAATATGTCGACGAAAATATGCCGAGGAAACATAAAACTTTGGAAGCATGATGCCTGCTGCTGCTGTACACTTAGCACTTTTCTCGAATTAGAATTAGGGCGTATATTTTATGAAGCAGCTTAAAACAATTAAAGTTTTACTCACTCCCTGATCTATATAACGTTTTTCCAGAGAATGTGATTTTCTCGGAATAAAAAAATAAATAAAAAATTAGCACTATTCCCTGCCAGGTTCGGCTGCTCAAGCGAATACCGGTTGGCTGGGCTACGTGCATGGATCTAAACACCTTAGTTCCTGGGTTACCTGCATAATAATAAAAAAATATGATGCTATTGTGTCCACGTTCTGGGAATTAACAAACCAAAATAAACATCTCAATTGGCCGAAGAATAGAATCAAACAGTGAGAAATTTCCCAAAAGATAGTGGTCAGTGTCCATCATTTTCACCATGAAATCACGGCCGGGGTGGACTCTTAAAAAATGACCAATCAAATTCCACAGGTGACAGCAGATGAAGCAGTAAAAGTGGTCAAAGTGAAACATCTAACATTTTAAGCAGCAATACTGACTTGTCTTTGGGGATGGATCGGAGGGAAATGCTGCCGACTTTACTCCAGGCATGGCCATGAGGGCCTCCTCTCGGCCGTCAGATATTAATCTTCTTTCCTCGTAACGCGTAAACCCATCATCATCTTTTAATGAGCCTTTTAATTTAGAATCACAACATTCTAAATTCAAAGATTGTAATTTTTTTTTTATAATTGGGTGTTCAGGCCAGCTTACACGCATCACAACTAATTTCTGGATTCATTGAACATTCTGCAAACCCAGTGAACATGTAAGGCAGCTCAAAGATAATAAACGTGTATAATGAGACTTGAACCCTAATACAGAGAAAAAAAAAAAATCTTTAACCACTTGGCCAAGACGTCCCTTGCAGATTGTAATTTCTTATAGCCTGCCTGTTGTTGCCTTTCCCCTTTACTTAACAAATTAATAAAAAAGAAACCAAAAAAATCCACCTGAAGCATTAATGAGCATTGAATCTGACAGTTGAAATCACGATACCATACATTAACTGTAGACCACATGATTTGTTTGACTTTCAATACATTCCCATTGAAAGAAAATGTTATTTTCCAGATTGAACGGCTGAGATCTTCCCATCATCTGTCCTTCCCAGTGGGTCCCAGGAGTCATCATACCAGGTGTATCGTGGTTCATGCGTACACGCCATGCCTCATGGATTCCCTTATCCTAACTAGCCTACTTTCTAATTTTTTTATCCGATATATATAGATGAAAGAAAGAGTAGTTCTAGTTTATCAGAAAAAGAGGTCAATCGAGCAAGCAGGGCATGAATGTAATTTTTTGTTTTAGAGGGGTTAATAAACTAGCTTATTGAAATCGTCGCAAATTCCTCTCATTTCCTTAAAAAAATACCCAGATTTGATCTGCCCACGGTGTGACTGGCCAATGCAGAGGTGCTTTAGAGTATAAAAATGGTTATTTTTTAAAATATTTTTGTTTAGAAATTCAATAGAATATATATATTCATTAATCTAAATGGATGGCTTGGTGGTTATGAATATATATTTTCTTTATTTATTTCTCGTGTTCGAAACTTTAAAACTAGTATTCATATATAAATTTGTTATCTATTTTTTTTAAATCATCTAAAAAAGGATTTATTTTTAATTAATGTATAAAATACCACAAATATATCTTTGTTGTTGAATAAAAAAGAATATCATAATGTTTATATAACTCTTTTTTTTTAAAATTAAGTGTTTAGACTAGAGGTAGCAGTTTAGTACTTAGATTTTAGGATTCCATAAGAATATATTCCTCATTTGCGGAGTGTATTTAAAATAGTTCAGAAAAAAGAAATTTATTTAAAATATTCGTCCTCATCGAGTGCTCATCTTTCGCTTCTAATTGGTTAGCTCAAATATACCAATACTATTAAAAAACAATATCATAATATTTCCACAATTGCTTATAAGTGTCATTGGTCGTTACAGCAATGAAAGATCTACGGTGGGGATGAAAGAATCTAAATAATTTTTTTTTAATAAGGAATCAAAATTTAATTTGATTTATTAAATGTAAAGTGTTTTTTTAAAGAAGAGAAGAAATAATAATTTTATTAATAAAATGTAAAATGATAAAAGATGATTGTGATGATGATGATATTAAAAAAAAATGGTAATAATAATAGTTGTATTGTAATAACAATATATATAATCATTACCATGGTTATAAGTAGTGATTGTGGAAGAGTATTGATGACATGATTGTAAAAGAATAATATAAATCATGAGTCTTACCTGATAATTTAAATTTTTAGATTAAATATTTCATTGACATGTTATCAGAGTTTTATTGACTTAGGGGTTACGAATTCGAATCTTATCACTCGCATTCTATTTAATAAAAAATAAGCACCAAATAATATGAATCTTTGTGCAAATTTCAAGTCCAAAAAGCTTTCATTTGAGGGGGTGTACTGGAAAACAATATAAATCATATCTTAGGGTCTCACCTAACAACTTAAACTTTTAGATGAGATGGTTTGTTGACAATAATGATTATAATAACATATTTTTTGAAAAATAAATTAATTTTGGTGATATGATAGTAATTAAGATAATAATAATTGATATTTTAGGAATAAAAATAAATAATTTACCATTTTCAAAAAAACTTCATTCATATTCGTTATTTTTATTCCTACCTTCATTCAAAAGTCGAAACTGACCTTGTTGAATATGTTTCCTAATTACTTTATAATTTTAAGATTTAAATATTTTTTTTCATGCAAGAAAAAACTGTATTTTAATAACTTTATCCTGATTTGATTAAAATTGTAGACTTTACAATTTATATTTTCGGGAGATATATATTTAAAATAATTACCATATATACATCCTAGTTTCTAATACATACCCTAATTATTAAAGTCACCATATCATAAAACAGCTCAAGTTTAATTACCATATATACTTCTTAGTTTCTAATACATACCCTAATTATTAAAGTCATCATGTCATAAGAAATGCAGTACCACCCAACTCAAATTTAAGTAACAAAAAGATATTTCAAGTGACACGTATTTTTTTCTTAAGAATATTTTAAATTTTGTTATAAAATCTCATTTAAATATAATAAACATGTTATTATTTTAATCTTTGAGAAAAGAAAAACAAAAAGGGTAACCCTTGATTTAATGTGACTTTAATATAAAGTATATTATCTCTCTGAGCATCATTTCTTGTAATTTTAGCATTGCCCTACAGCTAATATTTCTCTTTTTAGATAGATCCTGTAACATCAGCTGTTTTTGAATCGAGACAGACTCTGTAATCGAGCCTCGAGTCCCCATATTTCTTCATTTCTATAGTTGCTTCCTGCTCGAGTGCTCGTGTCATCCACGACAAAACAAAACTTAAATTAGGTCCCCATTCTTCACTATTCTGTGCATTTATGCCTACACATATATTGACTTTTGTTAGCATATAACATGACCCCTCAACCACCCACCAGAGACCCGGTTTGGATTAAAAGTCATTAGGGTAGTTGCTCGGAGTCCTCGCTTGACATTTTTATTTTTTGAAAAAAATATATTTATCAACTATATTTTATAAAAATTTCAAGTGCCCAAAACTCTATTTATAGTTTTATAGAATCTCATTAATTTTAAACATATAAATACCTGAGAAAGAAAATTACCCGATGATATGAACATGAGAAAAATTATTAACTTAGTGTTATTTTATTCCAATCAAGTTATTTAATTTTCTCTCAATGATTTGACCTAGTTGAATGAAGCAGTAGTCTTTTTTTCTAAAAAAAGAAAAAGAAAAAAAGGAGAGAGAGTAAGCATAATCTATTGAGAACGAGGTGGCCCATCAAGCATTATTATTATTATTATTATTATTATTTTCTGTTAGTGTTATATCTTGACAAAGTTCCAAGACAAAAAGATGGATTTAGCTTGAATTGCAAGGGATCCTCCTCATTTGGTCAAGAGAAACTGATGATTGTGATGATGAGCGTTCAAGCACTTTTTTTTATTCCTCTATTTACTATTCTATTCTCTTAATGACTTTGTGTGCTCGTTTTCTAGATAGATACTGTTCAGGACAGAAAAGATAGATATATATTTTTTAATATAAATTGATTTTAAAACTATCTCAAAAATATATTTATTTTTATATTTATATTTTCATCCCTTCAATTAAATAAATTATTATTTAGCTTACTATATATATATATATATATATTTTTTTTTTTTAATTTCATTATTTAACATTATTTTTTTATTAGGAATTAAACAATATAATATCTTAATTTGATTTTTATAAGATATACAGAACCTATAATCCAAGTTACCTCGCCTGATTCAAGATTTTTCCCCCTTTTCATGCCTGTTTTTTTTTTTAAAAAAGAAGTTAATTCTAAATATTAAATTAATAGAATATTAGAGTTCATGGTCTATTTTTGTTTATTTAATATGAGGTTATCATTCTTTCATGACCTAGTCATGAATTCAGTGAGTTAACCCTAATTGATCCATATAATTTTTTATATTTTTTAATTTTATCTTTCAATACTAAATTGATTAAGAATCAAACTTCTATAATAATTTTGATTTGATTTGATTTCTATTGATTTAACTTAGTCTCATGACTAAGGTTACAGATAATATAAGTTAACCCGATATGACTTGAATTATTTTTTTATTTCATATTTAAACTATGTATTTATTGAAAATTCTATTATCCTAAATATTTTATTTTGAAATCAAATTATATTTCAGATCAAAATAATTTCCACAAAAATTATCTTTTTATCAAAGAAATATTAATAATGCAAATATATGTTTTTTATATTAAAAAACTTTAAATTATCTAGTTATTACTAAAATAAAATACTCAACATGAAAACACCTTATTACTAGCCATCTTTAAAAAAATAGAGAAAAAGAGGAAGTACTAAACAAAGACATTCTTGTAAGCAGCCACCTCTTACTTTGTCTGTTTCATAACTGAACCAGTTTAGGTGGCTAAACTATTCTTGGCTCTACCTATCCCCGCGCTTCTCTCTCTCAAAGCTGTGCTCTTTTGGTTGGTTGTTGTGGTCTCAATTTGTGCTACAAGCACTGGCTCCTACTTACTAGCTTTAATGGAAGTTCTCTTCTGTTTGTTTTTGACTCTTTAATTTCCTCAGGTGCTCCTTTTCTTTTCGTTTGGTTTTTTTTTTCTCTTCATTTTCAACTGCTGTTCTTTCTTTTCTTTCTATGATCATTAAAGATAATAGCTTTTGTGCTTGTTTCTGTCCAAGTTTCGTGATTTGAAGTGGGTTTCCTTACTGTTCCCGCTGCTGCTGCTGTTTACTTTGATTTTTGTGAGTTTGGTTTGTGCCTTGATGGAATTCCTTGATTCTTGTTATATGAGTTTTTTCCTCTCTAATTCCTCTGTAATTATTCGTAAAAAAGAGAAGAAATTCTCTTGTAGTTCACTGTTGGAAAATTCTTTGTTTAATTCACTAGTTGCTTAAAGTCTACAACTTGTTGGCATCAATTAATTAAGCAATTCTCACTCTTGGACTTTTTGTAATGTTTGCTTTCACTCTTCAATTTTGACGATGATAATCATGTTCTAGGTGGATTATATGGTTTAAAAGGTTGAGTTTTACTTCTGCTGTTCATAATTTATAATTTTCAGAAGAGTTTACTTGATAGCTAGTCTTTAGAGATGATATGCCTCTTCAAGTTCTTTTAGGGGAGGCTGCATGATGTTTAACTTTGAATGGTTTCAAAATTTTACTTCAGGAGTTTAATTCGACTTTAAGTACTGTTGAGATTAGATCACTTGAGTTCTTTTTTGGAAAGTTTCTTCTTATTTTGAAGCTAGTTTGAATGCTTTGGAGAACATAATTCTTAATAAATGTCTGCTTAGGTTTTTGTTCAAGTCCAGGTTGCTTGTTATAGAGAATTTCTCTCTCTCTCTCGTTTTTTTCTCCTGATAATTATTCAACATGATGTCAGTTTTGGTTTGCAATGTGTTAAAATCTTCGACATTTTGATTTTGATTGCCATTATAATTACTTAGGGGTATCTTTGGACATTTCGCTTCTATCATATATTTCTGTAAGAGAGATTGTTAGTTAAGATTCATCGGGGGCCTGTACGTGAGCTTTATCCTTGCTAAATATTACGAGCTTCGATATTTTGTATTACCATGAAAACGTATCTTGGATATTATCACAACTTTCAAATTAGAATTTCAGGGTTTAGTTTGTTCCCTCACATTTCCCTCTACATTGTCTGATATATGGCAGATCAGGAAAAAAAAACTGCCAGTCATGGATACTAATTCACTTCTTAAGGACCAGAAAGAAAAAACAAGTCTTTCTGTTGAGGTAAATTTTGCAGCTTCATAGTTGTGTGTGATACTTCACCTTTCACAATGAAATTCCTACTCTTCCATTATTGACTCTTGAAATTGTGGTGGTTTAGGTTGCTAATTTAGAAAAACAGCTATGGGCATTAATCCATACGAAAGGTCTATTGCACTCCAATGTTCAAGACTTGTACCGAAAAATCTGCTCTGCTTATGAGAAAACAATCCTCAGTGATCACAAACTGGAGGACCTTCAAGATACTGAATATTCTTTGTGGAAGCTTCACTATAGACATATCGATGAATATCGTAAAAGAATGAAGATAAATTCTGCTAATGGAGAGACTACAACACTTGCGACACCACAAAGTGTGATGCGGAACTGTCCCCACCAAAGTGTGGTTGCTGCACAGAGAAGCAGTGACAACCATTTAGTTGGATTTAAGTTATTTCTGTCTGAAGCAACTGAATTTTACCAAAATCTGTTCTTCAAAATCACAAGATATTATGGTCTCCCTGAAGATTTTTCCTTCCATAGAAGTGGTGGAAACTATGCTTCTGTTGAGCCTAAGAAAATGCAGAAACTACAATTTTTATGCCATCGCTTTTTAGTTTGTCTTGGGGATTTTGCTAGATACAGAGAAAAATGTGAAAAATCTAACACACAGAACCACAATTGGTCAGTTGCAGTCGCTCATTACTTGGAAGCAACAATAATTTGGCCAGACAGTGGAAACCCACAAAATCAGGTACATTCATGCTACTTGTTATGATACAGTGGGGAAACTTAGAAAATGTCCTCAATGTTGAGAACTTATGGCTTTTAGAGCTTTGTATGCTTATAAAAGCTACTGTCCTGGTTTCTATATATATGCATATAACCACTATGTTCATTTTCAGTTGGCAGTGTTGGCAATATATGTTGGTGATGAGTTCCTTGCTTTGTACCACTGCATAAGAAGTTTAGCTGTTAAAGATCCTTTCCCTGATGCATGGAATAACCTTATTTTACTGTTTGAAAGAGTAAGACTCAAGCTCATGTTCTTATTTTTTTTCATTCTTTTTTTTTTACTAAATACTATCACCTCCATTACAGTTGCTGTCGATTTTTTTTTCTTGGCAGTTCTCAGTTGGTTTCTGTGGTCTTTCAGAACAGGTCATCCCACTTGCAATGTCTTTCCAGTGAGGCCTGCTTTGATTTCTTACAACCATCTGAATGTAGCGACCAGACTAAAGTACAATCCACTAATGATTTGTTGAATTGCATGCCTTTGAAAGCTGAATATGATGGCTCAAGGGAGACAAATTTATGGCCTCTTATCATTAGAACAATAAGTTTCTTGTTCATAAAGGCCAGGTACTCCTTGAAGAACATTTTGCTTCTACTAAACTGGTTTAGGGATCCCGTCTAGATTTACTTATGCAATAATATTTAATGACTCGTTCTTAATCTGTTATGTGTAGCATGAACTATGATGCCTTCTGGTACCTACTGTAAATTTTTCACCACTCTGTTGGTAAAATGCTTGATATGGAATTCGCTATCTGGAGTATTCTCTTTGATAATTGTTCTGTTGCCGTCCTTTATGAAATTGACCAGTCATCTTAGGTTGAGCTTCTGAGAGTTGATGATCTCTTAGTGGACTCACAGAGAACATCAAAAGAAGGTGTAAGAATTTTGGAGTAGTCTTTTAGATAATTGTTCTGTTATCATCTTTTTATGAAATTGACCGTTCATCTTAGTTTGAGCTTCTGAGAGTTGATGATCTTTTAGTGGATTCACAAAGAGCATCAAAAGGTGTAAGAATTTTTATATAGGCATTACCATAAATTCCGAGCCAACAGGATAAATGTTTATGTTTAGCTGCAACATGATAGATGCATCCTTTCTTCTTAAATATGCTGTCACATTACTAATTCAAGTTTTTTTTTTATCATATGCATTGCATTCTGCAAGTATCACTTCCACCATATGGCATACTGATCTGAATCTTTGTGAACTGCTTAATAAAGTTATCCTTTTATCCTTACTTTACAAAAGATTGTTGTATACATTACTAATTGCTTATTCAATGTGTGGCAGTTTTGAGGACTTTCCTTGCACTTTTGCATCTACTATTAAAGAGCTTGATATGTTGATGGCACTAGATGATGCAAAGCTAAAAGCTGCAATGGAGTCATATCAGCATATGAATTCAGCCAGGACTGGTCCTTTTAGAACCCTTCAATTTGTCTCAGTATTCATCTTTGTCATCAATAATCTAATAAATAGCCCAGACAGAAAAGATTCGAAGGATAGAACTGAAGCACAGCAGCTTGTGTTAACACAAACTGCATTGACTGCTTCGTTCATCTTCATGGGACGCCTAACTGGTAGATGTTTGAAGGCAGTTTTGTTGGAATCTTGCCCACTTTTACCAGCTGTACTCATTTTCGTGGAGTGGTTGGCAAGTATTCTTGCTGAACTAGAAACATATGGATCTGATGATAAAAGTACAAGCGCCATGTCTTATTTTTTTGGCAAGTTTCTTGAACTTCTGAAGCGGTTTGACATTAATAGAAGTGAAGTCGAGCCTCCACACAGCATTGCTCTCTGGGAAGACTATGAGTTGAGAGGCTTTGCACCATTAGCTCGTTCACAGGTGTCATTGGATTTTGCAAGTCATTGGGGACACAAAGATAGTTATGAAAATGGATCTCAATACCGTGCTAACCGTGTTATTAATGCCGCAATAAAGATTGCAGACAGATCAAACAATAATCACAAGTGGATCTTTTATGATAAATCTGGAAGAAATTTCTCTGTGGGAGGATCATATAAACTTCCAGACAGGAAAGAGTCTGAAAAGATGGAGTCTGCTAAAGCTGTTGTTCAAGAGAAAGTGCCGAATCAGCAGATTTTCCAATTTACAGAACAAAGTGAGAAAGTTATTCTCGAGGAGAAACCAAGTAGTCCTTTTGTGAATGGAAAATCTGTTTCCTTGGAAGAGGAAGAAGTAATTCTCTTCAAGCCTCTCACAAGATACAATTCTGCCCCACTTTATAGCTCTATCACTTCTAATGATCAAACACCTTCTGAATATACTGGGGACAAAATTGTACCTGCCGATGAACGTTTGCGACGTGCTACGTCACTACTAATAGCACAATACCAGGGCCAGGGTGATCCTTCGGCATTCCATTCTGACCTCACTAATTTCAGGTGCAACAAACAGCAGGAGCCTTTCGTAAGGGATACAGTAGAACACCTGCTCTCAGAAGCCTCTATTTCTCATTGGACTCCCTCTCTCAGCAGCTCCATTTCTGCTGGGCCTCCCTCACTCAATGCTTGGGTCCTCAATAGAACTTTGAGCAATGAAAGGGTGAAAGGTAATAGTGACATGAGTAAACTGAGCTTGGCACCTATTCAGGAAATAGCTTCAGCATCCATAAATGATCTCTGTATCAGTGAAACTGACTCTGTAATTAGTTTGGGGCATGGATCTATGACGCCGCATCACACTTCTTATCCTTATTCAGCTCCAGTGCCTTCTGCCCCATTTCTTCCAGATGATGTTGTGCCGCTCAATGGAAGTCAATCTACTTTCACTGACTACAATAGCTCAGGAACCATCAACAGAGCAAATTCTAACTTTTTTGAGGCACCTCAAGTGAGTGGCTATGTGAATTGGACTGGTTCCCATCAACCACTTGATTATGGTCCTGGAAGTCCAGGTTTCATGGATTCATACACACCAATGCGTAGAATGACTTCTTCTGAATGGCTTCGTCAATACAGGGAAAGTCAGAATCTTGAGCGAAGCGCGAGTCACTTCTGGCCAGTTCATTCATATGCAATTGGGAACACGGGAAACTTCCATGACATGTCCAGCTCTGGTCTTTTTGATCAGCGGGGAATTCCTCTGGCTTCTAACCAATTCATTTATGAAGGGAGCCCTCCATTGCATCCAGTTTTTTCTCCTGTTTATGAAACCGTTGATCAAAGGAACAGATTCTCTTATGGTTACCAAAGACTGAGCCCTTATGGATGTGGTGTCACGAATGAGCCAGAGCCACTCTTGCAGTATCTCAAGGAGAAAGAATGGCTGCTCCAGCAGGATCCGACATTGAGAGGTCCCACGTATATGGGAAGTTGAAACTGTCATACAAAACGGTCAATATGAGCACTAACATGGCTGCATACCTTTGTCGGAGATCCAGTCAGCATGTTAATGATCCATAGGCCACAACTGTGATTTGTTAGCTGATAACATGTATGTGTCAATGTGTATGTATATGCATATATTTACCCATTCCTCCAAAAGAAGAATAACTCTATGAAAGTGTAGAAATATTTCAGCGGTGTAGGAATCGTATATATAGTTTGTCAAAACTGACATGCTGTTTCAGTATCAGATAGTACTGGCCGTGTAATATTTACAGGCTGGAGAGAATGTTTGAAAGTTCTTAAGAATTCATTTCAATTGCCAACCTGCAAAGATTGTATC
Source organism: Salix brachista (assembly GCA_009078335.1). Classification (NCBI taxonomy): domain Eukaryota; kingdom Viridiplantae; phylum Streptophyta; class Magnoliopsida; order Malpighiales; family Salicaceae; genus Salix; species Salix brachista. Next base: position 2,377,360 of record CM018575.1, read on the forward strand.
GATCTGTTTTCATGCTGTTTTTATCACTGATTTTAGAGAACAGCCCTCGACAAAGCTCAGAATGCATGGCTAAACCATAATATCAGCAACCTCGCAAAACCTCTCAAAAATATTAGGGATAACTTCAAATAGGGACCCCAATTATGATGCGAATTTCAATCACAACCCTCCCTATTGATTTGGGTATAATTGAATGGTTTAACATCGTACAAATCAGATTTGTGAACATTATTAATCGACTTTGCAGTTTCTAAATTAAAAGTTCATGATTCATCAAACATTTTTAGAACTAACAATATTTATTCTTTAAAATTTAGATAAATTAGATTTATCTAATCACCGTCACTTGTGTCAAGTGCTCCCATTGCCATTCTAGAGCCAATCTTTAGAACTTCCCTTAAGTGCATTAGTTTACTGTAGGATAACATAGCTTAAATCCAATAATATTATATATTTTAAATTCTTTTAATATATTGATGTTTATATACACAAGAACACCAGGAAAAAAACTTTCTTCCTCTTAACTTATTTTCTTTCTGACTTAAAAAAGTGAATTCTTTAGAGAAAAATATTGGGCCATGATATTGTGCCGAAGAACTGTTTGACCCGAATCCAAATAGCCTTAGCATATTAGCCCAGTTCAAAGTATTCAACTTTCCTGTTTGTCTCACCCTCTCGCTCTCCCTCTCCCTCTGTAAAGAATTAAAAATCTCAGATCCCAAAAACCCACGATCGATATGGAGAAAGACAAACAATCAGACATATCTTCAGCACAAGCAGTCTTACTTGGAGCATTAGCACCTGGTGTTAACGTATGCTTTACTATTATTATTATCACCGTACCATTATTACAATTACTATGCAATCACATTGACTTTTTTTTTCCTTGTTCGAATTTCAGGGCCAAACATGGAACACATTGAAATCGGCATTTTTGCTGTTGGGTTTGTGTCTTGCTATGATGCTTGTCTTAGCTTTCTCTTCCAGCGACTCTTCTATGGTGATTCATGTTGGGTTTCTTGTAACAATCACAGCTACCCTCTTCTTGCTTCTTAGCTGGTAATCTATTTCTTTCTTAAAAATATCCTAACTTTGATTAAACTTTCTTGAATTGACACATGGGTTATGGTTTCTTAGTTTAGGACCTCTGTTTAGAGGACACATAAGGCCATTGTTTTGTTTGATTTTTTTTTTGTATATGATTCCTTAAAATGATTATTGCTTAAGCTTTTAATATTTATCTATACTTGTTTTTTTTTATTTTGATCCAGTTAGTGTATCCCCTTCGATAGAGCTTATATGATTAGATTATTAGTTTATGTGGTTTGTGGCAGTTTATTGTGCGTGATCATCAGTGTTGGGCTCGGGCTCTGGAAGCATAGTTTTTGTTGTGCAATGTATCTCATTTTCCCCATTGGTTTTTTTGAGGCGTGATTTTTAAGTACTGGATCTAAGAGGTATTGTTGAAAAAGTGTCGTTAGAGATGAAAAACACTTCTTCAAGCTAAAGGGTGTTGGGATCTGTTCGATACATGCCATTTATAAGATTAAAAATGCTTGAATATATCAACATGGCATATCTGTTGTGCCATTTCTTTCCTGCACAAAGAGTATCTTGCCTAAGAACAATAGTTGGCTTGCAAATCTGAACATCCTGAACATTTCTCGATCTTCTATAGGATTTGAGGAAATGATGCTTGCTATGGCTTTGGGGTTCTATGACCTGTGCAGTGTTGTGTTTGCGTCTAACAACCCATATGGTGTCAAGTGATGGTTATAACACATTATTTTATCTGAATTACACATGAACAGAAATTGATTAGTCTTTAATCAGGATTGCCAGTTCCTTGCATGGAAGTAGATTAAACTCATTCTATATGCCCTGCCTTCATGCACTCTAAACTGCTCACAACAGTAGTTTTCTAGAAGAGGTTAAAAAAACTAGAAATATTTGTCAATATCCCCTGATTGAATTTTTAAACTGGATCCAGTTGGAAAGCACTCTGGAACTCGAACTGTACTGCCTTAAAACTGTGTTATAAAATCATGGGTATGGGTTTTCTATCGAATACCTGTTTGCAACTGGGGCACAACATCTGTTTGGTGCATGGATTTTTTATGCACCTTATGTGCTAATGGATCTATCTGAAAATCAAATGATGATCCTTGCATGTTGAAATAAGAGGGCTCTCATTAGCTGAGTTTTCTTATGGGCTTTTGGTGATTTTTTGATTCCATGTAATTTAGCTGCCTAGATCACCATTTAATTTGACTCCAGGATGTTACACGCACGCTCTAAGTAGCAAGCAAGGTTTTCACTTGGGTGAGTTGATGGTGGTGCTTCTCAAGTGTTATTGGGGGAATTAACCCTTTATAAACGTGCATGATTTAATAATTCTTAGATGATGAAAAACTTTTAATGAAAAAAAAGACCCTAAAGTTATGCCCGTTTCATTATGACCTTCATGAATTCATCTTTGGGATGCAGTTGATTAGCCTCTTCTTTTTGAAAAAACACTCCAATGAGAAAAATCATATTTCAGATATATCTGATAAGACATTTTCAAGCTGTAAACTTTCTAATGCAGTTAAATTCATCTGTAGGTTTCTTTCACAGACGGGTCTGGTTTCAATTGAACATCAAATGCGAGAAATGGATTTGGTGCCAGAAGATCAGGGAGCTAAGCACAAAGAGACGTGATGTTTATCTTAGTATATACATCACATTAGAATTGAAGGCATAACAAAGAAAGATCTTTCAAGACTTCATCACCATCTAAAAGAAAAGATGGTTACAATATTCTATACATTCATTCATAGAGAAATGAGAAGAAAAGACTGAAGGAACAGCAAACAAAGCACCACAGGGCCCACATGGTATCATGGGGAAATCTCGTCAGGCACGGTTGCTGCTGTCATTCCCGATGTCCTTCTTCTCCTTAGGTTTGCTTTTTTTGGACTTGATGAAGCAGAAGCATGAGCAGCATGGCAAATGAAACAAGAACTTCATCTCTTTCAAATTCTTGTGATTTCAGTTTTTGGAAAACTTGGTATATATATTATCTTACAAGAGCTCCTGCCCTGTTTTTTTAACCTTTCCTTTAATTATTTATTATCCCTCTGGATGCCATTCCTATCTTTGCAGATGTAAAGATGCTTAACTTCATTTTCTTATCGATGGCCATTGGTTTCTTATACATCTTTATTTGGATCATGTTGCATCAAGAAAAAGAGAGGGATTCGATTTGTATTTCCTTTCTTCAAAGAAATTCTTTCTAGGCTACAATTTTTTATTCGGAATGGGTTTACAGTTTTTATTCCACTAAAGTGTGGAACAATCTAGGGGTCAACTCCATAACGAATGCTTAAGCTGTGGTGACCAGTAAACGGCAGTTACTTTAGGTTAGGGCTAAAAACTCAAGGTTACATGAAATATTAGGCCTGGGTTGTGTTTTTGTTTTGTTTTGTTGCAGGTTAGATGTTATTAACTATATAAAAATGTGAGTGTTCAAATATTTAAAATGAAGATTAAAATTATAACACTATGATATGTGTTAACTTGTTTGATCTAATGGGAGAAAAATCATCCCATCATTACTTTAATTTATTGTTGTTAAAATTGCTAGTTGACTTGTAAGATCATATGATTTTAGAAGTCAATATGCATAAACCTTGTAAAATCAGGTTAAAAACTCGAAAACCAATAAACTCACGAGTTGACTTGATAAACTCAGTCATAAATCAATTAACTCAAATTGAGTTTACGAGCTTGCCAAAAGTGAGTTGTGAGACTTTTATAACTCGTAAGCCATAACAATTAATTAACTTTTGTGACGGCTTATTAAGTCCCAACTCATCCCCTTTACTCTTTCTAAGTCTTAACCCTAACACACTGCTTTCATCTTGGTTTGACACAAAAAAAGAGCATGCAGTGTTGCCACATCCATTCTTGGAATGATTTGACCCTCTTTTTGAATGATGAGATACATACTTTCCACATAAATTCCTTTTTTTTTTCTTCATTTGATGATGGTTGGGTAATATGAAAACCTTTAACCATTCCTTCTAGAAAATCTTGTAGCCGAGCCATGCAAATAAAACTTTGAGTTGCTTCTGGAGAAAAAGTACAAAAAACCAAAACATTAGAGCACAAGATGGTTTTCTGGTAATGAGTCTATAAGGTTAGAAAGAAATGTTTTGCTTGAAAAAGACTAAGACTTCGATGTTGATGGGTATTTTAGCGAGTAATTTGTTGATGGGTAGTAATTTGTTGTTAGAATGTATTGTATGTAAGAACAATATCTTCCATAACAAAATGATCCCAACTCCTTCATGAAGTACACAAATGGTCTCATTGAACATGAATTGACTATCTAGGCCAATTATCAAAACAACCTCTAAAGTGGAACCCCTTTCGCGAACCTCGATTTGTGGTGGTCTTAGCCTAGTAGATACCTTTTGTTATGTGAATATGATTTTCTTAAAAAAAAAATTCGTTCTCACAGGAATGTGTTTGGTTAATTAGTGAGTTGAGCTTTCACATACCTTTTGGATATTGGTTGCTTCATGTTGTATAGTCCAGTAGGTATTTGTTTGGTCTTAACCAAGTAGGTACCTTTTATTTGGTTAATTTGTTATCATGTTATTTACTACTTGACTAGAACTTCAACTAATTTTATCAAGCTTAAATGTAAAACAATAAATTGTTCAATGATTAAAATGTAAAAAAAAACAAAGAAGCAATGAAATGAAAAGATGATGATGTATTGCATTACTCTAAATTAATCCATAAAATTTATAACTAAAGTAATGAACATGATTGTAATAAGTTGACCTAGTTGGACAATTTATCTCTTTCTTTTTCCTTTTTTTATTCTCTTCCTAGTTGGGTATGGATTAAGTCTTAATTTACTTGCATCATAAACATAACCACAATAAGGTAACCTGGTTTGATAATATAGTATTTTTTTCAACCTTTATTTTCTATTTAAGTCTTAATTGGTATAGGGTTAAATTAAATATGAAACTACATCAAAGAGTAAAAAGTGAATAAGAAACAAAAAAAAGTGTTTAAAAAAAATGTTATATTGTATTGACTCTAATCAACCTTGATTAATCTGTGAAATTCACAACCTATATCATAGACACAATTCTAATTAGATAAATTGTTAAGGCAATATGTCTTCTTTTTTTCATCCATTATTTCCCCCTAGTTAGCTGATTAGATCTTAATTAGCCATGGATTGGATGAAAAATAGGATTATATTAAGGAGTTATTAAAAATTCAAGGACTAAATCAAAAAAATTGAGGAGGAGTGTACAATCTTCTTTTTGACCCGATGGTGTTCTTTTTTGGTGACATCAAAAACATCTCATTGTACTATTTTTCCTAGGATGATGTGTTCCCTCTTTGGACTCCTAACATGGCTTCAATGACCTTTTATTCCCTTTTCCTTCATTATCTTAAGATTTGTGTAAGAATAGAAAAATAAAATATTATTATCATCCATGGTGTTTTGATTATGTATATGCACAATGACTATATTGTAAATCTTATCCATAAAATTTAGTTTATATTAGGCCTTAAGCTCATAACGAATCAATTATTGCATAAAAAAAATATTATTTTTCATGCATGCATTGAGATATTTCCAATGAGCTTGACTATTATAAAAGATCAAATTAATCGACCACTATATATATTAATAAATGAAAAAAAGTTGGTACAACTTGTTTGACTTGACAAGCCAAAAACAAATTGTTCATCTTATTAAAATGGTGATCTGGTTAAAAAAATCATTTTGTTATTGTTTTAAACTCTATTTAATCCTATTAGACATAAGTATGAAACACCAAACTATCCAATTATTAAATCATAAAAAATACTTAGAAAGCAAAAAATAAAGACAACAATATATTATATTTGCATGAATAAATCTATTAAATTTATGGTCGGGGTAATGAACATGACCAAAATAGTTAACCTACTTGAAAAGTTTATCTTTCCTTTTCCTTCCCCTATTATCCTAATGTTTGGGCTTTGATTGGGTCTTAATTGATCTAGATCATGAACATAACAACAATGAGATACCCTGGTTCGACAATATATCTCTTTATTTTCTTGCCTTTTATTTTCTTACTAGGTTTAATTGACCTTGGATTTGATTAAAGATATGGCTAAATCAAATAGTAATAAATGAAAATAGAAAAAACATTAAAAATAAATATTATATTGTATTGACCTCAGATAACTAGATTATCTTGCAATAGAAAAAACAGACTTGTTTTTGAGCTAAATGATAAAAAAAAATTAGAAAAATGTATTTTTTTTATTTTTAAGTTAAATAAAAAATAGATAATTGATAACAAAGAGTTCAATTATATTTTTAAAATTGAGAGACAAAAAATGCATTAAATAAAAAAAAAGAAAAACATTGTCCGAATGTTATGACTAAACCAGTTGAACCTATGATCCAAGTCATGGATTCAATTGTGTAAAATAACTTTTATCTTAAATTTATTTTGTACCTAAATATAAAATAACAAAATTGTTAAGAAAAAGCCTGAAAAAGAGCCGAGAAGTGCTGATCTGATGGCCCAACGTATCCAGGCCTCTAAAAAAAATCTCATGTGTCTAGCCTTGGTATTTTTTTTTAAGAGGCAGAAGATTTTTTTTTTAAAATTTGAGAAATCACACCTCTTGAAAAACATTTTTATGGGCATAAATGAGTGAATAAAATCCAGATTGTCCTAAACTCTTACAAGAAATGCACGTCCTGATTCGAACTCGAGATCTGCTATGCAAATCTTAAGCATTTTGTCATCACGTCACATGTTTATTTAAAAAAAATAATAATAATAAAATAACAAATTATCTGACAAGGCAGACAATGTTTCATCTATTTGCTTAGATTTCGACCGCTATAATAATGGTAACTAAAAAATTAGGACAGAATGTTTTGCTCTAAATACCAATTTCTAACTCATTTTTCTTAAACACCTTTATTTACATATCAATATTATATAAAATAACATTCTATATATTTAATTTTAAATTAATATTTTTTTAAAATACATTAGCAGCACATATATTTTATTTGCATTAATTGTTTTTCCTCTGACTTTCAGCACAAAGCATGCCAAAAGCAAATTAACTATATACACCCTATTTAAATCCCAAATATTTTTAATATTCAAGACAAGTTTACTTGTTCAACAAGTATAGTTTTATTTTTGTGTATTTTTCTGATTTAACAAAAAAGTTTTTTGAGAAAATAGCACCAATAATGTTTTTTGAAAAATATCATAACTTGAAAAACATTAAACTTCTCACCTGCTATTTTTTAATGAAAAACCATATATAGAAAATTCTTGTACTATTTTTTTTATTGTTAGTAAGTCAGATTTATTTTAAAAATATGCTAATTCTAATAAAGAATTCTTGATTTTTTTTCCCGATGATGCATGGCATAAAGTAAAAGAGAAATGAAAACCTGCCCCAACCAGATCCAAAAAAGTGTCCTCTCAAAATTGGTGACATGGCAAGATTTAATTGGATCATTGACAAAATAATCCAACACAATACCCAATGTTTCCGTACCATGGTTGGTTGTATAAATCTTAGCCACCATTTAAGGAGGTAACCAGCCAGCCTCAGCCATTCTTCCTGCGCCATTTTCTATAGGATATATCCATCCGTTGTTGTTATGGGTCCTTTTCATTTTCTTTTTGCTTTTTGTGTGTGTATTTTTTAGGATACAAAAAGCCAAAGCAGTTTGTCTCGTTTCATTTTGATTCTGCTTTGCATGGCACTGTCAGTCCTCCCCTGCTTTGCTACCTAGCTACCTCCCAACCTACCTTTACCTCAGGTAGCACCATTTTCTCGCTCCATGTTTTTCTTGCCTTAAAACCCATGTTGGTTTTAATCCCCAGATGGGTCCTCTTCTTCTTTTCATTCCTAGCTATAAGAAAAATAAAAAAGAAGAAGACAAACCCATATTGCTATATATATGTGTGTGTTTTTGTTTTGATTTATTGCTTGTGTTGTTGAAATGAAGGTGATCACTGCTGGTTGTGGGGTTGATCAATCAACATGGCTTCTCCTTTTGAAGGCTGGGATGATCAACTGATGTTAGTACTAATTTACTCTACTTATTTTCTTCTTTGTTAGTGTGTAGTGTGCTCTTTATTTGATGTTTTGGTTTGTTATAGGCTTGACCAGTACTTGTATGATTACTTCATCAAAAGGAAGTTGCATAAAACTGCTGCAATTTTCAGGGAACAAGCCAATGTTGCTGCCAGACCTGTTGGTATGTGTGTCTTCTTCCTTCTCGCTTACTCACTCTTCTTTTACTGTCTTTCTTCCTCTCTTTTTTGGGCGTTCTTAAGTTTTTTGCTTGTTGGGATATTTTAATCTGCTTGTTTGTTGTTGATGAATGTCTTGTTATATTGATATGCAATTTTGATTTTGATTATTTTTTTCAACTTTTATTGTTGTTTTATGTTTCTTTACAAAGGTTAAAGAAAAGGGATATATTTATTTAATGAATATGCCCAGCTTGTAGGATATTGGGATTGATTGCTTTAGTTTTTACTTTGTAATTAAGATGAATTAATGTTTTGTTTCTTGTTTTCAGAAATCAACGATTCAGCACAAGGGTTTCTGTATGATTGGTGGACAATTTTCTATGATGCATATGTCTATAGGCAATGTAGAAAGGATCAGAATGTCAAAGGAAAAGCCCCTGTGAATGTAATGGTATGTTGAATGATAACTTTTTCAGACCGTCTTTTTCATTTTAAGATGTGTGGTAGTTTGTGGCTAATAGGCGGATGCTGGAGTGGAGCGGGATAACAGTATCTAGTTTTTTGAGATTCATTTCTTGTTTTTTTGTCAGGGATAATTAATAGATTGGGGATATAGTGCAATGCCTCCGCTGTATAGTAAAAATTATTTATACTCTTAGACAGCTAGAATTTCTTGGACGGCTTAACATCTACCGTAAATATATATCATGTAACTCTATTTCAATATAGTAAAAATAAAAACTTTTCGCTATTGTGGCATTGCCATACTACGTTTATATCTTGTGCTCTTTCTAGTTTCTCAACTATTGTTATATTCATCAGTAATTGTTGTAGTTTTTTCACTTCGTTTTGTTTGTTTTTCAGAATGAACAAATGTCACAGAATGAGAAAAGAAATGCGTGTCAAATTGTGCCACAGTTAGCTATAAATCAGCAGAGGCATGGACAATCCCCTTCTGATAGTGATTTTGATATGATGTTGCGGCAACCAGATGCCTCTTTGATTGCTGCAAGAATGATTGAGGAACAGTGTCATCCTGTTAGAAATTATGATCCACAATTAAAGGCATTTGATGTTAATAAATTGTATCTGTCAAATTCGGCTTCAGCGATCTCTAGGTATTTTTTCATGCTAATACTATGCTTCACTTATTTTGTTTCGGCTTCCTTCCATTGCTCCACTTCCTGTGCCTAAGAATAGCTCGACTTTTGGGTGCAAGGGAGCAGTTTTTAATGAATTTGCTCGACTGTGGAAGTGTTGTGAATCATGCTATCAGATTTATGTTGTCACTCGGTTTCTAATTTCATAAACCTTTAAGAGAAATACGTTATAGATCACTATAATTTGAGATTGTATTGTGATAGAGGGTGAATTGTATTTCTTCTTCTTCTTCTTCTTCTTGCAAGATTTTTTTTTTAACTTTGATTCGTGTATTTCAGCTATTTGCCGCTGCAAGCTCAACAACTTCTGAGGGTATAGTCTAACTTGTCATAATATGAATATATATTGCTAAAAGTGTAAATGAAATATAGGCATTTCTCTAATGGGCAGGACAATAGAAATGGCATCAGTGTTGGTGGAGCTAGTCGTTTGAGTAACCTGTACGGTGAACAAACAGGTATATTCCCAATAACTAGATTACCTTGTGCAGATATTTGTTCTCTGGAAAATCCAGGAGCTCACCTCATGTTTTGGTTTTGATATAGCTGCGAATGGATGAGTTATTGCTTCTTACAGTTACCTTCTATTTGTATAATTTCTTTTGACAATGATGCATTTCATTTTCAACAATAAAGGAGGAAAAATACCTCAGTTTCTAATGTACAAATATTTTTTGTTTGATTATCTTGACATTTCTAATGATATCATGGTTCAAAACGATACAGGAATAGAGTTCTATTAAATCACCAGAGTTGCACATTTTGAGTTTTGGTTTTGTATGTAAGGACATGGCTGGAAGAGAGATAGTTCTACGAACTTAAAAATTTCAACCATAATATTCACTGTCATGGTAATTTTCTACTTGACATATGTAATTAATCCCTAACTTTTACATTTGCAGAGATGGGTGACAGATGGCCTTCACCAAATCATCTGCAGAAGTTTCCATTATTGACGCAGCAATATCAATCAAGTCTATTAGCTCAAGCTTTGTCTCTTACATCTAAAAACCTGAAATTTTCTTCTCTTAGTAGCCCAACTAATTTTCAAGGTCAAAGTCTGATCCTTTCAAAGAGTGATTTGAATACGAAAGATGCACAGGTTAGTGAAAATAATAGGGTTCATCTGGTTTGTTCCTGTAAATAGTAAACGCATCATGCCTATAGAGTAACTTTCTTGTGTTATTTATCTTTTTTTGTGAACTATTTTGGATCTTTCATGTTAAGATTTCGCCCTCCATCTAATGTTGGTCTACAAGACTACAACACAAGCTTTCTGTGTTACACCAAAAGCTTCCAGACGTATATTGTTAAATATCAAATGTCGCAGTGTATAATTATATAACTAGGGATGGAAACCATGTGTATGTATATATGAAGAGATACCCATAATGAGATGACAATGAATTATTCACAGCACCTTACAAGGTCATCGTGGACAAATTGTACGGAGTAGAATAGAACTACTAATTGTGGTGAAGCTAGTGAGCTCAATTTGATTGACAAGATGACTATAAAATGTCATGCTGACATACATGGGAAACATGAAGGGCATCAAAAAATCAACTGAGACAAATTATGTCTCCTTGCTAGTGTTCATGAATAAATAAAAATTATAAAAAATGAAGACAGATAAGATACGCAGAAACTTTCACTATAGCAGCGTAGAAGCATCCTCTCTACTACATGAATTTCTTTATTTTTTAGACCAACCAAATGTGGCTTTTTTTATACAGGAAGAAATTGTTATGAGTAAATTTCCTTTTGTTGGAAATAGATAGCAGAAACTCTGTATAGACATGTAACAGTGTTGTGTGCAAGGAAAAAAGGTCATGGAGTCAACTGGTTTGGGTTTTGATGGAACAAAATGGCCATTTACAGTTCATGTTACTGAAACTTGGTCTCGAGTTCTTATTAGAAGAGGTGATATTGTAGTTGACCACAAACATTAACTAGGACCTTTTGGTTGGCCCTGAGTAAATGTTCATGGATAAAATATTTGAATTTGGAGCATCATTCCATTTTATCGAAGTTATACTTTCCTCCCATTCTGATATTTATCTGCGATGAGCTAGATGAGGATCCAAATGAAACAAACTCAGGAGAAGCAAGACCAACTTGCTCAGTGTTTAGAGAAGCAGTTAACGGAGGTACTAATTCCCATTAAGCCATTCATATTCTTAGGCAACTAGATATTAATTCTACGTTAACTTTTTGTGAAGGCTCGTTTCTTTTTATCAATGCCTTTTTCCTCTTTACGTTATACTTTCTTCTAACATTCCCAGCTTTGTATCAGAATGACAGAAAGAGAAAGAGATTGTCATATTCAAGAGCTGAAGAACAAACTTCGGTAGGTCATACACCTTAGAAACAGATGCAGTGACCTTCCATTGGATCTTTTCTATCATGGAAATGATTTCAGGGTTTGATAGAGAGATAATATCATCATGTTATTTGTGCCAGCATGAAATCTTTGTTCCAATTTCAAATTTCTTTATGGAATGGGTATTCACAGGATTTTGCCAATGCTGAGAAAGATAAACCTGCGAGTGAAAATGTAATTGAATCCTTTTTATCCACTGATGATGACCATGGTGATGGTAAAGGAACTCCTTCAAGTACTTTAAAGCGACGTTCTACAGCTTGCAGTGAAAATGATCATAAAGGTATATCTCTAAACAGATGAACCTCTTAAGTGATGTTCATCAGATTGTACTTCTGCCCCAAGTTAATCTTTTCGTAGAAAACATAGATAATGTATGGAGAGTAAAATCCTATACATGTAGCCATAAATGTGAGCTATTTGTTGTTGATTTTAACTTTATGCATTGGCTAAATTAAGCTCTTCAGCGACAAAGATCGTTGTTCCTTCCAATTAATTTCATAATGCAAAATTATGTAATGAAAATATTTTTAAATGCTCAAATGTGTTGCAGCTTCATTCATGTATTAAATTCCCAGAAGAAAGTAATATAAAGAAAGTTGAATTTAAAATAAATATAGTAAGCAATAGATTAGACCCTATGTTTTCAGCAATATAATAACTTAGTCCTTCTGGTTTAGAAACCATAACTTATTCCCTTGACTGTTTATGACCATTAATTCGTTAAAAAACCCATTAGTATTTTCTTATTTTTTTTGAAAATGACCATACTACTCCTAGGTTTCCTTCATTAATATATACTCAAAAGGGGTTTTTAAGAAGAAAAATAACTGAATTGGTGACAGCTCAGCACTTTATTAATGGACACTTAACGGAGGAGCATAAATGAAATTAAGAACTTATTGTGACATTGGATTTCTTAAACCGAAGGGACTAAATTAAGGGACTAAACAATAATTTACTCAAAATAAACAAGGTTGAATAGGAAAAGCATCGCTTTGGAGCTTGATTCTATCATTATTTAATCCGTGCCTCCAAGTGTTGGTTTGAATTTCATATGAACCTCTAGCTTTTTTGAATTTAAATCCGAAGTTCATGAACTTGCACGTAATCTCTGGGTGTGAAAAGCGGAGCCAACCATTGAATTTGTCATTCTCTTACATATTACTAGTACATAAAGTGGCTACACAGACATTCTCATTCTATTGAAAGTTGAGCTGGCAGTTGTAGAAATGTACAACATATGGAAGCTGCGACTATTTCAGTATGATTACCTGGTAAGTAAATGACTATGTTCCAAAACACTGGGCTTCAAATTGTAGGCTTCACTTTTGAAGAGATTGGTTGCCTCAGCTCAAGCAAAAGCAAGGTGTTGTGCTGTCATTTTTCATCTGATGGGAAGATGCTAGCTAGTTCTGGACACGAGAAGAAGGTAGTTGGAAGTTATCAATCTTTGAAGTTTGTGTATAGATTTCTCTTAGCATCGACATCGTTTTAACTTTCAATAAATTTTGAGTCTTTCCATTTTCTATTGGCAGGTTTCGATTTGGAATATGGAAGACTTTCAAGCCAGTAAATCCTCCGAAGGACATTCTCTTCTAGTTACAGATGTTCGGTTTAGGCCAAGTTCAAGCATATTAGCCACTGCTTCATTTGATAGAACTGTGCGAATATGGGATGCAGCCAAAGTATGGAATACTTACCGCCACTTTCCTTGGATACTGTTTGTCTACTTGTTAACTTAAATTAATACCTATTGGTTTCTCCTTTAGAAAATCAGTACCTTCTCAAATTTTATGAGTAAACAAGATATACTTTGTCACTTATAATCCCACTTTTCTTGTTTATTTTCCTAGTTCCTTTTTTTCCTTTCCTTGCAGACATTTTATCTTCTTTCTGGGATATTGATGCCAACACCCTGAAATTCAATATAAAACATTCAACATTGCTATTCTTGTCCAGCATACTCGTACCAATGTTGGAAAATTCGCAAATTTATTGAATTTCTTCATGTTAAAATTTAAAAGATTTAAGCTACATTTCTATACTCTACTGTATCTAAGTTGATGTTCCTACAGAAACCATATTTATTGTGTTCACTAATTGATATGTGATCTTGCTTTAGCATGTTTGTTGTCCAAGAGATTTGCAATTATATGTTGAAGAAAAAGTAGAAAATAGAAATAAGATTTCACAACAGGTCTTTTTTCTGGAAAGGAGGCTATGCGTTTCTATTTTTAAAAACCAAATCGATAGGTAAAAAGGAAATGGAGATTGAGATATTAGAAAAAAAATGGCATCACTGCATTCCAAAAAATCATTCAGTAATATCTAGCTATATTTGTTCTCTTACTTCTCATGTGTAAAGTTGTTACTCTCACTTGGAACTGGACAATGTGTAGCGTGCTGGTTGCTCTGTTTCTAAATCCACCATGACCCATTTCCTTACTGTGTCAGACTCAAGAAATTCTTAGTTAAATACTTACAGTATGATTCACTCTTGGTATTAATTTGTGATTAATAAAGCTTTTTTAACTTGAATAACATGTTGTTTCATGAATATTGGCATCCTCTTTCATGTGCAATGCAGCCAAGCATATCATTGTTCAAGCTACATGGTCACACTGAACAAGTGATGTCATTAGACTTTCACCCAAGAAAGGTAGATCTTCTTTGTTCGTGTGATGGTAATGATGAGATCCGGTTATGGAACGTCAACAACCGTAGATGCATGCGTATCTCTAAGGTCTGATCTTGATCACACTCAATAGCATTTAGTAGTATCGAACTAGCAGTACAATAAACTAGTATTTGAGATGGCTTGTTTTTGGGTTTAATATTTATTTTCATTCAAGTGATCTGAGTACAATTTGAATTTTTTAAAGACCACTAGCTGTTTGCAAAATTCTTGATTCAAGACAACTATGTTGTGAGGTGTAATCTTTTGATGGAAAGACAATGTTTGGTAGTCAAGCTGCTTCTGAAATTTTTTCAAGCCTGGCCTCACTTCCCTATAACTGCAGGGAGCTACAAGACAGGTCAGATTCCAGCCAGGTATTGGCAAATTAATGGCCACATCCACGGGAAATATTATCAATGTAATTGATGTTGAGGTTGGCAACCTCATGTGGAACTTGAAGGTAATATTTAAATGTTCAAGTACTTAAGTAGGATGCTAATCATATTTGTAACACGTCCGAGAACCAATTCCTGATTGAATTTTTTTTTGTCTGGAAAGGGACATTCCAAAGAAGTCCTTTCTATTTGCTGGGATACAAGTGGAGAGTATATTGCATCTGTCAGTGAGGACAGTGCGCGAATGTGGTCAGTGGTTGGTGGAAACTGCTTAGGCAAATTGCATTCAAATGGCAACAAGTTCCGATCATGTGCATTTCATCCTGGATATTCACTGCTTCTGATCATTGGTGGATACCAGGTAAGCAACTTTTCCAAGAATACTACTTGTAATCTGGAGTGAGGTGGCAGTTATACCTTGTCCTTCTTTGTCCGAGAGGTTGCTTCTTGCACTTCAGTGAGATAGGCTTGCTGTTGCTGCCTATCTTCCACTTATTCTATGGGAAATATATAAATGATTTAAATATAGATTTCTTGACCCGACAGCTATGAAATGAACCACATAAAGGACTCATTTTTACTTGGATCTGAATATGCACTTCTTTGAGGGTGTTCTTTCCGTATTTCTAGTTTTCTATACATAAAATTGTCCTCAAAATACTAAAATTGAGGTTATTCTTTTTCTCGACTATTTTTAGGTCCTGCATTATCATCAGCCTGCAAGGCGATCTTTAACCATATATGATGTATTAGATCAGCACATCCAATAAAGGACCTGAGCCTCTTATTTAGTACAACCTCGCACAGTTCCAAACAGCATCTGCTGTTTTTAACAATAATTGAATCATTCGCGTCTCGGGTTTTTTGTTGTGATCTTCTACGTTGCAGGTCCTCTGATGAGATCTAATGGCTTGAGTTTGTTAACAGGTCCTTGACTTTTGGAGTCCAGCTGATGGCGACAAAACATGGTCAATTCCAGCACATGGTGGATTAATTGCGGCACTTGCAAATTCAGTGGAGAATGAAATGATTGCATCAGCTAGTCATGACCATTGTGTTAAGCTATGGAAATAAGACATTAGCGTCAAGAATGCCAGCATGCCTCTGCGTGCTCAACTATCCACCTATAGAGGTTTTAAATTAGGTTCATCTTCTAAATAGATAGATTCACAGTGCCTTCATTGTTAGCAGATTCCAACTGTCAAGAGCAAGCCCTGGCTGAACATAATTTTTTCTTATGAAATCTCATGAAATACTCATAGTACAGGTCAAATATTACTCAAACGTATGTGTTATGGAAGAAAATTCAGTAAATTTTGCTTTTGGTATATTGCGGATACCGCGTGCCTTATCTTTACCAAAGGAGAATTTGAGCTTTCAATCTACTATCAGTCTTCTGCTGGTAGCTCAGCCGAACCTTGCCTTTAATTTTGTTGTGAAAAGGTTCGGTGATTGATGGTCATTTTTTGAGAGAGTCGAGCTGCTTGGGATCCCCAGCTTTGATATTGGGTGCAGTTTCATGTCGTTTGCCTTGCACGGTAAGGTTATGTTAAGATGGTTTTATGAAAGACCGTTTCCTTGATTCTTGGAACAGCACTGCCAATGAAGAAAAACATAATATCATTTTATAGCATACGTATTTGTTGTAGCCCCACCAAAATTTCAATGCCCAACGTTTTATCCACAATTTCTTCTTGCGTGACAGGATTTTTATATCAATGAGAATCTCATCGTTGCAAAGCCTGGAGAAGCCATTGAGAAAGCATGCTAAAACAGCTATTAACCAGCTGTAGAGTTTCCAATTACGATCTGCCAGGTAGTCAAGGAAAGACGAACAAGATATCATTCAGGACAATTAAAAAAAAATGGCATGAAACATGAAAGACAAATGACTTAATCTTGTTCTTGATTCTGCTATAACTACAAATACCTTGTACATAATGCACATAGGAGGAACAAAAATAAAGTTTTCTTCAGGGGAAAAAAATCTCCAAAGCTCCTTCGGAACACATCATTTCCACAGTTCTTCCATTGGGATCCCACGTTCACGAGCAACTTCACTGAACTGCCTCATTTTTTGCACTGCAACAACTGTGGCTCTTGCATTATTGAGGGCATTCTTACTTCGAAGTTGTTTTCCCAACGCATTCTCAACACCTGCCATTTCAAGAACAATTCTCACAGCACCTCCAGCAATCACTCCAGTACCAGGTGAGGCAGGTCTGAGCATCACCTTCGCTGCCCCAAAATCTCCCTCAGATCTGCCATTCAGTTGTTAAAAATGTTTTGTTACTGAGTAAGCTAATATTTGAAATTGTTTGATCCATTAAATCAAAACCCAAATGAGTAAAATGCAAGACACACTCCAGTGGGCAGGGTATAGCAGGAGTATTCTTGTGAATTATGCATCCATCATGTTCCAATATCTTTATCATTCTCAAATATGTACCAAAAAGGCTCTGGACATGCCCCAGTCTGACAGTAAATGAAAGTTTCTTTTCTTAACAATCGTACTCTATTACCAAGTTGCATAAATTCCAGCAACTTCTTCTACTGGTGTGAATCATGTATCTTGTAAAGATCAAAGTGACAGTTCCAGCTCTCAACACGCATGCCCACAGAAACAAAAGTTCATTGTAGAAGAGAGAATAGAAAACAAAGCAGATGCATATCCAACCAATCTTCAGAGTTATAACTTGAAAATATACGAGCCAATTGATTTGAGATATACCATATATTCTTTTTCACCTCCCAAGCAAATACATCCTATTTCATAGCGTATAACTTGAAACTATAGAGTCAATAGACTCCAGAAATTAGATTCACGTTTCACCTCCTAGGATCTGGTTTCTACAACAAGATTCTGTTCAGAAAACTCCCATAAACCTGCAGTTTTATTTAAGAAAAAACAAGAAGACTAGACTGAATTGGAGATGAAAAAAAAGTTGCCCAAATATTCAAAATGCCTAAGTTGCACTAAACTACAATGAAAGGCAATGGTTTGAGTAAATCAAATTAGAATTTCATATGAAATGTTGATGCCATATGCTTCCCATAGTCGCCCAATCTCAACATGCATCAATGAACAGCTAGTCTTAAACTTATATCCCCGATCAATGAATCTGCAAACCCTCAGAAGCAACTCCAAATCTACATAATCATCTAAGGACAGTTTCTGGCACAGATCATTAAATGAAGGTCAATATCCCTTTAATTCTAACAGCTCATCTCCAAACAGCCAGAAAACACTTAAAATTCTGACAGAAATTCAAAAAATCAAGACAGCCTTACTCAGAGGAAAATTGAATAACTTTGACACAACCAACTTCACAACACTCTATACACACTTGGTTTCCACATTCTATCTCAAATTTTGCAAACTAACCATCTCCAAAACACCCTAAAATAGCTTCATATTCTCAACGAAACCAAAAACTTTCCAACACAAATGTTAAATTTCGCAATCAATCAAACCCTAAAATCCTTAGCACCCACAAATCCAAAACTCACTTAAAACCATCTATTCAAGAAATAATTACCGTAAAGCAAAGCCATCACACTTCAACAAAAACGCGAACAGAACCAAATGCAACTATCGCCAAATTAACCCCCGATTACAAAATCGACATTAACACTATCAATATAACCACATAAAAATACCAATTTCGTCAAAAAAAAAATACAAAATTAAAAGTTTCAAGAAAAGAGAAATACCTATGAGGAAAGGTCAAGTACTTTGTCATAGGCACAGTAATGATATTTCTTCTAGCATTAAGAGCTGATTTTTGGACAGCAACAATAACTTCCTTAGCTTTTCCAACTCCAACCCCAACTCGACCTTGTTTATCTCCAACAACAACAATAGCTCTAAAATGCAACTGCTTCCCTCCTTTAACAACCTTAGTTACTCTCCGAACTTGAATAACTCTCTCGTCAAACCCATCTTTAATTTTCTCCTTCTTTACTCTTGAGCCCCACCCACTAATTTTTTTAGCCTTAGAATCCATTACGTAAACATCTTTTCCCAAAACACTAACTCCACTATATGCAGGACCATAAAGTTCCTCGTAAGCGGCGGCAATTTCGTCTTCAGTTTCCAGTGGACCTTCATCAAAGGATGGTGGAGGAATGTAGTCTTCAGGTGGGGTAGGTGGGTCAAAAAAAACTTCATCTTCTGGATTAAAATTGTCAAAGAAGGAAGTGTCAATGTCACTCGAATTGGCTTTTGAGATTATCGTTATGATTTTCCGGTGAGAAGAAAGGAGGGAGAGAAACGAGGATTTGGGTGAGACAGATAGGGATAAGGGGTGGAGTTTGGTGGTGGGCTTGAGGAAGGAAAGGCGGGGTGTGGTGGTGGAGTGGAGGGAGAGGGAGGAGAGAGTTACAGTGGTGATGGCCATCGATGCGTGTATGTGGAGGATCGAGTGAGAAATCAAGGCTTATCCCAAAAGGAGGGGATAAAGGGCAAAACAAGAGAATTATTTTTAGCACAAAATATACCTCAGTCCCTAATTTATACATGTAGTTTCAATTGAGTAATGTATTTCTATTTCCTTTTATTTTGTTTTACATTATTCTATAGGTTTTTTTTAGGAATTCTGATTTTTCTAAAATACTGTCTCTAATACTTCGAAAAAATTGTTTTTTCAATTTTCTTTTTTCATAAGATCATGTTCAATAGAGGGTTTCATTCAAATTGTCTCAATAATAAAATGGTAATGATATAAAATTCAGACACACCAGAGCTAAATGATAGGAATATTAAGAATTTTGAAGGGGAAAAAACAATCTTTTTTTCCTGAATGAGGCTATTCTCCCTTTATTATTAATACATGAGGTATTGTTATTTACTTGATGTAAGAATATTTCCCGTAGAGTGGCCGATGTATTAACGGTCCGACCATTAAGTTCAAGTTCTTTGTAAAGTCTACGGATTCTAATACGTTAAAGCGAAACCGTGATGGATCGGTCTCAATAAACGAGTATTAGAATGGGTACGTTGAGACCCTCTCCTCTAACCATATAATAACATATATTCTCATAAGGTTGTATACATATATATATTGATGGTTTTAAATATATGTATGTGTATAAAATAAAGTTATTGAATAATACAAAGTCTTTAATTAAAAGACATAAACCTTCCCATTTGTTGACACCCATTCGGAAGGTATAAATAGAATGGGTGGTTATTCATTTGTAGAGGGAAGATAACTGAATATTGAGAATAGAGAGAAAACCGAAAATTGAATTCCTCTCCATCAAAGGGATTCTGCAAAGAGAAGGTTTAGAGGAGAAGATCAACAAGTGATCATCAAAGGATTCTATGCAACAGTTCAAGATCAAAATGGAGAACGGTACGTTCTTAATTTCCATTGTTATATATCCGAAAGTTTCATCATCAATATAAATGCTTGTGGGATCAAATGATCTATTGTTTAGGGACTGATTTCGGTAATAGAAATCAGTATGTATAATTTACATGTGGTATCAGAGCCTAATAGAACCCATTGATCTCCCATTAATGGATTGGTGATGAATTCTGTTTTTTGTTTATTTAATCTTATCAAACAGTGATAAATTATATGTTAAAATCCATTAAGTAGATCAAAAGTTATGATTTCTTGAAGATTCTTGGTTTTTACGACCGCGACCGAATAGTTGTTCATGGGTTGATCAATTGGCCATGAGCCGTAATGGTCCCCACCGTAAAATTAACCAATGAAAAGTGAACCGTCGAGGACCAATGGGGGTGAACCCACGGCCAAATGGGTTCACTTGGTAAAATGTGACCGGATGCCGGGACGTCGAACTGGCAAGCCCTACGAACGATCATTTGAGGGCCGGGTACCAAAATGTTAATACATATAAAATGTTAATACATAAAAGCTTATTTAAAGGAGTTCATATTACGTATAACTTGTTAATCACCACAGTGATCTAGTTATATTTAATGTGACGGTAAAGTAAAGATTCATAATTGATCATGATTAAATGATGCTTAAATGACATGAAAGGTTTCGATTGATCAATTAATTACTTAATATATCCTAGGAGATCACCCACAGGTGGATCATTGGGTGTACTAAGTAACGCCTAAAGTATTAATCATTTATGCTACGGTCGATAATGTGTATACCCACAGGTAGCATTGTTATCGGTGGTATGTATGACATGATTAATTATTAAAGAAAATCTAAACAAGCATCATGCAAAGTGTATGTATTTATGTATTGCCCACAGGTTGCTTAAATACATACAAGTAAAGTGTTTAGATTTTATTGGTTGATGAATCTATTAAAGTTTCAAAGCACTAACGGTAAGCACGTTGAAAATTTTGCAGCTTCATCAAGTTTGTTTGCTTCTGCAAATTCTGTGGTCAAGTTTAATGGACTCAACTATGAGGAATGGTCTGAACAGATAAGGTTTTCTTTGGGTGTAATGTCCCTAGACCAAGCCATACTCACTGATGAGGAGCCAGCAGCCATTACGGATGAGAGCTCAGAATTGGAAAAGTCTCGTTATGAGACGTGGGAGCGCTCTAACCGGCTGTGCCTGAACTTACTGAGGATGTCGATGGCAGAAAGTATAAAGCCATCTATGCCTAAAACACAGAAAGCAAGGGAATTCATTCTGAAAATAAAGGAACAATCCCAATCGGATGTAGCTGACAAATCGATTGTAGGCAGCCTGATGAGCGAGCTGACTACGAAGAGGTTCGATTGGTCTCAGACAATCCATGAACATGTTACACACATGTCAAATCTGGCATCACGGTTGACGTCCATGGGGATGGAGGTGCATGAATCTTTCTTGGTTCAGTTCATCATTAACTCTCTGCCTCAAGAGTATGGCCAGTTCCAGGTGAATTACAACACCATAAAGGATAAATGGAACATTCAGGAATTGAAGGCCATGCTCATACAGGAGGAGGCGAGGTTAAAGAAGCAGAAAAACCAAGTTGCACTCATCGCTGGACTAAACAAAGCCGGTAGCAGCTTTAAGAAACTAAGTATAAAGGACAAAAGAAAGGATAAAGGTATCTTCAAAGGACCTGAAAGTCAAATCCGTAAAGTGGTCAAGTGTTTCTTCTGCAAGAAGGAGGGACACATGAAGAAAGACTGTCCTAGAAGGAAGGCATGGTTCGACAAGAAAGGTACACAACATTTATTTGTTTGTTCCGAATTAAATCTTGTAGAAGTGCCTAGAAATACTTGGTGGCTTGATTCTGGTGCATCTACTCATGTATCTCATATTAAACAGGGATTCAGTTCGATCCAGCCTTTAAAAGGAACTGAAAGTTATTTGTTCATGGGAAACAGGATGAAGGCGCGGATAGTAGGCATTGGGACGTACAGATTGATCTTTGACACTGGTTGTTTTATAGATCTTGAAAATTGTCTTTGTACCTGAATGTGCTAGAAATCTTGTTTCAGTAAGTAGGTTGGACGATTTAGGATTTGATTTTAAGATTGGACATGGTGTATTTTCTTTGTACCGAAAAGACTACTTTTATGGTAATGGTACTTTAGTTGATTCACTGTACAAGTTTAATCTTGATAAATGTTTTTCTGAATCTTTGTTTAATGTTGAGAATCAAGGAATTAAACGTAGTGCATCAAATGAAAAATCAGCACTATTGTGGCATAAAAGATTAGGTCACATATCTAAAGAAAGGATGACGAGGTTAATAAAGAAAGAATTATTACCTCCATTAGATTTTAGTGACTTAGATGTGTGTATAGAATGCATTAAAGGAAAGCAAACCAAACACATCACAAAGAAACCCGCCACAAGAAGTAGTCAACTTTTAGAGTTGATACACACGGATATTTGTGGCCCATTCGATGCTCCGTCATGGAGTGGTGAAAAATACTTTATCACTTTTATTGACGATTACTCACGTTATGGATACACTTATTTATTGCATGATAAAGCGGAGTCGGTGAATGTACTGAAATTATTCATTGATGAAGTGGAAAGGCAATTAGAAAAGAAAGTGAAAGTAGTGAGATCGGATAGAGGTGGTGAGTTTTACGGTAGATTCACCGAAAGTGGACAATGTCCAGGTCCATTTGCAAAACTTCTAGAAAGTAAAGGCATTTGTGCGCAATACACAATGCCGGGAACACCTCAGCAGAATGGTGTAGCTGAAAGGCGTAACCGTACATTAATGGAAATGGTTAGGAGTATGTTAAGTAATTGCAAACTTCCCATGTCGTTGTGGATATACGCATTAAAGACTGCAACGTATATATTAAACCGGGTTCCTAGTAAAGCAGTTCCAATGACACCATTTGAACTATTTAAGGGAAGGAAACCCAGTTTAAGACATTTACGTGTTTGGGGATGTCCAGCAGAAGTAAAGCCGTATAACCCACATGAAAAGAAATTAGACTCAAGGACGGTCAGTGGATATTTTATTGGCTATCCGGAAAAGTCTAAGGGATTTGTCTTTTACTGTCCTAGTCATAGTACGAGAATTGTCGAGACGGGTAATGCTAGGTTCATTGAAAATGATGAAACTAGTGGGAGTTCAGAATCTAGGGGAGTGAACATAAAAGAAATTCGGGTTGAAGATTCTTCACCCGTAGTTCCGACCCAAGTTGTTATTCCTGTTGTTGGTGTACAACCAAATACAGAAATAGAACAACAGAATGAGGAACATACGGTCCCACTAAACCAGGAAATCGAAAATGAACCTATCGCAATTCAAGAACAGAACATCGTGCCACAAGTACCATTGAGGCGATCTATAAGGGAAAGAAGATCCGCCATTACAGATGATTATGTGGTTTACGATGTTGAAAGTGAATGCGACCTTAGTCTTAATGACGAACCAAAAACATTCAGAAAAGCCATGGAAAGCGAAAATTCTGAAAAGTGGTCAAATGCTGCAGAAGAAGAAATTTCTTCTTTAAATATCAACAAAGTGTGGGACCTAGTAGAGTTGCCTGATGGTTTCAAAACTGTTGGGTGTAAATGGATATTTACGACCAAACGGGATTCTAAAGGTAACTTAGAAAGGTACAAGGCTCGCCTTGTTGCTAAAGGTTTCACTCAAAAGGATGGCATTGACTATACGGAAACCTTCTCTCCAGTTTCAAAGAAGGATTCCTTAAGAATTGTTTTGGCATTGGTGGCTCATTATGACTTAGAGCTTCACCAAATGGATGTTAAAACCGCCTTTCTGAATGGAGAGCTTGAGGAAGAAATTTATATGGACCAACCTGAAGGTTTTGTGGCCACAGGAACGGAAAATCTTGTGTGTAGGCTGAGGAAGTCAATATATGGGCTGAAACAAGCTTCCAGACAATGGTATATAAAATTTAATGATACCATATTGTCGTATGGTTTTGTAGAGATCATCGTTGATCGATGTATCTACATGAAGGTTAGTGGGAGCAAGTTTGCCATTCTGGTATTATATGTTGACGACATATTAATAGCTGCGAATGACATGGGAATGTTAAGTGACATAAAAAAATATCTCTCTAGTAACTTTGAAATGAAGGATATGGGTGAGGCGTCTTATGTGATAGGGATAGAAATAATCCGTGATAGATCACAAGGACTGTTAAGTTTGTCTCAGAAAGGATACATAGATAAAGTCCTAAAGAGATATGGGATGGATAAATGTTCCATTGGAAAGGCTCCAATTCAGAAAGGGGATCAATTCAGCAAAATGCAATGCCCGAAAAATGAATTGGAACGTAAAGAAATGGAAAGAATTCCGTATGCTTCAGTGGTTGGGAGTTTGAACTATGTTCAAACATGTACTCGGCCAGATATCAGTTTTGCTGTTGGTATGTTGGGCCGGTATCAAAGTAATCCCGGAATGGATCACTGGAAAGCTGCAAAGAAAGTTCTCAGGTACTTGCAAGGCACCAAAGAGTACATGCTTACATACAGGAGATCCGACAAATTAGAAATCGTCGGATACTCAGATTCAGACTATGCCGGCTGCGTCGACACTAGGAAGTCGACGTTTGGCTATCTGTTCCTATTAGCTGGGGGAGCAGTCTCATGGAAGTGTGGAAAGCAGTCTGTCATTGCTACTTCCACCATGGAGGCCGAATTCGTGGCATGCTTTGAAGCCACGGTTCAAGCATTGTGGCTGCGAAACCTTATCTCAGGGCTTGGAATCGTTGACAGTATAGCCAAGCCGCTGAGAATTTACTGTGATAATTCCGCAGCAGTCTTCTTCTCAAAGAATGACAAGTATTCGAAAGGTGCTAAGCACATGGAAATTAAATACTTGTCCGTAAAAGAAGAAGTACAGAAACGCAGAGTGACTTTTGAGCATATAAGAACAAACATGATGTTGGCAGATCCTTTGACGAAAGGATTACCACCCGGTATATTTATTGGCCATGTAGAGAAAATGGGCATAATAGATAAGACCTTGCTACAATAGTTTGTGCTCATGTAAAATTGTTACTCAAAGATGATCTCATTAAAGTTTGTGTTTTTCTGTAATTAAAGAATGTTATCATAATAGTTATGCATGTAAAGTTTTAGATAACATATAAAGTTGAGAATTATGGTTTCCCTCAACATAAAGTTTTTTGAGAATTATAGTGAAATCTCAATAGAAAAGAAATAGTAAAGTTGGAGTTGGTGTGTGGTACTTGGAAGGGACCCCATCGCAGTAAATGATGGGCAACCGCCATGACTCGACTAACTCTGGTTTTATGGTACTTACAATATATTGAATTTGATGTAAAGATGCGTATGAAAGGGAATTGGACTATAAAGTTAACACAACGGCCAAGTGGGAGAATGTAAGAATATTTCCCGTAGAGTGGCCGATGTATTAACGGTCCGACCATTAAGTTCAAGTTCTTTGTAAAGTCTACGGATTCTAATACGTTAAAGCGAAACCGTGATGGATCGGTCTCAATAAACGAGTATTAGAATGGGTACGTTGAGACCCTCTCCTCTAACCATATAATAACATATATTCTCATAAGGTTGTATACATATATATATTGATGGTTTTAAATATATGTATGTGTATAAAATAAAGTTATTGAATAATACAAAGTCTTTAATTAAAAGACATAAACCTTCCCATTTGTTGACACCCATTCGGAAGGTATAAATAGAATGGGTGGTTATTCATTTGTAAAGAGAAGATAACTGAATATTGAGAATAGAGAGAAAACCGAAAATTGAATTCCTCTCCATCAAAGGGATTCTGCAAAGAGAAGGTTTAGAGGAGAAGATCAACAAGTGATCATCAAATGATTCTATGCAACAGTTCAAGATCAAAATGGAGAACGGTACGTTCTTAATTTCCATTGTTATATATCCGAAAGTTTCATCATCAATATAAATGCTTGTGGGATCAAATGATCTATTGTTTAGGGACTGATTTCGGTAATAGAAATCAGTATGTATGATATACACTTGACACACAAATATATGTATCATATCAAATTTTGCATCAATTAAAATTAAAAGTTGTTTTCCTTGTAAAAAAACAATTTTGACGATCTTGGCAGCACTCAAAATGGGCATAGGCTGCTGCTGCCTGGCAGCAACCCACACCAGAGCTACCTTGTCTAGCCTGCACCAAGGCCATCTTAGGTAGCCCAGATTGGGCGAAGCTGCCTCCCGAAATTATTTTGTTTACATACAGTACTATAATTCTTAGGCCCTTTGGGGTGATAAAAAGTTTTTGAAAAATCGATTAAATCAAGAAAAATCGAACCATTTAAAAAAAAATAAACTGATTAGATTTTTAAAAAAAAATCTGGCCTGAATCATTTTTTTAAGGAAAAAACTGATGAATTGAACCGATTCAAATTAAAAAAATATATATGCTATATTTTTTTTTTCTTCTGGTTTAGTTCAATTTTTTTTATTTGCTTTTATTTTAGTTAAACAAAAGAAGAGAAAACTTGTTTAAAGTAAGAAGAAAAAAAAACTTAAAAAACCAAAATTATTTTTCGATTTTTTAGTTACAAAACTTAACCGAAACCGATCAATTTAAACCGGGTCTAATTAGGTTTAAATTTTTTTTAATTTTTTTTTTGTTTGGTTGTTTTATTAATAAAAATCAAATCGAAAATATTTACCCCTGAAGAGTTAGGCACCCTTTCAACTTATCCGTGAATTATTTATTTTAAGCTCATTCATTTAATATTTCCATGAATAGTATTATTCCAATTTATCCATGAATGCCTTGACATAAGGCTGATGACAGCCCACATCGTGAGCCTTTTGCATAGCCCTCATGGAGGTTGCCATTATAGCAAAAAAGTCTGTTTGAAATTATAAATTTATTTTTTAAAATGTTTTTTATTTAAAAATATATTAACATTATTAGTAGTAGTATTAATATTATTAAAATTTATTTTTAATATCAATGCATCAAAAACAATTTAAAATCATAAAAAAATATCATTACAAACAAAATCAAATCAAAAAAATTTAAAAAGCACAGTTCGATCGTCTTTATAAACACGCCCCTAGCTCTCTCTGTATAATTTTTACAATATTTGTTCACACGGTACATCATTTTTATCGCCCTTTTATTTCAAGATTTAGGGTGTGTTTGGTATTATTTTTGTTTTTATAGTTGAGATTTAAAAAAAATAGTTTCATGAAAAGCATCTTTAATTGCGGTTCAAAATAATTAGTGAAGTGTTTGGTTAAAACTGTGGTTGAGTTTGAGGTTGATAAAAAACAGTTTTGTGTGTTTCATTATCATGTTTTTCATATTGTTGTCAACTTGTGAAATTACTTTAAGGGACACACACACACACACACACACACACACACATATATATATATATATATATATAAATTGTTTTTTAAATTTTATAGATTAATAATCATAACAATAAAATGTAATTAATAATTCATGAAAAAAAATATTTGTTTTTATTCTCCCATCAAACTACTTGCAATTTCATCACGAACAGATATTTCCCTTTCATCAGGACTGATCTGTATCTACTCATTTTTTATATTTTTTTAAATATATATTTTTTTAAAATCGGACGGGGCCAAAAGTAGGCCCAACCTCCTTGGGCCAAAGCCCAACTCTACTGGACTTGGGCTGACCCGAGAGCAGACCTAGCCCGGGTCTAGCTTTAAAAGGTTAGGCATGAAACGGTGTGCTGCAGCATTGTTCACGTCTTCTTAAAACGTGAACAGTGCAACGCTACTGTTCACATGAATTAATTCACGTGAGCAATAGTGTTCGACCGATAGCGACGAGAGCTTCAACAACTGATGTAAATGGGTAGAAGAGGTTGGGGTAGTTTTTCCCGTGGTGGTAGCGTTGAAAATGGTGGCCTGTGGTGGCTAATAAGAGTGTCGAAAGCCTGTTGTCGTCGTTGCTACTTCGACGTTGGGGCATCTTCCTCTTGCTGGAGGTGGTCATGGAGGAGCTTATGGAGTGGAGGAGAAGCTACCGGTGATGAGAGGGATGATGGTGGTGTCTCCGGGAGCTATCCCCGACTGTGATGAGAGGGATGGTGGTGGTGTCTCCGGGAGCTACCCCCGACTGTGATGAGAGAGAGAGAGAGAGAGAGAGAGACGTTGCTGTGTAGAGAGAGAAAGTGTCGTCGTGTAGAGAGAGAGTTGAAGCTGTGGAGAGAGAGAGAGACCGTTGGTGACTTCTCACCGTAATGTTGCTTCAAGCTGCTAACCAAAACCTGCAATCCATGAAACGCAGGCAAAAAAAATCAATCATGATCACAGGAAAAGCTTCATTTTTCAGCATCTCGTGAACCACGATTTCAAATGTTTTTTTGTGGGTCCCATGATGAATTAATCTGTATTTTCTCAATTACCAAACACTACAAAACTACTTTTTACTCCAACCTCCATTTCGATCGCAATACCAAGCTCCTTCCAAGCTCCTTCTTAGAAACAAATCACCATCCTAGCAGCTGAAAGAGTAGGCTACACCACCCTACTAATCGAAAGAGTAAGTTACGTTACCCTACTATTTTTTTTATTTTCTAGATAATTTTAAGTACTTGTTAAGTGAGCAATAAAACTCAAAAACTGACTTAAATATCGGAGTGTCCCTCATTCCATGAGATACTTGTAGGTACAATTCAAACACGGAACTCAACCAGGAAAAATCTATTTTTATGTGAAGTTTTTCTTCGAGTTCATCAAGAATATGTTATGTTTTTTTACAAAAGGAAAAGAGTAAAAAAGAATTAACAGAAAAAACTAGCTAAACTTTTTTCTAACCCATTTGTTCTTCATGGTTTTGCACAATGTTGATTTTTAAAAGTATTTGTTGATACCTCTAATTCAATATAAAATTTTCTTCATGGGTAGGCACAATGTTAACTTGTTAAAATTTCAATTTGGATTATAAGATTATAATAATTCAATAGAAAAAAATTATAAAATTTAATTCTTAAGTCTTAACTAAAAAACGATTGTTAAAGAATAAAAGTAAAAAAATAATAATGAAATAACCTGGTAAACTCGTTATGAAATCATAAGATTAAGATAATGTGATAAAATATAAATAGAAAAAAATACATTTGTTTATTTTAATAATAATAAACATATCTGCGATCATTTTCATATTTTATCAATAAGAATAATAATAATAAACCCTCTGAAGGGAACATGTGTTACCTGGTAAACCATCCACCGATCGACGAGGTTTAATAAAAATATCCTACACGTGCCATGAACTATCCCATCGTGTCATTCAAACGAACTCTGCCACCTTCACCTCTAACACCATATAACCTGCCCAGAGGCAACCAAAAGGATCATCACAGTTCACAAGCCAAAAAATCCACAAAACAAGAAGCGTTGTAATCACCATCCTAAAAATGGCAGCCATTAGCATTACCAGAAACACCATGCTCAATCTCGCAAAAGCCTTTTTCCCCAAGTCCCCTTCTCTCCTCCCCAATTCCTCGCCTAAAGTCTCACGGGTCTGCTTCTCTACCTCTGCCTCCAAATATAACGAAGTAAAAAATTCTTTCAATAAATTAACTGGACAAAAAATCAATATGGGCATCTATGGAATCTTTAGAGCTTAATATTTCTTGTTGAGATTTTAATTGTCTTTCAGGGACGACATGCAGCGATAGATAATAGAGATCACCCGGCGTCAGATTACGCCGAGAGAGTAAAAGAAACTGCTAATGAAACCTTTGACAGAACCAGAGAGCGAGTGGAGAAGGCGAGAGAACGCTCTAAGGATATGAAAGATAAGGCAAAAGGGTATGCACGTGAGACATGGCACGGTCTGCGGCTGAGAAGGCTAAAGAAGGTACTTACAAGGCAGCGGAGGGAACGAAAGAAAAAGCGATAGATTAAGCATATGAAGCAAAGGAGAAGGCTAAAGAAGGGACGGGGAGAGCGGCGGGAACTGCACATGATGTGAAAGAGAAGGCAAAAGATGATGCAGGAGCGGCAGGGGATATGGAAAAGGAGGTGGCGATTAAGGTGGTTGAGACGGTGGAGATTGTGGGAGAGAAGGCGAAACAGACGGTGAAAGGAGCATGGGAATGCCGCGAAGGAAACTACACAGAGGAGAATAAAAGAGACTGTGGCGGTCAATTATGATGATTATAAGAGGAGAAGGGGAAGGACGAGTAAGTTTTTTTTTATAAAAAGATTTATAAATTTTTTATTTTTTATTTTAAATTTTAAATTAAAAATAATGTTTTTAATAATATCAAAAATAATTTTTTTAAAATACCATTTTAATATATTACTAAATAAAAATAGTTTTAAAATAATCACAATCACATTTCTAAACCATCACAATAAAGTGTTGGACGATTTGAAGAAGAGCAAACATTGAGAGAGGGGGGTGGGCTAGAACATTTTGTCGCGTGTTTTTGACAGTCATAAAAAAATAAGTCAACTTAATTACCAAATAGAAATGGAGTTTTATGCTGTCCGAAATTTAGTTAATTTTTGCTGTCTGCTATGAATTTCGGATTGCTGCAGTTATAAGAAAAAGAAAAAGAAAGTCTTGTACTGCTCCAAAAAGAAAAGGAGAATGCAATTTGATTTCCACCCTTTTCAAATTTCCAATGAATTAACAGAATCCTGTCGAACCTAATAATTAATTAATGTTAATTGCTATAGTGAGGATTAATTTCCTTAATCCAAGCTTCTAGCTCCTAATTACGGCTCCATAAACAAGTTGGTATAGAGCTTCTTATAGGCCCGATCACGGTTTTGGGCCTATGGGCCATTCTTCTCCACAACAGAGTATAAATGCTCTAGTATATTATGAAGAGCCTAGTAGTAGTGAAACCTTAACAGCGATCATGATCGTGACCGTGACCCATGGAGGCATGGACCATTTTCATTTTTTTATGAAAGCAGAAGTTATGCGGTAGGTGAAGGACACGTTATATAAAGGTAGACAAGAAGAAGGTTGTTTGTCATAGTTTTTTTTAAATATTTTTAAAAAAGTTTGAACTTTTTTATTTTATTTTAAATTTCAAAAAGTCGAGATTTTCATATCATGTACTAATATCAAAAATATTTAAAAAAAATAAAAAAATATTATTTTGATGTAATAAAATAATTTTAAAAACAATATCGATTATATTTTAGAAGAGAAAAAAAGAAAGATGCTAACTACTAGTTAGCGTTTGTTTTGTCCTGAAAATGTATAGGGACTAGGGAGGATGTAACCCCTAACAGGTACGGGCGTCACCACTCTTTCTGTTACGTGCTAGTGGCACGTGCCACTCCTCCTCCTGGGAATTGATTAACCCGGCATCATCCTTTCCGGTTCGGATTTCAGGGCTTACTGTGTTAATAATTATTTTCCAAGTTAAAACAATAATAAAATACTAAAACAATTAATTTGAAATAAAAGTCATTTATCCGATGCGTAAACAAACAGTGTTTTAGTCAAACAGCAATTAAGCAAGATCATTGCCCCACATTTTTTAGTGTAATAGTCAAAACTACCCTCCTTGTAGTTACTTGTCTTGAGTCTCTTGACATGGGAAGGGAAGGCCTGCCACCCTAGTCAAAATCAACAGGGACCACTCCACCTTCGGCTCGCGATGATGGCATTTTGGCAGCTATCATGAGGTGAGGGTTTCATTTACTAGGAATTAAATATAGCGCTATTAAAATGAACACCCTTAGATGAATTCATATCAAAATTCAGCAATTAAGAAAAAAGATTTAAGAGATACGGGGAAGTAATGTTTACCCACGTCCAATACAATATAATATTTTGTCTTGTTTACCCCTAGAGATTTTGCTAGTTATCAAAAGGAAAGGAACATTATAATAGCAATAATTAAAGGGTATTTTTGGCCTCGTTTAAAATGGGACAATGTTGTGTTTATGTAAAAACGCTATATTTATTAAATTGTCAAAGGGAAAGCATAAAATACATGTTTATACATGTCTTTGCCTATTCATGAAAACCTATTAGAAGACTCGTTTATGAATTTTATACTCGGATCACCCCATATACAAAGAGGAATAATGATAGATCCCAATTACAAATGTAATGGGCGATTGGAATTTGTTTTCTCTTCGGGTGAGAAAGTACCACACGTTGAATGCAAATTTCTTCTTATCTATTAATGAAAGCTTTGGCTGTTTAAATAAGCCAGCCACACAGGCAAACTGAATTACAAGAAGACAAATTAACCGTAAGCAAAACTGCCCACGTAATACAGAATTTAAACATAGTAAAATAGAATAATAAATAACATAATCTTGCACCGATGGAAGACCACTTCTTGTTGCATAACTGTCTGGTAATCTCCACGACCCACTTCACCATTTTCCCACGATGCATGTACCATGAATGTTTCCCAGCATTACCACTAACAGTCTTATCAATACTCTCCCCATTAAAAGGAACCTTGTCCTCAAGGTTCAAGTTGGCAAACTTGCTCTGCAGCTCGTGACTATTCTGAGCTCCCTGTCTTTATCAGCAATTTCCTCACATTCCACTCCATCGGGTTCTTCATAATTCTCCATTAGCAATAATTGGGGACCCTGGCATTTATGTCCCACTGTGAACCTTTCATTGCAATTAAAACAGAGTCCTTGTGCCCTCCTTTTTTGCATTTCATCCCAAGGCAGACGTTTGATTGATCCTGGAGTAGTAGGGGCTACACAATTGGCTGGTGGAAAATTTAATGGAGCACTTGCAGGTGGAAGCCTCAAGAACCGTTTCTGTCGTGTGAGCTGGTCATCTCTCATCTTTGCCAAATTGATGACATCTTTAAGGGATTGTGGCTTAAACATGCGAATCCCATCTGCAATCTCAGTATTGAGGCCACCCATGAATGTTCCCACCAACGCCTTTTGTGTCCATCCATTCACCTTGTTGCCAAGCCTCTCGAATTCACGCTGGTAGTCCCTTAATGTTCCTAGTTGCTTGATTCGGGACATTGCCTCATCAAAATCTTCACAGGCTGATGGACCGAAACGTGCCCATAATTCTTCTTGAAACCTCTCCCACGAAGCTACATGTCCTTCCACTTGTAGTGTCTTGCGAAGCCACTGCCACCACTGGTTGGCCTCCCCTTCCAGGTGATAAGCAGCCATGGTCACCTTTTGGTTCTCTGCCGTTCCTTGATACTCGAAATATTGCTCCACACGATTGAACCATTCAGTGGGATCATCCCCTGAAAATCGTGGAAATTCCAACTTTGCTGTTTTGGAAGAGACGATCTGTCTACCTCCATTGTTGCCCTCACGTTGATGGTTGCTGTGATTGAGAGTCTCCTGATCTGCAAGCAATGTATTTGCAAGTCGATTGAGCACTTCTTCCATATGGTGAAGTTTATCATTCATCCCAATCTCCATTCGTTGAAGCCTGTCCTGAACTGCACCCAGTCCAGACTCTAATTGCTCAATTCGCTCCTTGTTGGTTCCCATTGAAAAACCTGGCTCTGATACCAATGATAGATCCCAATTACAAATGTAATGGGCGATTGGAATTTGTTTTCTCTTCGGGTGAGAAAGTACCACACATTGAATGCAAATTTCTTCTTATCTATTAATGAAAGCTTTGGCTGTTTAAATAAGCCAGCCACACAGGCAAACTGAATTACAAGAAGACAAATTAACCGTAAGCAAAACTGCCCACGTAATACAGAATTTAAACATAGTAAAATAGAATAATAAATAACATAATCTTGCACCGATGGAAGACCACTTCTTGTTGCATAACTGTCTGGTAATCTCCACGACCCACTTCACCATTTTCCCACGATGCATGTACCATGAATGTTTCCCAGCATTACCACTAACAGTCTTATCAAATAAAACTTGTTTTTTCTATAGTTTATAATATAAAAAAAAAAATATGGCATTTTATTCATTACAAAAAGATGAATGATACTTTTATAATTTCTTGATTTTTTCTTTTAGTAGGTGGTTTGATTATACAGGGGGGTGGAGATAAGACATGAATTTTTTTTAATCATTTTCAAAGAATATTTATGGAGGATATATGATTTATCTTTACAATTCAATAGTACAACAAATTTGTAAACAAATGAGCAAAGAGAGTCATTGAATCAGATACTTGATAATTTGATTTGTAGCACCTATGTTGACAAGACAAAGTATAAAGATTGTGCACTTACACAAGCAAAATTCATACATAACAAGGGTATATATAATGTTCTATGCATGTATTTTGTCTCGTACTAGTTTAGAAAGGTGATGGTATAACATTGTTACTAAAAAGATGGCTATAAATGCACAAGTTATACAAGTTAATATAAAAAAGAAGTTCCAACAAATCAATGTCAATTACATGAAAACTATCAATACAAACTATATGCTAAAGTATTTAACAAGAGATTTCAGTAAGGATCACAGAAAGTTACAACATATGAAGTGTGATCATTATAACATAATAAATAAGATGATTTATAATTCTTATGTTCAATCTACCGAATAATATAGGTATTTCTAAACCTCAATGTTTCAAATGATAAGATGATCATTATTTATATAAACCATATTAACATGGCAAAACTCAATAAAATTTGAGAATAAGTTCATATTTGATCTTTACATCATACTTAAATTTGGTTAAAAGGTTTTATAAACTCAATTCTATATAGGATTGACTAACTATAATCAATCACAATGGAGAAGACTCTCAAATTTGATCTAAAAATATTATTTTTGAATTTTCAATTCTTTCATCAGTATTTTTCCTATTAGTTTCATGTTTTCTTTCTATATAGAAAACATAAGTTTTGTTATTATACAAACAACTAGTGTGTAATTTTTCAAATCAATTTTATGAATGATTGAGTTTCAAAATAGATTAAACAAATCTCCTCTATATTTCAGGACTATAATCTAGGGTTTGAAAAACTAGTATTTTTTTTTATATCTCACTTTACATTATATTATTAAAAATAATCTAGATCATGCCTCGGTGTTTAACTTATTATGGCATAATTAAGTCAAATTTTTGTATTAGTTTAGCTATCCCTTCCTTTCGATGCTAACATTTAAATAATAATAATAATAGTGATAATAATAAATCAGCATGCAATAACAATTATTTTTCAGAATTGAACAAGAATGGGTGTCGACCAAGTGACACAGTTAACCATGTGACGTCAGAGGGAACAAAAAAGAAGAAGAAGGAATGGAGATAAACAAATATAGAATACAAAGATAGTTAGTTGTAAAGTGGAATGAGTGAGATAGCAAGAGGTTTGTAAAACAAAAGTAAAAAAAAGGAGAGGGGGGGACTTTCTGATCACCTCTGTCACAGCGACCACCCTAATTCATGACCAGGCAAAGCTCCCGCGCCCGCCGCCTCTCCACATACCACTGGTCCATCCCCTATCATACAGTACAGAGAATCTCCCTACACCTGATATAGCTAGATCTCTCTTTTAACAGAATCGATCCCTTATTGTAGTCTTGGCCTGTCTTGGTCATAAATTTAGTGTTTGTGACTCGAGGTTATTGTTTGATAGATTAATGTTTCATGTCTTAGGTTACTGGTCTGATCAAGGCGATAAAACTGGGGGTTTAATTTGATGCCTTGTAAAAAATTCTCTTTTCTCTGGGTTTGTGAGAGATGAACTAAACCTGAACAGATAATTACTATACAATCTGGTGTTTCTTTCTTGTTGGTCATTGCTGGATATACTTTGAACATAATCCTTTTTCTTGAGCCTCTCTATAGTCTCAGTTCCAGATCGAGACTTCTCCTTTGTGGGCTTTGTCTTTTCTTGACACCCGTACACAAGTTTCTGTTTCTCACATAGAAGGAAGGTGATCTTCCTA
The DNA here is from genome assembly GCA_009078335.1 of Salix brachista. Taxonomy (NCBI): domain Eukaryota; kingdom Viridiplantae; phylum Streptophyta; class Magnoliopsida; order Malpighiales; family Salicaceae; genus Salix; species Salix brachista. Next base: position 2,413,548 of record CM018575.1, read on the forward strand.
TTATCCTTATTTAGAGAAGGAGGGGGGTTACAAATCTTGGAGGATTTGAGTGGGGTTTGGTGGGATATTGAGTTCTTGATTTCGAATCTAGTGTGACTTGTTCAATATTTATTGCTGTCGTCGGAGATTGAGAGAGCGCGCGACTATGGCTGTTTTTGGATAGCAGATACGCATGCAAGAGTACAATCGCCGTTGTTTTGCACTGTGGACATTAGATTCTCGGAAGCCAAAAGGAGACACGTTTGGTTTGCTTTACTCGCTTCTCTATATCTGAAGAAACTACCAATCTTCTCTTCTGTCTTGTCTCAAAACTGCATGCACCAACAAAGCCAAAGAAACCCAATTCATCTCTCAACAAATATTTTTCAGGCGCAAAATCAAGAAGAAACAGAAAAGATTAGGTTTTTTGAGTGATGCAAAGAAAGATGCAGGGAGGGAGCGAGGATATGAAACCAAATCAAGAAAGAAGATTGAAATCGACTCAAGGAGATAATCAGCAGCAGCAGCCGCCGCCGCAAAAATGTCCTCGCTGTGAGTCTCTGAATACCAAGTTTTGTTATTACAACAATTACAGTCTATCTCAGCCTCGATACTTTTGCAAGACTTGTAGAAGGTATTGGACTCTTGGCGGTACCATGAGGAATGTTCCTGTAGGAGGTGGTTGCCGAAAAGGAAAGCGCCCAAAAACATCATCGTCTTCTAGCTCTGGCGAGAACTCGCTGCTGCAGCAACAGCCACAGCTTTTGCAGCATAATTTGGCAACCCCACAAAATATCCTTGCTACCACTAATTCGGGTAATTCTTTAAGTCCTCCTTTGAGGACCAAAGAATCAGGGAATTTGGTTTCACCTCCTCCTGGGATGTCTTCAATGGGGTCTTATTTTCCTGGTGATGGATTCTTGACTTCCTTAGAAGCAATCCAGTCCTTGAATAATAGCCAACCGCCATTACAGTCTTTCTCTTTTCAGCCTCTAAATCAACCTGTCAATCTTGGTGGTGATTTAGGAGATACTTCAAATTTGGGTCTCTTGCATGGTTTCAGTGCAGTTCCTGCTTTCGGGTCACAAAATCAACAGCAAAGGCAATTCTACCATGCGGATAATAGAGATAATAAGAGTGTCGAACATTCCTTCTATCCACAATATGATCAAGAGAGTCTGATTCAATCAAGCAGGCCAGCTGCCACATCTTCTCATCAACAGCAAAATTGGCATCAGGGTTTTATAAGCAACAGTAACCCTACCGTCTCCGATACTGTTTTGTGGAGCATAAGCACCAGCACCACCACAGGGCACACTAGCAGTAACATCAACACCGGAACTGGTGGCTCCTCTTCTTTGAACCCAGATCAATGGCGCCATGATCTGCCGGGAAATGGACCTCCATCGTGATGTCTACAGCTTGTTTGGCCATTCTTGTAGCTAGCCCCCCGTCAAGACTCCCAAGAAACAGGCGGCATGACTCCAAGGCATTAATTCTTTGCTTTTTGTAAAACACCAAAGAGTCTCCTTTTCTTGTTTCCCTTTACTTTGGCAAAATGATAGTGATATATGTATCATGGTTCATCGAGGAACATAAATATCTGGACAGCATATAATTGTGGTTGTAAATGGAAGAGCAGGGTCAGTAGCCTTTTATGCTTTTATTACAGTGAATTTCTGCATTGGTAGCTGTTTTGGAACACCTCTGATTAAAGACACAATATGCTTGTAAAGGCTTTTGTTTTCTCTTTTCTCTTTACTTTTCCTGTGCGCGCTAGCACATCATTTTCCAACTTCCATTCAAAAGTGAGCTTACTTACTAGCAATTTAACTACGGTTATTGCGAAGAATCAAAGATGAGATGGGAGACACCAGGTGTGGGATGCTGGGAGCTGAAGTCTTTGTGGAAGTTGCTCGACGAGACAGTTTGTTCTTGTGCATGTGGGGACTGACGATATAAGATGCTTTAATCGATCATTCATGTTACTGTTACAGTTCCAAATGCTGTCTCTCTGTGAGCAGCCCACCATTGTCAATTTATCATAAGACCAAGCTATGCGTAGCTATCTCTTGCGAAATAAATAAATAAAATTAATTTGATGATTGATCTTTAAGCATAATCTCATCATTATATCTTATGTGGATTAATTTATAAATATTTGGTTGTCTTTCAATTTAGCCTTGTCTTTCAATTTAGCCTTTTGCAAATATGCTTTTTTTCTTTCTTGTGCTTTTACCGAGAATAAGCATCCCTGTAGTAAATGAGAACTAAAAATGTTCCTACAATATATATATATATATATACTAGTTATATTGCCCGCGCGTTGCCGCGGGTATTTTAATGTATATAATTTAACATAATTAAATCAACAACGATAAATTTATATGATATAATTAAATAAAAGTTATAGATTAGGAGATAAAATGTAAAAAAATTTAAGTGCAATTTATTGCGCAAGCATAGATTACATCTTTTAGAATGTAAATATAACGTCATGAAATATCACAAAAGAGCGTGAATTAACATTTTAAAAACCAGAGCAAAATATTTTAATAAGGAAAAAAAAATTAATAACAAAATCATTATTGTGCAAATAATTAAATTATTATTATTATTATTATTATTATTATTATTATTATTATTATTATTATTATTATTATTATTATGTTAATAATGAAAGAAACTAAAATAAATGAAAGACAAAAAATATCCTAGAAACTTTAACAAAAGATTTTTTAAAAAAAAACTATTATTGCTATTACAGTCAAAACAACAAAAATTGTCAAATTATCCGGAAGGAAAAAAAACATTAAAGAAAGAGCAAGCAAGAAAAATAATTTTATTATTATTATTATTATTATTATTATTATTATTATTATTATTATTATTATTATGTTAATAATGAAAGAAACAAAAATAAATGAGAGACTAAAAATATCCAAGAAACTTTAACAAAAGATAAAAAAAAAACAAAAAAAAATTTATGATTGCTAATACTGGCAAAGAAAAAAATATTATCAAATTATAAGGAGAAAGAAAAAAAAACAGAACAGTAAGAACAAAAAATAAATAAATTATTATTATTGTATTAAATACACTTATATATACATGGACAAAAGTAGGGATTATTCTAGAAATATAAAAAAATAAAAGTATAAGGGATGAAATGAAAATCAAATATATAGGGATTAAATTAAAAAATTAAAAGTCAAAGGGCTGAAATGCAAATTACATTTATTGTCAATTGAAATCAGAGGACAAAATTACAAAAATCGAAACTTCTGTACCGAATTCATTAAGGTATTTACAGACAATCCGGAAATCAAAAGTAGGAGGACCAAAGTGAATCTGTCAAATTCAATTAATTAAAATCGGAGGACCCAATCGAACTAAATCAAAACTTATATAACAAAATTCAGGACCAAAAACGAAATTAAAAGTACAGGGACCGAAGTGAAAAGTAAAACAAACTGGGGGACTCTCCTGCACATTTACGTGTAGGAGAGAGAGAAACGTGGCCGGCGGCTTTAACCGGCCTCCGCCGCGTCCACGGACATTTGGTGGTTACACGCGCCACCGCGGGAGGAAGACCACACGGCGGCTCACCGGGATAGCCTCCGGTTGCCAATTTCTGGCCACCGCATGACACCGCACACGCCACCTAAACAGGCCGTGAGGCGGAAAACTGGATGGCGCGTGCGCCTCATGCCCTGACAGACACCGGATTAAAAAATTCAAAAATAGGGAAAATTACCTTCATGCCCCTGTACCCAATTCAACATTTTTGTCTTATTAGGGGCTAAAACCGTCTTTAGCCATTTAAGAAAATAATAAAAAAATCAAAAGTTGCGGCGGACCGGACCGGGCCGGTCCGGCCGCGCGCAATTACGCCGGTGCCCCTCAGCCGGAACCCTTATTTTGTCTTATTACCGGGGACGAAATCATAAATGCACTGTTCACGGCTGAATATTTAAAAAAAAAGGAAAAACCGAAAATGGCCTCGTTCGATCAGCCTCTTTTGCCGCGCGGATGAAGGCTAAAATCGCCTCCACACTGTCGCAATCCACAGTGTTTACTGAGAGGATGCATAGTGCAACTATCCACGGCTTTTATTTGTTTTGTAATATATATATATATGAGGAAAATCTAAATTGGAAAAACATATCCATTCTCAATAATTTTAATAGTTGTCTTTATTGCAAATGTTATTTCTTATAATTATATAATTACATAAAAAAAAATATAAAAAAGCTGAGTTATTAAACTCAATCCAAGTTTTATTGTTATTTCAATATAATTTTATAAAAAGACATTAAATCAATACTAGTTTTATTTTTATATATAATAAACAAGCAAATTTTTAACAGTTCAATCTAGTCACGAGTATATGTCACCAAGCTGGATGAACTCTCATTTGGTTTTCATTAAAACCTAGCCTCGTTCAGAGAAATTAACCGAAGAATTCATCGTGGCAGCGCGGGATAACTGATTATGACTGCTACTATGTAATAAAAATATTCTTATATAATCAATTATATTAATTTTTTTTTTATTATAGCTGCACAAAAATTCGCGTCCTTGCGTCTATTTCCCAACTTGCAAGCATGCAATGATTTTTCAGCAGCCATATGCTATTTGCTAGAAATGTTTTTTCCTTATCTATTTCCCCCCTTTTGGCAATCTTAGGTTAGAGCACAGGAAGGATGAGAAGTTCATAAATCAGAACTATCAAATTCGAGCTGTAAATCGATCCAAAAAGAGGGAAAAACAGTGAAACTTTTGGTTCTCAAGACTCTAAAAAGAGAGAAGAATGGCGAAGCAATCACTCCGAATTAAGCACTTGGCATGCAGATCTCTCGAAAGTCGAAACAAACAAGAATATATATTTTCAAGTATTTTAAACCTGGTGATGGCGAAACAATGCTGGGTGGGTGGTGGGGGCGTGGAGGTGGGTGTTGTGGTTTCCGAGTAAAGCAAATCTTTGGTCTGCCATGGAGAGATTTGAGTCCAGAGAAATGACACCTCCCGGGAAATCTCCATCACTACTTTTGCCGTACACTACACTCGTTCTACTTTACAGAGCTCATGCCATGGTGCGGGAATACCGATTTACAGAACAAACAAGCATCTGCTCCTTCAAATTTGGAGGCTAAAAGGCTGTTTTCAAAGCTCTTTGTATTTGAGCTTACTCCGTTCTTTATTTTTAATAATATTTTCATATTATTTTGATAACCTGCTAAGAAAAAACAAATTAAAAAAATAAACTCAAATTAATCTATAGATGGGACTATGATATTCTTATAAAAAAAATTGAAATAAATTATGAAATTCAATATCAAATATATCCTGAAAACTGATTTTTAATTAATTCAATATTAAATAATAAAATTAATAAAAATATTTATAAAAAATAACAAAAAAAAACTCGAGTCAACTGAGTTAATATGTCAAACTTATGATACGGATTATGATATCGAGCTAACTACATAAAAAAACAAATCTCAATAAATTATAAAGTTTAATCTCTAATAAATTAAATATTAAAGTATAAAATAGAAAATATATATATTTAGAAGAAAAAAAAACTTAGATTGTTTTTCTCTCTCTTCCATTTCTTGATTTCGAATTTATTTTGTTTTAATTTTTATGAAGTTACTATTAACCAAGTCAAGATAAAAAATTAGATGAATGCTAACAACTAATAACAAAGTATAATATCTGGGTCAGATATAGAAATATCTTCAGAGTTACTTGTAAAGTAAAAGACTCTTTCAAATCGAAAGCTGAAAAAGCAAATTTAAGTCGACCGACCAGACAAAATGAGTTTTAATTTATTTATAGAGTATCTAATAAAACCAAAACCACCATGTTGTACCAGGGTGTGACCCAGTGGTTGAAGGAGAACTCCCTCCTTCACAGGACCCATGGGAGTGGAAGCTGGAGGGGTCCTCCTCTCTTGTTTCTGGGTTCATCCCTGCGTGATATGTTTATCACCCCCGCGGTGCTTTACATGCTCACTGAACTTGCAGGATGTCTCACTGAGCTAGCAGAATGTGGATGTTCAGTGGATTCGAGGAATAATCGATGTGCGTGTAAGCTGGCTCGGACATCCTACTCATAAAAAAAACCACCAGTTGCTAGGGCATGGAATCAAGTAGATAATAATGATTCACATAAACGATAAGAATTTGAATGTCTTCTATCAATCTGACTTGACCTGACCTGATCTGCATCACTCTTATAAGTTATCCTGTGTAAACAACAAGAAGCTCGGTAACCACAGCATCCGTCGAGCCGGACTTAAAATATTCGAGCGCCCGAGCTAACTCGAGCTTCCATTCCGCCGAGAATCGTTTATCCTTGTGGTTTGGTGAGATTGCCGCTTTTCCATTATCAAAATAAAAAAAAAAGAGTATGAAACAGTTCGGGAGTGGAGAATTCAGATGTAAAAGCATTTAGCTAATCAATACACTTAATCTATCTTGAAATCTTGACTATAAAAAAACTTTAATTTATATTTTTTATATAAAATTTATCTTTTCAAACTATAACAATGTCAAATATGCACTAAAATATAAATGCTTTTAATTTTTTTTATTAAAAAATATCAAATTAATACTTTTAACCAAAACCACAACCACTCTTAAATTATATATAAAAAGCATTTTTTTTATTGAACTAATAGTTCTATATATATATTATCATCATCCTAATCAACTTTCTTTTTTATATATAATTTAAAAATAACTCTCATAAGAAAATATGTACACATGTCACATGAGTTTAAGACGTCGTAAATCACTTCATATAAGTTAATAAAATGCATTTTTTTATAATTTTCTGTACGACAAGCACAATAAATTTTAATAACCAAATAGTAGATAGCTTCTTTAAATATTCATAAACAAAATAAATTAACTATAAATATCACAACAATCACATCATAAAAAAACAACGATACCAAATAAATCCAATGTTTTTTTTTTATAAAAAAAATTAAAATTAATTGCTTATTTAGTATTGCTATGCTTCTAAAGCGTAACGGCTTTAGTCCAGAAGCAATGTGGTGGTTAATACCTGCTTCGAAACAAAAATAAATGTCACTTTTTTTAAAAAAACAATATTTCTTTTGAATCAAAGTAGGGCACCTACTTTCATTCAAAATCACAACTACTACTTATTAAGGGTTCCTCTTTTTTTTTTTAAATAAATAATTACATGTATAGAAGAAGGCAGTGTTTTGTGTTTTGTGTTTTATGTTTTTATATTTTATTTTGTGGTGTAATAATGGAGAATTTGTGATTTGCACAATAGATCTCTAGTTCAAGTTAAAATATGTATTTTTATAAAAGTATATGACAACTGAGATTTTACTCGTTTACCCGGACATACAAGATACGCTTTCCGAAAAATGAGATTTATTTACATTAATTTTTTTTTCAAATACAACATTGATTTTATTGAATATTCCGTGTCTATTTACACACACTATGTCAATCTTATTAAACTTTTTCTTTAGTTTTTAAACTTAAGCATCACTCTCATGTCATATAATTTTAAGAAGTCATGCATATTTTAGTACCTGATTGGAATTATGATTGAAGTTATTTTTTAAAATATTTTTCATTTAAAAATATATCAAAATAATATTTTTTTTAGAAATTATTTTTGACACCAGCATATGAAAATGATTAAAAAAACATCATTTTTTAATTTAAAGTAAAAAATAAAAATAAAAAAAATTCATTTTTTTTCAAAAATATTTTTGAAACGTAGTGACAAACACCTAATTAATATATATTCTTAAATACTTTTAGTATGTTATTGTACTTATTATTCATTTTGCATCTCAAAAGCATAACAGACATAAATAAATAAATTAGCCACACATATTTAATTGCTTTAAATAATTATACCCTCAATATCTAAATCCTCTCATGCTGTAATTGAAATTGAATAGTCATGATTCGATACACGATTAACAAAATATTATCCTTTTAACTTTTTATTATTTTATTTTTCTCACCCAATCTAGGTCATTTACTTTAAAATCAATGATTGAATCTAGAACATAATCGATTTGGTCCCGAGGGTCCAAATCTATATCCCCAAGATCACTTCAGGATACTCGAATAAAAAAAGAAGTACAATAAGCTATGCTATCATGATTTCTTGAGCCCAAGGCATGATAAAAATGAATTTCATTCCGGATAAAATATGAAATTATAAAATTATAAATTGATTAAATTATGAAACAATTAATGTTAGGTAAATTAAAGGAGAAAGGACCAACAAACATCTACATGTTTAAGGATGGGATTGGGCACAACAATAACACAAGAGCACTCCGTACTATCTGTTTTTTTTTATAAAAACACTTTTGTGATTTCAAAGTTTACAATTCGATCCTTATGTCTTGGTCTATTAGAGGTCCCTCCATTTACAAGTAGCCTCATTTTTCATCAACTTTGACTTTTTAAAAGGAGGGGGGATACATGTCAGCTTTTTATCTGTATTAATTTCAGAAAAAAATACAATTTTGAAAAATATTATCCTTTTCATGTTACTAATTTTTGCTTTATTGTTTTTTATATTTCTTAATTTTTTAGCTCTCTGTTTATTTGAAAAGGTATTTTTTGTTCTTACTTTATTTTTAAAAAAAGTATCTTTTACTTCCTATAAGGATGAAACTATCATTTTATTGATGATATGTACTTGATTTAATTGATTAATTTTTTAATAAGCATGATTTTCTAATTTAGTTTTTCATAAGAATTTTGATTTTATATGTTCGAGATTTTTTTCATCTTTTTTACATTTTAAAATAAAATCTGTTTCCTTCCTAACATTTTCTTTTGGCTTTTGAAAATTAAATAAAAACTTAGCTAAGAAAATAAAAGGTGAAAAAGTAAAAGTGACCCAGCATAAAGTAATAAAAAATAACAGAGCTTTTTGTTTTTTCTGTCTTCTTAAAACAAATTATTTTTTTAATGAAAATAAAAAAATCATCATATAATTTCTGTCATTAAATAAATAAAGATTTCACAACAAGTTTTAACAAATCTTTTTATATTTTTTTAAAAACCTTTCATTTTGTCATTGAATATCTAATCAATCACTATTTTTCCTGAAACTATAACTAATAAAAAGCTGATATGTGGCCCCTCATCCATGAAAATTAGATAGAGCATAGAAATCGTCATGGAACCTATGAGATCAGTACAGCACCTCGTTTCTTTTCTTGTTGCCCTTTCTTTTGAACGAACGAATGAAATAGCAATGGAAGGAAGGAAGGAGAGGAGGGAATTTCGCCAATCCCTTACTAGTTACAGAAGAAAATCTGAAATTGTTCATATAGTTAATCTGCTATATATATTATTACAGCGCGACTTAGTAATATGATAGGATTCTACTTATACATAGAATGCTTTTGCTGATTTTCCTAATTAAGAATATGCTGGCCAAATATATCCTTACATTAATGGATGATTTTCACATAATATATCAAGACTACAATCTGCTCTTGTCCACTCTTTAACGGATAATTTTGATTGATATGCGTTCCTTCAGCTATGGTTGCTGGGTTCCTTGCCACTCGTAGTACTTCCCTTCAGTAAAAGCTTTTTAAACTTGAAATTTATAGAACTTTATGTTATTTTATGCTTAATTTTTATCAAATATGATGGAAGTGATGAGATTCGAACTCATGACTATTAGGTTAAAAAGGATCTGAAACCATATTAAGTAACTATCTCGTAGTTAGACCAATATCCTGTTTTGAGCTTATTTCCTTTTGAACTTCTTTCTCCCCTGGCATTTCTCCAATAATGTAAGATTCGTTGCTGGCAGCAGATTGTGAGTATTCGTCCTTATTTCTGCCATAATCTCGACCTTTTCTTATCACTCCATCTACTCCCATTACGCTTGCTGTCATGTGCACTGTTAACAGTTACTACGTTTGTTCTTCTCATTGCCATGAGCCTCAAACAAAAAATGTGTGAATCGTGAAGGGTCCTATTTTGTTTCATTGTTTCTTAGTTTCTTGGGAGAAAGCTTTTGATTTGATTATGGGCTCGTACTTGAGACTTCCAATCGTATGCTTTTTGGAAGCTGCGTGCTATTTTAGTCCTTGATCTTATCAATGAAAGATTGGCTCGGGTGAGGGACCTTTAGTGTGTTTTTTTCCTCTTCCAAGATTCTTCGGTGGTTTTTCCACAGTAAGTTTCCTTGAAAAGGGACCTCGTTTGATTTCAGCTGCCATGCCAGGCACATTAGTGCTTCGGGGATGGAGTTTTTTCATGTTTCTGTTGCTTTCTTCACCGTGCTGTGAGATGCCCAGGTGTTAATTTTCCCATTTCTTGAGGGAAATCTTTCGTGGATCTTGCGTGTGTTGTTTCTGTCTTGCATTCTACCTTAACCGACCCATCTTCCTGTTCATTTTCTGTATCCTGTACGTTGACAAACCTTGACAGTTGATAATGTGTTGTTTATGGTCTTCGATCAGCTTGTACCATCGCTGCTGATGCTGTTCTTGCGTCATCTTGAGTTTTTTCCATCATTCTGCCATTGTTTCAGCCTGTGCACGATGCCTTTCACTAGCAAACAAATGTACTCTGCTGTTTGTGTCATCACCAGCCGCTGCAGCTATCTTTCTTATTTTAGTTGCTTTGCGATGCCGTGATTGATGACCAATTTATTTTCAAAAAACTAATATCGGTGAAACATAGTGTAGGTGCTATACTGTGCCTTGATTATTCAATCTTTTGTCTTGGTTCTAGGGGTATGTTGGTCTTTGGACCATGTCAGCAATATCTCTTGAGGGTAGTAAAAGGGTACGTTGGTAACTGCATTGTTTAGTGTACAGTCAAATTACTCATTTAACTCTTGAATAATGAGTTATTATGAGTTTTTCTTTTATCTAAAATTATAAAATCGGTGTCTTTTTAATTTCATCCTATTATATCTTCCTGTATTTCAAATTTGATACTTGTTATTTGAATTGCTAATTTCTTGTAAATTTTGAATTGATTTTATTTTGTGTTTTCACCTTATTTAGCTTTTTTTCCTATTAAATTTAATCTATGATTGGTAATTTTTTTAGCTTTTATAAGTTTTTATTTTGGATCTATTCTTAAATTAGTTTTGGTTTATGATTTCATCCCTTTTTGTTTTTTTTCTATCAATTTTAATCAATATTTGATGGCTGATTTTTTTTGCTTTGACAAGTCTTTTAAATTGATAATTTAAAATTAGCTCATAATAAATTTCTTGATTGGACTCGAATCCAAGATTTCATAGGCTGTCAGCTTTTTAAGATTTGAACAGATTTAATATATTTTTCTGGGTTCATTTGTTTTTTATAGATTTTTTTCAATTTCACCCCTATGATTTTTTTTTAATCTTTAAAAACTTATCTTTATTATTAATTGCTATTTATTTTATATGTGATTCTTCTTCTTTTTTTTCATTTAATTGCATCCTCCTTGGTGCTCTTACTATCAAGTTTTATCCTCATTTTTTCTCTTCTCTTTTTTATTAATATTTCTTTATCTATGTTAATTTTAAATTGATTAAAAATTAATTTTTTTGATTGAATCAGGTTGGAGATTTCACATTTGCGACTTTTTTAAAAAAAAATTGACTTTTTGTGTGCTTTTACTTTTATGAGATTAGCATTGATTGATTTTTTTTATAATCTAGGTAGGTCAGGTATGGTTCTTTTTATTTTTTTCCCAATTTATTTGGGTTTTTTTCATGTTATTTAAATTATTAATTACTTGAAGCAATGAGTTAGAATTTTGATTTTTCTCAGCCCATCACATTTTTTACACCAAACAGAAAGTTATTTTGGCTGACGGCGAAACACGGGCAATGTATCTGGCAACTGCTAGTTGGAATTGAGCTTGATGATTGCTGGGTTTGACTGCTGTTTGCCGGTTGTTTGTTCTACCGGTGGTCTTTCGCGGCCCGCGCGCGACGGTCTGCTTACTGTTTTATTTCATTCCCTTATCACTCGGATAAATTCATGCACCATGGCTCGGTATTCCCATCATTAGTTTTATAAGGGCTGGACAGCACGCTGCTTTGAAGTCTACTTGAAAGGAAATGTGAGTACTGTATATATAATTATGTGTGCCTGGTAATACGAAAGCGAAGAAGAGAGGGGCGAGATCTGCAATGAAGATAAAAGAGGCTCCATGTACAGAAAACGTAGCATGACAAAGGTCAGGAGATGATAATTGCTACTAGAAACCATGAGATATTAGTTGAAGTGATCAGACTAAGGAGCTAAAGTATGAAAGAGATAGGAACACGAAGATTGAACTTTTATTGGAAAATCAGGTTGGAAAATAAAGGATGTCGAGGTTTTATGGTTCCAAAAACTTATTTTATTGTATATTCATTTACCTTTTGTCTATCGTTCCCATTTTCTCCAGCTTTAAGTAGTTCAGCAACACCATTGCTGTGACATTTTCATTCCCAAATCCCAAGCTTGCATGAACTTTTTGCAGGATCCATTGCGCTATAGAGCGTGCAAGTTGTCGAAAAACAAGGATCATTCCTCTGAAGATGACTATATATTCCAGCTTTGGACCTTTCTCTCGTTAGAATTAGGATTTTTGGCCCATCAGGTTTTGTGCGGACAAGTCCTCGACTTCTTAACAAGATAGAGTGATAGACACTTCCATATTATATAGCTCATGGGCTGTTCTTATGCCATGCACACTGTATCTTCTGTAACCAAAAATGTCTAGCATGGTTTATTATTTTGCTACACAGAAATCCCTTTTCACTGATACAGTGATACTAGCTAGCCAGTTCATCACTGCTGGAGATTGCGAGAGAGGGAGCAGGGAGAGTGTGGCTGTTTTTGGGTAGCAGATAATTACTCACAAGGTGAGCTCAGCTGCCATGGTTTTCCACTGTGTCACATTAAATTCTTCGAGGCCAAAAGGAGGCAGGTGTAGTTTCGTTCACTTGTCCACATCCCAAGACACATCAGCCCTCTCTGCAGGTTTGGTTTCCTCGAAACTAAATGCATGCACCGACAAAGAAATTAATATAACACTTTTCATCTCTCAACATATTTTAGCAGAATCCAAAAACAGAAAAAGGATTTTCATTTTTAGCGTTCTGCAAAGGGAGAAGCAGCAATACACGGGAGTGAGTGAAGATGTTAAGCCAAATTAAGAAGGGAGATTGAAGCCGACGCAGGGAGATGATCAACAGCAGTAGCAACCACAAAAGTGCTAGTCGATGAGTCTCTCAGAATACTTTTTTTTTTTGGTTCTGAGTACAAAGTCATCTAATTAAAACTATTGAGGTTTGTTCCGAATAATGTGATATAATGTAATCAGTAATGGAACTATAATAATAATAATAATAATAATAATAATAATAATAATAATAATAATAATAATAATAATAATAATCAAAACAATGAGGATAAGAAAATAATTAGAGATTAAATTTTAAAAAACAGAATAAATTAAGAAACAAATAAAAAAATAGCAATAAAAAAATAAAGACCAGAATCTATTAAAGAAATTAAATTAAATAAATTTTACTCTTAATGAAAATTTTTTATTAAAAAAAATCAAGCGAAAGTTAGAGGTTTATTTATTCTTGTATTTCTAAATATACAGTTTATTCTTGTAATTTTTTTAAACCGAAAACTGTAGATTAAATTGTTATTGAAATATAATATGACTTCATACTGTAAGTTATGAATTAAGAGGTATATTTAATATTTTCTTAATAAATAAAACTAGAAGGCATGGAAATTGTCTCGATGCCTTTATCAATCCTTATCAAATCTCCTTAAAATTTTAAAAATGTTATGATAGTATAATATTTGAATTATAATTCATTTATTCCCTTATTATTTATTTATTTATTAAAATTTACCTTTATTAATAAAATTATGAAATAATATAATACAACTTTGTAATATTACTTTCAAATTAATATAGGATATATAAATTATCCTTAAATGATTATTTTTTTGTTTCCTTCTATTATACACTCTTAAAACTTTTGTGCACAAAGTTTTAGAATTTGGGTTGATAAACATCTTTCATAGATATCGAATTCATTATATTTCCTATTTAAACACAGCAAAAATGTTGCAAATAAATAAAAATTATATAATTTAACATCATATTTAAACAAGCAAGATCACCATACAAAATACTAATATGATAAAATATTTTAATGGTCTACAAATAATTCAACTATCAAAATCAGGCCGTCCTAGTATTGCGAGAGCATTATTAAATAATTTAAATAAAATAATAATAAAAAATGTGGTTAAACTATATTTTAGAATTTAATCATTTTTAATAATTTTACAAAATTGATTTGTTTTAATTAGAGGTGAGGTTGAATTTACTTGGTAGTATATTGTAATGTTGGTGTTGTATTAAGAAAATACTATTCAATCCATTGTTTCTTTTTCAAAAATATTTTATACTTTTAAATGAGTTTTTTATTATCTAAAAACGGCACTTTAAACTCCAAAATCAATGTTCGAAAAACGTTTACAAAAATTACATTGAAGTAATTTTTTTTTTACTTTTTATATATAATTATTCATTTTAGTAATTGATTTTTTAAAAAATTCTATGTTTTTACGTTATATTCACATGTTTGAAAACCTGATAAGTCATTTTGGTTTGCATGATACATTGTGTTTGTACAAAGCAAAAGTCATGGATTTGGATTATACTAATTTTGCTGGATGAGATTTGAATTGATTCAAGAAAAAAAAATTGACACGAACTTGGACCAAATTTAACACATGAACAAGGAGGTCATCTTTTTTCTTCTTTTTTTTCATTTCTGGTCCATGTGTTTTGAGGATTTTATGTTTCTATTCTGAATTTTATTTATTTTATATTTTAGTCTTTAGAATTTAAGGACAAGATAAAGTTGTTGAAATATTGAAGATGAGAAAGAAAGTGAAATATCAATTATATATGATCATAAAAGAAAAACTAATCTTGATGTCATTGGATTTATCTTAACGAGAGACTTTGGAGTGTAAATTTTATTCTCGTCGGAAAATATAGGCTATGATTACGAAAGAATTTTCATAACCAATTTTGTTTTTTTATTGATTTTTCATAATTGCTTATATAATTATTATATACATAATATAATTCACATGTCAATTTTGTATTTTATTATATGCATTTAATATAATGGTAGGTTTTTATTTAAAAATAGTATTTATAATGAAAAAAATATGATTGTTATTAAAACTATAAAGAAATGCTTTTATAAAACAATGAGGTTTAGATTGAGGAGATATTTTTTTATATCATTGAAAATCGTAACAAATTAACCTTTTCTTCAATTGTCTTTGCCTTTCATTCAGAAAACGTTTTGAAGTAATCATTGATAAAAAAAATAAAATTGTAACATTGTTTTAAAGAAATTTAGAGTTTATTCATGATATTATCGATTGAATTATAGATATTTATATATTATCAAGAGTTTTTAAAATGATTTAGTCATTTATATTGAATAAAAATAAAATATTTATTCTCTTAACTTTAATTATAAATATGTTTATATAATTATCCCATATTTTCTATATATATATATATATATAGTTGCTTTTAAAATAATTGGCTAATCTTTTTTTTAATTTTTGATTAAAACTTTTTTTCATGATGAGAATAACTTTTTTTTAAAAGAAAAACAATAGTTTTCATTTTTTCCATTAAAAGAAAAAAGAATCCCATCAATAAAAAAATAGGTTTTTGATTGAAAATATATATCCTGTACTTTTTATTTCAAATCATTACAGGTTGTACAAATATGTTATTTGATTGTTATTACTCTTTTATTCAATGACGTATGTTGCTGATAAAAAAATCTAACTTTTTCTATAACAGTAAATAACAGTAAATAAATTGCATTAATCGCAAAAGAAAGTTTTGAAATAAAAAATATATTTGTACTCTATAATTCTATTCCTTGTTTTTTCTATGAATGTATGTTTTTATTATGATATAACTAAATAAAAAAGTAGATTCAAAATAAAAGAGTTATTAAACCCAAATGAGCCACTGATTCGGGTAAGGGTTGGGTGGGTTAAATTGAATATTTTTGCTTTGATGCTTTTTTTTTTGTTGCAAAAAAAAGAGTTTAGATAATATCATTGTCATAACTCAATTTCTAGATTATTCCTCAAATCTACCCAAAAATAACAAAAATAAAATAAAAGGGGGTGTCGACAGAAAAATCAAGGTGGAAATTTTGGATGTTTTCGATAACCCGGTCATGTCTCTTTTTTGCCCAGAAATAAAGGAAAATGCAGATTCAATGCTAAAGTAATTTATTATGGGATAAATTTGTGTAAAAATTAAGTCGAAAAATATAATTATATTTTTATGGGCCAATTTGATTTGATCGTTGGCTAATTTAAAGTGTAATTATGTTTAGGGAGCCCAATTGAAGAATTTAATTAAGCGCAATGACTTAACTATATTTTAAATGGGTTAAATTAATTTTATTAAGGGCTTAATTGGTGAGAAATCAAGTTTGGAAGCCTAATTTGGGTTAAATTGAGAAGATTGGAATTTTCGGTGACAAAACTCTTTGGGTGAAATCGGAAGCCAAAATTGAAAAAAAAAAACATCGTTCTTGTTGGTTTTTCCCATCGAAAAACTCTTTTTGTCACAACCTATTTATTTAAATTTTTCAACAACAAAAAAGAACTATCAAAGTTATGCCCTGCAACCTACCACCATAACACCCCATTCTTGGACATCAACTACCTGCACATTACTTCTTTCACCTATAAATAGCCATGCATGCACAGACGAAGGGGTAGGGGGAATTTACGTAATGGGGAAAAAAAATTGACTGAGGGACGATTGTGTTAACAGACGATTAAACACAGATTAAGGGGAAAGAATGAAAAAAAACCCACATATGACAAGGACGAAGCTATGACTTGCACACGACAACCGCCCTTTCTTCTTCCCCAGCTCCGGCAACAACAACACTTCTTCACCGCCAGCCAGCATCAACCACGCAGCAGTCGTCTCTCTTTCCCCCCTCTCTCTCCTTTCCCCTGCAATT
The DNA here is from genome assembly GCA_009078335.1 of Salix brachista. Classification (NCBI taxonomy): domain Eukaryota; kingdom Viridiplantae; phylum Streptophyta; class Magnoliopsida; order Malpighiales; family Salicaceae; genus Salix; species Salix brachista. The sequence continues at coordinate 2,430,624 of CM018575.1, forward strand.
CTTTCTCTCGTCTCCCTCGACAGTGTGCAAGCCACAACCAGCAGGAGCCATAATCATGATAGCTAGCCCCCGACGAACAGCTTTTCCCTCGGCAAAAACGGCTTCTCCCCACGCCCATTTAGTTGGGCCAGACCCATCCCGATTTTATTTTTATTTTTTTTATTTAAAAGAAAAACAAAAATTACATTAATTAAAAAACAAAAAAATGCATTTTAAAAGAAAAATGTTGTTTACATGCATACGATCGAATTCCAAGGTTTTCCAAACATATTTTTCATAAAATAAATAGGTTTCATCTTTCTCATATTTTGAACAAAAATTGGATATTGTAATCAGTTTATGATTATTCGTTGGAATTTGGCCAAAATATCAAAATAATTTAACAATTATTCTGTTTTAGCTATCGCAATGTAAAATTACATTGTAAAGTACACTCGCAGATAGTTAAAAAAAATGTTTTTAAAATGCGGTGTAAATTTTTTTTTTCATCTTTAAACTTTTGTTTCTTCGATTTTAACCTTTTATGTGATGTTTATGGTATTTCATGTGTTTATATTTTCTCATCTTGACATATTTTGAGATATCAAGGTGCTTAATTGAACTTTAGAATTTAATTACAGCCAATTTAATTAAATTTAACTAATATTGAAAAAATAAACGCAAATAAATGAAATAGGCTGAAATTGAAAACAAAAAAAAAGATGGGGGTGTTACTCAAATTCACGTGAAATATAAAAATATATTATCATTTAACTCATTTTTGTTTGTTTTAGTAACTTTATTTATGTGTCAATCCTTAAATTTAATGGAATAGATAAAAAGTCACTAGAAAACAAGTCAATAAAGAAACTATATTAAGGTGATCCTATTTTAATAATAATAATATTGATATTAATATGAAAATGTTTCACTTGATAATATCATTTCGTTTATTTTATTAATCATAAACAATATCTTTTAATTTTCTAATAAAAAAAACTATGATAACGAGAAAAAAACACATCTTCATGGCAAGCTTCTTCCCCAGCGTTAGCAAATTGAACTAGAATCGTAGTCGCGTACCACGGGTGTAAGAGGTATCCATAACATATATGTACGAGTTATGATTGCCTGTTATGCACTGTAATCCACAACGCCACGTGTCGTGATCCTAAAGCAGAGTCCACCTATCAGGGTTTTGTGCTAGAATGAAATGGGACCCACCTAATAATAAGTCTCTCAAATTTTTGACTTGGGATTGGACCCATCTCTGGCCACCATTGTCTTTATGGATTGAATGATAAAAAGAGCACCTCACGTGGAGTCTGAACCAAAGGAACTGTCCACCACAATAAAAAGGAACATTGCTGTCCAAATTCATAAAAACAAAAAATATAACTACAGACCAGTCCTCAGTGGATAAAGCATTTTACAAACCAGTCCTCAATTCTCCAAATATCATGTCAAATGCACCTTATATAGATTTATTTTATAAACATATAGAGTTAAATAGATCAGATTAAAAATCTTTTTTTACCAGGAGAATCCAACTAAAAACCATATCATCTAGGCAAATAACAAGATTTTTATTATTATTTTTATTACAAACTAGAAGGGATCTTATAATATTGCAAACCATATAAAAAAGATTGGGATTTCATGAGAAGATGATGTGCTTGATCGAACAATTACGTACTTCGCATACCTAAACCATTGAAATTAAATTAGATCTCCCCTGTAAAACAAAACAAAAGTTCCCGTCGATATTCTCTTAAATTCTCGCATACCTAGACAATTGAAATGGAAGAAACATCTCTCTCGAACATTTCATGAAACATATTGCGTGCATAACTTCCACCATTCTTACTATGAATATCAATGAAAATATTGAATGCTTTCTCTTCAGGGAAGCTAGAATCCAAATTAATCACACAATTATTAAAATAGGACATTTTTTTTTTTGATAACCGGGGTGTCCGGGCCAGTTTGCGCGCACCACAACTAAATCTCCGGGCCCACTGAACATCCTGCAAACTCAATGAGCATGTAAGACACCGCGGGGATGACAGGATATTGATAGGCTTGTAAATTGCACAATTAATGATGCTAAGCACAAACTTAACATAAGTGGAGGAGGGATGAACGTATTGGAGAGAGCAAGTGCAGGTTTTTTAAATAAGGATTGAGTAGTTTGGGAGAAAAACAATAAAATAAATACTTCATATTAGCAAAATGTATTAACTGTTGATTTAATTACCTTCTTAATATTGTCTATGTTTGTTTTTGTTTTTTAAAGTATCTTTCAAATTGTTTTTTTTATCTGAAAAATATTAAATTAATTTTTTTAATGATTTTAACATGTCGATAAAAAAATAAAATATTATTTTAATTAAAAAAATATTTTTTAAAAACAACAACATTGAGTACACATTTTTTTATCATCAACTTAATGGCTAGCTTAAAATGTTGAAATGCTAAGCTATATTTTTATTAGTTTTAAAAATTGGGACTAATCTGTAAAATTAAAAGTTTGTCGACACATCAACAAAGCGAAAATTTTCTTTTTGTTAAAAAAAATTGCTTTTTAAAGCTTACTCCCATATAATTCCCACTCATTATGTTTGTTGCTTAAAGCTCGTCCAGCTCTTCCTCCCTTATCCCCTCTCCAGCATCATTTCTCAAGGAGGGAATTCCAGGCACCCAAGAGCATCGAGAAACCCAAAAAAAAAAAGGGCGTCTCTCGCTCTCCCTCCCTCAAAACAGTCTCCTTTCCTCTACTCTAGCTAGTAAATATTCAATCTTGGTGCTGAAAATAAAAACTGAAAGAAGTAAAACACCATTGGAGAGATCCCCACATATTAATTTTCATGCTATCATGGAAGGAGGTGATGATCAGCTCCACCATTACCACCACAACCACCGCCCAAACTTCCCATTCCAGTTGCTGGAAAAGAAAGAAGACGAGCCTTGCTCGTCCTCTTCTCCTTACCCTTCTCTTCCCATCTCCACTACCGAACCAAACAACGACAACAATACTAACACAAGCCTCTCTACCTCTAATCTCCAAATTGTTTCTGCAGAGCAGTCGAAGAAACCCCCTCCAAAACGAACATCAACGAAGGACAGACACACCAAGGTGGATGGACGTGGCCGCAGAATTCGCATGCCAGCTCTCTGCGCTGCTAGGGTTTTTCAGCTCACCAAAGAACTTGGCCACAAATCAGACGGTGAAACCGTCGAGTGGTTACTTCAACAAGCAGAACCTGCTGTCATCGCTGCCACAGGCACCGGAACAATCCCTGCGAACTTCACTTCTCTTAACATATCCTTGCGTAGCTCAGGTTCAAGTATGTCAATTCCGTCTCAGCTAAGATCAGGGAGTTTCAATCCAAACTTTTCATTGCAACAACGTAGTCGCAGTTTGTTCCCTGGAATTGGGTTGGAGACCTCACAACCACCGACATTTTTAAGTTTCCAATCTAGTAACAATCTGAATGCAGTGATGCAAGCAAAGCAAGAATTCCGAGACAATTCTTCACTGGAGCTATCAACGGAGACTGAAGAGAGTTTCAACAGGAAAAGAAGGCCCGAGCAAGATTTATCATCATCGCAACAGCATCAGATGGGAAGCTACCTGTTGCAATCCAGTAGTGGGGCAGTTCCAGCTAGTCATGGACAAATTCCAGCAAATTTTTGGATGCTGGCTAATTCCAGCAATAATCAAGTCATGAGCGGAGACCCTATATGGACATTTCCTTCGGTTAATAACAGTGGTTTGTACAGGAGCACAATGTCTAGTGGGTTACATTTTATGAATTTTCCAGCTCCTGTTACCTTATTGCCTAGCCAACAACTGGGGTCTACAAGTATTGGTGGGTCTAGTGCTGGTAACAGTGGGATGAGTGAATTAGGTCATTTGAACATGCTAGCTGGATTAAATCCTTACCGGGCATCGGCTATATCGGAATCCCAGGCGAGCGCGTCTCACTCGCATCATGGTGGCGGTGGTGGAGGAAGCGATGATCGGCATGATACAATAAGTCATCACTCATAGAGATGGAAAAAAAGCATCATCATGATCATCAACCCTCCACTTGTGTAGTTTTTATGTGTAACACACGTGAGGTTTGGTTGTTCTTGAAATATTGGAGTTTTGTTTTCCTTATCCTTGAATTATTATTCCATTTTTTTTCTTTTGTGTGATTAAAATGGGGTTTTAGCTAGGGTTTGTGGGAATCAAAGACAGTACTATTTTAAACAGGGTGTGGGGTTGGGTGGTGGTTTTAATAAAAGACCTCGTTTGATTTTTTTTTCTTTTCATTTCACTTATTTATTACTCCTACGGAACATCTATCTCTCATCATCATTGTTTGTGCAATATCTTTTCTTTTTTCTTTTCATTTCTGGCCGCTGCTGCTACCTGAATACAGTTTATGTGCTTTAATGGTGTTGGAGAAAATGACATTGACACACACACATGCTTATGTTGTTCTGCTGTATGGATTGTAAGTCTCCCACGTAAATTGAATTCTCTCTTTCTTTCCCTTTTCTCTATAGAGATTGATGGTGAAAAGTCCTGGGTATTCAAATGAATAAATTACTTTAAAATGTTTGTCAAAGCTTGCGAGAGAGATGAAATTGACAGCATTGTTACTGCAATGCAATATAGTGTGGCTTTTTCTCAAATTCTGATTACAAATCTCTGCCATGAATCTCAAGGTTTTACTGCATCAATGATTAAGATTTTTTTCAGAGAGTTGGGTGAGGGACCCAGACCTTATCAGTTCCAGCTGTTGGCTCAGGTGGTGGGCCTAGATGCTGGTTTTTGCCCGAACCAATGTACAATGTCGCTGACAAAGAGGTGGATCATTCCTCTCTCTTTTTTTTATGGCAAGTTCTACAATGCCGCTGCCATCGAAACCTTGACGCGTGGTCTTTCGTTTTTTAAATCACACAAACAAAATCAGGTTCCCGTTGCCAAATAGGTAAGCCCTGGTAGAGTCCACCCAGCAACGGTGGTGCTCCCCATCTAGATGGCATGAATGCCTGCCAGCCCTCCTGGCTTAATAATTACTGACTGGCCTTCCATGTGGTTGGAGATAAGTCTACTACAAGCTTAGTTAGGTGTTATCTTTCAAAGTAAGAAAAACATCATTTCCATTTCCATTTCCAAATCTAATTCATAACCAATTTAAATCTATTGAATTTTCAGATTTTTGAATCGACAACGACCTATCATTTATAACCCAAAACCAAAAGTCTTGTCGTTAGGCCCTGAACCTATCTTTGACACACACACAACATTTATATCAAGTCATGAAACACCGCCTCCCCGTATTTTGCAAGCATACTGTGAAGAACCATCCAAGAAAGCAGCTTCAAGGCATTCGAGGTTAGGAGCAGATGCCATGCCATGCCAGGTAATTGCTAGTATTCTTTGGTCGGAAAACAATGTGTTTGTGTTATCTTGTTTGAGGTTTTTGCCTTTTAGTAAATGAGGCTATAGTTTGTTTTGCCAGTTAAAAGTGACTAGTCTGGTCCAGCAGTTGTGGTGGCAATGGAAAGAAAAACCGGTCAAAGGAAGTAGAATTGGTGGAGTTGGCGAAGGAGAAGGTTGTCCGAAGTGGAAACAGGTTGGTGTTTTCTTGAATTTGATTATTACAATCCAAGGTACGTAGTGCATTTGTACACATGAATAGGGTGGATAGATGAGATGCCGGCATTGTTCATCAAATAGCTAATTTTTTTTGGTTCTTTTGTAAAATAAACTCAATGGTTTTAACTAGATTGAATTTTGTCTATATAATTGAACTGAAGTTGGAATGAATTTTTTTATTAGAAAAAAAAGAGTTAGCCTCTCCCACGTGTTATGTTGATGGAATGCATCTGAATGATGTAACTAAAATTTGTAGGCATGCATATGAATATTAAATGCCAGAAGTGATGGTGTGGAAAAAGGGTAGAGCCTGGAAAGTTAGATGAATGCAACGCTGGCTCTGTGATGTCTAATATTGGACCTTTCGGGTATGTACTTGAAAAGGCGGCCATGGATGAATCGGATTGTGCCATTAGCTTTTAAATATTAGAGTTTGCCGAATCTCTCTCAATTTTGTATTAGTGCGTGATGGTCGGAGAGATGGTGAAGTCTAATTTATAGAGCAAAAAACGGGTTGATGATTTGAGTTTTGTAGTTGGAATTATACCTGTTAAATAAACAGTAAGCAATTTTTTTATAAGGTTATCGTGGCCTAATGATACCATATGAATTATGGATATACGGGTTCCATTGAGATGACAACTTTTTTGATTAAATTCCAAGAAGAAGAGGCTGAAACCAATTAATTTGTGAAAGTCGTTTAATTGGCAGGTCTACCTTTTCTGTTTCGTTAAACCTTGTCCTATGATGTGAAATCTTGAAATAAGTTGCCAAACATGTGGAAAATGTTGCTATGTTTTTGTCCAATCGAACTGTTTTAGCTTGGTGATTAATTTGGAATAATTATTCAATGAACATATACTCTAGAATGTATTTCTGGGGTGAGTTTTGCAATGATGCTGCTTTGTTCAAACCTGCATTGTAACATTTGAATGTAGCACAAAAGCAGTGGAGACGGGGCTTGGCAGGTCAGTCAAGATGAAAACAAAAATGTAACAGGTAAGATCGGTTTCGACCTGGATTGATGTTGGGTGTGCCTGATTGTAAAGAGGATGAAGAGCTTCAAAAATGTTTATGAAGAGGAGTTGAAAATTGTCAAGGAAATATCTCACCTAAAAATTTAGGCTGTTAGATAAAACCCCAAGATATAATTTATATTATTCCTTAACACACGCCTTCAAGCGAAAGTCTTTTGGGCTTGAAACTTGCACATGGGTCTATACTACGTTGTATTTGATTTTTATCAAATAAAATAAGAGTGGTGAGATTTGAACTCGTTATCGTTGGGTCAAAAAGATTATGATATCATATCAAGTATCCATCTTATCTAAAAATTTAATCCGTTAGGTAATGCTTTTAAATATCATTTTTATTATTTTCTAACAAATATACTAAGGGTTTGCATGATTAATAAAAGTGGGATTTCTGAGATAGATTTTTTGCCTGTTGCGGACCGCCCAAACTGAGAAACATTAGCAAACCTAAGTTTGCTAAGAGCAGCTGACAGTCTGACACTGCTCGTGATGCAAGCTCTTATGATTTGTGTTCGTCTGTCCTGAACTGAACGGTAAATTGTGCGGGTAAGTACAAGAATTAGGACAACGGTGTTTAATGGATTCTGTTAACTGATTTGGATGGAGCCAGACTGATCAGGGCAAATCGAAAACTTTTTGTAGTTAAAGTTGACGGATGCAATTGGTGAAGGCAGTAAAATCATAGTGGTTAAACTAGCGAAGTTTGACTTGATGATCTGCCAACCTGCAGCATGACCTGGGAAGGTTTTGCTTTCCAATCAAACTGGAAATCCAGTAATTTCACACGTTAGATATAACCAAACTCAGATTTAGACACTTAACTGAAACAAAGCAAATGATAATTCAGAACGTTATATAATTAGATGAAGAATCAAAACTTTGAAACGATATGATCTCATATTTAACATTCATTTTATATATATATATATATATACAGGTAAAATCATATTAAAAAATTGATCTCCCATCACAGCCTTAAGGAGCTGTAAGCAATCAGAAGAAACAAACAATAATACGAGGAAAGCACAGAGACAAAGCAATGATGGTTGCAATAAAAAATTAAGAATCCAGTTAAAGAGACTTCTAGAACATGTTGACGAAGAAGACAGCTATGAAACAAATAGAATTGACCATGTGTTCAACTAAGAACATCAAGGAAACCCATATGAACAGGTGCCTCGCCATATTTAGCAGCCCATTTGGCTTCATTGTCCAGCACAATCTTTCTGGGTAGAAGGTCACTCACTAGTGTTTGATCTAAAGTCAGGAGGGTCCATTAAGAGGTCTTGAATATGAGTTAATTTCATTCAAGTTATAAAGACGGTGTTTTTAGTATTTATTTATTTTTAGATATGTATTTAGGTAGTCATTATTTAAAAGCTAATTATTATATATAAGTTAGGTCATGCGATTTTATCACGAAGCTCACAAGTCATGAGCTATGACAACAAAAATGTCTACTCATGAAACCATATTGGCGGCACTGCAAGCTCGGATAAAGTTGATTTAACTAGGTCAACCACTTTAAGGCCCATTCGATTTTGGCGAGATAGTCTTCTCGCGAGTGAAGTCATCTATATTTATAACTATTTTTCAAGTTGAGTTATAAAAATAGTGAAGATGCTTGCATTGACAAAGCAGCGGTCATGGAAATGCAATCGAAGCTGCACACGTGGCTCATGATGATTTTTATTTTTTTTATTTTTTTATGGTTGGCAAGTTTCGAGAGCACATTTTAGTATTTTACTATAGAGAATCCGGAGTTAATTACAGATAGCTTCTCTTCTGGCGCTATCACACTATATTTATCGGTAGAATTCGAATACTATCCCGAATGAAAACAATAAAAATATAGAAGACAAGACAAGATAAAAGAATAATATATATATATATATATATATATATTATTTAAAAATATATTTAAAAAAAATAAAAAAATAATTTTAATTTTTACTTAAAATCAAATGTCTTAGTGCTGTTAAATTATTTTTATGTGCTAATATCAAAATAATTTTTAAGAAAATAAAAAATACATTTTGATATATTCTAAACAAAAATTATTTTTAAAAATAATCACAAACACACTTTTAAACCGGCACCGTATATGCAAGGGAGTAAGGAGGGAATTGGGCTGCTGGCGATTCTTTTTCAGGTACGGTGGCTCCACAGTAAACATCCATATAGCATAGATGGTGAATTATTATTAACCCAAAGATTTTGACACCTTCTCCTCATTTCTTTTCCCGTGACAAATACTGCAGTCCTTGCTGGCTGCTGCTCCCTCTCTTCGTCCTCAATTTGCTTTTCTCCGGCTGAGGTTTTCGTAGCCTTCCACTTCCAGCTGCGGCACGTGAGGTGAACCGGTCGACCACTTGGGAGACCGGTCGACCGCTTGAAGTTGGAATACCGGTCGACCGCTTGAAGAAAAATGAAGAACCAGTCGACCGGTTCAAAGGAACAAGAAGTCTTGCGTTACACGGAAAGCTCTCGCAGAGGCCTTGCTGGATTAGAAAACTAGAAGTCTAGTTAAAATCAAAATACAAGTCTGTTATTAGTATTTTTCCTATTCTGTTTTTGTATTTAAACTCTCACTGTAAAGAGGAATATACAATACACAAGATTTTATTCTTGCCTCCTTTTTCTTCAGTATCACTCTACAATCTACAGTCTACAGGCCGCTCTATCAATAAGGAAAAGCTCTCTCTGCTGGCTATAATTCATTTCTGTTTGGGATTGGATAACTACTGTGCAGCAAAAAATATAAAAAAAACGTTGTTTCTGAGCAACATAGTAGTAGGCCCGCCAACTTGGAAAAAATTATCAACTCAAATCATAGAGAGCATAGACAATCGACAATGCCATAATTGATCCTCCAGTTCAACGTCCTGCTGAATCAGCTAAACAAGTTCAGTAGGTGGTATGGTAAAATTTTGGGATTAAAAAATTTATTTTTTTTTGTAATTTTAGTTTTAAATTTTATAGTTGTTAATATGATAATCACTGAATGTTTACATGGTCGATAATTTTAGAGCTCATAGAATTAGTCAAGGTGCGTGTAAGTTAACCTAGACACCTATGTTAATAAAAAACACCTAAACAAGTTCAGTTAGTTGTTAAGTGTTTTCAATTTAGAACTTTGTGGTTACTAATATGAGAGTCACTAGAGACTTATATGGTTGTTAACTTTAAAACTTATAAAATTAATCAAAATACATGCAAGCTGACTCGAACATCCACATTAATCACAACTAAACAAGTTCAGTGTTGTTTGCCAGTTGTGACACTATTGACTATACTGCTGCCAATAATGAAGCCTTGCCAATTTTCCATCCCTCTCATGACCACCGCGGCTCCATGTCACTTGGCTACTGCTTCCTGTCAATATCATCATCTTGGAACACTTTCACCGTCAGGGCCGTCACCACCACGGTGGCTTTGTCAATGTATAGCCACCGACTACATCTGTAACACGTGTTACTTAATTGTTAACACGTGCTCTGTTTAATGAACATTCCCATTCTTTCCATGTACCATCTTAATTTATCAATTTCCATTTTACCTATCCCTCAAAAGAAAATCTATGGTTGGAGGCCGGTAGCAGCCGCACTAAAATATGCCCATGTAAAACATTATTTATTTGGCACTAAAAAAACATGATCTTGATATAATTTTAAACATAAATTATTTTTAAAGCAATCTCGAAATGGATTTGAACATGGGCTGGGCCAGGTCAATTTTGCTTCAGAAATCCAAGGCATTGAGCCAAGCCCATGAACAGTATACATCACTGAAAGCAAACTCTTGGAAATGAAGAGCTTACTGAAACTTCCTCGGCAGGTAAGCACGAGATGGCTTTCGAGAAGGTAGCTGCTCAAAATAAAATCCTTGATGATCAATTAAACAAATAGTTGTATGCTATAGCTCTACCTTCAACAAGATTTTGGGCATGATGCTATGAATGCTATGCCTAACCTAGAGCATTAGTTCCTCAATTATACTGTTTTTTTTTTAACCTAGAGCCGAATTCCTTTTTATAACTTCACCAAACCCTCGTCAATCATCATTAACTGCTAATTTAATATCGCGTATGATTTTGAGAACAGCCTTCTTATATTGATTTTATAAAAGATATGTATGAGGAGAGTTAAAACGAGGAGCCAAGAGCCCATTTGATGTTCTTGGGATATTTTAAAATATATAAAAAAGCTCTAAATAATAGTAGGCACTACAGTCAATATACTAGAATCCAAGTCATCATGAAACTGAAATCTATTCTAGTTTCGGTGATCTCGTGAGGAAGAAATCTTAATTACTGCTCACCATATCTAGATCCTCAGTCCTCTTTGAGGAACGTCCTATAATCAGAAAGCAAAAATGCAGCAGCAAGCCATATAATCATACTACAAGCAACATCTAGTCCTTGAACATTTTTCCCTTTTAAAAATGTTTTTTTTTTTTCAAAAATACATTAAAATATTTTTAAAAAAATTATTTTTGATATAAACACATCAAAATAATCTAAAAACACCAAAAAAATTAATTTAAAATACAAAATAAAAATAACAAAATTTTAATTTTTTTCAAAAACACTTTCCAAACACATTACCAAACATCTCCTAGAGAAAAATCGATCTGATGTGCCTAAATTTCTAACACTGTATATGCGTGGTGTATCCAGAAGCTTAGCATATCACTGAATGTACGTAGTTCTTTCTTATACAAGGCTGAAAAACGTACTGAAAATTAACTATCAGCATCTGAAATTTCCAAACCCACACAGTGCTTTAATGCAATAACATGAAATACATCAAAGTCAACAAAGCATATAATTAACCAGAAAAACCAATCACATAAAGAAAAATCCCAACATTACAATAGCAAAATCTCCCCCTTTTTCCTATACCATTAATTATACCCCCCCCCCCCCCCCCCTTTTTTTTTTCTCCTAAAAAGAGAGTATAAAAGACAAAAATTAAAAAAGGAAGAAGAAAGAAAATGATCTTCAGTGCCTCAACTGGTATTTTGAGAGAGGACCGAGACATATACCCTCCTAACCCCAACCTAATGACAAGTAGGAATACATTAGCAAAAAAGAAAAGGCTAGGGACTTTGTCATGCATATATACATACGAATTAAGGTGTGACCAACTTACTGGCACTTGCTAGAAAGTTGCACCAAATAGTAGTTGATCCTTAATTTCTTCAACACTGTGTGGTGTAGATGATAATGATGGTGATTATGATAGCTGAGTTGATGAGAGGGAAGAGGATCCGAGGCTCCTCTCAGTGCAAACAGGATTTCTCAACCTTGAAAATAAAACCAATAGGCTGATCTTGCAAGCTGACATGATCTCTCTGATCCAAGCTCCTCTCATCTTTAGGTTCCTACCACACCAATCTTACACCTTTGTTAAGAGAAAGTCTTAATCCATCCCCAATTTGAGTACCATAAACTCCACTACAAACAGAAGTAATAAGAGAGAAAAGAGTGAGAGAGAAGAAAGAAACTAAGTAGCTAGAAGAAGACATCCAAGATCACTAACAAAGAGGGAGATAACTGAGATGAAAGAAATGGTGTTCTAGGTAGAGCTAGATCAAAGAAGTACTGAGGACCCCATATTAGCTGGGTCATGCCATGAACCCAAACTAGTGGTGGTGTTCCAATACATTGAAGGATCTGAGAAGCCAACTTGTTCTATCTGATTCTGGCATGGCACATTCCAGCTCGACCTATTTTGACCATGCTCAGTTTTCACCCCTTTCATACCAATCCCAGATTCACTATTCCCACTCATTTGCAGGTCCTCAAAGGGGACTGTCAAGCTTTGGTACTGGTTAGGAGCTCTAGTACTCTTTTGTTGGTTAAAGCTAGAGGCAAGCAAAGAAGCTATAGTAGGAGAGGTTGTGTTGGTGGAAGTCGTGGAGGAGCCGAAGAAATTGGAATAACTCGAAAGAAGAGAATTTGAAGTGACCACATCTTGGATTTGCTTAGTATGGTTAAACCCGTTAGCATCATGATCAGCACTCATGATTCCTGATGAAAACCCTAATGCAAGAGAATTTAACTGAGGCTGGAGATCATGATACCCAGAAACAGCTGAATACCCCCTTGAATTGAACCTGCCAGTAAATGAAAGGTCCATCTCTGAGGGGTTACTGCTGGTTAACCCATAAAACAAAGGATTAATATGATTTGAGGTTGAAGAAATATGGTCAATTGGGGTTTGAGGATTAGGATTTGCACTGGAAACTGAATTGTTAGGTCCGTCAACGGCCGAGGCTGGTCTCCTGACACGCTTGTTCTTTCTACATCCACCACCAACAGGAACATTCCTTAGAGTACCACCTCTCGTCCAGTATCTCTTGCAAGCCTTGCAAAAGTGTCTTGGCTGAGATAAGCTGTAGTTGTTATAGTAACAAAACTTGGTGTTTGAGGAGTCACAGCGAGGACACTTGAGAGCTTGCTGCTGCTGCTGCTGTGGTTATGAAAGCACTTCTTCGCCTCGTCTCTCCATCAGTTTACTTGTTGATTCCATCAGGCTTTTCTCATCTATCTGATTCTGCACCAAAGAGAAAGGGAAAAAAAAGAAAAGAAAAAAAAAGAGAAAGACATCAAGAGTGGTGTTTTTATTAGCGTAGAAATAACAACGCTCGATAGATATTCTCTTCCAAAAGCTAAGAAACAAAAAATGGGTCATGTTTTGTCAAATAATTGAGAAAGAGAGGGGGGAAGAGAGAGAAAGGGGGGTGAAGAACCTGTGGCCATTCGTTAGTAGTTGAAGAGATGACAACCATCTTCTCACAGTTGCCTAACATTTCTTCTGGCAAAGGAATCGTTGAAACGACGAGTAAATAGACAAAATAGCAGGTGCCGACGTGAGTCTTTCTCGATGGGAGTACAAATATTGTCACATACAGAGAGAGAGAGAGAGAGAGAGAGAGTCTGTGTCTGTGTGATTAATTAGCAAACATCAGAATTTGTGTGATTTAGTTAGTCAGAATTTCACGTGATGGGGTCTGGTCTAAAATCGAATTTGGGTAGATTGTTTTTTTAGTGAAATTATTAAAAGAGAATGCAAAAGAATATATGGAGGGACATACTCTGTATTCAAAATCCAAGAAAAGGACAGGGAGGTAAAGTAGAGCTAGGGATGAATCTTTGAGCTGTTCAAGAAAGAACATTTAACATGTGAGAGACTACACATCCCACATCACTATACGTAACATTCCTTCGTATTACAAATTAATCCACAGATATACATTGAGGGAATCCCTAGAGCCCACGACCCGATGCAGCCACCCAGTAAATCCCACTTCCACTTTAGTTTCATGTGTTTATTATTATATTCTATATACGAAAACACAAATTATGGCCAGTGACATTAACAAGGGAGTGCTTCTTATGGTGCTCCTGATTAAAAAACATCATTGAATCCATACCCAGATCCAGTTATGCACTTAGCTTTTGAATTGGATGGGATCTCAACTTACAGCAAATTCAAAGGTTCCAATTAGGGATCCAGTTTTCCTTCTTTTTTCCCTTTTGAAAGAATGAAATGATGCGTCATGTTTGGCATTAGAAACAGATAATTAAGCTACTGTGGTGCTATTTTACGGGCTTTATTTCATACATGGGAGTATGTGCTGACTCTATTTCGCACAACTAGTTTGGCACTTATAATATCGTCAAGAATCACCTCGGAGGAATCAAAGGTGGTGAGCTATTGGATGTCGCTGCTTTTTTGAACGGGAAGGAGACTGAGTTTTCAAAGCTGGGGAGAATGTGAAAACTCCAAGAGAAACAGGACAACAGGGCTCCATGTGGGGAGTCCGATCGAGTTTCATCTCAGTCTCAAAGCATAGATCAGATGGCCATGCTTTATTCCCGAGTGCTGGCTCATGCATGCTATTTCCGGTCTTTAAAAATGAATAAAGAGAGAAACCGTTAACAGTGTCAGTCAGAGAGACCAGAGGGATGAGTCGCAGGAGCCATGTGGTGGGCAGCTCAGCTGCCATGGAGAAAAAATTAAGAATGGTAAAGCGAAGCATAGTTTGGGGAACATATGGATTTTGTAGTCTTTCAAGGGATCTCCCTGATATCCCATCATTATTCTTGCGCAGTCCTCATCTTGATTAACTTTGATCTTCGCTAGAGTAATTAAAATATACAGTACTGCTCACATTGCTAAATGCTTCATCACTAGCTAGGGTTTCTTCTTCCACATATTATTATTATTATTCTCATGCTTTTATGTATGTGGCTGGAGCAGGCAGGCTGTCATCAAGCTTTGGAGTGGTTAAAAATAGCAAATTGACATGCTAGGGCAGTTTCCAGATTCGGCTGTCAGTTTGGTCTTTTGTATCTGCTGGGGAAGAATTAGACAACTAGTTTACCTCCTAGATGCGCGATATCAAAAAGTGCGAAATTCAAAGTTCAGGGGCTTGTTCGAGAAATTATTCACACAATCCTACTATTCAAGCCTTCATCATGCTAAGAGAATATTCCATTATGTCATTTGGGTATACGTTCCACGATGTCAATCAGTACGACAATTTTGTTCTAATAATTACTCTTTTTTTTTCTCTCTAAATAAAAGAGCTCCTCGTATAATTTAATTGGTATGGGTGACATTCCAATTCTATGAGTTATTCGAGGTAGAACAAAATATACAAGGAGGGGAGTTGTTCCCCTACATACAAAACACTATTTCCTTGAACAATATATTTTTTTTAATTTTATATTTTAACATTAGATTTTTTTCACAGTCTCATTATCTAAGTTGTAAATTTGGCTAATTAAATAAAATTTTATTTTAAATTTTATCCTTTAATATTTGATTGATTTAGAATTAGGCTTCATAGTTTTTTTAGTTTATAATTCATGAAGTTATCCCGATCTCGTTACCCAAGCCACGAGTTTGTTAGTCTAATCCTGATTGACTCGAGTAATTTTGTTTTACCTTTCTTGATTGATTTCTTTTCATTGTCTTCCTCAAACATTAGATTAATTAAGAATCGAGTTTTAATTTGTTTTGACTTGCTTTCTATGGGTTATCCCAACCATATGACTTGAGTTGTGGATTTCATAGATTAACTCAATCGACTATTTTTTTTTTCATTGATTTTTTTAAAATCTCATCTTTTAATATAATATTAAATTGATTAAAAATAGGTTTTATAATTTATTTTATATGAGATTATTATAGTCCCATGACCCAGACCATGAATTTATCAATTTAATCTAGTTTAAAGTTTTTTTTTTCTTACTAAAAACCACTTTAACAATATTTTTTATATAATAATAAAAAATTAACCTGAGTTACAATAGTATAACACAGTACATTTTTTTAATGATTACCATGTACATGCTTTATGAATAGCAGATATAATTGCAAATGTATTTTGTAACGTGTAGTGATCATTTAACATAGGACTAAAACAAAATCATGAAAACTCGGCAGAGTATAATTGACAAATCTCTAAGCTCGGCCTCCTCTGAAGACACAAGCCAGGCCCATCGCTAAGCAATTAGAAGAGTTGTATGATCATGTCAAGGAATGACGTGAAGTGGAAAGGGGTAATTGATGAGGTCCTACATGTAATTTTACACTATATATACCTAAACACATTTTGTCAAAAAATAAATAAATACAAGCTTAAGGAATGCATCGAAGGCACTCAGGGAAACCCGAGGTGAAAAACGAGACGACACTAGGATCCAAATGGCACCAAAATGTTTTTCACGGATTCATTATTCTCTTTTACTGAATTAAATTTAATTATATTGAATTTAAGATGGTTAGATTTTAACCTATGATTAGTTAAATTATTACTTTTAATGATTTTCTAAATCCAACCTATACCAATTGGAATTGATATACTGGATTAACTCTATTGTAAGGCTTGTTCTTCTTCGCAATCATTTTTTCTGACAAATGTATTGTTAAAAAACTAGATTTAAAGTATACGTGGCACATATATCAACCTAGTACATTGTCCTATTCGAGGTTTATATACATAAGTGGAATTTCTTGTGAATGAATTTATGGATAAGATAACAGAACAAAATTCATAAAAAAAAAAGTCTAGATCGCATATCAAATCATAATATTATATCAAATAGTTAGATCATGCTGATTAGAGGTTCTGTGAGCCTAATTCTATAGGGGATTGACTGACTATAATAAGCCCAGATCAATTATTTTTCATGTTTTATTTATTTATTTTACTCAATCTCAATTTGTTTTTGTTTTTATGTGGGCCGGCTCAGCTTGATTGGCCTATAATGGCAAAATAAATGGAACCAAGCTAAGCTCTTTTCTGGCACTGACCGGATTCCGGGTACAGGAAATAATACACTTCCTTACTTCATAAGAAAACAGTACTTATTAATTCATCAAAAGCACAAGCACAAGCACATCACTTAACAAAATAGTTATATCAAATCATTGGGTTTAGAGCCGGTGATCACCTCGATCTAAAACAAGGACAGAGGTCAAAAGATCTGATCACCTGGATTAAATGAGGAGGGAAAGGAGATTTAAGATGAGTACAAGGCCAAATCAAGGTCCAAGAACAGGAGATTTTTGATTAAGTGTAGCATTCAACTGATTCAGCCAGTCAAGGACTAAGAAATAATATAATGTTTAAAGAGTGGCTGCAAAGCAATGATACGATCGATGCTCTTAATTTCACAGATGACGAGCACTAGAAACATAAGGTTTTTAATTAGAAAATTAGCTGCAAGAAGTGCTTCTACAGGCTGCGCCTTTGACTTGAAGTGGTCACGTCACATTATTTAGGGCAAGCAAGTCTTCCAAGTGAACAACCTCGTGAGACTTGTGCCACACATGGTCAAGTTCAGGTCCCACAATAAATCCACTATCATTATCATCCATCGATATATTTTTTTTATCCACTTTCTAAAACATATATTTTGTTGATTTAATTTAACGACTAAAACCTCGACTATTTCAAGTTTTTATAAAAAATACACGTCCTGACTAGAACTCGTGACCTGTTGTGCATATCTCAAGTATTTTACCATCATGTCAAGCACCTTAGAGACATCATCCATCGATATTGTCCACACTGTAAACCCAGAAAATTAATTTGTTACTCTTTTTTCATTATAGTACTGAATTAGCAGATTAAATGACTCACAGCTAGTTAATATCTAGACGATGAAGCTTATCACCATATGCTTATAAAATATAGGGGATACAGAGATTGACAATGTGCTTAATTAATAAAATACGGTGTTTCATTGAGACCCTCAACATATTTATATAAAATCATAAATTTAAAATACTCTTAACAAATAAAATTATTTGGACCTAAAACTGTAGACTGGTCGAAAGTCTTCTCTCTTCAATTACTAACAGGGTTATTTGGCTCTTTTAACTTTATCAATGCGAGTTCATCTCTCCTTCAGCCCACAATAATTAAAAAGGGCATCTTGAAGAAAGCCTAAGATCTCTCGATTTTTCGTAATTGACGCCTAGATTTTTGGATTGATATACAAAATGTTTCTTGTTTATGCAAATTTATATGCCGACGGAATAATAATAGGTTGCAGGACCATCTCTTGCTCTATCATAGGTACCACCATCGCAACAAACCCTTGCATTTCGATGCAGACAAGTTAAGAATAGTTTCAGTGGCAATTCACTGTCCAGCAATTTGAAGAAATAATTCTCCATTATCAACTACATTTGACATTAATGCATGCACATAATCTGGATGGGACTTTTCTAGATCTCTAGTTGTGGTGGAGTTAGGAGATTTCTTTATTTTTTCCATTTATTTTGACATTAATATTATGGATTCACAAATTGCATATTAAGGATCGAGGAGTAGCTTCTTTTCATTTTGAACAACCAACTTTTTGAAATTTATTTTTAAAATCAACACATTAAGATAATCTAAAAATATATAAAAAATAATTTGAAACATAAGAAAATAAAAATAACCTGATTATATCGGAGCTTAAGGGTCACGTCACTAATTTCAACACGAAGACAGATATGTCAGGTTCCTGACAAAACACTCGTGGAGTTTTAATTGGATGGAAAACAAGAGGCAAAAACATTAAAACATAAGTATCAATAAAGACAACTTGGGAGGGTTAAGTGAAACTTCTTGAAAACAAATCCCTGAATCATCATTTTTGGGACGGGCATGATGTGACTTGTTCAATTTAATCCACTCGATTGCTATCCATAACAAGGCACCGATATCTTTATATGTTTATTTGCCTGATTTAATCGTGTAAGATTTATTTTTGGATAATGGTTGAAGTCATTTTTGAAAATATTTTTGATTTAGAAATGTATTAAAATAATATTTTTTTATTTTTTAAAAATTATTTTTATAATAACACATGAATTTTTTTAATTTAAAAAAAAAAAATATTTAAAAAAAAAATATTTTAAAAAAAAAATATTTTTCAAACATATTACCAAACACCTCTTATTGTCATGGCTCCGAAAGTTGCTCGTTGGTGCTCAGTGCTTCTTAGCTAAGGATCTGGAGACTGGAAAATGTCTCTTTTAACCCAAGATCTTTGTTCATGTGAGCTGGCACATCTAGAATTGATTCTAAGTTAGACTTTCTAGTTTTTCAAAATAAATAAATTAGTTTTTATAGTACTAAAAATCTTCTATCATGGATTGTTTTTATAGTAACAAAATAAATCAGTTAAATAACATAGAATAGGTTATAGTTAACTCACCACTGCCCTCACATAACAGACCAAGACTTTATGTGTGGGTTGTTTTTTTTTTATATATATATATATATATATATATATATATATTTGAGTGAGATATAGATATGATAAAATCTCGACTTCATGTAAATAATAAAAAAATATTTTATATCAAGTATGAATCTATTTGTCTTTAAAAATAAAACAAGTTTTTTTTACATATTTATGGATTGCTTTGATGCACTAATATAAAAAATAATTTTGAAATAACAACAATAATAGATTATTAATTGAACTGATTTTCAAATAATTATTTAAAAAAAGAAAAAGAAAACGTTGTGAAGCACCATCTATCTATATAATCGGATGTCCACACATCCAATCTTTGAAAAAACAAATAGAGAGATGTGTGTGCGTAACGTGGAAGACTTGGTGATAGCGCGGATGGGACAGTGGTAGTGGCGGTCAATTCTAGAGGGAGAGAGGTGGGCCCCGCCCACCCGCACTGAGTCACTCAGTACCCCACCACCAACGGACAAGAAAGGCCAATTTGGCAAACATTAAAGAAACCCAGCGAGCACGTTAAAGCGAGGTCTGGATCAGTAGGGTTCAGGGGACCAAAGCATCAAATCCAACCTGTACGCATCAAAGGCTGACCGTGGCGCACCCCAGACAATCGCTCTCCTTCTTCCTGCACAAGGGCACCCACATGAACAGGTTTGAGGACACTCTTCTTCCCGTGCTGACAGTACGACTTTTTATTTTGTTTTGATTAGGTCAAATATTTTATACCTGTAAACGATATAGTTTTTCTATCGTTTAAAATTTTATCTCATTTCAGAAATTTCATGCGTCTTGCGTATCTTGAGCTGAGGGGGAGCTGGGGGCTGGTAGTATTTTTTTAGTTTATTATTTATTGTATTTTCTTATAAAAAATATTTATTTAATATTAAAATAATCTAGAAATTAATTAAAATATAAATAAATTTATTAGAAGGAGATCACTATATAATTTTTTCCTCGCAATTCTAATTTTATTTCAAATGATATTTTAATATATGTTGTTCTGGGATCGCAAAGACCTTCAAGTATGAATTTATAGTTCTTGATGAAATTACAAGTAGTTTAATGGGAGAATAAAAACAAGTGTCTAATTTACTTGAATTATTAGTTATATTTCATAAGTTGAAAACATTATAAATAGCTTGGTAACCAAATACTTGAAATTGTTTTTCATTAACTTTAAATTCAACCACAGTTTTAACCAAACACTTTAAAAATTATTTTGAATCACAATTAGAGTGTTTTTTATGAAATTATTTTTTTTAAGACCTCAACCATAAAAATAAAAAAAAACAATATCAAACACACTCTAAGCAGGATATCCGGAGAGAAGGGTGTGGGTGGACTCATCGAAGGACCTTAAATTCCATTTCTGCCCCTGATCATGTGGTCATCGTGTGCTTGTATGGAATGTGATGGAAGATCGATGATAACACATTGATGTCAGGGCAAGTGGAACATGTTAGAGCACATGATGCGGTTATTGAAATTTAAATGGATCGAGTCGCCGCAGTCACGGCTAAGTTCCTCCGGTGACGAGAAGATGATATTTATTTGGAAAATATATTATGCATTTGTAAATCTCACTTCCACGTAACGGATCTTGGACCAAAAGAAGAAAAAAAACTAAAGTTATTGAAAAAACAATTTATATGTTTTTTTAATGGAGAACAATTTAATACTCAATATTTCTATGTTTTTCTTTTATTTTCTTATATATGGTTTTAGTGATCAAGTATCCCTATCATTTTTCATAAATTAAGATTATTTTTAATTAAGTATAGGTATGCTATCAACATTTAGATAGGTTTGTCTGTGGGTTCGATGTTATTAATAACACCCGTTTTTCTTAAAGTTGATATCATTATGTAATTTGATTTGATTTGTTTGTAACTTTTTTTTCTTTTTTCTTTTTTCTTTTTTTGGGGTGGGGGTGGGGGGATTTCATGGTTAACTCGGGATTAATTATATAGAAAAGCAAAAAAACATATAGTCACAACGTGCACTTCTATAATTATGATAATGCATGGTAACATGGGCCACAAAATTAAAACCGGGGATGAAATTGACTGTAGGAGTCAAACCCAGGTAGCGGGAACCGAAGAAGAGGGATGGATGAGCATGAAAAAATCCAGAGAGGTTCGTGTCATAAATGGTCTTTAAATTCCAATCCCTTTTCACACGTGAGGAGAAAAGGCTTGATGAGTACGTGAGTCCAAATAGAGTGTCCCAAATGTTGGTAGATTCCATTCAATGTCAAAGAAATTTGATTAGAGAGCGGGTGGCGTTGAGATTCTTCTATATTTTAGGCTTACATCCAAGCAATTTACTCCCATTTGATATGATAAATCGAGAACGTACATCAAGAAATCCAACTTAATGCGTGTTTAAAGAGCATTCCTCTCCTAAGCTGTCACCAGGTAACACATAAGCTTAATTTATTCGAAGCATCATTATTGAGAGATGTGTATAATCTTAAAATAGGATGGCTTCATAATTATGTAAATCTAATGTTGATCTGCTTACGCTATCCAAATTCTCTAAAATTAATATAAGCTTTTTTGTTGTTGTTGTTGTTGTTGTACATTATATAAAGAGGTTAAAAGAGAATGATGAGCAGAATTTTCAGATGTAACAAATTATATTATTTTATCATTCCAGCTAATTAGGTGCTCTTTAAATTAATCAAAATAAATGTCCATTGAATTCTTTGCCTTGTTTTTTATATTATTTTCTGGCACAGTACAAAACTCTTATTTTTTAATGGAAGCAGATACCTTTTTTTCCCCAAAAAAATTCATCTCTCCTGCATAGGCCACGTTCATCAACGTGAAGCAGTCTCCCTTTTTGACAGGATGGGTCGCTTTCACAACAGGCCCGAAACATTTTGTAATGGACCATCTTTTCGGCTCTCCAACGTGTAAAACTGAGATTCGGGCTTTTCAGGTGTCAACGTTAATGGGCCGCCCTCGTAAACTCCTAGCCCAATCCATGCCGGCAAAATCCATGATAAGAAAACAGGTTCCTGGTCATTTGACGTTCAAAAGATTTTCTTGGAGAATTACCTGTGGATTGTTTTTACAAATTTACGTCAAGTTTAGGGCTAACTTATAAAGATGGTAAAAATGCATGCCTCTATGAAAATATGCACACCACTCAATCCCTTCAATTTAACTTGAATTCAATAGATATTGATTCCATTTGATCCAAATAGATAAGTGTTTCTTAGATGGTCATGTTACTCAATATGTAATGAGTATAGTATAGATATTATCAAATTCAACCCGAAATATATATTTATATTATATAAATATAATTATAGAACATTTATATTTTTTTAATACAATTTGATATAGATATATATATATGTTAAATACTAAATAATATTAAGATAATTAATACCGATGTGGATACACGAAATTCAATAAATAATTTATAGATATCTTTTTTTATACTGAGTGGACAATGAATAAGGCATGTATATCAAGAACTCGATGGTGAAATCAGTAATGGGTTTTGATGGATAAAAGAATAAGAATGATAAAGGATCGAATTGATACATGATGAATTTGGATCATTATTAAAGTGTATATTGATATTGGTAAATTATAAATAAATTAAAAGTAAATCTAAGGGCGAGGAAACTTGACAAGATTCACTCACATAGGGATAGAGGTAGGAAAATAGGTTTTTGTATGTATGATTTGTTGTTTTCAATTATGTTAAGGCTTGAATTCAAACTCATTAAAACAATTTTAGAATAACAAAATTAGAATGAATGTTTTGAAAACATGAATGTTAATTTTTATCCAAAAACACTTGATAAAAAAGAAAATAAATTATATGAATCATCGTACTAAGTGAGAGTGCTTACGACCAAGGTTATATAGTAATATAGCTCGAGTAAAAATGGTCGGTTAATGAACTCGTATATCTAAGGAAAAAAAGATATTTGAAGTATGGAAATGGTTAGATTTGAATACATCAATGTTAGTTGATGTGTTTGAATACTTTGTTATGTATCACCTTAAGTAAAAGGTAGTTTTGGAACTTTAAAGATAATTATGACATTTGAAAAAGTAGAAATAAACATTAAATTTGATGAGCTTATTTGTTATTTATTTATAAACATGAATTAAATGAGATTCAAAATAAGGTTCCCAGGTCATATTAGTATGGTTACGATGAATTGTAATCTTGTTGACATAGAGATCGCGAATAGAGTTGGATAACAAATTAGAGCGTCAGGATGTACTTCAGATATAAGTAGGTTTCAACACTTTGACTCTCATAAATTTTAAATATTATTTACATAGTTGATATTTATTTTTTATGGTATTTTCTAAATAAAAAAATTATCATGTTGTGAATTTTTTTTTTAATGAATATTAGAAAATGTAAAGTATGAATTGGTTATGATATAATATATTGGAAGGCAGTATTTGAATGGGTGTTTAATGTGAACAGTCATAACATGATAAAGGTTATGGCTTAAATGGTATAGATCAAACAAAATTGACCTCAGAATTTGAGAACCAAGAACCCCTTTTTTTTTAACACAACCAAAGGACACCATTTATTTAATAGCCACATATTTTAACAATGTCCAAAGGACACCATTTATTTAATAGCCACATATTTTAACAATGTCCCAGGTAGCTGAAATCTTGCTCACCTAAGATCACATTATTCTTAGTACATATTTTAACACTGTGTTTCAAAATTGTTTTTGAAAAACATTAAATTTTTTTTATTTTTTATTTTAAATTAAGATTTTTTAGTATTTTTAGATAATTTTGATGTCTGATATCAAAAATATTTTTTTTAAAATATAAAAATATTTTTTTGAACAAAAAATATTTTAAAAAATAACCGCAATCACTCTTTTGTACTGTCCTTAGTATTACTTGAACCTAATAATTGAGCCCTGAAATGCACACCATTTATTTAATTTTAATTCAATCTCCTTTAACTACGAATCTGATATTTATTGAACTCCACATATATAAGGAATATATATATGCAAAAAAATCTGCACATCTAAATATGAAATATCTTCTGGCATTTCACCTTTAATCTCTCCTTGCCCTTTTAGTGCATGCTTGAGAGGGTAGATTATGTTACTTTTGAAAATATTTTTCGTTCATAAATACATCAAAATGATTTTTTTTATAAAAAAATAATTTTTGACATCAGCACATGAAAATAATCTAAAAACACTATTTTTTTTAATTTTAAATAAAAATTAATTTATTTATTTTTTTTTTTTTCAAAAACACTTATGAAACACGGTGTCAAATAAAACATTAATGTTTCATCTCATAATAACTCACATCTTAGACAGTTTTTGTTTTAATTTGTTGTTGAACTATGTTTTTTTTTTTAAAAAAAAAAATCAAATTATTATTTTTATATTAATGCTAAAAATAATTTTTAAAAAAATATTATTATCTTAATATATTTATAAAAAAAAAAGTCTAAAAATAATGTTAAACACGATCTTAATTCCCCATCGAAAAGCCAACCAGCAAGCTGGTGGCGAATCCATGATTCTCATCGCATTGAATTATTTGCGGTCCTATCATTTAGTGCTCGAAACCACCTTCGAGATTTTGATCTTTGATCTCTTCGGCATCAATGTTTCGTGCACCATACACGGTACCAATAAAGGGCTGACCTAGCACACAGGGGACCAATCTACACGACGTGGTCCTTTTTTATGATAGCTATAGACTCTATCGACACAAAATAATATAAATTATATCTTATAATTTTATTTAATTGTTTATTAAAGTTTTGTTAATCTAACAGTCACGGGTTTGTATGTCATTATTTATATTCTAGTAAATTTTAAGCTCAAAAAACTTTTATTTAAATAAATATATTAGAGAATAATATAAATTATATTATGAGATTTTATTTAATAATTTAAATTTTTAGATTAGATGTGCCCACTTTGCTGAAACACAGTTGGCTAATGCAAAATGTAAGGTGTGGAAGCAAGAAGGGGAGGGAAAAGAAGAGCAGAATCGGATGCCAGGGACATAGATAGCAGGAGGCATGGCGTACCATAAGCATCTAATCTTGCGAGCCAGCTTTCAACAATTGATAGATCATCTAGCTAGGTTTTTTCACCTTTGAATAATACCCTTACAGTGCAAAAATTCACGTGTTCAGACAAAGATATGTTCTCTCTTTTCCCCCCCCTGTCGTGTTCGTAGTATCTAAACTATTAAGTTTCGTAACTTTGTTTAAAGATAAATAATTAAATTCAAAATTAATAATTAGTTATTAAGAATGTGTTCAGTTTTATTTTCTTCTAAATATAAAAGAATGAAAATCCATTCAGCAAACTCTATATGTTTTATGAAACAAACAACTCTCACACTAAACACACACAAAACTATAAATTAGAAATAATATGCATCAAAACTATCAAGAAAATATAAATATAACGCATTACAAAGCACCAACACCAATAAATATCTTTAGTATACATTTCCATTTTTTTTTTAATGACCGGGGTGTTCGGGCCAGCTTACACGCACCTCGACTATTCCCGGACCCATTGAACATCCTGCAAGCTCAGTGAGCATGTAAGGCATCACGGAGGTGACAGACATACCGCGCAGGGATGAACCCAGGAACAAGAGGGGAGGACCCCTCTGTTGTTTAAGGATTAAGGCAACTATGCACCTAAGGGGGGGGATTAGGTGTAAATATAATTTAATGCAATTTTAATTTTAATTACTTTAAAGTAAAACAATAACCAACAATATAATTAAGTACTTTAAAGTAAAGAGATAAGAGAGAGAGATTGCTAACTCGGTTTTTAACGTGATTAGATGTAAATTTACATTGTAAGGTACATCGGTACATAATAAAAAATATTCTTTTTGAAAATGCAGTGCAAAACTTTTAACTTAGAAAAACAATCAAACAACAATGCAGCTTACCTCAGGTAAGGCGTACTAGGGGTGCTAATACCTTCCCTTTACGCAACGAGTCCCCTTACCTAGACTCTCGCAGACCAATAGGTTCCTAGTAACCTTAATACTAGGTGGCGACTCCTAATACTTATAGTCGTAAAATCTACGACTATAAAATACCCCATTTTCACCGCGCGCCGTTGTCTCTCCAGAGAGGGATGGCGGGGCGCGAAGCGCGAAAAAACGCCGTCGCGACAATTGTTATCATCAAAATATATAAAGCATACAAGTATGACATTATATGTCAACACCCTCCAACTCCCACTCCCACTAGGACTCGAACCTGGGTCCTGTGAAGGAGAGAGCTCCCCTTCAACCACTGGGCCACACCCTTGGTGGTTATACATTTCCAATTTTGTTCCCACAATGAAAGGTCACATCTAAATCAATTCAACATCTTTTAATTAGAATCCTCCTTTTATTTTTATCATTGTCATGTCCATATTTATTGAATCCATGGGACATCTCACCATCTTCATCTACTTATCTATGTGCCTAATCACTCAATATTGTATTGAACTCATTGATAACAATATTTACCTCAACATAAATATTTTTAATAATATAAAAAATAGATTTTCTAACTCGATAGATAGAGAAACTTTATATCGATAAACTAACTCATCCATTTGAAAGACTTAAACTCCTCCAATTATTTCATCAAAATATCTTCAACTACTTGGACATGACTCATAGGTTTTCTCTTGACAATTAATAACCAATAAACTCTATTATGATTCTTTCTAAAGGAATGAGAGTATGTATAATATGATTTTAGGCATTGTTTAGTAAAAAAAGACATTGTTGATGTTGTGTAATCTACTTTTTTATTTATTTTGACAAAATCATAGTGAGAATTAACTCTAATTTCTTAGTTAGTATCATAACAATATCATTTAAATAAATAAAAAATTATATTATGACCTATGATGTTACAATTCAATCATCTCTTTCAACTTGCCATAATAATCAGCTTTAAACTTGTTAAAAGTTAAACCATTTACACAAACTCGTTGAAAGATATATCTATTAATGAATTGCCTATTGTAACACTGGATTTTTCTTTCAAAATACAAATATATGAATTTCATTTTACCAGCATTGGCTCTCATATTGAACACCTAATTGCAATTAACAACCATTAATGATCAATAAAAAACACAAGTAATTATAATTTTAAAAGCTACCAATTATTGAACATTTACATGTGTTTAAATCACGTGACAAATTGGACATTTTGTAATTGAAAATCTTAAAATTCACTAACATTTAGATTTCAAAATAACAAAAATTGATAATATTGCCTCTAAGGAAGTTATTGAGTTTAGTTTAAAAGTGAATATAAGAGAAAAATATTTAAAACTATATAATTATAAAATCCATTTACTGAATAAAAGGTACCAGCTCATCAAAGTCTTCCCTTATCTCATCATGTTGAAACCTAATCATTCTAAAGCCCAAGAAATTATGTAAAACACATATTTCAATTTTTTTTAAATGATTTTTATGGTGTCTTTTTGAAAAATAATTTCTTCTAAGGCTGTGTTTGTTTTCCGAAAAGTAGTTTCCGGGAAACCACTTTCCAAACTTTCCTGTGTTTGTTTGCCATTAGAAAAGTTGGTCAACGGAAAACACTTTCCAGTCAATGAAAAATTTGGCTTGGTTTTCAGGAAAGTGTTTTCCTGAAAAATTTGGGCGGAAAACACTTTCCGGAAGTTGTGAAAAATTTAGAAATGTCATTATTTGCTGATTATATCAAATTTGATCCTCAAACTTTTGATTGCTATATATAATTTTTTTTGAATATTTATTTTTCAATTCCATCTATTAAAATTTAATTTTTATATTAATTTTGGTCCTTATTTTTATAATTGCTATTTGCTTTTTTCTTATCATTTTTTTATTGAAATTTTTTATCTATCAAATTTGGTCCTCATTTTTTTTATTGTTACTTATTTTATTTGAAATAATTTATGAAATGTTAATTATTATTATTTTAATTTATTCACCTTTCATTTTTTTTTAATTTTTTAGATTTGATCTCTATTATTTTGATTATTATTTATTTTATTTGAGATAATTTATGAAATTATATTTTTTTTCAATTTCATTCTCATTCAACTTTTTAATTTGTAAGATTTGTTCCTCATTATTTTAATAAACTTGAGAAAAATAAAACATTAATAAGTTATTTTTCCAGCTCATTTTTCATGACATAACCAAACACTGGAAACTGTTTTCCAACTTATTTTCCATTACACTACCAAACATCGGAATTCACTTTTCCGGAATTCACTTTCCCCGGAATTCACTTTCCAAAAGAAAACTACTTTCCAGCAAACAAACGGGACCCAAATCTTAATGGATAATCAAAAACTTATTGTGATATCCATTAATTGATTTGTTTTGTATTTTTTTTCAAATATGATAACAATGAATTTTTATTTTTATAAAATATGCATGAGAATTTTAAAATTTTATCGTATGAACATAGATAAAAACATATTTTTTTATTTTTCAAAATAAGAGAAGTTTTTTATTTGTTTTGTATTTTTTATGAAACTTTACAGGAAAAAACATGTATATTTAATATTTGGTCAGTATCTTACATTATAAGTATACATCCAAAATATTAAATAAAATGGTTGGAAAACATGTGAAGGATCCATAAATAGATTTAAAATGGTCCCTGAATTTTCTTAGTCAGTTGGCAAAAGCATATAAAAATAAAAATTATTTATAAAATAGATTTATAGTTTAATATGTAGTACCATTATATACAATAAATAATATATAATAATTAATAGGTTGTTTTCTTATGCCTAGGTATAAGAAACCGATGTAAAATAAGTTCGTTGTAAAATTTAACTCATAATTAAACCCTAATCAAACGATGTCAAAAAGATATTAGATTCAATAAATAGTGAAATTTCTTCCCAACTAATTAGTATATATATTTTTAAGCTATTTCAAGATGATTTGATTTCAGTTTCTTTATTGTGTTTTGTTTTCGTAGTTAAATTGAAACAAACTTGAATTATATCTATTCGTCTTTTTTATAGCACTGGAAAACTTTCTTGTTTGTAGATAAACAATCCTTGTAGAATAAGAATTGATGGTGACATCTCTTTCTTAAAAAAGTTTGGAATCCTTGATGATCTTGTATTTCCTTTAACACATGGAATCATTGCAAAAATATACAAGTAACATGTTGCCATACATGTCTCCAAATAAGATAAGGAATCTTTTTTCAAGCATAAAATCTAAAAATCACATGGAAAGATAATATCAAACAATCAGTAAAATAATACAATTTTTGCGTAGCGAATTCTAACATGTATCATACTTTTTTATCGGACTCGGACTCTGATTGACTTGAAATTTCAGTCCAAAGTAGAACTATATCTTTGTAATTATCATATGGTAAGGTTTTAAATCGATCAAATGATAAGATTTATAGTTATGTTCAATATTGTATAACTAGAAAATACAAAACATTAAACCCAAAATAACCTCTTTAGTCAATTCGGTCATTGGAGTTGCAATGGACTTTATAAGGACCACAATTGGAGTTGTTGATGTTGTGAAGCATCATTTTATCTCGTTTTTCTTGCTTTCCTTATCCCTTTCGCTCTCTCTCTTTTTCTAGTTAAGAAAAACTAAATTTGTGATTTTTTTTCTTATTTTTAATTTTAAAAAATGTACATTCTGAGTAAAATTTAGGTTGTACTATTTATATGTTTGTGTGTAGATCTAAATTACTGTTTAGATATATTTTTATATATAGTTCGTGTATCTTTTGCTGGAATCTTGTGTCTCTACTCGAATAAATGTTTGATGATGATCAGATAATGCAAAATGTTTTCCGTTTGAAGGTGATGGTTGAAAGTCATTTACAACCAAGAGGGTGTTTGGGAATTTGTTTAGAAAGTGTTTTTGAAAAAATTTTTAAAAAAATATAATTTTTTTTTAAATTAAAAAAAAATAGTATTTTTAGATCATTTTCATGTGCTATGTCAAAAATAATTTTTAAAAAATAAAAAATATTATTTTAATATATTTATAAACAAAACAAACAATTTGAAAAATAAGTTAAGCCACCAATTACTAATATATGATGCAATAAGTGGTTGCGAGGACAGTTCAAGTTTTGAATAGTTTAGTTTACGGCTAAATTTATGAAAGGAGTTGAAACGCCAGAATTCAGTATCCTGTTGCTTCCATCACCGTTGCTGTCAAGTCCTTTTGAAACAATAAGACTCAGTCTCGATCATTTTTTGTCGTTGTTCTTACAATTACAGTGTGAAAATAGTAATATATTTATAAGAGGTTATTTTCTATTTTTGCTTACTGATTGATTGATCGATCTGCTCCTAGCCAAACCATTGGTCGCAGAATGATTAATTTCTAGCAACATTATTGCATACTCGAGAATTAATCCCATAAAAGGAAGTTGATGTTTTGACATCAACCACAGATTTTATAGCTATAATATATATCAACTGATCAGGTAGCCTTTCAATTCGGATAAACACCACTAATTTGATTTCCTGTGGCGCGTGTAAATCTCTTTATATCTACGTGTAATTAATATAACAAGCTATATTGTCTGCGCGTTGCCGCGGGCATTCTTGTGTATATAATTTAACATAATTAAATCCACAACGATAAATTTATATGATATAACTACATAAAAGTTATAGAATAGGAGATAAAATGTATAAATTTTTAAGTTTAGTTTGTTGCGCAAGCATATAATACATATTTTAGAATGTAGGTATCGTGTCATAAAAGATCAAAAAAGAGCGCGAACTAACATTAAAAAAAAGAGCAAAATATTTTTATAAGAAAAAAATAAAAAAGTAATCACTAAAATCATCGTCATTATTGTGCAGATAGTAAAATTATAAAAATCATTTAATACAAAGAGCAAATAAAAATAAAAATAAAAAATAAAGGGGAAAAAGAAGCAATATTAATTTAAAATATTATAACAATAGCAACATCAGAGTCTTAACATTTAAAATTATTATTGCTGTTACTATCAAAACAATAAAAATTATCAAATTATACTGAGGGAAAAAAATAAAAAGCATGAACAAAATAGCAAGTAAGAAAAATAATTAAATTATTATTATTATTATTATTATTATTATTATTATTATTATTATTATCATTATTATCATGAAAGAATAAATGAATGAATGAAAGATTAAAAAAATTGTAAAAACTACAAAAAAAGATCGAACAAAAAAATACAATGAAAACTAAAAATTATCATTGTTATCACTGTCAACACAATAAAAATTATCAAATTGTTCTGAGGGAAAAAAACCCTTAAAAACATTAACAAAAGAGTAAGCAAAAAAACAATTAAATTATTATTATTATTATTATTTTCATTTATTTATTTTATTTTTGTGTTAATAATGAAAGGAAAAAAATGGAAGGAAAAAAAATCCTAAAAACTTCAACAAAAGATCAAACAAAAGAATAAAACAAAAACAAAAACTATCGTTGCTATCACTGCTAAAACAATAAAAATTATCAAATTATCTCGAGGAAGAAAAAACTAAAAAACATTAACAAAAGAGTAAGCAAGAAAAACAATTAAATTATTATTATTATTATTATTATTATTATTATTATTATTGTTGTTGTTATTGTTGTTATTGTTATTATTATTATTATTATTATTATTATTGTGTTAATAATGAAAAAAATAAAATAAATGAAAGACTAAAAAAACCATAAAAACTTTAAGAAAATTTAAATCATAAAAAGAAATTAAGGGATTAAAAAAAAAACATTAAAAGTATAAGGTCCGAAAGGAAAATCAAATATAAAGGGATTAAAATCCAAAATTAAAAGTATAAGGACCGAAATGAAAATTAAATTTATTATCAATTTCAATCAAAGGACAAAATTGCAAAAATTGAAACTGCTGTACCGAATTTATTGAGTTATTTAAACCCAATCCAGAAATTAAAAGAAGGAGGATCGAAGTGAAAATTGCACATTCAATTAATTTCAATCGAAGGACCCAATCGAATTAAATCAAAACTTATATAACAAACATAAGGACCATAAACAAAATTAAAAGTACAGGGACCTAAATGAAAAAGCATAAAAACCGGGGGACTCTCCTGCACTTTGACGTGCAGGAGAGAGAGAAACGGTTGCAGCGGCTTTAACCGGCCACCGCCGCGTACACGGACGTCGGAGGACAAAACACGCCGCACCGGGAGGAAGACCAAGCGGAGGCGCATCGACGGAGACGCCGGTAGGCCATCTCCGGCGACTCCATAACCATGAACGCACCACTTAAAGAGGGCGTGAGGCGGAATACTGTCGGCCGCGTGTGACACACGCGCCGACAGTATAAAGAAAAAAATAAAAAAACATGGTCAATTACCGGTGTACCCCTGTGCCTAAGTCATCAATTTTGTCTTATTAGGGGCTATCTCCGTAATTAGCAATTTCCGGAAAAATATAAAATAATGAAAAGGTTGGCGGATCGGACCGGTCCGGTCTGAAATTGTACAATTACCGCGGAGCCCCTCCACCCATAACCGGTTTTTTGTCTTTTTCGAGGGCTAAAAGCGCTATTTCACTGTGCAAAAAATTAAAAAAAAAAGGAAAAACCAACCGAACCGAGAACCGAACCAACCCAAAAATACACTATTACAATCGACAATTAATACACTCACACTCCACAGTGCATGTACAGTGAATACTCCTCGCCTATTATATATTAGGTAATTACTTGATTGAGCTCTGTTAACAACTCTTTACATGGGAAGTCTGAAATAAGCTCGTGGAAGCAGAGAGTATATACGTACTGCACATGTACAGCTACAGCCGTACGTACATGGGAGTGTATAAATACCTTGGCATGTATACATGGGAGTGTACATGGAAAAACTGCTCTTCAATAGTTCAATGTACCACCTACCATGAATAGTTTTTGAGCTATAGCTTGAGTCTTTAATTGGCCTTCGCCATTATCCTTGTACTGATAAGGAATAAAAAAAAAAAATGAAGCATGTGGTCCTCACACATAATTCTTCTCCCTTTTTTCACTTATTTATCGAGCTCTTGTAGCTTCTTGTTTGCTTCATATTTTTCTGTTCGTCCTGGTAGCCCTTCTCTGATTTGCTTTTCAATATGGGAACAAGCAAAGCTGAAGGAAAGAGGAACTTGAAGGAAATAGAAGATGAGGAGGAGGAAGACGATGATGAAGATATTTATGCTGGGTTAGGGTTTGGAGAGGATGACAAGATCAAGAAGAAAGGAAGGAAAGGATCTGGTGGTGGTGGGTCGTCGTCAAGCCCGCCAGTTTCTTGTCAAGCAGATAATTGCACCGCTGATATGTCTGATGCCAAGCGATACCATAGACGCCATAAGGTGTGCGAGTTCCATGCCAAAGCTTCTTCTGTCCTTGTCAATGGAGTCCAGCAACGCTTTTGCCAGCAATGTAGCAGGTGAAACCCTAATTTTCCAAATCATTTCTAATTCCAGCACTTCAAGTCAAATAAGCAATTTATTTATTTTTCTTTTGAAAAGGGGTAAAAATCAAACTAAGTTCTAGTCCCAATTAGCCCGATCGATCTATATAATAATGTATATTGTAAAGCATAACACCTAATTTCACAAGTAGTCTTTGAAATTGACACTTTTTTATTGTGAAATTAACAATATTTCCCTTTTATATGGTGACTCGAATACATGAATACTATTAGTCTTCAAGATAGACGGCTGAATATATGAACTTACATTTAAAACTTTTAAAGGAAAGGTAGAATTCCATTAGCATGACACAAGCCCATAACAAGGTAATCTTTTACGTACGAAAAGGCACTGTTAATTGCCAAGAAATATCACTAATAATTAAATTAAGTGGGATGGGGATCTGTGATCTAATCCCCCAACTCATACTGTTAAAACCTTTCTATGATTTAAGATTTGAGATTAAATATTTTTCATTAAACATATAAATATAGCTAGGAATAACTATATATTTATTCATAAAAGAAAGTGATCAATCTATCCAAATTGAATATCATCAAGAAGTAATTTCTCCTTAATCACTTTTTAAGGGAGATTTTCTCCTTAATTCTGAAAAAAAAAATGAGGAAGAAATTTCCCTATCCCGGTAAAGTAGACTAGTCCCATATATATAATATGAAGAAAAGGTAAGATTTTATATGTTATGAGTTTAACTGTAAAGATAAACAAAAATCGAATACCAAAATTTACCTAAGTAATAATAATTAATGTCTCCCCACAAAGAAAAATTATTTAAAATTCCTGTATCTTTTTATATTTGAGGTTGGAACCCATTTTGCCTAATTGTTAGCCATATTTCCCCCAAAAGACTACAAAGAAGGTTGGAAGTTAAAATTATCCTCTCCCTGTCTAAGAAGTAAAGAAAACAAAGCAAGAAGAAAGAAAGATTGAACTATTTCATGTGGTGTGTGTGTGTGTGTGTTGAACATTTTACCTCCTTATTATCCTTAGGAAAATAAAGAAACAAAAGAGCAATGCATTTTCCAATTTTATTATAGGTTCTTGCTACTCCATAATTGAGAAATT
This sequence comes from Salix brachista, assembly GCA_009078335.1. NCBI lineage: Eukaryota > Viridiplantae > Streptophyta > Magnoliopsida > Malpighiales > Salicaceae > Salix > Salix brachista. Next base: position 2,465,649 of record CM018575.1, read on the forward strand.
TAATTTGTCACTAAAGCAATTAATTGGATAAAAACTTCCTTCACTTATCCTTTCAAACATGAGAAAATCCTAATGCCTGCAAGGTATGAAAACAACACAAGCCTTTTTCTCTTTTGCTAAACTTGCAATTCTTAAATAAATATACTTGTTGATTGAGATTTAATAAAAATCTTCAAAGTTTTAAGATTTTTTCAAAGCTAATAATGGCATGAAATATTGAAGATGGACTAATGTACTTGTTAATTATTGAGAATCAATAACACTTCTAAGAACAAGTTTATATTGAGTTCAAAGGATCATCAAATGCTACAGTTAGCAAAGTTATAGGATTAATGAAGCCTTAGAAGTTATGTAGTGTTTATACTTGCAGAAATATCATGAAAAAGATGAAGAGAAAATGTTGAAAAGCATGAAGTTGCACTTCATCTTATCTCTTGGTGTTTATGGATATTTATTTAGTTATGAACTATATCAACTTGTATGAAGATAAGGGTAAAATAAGCAAAATATTGTGATGCCTGATTTAGGACAATTGACCCTAATAGTTTATGCTGATTGTTGAGAAGAAATGGTGTTATCATATGGGTCATACCCTAAACAAGGACATCCTTGACATCATTATATATAATTAAAAGCTATATTGTTTATTTTACTCTCGACATTCAACATTTTTTTTCTGATTACTAAAAGAAAGCATTCTTTCTGGGAAAAAAACTGTTACTTATACTGCAAGTATGGTCTTTGACTCCTTGAACTTATCCTCTCCTTTTTTTTCCTCTCTCTTTTTGAAAATGACTCCTTAAACTCATCTTGACATATCACTTCGAAAGTAATAGAAATTGACTGCTTTAATTAAAACCTAAGTGCATACCTACTCTAGCTCCTCCTTGGATGAGTTCACAAGTCACGCAAGACAATACAGTGTCCGAAACAGGGATGTGAGCTGGAGATAACAAAACTACCACAAATCATTCGATAAAGGGGCTCACCACAACACACCCCACTTTCATTAATGCCGAACCATTTTTAATATCGTAGTACATATATACAAGTATTTATAATTGTTACTGTAATACCTCTACATAGATAGTATAGATGATAAGGAATCATCTCACCTATACCATGACAATGAACCATCTTACCTAAATATTTAAGCTGTTAGATGAGTTCTTATAATATAATTTATATTATTCTATAACAAGAAAACATAAAACTAATAACCCTAATCTGATTAGGGTGTGGTTAAAGTCCCATTTTGATGCATTTATAGCATTTGAATTTTTCCTCCAGTCGATTCTGTCCTCTTTTTTTTTACTAGAATCTGACTTGATTATAACTAGTTATGGTTGATTGATGGGGGTGGCATTAGGCGTTTCCCTTAATCACTTTACGGCATCGAAAAATGAGTTGAACTAGAGAACTCCCTTGTATTCATACAATTTCTTGATATCTCCTTGTAAGCATCTTGTTAGTAATGTTGAATTTTAAGATTGAGTATTCTTATTCTCTAATTATGTGGGGTGGGGTGGGAGCATTTTTATACAGCGACCGATAGTGCCAATGAACTTCTAGTTCAATGGTACTCGGTGTTCTAAACACTAAATTATGAAATCTCAAGTTTGAATTTCTCCGTCTAATACAGAAAATAAAAACTTTCATTGAACTCAACCTTTTTAACATATCACAGGTTCCATTATATATCAGAGTTTGATGACAGCAAAAGGAGTTGCCGAAGGCGTTTAGCCGGGCACAATGAACGGCGTAGGAAAAGCTCGACTGACAACCAAGGAGAAGGCTCAAATTAACAACAGGTATGCTCAAGAGTACAGGAGGTATGCTCACAACAAAAGAGGGAGAAAATTACATGTTATCTCCCCATAAATGGCCTCTTCCATGCATTAGTTAGATTGGTTAAGATATCTTATAATGTGATCATTGGCATGCTCTCTCTCTTCTGTCAATCTCTGGCTTTCATATAATGATCTATGATATGTACTTATACTCAATAAATGGGTGTGGCTGCAAGTCTTCTATCTGATTTGCCTACCCTTCAGATTAATTAATCAGTGTTCCTCCAGAAGTTTTTCGTTCCATTTAAGTTCATCAATTATCTTTTTCTATAATTTGCATGAATAGCCAAAGATTTGTCTCTGCAAGCTGGCGATAATATATTAATCAGTTTATGGGCAATATTTTGTCTCAATCGAATCATCAAGGGTTGATTGCATGAAGCAAGTTTCCATTATAAAACCACGCTTATATATAGGTATCTATCTTGATTTTGTATCTCCTCAGGATTTGTTAATAATTTAATTGTGTTTTACTGAGACAATTGGAATTCGTTTAACAATTGCACGCCATTATTATTAGGCTCTTAGAATCTAATAAAAAAACTCCATACAACGCAATCACGCATGGGCATTTAGCCAGATTTTAATAAATCAAAAGGGTTACACGAACACACACACAGTGATTGATATACAATTGATAATTTGACTAATAGTTTCCTTAGCTGAAATGGGGGGATTTGTATAGCGTTTCCTGATCATGGGATTGTTGTTCTGTTTAGACGTCCTAATCTCCATATCTTCTCCTGGGATTATGGCAGCACTTGTATAAATATAGTAAGCATGCTAACATCTCAATTCTCCTAAGAAGAATATTTTGCCTATAGTAGGCCAAAGATCTTAGTTGCAGGGTGTGCAATGCAAGCAACGTAAGCAGGATCAAGTTTGCATGGATAACATGGAGGTAAAAGAGCAAGATTTCCACGGCTGGCATACCAAGTGCTGCGGTGTTTGAGATTCTCTTCATAGCTAGGGTTTGGATGTGACGAACATATTAAGGGGGGGATGCAGTGGAAATATATCAGTGGAAACTCTCAAGCCTGAAGCGTATAGTTTCAAATTTTAAATTTCAATTACCTTAGCAAGAGACTTAATTAGCTAGAAACGCGAAAGATTCTCATAGTTGATCCACCAAGACTCTTTGATTTCTGTAACCGAAGGTCTACGTATGTGAAAATGACTTGCGTAAGCATCTTCAAACAGAGGAAAATTAATTCCACACCCTTCATAAAATCTGGTACGTCAACAAAAGATCATTTCATCTTTCAGGCAGCAGCTATAACAGAGCACTCTTCTTGAAGAAATACTATCTGGAGCTTAAATCTTATGTATTAGAATCACCCCAGCTCCAATGTGGAGAGCTTCATGAGTCAAACCGAATAATGGTGATGCAATGAAAAATTAGAAATCCTGGAAATTAGCTATCACTTTTAGTCACGGTTTATCCCTAGCATTTTCATGGCTAGTTTCCCAGGTCACTATTGCAGCGGCATTAGCAGGAAAAGCTCTCACTATTGTCGGACCCAAACCCGTATAGCATACTTTAGTTTACCGGACAGCCCCCTGGTATTAAATGAACCAGAAGAGAAAGGAACAGGACATCTTACAGAGTACAGAATTAGAAATGGATTTCTTGTGGAGCTTTTATCAGGAGATGTCTGGATAATGGTTTTCGCCACATCCAAAGGCAAAACAGCAGTCCAGAACTGGATAACATCAGAAAGAAAAACTATTAATGACTTCATGAAACACAATAAACATTTTTCAAAAGATATGCAAGGTTTTCAGGATACATACAGCTACGTTGTAAAATCTCCACGAAAAATGCCTGTCACCTGAAAGGTTTCCATCAGCAAAGACACATCATAAATTTACGCAGCCAGTGGACAGAAGGTTTTCTCACCCCTCATTTTTCACTGTTTGGAGGGCACAATCAAGAGGGCTGCTGTATCTATTGAACTTTTGAAACCAAGGAGTCATTTCCTTGAATTTGCATCCTACACTGAAGAAACTCAGTTTCACCACAATGCTACAGGAGGAAACAACAGAAAGGGGAGAGCACTACCACATATGAATGCTAAAAGTGACTTCCTTTTAGTAGCTCTGATGGGCATGATACGAAACTGATTATAGCTCCACCATATGCTGCCGATGGAATTATTAAAGAGGTTATAAACAATTACATAATAGACTGAGCTCTCAACGTGACTTCAAAGATATATGTGCACAAAAAGGCTCTTCCAATTAACTTCACACAGACCTGCAATGACTGCTTTGTTTGAGAATATATGCCAAAAAGAAGGGAACTCTCAAAACCCATCCCAGAAAAAGATGATGTTGCCCCTCTATACAGTCCTTTAACCTGTCAATGACAATTATCATCTGGCTATACTTTCAAAAAACAAAATGTCAGGAACATGCAATTTTTTTATTCTTTTTTGGATTTATAGGAAACCCCACCCCGAAAAGCGTATTTTGTGGGCTCAGGTGAGAGAGTAAAACTCCAGTTATTCCAGGCTCTTACAAGAAGTGCACTCCCTGACTCGAACTCGAGACCTACTGTGCAGATGTCAAGTCCTTTGCCTTCACATCATGCCTCTTGAGACTCAGGAACATGCAAATCCTAAACACCTCTGCCACTTCCCCTCGAACAGAGAGAGAACATACAGGCACACTATAACTCGTGAAATGTTTTACTGACACAGTGCATGACCTAGAAGCAGTGCACCAAGGATTGCTATAAGGTACCACAAAGTATTTTAATCAACTCCAGTGACAGAATCATTAAAACAATGCCAGGGACCAAAAAGGCGGAAACATGTTGCTGAAATTTATGAGTTCATAGGTGAACTAACATCATCAAACCCAAAATCTTCTCACTCACAGGTTTTCCAATGAATCATCTTTAACTTCACATAATTTATTAATACAAATAACCTTGGACAAATCAGTAGGCAATACCATTAAGCCACCAAACATGAAAAGGCATTTTCCTATAAAATTCTATCCACAAAATATGTTGTTGAATTCTTCAGATCAGTATGAAGTCTGCAAGCTATTCATGCATAAATTGTTTCACATACTTAATCCAACATTAACGAAATTGAATACATAGATTGCCACTTTATCAATCCAATTCATCTTAGAAATCATTGAGTTAATTTTGTGGCTCACAAAAATACGTTAAAAGAGCATACTCCTTACAGTCTGTAGTATCATAGTAGTGCAATGCAAACCATTCTTGTACTTAATCCCATGTGCTTCTTATTATGTTTCTGCAGCTTCACCTAATGAAACACAAATACAGAAACAATTCTTCAATTCAACAACAAACCATGATCAATAAAACGACCCATATTCATTTCCCTTTTAAGCATTCCTACGAACTCCAAATCCAAAGCTACAAACTTTAAGATTGCCCGCATCACAAAACTTCACTTGAAACAAGTTCAGCATCAGAAAACTGAAAATTGAGAGAGGCACTTGTAAGGCACTCACCTTGACAGTGTCAAAAAGGTGATCAGTAATAACAGTGGCTACACCAGCAAGTAAACCGGCTATAAGCGACTGTCTCTTCCGTATTTTTGATTTCTCTCTTTTCTCGCTAAACCCCTATAACTCAGAAGTTAATTAATTAGTGATAAATAACCATCATCAATAGTGTTTGGTAGTTTTTTTTAAAATATTTTATCATTATTTTCTAAGATTTATTTTTTTATATATATTAACACATAACACAAAAAAAAATACAGTCCCACTACAAAAGTAAACATTTATCAATTGATGCCGAGAGAGGGTAAAGAAGGTGGAGATTGCCCAGAATTGTGAAAATTACAAAGAGATGGTGAGTCCTGAGAGAGGATGGGTCTTCTCGTTCAACAGATGGAACCAAGTGGTGAGCTTTTGACCATTGCTGCGATTGAAGAATATTTTGTTGTGTAGTGTCCGACCTAGTAATGTGTCTAGGCCCTAGGGTGTAATTAAAAAAAAAACGAAGATTTTTCTTCTACTGTCATTGTCTCCATGCAATTAGACTGAGTTACAAGCAATGTAGTCTCTATCGATGGATTGAGTCTCACCTTGTTTATAATTTAATCTAATTGAATTGAATTATTATAGTGTGAAGAGTATTTTTTTTATTCAAAAATCTGGATTGTGTTTAATAACTTGGCAATATTTTTTATTTTAATGATTAACTATCTGTTTAGAATTGTGGTTAAGATTATTTTTTAAAATTAGTTTTGTTTGAAAATGCATCAAAATAATTTTTATTTTATTTTAAAAAAATTACTTTTGATATTAGCATATGAAATGATCTAAAAACACCAAAAATATTTAATTTAAAATAATAAAATTATAATTTTCTACAAAAATATTTTAAAATACAGTGTTAAATACCCCCAAAAGAAGAACTTTCGTGCTCCAAATCCCTCGATAATCAAATGATAAAATCAATTCATCCAATGTATATTAATGAAAAATTAAATCCTTTATTAGGATCATGGTTTAAGAGGCAAATTCATTTAATGAGATCGTAATTTAGGATATTCTAAAAAAACTGACATTCAAGTTAACTTCATGTGAAAGGAATATTATTATTGTTTCTGTTGTTTTTCTAAAGAACTAAGTGAGCTAGGTGTTTAAAGTTTTTTTTTATTGTTATTCAGATTTTTTTTTCTTTTTACTTTTCGAGTTCTTCTTTTCTTTTACCATAGGTTTTGTTTTTTAATTCATTATTTTACAATTAATTGAATTGATATTGTGCTCTATAGCTTGATTCGATTAGCTTAGTATGGCATTCTCACAAATATAAAAGAAAACCATGACGTTAAGTTTTTTTTTTTCTACAAATGATTGAAAATAAAAGAACTAGAATTGAAATTGAGGGGAAGGAAATTGAGAGAAGGAAAAAAATAGTTGTCAGGGCATCTAAATAGTCATCATTATATATATATATATTACAAAACAAATAAAAGGTGTGGGATTATGCACTGTGCACCCTCTCACAATCCACTGTGGATTGTGGCAGTGCAGGGACGGAAATGGGTCTCAGCCTTGTTAGAGTATAATATAATCATATTCTGGGGCCTCACCTATAAGCTTAAGCTTTTAGGTGAGATGGTTCCTTAACATGGTATCAGAGCCTTGTTGACCTAGCGGTCACGAGTTAGAATCTCACCACCCCCATTCTATTTGATAAAAATCAAACACAAGGTAGAATGGACCTGTGTGCAAGTTTCAAGCCCAAAGGGCTTTCACTTGAGGGAGTGTGTTAGAGTATAATATAATCATATTCTGGGGCCTCACCTATAAGCTTAAGCTTTTAGGTGAGATGGTTCCTTAACAAGCCTCAGGCGTGTGGTATTTATTTAATGGGGGTGTTTTCTGTTTTTGGCTTTTTTTTTTATTCAGCCGCAATGTGTAAGTGTCATTACGAATAAACCCCCTGAAAACGACAAAATAGTGCACATGAAACAGGGGCGCCCTCGGTTTTTCCCAAATTTTTGCACAGTGCGCTGACGAAATAAGCCCCCGATAACGACAAAATTGTGCACAGTGAACGGGGGCTTCGGCGTCCTTTCCCTCCAGGTATTTTCGTAAATACCCGTGGGGCCAGGGCTGTTTGGGTCATTGCGCGGGGGGACAACTGGCGCGTCGTTTGGCCGCGCCGGCGGCGCTCAACGCCAACGCGCCATGGAAGCGGAGCGTGCGGTGCCGTGCGGTGGTCATAAATTCCTTTCCGCCGGTGCATACGGTGCGCCGCCTGGTCCTCTATCTCCCGTCGCGGCGCGTGTTCGTCCGATATGTCAGGGTAAACGCAGGGGTCCGGTTTTGTGGCCGGTGCATGTTTTCTCTCTCCTGCGGGCCCAATGTCCGGTACTGTCCCTCATGTAGATAAGAAGTTAATTTCGGTCCCTGAGGTTTGGATTTCGATTTTATGCCTGATTTCGTTAATTCAAAGTTTAATTGTTTTCAATTGTGCCCTTCAATTAAAACTAATTATATAAAGCATTGTTAATTTCGGTCCCTAAACTTTTGATTTTCGGTTTCTTTTTTGTTCCTTCAATTTTTCCGGTACCGAAGTTTTGCTTTCTTTAATTTGGTCCTCCAATTGCAATTGTTAATATATACAAAGTTTGATTTCAGTCCCTCTTCTTCTAATTTTTTTATAGCATGACAACATGTGATCATTATTTAATTTTTGGTCCTCCAATTTTATTTTATTTTCAATTTTATCCTTCAATTGGAATTAATTTTATATATGTCATTTTGTATTTTGGTCCTTATTCTTTTAATTTTCTATTTGATATTAATTCATATGTTCTTTTTTTAATGTTTATTTTTTAGTGGTATTTATGCATCTATGCTTTTAGTTTTTGTCCTCAGTGTAACTTTTGTCCATGTATATATAAGTTTATTTAACACAATAATAATAATAATAATAATAATAATAATAATAATAATAATAATAATAATGATGATAATAATAATAATAATAATAATAATAATAATAATAATAATATTTTTTCTCTCTTACTGTTTTGTTATTTGTTTTTCCCTCTCGATAATTTGATAATAATTTTTTTTCCAGTAATAACAATGATATTTTTTTTAATCTTTTGTTAAAGTTTCTGGGATATTTTTAGTCTTTCATTTATTTTTGTTTCTTTCATTATTAACATAATAATTATAATAACAACAACAATAATAATAATAATTATAATAATATTATAATATTAATATTAATATTGATAATAATAATAATAATAAGAATAATAATAATTTAATTGTTTCTCTTGCTTACTTTTTTGTTAATATTTTTTTCCCCTCCGGATAATTTGATAATTTTTATTGTTTTGACAGTAATAGCAATGATAGTTTTTTCTTTTTGTTTTTTTAATCTTTTGTTAAAGTTTCTAGCATGTTTTTAGTCTTTCATTTATTTTATTTCTTTTCATTATTAGCATAACAATGATAATAATAATAATCATAATAGTAATAATAATAATTTTATTGTTTCTCTTGCTTACTCTTTTTTTAATGTTTTTGAGTGTTTTCTTTCAGGACAATTTAATATTTCTTATTGTTTTTAATAGTAAAAACAATTGTAATTTTAGATTTTAAGGCTTTGATTTTGCTATTGTGATAATAGGGTGTGTTGATCTATTGTATTATATTAAATTTTGCATATATAAATATTATATTTAAATTTTGATCCAGCAAATCCTATAAAAATTATTCTCTCAACCCGCAACGTTGAACATATATTTTTTAAAATTTTCTGATTAAATTATTTTTTTTCAGCTATTAATTTTTATTTTTGTTTCATCATCTATAATATTTTTTTATTTGCTCTATCTTTTAGTTTTTTATTGGTTTTTTTTATATATTTTCAATTTAGATTATTATTATTAATAGCAATGATAATTTTTATTTTGTTTTCATCTTTTGTTCAAATTATTAGAATTTTTCTGTTCTTTCATTTATTTCTGGTTTTTCATTCATTATTAACACAATAATAATAATGATAATAATAATAATAATTATTATTATTATTATTATTATCATTATTATTATTATAATAATTTAATTATTTTTCTTGCTTACTCTTTTGTTAATATTGTTTTTCCCTCTGAATAATTTGATAATTTTTAATGTTTTTACAGTTATAGCAATGATAATTTTTATTTTCTTATTTTTTCTCTTATTTTTTGTTCAAGTTTCTAGGATATTTTTAGTCTTTCATTTATTTTTTTCCTTTCATTACTAACATAATAATAATAATAATAATAATAATAATAATAATAATAATAATTTAATTATTTGCACAATAATGATTTTGTTATTAATTTTTTTTTCCTTATTAAAATATTTTGCTTTGGTTTTGAAAATGTTATTTCACGCTCTTTTGTAATCTTTCATAACTTAATATCTACATTCTAAAAGATGTAATCTATGCTTGCGTAATAAACTGTACGTAAATTTTTTTACATTTTATCTCCTGATCTATAACTTTTATTTAGTTATATCATATAAATTTATCGTTGTTGATTTAATTATATTAAATTATATACACAAAAATGCCCGCGGCAACACGCGGGCAATATAGCTAGTATATATATATGGCATGTGTTACAGTCCTCCACTCGTAGTGGGCATACGCTCTGACCTTTTCACTCTTCATTTTGCCAGCCCCAGACAAATTCATTCCTCATCCAGCTCGCAATTTGTGTGCAGACTGAAGCTCATTAGAGTGATTGGTTTAAAAGCCTCATCCTGATTCAAGTTGTAATGCTGCTACTCTCCCATGTGGTACAAGATAGTAGTCATAATTTACTGGGAAAAATCAGATTTGAAATGCTCTTCGCCTTGCCTAGTTGAGGTGTCCCTCTGAAAAGCTTCTCTCTTTCTGCGATGAATTTAGCAAATCTAGACCCCTTCATTTGTTTCTCATTATCTTGCAGTATTGACTCCGGCAGAGAAGGCAAAGGAGGGCTTGGTTTGGGGGAGAGTGGTGGCATTAATGCCCATACTGAAGAAAGGTGTTCATCAGGTCGGTCAAGATCTTGCAGAAGTGAAATATCCCGCATATCTGTCACAAGAAAAACTGTCAGCATTCACAAGCATGCTTTACCTTCATAAACAACAGTAGAATACTATAGCCAACATCAAAAACACATGAAATGGATCGATTCATCGTGTCACATATCAATTTAAATCCTATAGTTTCTATATTCCCCAATACTTAGTACAGACTAAGAATCCAATAAAAACATAACTTTCATGAAACATGATTTTCAAAAAACATTATTTCTTGGTGTTCGTGGTCATTAATTAATAAAGCATATCACTTTGCAATGATGAGCTTGAACATCTAAATTATGTGGGAATACAGATGAACTCATTTTGTTATCAACGTGTTTTTCAGATGAACCTTTTGCGAAATCGAAGATAGGAGCCAAAACTGCACATGGAATACTGAAGTTCAGATGTGGTATAACTGTTCCACCACCATGCCTTGCATTGCTGTACCAAGAATATATCTCATTAAATATAGAAGTTCAATCTGCAAGCACTGAAGATCTTAATTTGAAGAAAATGACGAAAACAAAATAGAAGACATGCTTGAGTGCTCACAAACACAGAAAACAAAAGCGCCCTTTAATTATAAATACCAAATATATAGACATCTCTATATGGAAAAATTAAAAATACTTCTTCTCTATATAAAAGGAAAATATATTTTTTTAATCTCACAAAATGGAAATATATGTCAATACTAATAAATTCAACTTTATGTCTAATCAAGTAAGAGACATATATATAATTCCTAAAAAATAAGTTAAACTTGTTTTTCCATTATATGACTATTTATACATCATATAAAACCTTAAATAATATACAATAAGCTTCTTAAATCACCTCTAACCTATGTAGTACCTTATTGTACATTATTTTGACTATTGAAACTCTAAAAATACTTGAAATAGTTCAACACGTTCCAATAATTAAAATATGAAAAATAATAAAATTTATCAGCTTATTAATTGGATCCTTGGATTATATATATATATATATATGATAAAAAGGAATAACAAAAAAATTATGAATCTTTTCTTATGTTATCTTTGTATCCTTTAAAGAAAATGATCCCTTTAACAAACCCTATTAATATTAAAAATACTCCTTAATCAAAAGGTAGAATAATATTTTAATTCATGTCTATATCTTTAATATTTGTTTCACATATATTGAAGAGAGAGTTTTAAAATAAAAGGATTTCTAAACCTATAATGATGCTAATGTATTCATGTTAAAATTTAGTTGATCCTTGAATAAAATTTTTATTCACATTTATACCTATGTATGTATGTATGTATGTATGTATGTACGTATGTACACATGTATGTATGTATGTATGGTTTTATGGCTTATTCAAAATCCATTCCTACATCGTGTTTTATAAAAAAAATCATTTTCATAGAATTAATTTTAACATTTTTTATAAAACATTCATTGATACACATCCAACACGTGCCAAGAATACTAATACTAGAAAGAGAGGTTAAGATGAATGCAGGCATGTCACATCATGACTTAGCTGCATTTTGTCATGCGACACGGTCAATCATGCCAAGTTCATAAGCAATCACCAAAAACTTTGGATGGATTATATATGCTCATACCAAGAGGCAAGCAGTTTCCATTGTAGAATGATAACCAAAGGCCATCAATGGAACCATATAACAACAAAGGAAAATAAAATAAAGCAACTGTACCTGGTAACAAGTCCAATCATATGACCTTCTGAATTAACGACAGCACCACCACTACCACCTGGGTGGACAGCAGCTGTTGTTTCAAGCATTGCTGGAATGTGTGAATTCCCTCCTTGAACAGATTGGCAATATGAGGGTGCCTTAGCTTTGACAATTTTTGACACCACTCCAGAGCAAACAGAGGGAGAAAAGCCTGCAAAATTGAAGGCATTAACAGATTTATTAAAAAGCATGAAGTAAAGCAAAAACAAAATCAAGAGAATCTTCATAGTTAACTAGCTAATAGAATTATCTATTTAGCAGAAAGCCAAAAACAATAAATGATATGGACTAGTTAACATCATATGAATACAGAACAATTGCTGTTTTTTTTTTATAAAAAAAAAAAAAAAAGTGTTCATTTGTAACATTTCTATGCAGCACTACACAGCACAAATGAAAAGATATCGCCAAATCAAAAAGTGGATTTAAGGATAAGGCCACCTATCTTAACACAGTATACCACACAACAAATATATAACACTTCAGAAAAAACATGTTAAACTTCATAAATGACATCATGTATTAGTGAAAGTCTAGTTTCATTGTACCAAAAGAATTATTAAACCACCATTTCCAAAGTAGAAAGTAGGCTTCAAGAAAAGGGAGAAGCCGAAAAATGTCTGAAAGTGAGAGTTAATACATTCTTTATAACAGCTATAACCCAATATTTAAGTTCTTCAAGAAAGACATGAGTACAGAAAAATAATTGAAAGCAACACTCCTGAATGAATAAATCTAACAAGAAAAATATAAAGCAAGCAAGCATTTACCACATCGTGGTCCAAATAGTCCATGTCCAATAACATACACCTTTGATCCCAAAGATGAGCATTCAAAATCCACTTTGGTAGGGAAAAGCTGATCTGGAACATGCTCAAGCTGCAAAAGGGCAACATCCAAAGGTCCCTTGCAAACATGCACTACTTTAGCATCACACCAAATCCAAGGTTCAGCATGATCCAAACGAACACGTATATTCATAGGGCCTTTGTAAGACAAACTCAGTTTGTATCCCTTGCTCTCATAAGCAACAGAAGAATCCACAATGTTCAGTGTCTTTGGGGGCAACCTCTGAGTCTTCTCATGGCCATCGACTTCGCTATATCTAGGAAATTCTCCAGGTGGAATAAAAGGATCCAGCAATTTGGCTCCATCTTCTCCACCATTTGCAGTTGTTTTCCCAAATCTCCAAGGTTCTAATAGGTGAGCATTTGTGAGTATCAGACCTTGATCATTAAGCAGAACCCCGGATGCCCAAACAACTTCATCAATGGTAATAAGACAAATAGAAGCCATAGCCTTCTCAACTAGCAGTGGTGAAGAGCAAAAAGAATTACAATGCCTGTACTTAAGAGGGAAGGGTCCATCTGAACTAGAGCTGTATGCATTCCCTACAGCATTTAAGTTTTCCTTATTAATATGAATCCCTTTTTCTGCATTTTGAGGCTCCTTCAGCAGCAAGTCACTGCAAGCAATTGCAATGGCTTCCCACGGAATCACCAGCTGTTACCCAAGGCTAGGATTTGTATGATCTGTTAACTAACAGATAATTTAAACAATTCAAATTGAGAATATTCCAAGTTACCTGGATTTCAGCACCACTACTCTTTTGCCGCAATGGTCTAATCAATATGCCAATAAAATTTGAACTTTCACAGAAAACTGGACTGCCTTCCATTCCTGGCAATATTTAGTGGCAAAGTGGATCAGAATTGTAAGGATGAAAGAGACTAAGATAATGACAGAGAAATGCTTGCACCTGGAAGACACCGAATGTCAGCCATCAGCAATGATATGTCAGATGATCTAGGAGGATAGCAGTTGGCAATGGATCCCACTGACAAGCTGCAATTATAAAGAGGAGTAGACAATGAAATTGCATGTAATGCATGAGATAGCAAAACTGCAATGGGTGCAGAGGAAATCTTTGCTATTGAAACACCCATATATGCACACAGACACACATTTACAGTTTAAATTCGAGAGGCTAGATAACCACAGAATATAGATATTTCTTTTTTAGTTGTTCTCTAAAACATAAAGTAAATAAATAATATCCTTTTGTATTAATGTCACTAATGCAACCAGAATAGAAGTCAGTGTCACCTATATGGCCATTTATGAATAGACAGTAAGAATACCAGATCTATGTGTTGTATTATGCTTTTGACAAAAAATAAATAATCAGAGATGTGATCTTAGAATTCAAAATAACTATAGACAACAAAACAAGATGGAAAGGCAAAGAGCAATACCTGTTAAAGAAGTGCACAGGTGAGAGAACACCGAAAGGAGAACCCACTGCTAAAAGAAAATCTCCCCTTCTACTTGTTGCTGATATTTCAAAGTTGGGTAGATCCTAAATGATAAAATCCATATCTATATTTTATAGCATTGAATGTAAATGAATTATAACAACACAAAAAACATGTAGATGGTTTGTGATGAAGTGGCAAATCAAAAGGAGGGATAAGAACAGAAAAATAAAAGGTACATTTTACCTTCAAATGTAAGAAGACACCAAGAATAGCAACTCTAGTGGTCGACTTGCCCATAATACTTGGATTGCTAGATTCCCTTCTTGCACGTCTCTGGCTCTCAGCAAAAGATGCATTTCCATGCTCAGTCTGAGAGGATCAATTCAGCATTATTTATCCCATATCTAATATGTTCAGATTTGATGAAGATAATCCTTTGGGAAAACCTTGTCCTTACTAACCTGTGTCTGGACGACATCCATAAAAGACTGAGGACCATTCTCGGGTGAAGCTAGAGACCAACCGACCTCCCATCCATGGTTCATTGAGCCTGAAGAAGCTTCCACAAGTGATTGAAGAGCAAGGGAAGATACAGGAACATCAACCTTCATAAAAATTGATTAATTAGTAGCATGTGGGTGGCAATAATGAGCAAGAAATCTAGAAGCACCAGTGTGAAGTGAGATTTCCAACATCGTAATCAAAAGTTTAAGCTGTGTTTGACATCTGGCATAAGTGAAATGCAACATCGATTCACTGCCTCTACATTATTTAAATCTTACCAATCAGTGATTAAGGCTACCATGAAAACTAGAAGCACAGGAACCATCATAGAGAATAACATAGAATCAGAATGGGATCTCATGAAAAACAACAGAGTTGAATTTTTCACTGCCATTGGCCTTCAAATACTGTAAACCATCCCGCTTAGTGATGAATTTGCATGTCAAAACATGCTTTAAGACACGCCAAAGCCAAATTATTGTCCCAGTTCAACCCATATCATACTTAGTTATCACATGCATTGACGAATCTAACAAAACCATCATGCTCCACTTGACTGCCAAAATCAGACAACAAAGTAACCGAAAATCAAAATCTAATGTTTTCATGCGGTCACAATAAATTGCATTTTTTTGAAGGCTTCCTCAATGTTCTGATAAACAGATAAACCATCTTAAAATGCCTACCAATCTAATAACTTGTGCGCGGAGCCAGTGAGAAGCTCCTTTATCCAAACCCCCATCTGCACCTTTCCTCAAATCCAACTTTCCCTGCAAGACAAAACACATTCAAACATTAACTCCAGCTACTGAACATTTCAACAAAGTTAACCACTTGCTCGTAATTATCTCATACCTCAGCCATAACATCAATTTGAGCGCCAGGAATCAACTCAGGTCGACTCTGCAATCACATAGCCACCCCACAATTCACATTAAAAAAAATGAACAAAGACAAATACAACAAAACAATCCAGTTACACATTAAATTAAAATAATTCAAACCTGAGAAATGCTCTCTCTATGTTTTGATGACAAAAAAGGCTCAATAACAGAAGCAACTGTGACTACCAACCCAAGACCCTGGCTTTTAGTCTCCAAAATCCGGTTAGCCAAGTCAGCATCATAAAGGGTGTCAGGTAATAACAGCCCAGAAGCTGAAAGTGTTGTCTTTCCAGAACTACAGATACCCAGAAAAATAAACAATAAGAACACATTAAAACTAAAAAGAAGGCAAATTTGTATTCCAATATACAACATTTTTAAAACAAATTCACTCACTTGTATTGGTGAAAAGCGTGTTTTCGCATCTTTATTCCTTTCGGGTCCTAAAAGAAAAGGAATTACATTTTAAAAAACAATCACACAAAATCATTGTTAAGCTACGAAAGCACATATTTATGTATAGATAGGTGATCGAGGGACTTACAGGGCCTTGGATTCTGACCATAACAGCGAAGCTACGGGCAAAATCTACGACTTCAGGCAAACCCATGAGGTTCTTTTGCGTAGTGAAGAAGAAAGTTGGTGTTTTTGGATTGGATTTACTTTCCAGTTGATGTTTTTGCTTTTGCTCTGAAGATGGAATTGATGACATCAGGTTTTAGAAATTCGAGGTACAAGCCAAATGGGAGAACGACGTCGTAGATTCAAGAAAAATGATTTTCTGTCAATAATTAAAAACATATAATTTCACTTTTGAAACCCAAATTACCTATAACACGAATAAGTTCATTTTTACAGTTGTTTAAAGAAATATAAAGACTATATTTTATTGTAATACCTATATTATCCTTTTTCACACATAAGGAATCAAGCAATTAATTATTATTTTTTATCTTTTCTTTTAGTTTTCTTCAAAAAAAATCATTCATATAATTTCCTTAATACCCATTTTTTCTCACTTGTAAGACTTTTTACAAATGTAATCTATTTTTTATGGTATTATTATTGTAAATCTTGATTATGTTTCAATAAAATTATGGTAGTAAAAGTAGAAAATATAAATTCATATTCTAAAATTTTTAAAAATGAGTATCACTAGCATGATGAAGTACTCTAAACCTTTTTTAAGAATAAAAACAATTAAAATGGATAAATTATATGATAAAAAGTCTTTAGTTTCTTAAACAAATTCTAAAAAAAATGCTTTCAGCAAAGAAATCCCTTGAAACTTGCTGTAAATTATTTTCTATGAAAAAAATAAATAACAAATTTCCAAATTTATTACAAGGAATTTATAAGAAAATATAATAAAATATAACTTTATTTTAAATATGAAAATGAAAAAAAATTATTGGTAAAACATAAATATTGATAGTATAATTTATTGATCACATATTCTGCAGCAGATTGGCCAACTACCCTATGAATATCCACGATCATCCATGTTCTTGATTTTGTCGATATCGGTGGGCTTATTTTATATTAGAATTAAAATAATCTAGTAATTTATTTAACGAACAATTAAAATACCTTTGAATTATCCATCAACTTACACTCCTTAATTATTTTAGTATAAGAAATCAAATGTGGGCTGAAAAAACAAAACATGTTTAGTATTTAACCTTTAATTATTATTTTTAATTACCTCCACTTCAAGTCTATCTATTTGAGTCCCTTAGCTTTTATTATTTATTTTTAATATGGTGTTTTTTTTTATTTATAAATGTTAAGAAGATTTGATGATATGACCGTCGTCTCGTAGTCCGGATCAAAAAAATAAAATTAATTAATATTGCAAGAAAAATAAAAAATAAAATTGAAATGCCTTAACTAAGATAATAATTTAATATTGACATTAAAGATAAGGGAATGTTTAAAATCTATACCCAACATATCTTCTGGTAGGAAAAAAAATTAACTAAATTTGAAACTATATCAACAATGTTTCGTTACCACAATAATGATCATCATTTGTTAAGGCCCCGTTTGTTTGCTGGAAAGTGGTTTCCTTTTGGAAAGTGAATTCCGATGTTTGGCAGTGTTATGGAAAATGAACTGGAAAACATTTTCCAGTGTTTGCTTGTGTTATGAAAAATGAACTAGAAAATAATTTATTAATAAATTAATTTTTTTTTCAAGTTTATTAAAATAATGAGGAACAAATCTTACAAATTAAAAAGTTGAATGAGAATGAAATTGAAAAAAAAAATTCATAAATTATCTCAAATAAAATAAATAATAATCAAAATAATAGAGATCAAATCTAAAAAATTAAAAAAAAATGAAAGGTGAATAAATTAAAATAATAATAATTAACATTTCATAAATTATTTCAAATAAAATAAGTAACAATAAAAAAAATGAGGACCAAATTTGATAGATAAAAAATTTCAATAAAAAAATGATAAGAAAAAAGCAAATAGCAATTATAAAAATAAGGACCAAAATTAATATAAAAATTAAATTTTAAGAGATGGAATTGAAAAATAAATATTCAAAACAAATTATATATAGCAATCAAAAGTTTGAGGATCAAATTTGATATAATCAGCAAATAATGACATTTCTAATTTTTTCACAACTTCCGGAAAGTGTTTTCCGCCCAAATTTTCCAGAAAACACTTTCCTGAAAACCAAGCCAAATTTTTCTTTGACTGAAAAGTGTTTTCCGTTGACCAACTTTCCGGAAGGCAAACAAACACAGGAAAGTTTGGAAAGTGGTTTCCCGGAAACCACTTTCCTTGAAACAAACAAGGCCTTAGAATTCGTTAGGTGCATCTCATGGACACACATTTTGTTTTATTTTTAATTTTTATTTATTCTTTTTAAAAAAATCATTTTTTTTTGTTTTTTTTAATTTGGATTTTGTTTTTTTGAACAAACAACAGCAACCTCATCATTTTTCTACAGTAATCATGAAAAAACATTGTATTCGAAAATACTATAATATAAACTAAATATACATATCTTTTCTTTTCTTTTAACTTGAGCTCATTTTTTTTTCATGTGACATGTGCAATATATTGTGAATCAAATCATTATTTTTTAATATAAAATATTTTTAGACAATGCCGAAATTTTTTTCAAGTATAATTTAAAAAAAAACATATGAAGTTTGACTTAATATAACCCGATTGATTTGATGGATTTAAAAGCAATATAGTGTTGAGTTTTCTAAATACTATACACACAACAGAAACAATAAAACAAAATTATTCGAGAATTTCTAGAATCCTGTTAGTTAGATCTAGAGTTGTTTAGGGATTTGATATCTAGAGATCTAATCTTTTTTGGCTTTGAATATTTTTTTAAATGTTAGGTTATCACAAAGCACAAGTCGTTCAATAATTCAACCTCCTACGATAATCCACACAAACTACAAATAAGAAATCTCTATTTAGAAAATAAAAATTGTTATAGTGTTATCTCTCTTTTATGTGACTTTTATATTTTTCTATTTAACAAACAACCACATAAAAATAAAATGTGAAGCTTTCTCTTTATATAAAAATATGAAAAACTCTATAAATTAGCAAATTATCAATATGCCTCATGAATAATAATCATATAGTAATTCAATATAATTTTAAAAATTAACTCAATCAAATCTTTACTTGATTTTTATAGGTCTAAAAATATAATTCATGTATTAATTATATTTTAGTCATTAATTTCTATAATATATTTTAATCAAATCATATTTAATTAAATCATCTTAGTTTAATTTATAACTAATGGCTTTTAATGTGTGTGACTAATTAGGTCCCTAATATGGTGGTCTAAATATAAATTCCAATTCTAATTAAATAAATTAAATAATTTAATTTATTATCAATTCAACAATTGATTAATTTATATTTGAAAATCAGGTGAATGTTATATGCCATGATCCCCCGGGTAGTAAAAGTGATCGGTAATTTTACTTAAACTTTCAATCACAAGTTTTTCGCTATTATTATTATTTTTTCATCGATAACATTATGATTTGACATTAAAGCATAAAATATGTTTGTTATGTTAAATCATGTTTGTTTTTTTACATAATAGTCATTGATCGCTGGAATAAAATTTGAAACTCTTTTCAAGTCCCATTCCATCTTTGTCAATGATTTCTCAACCAATATTATTTGATAACATATAAAATATATTTTTTCATTTCACATAGGGAGATGATTCTGTCTTTATCACTTAAATATCTTTGTGTAGTTTATGTTATATCCAATATTTACTTATTTGTTACCTCAACTGAGATAACATGTAACATGATCAAAATATAATTTTATTTATATGAGATAACTTAATGTTTTTAAGTATAAGGATTACTTACACATCCTTCATATGAGCATTTTCATAAACATAGGTAATATCTCCAAATGAAATTCTTATGCAGCTCAATTTAGTATTCATGTCTTGTGACAAGCACCAGCATATTAATTTTAGATATATTTTATACCTTAGTTTATAAGAAGAACTACTATTTATCATAAAAAAATATAATATGTACTACTAAATATGGATTTAATAAATATCAAGTACTTAAAAGAGCATTGACTGAGAACATTTAAGGAAATTGTTTCGATGTAATAGGAATCAAAGATTTACATTTATGATTTTTTATGTAAAAAATATGTCGAGAAGTTCTACATGTTTAAATTATTTATTATATATTAGTGATTTTAATTTGATCTTTATTTTTTTGATTTTTTTTTCTTAACCCTTTTGAAAAGTTTTATTTTTTTAATTTAATAATTTAATCTAGGTTGATATTGTGTTGTCATTTCCTTAGGTCCTCATTATATGTTAATGTTTTTTTTTTTAATTTCACTCTCAAATTAAAGATTTATAGTTACCCTTTAATTCATTTTTTTTTATCTAAATTCCATCCTTTATTATTTTCATAACTACTTTTTAGTTTATATTTTTTTATGATTTTATCTTTCATTTCATCCCTTAATGTTTCATTTCAAATAGATGAGTTTCATGAGTTTTTCAAGTATATTGCTTTGGTCTGATGACTCAGACTATAAGTTTAAAAAGTTAATAAGAGTAGACATTTTATTTTCTTATTTTTTTATGTTCAACATTATTTATAAATATAAATGACTTTGTGTTTTTTTTTTAATTTATTTTTCTATTGAATTATCCTGGCCTCATAATCTAGACCAAAAATTTGTTGGGTAAATCCAGACTAGCCCTTTAATGTCCATATTACTTGCCTATAATGTTGACTCGGGTTGGCCCACACTAGTTTTTTTTTTTTTTACTATATTTTTTCCTTCAATGTTTAATTAGCTAAAAATTAAAAAGCATTGTCTTTTTCTCTTGGATAATATTTTTTTTGCTCAAGTTATCATGATGTTTTTTTATTATATTTTTATATATTCTTGTTTGTTATTTATACTTTTTTCTTCTTCGTATAATTCAATTAAAGTTAGTTTATTTAGCTCAATGGTACTATAACCTGGGTTATTGGATTTTTTTTTATTCTTTTAAAATGCATTTGTGATGTCTGAATATTTTATTGGAAAAATTATGTGCACTTATGACATAGTGCGGACACTAATATAGTTAATTACGAGCGGTTTACCCGCGCGATGCGGCGGATTTTTTTATCCATTTAGAAAATTGATTGTTTTTTTATGTATTGTATTTTATTATTTTAATATTTAGTTAGTATAATTATATTTAAAAATACTGATATGAATTTTTGTCTTTCAAAAAATCCAAAGTCATTTTTCCTCTCTCTCAATATATTTTTAGGCGATAATATTCAATAAATATCAGACATATTAGAAATAAAAATACTGTAATTTATTTTTAAAACATAAACTTAATTTTTTTGTGTGCTATAATTATTTATTTGCCGTCTAAAAAGAACAGTCTAATGGAAACGGGAAGTGACTTGTATATTTTTTAATTTGACTTGTAGATAATGCAGGTAAATTTGTCAACATTTTTTTTTTGAGATGTTTTTTTCCCCCAGTAATATTAGATATAAAATATTAAAAATGAAAACATTGGAAATTCTTGTAAAGAAATAAACTTAAATAAAAGAGCACAAAATTAAATTTAGAAGCCAATCTTTTTTTTATATAAGATTTATTAATCATATTATTATATTAAATATATTTAAGAAAACATGATATGAATTTCTGTCCTTCAAAAAATCTTAGGTCATTTTTCCTCTCTCTCAATATATTTTTAGGCGATAATATTCAATAAATATTCAAACATATAATTAGTTTTACATATTTTAATTTGACATAAATATACAAATATATAATTAATTTGACATAATTTCAATAATATATTTAATTTAAAGGATAATCTTAGGCTATTTTGTTCTCTCTCTATATTCTTAGGTGATAACATCCAATAAATATTAGTACATATAATTGGTTTCACATATTTTAATTTGACATAAATACACAAATATATAATTAAAAAGTCAAAACACTGCAAATTTATTTAAAGAAATAAACTTAAACAAAAGAGCACAAAATTTAATTTTGAAGCCAATATTTTTTTTATTTTATAAGATTTATTCATCGTATTATTATATTAAATGTATTTAAGAATACTGACATGAATTTCTGTCCTTAAAAAAATCCTAGGTCATTTTTCCTCTCCCTCTATATATTTTTAGGCGATAATATTAGTTTTACATACTTTAATTTGACATAAATATACAAATATATAATTAATTTGATATACTTTCAATAATATCTTAAATTTAAAAGACAAAATTGAAGTAAACCCAAACATTGAAATCAAATAATTCAAAACAAAACCGGAAATTAAAAGAACTGAGACTGAAATGACACTGAAATCCATAATTAACTTGCATAGAAGGACATAATTGAAAGAAATCAAACTTTTGAGACCTAAAATATTAAGGATTTATAATAAATTTGCATGGAAGGATGAAATTGAAATTAATCAAAACTTTGATACCAAAAATATTTAGAATTCCAGCCCAACCCGCAAAATTAAAAGCATGAGGACCGAACTGGAACTTCAACACATAACCAATTTCAATTGAAGGACGAAATTGAAACAAATCAAAACTTATATAATTGCAATAAGGGCCAGAAAAACAAATTATAACGTCCAGGGACTGAAATGAACTTTGTAAAAAACACTGCTTCGCTGACGTCAGCTTGCGCAGGAGGAGAGAGAAATGAGGGGGGGAAATTCAAACGCCCATTGACACGTACCTGGGAACCACATGTATACACGCGCCGCCCCATGTGGAAGAGAGCATGGTGAAACATCGTTCTAGACGTCGGTTGATCATTTTTGGACGCCGTATGACGTAGCACGCGCCGCCCGAAACACGCGTGCGCGAGGAAATGGACGGCGCGTGACGGGACGCGCCAACAATAATCCGGAGCGAAAAAGAATAAAAAATTGGCTAATTACCGTTTCACCTCTCCCACCCTGTGCGTTATTTTGTCGTTTTCTATGGCTAAAACGGTGACTGCACTGTTCGAAGAAATATATAAAAAAAAAACCGGCCGAACCGGACCGTAATGGCCAATTACCTTGGAGCCCCTGAAAATGGCGGCGTTTTTTTGTCTTTTTTCGGGGGCTAATTTTGTTAATACACTGTTCAAAATCGGAAAAAAAAAGAGGACATACACCCGCGAAGCACCGGGTCAAACTGCACATGAATAGTGACTATGAGTCACGGTGAACAGTGCCGTCACTGTTGAAAAACCTGTAATCTTTTAGAGTTATGTATAATAAACTAAAAGACGATAAAGTTTTATTGTCTCCTCCTCACAAATAACTATTTATTGAAATAGTGTTCTGCTTTTTTTTTTTTAATTTCATTTTTTTATATTGGATTTATCTTATATTGAGTTATCACACTCTCATGACATAAATCATGAGTTTAAACAAGTTTAATAGGTTAACTCGATTAACGTAGTTTTTTGCTTTCCTAATTAATGTTTTTTTTTTCAATTTATTATTTTATATTATGTTGATTGAGAATTAGATGTTTTGATTTGTTTTTTTATTTGTTTTGTTTATTTTTTATTATGTTATTTCAGTCTCATGATGCGGGAATAATGCTTCAAAGATCAAGTCAAATAAAACCGAATTGTTTTTTGTGTCCTATTTTAAATTGATTTTGTTTTTCAATTTTATTATTTAACACGAGGACATGTGAGTATTGAGCTTTATAATCTATTTTGATTTTATTTTTATAGGAATATTTCGATCTCACGATCAAGGTCGTTAGTTTGGGCATATTAATCCTGATTAAATCAAGTTATTTTTAAAAATACTTTCTTTATAAGATGCTATTTTGATCCCATGAACTTGTTTATTGGTCTTTTAACATTGAATTTTATCTTTATCAAGCCTTTTCTTTCTCATAATTGGGGTCGTGAGTTTAGCGAGATAACTCAATTAACTCATTTTATTTCTTTTTAATTGATTTTTAAAAAAAATTATCATTTAATATTGTATTTGATTGTGAATTGGATTTCATGATTTGTTTTGAAATGCTTTATATTAGGTTATCTTGGTCTTTTAACCCAAAAATAGTGCTTAACAAGTTAACAAAAACTAACTTATTTTTTTATGTCATTCTTTAATTAATCTTTTAATAGATTTCATCATTCAATATTGAGTTTGACAAAGACGATTGAGAATTGATCTTCGTAATTTGTTTGATTGTTTTTTACGGGGCTATCCTAGTCGCATAATGGAGTTTGCAATTTTGGTAGGTTAACACATGTTAAATTAAGTTTTTTTTTATGAGATTATCCTGGTCTGATGACCCAGGTCATGAGTTTGGCAAATTGAATCAAATTATTTTTTATGTTTGTTTTTAATCAATTTGTTTTTCATGAGTTTATCTTAATCTTATAATTTGGGTCGTAAATTTGATTAGTTAATTCGGGTGACCTTTTAAGTTTCTTTGTAAATGTTTTTTAGTTTCATCCTTTAATACTAGATCGATTGAGAATCAAACATCATAATTTTTTTTAATGGTGTTATAATAGTTTAATAATTCGAGTCGTGAATTTGACATGTTAATCTTTTTTAATCTAGATCAATCTAATATGTTGTTATCTTAATATTAAAAAATATATTATCTTGAATTCTGTTAGTCAAATAATGTTTTTAAGAGTTGTATGGATTAGTTTTGGACATGTGAATTCAATCAGACTACATCGGGTCAAACCTCACTTAATTAATTTATTTTTCCAGCTAGAATTTTTTTTTAGTAACATCCAGAAAACAAATTACAATCAAGAAAAAATTGACCAATCCCGCAACGTAGCACGGGTCAATGATCAAATAATAACTAATCAAACAATTTTACTAAACTCATGGACCAAGGATTAATTGTTTGTTTAACGTTGAGTTTTAACATGTTTTTCATAAAAAAATGATTATTTTTTATTTTAAATTACTTTTTAGTATTTATAAATTATTCTGGTATGCTGATATAAAAAATAAATTAAAAAAGTAAAAATAAATAATTATTTTAATATATTTTTATCTTTAAAAAATAAACGGCACCGCATTCTCCATCAACTTAAAAGTTATAATTAATTCCTATAAATAAAAGCTTAGTTAGAGAATGGCGGGCGTGGCCCGCGACCTCCACAAGGTAAAACAAGTTCCCAAACTTCAATAAATATTTTTGTTCGAAAATGTTTTTCACACTTATAAAAGATGAAGGCATTAATCATGCAACTCAAGAATCCATTATTTGTATACATATTGTAAATAATAATATAATTTGGGATTTAACAACACAAGCTTTTTGTGGTTAGAATCCAATACATAGCCACGATAAAGTGTATAAATATTCATAATTTAATCATATACTCAATATAGAACTCTAGTATCGGTTTACACTAGTATCAGTTTAAGAGTGGGGTTGATGTTGATTTTAAAAGTTTTTTTGGTTAAAAAATACGTAAAAATATTATTTTTTATTTTCTTTAAATCTTTTTTAACACTAGCATATGAAAATGATCTAAAAACACTAAAAAATCTTTTAAAATAAAAAAATATTTTTTTTAAAACACTTTTGAAACATAATGCCAAATATGTAATATAAGTGTTTGATTAAGACTGTAGTTGATATTGTTTTTTAAAGTGTTTTTCATTCAGAAATTTATCAAAATGATATTTTTATTTAAAAAAAATTATTTTAGATATCATCATATTAAAATGATCTAAAATCACCAAAAAAATCTAATTTAAAATAAAAAATAAAAAATATTTTTTTTTATTTTTTTTCAAAAAAACTTTTAAAACTGAAATGCAAAACAGGGTCCAAAGTTTTCTGCATCTTTCTACCTTCTTATATGTATAAAACTAAAGCTATTAATGCCTAGAAAAATAAATAAATTAAAGAGTGGAAGAATGCATAGATCCTTGTACATAGAAAGAGTGTAAATTATACATGTAAATAAATATACACGCAAGTCCTGTATATACAATCGGCACGACAAATAGCCTCTCTACCCATCCGCCTCTCTCTCTCTAAAACGAGGAAAGGTCAAGCAAGCCAAACCTCAAGCGCTACTCAACCACCACCACGGCACCACCTTCCTTCCTCGTTATCTCTCTCTAAAGAATCAAGAAGCAGCAGCAGCAGCCGGCCAGCCAGTAGCCATTACCATTTAGCAAAGCATCACCAATATTAAAAAAAAGACAACAGCAATTCCCCTTCAATTCCTTCGCTTCATTATTATTATTATTACTCTCAAGCGGAAAAATGCCAGCCCAGAAGCGTTCCCGTGAGACCCTCCAAAAGGAAGATGGTGATGCTCTTCTTCAGCAGCAACTAGACCATACTAACAGCAGCAGCAGCCATGAACAAAAGCAACAGCCTCAAGGCGATACTGGTGATGATGGTGGTGGCCGTGCTGATCATGAGCGTACGTGTCTAGAGATTTCTAAGATAACAACAAACATTGGTTCTCACTTTGTGCATTTTGTTTTGGATTCGATCACCATTATTTGGCTAAGTTTGTTCCCTTTCCCTTTAACAGAATCCGATCGAAGCCAGTCTTCTTCAAGTATTAACGAAGACGTGAAAGAAGAGTAAGTTTCTTGTTTTGGATCGCTTTGCTTTGTCGATTATGCTGTTGCTTTTTTATTTGGGATCTTCGTTTTTTTCTTGTTTCTTACTTTTTTTATTAGTGTATTAGCGGGCAAGCTTTGTGGGTTTCTTGAGTTTTCTCTTCTGTTTTCTTGCAATGGCTAGCTATCTATCGTTGAATTCTCAACCGCGTATGATGGTGTGTGGACTTTGGTTTTGGGTTTAAAGGGTCGTGGTGATTTTGGCTCGAATTGTTTTTTTTGCATGAAAGTTGGTTTCTTGTGTTACCATATATATGTAGCTGGTCATAAGATAATCGCAGGCAGTTTCATGCCAGGATTTGTTTATGTGGCTGCAAGTTTTGTGTGTGCTGGGTAAGATTCCGGTGTTTGCATGGTTTCCGGGCTATTTGATTCGCGTATATTTATTTGTTTTCCTTTTGGATGTGCAGTGTGAATTTGTTTGCAGTTAGTTCTTGACTTGGATTAATTTAAGAGAATCAAGCTGGTCCAGGAAGTGGCTTAACTGGCAGCTTAGTAATTGCTGATTAACTGTTAACCAGCTCGATGATCCAGTTGTTTAAATTTGAGAGTCAAGGAATTGTAGTGCTTTTATTTGTTTATTTTTATTTTTGTTATACCATGTGGAGCTGTGGAATATATATGCATTTTCCAATGAGCTGAATGATGATACTGGACAAAGCTGCAAGCATATGAGTTGTGCAATTTTGTCATAATTGTGAGCCTATTTTTTTTAATTTTTTTTGGAGATTTTGATGATTTTTTTTGGCATATAACATCTCTTTTGATTCTTTGCTTACGTTTTAGCACATGAATAGTTGATTTTTTTTCAATCATTGGATTTAGTGGTATGGGATCTGATATATTGCACTGTCCAAGTGGTTCCCTTCTTTTATTGGATCTGTAGTCTAAACCATCATGTAATTTCATGTTTGGAGTGTATTATGTCAACAACTTAAGGAAAAGTATGGATCTAAAAAAAGAGATCCATACTTTTTCTGTGCAATCTCATACTTTTTTTTCTGTGCATGATGGTGCCGCAAATCAAGCTTGATTTTCATAAATAACCCAGGCATACAAAGCAATTAGTTTGATAATAATTCTTATGCATGAAGAAGGGAAAAAGAAAGTCGCTGAGTACTAGACATCAATGATTGGCTGTGAATATTCCAGTGACTGATATTGTTTGTGTTGGTGCTTGTTTGCAGATATGTTGTGGTGAAGTTGTCCGAGATACGCAAGGAAGTACAATGTCCAATCTGTCTAGGTGTGAGTTTAGGTCTTTGCTTTATTATTTGTGATAAATTTTGACTGATCCTAAAATGGAATATCAAGATGTTTTCTGGCTCTTTAACTGCTCTCTAAGAAAAACGTTTCTCTAGGATACATAAATAGCACAAATTACTTCACGAAGTGCTTGTATGCTCATTATCTCTTACATTCTAGTCACAACAGCCACTTTCCTTTTCTGATAAATGAGCAGAAATATTTGCCTGTACGAAATTGATTTCTCCTTTTTTATGTGCAGGGATTATCCGCAAAACAAGAACAGTAATGGAATGTCTGCATCGTTTCTGCAGGGAATGCATTGACAAATCTATGCGGCTCGGGTACCAAAATCTTGTTGCCTTGAATGATCTCCCCCCCCCCCCCCAATCTGCTTAAAAAAGGCATTAAAAATCCACCTTTTTTAAAATGTACACTGAAATTCACTACAGGAACAATGAGTGCCCTGCTTGCCGCACACATTGTGCCAGTCGTAGGTCTTTGAGAGATGACCCAAATTATGATACATTAATTTCAGCTTTGTATCCAAATATTGACAAATATGAAGAAGAGGTAAATAGGTTCCTTCCTACTGAAATCTGTTTTCTGTATAAAAATATTGAACTTCAATCACCAATTTCTTGAATATCTGTTGTAGGAATTGGCTTTCCAAGAAGACGAGAAGGTTCGCAATAAGCAGGTGAGATACCTATTTATTGTTTCAAGTCTTTTTGAATACAGATTCAGATGCATACATTCTTGAAATTCCTGGTGAATTTTGTTGGTCCACCATAGAAAGCTACACTAGCAGAAGACTATCATTCTTCATGTATACAGGCTATAGGTCCATAGCACTACCACTGCTGGAATTGTCAAACCATGAAATGTGTCTGAGCACATCTTTATGTCAATGTGGATCCATATGTTTAAGTCTTTCATGTTTCTATCAATTGTACAGTATCCTTTGACTTGACTTTTAATACTGATTTTTGATAATGCATTTCACCAATTTTGGCATTTTGGGTGTTAGCCTTCTAGGCCTTTCTGGTGAATCCTCTGCAGTAAAATTGCCATGTGACTTCTCAAATTCGTCACTTGAAGGTATTTAATGCCAAGCTTTATTTGGGCAGATCCAGGCTACTATTGCCCAGACTTTTCATCGACAAGCTGAAGCTCTGAGTAGGAAAAAAACAACAACTAAAGCGACAGCAGCAGCAGCATTTGCAAGGAGAACACCAAGTCGTTTTCGAGATGCCCACTCTAGGGGAAGAAGAAATTATCGAATGGCTGGATCTCAAGGATCTGATGACAATGAAGATGCAAATGGTGATGGAGGAAAAGATTCATCATCTGCTGATGAGCACAGTGCAGAAGTCAAACCAAAAGGATGCAAGAAATGGGCAGGTGTTCTTTCAGCAGCTGTTAATGCAGATGGAGGTGGTGATGAAAATGATTCAGAAGTGAATAAGGAATCTGTGGGGGCATCTTCTGGGCTCGTTGGCTCCTCAGAAAGGCTTTCCTGGGGAAAAAATGGCATGCGAAGTCACACCCGATATGGCAGTGCAAACAGCAGCAATGTAAAAAATGCTCGAAGTAGTCGCATCTCTAAGTTAGCAGATTATCTACGAAACTTGGAGGGAAATGATAATGAGGTAAAGCTAATCCACGGCTAGTTATGTTTTGAACTGCATACAATGATGAACTATGGAACGTTAATTGCAGCTTTAAACTAGATTTAACTGTTCTGCATTCTGAGTCACAGGCTCTGCATTTAACCCATATGACTGTTAACTTAATGACACTATTCTGTTTCTAGATTATTGTTTCACGTTGAACTCTCACTTTACTGCCCTTAAATGATTGACCTGCGCTCCATATTTCAGTTGGATATCAACCTCATGCTTGTTTCTTTTGATGAGCAAAGAGTACCCAGTTTGCAGCGCCCATACCTTCGCTGCAGGCCAACTTTGTCTATCAGTAAACTGTGCCAGGTGATTTTTCTTCTAGCCTTTATCCTGTTTTCTATTAATGACCTCATTTTATTTTAAGAGTTCCAGATGTCAGCGTGTAGAATAATTGGCTATCAATTCTTTGTTTGATTGCAGTATGTTGCTTTCCAAACCTCTTTGCAAGCCAATGAAGTGGAAATATACTTGGTTCGAGAGATGAATTCTAAGGTCGACTTTTCAATCTTCATGAGCACTCCGATTTCTAAACCTGTTATAATTGATCCATGCAAAGATCAACTGCAAGTTTTAGAAGAACAAGAAACTGTGGGAGGACTCAAAACAAACAATTTCATTCACGGGAACCTGGTGAGCTCCTTTTCCTAGTTAACATATATTTATATCCATGCTCACATGCAGATGAGAATAGGTGTACAGGCACCATAAAAAATATTGCTTTTTGCCCTTTTCATTTCCAGATTCTGGCATATCGGAAAAAGGTGTGCAAGTCCGAGTAGTAGAGACATTACCTGTCAAAATCCTCATGGATACCAAGTTTTCTACATCTCGCTTTTACACAGGTATGGTAGATATATATACACTCGCAACGGGGACCTCTGCTGGTTCGTCTTCTTTCTCATAGCGTGCATGTTCATGGCTATCTGACGTTATACAAATGGTAGTAATTGTATAGGGTCAACATGAATGAGCATTTTATAGCAGGAAAATGGTTCAGTTATCCAATTTTTTTCGTTCAAGATTTTGCTTATCGAATACATCAATCCATGTGCAATGCTGTGATTATGATTATTTACTGCTCCAATTTCTTGCTTAAATGAGAAGGAACAAAGGTAAAAATCGAGTTGTTTCATGTTGAACCATGTGATATCGAACGATTATGCGCTCTTCGGCTTCTTTTTTTCAGTAATCAATAAAATTTAAAATATATAAAGAGAATTAAAAAAAAATAGGTTTTCATAATAATTAATGTCAAATGCATGTTTAACTTAATCTAAATATAAAAGGACTATATATCAAAGTTGTCAATACCATTTTGGTTGGTGCTTTGTTTTTTCAATTGGAATGAAATGTTTTGATATCGAAGCGTGTTGGTGAATCATTTTGGAATTGTACTGTTTATATATATATATAATTAAATATATCAATTCAAAAAAAATATTAGTTCAAATCTAAAAAAAAATATTAAAGTAATTTTTCTCAACAAAATTATGAACTTGTATAATATTACGAGAATGTCATCATCAATCTTGCAAGGCCATTATATTTTCTTATTGCTTTGAAATTTTAACATAATATATATAAATATGTCAAGAGACTCCTCGTAAAATTTTATCTTAATCTAACGGTCGAATTAAGAGATATGATTAATATTGTAAAATTATTAATTATTTTTTTAAAAAAAAACTATTTGGCCGAAATGGAATGGGCGAAAAGAAATACGTTTTGGCCGGTATTTGGTCGAAAAATCAGGAATAGGCTGGAATTTAAACTGGGATAAAAACAACACCGTTTTGTCTCGTTTTTTTAACTGGTATGAAACGTTTTGGCCATCTTGACTGAAACAGAATGAAATTAAATGGCCGAAATGGAACAAAATTAACAATTATACTATATATAAGCTAAACCAAGAGACTATTATATACTTTTAATGAATAATAAATAAAGTAACCTATATATTATATATTTTTACCAACTATTTCCCTTGAAAAGATCAACACCAATTTCTTTGATTAATCATACAAGAGTGGTCGTCCCCATGCGAGAGCTACACCTCACCAACCAATTTCTTTTTCGTAAATTATTATTAAGGACCCGTGTTTTAAGAAAAATAACTGGTGCAGCTTTCAATAAATTAACAGCAACTTACAGTTCTTGAAACAAAAGAGAAAAAAACAAAGTAATTATATTTTAAAATACAGGGACTAAATATCATTTACTAATCTTTTTTCTTCTTTATATTGTTCAAGACATTAACAGAAAAGAAACTAAAGAGTGGGGAAATTATTGTTTATCCATAACTATTATACTGTGGGTTACTATAATAATCCACAGTGTTGCTTCTTTTTCTAATTTATATATATATATACTAGCCATATTGCCCGCGCGTTGCCGCGGGCATTTGTGCGTATACAATGTGACATAATAAAATCCATAATAATAAACTTATATTATATAATTAACATAAAGTTATAGACCAGGTAATATAATGCTTTCAGTGGATTTTGTTGCGCAAGCGCAGGTTACATATTTTTTGAATGTAGGCGCTGCATGATAAAAGATTAAAAAAGAGCACAAACTATATTACTTGTGGATCATTGTAAAATAGAGGGCTATCGACGTGAAGAACAAAGCTAAAACCCCTCCTCAAAATGAGAAATTTCATCCTCTTGCTAATCCTCCTGTTTAAAAAAAAAAAACGTTGAAAGCTATTAAAAGAAATGATAAAATATTGATGTTATTCAATCAAAAATTGCATTAAATATAAAAAAAATTGCATTAAGATATATATATATATATATATATATATATATATATATATATATATATATATCTTAATTTCTTTGTTGCTGGGAACTAATTAAACAGAATGGGAATTAATCATGTGCACTGGAAATCCTTCAAGTGGGAGAGCAAGAAACTACTCTTGCTCGCCAAGAAAACCAGAAGAAAATCAATCTGCTGCAACCCAGAAAATGTGATCAATCTGCCTTAACATCTCAGCCAGGGAGCCCGGTATGCCGTTGTTGTTTTCCCTTAAATTAACCCCAACAATTTTTTCTATTCCAGTTGCAATTGCAAAAAATGAGCTGCAAAAAATCACAGCCACCACGGGAGCAGCCTTGTCTGGTCCAAGTTTGAAGAGAAATCTGGTTGGGCATTTGTTGATCTTCATCTGCACATGACAGAAGAAAAGGATGGGGTGTTTTTTTCAAATGATTTCCAGCCATTCTTCAAGCCTTTAGCAGCAACAAATTCAGAGTGCCATTAAAAGAATGGCTCCCCTGCTCACACTCTCATGCCTATCATCCATTCAACAACACAATATAAAGCCCTCCTCCTTTGCAACATTAACCCACTCCATCTACTGCCCAATCGCCTATGATATGAGAGCAACCGAGACTGGAACTTCGACTTTCTCTTTAGAAAAAGCAATTAAAAGAGCTCCTTCAGCAGAAGCAGCAACACCATTAAAAGATTGCCTACATTGTCACAACCTTTTTTTCTTTTCTTTTTTGACCATTTGGCCTCCCTCTGTCATCTTCTCTCTCACCCAACACTCTAACGAACCAGAATTCACCCAAAACAAAGTGAAGGTCTAGCCACGCTAAATACCAGAGAGCTGCCACCGTTTTTGGTGTTTCTTCGCAGATACCCCAACTTCACCCCTACACACGAAATTCCACTCTCCTCTGTCTCACCCAAGTGAATTGCTCGATGAAACTACACTCTCCTCTGTCTCAATCAGGGTCCAATTCCACTCGGGTTCAATAAAAGAATGTTTAATTTGTGCAACTCTATGCCCTAGGCACCCATATCCCAAGCTTTAGGCCTAGTTCTGCAACTCTCATCTGCAGGTGCCTTGCTTTCAAAAATCCAGAGCGCTTAAATAGCAATAATACATCTGAGTTTTTGATTGAATGAGTTTTATTCAGCTGAAGAAGTTACTCAATTCGAAGAAAACACAACCAATCACCAAGGCCAAAGCATATTTATACCAGCCAGGTTTATCATTAAAAGCAAGAAACGAAAACAACATAATAAACAACAAAGAATCACTACAATGCCAGACAAAAAAATACAAAATGAAAAACGAAAAACGCAAAACATAACCTTGACAAAGATGAATCGCGCAGAAAAATAAGATACAACAAAGCAACCAAATGACAATGAAAAACCAGCTGGGTTTTATCATAAAAAGCAACAAAGAATCACTACAATGCTAGACAAAAAAAATACAAAACAAAAAAGGCAAAACATAACCTTGACAAAGAAGAATCCAGCAGAGCATAAGATACAACAAAGCAGCCAAATGACAATGAAAAACAGAATAAAACTGAAATGAACAAAATAGGAAGGGAAAAAGAGAGACGAACCAGCAGAGAGCAAAACAATGGAACACCCTAAAATGGAAAAAAAAGCAGCAACTTATAAAAGAGACATAACTGAAGGATGCAAACACCATTCCACCAACTCTCACAAAGACGTATAAGCAGAGATAAAACAGGGCATGGTCATGAAGTGACATAACAGAATTCCCCAACCAAACAAACCAAACCAAATGAACTATCCTTTCACTCAGAACACAACAATGACCAGAGCAGATTTGCACGGGGTATTTGAAACACGCAGGAAATAAAAAAAACACAGGGAAAAACCATGAAAACCCTCCACCAAAAACACGCAGGCCTAAACTTGTCAAGGGTGAAACCGGCAACACACTGCCACAGTCCACGGTGCATTTACTCACAATGCACAGTGGCTCAAACAGGAAAACACCAACAACGTTTATTTTATAGTTAATATATATATATATATATATATATATATATATATATATTATTTTTTCTAATTTTAATACTCTTCATGATAAAGGTATTTTAAGTAAATTTCATATTGGTTTTTTCTAAAATATCATTTAATTAAAGGACATTTGAGATAAATTTACACTTTTGACTTATCAATAAATAGACAGCAAAGCTATTAAAAAAGGGAAATAACAAAAAAGAAGAAGACAACAAACATATATTAAAAACCTAACACAAATACCACAGTTTTCTTAAAGTAATTAAAGTCATAAAGTAAAAAAGACCAAAATCCTAATCTTTATCAAATCAAGCCAAGAAAACTGTTAACTCGTATAAATAATCTTAATCAAATTAATTCAGGTCATTCTTTAAATCAAATTTAGTCCATATCTCACATATGGTTAAAAAATTTAGATCCGTATGAATATTTTTTTCATTGAAAACAATAAAATCTAAATCTAATTGTTAAATAGAAGATTTGTGCATGTAAAAAGCACTTCAAGAAAAAATATATTTTTAACCTAATTAATTATTGTAATTTTAATGCCATGTTTTCCTAGCATATAAATCAAGGATAATTTTTTATGTACAATTATTTAAATAAAAGATATTTTAAAAAAATAAATTATAATCACAACGAAAAATAAAATTCATAATCATGTTTTTTAGCACCCGTTTGGCATTGTAGTGGCATCCACGTTTTCCAATCTGTTTTTGTATTTAGTGTTTAGTAAAGTTGTAAACACAGATTTTTGACATGGGACCCACACAAATTTCTGATAAAAACGCCGTTTGAAGAGAAGCAGAAAATTGATGCTTATCAATCTGCGATTCCAGCTGCAACCACAGAAATTACCGTTGAAAATTAATTCCAAATCAACCCTCGTTTCTTCTCCTTAACACACAACAAGTATAGACAAACAAAACTCAAACATGATCGTTGTGCAACACTCGTTTCTTCTCCTTCATATACCACAGGCACAAACAAGCAGGGGGCGCAAAACCCAAACATGCTCGTTGTGCAGCATGGTTTTGGCATCAAAAGGCATAAACAAGCAGAGAAATTGGAGGAGTTTGCAGCCTTGCTGGAAAGGGAAAGGGTCTGTGGCTCTGCTGGAAAGGGAGAGGGGGGGGGAGTAGGGCTACTGGAAAGCAAACTTACAAGTATTATTATTAGATAGTAAAGATAGAGAGTGTTTGAGGTTTCAATAAAGAAGATTTGAGAGAGGCGAGGGGGTTGGATCTGGAGAGAAGAGGGGCATTTGAGAGGGTGGGGTTCTGGAAAAGAAAGAGAGGGGGGAGTAATAATATATGGTTTACTATTATTATATTTTTTAATATTAAAATAATCTTAAAATCTAAAAACTTAATTCAAATATAAATAAATATATATTTATTTAAATTTAAGCATGTTTATGCATTTTAAAATTATTTTATATATATATATATATATATATATATATATTAAATTAATATTTTTTAGTGTTTTTTTAATAATTTGGATATAAAGACGAAATTTTTTTAAAAAAATATTTAATATATTTTTAAACAAAAATATTTTTAAAAAGATAATTAGTATATTTCTCTATGTCCTTTAAAATAATTTCACAAGTTAAAAGCAATATGAAAAGCTTGGTAACCAAACACTTAAAACTATTTTTTTTTTCAATCTTCAACTCAACCACAGTTTTAACCAAACACTTCACAGTTTATTTTGAACCACAGAAAAAATATTTTTTTTAAAACTATTTTTTTTCACTCTCAACTACGAAAATAAAAGTAATAACAAATAGCTTTCAAAGCAGGATTCGGACGAAACCTCCAGTCCTTAACATTGAAATAAGAACTTGATCTGACCGTAAGGAACGGCTGTCAATATGCTAGTGGCAGCTAGTCCTGATCATCACATCATTGACAAGGACCACCTTGACCCAAGACACAACTGATCCAATCCTGTTCCTCAAAACACATGACATGCTTGACAGCTAGCCTGCCACTGGACCCCACCTGCATCCCCTTTCCCTTATCCAATTATCCATCGCAAGATGTCCCGTCTCCTAGGATCAGAATTCTTTTCAATAATAATTAATTTATTCATTTCCTTCTCCACAACGCTCCATGATAATAAATTAAGGAGCAACTGGTATAGCAGACAAGCTAGCACAAGGTAATCAGATCACATCAACAGGAACTTATTATTTAATAATTAGTCATCATCACCACCATCCCTGATTGGTCTTGATTCACAACAAGACCAATCAATGGTTAGAATGTTACATAGCTTAGGATAATCTCACATGAAAGAAAGATCAATACAAAACTAGTCAGCTCAGGATGTTCCAGGCAATGGCAGAACCGTTGAACCAATCAGCATGAGACATCTAGCGGACGAGTACTGAAAAACAAAACACAGTACGTATTTACATGGCAACCTCGATTAGTTGAAGGCAACCTCTTCAACGATGCTCGCTCTTCGTCTCTCCACTGTACATCCTGCGATCATCAGATGCAGTTAAAAATCTCATCCCGATGATCAAAAAAACGAAACCAGCTAGCAGATCCAAGCCATCAGATGCAGATCCAACAGCTTGAGTCCACTGAAGCACGGATTAAGGAAACATAATTATACCATGTTGTGTCTACTTGCATGCATGCATGCATGCATTAGATAGAGAGAAAGAGAGAGGTCTACTCCCACGCGCCATGATAACACCTGAAGATTCCTCTAATTTTATTTATTTTTAAATAAAAGAAAAAAAACTAAAAGGAACATCATAAAATAGAGCAAAAACAAAAATCCCATCCGACTATTCATGTGAAATTAATTAATTATCTAGTGATTTTCTGGTTTTCAAAACAAAATCTTTGAAGTATAAATAAGAAGAGAAAAAATCTCAAATATTCTATTCCTTCCCTTTTTCATGAGAACAAAATAAGCTTCTTTTGAGCAAGTAACCAATGTATGAGGGAAACTAAGGATCAACAAATCTATTCATAAGCAAATTAATTTGGATTTTTAGTTTATCTGGGTTAACTTACCAGTCATAGACAGTGGGCGTGTTAGGTTGTGGCTTGTCAAAAACCTGAGCACCAATATTCCTAGTAGCCAGGTTGCTACCAGGGTGGAACACGCTCCTCCAAACATTGCTACGCGCCGACACAGGGGTTGTAGGGGTCACTGGTGTCGAAGGTGTCCCTGGAGTTGCTGGCATAGTCAGGGACCTCTGAAACTTATTCACAGAACTGCTCCCCTCTCCCACGTCAATATCTGACCAAAAACAATTATCAATATCATTAAAATTAAACAAGACAACGGTTAATAATATGTAGATGTAAAGAATTAATAATAATAATAATAATAATACCTTTGATATTAAGAGGTCTGGTGCTGATCTTTCTAAGCTTGCCAAGGCCACGCTCCGGCTGAGGTCCGGCAACAACATCATCCCACATCTTGTCTAACAAAACCATCTTGCCTATCCTATCCTATCTTTTCTTTTTGATTCCCTCCAGTGGAGTTCAACAACTGGTTGCTTCACTTATATAGAAGAAGATACATAAAATATCTATAATAATTGCAATGTCCATATAGGGCTTTTTTCCATTTTTTATCTCCTTCCAGGTGTGATTTACTAACTAATGTCACATTTACTGAGAAAATGGGAAGTAAAGGGTAACGTGGAGGTGGGGAAATGGGGAGTGGACAAAGTAAAAAGGAAGGATAAGGATGAAGACTTGGTAAAGGAGGGCCCCGCAAAATAATATCAATTCGTGATCTGACTAGATTATAGGTGGTTGGGTCTTGCTTCGCAAGTGTCCATACACCCTCGCTATACAATGGGCTGTCCTATTCTAGGGGTCACGAGTGAATTTGCCCGCGCGTTGCGCTAGGTTTTTATTTATGTGAAAAATTGATTAATTTTATGTGTGTTATAATTAGTTATTTTAATATTTAATTAGTATAATTATAATTGATAGAATCTGTTAGAAACGGGTTTTTTTTTCTGCCTAAAAATCATTGAATATTGCCACTGTTAAAATTATTTTAATAATTATTTAATCAGTAGATTTTATAATTGGAATCGAAGGAATTATGTTAAAATGAGCCACGTGCTCCGTGTAATATACTAATTGATTGATGTGTATGTTTTATTTGTTTCATGAATTCTTTCATTAGCAAATAGTAAAATTACAATCGTTGAATTGTAGCACAGATGAGTGATTTGTTTTATGTAACAAACAATTTGATTGATAGTTTTTTTTCCACTACTTTGGTAATAATTTAATTGGTACATAGCAAAACCGCAATTGATCAAATTGACTAAAAATATATTATTTGTTGCCTGCAACATATTAATTGTTTGTTCGGCATGTTTTAACTATTTGCCGAATAATTTATTTGACAGATAACAAAAATACAACTGCTAAAATTTATCAAAGATTATTTTTTCATATTTTTTCTTCATATTATTATATTAAACAATTTTAGAACACTGAGATTAAATTAATGTGATATTTTTAACGAAAAGTCAATTTAATTTTTTATATATATTTTAAGATGTTAATATGAAAAAAATATCACAATATATAATAGTCTCTCCTATTTTATTAAGGAAAAAGTCTCAAAAATAATATATATAAAAATTTAAGACCATTAACAAATTGTTACATGTTAAAAATTTTGGTGCCAACTATGGCGAAATGCAGGGCAATTTTTTATTTTATTAATGTAGATAATTTGGCACAATTTTTCTACATGTCTTGTCTATGTGTGGTTTCGTATATTTATTTTTTCATGATATGAGATATGAAATATCATAAATAAAAAAAGATGGGGAAGTTATTTTTCACAAAAATAACATTGACCAATGAATTTTTGTTACAATTATTATAGCTGTTATTATAAATATTATTATACATAATTAATATTCTAATTATTATTGGTCATACTATCGATGACACCATAATTATTGTTTGAAAAAGAAATTATTATTTTTTATTTTTTAAGATTTATTCTTGATTTTTTTATATTAAACATATTTTAGAATACTGATAGTAAATTATTATTTATTGGAAATAATAAATAGGTCATATATATATATATATTAAGGTGCTAATATTAAATAAATATAAAAATATATAATTAGTCTCACATATTTATAAGAAAAAAAATTACAAATAATAATTATTATTATTATTTTGATTGTCTTATCTATAATAATTACAAATTTCAACACCTAACAATATTAACAAAAAAAACAGTTAAAAAACTCAATAAATGATAAAAAAAATATTATTAGATTTAAAAAAGTTATTTGACTTGAAGAATAAATAAAAATAATTTTAAAAAACATAAAAAAAAAATGGGCTCAGAGATTAGTCGTGGTGCGCATAAGTTGCCCCAGACACCTCGATTAGAAAAAAAAAGTCCTTTTAAAAAGTAAAAAAAAAATATATTCTGATTTCCTCCTTCTGGAACTCGAACCCTGGACACCCATGTACAGGCACAGACATTAACCACTCGGCCAAAACAACTTCTTTGTTCAACTTAGTAAACAAATTATACATAATGCAAATTATGAATATTAAAAATCCAAAACCATTTTGTCGCCTAGGAGATTCGAACTCCCGTCTACTTGGCAATAACGCGCTTTAACCACTTGGCCAAAGCAACTTTTTGTGCGGTCTTAGTATACAAATAGTACGTATATTATCATGTAATTTTACTATTCTAATACACAGTGCGTAGATGAACAGTACCAAACATTTTTCAAAACACCATTCTGTTTTAGCTTATAGCGAGCTAACTTGCCCGCGCGCTGCGTTGGGTTTTTTATATATATAGAAAATTGATTGATTTTGTGTGTGTTGTAATTGATTATTTTATTATCTAATTAGTAAAATTATAAAATCAACCGATAAAATCTGTTAGAAATGAGTTTTTTTCCATCTAAAAGTGATTGAATGTTGTTACTGTTAAAATTGTTTTGATAATTATTTAATCGATAGATTTTACAGTTGGAATGAAAAAAATTCTATTAAATCGCTGTCATCTTAAAATGGAGGCGCCAACAGTAACTCGCCAGAAAATATAATAAAAAAATAGCAAATTACCGTCGCATCCCTACACAAAACTTTTGGATTTTGTCTTATATGGGGGTATTTATATATTTGGCCATTTTTAAAAAAGTGTGCAATGACCCTATTGACCCTGTAATTTACTGTTCTGTTTTGTCTTATATGGGAGTAAATTTGTATTTAGCTATTTTAAAAAATATGTGCAATAACTTTAATGCCCCCGACAGTTCCTATGATTTTTTGTCTTATTTAAGGGTATTATGGTTATTGTATTGTGTACAAGAAGGTAAAAAATAGAAAATATCCCCAAACTCAAGGCTAAAATCGCAGTAAAACTATTCCAATCCATAATATTTATGAGTCAAGATGAACAGTGAAATTTTACTATTCATCAGTGTTTAATTTGCCAATATCTTTAAGGTTTTTTTAGTAATAAAATATAATTTAATAAAAAAAAATATAATTTAATAATAATAATAATAATAATAATAATCAAAATCATTGAGTAATAAAATATAATATAATAATAATCAAAACATCATTTACGTACCGGGAGAGAATTAGTAATAGAATAGAATATAATAATAATATAATATAATAGTAATCAAAATTATTCACGTAGCTGGAGAGAATCGAACTCTCGCGGAGCGTAGGCAAATGTCTTAACCACTCGGCCAAGCAACTTCCTTGTTAAGTTCTGGTATATAAATAATAATAATATTCTTATGTAATCTCACTATTCAAGTCCACAGTGATCTGAGTCTACATGAACAGTGATCAATGCACAGTAAAACCGCGATCTCTTTTAACTTTTAGAATAATTGTGTGGAACCCATTCCTTCCTTCATGGTATCGATTCTTGAAGAGGTGGATATTTAGAATAAAGTGGATGTTTATAACTATATTTTTTAAAAAAAACTAATTAATTATTTTTATGTTTTTATATCATTTTGATGTATTAATATAAAAAATAATATTTTTTTTTCTTAAAAAAAATATTATTGTGATATATTTCTAAATAAAAAGTACTTTCAAAATCAATATCAATCACACTCTCAAACAGATACAAAATTATTAAACCTAACTTGATATATATGCTTTCAAAACCGAGATAAAAGTTGTCTGGTTTGATCCATTTTAATTTAAATAAATTTATTTTAAAATCAAATCAAATTTTAATTAGTTTAATATCATTATGAATGGATTTCTGAATTATTTTATATTTAAAACTGAGTTAACTCTCATTTTTTTTAAAACAAAATTCAATCCAAACTAGATTTTCATGTGAATCAATAAACGAAATATAATAGTACTGGTTTGGCTAGTGTGATTTAAATTTACTTTTCACGATTGATTAAGAAATACGCAACATGCCAGTAGGGTCTTGGCCTGGTGGTCAAGAAAGACTTCTCCTTTCCTCTCACCCCAGGTTCAAACCTTGTCAGGCACGCCTGTCACCCCCGAGATGCCTTACATGCTCATTGGGTTTGCAGGATGTTCAGTGGGTCCGGGAATTTAGTTGTGGTGCGCGCAAGCTGGCCCGGACACCCCGGTTATCAAAAAAAAAAAATACGCAACATGTATGGCACGATGACGTTTTTCTTCGATGAATAATCATAAACGTATCCTATTTTCCTGTAACTGCATTATTTAAAGAGAAATATTTTATCTAATTTTGTAACAAAAAAGTAAAGGTGACCATGATTTTAAAAAAGTCATGATATGCTGACCGTTAAACGGTACTAGTATTTTTCATCTTATATTTGTATGCCAGTATCACGTCTCGTGATTTTGTTTTATATATAAATACATTATTTTAGATATAAACAACTTATTTCGATGCAAATAACTAGGAGATTTTCACGTTGTGTTTCAAAAATGATTATGAAATTTTTTTTTATGTTTTTAGATTATTTTGATATATTAATATAAAAAATGATTTTTTAAAAATAAAAAATATTATTTTAATATATTTTAAATAAAAATTACTTTTGAAAATAATATCAACCACAATTCTAAATAAATAATTAATAAATAAAAAGTTAAAAACTAGTTCGGCTAAATGATGGGTAACGAGGTAAAAAAGTCGCTAAATAAAAAAAAAACTCACTACATCGGTTGGAGTTTTAGTTTTTGTAATTTTATTTATTGCTTTAGCGGGGGCTTGTCTCAGTGCTGAAAACTTATCAATTCAAGAGGCCCACTGCGAATTGTCATTCCATCAAAACCCATTGTAGTTGAATGGAAAGGTAGTTGAATGGAAAGGACAGGAATTGAGTGTTTTTTGGCAGTGTGGTTGTGGTTGTTGTTATTTTTGAAAATGTTTTTCGTTCAAAAATATATTAAAATTATATTTTTTTATTTTTTAAAAATTATTTTTGACATCAGCACATCAAAATGATCTAAAAACATCAAATTTTATTAATTTAAACTTAAAAATAAAAATAAAAAATTTTCAATTTTTTTTCAAAAACACTTTTAAAAAACCCTCCCAAACACCCCCTGAACGGTGCTGCCAGTTTTTCAACACCTCCTCGGCTTCCCTTAATCCTGCTCCAATGGAGATTTTAATAAACTTTTATCCGTCTATCGTTTTATTTTATTCCATCAAAATACATGCTCATTCTAAGGCACGGTTTGCCTTGGACACTCCTGGATAACAGGGATTGGAGCAAACCAGTTCGAACTTTACTCTCTGGCCTCGAACCGGTTGGGAAAAGAAAAAACAGGTTTCTCGGACGCATTCTTTCCTTTTTCATACCTTCCTAACTTCAAGAATCAACTGAAC
This sequence comes from Salix brachista, assembly GCA_009078335.1. Lineage (NCBI taxonomy): Eukaryota > Viridiplantae > Streptophyta > Magnoliopsida > Malpighiales > Salicaceae > Salix > Salix brachista. The sequence goes on from CM018575.1 coordinate 2,509,246, forward strand.
ATTTCATCATCGTCCCCATCAGCAGCTTAAGCAACTATACGAGGTAAATATAAATTATAAATCGATCGGAGATTTATTGTTAAATAGAACAGATTTATGTATCCATCTCTCATTCTGTCACGTTTTTTCAGATTTTGGCCTATCACATAGGTTTGGGTTCTGAACATATATATATTCGCGATGTAGATAATTGTCAAAATCTTCAGCAAAATCATGAAAAACTAGTTGGGTGTCAGCTATAAGCTTCTCAAATGAAAGCATGTCATGGGAAAAATCAGATCAAATACCTCACTGCATAAACATCTCCTTATACGAATTTGATAGCAGAGAAAAGAAAGATGCAGAGATCATCTGTAAAGACAGGAATCTGGCAAAGCACAGGTACAAAAATTATGACAAACAGAATTTATAAATGGAAATTAATTTTTTTTTTTAAAAAGACCTTTACATCAAAGGCTACTGGTAAAAATATTGCGAGAGAGTTGTTCCAGAGGCTAAATTTGAAAATGACCCTGAATCTTGGATACATACTCAAAACCAGAAAGCTGAAAACTACCACGCCTGAACTACCAAAATAAAGGGTCTCTTCTGCTTCTAGGGAGGCTAAATTTGAATGCAAAACAAAACTTGGTAATTCATGAAGGTTGCAAAAGTGATTTTCATGGAAAGTATGTTATTTTTTTATTTTTGGAAGTGTCATGGAAAATAAGTTGAAAAACAGTTTTTAATGTATGGCTATAAAATAAGCTAAAAAATAACTTATAAATGTTTTATTTTTTAACTTTATCTAACATCTGATTCTAACATTTTTTAATCGATGTCGCAGCATTGCAAGACCTCATAAATAGAAAAAAGAAAAAGAAAAGAAGCCCTGCTCGACTCCACACAGTTAAGCCCGGCCCACGTTTGGTAAAGATGTCCAATTCAGTTTCAGGGCCCTACATCAATGATCAACTGAACCCATATATAATTACGACTAGGCTTTGTTATAGTCTGATTGAGTCGGGACTCTAGTTCCACCACGTGACCACCTTTTCTTATCTCTAGTTATAGATTGGTGACCCGCAGCCGACCAAATATTTTCTAAAGTTAAAAAAAATGAGATGATGACATTGTTTCTAAAGAAACAGTAACAACTTAAAACTTTCTGGTTATTGACGTGATTATATTCAATAAACTCTGTTGATTTAATAATATATTTAAAAAATAATAACAATAGATGAATTAAAAATAATAGAAAAATTGAAACTTAATTCCTAGCAAATCAAATGTTGAAAGGTAAAAAACTATAAAAAAAATCAGAGAGAAAAAAACCAACCCATACCGACACATGTTAACCTATCATGTATGTTTTCTGCATGTTTCCATAAATTTTGGATTCCAGCAAGAAGCCTCCTCCCATTTTCGAGGTGGTGTTCAGGCCACGGATGATTTTCTTTAAACCATCAACATTCTGGAGCAGTGATGGTTAGGAAATGTGAGACTGGAAATTTATTTTTATATCAAAAACAATATGAAAATATATATAAAAAAATAACTTAAAACTTAAAGAAATTTTTTTTAAAATATGTTTAAAACACAAAGTATCTGAGATAGCCATCTTCTCGTCAACTCAACATTCTAGTGGTTGCATTTGAAAATGTAATTGAGATTATTTTTTAAAATAAAATTTATTCAAAAAAAATCAGAATAATATTTTTAAATTTGATTTTTTTTAAAACTAAGTGCAAACAATCCGTCAGAAACAACGCTGCCCGCCGATGAACGCGCACCCATTCATAGTCATGCCTTGAAGAGGAACAAGGTCAAAATGACTCGAAAAGTCAAGATAAATGAGCTCACGAGTATTCTCGACCGTCAATTAAAGCCTATCCCCAACATCCGGAGTGGCATTGACGTAAAATTCAAAAGGGCAGTCCATGAACTATATAATTATTAAACTAAGTTCTCAACGGGTTTTTTTCCTTGTTATAGAAGAAGTTTAAAACACTTCAATTAAATCCTTCCTTCAACCGTCACTAGTTAATTATTGAATAAATAAATATTGTGAGACTTAATTGAAAATCATAAAATAATTGAAAGAGTGGTTTTAGATTTACTTTACAATTAATTCAAGGCTAGCTAATGGCGTCTAAAAGCAACACAATAAAAATATCAAATATAAATAACATAAAGTTCTACCAAATAAGATCATATCACAAACTCTATTTTTAATTCTTACAAAAAATATTTCTAAAAAATTTATAAAATCATTATAAATCAAATAGGTTAAAAATCTATTTATACTTGGAAAAAAAATCCTCAAACAAAGCTCGAAACATAATAAAAAAAGTTATAAATTAAATAGATAAAAATCATAAATCAATTATAAATATATAGCAAATATAGAACTATAAGTTCTAGTTATTATTGGAAGATCTTCTCGTCATTGTCATGAAATTTTAACTTTGGAGAACAAGACCTCTAGAATTTATTAGCAAGTTTTCGATTCGAAGCAACAATTAAATAAAAAATTATACTCAGTAACATGATTTCTATAATCTTTTAGCAAATTTTCAATCCGACCCAATCATCAAATAAGAAATTATCTCAATGACATAAAATCGAGCATAAAAAAAAACTGTCACATGTGTGGACATAAATTTAGAAACTAGTTATTCTTAGTGAACACCGATGGAGTGAATTGATTGTAATTTTTTAACTTTCAAGGACCTTATTGGATTAAGAATTACATGCAAAATCAATTGAGAGTCTCTAGGTAGTTTTGAGACCATTTTGAAGTTTGCCCAATTAAATATACAAAGGGCACCTTTTTATTCTTTCCCGTCCTAATTCCCTAGTCACGTGCCCCTCGTCGTTGAACCACGAAAAAATGAAATTTTCACTTGGAAGTAGTAAAAAATAAACTGGAGATAGTGACTGAGCTTGCCTGAAAATGCCATTGCCAGTATTTCTCGCCATATAAATTACACGCACAAGCTCTTGAAACCTGTCACCATCAGTCACGTGTTGCCCCCCCGTGTAAACAAAACCAAAGCATCCAACACGGGTTTGATGTTGACAACTTGACATAAGAACTATCTGCGCCGTGTGATTGAAGATTCCGTTTATACCGATGAACTCCACAACGGCTTTCTCACCTACTCACACGAGTAACTTAAATGGGAGCAAGGAAAATGAAAGGGAGTAAACTGCATATATGCCCCCAACTATATTCAACTTTACTATTATTGTGTTTGCCAATGTTGTAAAAATTATTATTATTATTTTCATATTTTTTTACTTAAAAATATATTAAAATAACATCTTTTAAATTTTTAATATTGATATGTCAAAAAAACAAAAAATATTTTTAAAATATATGAACTTAAGACTTTAAATAGCATGCCAAACAAGTGAACAATATTCATATATTCTTATCATGTTCTAATTTCAACAATATTACACTTCAAGAATCATTAATTAATTTCATTTCATTTTCTCAAACTAGGAGTTCAACTCTCATAAAGTAGAGTTCAGAACACTTTATGTCAACAACATAGGAATCAACATCATATATTATAAATTGGAATTAAATGTCTATATTAAAAGAAAAGAAAACTCTTATTAAATAGTAAATAAGAAAAACAAAAACAAAAAATCAAAAAAAAAATCAGTAAATCACAAATACCAAAAAAAATAGCAATCAATAATTTTTTTTATGTAAAGGGCATTTTATTAAGCTAACCGTAATCTAAAATATAAAATATCAATAACATCCCTAAACTAAAAGCATATAATTTTTTCCTTACAAGAAATTTAATATCTTCACTATTTATATAAAACAAAAAACACTTAATACCCTACATAAGTACAATGAAGGTCAAATTAGTAAATTTAGTATTGTAAGCCACAATAAAATATCTTAGACTACAATATAAAGATGGTCGAAACACTTTTCATTTAGTGTCTATTTAATATTGTATTTTAAAAAAAAAATTGAAAAAAATTTAAAAAAAATTTATTTTTATTTTTTGTTGTAAATTATTATTTTTTTGGTATTTTTAAATCATTTAGACATGCTGCTTTCAGAAATATTTTTTTTTTAAAATAAAAACATTATTTTAATATAATTTTAAATAAAAAAAAACACTTTAAAAATCAACCTCAAACAAACTCTCATCTCTTATTATATTTGTTATTTAATTTAAATCTAATATCCTCCTATAATATCGTATTAGAGAGAACTCTAAGTCTCTAACATAACCCTTCTGTATGCCCACGCAAATTATTAACATACTAGATAATTGCCCGCGCGTTGCCGCGGGAATTTTTTTGTATATAATTTAACATAATTAAATTTATAACGATAAATTTATATGATATAAGTAAATAAAAATTATAGATTAAAAGATAAAATGTTTAAAATTTTGAGTTGAGTTTGTCACGTAAACATAGATTATATTTTTTAGAATATAGGTATTGGGTCATAAACTATCATAAAAGAGCGCGCACTAATTTTTTTTGTGGGGGTGTATTCGGTTTTTGGTTTTTTTTTAATTAACCGCATTGTGCACAGTGTAATCACGAATCAACCCCTCGAAAATGACAAAATAATTATTACATTATCCTGGAAAAAAAAACTAAAAAACATTAACAAAAGAATAAGTAAGAGAAAGAATTAAATTATTATTATTATTATTATTATTATTATTATTATTATTATTATTATTATTATTATGTTCATAATGAAAGAAACAAAAATAAGTGAAAGAAAAAAAAAATCCTAGAAACTTTCACAAAAGATAAAAAAAAATAAAAACTATTATTGCTATCACTGTCAAAAAAAAAAGTATCAAATTATCCGGAGGAAAAAAAACATTAAAGAAAGAGCAAGCAAGAAAAACAATTTAATTATTATTATTATTATTATTGTGTTAATAATGAAAGAAAAATAAAAAAATAAAAGACTAAAAATATGCAAGAAATTTTAACAAAAGAAAAAAGAAAACAATTATTATTGCTATTACCGGCAAAACAAAAAATATTATCAAATTATCGGGAGAAAGATAAAAAACACAGAAGAGCAAGAAAAAAAAATAATGAAATTTTTATTATTATTGTTATTATTACTATTATTATTATTATTATTATTATTATTATTATTATTATTATTATTATTATTATTATTATTATTATTATTATTATTATTATTATTATTATTATTATTATTATTGTGTTAAATACACTTATATATACAATGGACAAAAGTTTGGATTATTCTAGAAATTAAAAAAATAAAAGTATAAGGACTGAAATGACAATCAAATATCAAGGGCTTAAATTACAAAATTAAAAGTCAAAGGGCTGAAATGCAAACTACATTTATTCTCATTTGAAATTAGAGGATGAAATTGAAAAAAGCGGAACTTGTGTACCGAATTAATTGAGCTATATACAGCCAATCCGGAAATTGAAAGTAGTAGGACCGAAGTGAAACTTTGACATTCAATTAATTAAAATCGGAGGACCCAATCGAACTAAATCAAAACTTATATAACAGAAATCAGGACTAAAAACGAAATTAAAACCCGAGGGACCGAAGTGAAAAACAGCAAAACATGGGGGACTCTCCTGCACATGCACGTGCAGGAGAGAGAGAAACGTCGCCGGAGGCTTCAACCGGCCTCCGCCGCGTCCACGGACATCTGGTGGCTACACGCACCCCCGCGGGAGAAAGACCACGCGGCGGCGCATCGTTCTGGCCACCGGTAGACAATTTCCTACCACCGTAGCACACCGCACGCGCCGCCTGAACAGGGCGTGAGGCGAAAAACCACATGGCGCGTGCGCCACACACCCTGACAGTCGCCGAATAAAGAATTCAAAAAATTGGGCCAATTACCGTTCCACCCCTGAACCCAATTCATGGTTTTTGTCTTATTAGGGGCTAAAACCGTCTTTAGCCATTTCAGAAAATAATAAATAAATCGGAAGTTGCGGCGGACCGGACCGAACCGGGCCTGTCCGGCCGCGCGCAATGACGCCGGTGCCCCTCGCTCGGAGCCGTTATTTTGTCCTATTACCAGGGACTAAATCGTCATGACACTATTCCCATCCGAATATTTTTTTTTTTAAAAAAAAAAAAACAGAAAAGGTGAAATTAGCCCCGCCTGCCAGGCCCCTTCTGCCGCGCGCCCGAGGGACAAAAGCGCCCCTGCACTGCTTGAGTCCACAGTGGACTGTGAGGGGCGCTACAGTTGTTTTCCCACGCCGTTTATTGTGTTGGTAATAGGTCCAAATTGAAACACTGTGCATAATCGAGGACTATACTTGTCGTTTGCCCACATGGATTTTTATAATACCTGTCCAAGCTCGCTTCCACACTTACTCTCTGCTACTTTCCTTTTTCTCTATCTGAAAGAAGAAGAAGAAGACAGTGCAAGAATGTGGAAAGCGACGAAACACTAGAGAAAGAGAGCGACTGGCTAAACAAGAAGAAAGCAAATTCTGAAAGCTAAAATAATGCAGAGATTCCCGTTCCTACTATGGACTCTTCTGTTTTGCTTAGATTTCTCTACTTGTATAGCTAGACAAGGTAAGAAGCTTTCCTGCTGAACCTAGCTGTCTTTTTCTTTGCTCAATTCCTTCTGTAAGGATTGCTTCTTCTTTGTTAGGGATTTGGACTGTTCATTTGTGAAGTGAATCTCGTGTTCTTGTGAAAGCTGTTGACGATTATAAACAGTTTTCTGGTTTTTAAGTTTCTAGCTTCTGGCTAAGAGGAGTTTTTCCAGTTTTGTTGGTTTTTAGGTTTTTTTAGCGTTTGGAGAGAGGAACAGGAAGGGAAAACAGTCTGTGTTTTTTGCTATTGAAATCTCTGGTTATATATATTGAGTGGATGTGATTGGGATCTGTTTAAGGTGCAGGAAAATAGAGGAAGAAGTTATTACGTTTTGGCCTTTTTCTTTGTCATGTATTCGTTGAGAAGGCAAGAATATTTGACTAATTTGGGACTTGTACAGCTATTTGGTCTAGTTATTGGTTCAATAATTTCTTGAGAGACAAGAACATGAAACATAGAGTAATTTTATGATACTTATGGAGTAACCAGTGGTATCCTCCCCACTTTAATGAAAGAGATGAATACAGGTAGGAGAGAGAAATTCTAGCTATATATTCTTATCATTTTTCACGGGTTATGAGAAATTCTAGGTCTCTCTCTCTTTTTTCAAAGTGGTCACAAAGTATGTCACTAATTAACTAATAGACACTAGTTACTCTCCCTAAGCATCATAAAATTTTCCACGAAACATATTGTACTATGATGTATATGGAAAATTGAAATGGCAAGAGAGAGAATTCTTTCTTTCTTTATTTGTTGATTCATTCTATTGGTTTATTTGGATAGTTGATCTTTTCTGTAAATTTTGTCCAGTTGCCGGGCCATTAGAGTCTAGGGCAGAAACCATTGATAGATTGTCATTTGTTTAGTATTAGCTTACGAAGTGAAAATGTGTGTAGCCTGTTGGGTGCTATTTCAGTTTTGAAACTAGACATTGAAGTAACAAGGAATATTTGGTTAGATATTTGCACAACTTGAATCATTTAACAAATGTTAGTTCAGTCTTGTATGCTTGAATGGAGTGCTAGAAGCTAGAGCAATGTTTATATTTGCTTTGACTTTATATAATTAATTTTTCTTTTCAGTGCTACTTAATAGATTTCTAATATATTATGTAATACATTTGTTTTTCATTAAGTAATAGATTTTTTTATTACAATTCATTTGCTTTGATGTTATATAAATCATTTTTCTTTTTCAGTGTTAGTTAATGGATTTCTAATCTTCCTACAGCACCTTGGGTTATGCGCATAAGTTGTGGAGCTCGTGTGAATATTCATACAGCACCAACCAATACACTTTGGTATAAAGATTTTGCATATACAGGAGGGATTCCAGCAAACACAACACGTCCACGTGACATCAGTCCTCCACTAAAAACTCTTCGCTATTTCCCCCTATCATCAGGTCCTAACAATTGCTACAATATTAATAGAGTGCCAAAGGGGCATTATGCTGTAAGGGTCTTCTTTGGAGTAGAAGGACATCTTAATTCTGATAATGAACCATTATTTGATATTTCCATTGAAGGCACCCAAATTTATTCTTTGAAATCTGGTTGGATTAACCATGATGACCAAGTATTTACCGAAGCTCAAGTGTTTGTAACGGATGGAACTGCCTCTATCTGTTTCCACAGCACAGGTCATGGAGATCCAGCAATACTTTCTATTGAGATTCTTCAAATGGATGACAGAGCATACTATTTTGGCCCAGCATGGGCTCAAGGGATAATCCTTAGAACAGCTGCCAGATTGAGCTGTGGTAATGGGAAACCGAAATTTGATGTTGATTATAGTGGGGATCACTGGGGTGGGGATAGATTTTGGAGTCCAATCCAAACTTTTGGCCAAGGATTTGATGTAGCTAGATCTACTAAAAGTGGCATCAAGAAGGCTTCAAATGCACCAAACTTTTATCCGGAAGCTCTTTATCAGACAGCCCTTGTTAGCACCGATACTAAACAAGATTTAGCATACACAATGGATGTGGAACCCAATAGAAACTACTCGATTTGGTTACACTTTGCTGAGATTGATTCTTCAGTCACTGCTGCAGGACAAAGGGTATTTGACATTTTGATTAATGGTGTTGTTGTTTTTGAAGAGGTAGACATTGTCAAGATGAGTGGGGATCGGTATGCTGCTCTTGTACTTAACACCACGGTTGCTGTTAATGGAAGAACTCTGACAATTGGTTTTCATCCTAAAGAAGGCAGTCATGCCATAATCAATGCTATCGAGGTGTTTGAGATTCTTATCTCCGAGTCCAAAACTTTATTGGAAGAAGGTGCATATACCATCTCATTCTTATTAAAATTTGTTTATTTCTATTCAAGGAATATAGGGCACTAGAATGAGGCCAGCTACATGCATATACCCCTAAGTTGTTGGAGTCTGCAGAAATTAGAATTCTTTCATTGCTTAAAAAAATGCATATAAATACCATATCAAGTAATGTATTATTCAACACTAAGTTACTTTTGATGGGTATTGATCCTAAGCTAATCATGATTTTGCCTATTAAATAGTCACTTCTCTCACTGACTATTGTGCGCATAACAAAAAAAGAAGTTGAAGTTTGATGCGATTGAATAGCAACCGAAATCTTCCCATGGTTGCATCATGAGGGTTTCGGATCAATTTGTTGTTACCTCTTGTTTGGCCATTATTCAAAATGGGTTCCTAGTTTCCTTACAAATTGTGTCACGTAGTTGATTTATGTGACATGACACTGATGCGGAGCTTGTTATCATCTGCTGTTTTGAAGTCTTCGATGCAGTTCTGCAGGTGTTAAGAAGAAACAGTTCAAGCACATATTGTTTTGCTATAGATGTGCCATTGATCTTCATTTCATAAAACACATGTTTTGAAGTTTTTCTTATGGTTCTCTTTGCTCAGATTTATTGTATAGATAGGAAAAGCAATTCTGCTAAAAGTTTGGAATGTATAAACTATTACTAATCTGATTGTTCTTCTTTTAATCAGTTAGAGGGTTACAGTCTTTGAAGAGTGCATTGAACCTTCCTCTTCGGTTTGGGTGGAATGGTGATCCCTGTGTTCCTCAAGAACATCCATGGAATGGAGCGGATTGCCAATTTGACAAGACTAGCAGCAGATGGTTTATCGATGGACTGTAATGTCTCAATCCTTTTCATCAAATTCATTTTTATTCACTTTCAATATGATTTATGTGAGACCAGATATTGTCTTTTATTGAATCCTCCTTGTTGTTCATTCACGCCATTCATTACCTTCTCGGTGCTTTATGCCACTCAAAATCATGAAACTTTTAATTAGTTCAGCATTTTATCGTTAAACAAGAAATCCTTCTGTGGTACTCATAATTAGTTTCCGAAGTTGGTAATCTTGTCTGTGCATTCAAAATCACTACCTTAATGTTTTATCCGGACAGAATTCTGCAGAAAATGTTAAATGGTTTAGCTTTGCCTTGTTTTTCTTTTTCCTGAAGAAAATTTCTGTGGTGCTGATGGTAAATTTAGAAAGTCCTCAATCTTGGCATATTTCAAAGACATGATGATTGTGATGTTCACTTTAGGGTCTTCTAGTTTAATGATTTGCATATAAAGGGAAGTTATGTTATCCACATAAAGAGGCTTCCTGAAAAGCATTTCTCATTCTGCACATACTTCCGGGTGAGAAATAAAAGCTCCAAGTAATTTACATATCTGTTGACAGTCTTTATATTAAGAATTTTACATGAAATAAATATGTTTCATTAAGTTAATTTGGAGATGTACTGATAATACCTTCATTTTTTCCCTATAATTGGTGTTTATAGGTCACTTCTCCAGTTAATTTGACATTAAAATTATTAATTTAATTCTTGTTATTTTAAGATGTCAATATTATCCATCACTTAATACGGATTACTTCTTCATGGTCAGTTCCCTAAACAACCAAGGTTTGAGGGGTTTCCTGCCATATGACATATCCAAACTACATCATTTGCAGAACATGTAAGTTCTAGCACTTATGGTCCTCTACTTGCAACAAAAACTACTACCTTCTAATAATTAATTATTCGTTTCCATCTTGTAATTTGCTCTGACTTTCAACATTTACAGAAATCTGAGTGATAACAGCATCCAGGGAGCTCTTCCACCATCAATTGGAACAATACCTGGCTTGATAGCACTGTAAGTGTGCTTATCCATTTACCCCATTATTAACTCAGATTTCTACACAAATAAAACTGTTCACTGATGATAATAGTTTCCATCAAAGGAGCTAATGTGAGTGTATGTGACTGACACTTGATAAAACATGATTACTAGATGATAATCTTGCATTATCATTTATTTTCTTAGAAACAATTTGCATATAGTAGTTTGCCCATTAAAATCCCTTGTTCCTCCAACCAGCTGCATCCCCTGCCTGCATTACAGCAAATAGAACTTTATTTTTTCACTGATTTTGCATTTGTATTATTTGATAAGATGCAAAATGAGGAAGTTGAGCTTTGCTTAATTCAAATTCATGGCAAAGTCCATGATGCAACTCACATTTAGCGGGGTTTGATAGAACATAAATATGTTGTGCTGAAGATTTTCATGTAGGAAAAATTAGCCACTGCAAGCACAAACAAATAAAATCAAGTGAATATCTTAGTAGTCAATGCATAATAATAAGAAATTAAGAAAAGGTTTTTTAATGGAATAAGGAACACAAACTTAACAATAAAAACTATATAATTGTGGCATAGAAGGACCACAGCCATAAAGCCAATTCAGCAATCACTGTGCGAATCAATTGGTTCAAATTAGTTTGTGCATGCATTGCATCATGGATAACTTGATCTTTCCCCACAATGTAAGCAGACAGTTGTAAAGAATTAGAAAGAAAGAAACACTTAATGAAAAAGAAGCATTTATAGTTTCTTTTCACCACCTCTATCCTGTGCTAGTAGAGAGTCATCTTTTGTCAGTAATGTGATCTTGTGTTTGAGGGAATGTGCACTCAGCATAATGTCAATTTGCAACCCACATATATATATAATTTTGTTTTTAGATGAAAAAGAAGAACAAAGAAAAGGTGATTCTGCCGGTGTGGAAATGTGAATTAACTCTGTTAACTTCATGGTCTAACACCGGAAGCTGGATGCAAATAGAAGTTCATATTCCAATCCTGATCATGTGATTTAACCGTACTAATAAAATTTCTGATCATATCTGTTGCTTACAGTGACCTTTCATACAATTCCTTCAATGGATCAATTCCTGAAAGCCTTGGACAGTTGACATCATTGCGAAGACTGTAAGAATCTTCATGCAGTTAATTAACCCGTGGAAGTATATATTTGAGACTGCAATTTATGCTGTTATGGTGCAGGAATCTCAATGGTAACTCTTTGTCTGGAAGAGTCCCAGCAGCGCTAGGAGGAAGACTTTTGCATGGAGCTAGCTTTAAGTAAGCTGCAACAAGTGTTGATCTTTATCATTGCTGGCTTTGAATGGAATGCATATCATAACATGTTTATGATATGTTGAACATGTTTACTTAAAGACTATAATCAATCACATCCTTAGCTTATTTTTATCATAGTGAAAAAAAAGCCGTAACTAAAATTCATTTATAATCATGTCTAAAATGATACTTACTGTAGTTTGTGCAGTTTTACAGATAATGCAGGTCTTTGTGGCATACCTGGATTGCGTACATGTGGCCCTCACCTCTCTGCTGGTGAGAAAATTGGCATTGCATTTGGTGCATCCGTGGGATTCCTTCTAATGGTTATCTGTTCAATGTGCTGGTGGAAAAGACGACAGAATATTCTCCGTGTACAGCAGATTGCAGGTAAAGGTTTTCATGATAAACTCAAATATACATGCATGATGGCATAATTTGGTTGCCTAACTTTTATTGATCAGGGATTTTATTGGCAAAAAATAATGTGGCATGCAAAGTTAATTATAAGCAACACCTAGATTCTATTCCCTGGTGTATAAGAGAAAAAATAGTGGCGTCTCAGACACAGTTGTGGATGAAGAGCTATAAAGAACAAATCTGCTTGATTTTTACAGTATGCTTTCTCTTGTTTACAGAAAGAGGTGCCCCTTATGCAAAAGCAAGGACGCAATTATCGCATGATATCCAGATGACAAGGCATTATAATCATGGCAATGCTCGGACAGCTGCTGAGAATGGACCAAGCTTACTATCATGATCCAGTCCATTTTAAATTTATTCTGTCACTGGCTTTTGGATTCTGGTTAGTTTCTTTCTTACCATGAATCCACCCAATTTGATTTGAACTCCCATTCTTGTGGAACTCAGGGTTCTGCAAATCTTTGTTTGGTGAAGTTTGAAAAGTCAGAAACACCAATCGAAGATCCTATTCACCTTCAGTGCCCCCGAATATCATATAGAATAAAAAATCACACACACTGCTTCAAATCTACAACTCCTTGGCTCAGCAGCACTGGTACATAGTGATATCAAAATGGTTCCTTTTTTCTGTATTTTGTATTTAGGTTCAAGGGAAGAGAGTGTTGTAATGTATCTTCATGAAGTCCCAGAACAATGATTTAGATCAATAGCGGATACACAAATGCAAGTCCCATTAACTTTTTCAGCTGTTCGTAGTGGTTCCATCTAGCTACGTTTCTCCAGAAGAATACAAGCGAATGCTTTTGTGCAAACAAGCACTTGTTTTGATTCCATTATTTTTTTGTTCTATGCGTTTGTTTCTTAAACATAATAATAATATGAATGAGATTAATCTATAAAAGAAAAACATTCTTGAATATCTGGAATTGTCACCGATTAGAATGCGTGACTGATGCATCTCTTTTGAAAATGTTCTGGGCAATTCCCTTTGGGCTGGGAAGCTAGCCTATTCGTTATGGGGGAAGTTTTGATCCGGACCGAGTATAGCTTCAATTGCCCTCACTCGGGTTGGAGTTGAGTTGAAAAGTGTCTGTGACTCGACGTTTTGGCTCCCGTTCTACTTTGCAAGTAGCTATTTTTCAAGCAATAAGAAAACTAATTGATGTTCAATTCTCTAATAAACAGCCCACTGCTGACATGCGTCCATATTCGGAGGGACAATAGAATATCTTATTGGCAGAAACTTATGGGAGAACTCAGGTGCAAAGGGAGGACTCAGGTGCAAGGATACTGTTGGGTTTTGGGTTTCTAAAATTCACATGGGCTACCAAATGGTAAATTTAAAGCTTTTCAGTAGTTTCAAGAATTTTGTTAGATAGATCTTGTTTAAGATTTATATAAAAAATATTTCAAGATCATATATTCTTTTCAGTTTTAAATATTTGCTTTAAGATCAAGTTGTCACAAAACCACAAGTCATCTAAGTATAAGGTTTTTAACAGAAATATACATACTCTTGTAGGAGATAACTTTGAGTGCAAACTCTATACTTGGGCTCAATCAAAAAGTTTAACATCCAACAAATTTAATGTTAAAGGATGAGATCATAAAATAAAATCAAACTATTTTTTTTTTTAAAGTTAGAAAAATCAATAGAAAAAAATAACTTAGGAATCATGAAATTGAAAAAAAAGAATATTATTTTATAAATCATTTCAAATAAACATCTAAATACTAAATACTCTCTAGATGTCTTAAATTCACATACTAAATATTCTCTATCTATAAGGGTGAGTGGTTAAAAGTGATTTTTATTTTAAAATAAAAATACAAAATTACAATTTTTTATAAGATTCCTTTATAATTTTAATTTGAGATTAAAATTACCCAAACTTATTTTTTAGATATAAAAAATCAATTTGATGTCATTCTAATTCAAAAAAATATTCTGTAAGAACATATGAACCATTTATATAGAGTGATAAATAAAGTGTTAAAAAAACTAATTAGGTGAGTAAAAATTATATTATATGAAATCATTGATTTAAAATCAAAACTTAAGGTAAGTAATAATTAGGAAAATAATTAACATATGCTGGCAGACCAAAGCATCTGTAAGAGATCTAGAGAAGTGATCGGGCAAATTAAAAAAGAACTCAAATCCCTAAGCTATAACCTCTTCCACAAATTTCTCACTCTCACCCCCAATGGTATTAGTTTTAACTTCTTCAAAGGAATTTCCTTTCACACACCCCCTGGATTATTTCGAGGCTGCCCCCATCGCCTCCAAAAGAAAAAATAAATAAATTTCGAACATGGTTGCAGGAGGAGGTTTGAGAGTTCACCCCGAACTAAACACAGTTTTAAGAGCTTAACATCGGCAATGTCCAAGGTGGAATGTCGGGAACTATTAGGGCTATATCCTACTTTATCTTTTTTTTTAATGTAAGGAAATCTCATATTCATATTCAGAAAACATATTTTATGAGACTATATAAACTATAAAACTCTAATTATTTCATATTTTTATAAATAATACACGGTATAACTTGAAATCGAGATATAATACACAAATTATAAATTTTTTATTATCAATTAATTTATCCTACTTATCTTCTTCTCCTCTTACACGCCTGGTAGAAGAGATCCGAGCACAATCCATGGATGATGTCACTCTTGAATCATCCAAGCACGATGAGCATCTCTACAGGCGCGCGCGCGCGTGCTTTTTAGAGAGAAGACATAGCCCTGCGGAGAGAGTATTGAAATGAATATATTTGCAGGCAGTTAAGGGAAAAGCTTAACTCCGTGTCAGGAAATAATTTGAAGTTTGGGCGGCAGCAGGTAGGGTTTGTACAAACTGGGAGTGACCCGTAATTTGAAATTTGGTGCAGCGATGGGGGCTCGAAGGTGAAGAGAGCTGACCTCATGGAATGATTTCACACGCCCCTCTCTCCTGACCTTCCTGGGCCACATTTCAGACAAATTACCATTCAACACTCCTTCTGCTAGGCTTTTGACAGAGGCTTCCTTTTTTCCACTCTGTGCATGCAGTTTTTGAATGTCCACACAAGGCAAGGCTAAAGACAAAAGTAGAATTAATTGTCTGCTGTTCTTTGTTTCTCGTGATTCACGTTCTCCTCTCCTCCAAATCAGTGGCAGCCATTACTCATTAATAAGGCATGGACATGATGAAAAATGAAAAATGTGTTCCTATTATTATTATTAAGGAAGAATTTGCTTACAAACTCGACAAAACTGCACTCGCATTTCCAAATTTTATGGGCGAGGAAAAAACAGCAGCAACTATCCCGATACTCTGGATCTCCTATGCATGCAACTGGCCCTTCAATCGTATGTATGTATCTAATTGACAGAAGGATAGTTATCTGTGCACATTGGTATGTATGGCACCACCAGTGTTGTAAACAAAAAAGATTATCGTCGAGTTTGACCATATTTGTTGACAAATTAATAAGATTTGTCTTGTTGATATCTTTATGAAAAATATACGTGGTGTTGTAATGATAGCTTTTTTTATTTATTTATTCCCTTTTTTTTGTGCAGTTGATCTCATACATATACATATACATATACATATACATAATTCGAAATAGTAAGAAAAATCCTAATGTTTTTATAAATAAAAAATCATTCTCGCCCTGAATTTGCAGGGGTAAAATAATATATAAAAGATACCCTGTAACTGCCACACGTGTCTCTGATGTAATAATTAAAGCACTTCAAAAAAAAAATCCTGAAAAGAAATAACAATAATAATACCCGGTTCACGTGAACATATGTCAGTGGGCAAGCTTTCAGTCACCAACACAGCCCCCCAAGATTCACCACCCACCACCCCGTTTTTCTCTTTCTTAGCCTCGCAGAAATTCTTACGACACGATAAAGATAGACCACACCTTTTGCTTTCATCTTCTCGCGAGGCCCCAAAACTGAGTCAAACACGCTATCTATCAACACATGTACGCTATGTTAGATGCATGAACTCAACTCGGGCTGTCTCCCCCCCTCAGACACCACCCTATGTACGGGGTGGGGGCCTGTACAATCTCTTTCTCTTTTCTTTTTCCCGGCTCTGCAACTAAAAAACAACAGTGGCTACCATCCAATCGCTAGCGGACACGCCACCCAGCTCTACCTGCAATATCTGATCCAATCTAATAATGCTCATAAATCATTCTTATTATAAAGCACACACTTCCCTCCCCCAGCTAGCTAGCCAGAGAGAGACCCCACTGTTTTTTTTTTAAAAAAACAATCACCACGACGACTGTCTACCACGGCCGTAAATGCAACGCCCACAAGAAAACAAATGGCAGGCGCCGCTTAGCAGCGCCGTACATCTGGGGGTTTGCTTGGTTTCTAGGGCTTACATCATCATTACCGGTCCTCATGTGGAGTCGCAAAGACACGCGTGTACATGTGTTGAGTTTTCTCACGCGCGCTCTCCCTTCTCATGTCTAATCAGGCGGCGGCTATGATATTCTTTCGATTTATTATTTTAAAAGCTTGTGGGACCCATCCTAAATGTTTGATGGTAACTCGTTTCTTTAGATATTCACGTGTATATCCTTCCTTGATAGAATCTAACGATTGAGAGCCAATCTCTTAGCAAATCGAATGGCTATCTTCCACCGGCTGGAGTTGTTTTTGCTGGTGACATGGAAATTCTATTTTATTTAAAAATATATTAAAATAATTTCATTATATTTTGATGTGAAAGTTATTAAAAAATATTAAAGCTACATGTTAATTTCATATTCTTTTAAAATAAATATATTTTTTTAAAAAAAGGTACAGTTGATTATGAACTGGGTCAAATAAAAATACCATGCTTCTTCTTTTAAGGACAACAATGCCATCCGATTTTTTGTCACTTTAAGCAATATTTATTAATAAAGTAGTGAGTACAAATGATAGATAATCTGGCTCGTAAATTCACTCAGTGGAATACATAGTAGACATCTAGCTAGTTTATTATTATTGTAGTAACAGCTGTTTGTTATCGTGTTTTATATATTAAAATAATATTTATTTTTAAAATAAATAAAAAATTAATTATTTTAAACATAAAAACCAACAAACTTATAAAATCAACCTTCCCGGCACTAGAAATAATGTTTGGTGGTATTTTACCACCTGGTGACAACTTGAATGTAGGGAAGTCCTCGGCTCCCCTTAAAGTCTGCAGCCTCCGCCTGTAATTATAAATATATTAAGGAATTTTTAGGAAATAGACTTATCAAAATTATATGTTTTAACCTTTTAATCTTAATAAAAAAATAGTTATAATAAACAGAACATGATATAGAATCCGATTAAATTAAATGTTCAATTTGAGATGTCACGTCATCAACTATTATCACTAATAATATCTGTAGATTTATTTATTATTATTTTTAAATCTCTTTTCTTTTTCACTTTTTATCCGAGTGAATGTTCATCAAACTGAAATATGTTCATGTGTTTGGAACAAGGTTTGGTCAACTTAATAATTAAAACCCGGAGACCATTTGATATTACTGTGCTTCTTGTTTTTTATCCAATCACGAAGAGAAATTATTTTATGAAATACATAAATTCACCTCACAATACTTTTAACCAGGTATATATTTTTTTAAGACTACAATAAACAATATATTTTAGATCTAATTTCAAAACAATGTCCATAAAAATAATATAATACTAAAAACACATTGAGATAGCATTTGAAACCATAGCATATATTGTTTTTTAAAACATATTTTACTTTAAAATAATATATATTATATTTTGAAATTTATTTTTAATATTAACATATCAAAATAATCCAAGATTATATAAAAATAACAATTTAAAATATTATCTTCTTTTTCTTAAAAAAAACTATCTAAAAGAATTGAGAAGGAGGTTGAGTTTCGAGGATTTGAAATAGGGTCATAAAAGAGGGACGTCTTTCACGCGCCAAACCTGGCAAGGATCCGCAAGACTTGCAAGGGGAAAAAAAAAATGAAAACAAGAAAATATATTTGCAAATACAAAGGGTATATATGATTTCTTTTATATAAACAAGCTGATCGTGCCGTCCAGCCGACGATTACGGGTGACTCCGTGGGACCCTCCACTTTTATACTCTCTCTTACCCTCCTCCTTATGCTTTCTCTCTCTCACTTTTCTCCTCCTCCTCCTCTCTCATTGAAAGCTTCATTTTCTTTTTAATCATCCCTTTCTGCTTCCTTTCTTTCATGGCTTCTTCAAGGGAAGGACACTACAGGGGGGTTCGAAAGAGACCATGGGGTCGCTATGCTGCAGAGATACGTGACCCATGGAAGAAAACACGAGTTTGGCTAGGCACATTTGATACACCTGAGGAAGCTGCTCTTGCTTATGATGGTGCAGCTCGTTCTCTTCGTGGAGCTAAAGCAAAGACTAACTTCCCATCACCACCTTCCACTTCTGGTCTCTCTCTGGACCTTAATCTTCCATCCGACCCTCACCACAACCACCACAATCTTCGTTGGAGTTCAAGTCCTCATGTCGGGTCTCACAGGTTTGGTGGTTTTGGCGAGTTCTTGCAGACTGGAGTAGTTTTAAAAGAAATGAACTTCAATGCTACCGAGGCTGCAGCAGCTTCTGGGTCAGTAGTGAAAATAGAGGGTCCTGGTGTTGGTGCTGTAGCTGCACCTCCGGTGCCGGAAAATGTTGCCCCGGTTTCGTTTTTGGGGATGGTTCGACGTGGGTTGCCAATCGATTTGAACGAACCTCCACCTTTGTGGCTGTGACTGGATATTAATAGTGACAATTAACTGGTGATGAAGAAGAAGAAGATGGCCCGTCTCTTCTTGTTCTTCGAAGGCATATCTCGCGGCTGGTTTTTATTATTAACCTTACCACTTTCTCTTATTTTCCTTTTTATCCCCCCCCCACCCCCCCCACCCCCTTTTGCACCGTCTACTTCACTATCTACACCTTGTATTAAGGCAAGAAAAGGGAGTATTATTAACAGCACAATATTTATAAACTAAGAATCATGAAGGACTTGTTTGTGTATATATATATAAATGATGTTTTCTTAGTTTTAATGGAAAGCAACCTCTTTTCGTCCGTTCTATTATTCTTGTCGATCCATTTCCGGCCTTGACGGATTCTCATCCTGGTTTAAGATTACAGACCCATCATAAGGAAGAAAAAAGAACAAAAAAACATGTTGTTGTTGGAAGCAAAAACTTTTTTTCATTTCCTTTACGCAATTTTATCTCACGCGTTTGACTGTTTGAGACGCGCTAGAAGTTTGAGCTTCTGCTTGTGGCACTCTTGCAAGAACCGAGCGTTGAGTTCTATGAACTTCACCTGTGAAGTACTGTTGACATTGATCTACAAGGGCGAGCCATAAAATTTATCTGTGTGCCTGTCGGCTAATGAATATATTAAAGATCATACAGTTATCCAAACATCCCAGAAATAGATTCGAAAGCTACATCTCAGGGGCCAAGCTGTGAGTTTCTTCGCTGTGATGATCCTTATGTAGAAAAAAATTAAGACTTTTTTGCAAAATTTGAAGTACTTTTTTTCTAATTTTGGTAGAGTTCAGTCCCGCACGCACCCCCTAGTTTCACCCATTCCGATACGGGAGCAATAGAGTCCTTTAACATGATTGATTCGGGGGGGAAGGCGATATATTATTGTTAATTGTATGATTAATCTCTTTATATCAGGTGAGAAGCTTCTACAGTGATCTTAAGTTAAAAAAATGGCATATTGATGCTTGCTTTGGCACGTTCCATTTCGAATTTTTGGGAATTGCATGGATACAGGAGTACAGATTGGGTGAAAAACACATAATGTTTTAAATTAAATGACCAAATTGCAACATTCATCAAATGTGGGGTGTGTATTTTGTGTCCTAAAGGCCCAACTCCCAACAAGCAGCCTTTCTTCCTGTGAGAAGCCCTAACAACAAAACTGTTCCATCAATTAATTAGTGGGGGCATTAATTAAGGTTGTTAAAAATTAACGATAACGAGAATCGATGGTTTTTTATATTCTGGTTTATGTTATATCACGAACTAAAGACATAACTATTATCGCGATAAAGTTTAGCTATTTATTAATAAAGGGCCGCGAAGCCTCCACCCCTTTTCCAATATTTTTCTTTTCTTTTCTGAGAAGGACTGCATTCTTTTCACTTCCTTTCGGATCGGATCCGTTTTCTTTTTGCAATTAGGAGTTGTTTGGGAGGGTGGTTGCGGTTGTTTTTGAAAGTGTTTTTCATTTAAAAATACATTAAAATGATCTAAAAATACCAAAAAAAATTCATTTAAAATGAATTTTTTTACAAAATTTGGCCAAACAGCGGTTCAACTCCTTAGCCAAACAGACACTTACTAGGCATGACTAGTGAATTTTCTTACGGAAAAATACGAGACTTTTCATTTCTTGCATGTTATATTTACAAGGTATTAGAGAATAACAACATTATGATAAATTTATTTACAAAGAAAAAACCTTCTTAAAAGAAGCAAGGACACTTGGAAAAACACTTTAGCACAAGCCTCACGGGGATTGTGGCTAAATATAAAAAATAATAAGCAATTAAAATACAGATAAAATGATAAAAATATCATTTTAAAAAAAGTTAAGTCTAGGTTAAGGGATGTTTCTGGTTTTACACAATAGTTTTTTTTTTTAATTATAAAAATCAATTCAGATTCACTTCGGTATCTAGATACATAAAAAAATATGTGCATGTATGGCACACTCGAAGCATGAGGAAAGCACCTAAACACTGTAGACAACGCGTGCAGTGTACCGAATATTATATTCTTTGAATTGATTCTCATTCTTTAGATTGTTAATTTCTTGTCTTGATCTTTAAGTAAGACTTTTATTAGTTTCAATTTCATCATTGCAATTCATATTGATGGTATTATGTTTTTCAGTCTGATCCTTACTATTTTGATTTTGATTTTTTTCTTGGCCTTCTTGTAAAAGCTATTACTCCTCTTTATTTCACCATTCAATCAAACATTGTTTTTTTTTTTATTTAATCTTTTATATTAATTTTGACCTATTCTTTTGAATTTTTGTTGTTCTTTTACTAAATTGATTTTCTTTTCAATTCCACTCTTCAATCAAATATAGAGTTTATTTGTATTTTAATCTTGATCCTCATTTTATTAATTATTATTTTTAATCCTTTTGTATTATTGAATTTTTTTTTCAATTGCATCATTCAATATTTGGTTAATTGAATATTGCACTTCATGGTTTTATCTAATGATTCGGGTTATTGGTTTGAAAATTTAATACATATTTTTTAATAAAAAAATAACCTTTGTAATTCTTTTTAATTCTTTAGGTTATTCCAATCATATTATCTAGGTAAAAAGTTTAGCGTGATATCTCGAGTTGACTCGATTTTGATTAGTATGGTTATAAGTTTGTTCTTTTACCCTATTATTTTATCTAGAAATCATTTTCTTACAAGTAATAATAATAATAATTAGTTTGGCCTTGCAACGAAGGGCGGGCACCAAGAGTAATGAGTTATATCAAGTTTTTCATTGACTATTAAATTTTTATTTTCAAGTTTTTGTGTCTAAAAAGTTCATCTTTTTGTCCTATAACAACCTGTTCGCTTTGTAAGAACACAAGCTACCATATATCATCCGGCCGGAAAGAGGGTCAAGCCGCCCTTAACAAAAACGTTGCCGCATTGCTTCTCAAAGACTTTTTATAATCGTACTTTTGAGGACTTTCTTGATTAATTAGGATGATGAACTTGACTATAATCAAAAGAAGGACAAAAAACGTTGGCTTATTGTTTGGGAAAAAGAAGTACAGGCCAAATCTAATTGATCTTTGCTATCTTGTACAGACCACAAGGTACCAAATAATCATTCATGTTTTTTATTCTTCTCTCAACTACTTCCTAGTTGATCAAGCATGCACTCGTGCTAATTAAGGCAACACGTGGATGAAACTGAATAGTTGATGGGGCTGCACGTACAGAGTTCAGAGAAATCCTTCTCCCTCATGGCCTGGTTCGTAAGATATGATCTGGTGCACGTAAAAAGAATGGATTCTTAGATTCCACTCGATGATCGTAGGGTAAAAACTCAGCCATGACCACTGCAATATTCAGGTTGTCTTATTCAATAAGATATGAGATAGTATTCGAATATTTTATGGAAAAGGAAAAGTCCCAGATACTACTAAGAGATTGAAGAAGATAGGAATTAGGTAACGACAGTAGCCAGGTATCCCTAAAAATATTTACTAGTTGATGATAAAAAAAACAACCTTGTCAAGATGTCGTGGTCTCGTACATATTTGTGGCCCAGACAAATACTATAATGTAAGTGGCGTAAGCAGATTGGGGAGGACTATAGTATAGCAAAAAAGAAAGCTATAATTAATCGTATATTTATTATTTAATGCCTCTCCCTTTCTTAGCATGATAGATTCATAACTAATATATTATTTTGAGGTTTGAATGATTTAGGAAGATGGAGAAAATTGTAATAGGCGGAGTTGCCACAATTGATTGGTAAACCTTTTCATTTTCTGACTTTTGTCGTTGGACGGTGGGTTTGTCTGCTAAACAAGTTAATCTCAGCAGTAATCCTCAAATTTTCATCTGGGTATGTTTTTCAAGAGAAGAGAGCCCCCTCTCCATGTCCCCCTCAATTGTCACTTTTCTGTGAGTCCATTGTCCGACTTGTTCATGATTCGTCATCCATCAAGCAATATTCCAGCTCCAAATGAAAGTCTTGTTCTTCTTCTTTTTTGATTTTTTGATTTATTCATTTTCAGATACTTGTATGATTTAAAGAGAAAAAAAGAGTGTATTTTTTGTATTATTGTACATATTATTTTTAATAATACATCCATCACACATGGATAGCTAGTTATGTGGGCATTCCATCATTGCAATAGATTTTTATATTAAGTTCTTACACAGACTTATATGTCAACCCGTGAATAGTAAAACGTGAATCTCAAAACTTAGGTTATGTTTCGTGTGAATTTTATAATTCGATTTCAATTCTTTCTGAACTTTTGATTTAAAGAGGAATCGTAAGTATATGTGGTTAGAGATCAGAAGTTTATGAATTTTTTTTAAAATTGTAACCTATATTTATTTATTCAACAAGAAGTTATTTTTACTAATTACATGTTTTCAAGTAATTTCAATTTGTTTTTTTAAATAACATATCTACATAGAATAATTTCTAAGATTCAAGAAGTTGGCAAGAATCGATGAAACCGCGTTCGAGCTTTCCCGTAAAAAATCCATAATCCCCGGCAGCTGCAAGCAACCTGTTTTCGTGACAACGAGGGATGAGCTTGCAGTGAGTTCACTTGTCACTCAAAGTTTACCCACTCTCCCCTCGAAAGGACGAAAATATTAATTATTTAAAAATGCCTTTAACAGCAATATAATAATCAGCTACGGACGCTTTCTTTTCTGCTTGGACCTATTTTCTGCGCTGGATATGGAAGAGGGAATAATAATAATAATAATAATATCTCATGCTCCATGATGGGAACGTTGTATAGGATAGCAAGGCTTGTCCAGAAACAATTGGTACACGTGTTAGCATTCTGGGCGAGGAAAAGAAATTAGATATGTCGAATATATTTGTCAGAGAAGTGAAGGAATAAACCACACCGAAAAAATAAAATAAAATAAAAGTAAAAAACAACAAAAAAGAGGCAGCACGCAAGGTAGTGACACAGGGACTCAATTGATTTAATATGGCGTCAGCAATCAGTGCTGCACCAGCAGCTGCAGGCACCCAACCTGGTCGTCATTTCACCTCTTACAACGACCGATTTGACCCACCCAAAACAAGCTCAGGGTCATCCTGTGGCCCCCGCCGGCAGCACCCCCATGCTCCATCTCTCTCGCACACTTTCCGTCTTTTCAATTTGTCCCCGCCACCCCATGTGTTTTCAGTTCAAAAGTTTATTTGAGTTTTCCTTGCGACCGCTCTCACTCCTCTTCCCCTGTAACATTTAAAATTCAATATACATTTTCATCATACTAGTTTTTGTACTTGTGATTTTTTAAAAATAAATTTTAAATATTATATACTGATGATTTTGACTGTGTTGATGAGTTTTCCCTACCAGGAATAGTTTCATATTGTGTTTTGAAAATATTTTTTAAAAATTAACTATTTAATATGAAATTAAATTATTTTAATATTTTTAGATTATTTTTATGTTTTGATATCAAAAATATTTTTAAAAAATAAAAAAATATTATTTTAATATATTTTTAAATAAAAAATACTCTAAAAACAATTATCACCACAATTTCAAACAAGTAACTGATCTCCCCGTGTCTCCAATCAAAACTTTATGGCTTAGCACATGACTGTATAAAAGCTACATCATCTTATGATTAAAGACTAAATTTATACATTAAAAAAAATCAAACTTATTTTTAAAATATATACATGGAATACGAGTCCAATGCTCCTTTTAAAAAGTAAAGATTTCTACAAAAAAATATCTTAATTAATTTGAAAAAAAAAGGAAGGTTGTTTTCTAATGATTTTAAAAAATGAATTCGTATATAAAAAAAAGAGCCAAACCAGCCATTTTAAATAAAATATTTTAATTTGATCTGATTCAATTAAAATCAACGTAAAACTCGATTTTAATTTTTACCATTTTTTATATTTTTTTAAATACGTTTGGCTCCTCCAGCTCCAGGGCGGTTTTAAAACTATGCTAAAATATTCAAAAAAGTGGACCCGTTTTACTGGACGTGGCAGCACCGCATGATCCCTCGGGCCTGGACAATAAAATGGGTTCCGTTCTCACGAGCGAATCTGTCGGCAGCAGAGGCGTCACGGCGTTCTAACGTTACCCACCACAGAAACAAACACAAAAACATGGAACACAAACTGATGTTCATTTCCTGTTTCCTTTTCTTCTTGTTTTTTCATGTTCTCTGACGTACAGAAACTCGGCGACCCTGTCGGTGACGGTGGCGGCGCAACGACACCGTTTGCAAACACGAATCCTCCAATCAGGATTTTAGTTTATTCACAGCTGTTGTATCTTGTCGTATTCCTGATGACTGACGACGCTGATAAGTTAGTGCATCATTGTGTCACATGGTATAATGTCATGATGGGCAATTGGGGATAATGTATGTGAAGATGATTATATATAGAGTTTTTTATTTTTGTGTACAGTTTTCTGTGTGTAGCAGAGGTAGTCCCATCATGAGGCGGGGCTCTTTCAAAATTCATTGTATCTGCTTGTCACTTTCTACTTTTCTTTCACTATTTTAATTACTTACTATATAATATGAAATTGAGGACATGCTCAAAAGCAAAGCAAGTTAACTCCAAGGACTTAGCCCAACGGTGAAGGCGTATTCCTTCCAGGTCCTGGGTTCGAATCCTGAGGTGCGAAGCTTCTTCTGTGAGTCACCGTCCCCTTAGTAAGAGCCTGGAACAGCCGGAGATTTACGCATGCCCTGAGCCCACAAAGTGCGCTTTCCGGGTCATGTGGTTCCCCCGTTCCGCAAGGATATCCAAAAAAAAGTTGATATGGGCAGCCCTCCAAGCTACAAAGACAGACGCGCGCGCGTGTACATTTTGGAAGCCCTTCTCCTTCGTTGTTTAGTAAAGGTTTTTTTTTTAAAAAAAAAGGATGGATGTGTGAGATCTCCATGCATGGAACATCATGTGCATATAAATATCTCTATAATTTTGAAAGTTCTAAGTTTACAGGCGATTATTATCGCATCACATGTTTATTAAAATTTATTGAATTGAATTTAATTATTTTTCGAGATGGTCAGTGAAGAGGACTATAATATACCTTCTGTCAATCATTAATTGCCTGGGAAAACAAATAAAAAGGAATTTTACATGTATGATTTGATAACTATAGTCACCAATCACGTTTTATTCGTTGAAAAAAGTAAAAGTGAGTGGAATATGTGAGCAAAACATTATATTGCTTAGATATTTCACATCCAATAACTTTTTCTCTTTTGACAGCAACAAGACAGTCGTTGATTTGCTTTGATGTTAATGAGCACTGAAGAATAACTGGATATTTGTTCTTACATGTTAATATTAAAAAATAATAAATAAATATTTTAAATTGAAAAACACTCTCCACTGCAATATAAAAACTCCCTGCTTTTTTAATACTCGATTATCGACAGCTAGATGAGGTGATTTAAGAAAAAAATCTTTTTATTTTTTTTATTTTTGAAGTTTTAGTTTTAACTTCGTATTCAATTGTAAGAAATCCTTATTGAATGTAAAATATGTTGGGTCTGTTATGAATTAGCTATAAGTTTGTTATTTTAATTTGTTGTTATTCAGTTACCAAATTAGTTAGTAGCTGGAATTTGTTAGTAAGTTTTCCTTTTTGTTATTGTTGTTGTAACATGGCCTATATAAGGACCAATTTGCAACTAAATAAAATGTTGAGACTGCTTTGATTTTACACATCAGAGAAGGCAATATTGTGAAACTCAACATTTGGTATCAGAGCCTTCCGAGAAGGGATCTGATTAGAGTGAAAGAAAGGGAAATTTCGGAGTGATTAAGAGAGAAAGAAATTTGGGGAAAACACTGGGAAACTCACTGGGAAACACAGAGTGGCTGAGAGAACAAGAAATTTGGGGAAAACACTGGGGAACACAGAGTGATTGTGAGTATTGTGAAGAGCTGTGAAGTGTGAAGAGAGTGAAGAAGTCTACCCAGAAATGACGACGAACTCTGAGCAATTTGTGCAAGCATCCATATCCAAATTTGTGGGTCACTACGATCATTGGGCAATGATGATGGAGAATTTTCTACGAAGCAAGGAGCTGTGGAATATCGTAGTGGATGGTGTTCCAACTGTTACCCAAGCTGCAAGTGAAGGCCAGAAGAAAACAGTAGAAGATGCCAAGCTCAAAGACCTAAGAATCAAGAACTTTCTATTTCAAGCAATGATAGAGAGATCATGGAGACGATTCTTGATAAGGAGTCTGCGAAGGTAATTTGGGAGTCAATGAGGCAAAAATACTGATACAAAACAATGTTTGCAAATTATTTCACTTCTCTAGGGGACTCATTATGCAGAGTGAGATGACTGCGAATAGGATGTTTGTGTTGATTGCTTCTGTGAATCATATAGAACCTGTAGATCATGAACTTGCATGCTTTAGAACTGCTGCAACTAGAAATGATGCTAAGCTGTGGCATTCACGAATGGGGCACTTGAATTACAAAAGTCTGAGGATGTTGTATTACAAGAATATGGTGAGGGGATTACCTTTACTGAAATGTCCTGAGAAGGTGTGTGAAGGATGCTTAAAAGGGAAGCAACACAGGAAATCATTTCCAAAAAAGAGTCAATGGAGGGCAACTGGAAAATTGCAGCTGCTACACGCAGACATTTGTGGTCCAGTGTCACCAGCATCCATGAGTGGCAGGAGGTATTTGATTACCTTCATATACGATTTCTCAAGAAAAACTTGGATATACTTCCTGTTGGAGAAGGCAGAAGCATTTAATACTTTCCAGAACTTCAAAAAACTGGTAGAGAAGGAAAGCAATGAGAAGATTTGTTGTCTGCGAACTGACAGGGGAGGGTAGTTTACATCAGAAAATTTTCTTGATTTTTGCAAGAACAATGGGATAACCAGGCAGCTAACTTCTGCATATTCCCCACAACAAAATGGGGTTGCAGAAAGGAAGAACAAAAGTCTCATGAACATGACCAGAAGCCTGTTAACCGAGAGGGGAATTCCAAGGGAATTCTGGGCAGAGGCCACAGCTTAGGCAGTGCATGTAATGAACAGAAGCCCAACTAGTGTTGTGAGTAATATGGTGCCTGAAGAAGCATGGAGTAATGTAAAGCCATATGTGGAGCATTTCAAAATCTTTGGTTGTATTGGTTATGTACATGTTTCAGACCAGAAGAGAAGAAAGTTGGATGACAAAAGTGTGAAGTGTGTGCACTTGGGGGTGAGTAGTGAATCAAAGGCTTATAAGATGTATAATCCTATTACTAAAAGGGTTGTAATAAGTAGGGATGTTGTGTTTGATGAGGAGGATAGATGGGATTGGAACATTGATGGATATGTTGCTAATGAGAATTTATTGGATTGGGGAGGCAGTAGCTCAGAATGTGGAGACAGCTCAGTGCATACTGACTCTGTGGATGATGAAGAAGAATTGATCAATGCAGATGACAACACAGGCTCTGGGATGCTTGAAGCTGAAAGGGAAGGAAATACTACACGGGAAACTGAAGGTGATAGTGGGATAGTTGAAGTTGACAGAGGAGTTAGTGACAGTAACATTACTACAGCAATTGGCAGTAGCTTGGCAGAATCAAGAGAATTTCTGCAGCTATTGGCAGCAACTTGGCAGAATCAAGCAGATCATAGGGGAGAATTTCCAAGCAACCAGCTTGGATGGCTGATCATGTGACAGGAGAAGGGTTATCTGATGATGATGCAATGCAAGCCATGGTCATGTATACTGAATATGGAGATCCAAGCTCGTATGAAGAGGCAGAAGGAATTCCACAGTGGACTAAAGCTATGGAATGTGAGATGGAGGCTATCTAAAGAAACAAAACTTGAAGCTTGACTAGTCTGCCAATTGGAACAAAAGCCATAGGAGTGAAATGGGTGTATAAAACCAAGTTGAATGAGAAGGGAGAGGCGGATAAGCATAAAGTAAGACTAGTTGCTTTAGGGTATGCACAAAAGCATGGAATTGATTACACGGAGGTATTTGCTCCAGTTGCGAGGTGGGATACAATTCGAGTAATTTTGGCAATGGCAGCAATGAATGATTGGTATGTTTATCAATTGAATGTGAAAAGTGCATTTCTGCATGGTGAATTAGAGGAAGATGTTTATGTAGAACAACCGAAAGGGTTTGTGAAGAAGGGTGAAGAAGGGAAGGTATTGAAACTGAATAAAGCTTTGTATGGGTTGAAACAAGCCCCAAGGGCTTGGTATAGCAGAATAGAGATGTATTTTCTCAAAGAAAGATTTGAGAAATGTGCAAGTGAGCATACTTTGTTCACAAAGTCCAAGGAAGCAGGAAAGCTATTAATTGTAAGCATCTATGTAGATGATGTAATCTACACAGGCAATGACAGTGGCATGATGGATGAGTTTAAATACTCAATGAAAAGGGAGTTTGACATGACTGACCTAGGGAGAATGAAATTCTTCTTAGGTGTGGAAGTAACTCAGAATGAGAGGGGGATCTACATCAGTCAGAAGAAATATGCTCAAGAGATATTACAGAAATTTGGCATGGAAAACAGCAATGCCACAAAGACTCCTATGGTTCCTGGATTCAAACTGATCAAAGATGAAGAGGGAGTCAAAGTTGATCCTACTTAATACAACAGATGATTGGGAGTATGATGTACCTTACGGTTTCCAGACCTGACCTAACATATGTAATGAGCTTGGTGAGTAGGTACATGGAAAAACCTACAACACTGCATATGGTGGCAGTAAAAAGGATTTTACGGTATCTTAAGGGTACCTGTGAACTGGGGGTTTGTTACAAGAAAGGAGAGGGAACTGACAGTATTGTTGCATATTCTGACAGTGATTACGCTGGGGACTTGGACGATAGAAGAAGCACTTCAGGTTATGTGTTTATGATGGGATCTGGAGCTGTGTCATGGAGCTCCAAGAAGCAAGCTGTAGTGACTTTGTCAACCACAGAAGCAGAATACATCTCAGCTGCATTTTGTGCTTGTCAAGTCATATGGATCCAAAGAATCCTCAAGCATCTCAGTTGGGATCAAAGAAGCTGTGTCATTTACTGTGACAATTGTTCTACAATTAAACTGTCTAAGAACCCGGTGATGCATGGGAGAAGCAAACACATAGGCATACAATATCACTTTCTACGAGACTTGACAAAGGAAGGAGTAGTGGAGCTTAAGTACTGCAGAACTCAGGATCAAATTGCAGATGTGATGACAAAGCCATTGAAGCTGGATACTTATGTGAAATTGAGAGAAATGATGGGTGTGGGCATAATACCATTAAACTGATTACTGTTGGGTAATTCAGTTTAAGGGAGGGTTTGTTGGGTATGTTATGAATTAACTATAAGTTTGTTATTTCAATTTGTTGTTATTCAGTTACCAAATTAGTTAGTAACTGGAATTTGTTAGTAAGTTTTCCTTTCTGTTATTGTTGTTGTAACATGGCCTATATAAGGACCAATTTGCAACTAAATAAAATGCTGAGACTGCTTTGATTTTACACATCATAGAAGGCAATATTGTGAAACTCAACAAAATAGTTCTTAAAAATACTTGCAAGAGAAGCTAAATTTTAATTAATATATAAATTGAATTAAAATAATCACCGTCAATTATTGGTTGATAAAAAAACAAAACATGAAGTTGCCAGTGGAGAGGTGGATGTTTGGTTTTTGTTTTTCTGAGAAAAAAAGAGAGAGAGAGAGAGGGTGCTGTGGCCGTATGAACACAATAAAGAATCCATTAATAAGGTGGCAGTGTGTGTAAAGGGAGTAACACCGCCCACCCACCCACCCTCTCCGGGAAAATGATTGACTACAAAACAATGGGCTGACAGTATAGTGTGGCAGCAGAGACATGATTTTGAGTGCTGTTTTTTCTTTTTAATTTTAACACTGCCGCGTGCAACACATGTTGAGGAGCCGCGGTGGCGCTGGTTGGGCTGGACGGTGGCGCAACCTCACGCTCTTATTCTGTGGTCCCTTAAGAATGGTCTATTAGAAAAAAAGATGGATATTGTGGGGGGGCACTCGGAAATAAAAACTAATGGATTTTGAGCCACTTGATCTTTTCTATGAGATGGGGAAATCAGGCTACCATTTCTCTTCTTCTTCTTTCTATTTATCATTGATTAAGCAATTCAATATTATTTCATTCTTTTTATTTTTAATCTAGTGAGAATAAAAAAAATATTTTTTATTAGTTTTTTTCCCAACAAAAATACATCTTGTATTTAGGTTCATATATAATGATTTACAAAATACTTATTAATATTATTATTGAAAACTATGAAAAAAATGGATAATATTTTAATTATATTGAGTCTGATTGAAATATACAATAATGAGAGTACTATGCAAAAAATAGATAGGCAATGGGGAAAGGAGGATTGGCACGTGTGCCTCGGCAAAAAAGAAGTTTAGGTGCATTTTGACTTGCAATACCAAACTCGCGTTCATGGCGTTTTCTCCTTCTTCTTCTTTTTTTTTAAAAGAGCAGGTAAAACAGAAAGTCAAGTTTTGGATTCTTAATTCAATAAATCTATTTTAACTTGTTTTCAATTAAAAATATTATATCAATCTAACTAAATTTATTATTAACCCTGAAATACTATAAAATCAATTAAAAAATATTTTATGTCTATTTTTTTTCATGAAGATCAGAGGAAATCACACGATTAAACAACATAAAATCTGGTGTGTGTTTTTTAATTTCTGTGGGGGATCGTGTTGGGTTCAGTCGATCACTTGCGCACTTGACTAGTAGTGTCATAATATAAATGTATTAAATTCGCATAATAATTTCTCAAGTCTTACAGAGACAACAAATCATGAAAAGTAGGAAAGAAGGGCATCAATCTAAGGAACAGTTACGTAACAAGACTCTTGACTCACCTAGTTTGTAAGAGATTGACGTGTTTTCTGAACTATTTTCATACTGGCAAGATCTCTATCCTGTGAAAATGAGACTGTTAAGCATTCACAGAATAATATGGCCATCATCTCTTAGCCTGATAATAAAGTGACCACACCAGACGTTGCTGCTGCTTAAAATAATTAAAAAAAGGAAACATCACGCGCTTCAAATCAACCCAGACGTCACAATGGAAAGCGCATCTAACGTGTCAAAATAGGCGGCGCAAGGGCTCCTCGCCCAGGCCCCCCACCTCCCTGCGCCACCACTTTCAGGGGTGAGAGAACATGCATGTGTTTTACTATAACAAGGGGACCGGCCGGAAAACCCGCCACTGCCATGATTGCGGCCCTCCTCTTTCATCGCCAACAACTTCCCCGTTGCAGAAGCACCGGCCATATATAAAAGTAAAGGTGGGTTTCGAGTATATTTGATCGAAGCTTTCTATGATCTTGAACGACCTCTCCTTTTTCTCTACGGCTAATGCGAATTAAATAAACATCAAATATTTTCTGCCACTAAGTTTTTTTTTTCTTCTCTTGTTTGACCAACGTGCCTTGACCAAGTCCTATGCTGGTTTCAAAAGATTAGCCATAAGGAAACGCGAATCTGCTTTCTCATTTGTATTTATAAAAAAGTATAATAAGTTTGGTATGATAAACGAGCACTCAACAGAAGCATCTAGAGATAAAAAGCAGCAAAGACACCGAGGATTCAGCATACGTTGTCGGCTTGTCTCTCGAAATAATTTTTTGTTTGAATTCGAGTCCAGCAATAAAGATTTGGGAAGCATAGAGGCTATGCCCTCCCTAGATTCAAATCTTTTCAAGGGACATTACTTCAAATAAACCTCTTTTATTTTTTATATATAGAAAAGCTTCATACATACGTGAAGCATTTGCGCAATGTTGAATTGACTGTTTGAAAATGTTTGTTTTTTATAGTTTTTCTTAGAAATGTTTTTTTTTTTATTTTAAAAAAAATATTTTTGATATTTTCTAACATAGAGCATGCACCCAGATTTATTTCATGCTGAATGAAAGGATAAAAAATGATTTTTTTTAGTTATTTCACTTATCGACTCTAATAAACCATCAAAGGCCAGGCTATTAAACCCGGGTTGGCCCAAGTTTCACAATAAATAGGGGGAGTTGACCCGGTGTAACTCGATAAAAAATGCAACTCAGCTTAAGAAACTGACCAGCTCGGATTAACCCTACCAGCTCCAAGTTGACCCAAGCAGCATGATTGATTCTCTCCATCTAGGTGGTAGATGGCTGGAACTCATTTAATGCAAACCGCAGAATGGTCATTAAAACACCGCGCCAAATGTGCATTTCATCAAGCCCGGCTAGGACTCAGTCGTTAGAATCAGCCTCCTCCCACCTCCCCCGCCGCAAAACATAGCATCCAACCACCACTGAGTGCCAGAAAACGAAATCATAATCCAAAAAATATTTGCAAACTAAATCAAAGATTATAAGAACTTACACATTGCTGAATAGGTAACCCCTCCCCTTGCAACAATTGAAAGACTGGTCCCTCACAAAGAATAGGAGTCAAAAAAGGTTGAAGAACACTTTTACTGGACACACGTGGATTTAACTGGTTTCTATCGAAATGACACGCACACATTTTTTACGAGCACTTCAATTATCACATTCAAATTGATTCAGATTACAGAAGAGCCCAACTTATAACATTGCAGCGACAAATAAGCCAACAAAGTTGTGGCCATAAACTAGCTCTGATTTATTATCTCAGCACGCGTCCCGGAACCAAGATACACTAGAAATATAAAAGCCAAGACGGCGCCGCTTCGTCGCTTGGATCGTCGATGGCTCCCCTACTCTATAAATCTATTTAATATTTGAAAAGATATTATGGGCGCCAGCAAGGGGTTGGCTCACCGGTAAAATATTTATACCCGAGTCACAATGCTGTGCCGTGGCTTTTTATTTATTGCTGAATTTTATTCAAAATGTTTTTTTATTTAAAAATATATTAAAATGATATTTTTTATTTTTAAAATTAATTTTGATATGTATTAAAATAATATAAAAATATTACAAAATAATAATTTAAATTATAGATAAAAATAAAATAAAAATCATTTTTTTTTTATAAATACTTTGAAGACTTGTGTTTGGGAGTTCGAAAACACTTTTGAAAAAAATAAATTTTTATTTTATTTTAAATTAATTTTTTTTATGTTCTTAGACCATTTTTATATGCTGATGTCAAAAATAATTTTAAAAAAATAAAAAACATATTATTTTAATGCATTTTGGAACATAAAACAATTTTAAAAACAACCTCAAACACAATCTCAAACAATAATTAAAAACAGTCAAATATATGTGAGTGTTGTGACTCATTTTTAAAATAAAAATCTGTAAATTAGTCAAATATTTACGTACTTATAAAGGCACAAGATTTTGCCGGTCTACAGAAACTTGCGAAGCCAGAAGGTTATTGTTCTCTACAAGAAAATAGTAAATTATATTTTTTTAGTGTATTTTGATAAATTAACGTGCTGTTGTTAAAAAATAAAAAAGAATTAAGATGTTATTAGATACAAAAATATTTATAGAAAACACTTTACACCATGATACCTTATATAAAAACCAAAGAGCAGCTGGACAAATAACTTTCCAGTATTTAATAAAAGGGTGCACCATCCCACCTCCATTTCCATTTTTTAATCTTATTTCCTAGCGTTACGAGGTAGCTAAATTAACCTTCCAATATAATTGTCTTAAAATATAAGGAAAGCACCATAAATTCTGTAAACAATACATTATTTTCAATTAAATTACCATTCCTTTTTAAATATTTTCATATCTTTAATAATCATTATTTTTTTTAATATATATATATATATATTATAATTATATTTTTTTATAAATTATAAACATACCATTAAACCAAGAAATAACAATAACGTAAGCACAGAGTTTAAGCACCCATATAAAAAATTTCAACATATATGCTCCTTGTTGACTATGCGTCTAATCTTTTTGTAGAATCAACTTTAGGTCAGTTTCCGGGAGCACGCACATCTGCCCCTGGCGGTGGAGGAGCAAAGTATGCTTGATTGTGGATATACATGCAATTCCTTTATCTTTTTTGACTAATTATAAGAAACAGCGATTCAATCCAGTTACTTTCTATGGTGGTTTGCGTCTTTTCTCGCCCAAGAAAGCGATCCAGATCTTAACTTCACCCCTCAACACTCCACGTATAGTTTAATGCTTCTTTTCACAAATATCCCGATAAAGAAATCGTCCTGGATGCTGCTGTATTCAACCATCCCCGTCATTTCAAAGATATTTTTGATAAAAAAATGAAAATTTATATTTATATTTATATTTTTTACTCTAAATTTAAAAAGTTTAATGTTTTTAGATTATTTATTTTTTTATGTTAATATCAAAAATAATTTGAAGCATCTTGTATATTTTTTTCCATCGAATTCAACCCACTAGGCGATGATTAATTAAGATATTTTAAAATTAATATTAATGATTATTCCGACGAGACCTTTTAACCTTTCAAGGAGGCAAAACGCTCTATTCATAGAAAAGGTTGAGAAAATAAGAAGCTTTTATGCCGCCAACGAACCGCTCCAAAATTCACAAGGGCGGCAGCGGGAACTTTCTAGAAGCCAGGTAGGGGGGAGGTTCATTGCGCCTTGAAAGAAAAGATAAGAGATAGAGAGGGAAGAGGAGGTGTCACCTCAGCAGGCAACAAAAAGTCCAATAAAAAAGGCGGCAACCCAGCAGCCGCCCCACACCGAATCTTTTTTTTTTTTTAATTATTATACAGTAATAAGTAATAACCAGTAAAGCCCTGCTTTTTATATTTTTACTTTTAAGTTATTTATTTATTATTTTGGCGGTTGCGTCCTTTACTTTTGTGTGATATATTTAAAGTTTTTCACTTGCGTGAAAAATGGCGAATCACCAGGCAATCTGCCGTCTCTGATTGTGGTAGTGGGGATTGGGCCCCGGAATTTAGAGCTAACACGCCGACCTGCCGGCGCTTAACTGTCTGTCCTCATCGGACACGTCGCCTTGCCATTGCGCCGTACTTACATTAAATAAACTATTTACAAAAAAATCAAGGTTGCTTTATGCTTGCTATGGTATATGCATGCATACATGCATGCCATACTCATCATAGCTGCCCTAACTTTTTCAGAAGTTGACAAGTCGAAGCCATTTCAAAACAAAGTCCAAATATAAATTGCAATGTTTCCGGTAACATAATTCATATACCTTTGCCATTTCTCAAAACAAAAAGGGGAAAAGAAATTAGCGACATGGGCATGGACCAATAACTTTTACCTATCTATGAAACTATGAAATAACTTATTGATTTTTTTATTCAATATTGTTTTTTTCTATTTAAAGATAATGTTTTTTTCTTCTTATTTTTTTGTATATCGACGAAGTTTCTCTTCAACTTACCCAGCATGTATATAAAAGATAGATCGTAAATATCTTAAAGTGAGGCGCGATGGCTCTACCATTGGAAAAAAAAGTCTTGTCTTTCAATAATTGAATTACTTTTAAAATAAATTTATCATCTGCTCTACCTCATTAATTAATTCAGACTAGGAAATACTTATTTTATTTTTCTAAAAAGGCACAAATATTTAATAATAAATACCAACTATATAGAATAATCTGGGGCCAAGCATCTCCTATATGGTTTTTGATGTCTTCAAAGTATGCATGTGATTGGAATTGTATCTTTGCTCGGTTGTATTGTTTTATTACTTTGTGAAGATCCGGTATCCACCATGGAGATCAATTATTTAAGTACTAGCTGGTTTTATAGGCATGAAAGAGGTGATATATATATATATATATATATATATATATATATATATATATATATATATATATATATATATATATATATATATATATATATATTCGAGCTTTGAGCCGCTCGATACACTTCATAATCCAATAATCCAATAGTTTTTGAACCTGGATCATATCTCATGTTGTGTGAAGATACTTCTTTCGGTAGCATGCAATAAGGGATTGTGTTATAAATCTAATTTAGGACGCTCGACACATTTAATATTCTCCATCTTGATTTCTATTTGAGCGTGAAAAAACTAATTAAGAAATAATGATAATATTAACAACCAAATGGAAAAAATTATAGTTACCAAGGAGAAATTTCTTAGGAAAGTGGCCTGGTAGCGGTAGGTGTGCTCTTTGCTGTTTCTTCTTTTCGATTTAGCCAAAGTGAACTAAAACTTTTTTTTTAATTAATGTGGATATCCGGATCAGTTTGCGTGTACTTAGACTAATTTTACGGGCTTCAAAATTAACAATCATGTAAAATTCTAGTAACTATCATATTAATAACTACAAAATACGAAACTGAAATCACATAAAACTAAATTTATTAATTCCATACTCTTACCTTTAAACAAACTAAGGTTAAAACTTTAGTAATTCTTGTCGAAGAACTGTGATTTAAGAATATTTATCCGAATCTTCTAGTTGCGTAACGGGATATCATCTTCCATTGCAGTGCGTGTCATGATGTAAGTGAATATCTCTCATAGATCTGGTGATGGGCAATGAACGTAGTAGAAAATAGATTACCATTGGAGTTTATTGATCGGATCATGGACCATCTCCCACGAGATTACTCCCCCTTGGCAACATTATTATTATTATTATTATTAAAAAGCGAGAAAGAGAGAGATTATATTAAACAAAACATATTTTCACGTGTTCCTAGTTAATGATTTAATCGTGTCAAACTTCATGATTACATTTGACAGATGATCGTTCATGCACACAAAGCCTCCAGCACTAAGACTTTGTCAATTATCATTACAACCAAACGCAAAATTTGGTGGAGCTCAGCCGTGAGGATAAAGCTTCAGTGACGTGATTAACAAATTAAAATAAGATATAATATGTAGTCTAATACAAACAAGGCAAAAGAGGAATAGTAAATTATTAAATAATAAATTAAAAGAAATGGGAAGCGAAATCTTATGCAGATATCGACGACTAAAGACTAGGGCCCACCTAAAGCGGCAGCCGCGCATCCCCACTTCCACTTCGCTTGCTGGTGTCCACGTGGGACCCATGTTTTGTCTCCTCAGTCACCTTACCCCGTCGCGTAGAGACCTTGAATTAAAATGTTTTCACACACCACGCCCTTTGCAGGATCGGACGGCACTGCAGCACGTGCAATCCCTGACACGGATCTCGAGGTGTTTGTTTTTGCTCAGTCAACATTGAATTACCTTTCGGTCTCCTACTTAGCAGCTCGCTAGCTCCACGCGCTTTTGTTTTTTAAGATTCTTCTTCCACTTGCGGTACCATTAGCATTTTCTACGGGAATCACAATTTCTTTCTTTCGCTATTTTTTTAACCAAACACCACAAAAGAAGGGAGAAGAAAAGGAAGAGGGAGAGAGATGCTTATTTAACAGGTGAAAAACATCGTGCTCTTCTTAAATTAGGGAAAAAAAAGACAATTTCTTTTTTAATGAAAGTTTTGTTTATAGCTGTAATGGGCAGTTTAGTATATGTTTTTTTTAGATTTTTTATGTCAGAAAATTAAAATTATTAATTTGATATATATATATATATATATATATGAACATGTCTTAAAAGACTTAGTAGGCACAAGGAGGATTTTTGGATCTTTTCAAGCTTTACGATGCAGGAAACTCTCGATCACGGGTGAACACTATTTAGAGAATTCCAGACTATCCGGATCACACCGGATAATAATTTTTTATTTTTTATTTTTTATTTTAAAAAAAACTGTCAGTTCCATATATAATTATGGTGCGTGCATCTTAGATTTCCACTGCCAAGACAGCGCCAGTCTGTCTATCAACTTACCCATCTGGTGAAGTTAACCACACGGAGAATCATCAAAATTAGGCCAGCATGATAATCAAATAAAAGGAATCCAAAAGGGAATGGGTCGAGCATCCTGTTTCCATTCCAAAGTTTTCTTCTTTTTTTTTTAATTTTGGTCAAAAAAAAGCTATGATCACTGCACCGCCGTACCTTAATTGTAGCCAGAGAATATCTTTTTAGTTACTGAAAAATGAAGTGGGTTTAAATCATTTGCCACCCACAGCCATACCCTTGCTACTGTAAATCAAACTTAAGAATCCCGTTCCGTTCCACTTCAAAATCCGGGATAAAACGGCGATGTTTTTGTCCCGGTAAAAATCCCGGCCCGATCCGGCAAATTCGGCCGAATTCCGGCCGGAAAGCCCTGGTTCCGTACCGGGCGTTCCGTTCCGGGTCCAGCCAAAACGACGTCGTTTACACAAGTAACAAAACGACGTCGTTTAAGCACTTAATAAACACACCGACACCCAGACCAGAGCCCCAATTCCCCCCGATTTTCAATTTTCCATTTCTCCCCCAATTTCCCTTACCCTAATCTCAAATTAACCTCACAAATCTCTAGTTTTCGATTCATAATCCAGTAATCCCTCACTTGAAAAGCTCAATTTGTAACTCTCAATCCCTAAATCAGCTCAAATTCTGAATACCTAAAACAAAAATCAAAATCACGGCGGCACAATTTCTTCCACACGGCGGCACAATTTCTTCATTGGTTCTTCTTCCCCAAATCTCCAGTGAAAGGTACACATTCGAGGCCCCAAATCCTTTAATTTATTGAAAAATTGAAATTGCCGAAACTTTGCATGAATGATTAAACTGGGCATTTATGTATGGAATGTTTGAATAAACTTGAAATTGGAAGATGTTCATTCATCTTGTTAAACTGGGCATAAATGATTGTTGATGAATTGTGGGAAAGATAGTTGTTTTTTTTAGCATTGAAAAATATCATATGAAGATAGTTGTTTTTATTATTAGTTAGATTCACTTAATTGATGTGCTATGAGGTGTGGGATTGAACTCAATTCATTTGTAAGAATTTCTTTGGCTGATATGTATGGAAATTGATGTGGCTATTTATTGGAAGAGTTGGAAGGGTTACAATGCTAAGATTTTGCGTGGCATTTCGGTATTTGTTGATGATGAGGCTACCAACCTGAGGTTCCATTCAGCAAATTTTTAACAATTATCTCTTGCAAGCATCTGACAATATCATTGATAGTGATCATTGATTAAGGACACAACTCTAGATGTAAAAAGATTAATATGATACTGGATCTGAATCGTGATTCTGATATAGGTAACATGGTATTCACTGTTGTTGAATACCTGTGCCATTTATACCTGTGTTTGTGTTGAGTTGTTCTTACTTCTTAGGGACGGAATAGTAGTGATAGGAGTCTCTTGTTCTTCATCTAACCATATGCTTTTCCTGTTTGATACTGGATTATCTTGTCAAGACTTGCTAATAGCATCTCATTTGCTATCTCTTCAACTTTATTTCCTTGACAATTGTATTTGCTTAAACATGGCTCATCTAAGTCATTTTTCTCCTCTTATGACCACTGTAATATTTCTTGTCATGGCTCTTTGGCCATTTCTATCTATTGCAATGATTTTTTTGGCTTGGCTCTTTGGCCATTTCTATTTAGAGAAAATAGATGAATAAGAATGCAAGTATATAATGCAGCTATTAGGATGTCTGCTTAATCAAATGTAATATCTCTCTAAGCATGTTTGTGGCTATTAGAGAAAATAGAATAAAAGA
Source organism: Salix brachista (assembly GCA_009078335.1). Lineage (NCBI taxonomy): Eukaryota > Viridiplantae > Streptophyta > Magnoliopsida > Malpighiales > Salicaceae > Salix > Salix brachista. The sequence goes on from CM018575.1 coordinate 2,550,072, forward strand.
AAACATACTTGTGGTTTGACATGAACCTTAAGCATTGAGTCCGAAATTTCTTTCGTTCTTCCTTTTTAATAACTTAATGATAACTACAACATTTATGTATGATAGTTCTTGGATTGTCGTTGATTATGAATTTCCTTCCTTGAGGATATGACAACATGTTATCTTGAACCGAAATTTCTATTATTTTTATATTAATGATGTAGAAGATATTTGATGTATTTTTCTTTTATTTTAGAACATTTTACTTTCATAATATTTTGGAATTTTAAAGATGTTTCTAATTTTGGTATTGTATAATTTAAATTTCATTTATCTTGAATTTAAATTATACTTGTTTAATTAATATTTTATTTTTTTCATATATATAATTAAATAAATATGAACAGTACAAAACCGGAACGGAACGCCGGAATGCACCGAAACCGGAACGTTCCGTTCCAAACAAAAAACCGGAACGGTACCCGGAACGGATTTTACAACTATGCTGTAAATCGTTATTATCCTCTCACTAGTCAAGAACAGTAATCATGAATCGAAACCATAGTCCAAACCTTTTTTTATATCCAACTGCACAGGCTAAAGCTGCTGGTTTCCATAAAAGCTTCAAACTTTTCTATTTTTTTACATTTATTTTTTATATATATAGATATCGCCTATTTTGAAGCCTCCATTATTTAACATGTAATTTTCCTTGCGAATGTTTTGGTAATCATTGCGGTTTCAAAACACTAAATTTACCTAATTTCTCATTTTCCAATAACAACTTCCTGTGTCCTGTAGCTACTGCAAACATAAACTATGATTTTTATAGAAAAAAATGCAACTTTTTTTTTATATTTTTTAAATAATGCATTCGAAAAGTGTATTTATTTATTACAAAAAAAAACACTAGTTTTAATTTGAAGAAGTGGTATACAGCATTGCATGGTTGCTTGTCAAGTAAAGTTGTAAATCAATTGCTTTCATTACCTGTAGAAGCAAGTTATTTTTTAAAATAGTTTTTTTATATAAAAATACATTAAAATGAAGTTATTTTATTTTAAAATTTATTTTTACCATTTAAAACATCAAAAAATTTCAATAATTTAAAAACATAAAAATAAATTTCAAATAAAAATAATGTTTTTCTATTTTTTTTTAAAACAATCTCTTAAAACAGGGACAGGTAACCCAGAAACAACGCTACACTGTTTTTTATAGTATATATATAAAACAAAATTAAAGACACCAAACCCCATTTCCCAGTGGGGAATAAAGATTAAGCCTGCAACAAACAACAATATCACTGCAATCTAGTAGCTATGATGATGACATCTGTCCCAATTATCGCTTGCATTGAAGACAAAACCACTTGGGGTAACAAAGGGCATTCCTACTGATATCACTATCATCTTACACGCGTTCTCCATAAACAATCAAAATCTTAACAGAAACCGATACTCGTGTTGTCCGTACTGACACATACACAGCCGGCGGTTACTTATTCTTACAAACTCCGGCGAACAGAAAACAGCTTAGCAAAAATAAATGGGGAGAAATTACGGTTATAATCTATTGATTAAATAACGTTAAATAAAAAGAGTAATACAGTATTTTTCAACAAACAACAGTAAAGAAACAGAATTTCTCTCCCTGTTGCTAAAAAAAAGAGATCTGCTAATACGTAATCTGAAAAAAGAAGAAAAAACTAACAGATCACATAATTAACCTCTTTTTTTGTGGGTCTTTTTCTAATCTTCTCTAATATAAAATAAAAAAAGGCCGAAATTTTTTCTAAAAAATCATGCAATCTCCGGTGGGGGAGGAAGGTTAAGATCAAGACCGACAGATCTTCTCGGTGTCTTGACATCTTGATGATTCAAATCAACGACAGAGGATGAATCAGAATCACTTAGGACCCCGCCACAAGAAAAAACCACCGGCTGGTCAGGATGATGACGATACCCATGATCGAAAACCAACCTTCGATACTGACTCTTCATCAATGCATCAAAATAAATCACCTGTTGATGATTCATCACCATCGGCTGAAAAGGCAATCTAACGGTGGATGCACCAGGATCAAGATTAAGATCCAACGGTGCATCACCGCTAGAGAACTCCACGGTACTACTTTGACTGGGGCTCTGATTACCGCCACCGCAACTGTTATTCTTGTTGGCAGCTTTCTTGCTGTTGTCGATAGAGACAACGTTTTTCTTAGCGTTCTCGCACGATGGATATGGAAAGTTAGTTTTGGCCTTCGAACCACGGAACTCACGAGCGGCAGTATCGTAGGCACGTGCAGCTTCCTCCGCCGTGTCGAAAGTGCCAAGCCAAACCCGGCTCTTCTTACTCGGGTCTCTTATCTCGGCAGCGTACCTTCCCCACGGCCTCTTTCTCACTCCTCTAAAATGCACTTCCTTACCACCACCAGCACCACCAACTCCGCCGCCGCCAGCTTTAATGGCCGCCTTCTTCTCTCTAGGTGCCATGATTAAAGAAAAATACTTTTGTAGTTTTTACTTTTTGAAAAATGAAGAGAGCATGAAAATGAGAGAGAAGAGGGGGTGGTTTTATACAGGGGAGATGGGAAGGGAGATGGGGGGGCTTGGTGGTATTATGGACAGTCAACGAGGAATTTGACTGGGGAGCTGGGGCGGCTATAGATTAGCTAAGAGTGTGGGTAAAGAGGAATAATAGTGGTGTCCGAATTATAAGGCATGTGGGCTGACTAGAGACCAGAACCGTGAAGAGAGAGGGTATTTAAGGTATATTATACTATTATACGGTACTAAGTGGTATCATTCTTATCATCATCTAACGGCTGTAAATCTACTGTAGATTGCGTGCGGTGGATTCATATCATGCCCACATACCTCCCTTGGCGCGTGCGTTCATGATTTTTGTACCCACGCACACCAGAAATATTAATCTCTTGAGTCTTGCCTTGTTTCGATTGCTCATTAACGAGAAAAAAAGCCTCTTTCCTTTTTATGAAACGTTTAATTTTGTGCTGATTTGAATTATTCAAACTAAGTGAATTTTATTTTTTAAATTGTTTTTCATCCAAAATATTTTTAATATTTTAATGTAAAAATATTTCAAACCATGTTACCAAACAAATTAAGAGGATGTTTGGGAGGGCTTTTTAAAAGTGTTTTTAAAAAAAAATAAATTTATTTTTATTTTTAAATTTAAATTAATAAAATTTGGTGTTTTTAGATCATTTTGATTTGCAAATATCAAAAATAATTTTTAAAAAATAAAAAATATATAATTTAATGTATTTTTGAACGAAAATCACTTTAAAAAACAACCCCAACCACACTACCAAACAGACACTAAACTGCCATGCTTTTGCGTTTCATTTCTAATTAAACTTTTGATATAAAGTGTCTATCATTTGAGGAAAAAAATAAAATTCTATGCTAATTTATATAATAAAAAACGGCTAAAAGTTATAAAGACAAGAGACAGGAGTACAAGCAAAACGAACAGAGTCTAGGTAATTTTAATGATTAAATTAGAATATGGTAATAACTTCATTGTGATTTCTGTCCGAGAAAATAAATATGAATTACCTTTACAGCTAAAAGTGATAATTGTAGCCCTTGTTATTGTTTAAATGTAAGAAATATATTCATAATTAATTTCCATTATGATCACGCCGCAAATGCGTGATACCAACAACTGTCTAGATTTAAGCTGCCACGCAAACAATGCTTGCCTTATCTATTATCTTGAAATATTAATTTTATACATCAATTTCAATGATCAAAGCATCCTCCTATCATTAAATTGAAAGGGAAAAAAAAGCCCTACAATCTTGCTTAGCGAGGTCCTCTGCCATGAACGTGGTCATAGATCATAACCCGAGGGCGTTAGATTGGGATGGCGCAGGAGCAAAGCTGGTGGTACAACTTGGTTGGTATCGCGGTTTGTTGGGATTTTTTTATTTAAAAAATAATCCAAAATCATATATGGATTATACTTAGATAATTGATTCGCCAAAGCTGTCGGTAATTAAAATTTTACAAAAATATACAAAGAAATATTTAGGACTTCATTATGGGTCTTTATTTTAAATATAATTATATGGATTGATTTGATAGAATCGGATCAAAATAGTATATTAAAAAAACATTAAAGGACATGTGAGGATATAGTTTGTCTAAATTTTTTTTTTTAAAAAATCAAAACAATAATATATTAAATTAATACAAACCACTAAAATTAATTTGTCACATTCAAGGGCTTGTTTGTTTCGGCGATAGCTCAAAATTCAATTTTTATTTTATTTTAAATAAAACTTTTTTGGTATTTTAAAATCATTTTGATGTGCTGATTTCAAAAATTATTTTTAAAAAATAAAAAAAATATTATTTTGAATATATTACTAAATAAAAAATACTTTAAAAAATAATCGTCCTCCCAAACATGCCCCAAGTCTTCATCGTAAAGTCATGATGATCTCTTTATTAATATGGAAAAACTAAAATAATTTTTTAAAAAATCTTAATTCAAAACAGTAACTTATGGCCAACAAATATCAAATTCCCGGTACTTTGAACAGCGCGGGGGGAGACATTATTGGGCTGTAAAAGCAACCAATCAAACTTCGATGGGCTATATCTCCCTGCACACGTCAAGTGTTGTAATAAATCCTCGAAGGAGGTGAGCGCTCGCACCCATGACAACTATCCATACCGTAGAGTAGTAGTGATCGACGACCGAAGTTTCGTTATATTCTAATCTGATGACGATCATCATAACTCTATCCGAGCTCGACCCGCAATCAATGACCACCCTGCAGCAGCAGATTGATGAAAGCTGTGGCGCCTTAATCGACGTCGCATCACTGTGCCCTCGTTGGAGGCAGGTGTGAATCCCTGTCACAGCAGTAATTCGACTGCAATTTCTGCGGTGTATAATGGCGTTTAGATGTCATCATGCCCCTGATTAATTGCCAAGATTTAGTGTCATCATTTGCAGTACTGTAATTAATATTCGATTTCTAACTAGCTGCTACATAGAAAATTAAAAATACATGGACGGTTGTGCGTATCAACTCTTCCGAATGTACGTACGCATACTCTATTTTAAATCTAATCAACATCGAATGAGAAGTGTCGTCAAGCTAGGCATTTTAGTGGGCAACTTCGGGTAGGACGATCATCATTATTTGGACACAACCTCTGCCTGATGGTAACATGGAGCCCAGATGCTCACACCAGCACAACGCACGTTCACATCATCGATGTTGTTAAAGCTCTACGGGCACTCCACTGATTGATTTGGTTTCAGTTTGATTTCTAGCTCTTTTATATATTTATTTATTTATTTATCTAAATGAAGTGCCAGTAGCATTATGAGTAAGCAACTAAGCACTGTGATCTAAGTTTTTTTTTTTTTTTCTTACAAGATCTACGCAAGCAAAAACTTTTTTTAGCATTAATTTATTTAATCGAAATCTATAAAAATAAAATTACCAAAATGGTGGGGGATAATATGGGTATCTTCTCTAACGCGGTTTAATATGTTATTAAGGTTTTATTTGTAAATGCGTTTCAAAATTTTTATGTTCATATCAAAATTATTTAAAAAAAATAAAAAATATTATTTTAATATTTTTCTGAACGAAAAACACTTTAAAAAACATCATCAACCACATTTCCAAACAATGCTATTTTTTTGTTAAAAAATATATCAAAATGATGTTTTTTAATTTTTAAAAACCATTTTTTCATCGAAATCTATATTAAAATAAACTAACCTAAATGACGGGGGATAATATGCAAAGCTGATAATATTTTTCTTTTAAAAAAAATATAAAGGAAATGATATAGAGAAATACTCTTTGTGTTATTTTATAAGAAAATATGAACAATAAAAAAATGTTTTCAGAGCAACCACGTGATGAGCACACCCAGGTGCCGGTGGTGATAGACATTGTGGCCACACATAGTAAAGACAAAGGGCTCCCTAGTCTAATGGCTGCCCACAATTTCCAAATTTCACACTGCTTAATCACACATTCCCATTAATTCTCCCGCCAGAGATTTCACATTAACAGGACCCCACCACAAAGCATCCACGCGTCCAAATTGACTCCATTTCTCGTATATAAATCCAAATTCAAGGAAAACTTTCATTTATTATTCTCCTTCTTCATGAAATGATACAAAATCTCGTGTTCGCCATTGCATGTCTATTTATTTTTGTATTTAAATTTGATATTTTTAAATCATTTTAATTTCAATATATTTCTCAAAAAATATTCTAAAAAGCAATAAGGATAATTAGTTTGCGCGGGTAGGAATTGGCATCAAGCATTGATGTGAAAGATTTGACAACACAACACAACACAGCATTATTATTATTATTATTATTATTATTATTATTATTATTATTATTATTATTATTAATGCTGTTCAATATGACTCCTCAATCAAACATTGACAAATCAGCAGGCACCTTCCCTCCCGCCTCCGTCTAGCGTGTTGAAAGGCCTAACCTACACGAAACACATTGACCTGCAAGGGTCCCTTCGCGTCTTGACAGGCAAGTACAAGCCACCCGAATTTGTGGCTGCTTTTGAGTGTCATAAATTGCTTAATTCGGCTCTTTAATAGTCGATTCTTTTTTTTTTCTTTTTTTTCTGGTTTTAATAGCCATCGGTTTTGGGGAACCAGTTTTGCACAGCAAGGTTGGAATCCCTTTAATAATTGAGTCGCCACCGTGCCAATTTCCATCCACACACTGATAATTACATTTAGAAAAACTCATTTTCCATATTAAAAATGATTATTTTATACATTGAGAAGAAAAAAACTACATCTTTTTTTAATGTTATTTCGTAAAATTATAAAAGTAAGACATTTGATTTTAAGTGTATACCTCAAGCCCTGGAACTTTTTCTCCCCTCTCAATCCATCATGGAAAAACCTCATTTTACTTTACTCACTAAATTAACAGGTCATGTGCTTCATTAATTTCTATAATCGATTCAATATATAATAATAAAAAAGGCTTCTGTCATCTCCATAACATTTTTAGATATTAAAAACAAAATACTATAAATGTTTTATTTTTTTAGTGTTTTAAGCCATGTCTATTATATTTGTTAGTATTTTAAATATACCTCATAAATACATAATGCTTAATAAAACTTGAATAATCCTCATACACTGCACATGTTTAAGAATAAATCTTTGGCCAAACAATAATTTTGCATTGCATAAAAGATGTGGTAGGTGGGGTTTTAATCAACCATTAATCCCCTGAATAAACAATTTATGAGAAACCCACGTACTACTATACCAATCCGTTATTCAGGCTAAATGATTTATTTAAAACATGGAAATTAATGTGAATGAGAAACCTAATATGTTAATTACGTGTTATACCAATCCTGAATTTCTAAGAAGTTTTTTTTTTGAAAATTAAATTTTAGGGGCAATTAACTTAAAGATGTCAAAGGGAAAGCCAGGAGTGATGGCTGACTTCTACGATAGTTCCTGCCCCCTCGAGTCAACAAAAGCATTTTCCATGCATAGCGTCCATGGAAGAAGCGGAAGTGGAAAACCTTTACTCGACGTGCTAACTTCTGAACTTGAACACGAAAACTTGAAAAAGTTAGGGCAAGGTTCCTCTTTCCACCACGTTTTTTTATGTTCAAACGTGTCAGCTTCTTTCTTTTTTTTGTTTATGCATTTTAAATATATATTTTTTCTAAAAAGATATCGAATTCATTTCTTAATTGTTTTTTTTATATATATAATTTTAACATGATGACTTCAAAAATAAAATAATATTAAAAAAACCAGCTACTATTATTGTTCAAACTAACAATGTTTTTAATGCCGGAATTCTTCTTCTTGCTGAATGAAATTTTAATGCTCGACACTAATTATATAGTCAAAAGGGAAAACTCGTGTTTTTAATAGTGTATATATGAGTAATTGATTTTTGTGTTACATATCACATTATTATATTAATTGGAATTACTGTTAGAGAGGGTGTGTGTATTTTATAGTTTTTTAGATGTAATAAAATCCTATTTCTTGGAAAATATATTTTATGGGTACAAGTGAACGAGTAAAACTTTAATTGTTCTATATTTTTTTATAAAAAATAAACGTTATGACTTGAACTGGATAACATTTTTACAGATCGAAATCCTAGAACTTTGTATTTTACATGCAATCCTAGAAGACAAAACACTTTATATTTTCACCAATCAAGTTTGATTCACGTATAAAGTGCAGTGAATTTGTTCGGAAGGAGACGTGTAATTTATTTATTTTAATCCAAATCCAACAACTTCAAATCTTCCGTTTACCAAAAAGAAATCCATATGGTATTGTTTCCTTTTCAATTAACTCACGACAAAGTCTATAGGACCGTTGTCAACTTAATTTACCCTCTTCAACGAAAAACGTCACGGTCGCCGGTCTCATTTTACGGGACGGAAGAAATTGTACAAAGTTGTGTTGAAATTCTTTCCGTTTGGCGAAGAGGCGGAAGTACTCTCTATTTATGGTGTAGACTTAATAGTAATTAGTGACCTAAACCGCGTTGTTTTGGAAGAAATTATATCATCTAATGCTCGTATTACTTTCTAGGAAATTGCCATTTCTGACTTTTCGATCTCCTTTTTCCTTCAAACAGAAGTGAAGTTGAAACCGTGAGGTTGCCTCTAATTATTTTTAACCTAATTTTAAATAATAATTTTTTTAAATCTTGATAAAAAAATAGGTTCAATTGCCCTGCAAAACACACCCATGGAGTGGTCAATTTCCGGCTGCCATTGACAGGAAAACGAGTTACGGAATAGACATTTTAGGACCAGTTCAAACCCGAAGTCCCATGTAGATGGGCCGATCTTCACCCCAAATCCTTTTGTAATCCCGTCTAAGCCCATCAACCATTTATTTTTTGCCTTTTTATAAGCCTCCCCTTGCTGGGCATTCAAGCAACGCACTCGATTATTTTCTTGTTTTTATTTCATCCAGCTTCGTTATCTGATCTCATTGTTTAGAAAATAACAAGTCATTTATCCATGCCATTGAAGATAGACAGGATTGCGAGAGGATTCAGAAGAGATTTCTGATGTCGTGAGAAGTGTTTTGGAACATGGCCTTCAATTGGGGTTCATTTTAAAAATATTTTTGAAAAAAATTAAAAATAAATTATTTTTATTTTTATTTTAAATTATTTTTTTTATGTTTTTAAATAATTTTAATATACTGATATTAAAATTAATTTTTTAAAATAATATTTTAAAAATCAGTATATTAAAACTGGATTTGAGCTTAATCTTCGTCTATGTTTTTTCTTTTCTTTTCAAATTGGATTCTTAGCAAATGTTTCCATTTTGTTTTACTATATAAAAGAACATACTGTAATGACAAATAACTTGAGATCTGCACAATAAGTTTCAAGTTCGAGTCAAGATATGCATTCAATGTAAAAGTCTGAGACAAACAATATTTTACCCACTCATTTGACTCCACAAAATACATTTTTAAGGAAGTAAAGTTTCCTCGCATTAAAAATAAAATATAACACTTTATATTCTTGCTAAAAAAAATTCAATACAAAATGGGATTATCTATATTATTGTCATTGTATTATATTTAGAGATTAATAAGTTCTTATATCAAATATCACGACTTTTCTATTGAATTAAAAAAAAAACCTACTCACCATGGCTAACTTATTTTTCTTTATTTTACTTTTACATTTCAAACATCAACAAGTCCACAAGAAGCCATTATATTCCAACAACGAAAATGAAGGAAGGAGTTGATTCTACCACCATCTCTTGATTTTTCATAGGAGGAAGCAGGCAAATCAAGCAACACGTCCAGCACTTGAAAAACACCAATCATAAAAAAAAAAAAAAAAAAAAATTCATTGGAGATGGTACTGTCGTGACGAGGAGTGATATGGGAAGAAAAGCCGACTCCTAATTTAAAATTTTGACAAAGTCCGAATCACAATCTCCATACCTCGTCTCCACACTCAGAAGCAAACACAAGATCATCTCAAGTCAAGTGTTATCCGACAATAACAATCTTTAATCATGAAATCCTCTGCAGAGAATAATAAGGATATCTGTAAGCACGCACACAGATAAAGGAGTTGAGTTGAGACTCTTCTAGTTGAATAAAACAATGGTGCAAATAAAAAATAAAATCAAAAGTCTCGCAATACGCATGCATTGAAGATTCTGTTGGAAAATTTTCTGATGAACAAAAAAACAATGTTCAGATCATTGTCAGGAATTGTGTCTTTGACGTGATAAACAGACACTGTTCAAATTAGTGTCAAGAACAAGCCAATTTTCCAGAATTACTTAAGAATTGGAGACAAAATACTTAAGCAATAAAAAACAGAACAAGGGGCAGAATTTCTTGTTAGGTTATTGCCATCCCTAAGTTTTTATTTATAGAAGAAGATCAACATTACAAGAATGGTAATTCTAGTCTATTACAATCTCTTCTATTTAAACATGAAATAAAATCTTCTTAACTACGAAAATAAAGCAACAAGATATGATCAATATACTTTGATCTTAATTAACTTAAACACAAACACTTAAATTAAAACGTGATAAAAACATAATAAAGGAAATCTTCAATGATTTGTTCTTCACGGTTCTTGCCACTTCTTCTTCAGTGTGCATTCTTAGAATCAGTTGCATTTGATCTTCAATCTTCAACAGCTTCTTCATATAGCCATCAACATATTTAATAATCAATTGATTGTCGCATTATGTTAATCAATCAAGTGATTCTTGAAGCTCTTGAAGGGAAAACCAGGTTTTGAAATCAATTTGAATGTTTTTTAGGATTTAGAAAAATAAATTAATAATTAAAAACTTGAGCGGAAAAATGCACCAGATCCTTAAAATCCAATGGCCAAAAATAGTCTTTTGCAAAAAATCAATAGATTTTGTATTCGATTAGTTCATGCTGTCAAAAAGAGGGAAATTGTGACTTGAAGAGAGATAACAGTTGATCTCATCTGTTATTTGGTTCAATTTAGATAAAATATATATTAGGGTAATATTTTTCTAATTGGATATCATTTTTTTTACTAAAGAATTAGGGAAAAGAAGCAGTGTAATTCACTTTGCACTTATGGACATGTAGCTTGTGGATTGCACTATTTATACTTTATATAAATAATGCTTTTTTTTTAAAAAAAAATTGTATCATCAAACTTTACTTCTTTCCAATACAATCCATCTTAGTATGTTTTTATGTGTTGAATTTTCCCCCCCTCTTTGCATGTTGTTATGTAGTCTAAGCATTAATGAGTCTTTTTATGATATATTAAAGTTCAATTTTATGAAATAGAATTTTAAGTTGTAATTAAAAAAATGAAAAGAATAAAACTAATTTGTCTCTCTCCCCTTTTCTTTTAAAAAACATACCCAAACTAACATCTAAATAAAATAAAAATGTATAAAACAAAATAGTCAATCAAGGTTAAATATCTACACAAGCATTTTATGCCGTGTGACCTTGATCATAAAGTCCAAGTTTGATAATATTTTTTATATGCTTTTGCAAAAGCATTTATTATGATATGTATTAATGGATGTTGAATCGAGATTTTTAACCATATCTTCTTTTCTAAATACTGATTAAAGATAGGGCAATAACAATGTATAAATAATGTACCTTATTTTTTTTAAGCACAGATGTTAGACCTAGAAATGTTCTCCCAAGTATGGGGATTGGACCAATATAAGAACAAATTCTACATATAGACATAAACTCATGAAAACAAATATGGAGATAAAATAATTATATTATAAAAGAAATATGATGTACGTGAAAAAATAATACTTTTTCTAGGGATGTTGTATTTTTTTTTATGGCAATAACAAACTTGACTTGTGTAACAATAAACTCAACCTACATATTAACTTGAAAGGCCCTAGCTTCAAGTAGCTCTTATCTTACAGGAACCACTTGGTTATAAAAGGTCTTAAACCTTACTAAAGAAACTAAAACAGATCGCTAATCCCTGTTCATCTACTGCTCATGCTCACCCATTTGTACTGTGTACTGGGGTGCACATTCCGCTACGTCTCACATTTAAATTTCACACTGCGCCTACCTTTTAAAATATAACTGACACGCCTACCTGTTAAGAAATCAAAGATGCACATAACTCAAAAAGGAGCCACGTAGATATAGATGTGTTAGAGAAGAGGGTAATGAAATTTGGTGTGGAAGTAGACAAAAAAAAAAGAGTCCATTGTACGTAAATAAAAAAGGAGCCACGTAGATATAAATGTGCTCAAGAAGAGGGTAATGAAATTTGATGAGGAAGTGGACAAAGAAAGAGGTAATTACATGGCATTCAATGTATGGCCCACCACTGTACGGTCAAGAGCTTTTATAATGCTTCTTCTTCTTTGTTTATTTTTCTAATAATGGTGATATCCGGGCAGTTTACGCATGATATAATTTTTTTCATTAACAAAAACACTAAAACACATCGTTGTTTCACCGTAGAATCACTGTAGCTCCAAACCCGTGTGCACAGTTTATTGACAATTTGATCCGGTGTGTCAAGCGAGTTCGTCTGCCTTTTTTTCCCGTTCATGAACAGTGTATTAGTGGTTTTACCCCCCGAAAACGACAAAAAATGCCGCCGGTTTCAGGGGCTCCTCGATAATTGACCATTTTCGGTCCAGTCCGGCCCAGTTCTTCTGACCGGTTTTTTAATTTTTTCATATTTCATTGAACAGTGCATTAAAGATTTTATTTTATTTTTCATCGGATTACTGTTGGCGTGTCGTCCGTCCGTTTCCGCGCTCACACGTGATTTGGGAGGCGCGTGCGGCTTCATACGGCGTCCAAAAATGTCCAATCGGCGTCTAGAATGGTTTTCCGGCATGTTCCCTTCCACCTGGTACGGCGCGTGTGTCACTACGATTTCCCGACACGTGCCAATGATCGTTTGAATTTTCCCACCACTTTCTCTCTCCTGACTGCGCCAGATGACGTCAGCTAAACTGTTTTTTTTTTTGTCAAAATTCATATCTGTCTCTGACCTTTATAATTTGTTCTTCTGGCCCTTATTGCTATTATATAGGTTTTGATTTGTTTCAATTTCGTCCTTCAATTGAAATAGATTATATATTGAAGTTTCAATTCGGTACTCATGCTTTTAATTTTTTGGGTTGGGCTGGAATTCTAAATATATTTGGTATCAAAGTTTTGATTGATTTCAATTTCATCATTCCATGCAAATTTATTATAAATCCTTAATATTTTCGGTATCAAAGTTTGATTTTATTCAATTTTATCCTTCTATGCAAGTTAATTATAGATTTCAGTTTCATTTCGATCCCAAATCTTTTAATTCTAGGTTTTGTTTTAAATGATTTAATTTCAATTTTTGGATTTACTTCAATTTTATCCTTTAAATTAAATATATTATTTAAAATATGTCAAATTAATTATATATTTTTATATTTATGTCAAATTAAAATATGTGAAACCAATTATATGTTTTAATATTTATTGAATATTATCGCCTAAAAATTTATAGAGAGAGAAAAATATGACCTAAGATTGTCCTTTAAATTAAATATATTATTGAAAGTATGTCAAATTAATTATATATTTGTATATTTATGTCAAATTAAAGTATGTGAAACTAATTATATATTTTAATATTTATTGAATATTATCGCCTAAAAATATATATAGAGAGAATAAAATGACCTAGAATTTTTTTCAAAAAAAAATTAATATCAATATTCTTAAATACATTTAATATAATAATATGATTAATAAATATTATATAAAAAAATTTGGCTTTGAATTTAAATTTGATACTCTTTTGTTTAAGTTTATTTCATAAAAAAATATTTACAATATTTTCATTTTTAATATTTGAAATCTAATATTAATGGGAAAAAGAAACAACTCAAAAAAATATTACAAATTTACTTAAGTTATCTACAATTAAAAAATATGCGAGTCACTTCCCGTTTTGATTACACTGTTCTTTTTATACGGCAAATAAGTCATTATAGCATGCAAAATATTTAAGTTTATTTCTTTAGAAATTTACAATATTTTTATTTTTAATGTGTCAGATGTAATATTACTGGGGAAAAAAACAACTAAAAAAAAAGTTGAGAAATTTACCTTGATTATCTACAATTAAAAAATATACGAGTCACTTCCCGTTTTGATTACACTGTTCCTTTTAAACGGCAAATAAATTAAGTTTATTTCTTCATAAATTTACAATTTTTATTTTATTTTTAATGTGTCAGATGTAATATTACTGGGGAAAAAAAACTAAATTTTTTTTTGACAAATTTACCTAGGCTATCTACAATTAAAAAATATACGAACCCTTCCCATTTCGATCACACTATCCCTTTTAGACGGGGGAAAAATTAATTTGTTACATATTTTATCTATTATAATTTTACTAATTAAATATTTAAACAACTAATTACAACATGTAAAAAATCAATTAGTTTTCTACATAGAAAAAACCCTAACGCAATGCGCAGACAAGCATACTAATTATATCACGCAAAAACTCATCTCTAACATATTTGATCTATTGCAATTTTAGCAATTAAACATTAAAATAATTAATTAAAGCACGCAAAAAATATAAGTTTATTTGTGGAATTTTTTTTTATAATGTGTCAATCTAATATTATTGGAAAAAAAAAACTCCGAAAAAAATTACCTACGTTATCTGCAATTACAAAATATACGAAGCACTTTCCATTTCGATTATATAGATTTTATCAATTATAATTATACTAATTAAATATTAAAATAATAAAATACAATACATATAAAATCAATTAATTTTCTACATTGATAAAAAAACCCGGCGCAACGCACGGGCATATCGCTCGTGTTTCCCTAAAACCCAACTCAAAGGCAAGACCTTGGTCTTCCATCTTAGAATACACCATCTTAATGCTCAACAATCCAATAATTACAATGACCTTTTTCCTTTTATAGTTTTCCAAAGACATCTTCATTTCACTTGTTTGTGATTTTGATTGCCTTTACATATATTTTTTGATCACTTAAACCTTCAACATAAAGTCCGCCAAAGAAAAATATTAAAAGAGATAATTATCAAATCAAAACAAAAAAGAAATAATATTTTTTTATATTAAATGTTTTAGATAATTAAAATTAAATGATGATGAAAGCTGTCATCAAACATCATAAAGATGTTTGATGGGATGATGAGGTCTCCAGTGTTCTTACCACCTAAAAGTCAACCTCTTTAAGGCTTGTTCTCCTTTTAACCATAGCCTCTATAAGTTATCTCTCCTTAAATATCAAGGTTGGGAAATCAAATAAATTACAACTTAGAGCCAAGTCATAGAAAATGTCCTTAAACTCCTCGATGCCAGTTAAAGTGGAGGCCTAAGTGACAACTTTCTCATATGGTAAGATAGGAAGTTAAGGCAAGGGAAACACCATTATAGGAGTTTTTTTAAGAGGGATTGAATCACTAATTATCATTGGAGTAAAGTCTTTTCTCCTTTGGAGTGGGAAAAGACACCCACAAGAGTTTCCTTTCATTTATTCATATTTGCCTTTACTAGTAGTGTGAGACAAAGACCCCAAGACAAGATTTTAACAGAAGGTTCTCGTGATACATCTCCTCCTCTTTTTGTTATAAGCCTTCTACAAATAAGAATAAGGTTAGAATATGAAACAAAACAAAAAAACAAAGGTAAGATGAATTTATACCTTGCAAAACAGGCTAATAATATCAATTAACCATTTTATTGACTTTATCTAAGCTCATACAAGGCTTGTTATTTACTTTATGGAGGGACCCTATAGTAATTCAAATAACCCCATATTAGTTTCAATCCTTATTGGTGATCGATTGTCAAAATGTATCTTACGAGCAACCATCTCTCCATGACTTTCCATGCAACGTGTTTTTCATAACACCATTGCTCTTGTTAGCAAAGGTAAAGAATCCCCATATATTGTTTCCATTATTTATGCCACCTACTAGTTAGTAACAACTCTTAAAAACATTTAGCATGAGTTTGAGCCCAACCATTCTGCAAAAGTTTTCAAAGAAAAACATGATTGTTCACTCGTTGGGATGTAATTGGTCTGGACCTAACAAGTAGCAGTTGAACATCTTCTTTTATGAATATTTGAAAAAGGATATAATATCCCATCATATACATACATATAAGGGCAAGAATGTTAAAATAACTCTAGCAGGTGTCAAGGTTAATTTGTTGATGCACTCATCAAGTTAAGGCATTTGGTTTATATACTTGTTAGATTAGTGATGGATTATTAATTTTAGATTCACATCACTTATGCTACTGCCGATGTCGTCTTTAGAAGTTTGAGGAAATCACATTCTCTCTCGAGTGTCTCTAATAGAGGAAAAAGATAGACATTGACAATAAGACTTTCTCACCTTCATACCATAGAAGGAAGTTAATACAACACCTTTTATTATCATCAGATCCAATCTAATGGACATGTGTTCCTTATCACTTCTTTTAAGTTTTGGTAGAAAACTGAGCTCATGTAACATTTTTTTAGAAATAGATATGATGTTCTTATAGTCCATGGTCCATTTTTGTTATAATTAAAATAAAGATAGGGAGAAAAGTTCTGATGAAAGAAATATTTGAAGTGTATTTTTTATTTACATTAAGAACAAATATGACAGATAATTTGGGGTCGTATGGTGGGAGTAAATTTTGAAAAAGCACAAAAAGTGAAAGCAAAAGAAAAGTCACGAACAATAATTACTAGGATTATAAAGGAAAAATCTTTTTACTCCCACCATTAGAAAATAACTTTTCATATCATCATAGATCTCTAAAAGTCCACTTAATTACCATATAAAATTTCAGTTAATATTTTGTTTTCCAAGAAACAATTTTTTCTAGTAAAGATAAGTCACTTAGACTTGAAGATTGTACAAAAAATCTTTTAGATAGGATAAAAAAGCTTTCATCATCTATTATTGATAAGAGATTTTTAAAATCTTTATGTATAATACATAAAAAATTGAGAAGCCATTGATAGATTAACATTTTTTTTTTATGCTCCTCCTTTCTACACAAATAAAATAGGTTTATGGTAATAACCCATAATTTTCGGGCTCAACGTTTGGTTGAGCCCAAACATATAAAAACACTATATTTATGAGATTACAATAACTTCATAAAAAACAAGCTTTAGTTCTTAAACAATCTTATATTGAACAATGAAATTAAAAAAAAAAAACTAGAAAAAAATATTGAATTGTTGGAGGGCAAAATTGAAAATATCAATTAAAAAAAGACCCTAAGAAATTAAGCATAGATCAACCAACCAAACACGTGACCCATGTTATACTATTGGGATAACATTATAGAAATAAAATAAAAACAAAATCACAACGTTCAATTAAAAAAAGTATAAAAAAATGAATAAAGCCAACTTATATCAACTTGCTAAACACATGACCAAAGTAATACAATTAAGATAACCTTATAGATATAATTTTTTTTATGAAATTTAATTTCCAACTAACCCAATATTAGAGGATAAAATAAAATAAAATGACAAAAAAAAGTTGACAGAGTCAATTTGGATTAACTTGTTAAACTTATAACCTAAATAATAAAGCATGATAAATTCATAATAAATAAATAAAAAGAATTATGAATCCCAACTCTCAACATATATTTGATGATGAAGGTTAAAATAATAGAAAATTCATGAGATTGATGTATAACTCAATAAAAAATTACAAAATATAATTTTCATAAATATTAAAAAAATTATTCTAAAATATATTCTAATAAACAGTATGCTGTGGCAACACAGATTTAACAAAACGTTTGATTGTTTTGTGTCATTAGAAGTAAATGTCTATTGGAGAGTTCTTGTAAGAAGACGTCGTTCCACGTTAAAAACAACAACAGTCTCATTGGTCCCCAGTCTTTGGCGCCATAAGGAAGATAAAGGTCATTCGATGGAATCAAACCACGTGGCAAACAAGGAATAGCCGCCTTTTTGCCGCGTGTTCCCGTTTGACAAGGTCAAAAACCAAAGTATAAACGACATTGTTGCCCTGAATATTTATCAATGTTCCACTTCAACCTCATAGCTTAAAGTTTCCTTTTATTACCCTCTCTCTAATCTATATTTCTATTTATTTTAAGTTTTAATTTTTCCTTTTCTACTAAATACAGTAACTAACAAAAATATTACCTTTTAAAATTCTTTTACCTCTCAAATCTTCATATATATTGCAATATAAGCATAAAAAAATAAAAATCAGAATAAAAACCTAAAATAAAAAAATTTAAAGGTAAGATTATTTGACGGTTAAGACCTACATTGGAGCTTCTTGGAAACTATAAGGGCAGGGTAAAATTTAAAAATATTAAAGTACAGAGTATACAATAGAATACTTATGAGCCTATAAGGGCTAAAACGAAACTTACCCGTCAAAATTTCAAAAAAAATCAACTGCCTCGAATGTTACCCTCACTTCTGAACTTCCAAGTCTTTCTCCAAGTAGAAAGACTTTAATAAATCGAAGACCAATTCAATGATCGGTATTCAACTACAAAAACCCTCTCCAACTAATCCAATACTACGTACTAAAACCCCACAAGTTAGTTTTTTCACTCGACACAGCTATCTGCTTGGACTCTTTTGATGGCGAATAATCGGCTTGATGCTCAATCAGCAGCGGAGAAGGCGGTGTCTGTGATTGGATTTGGTTATGATTTGACTACAGATGTCAGATTGTCATATTGCAAGCCAGGTCCTTTTGGGTCGAGATTGATCGAGCTAGACCTGACTCGAAACCAAAAGCTTTTGGTTCCTGGTGGGGTTATTGTTCAAAACGTGCCTGATGGTATCAAGTGTGATAAAGGGGAGCGGACTAGGTTTCTCACTGATGTTCTCTCTTTCAATCAGGTATGTTATCAATTCGGATATTCAAGATTTTTCTGTGTGGTTTGGGAACACATTGATGAATTTGGAAACATATATATGGCAAGTGTTTTTTCAAGAATGAAACGGTTGCTTTTTTCTTATTCTTTTTCTAGTATTTGGTGTGTGCTGAGTGATGACCATCAGATCAATGGTGCTAAATTAGGACAGTGACTGAATTTGGATCGATAAGAGACTACCCTTATTCCAGATTTTAGGATTGTGATCACGAGTTTGATCTAAAACATGTCTGGAGTAATCTCTAGATTGATTCTAATTTTGTGTATTGTTAATCTCATTGTAGATGTCGGAGAAATTCAATCAGGAATTGTGTTTATCAGGTAAAATTCCCTCGGGACTGTTCAATACCATGTTTGACTTAAGGGGTTGTTGGCAGAAAGATGCGGCTTCTGCAAAAAATCTTGCCTTTGATGGTTGGTTCATAACACTATATAATGTTGAGTTGGAAAAGTCCCATATAACATTGTCTGAAGAGGTGAAGCGTGAAGTGCCTGCTACATGGGATCCTGTTGCCCTGACTGAGTATGCTCTTTTAAACTCAAAGCTGATCAACCTGTTTTAAACTGCTCTACTTAAAAATGATTTTGACTGGACTTTTTTCTTGTTATGAATAAAAAAGGGATTTCAGGGAAGTAAATGGTTTGTATTAAAATAAAACTTAAAGTCCAACATGCATTTTTTTATCCTTGTGCATAATCCATTTTAGCTCCAAAAAATAGCTCATTTCAATTTGCCATGTGGCCCATGTTCGATTTTAATATTTACAGAAATAAAACCTGTGATTTTGATGAAATGAAACCCCAATCAACCTATTGAGATTGAATCAATGTTGATCTTGAATAGCATGATTTTCCAGGTTCATTGAAAAATATGGTACTCATATTGTTGTTGGGGTAAAGATGGGAGGTAAAGATGTGATACACATAAAGCAGCTACAAAAGTCAAATCTTGAGCCCCCTGAGGTGCAGAAATTGTTAAAGGATTATGCTGATAGGAGGTTTTCAGGAGATGTAAACCTTGCTGAATTATCAGGAAAACCAAAGGTACATTAAATCTCACAAATAAGATACCCATCATTGTCGTGGTCACTCTTTTAAAAACTTATTAGAGAGGATATACAATGCATTGTGCATCACAATTCTAAGGGTGAGAAATGACTGAATGATTTTTTCTTTCAAATTTCCAGTAATTATCACGGGGCTTGTAATGTATAGGAAGACATGATGGTGACTGACTTTTTCATTAAGGCATTCATGTTTACTGTTTCAGGATGAACAAATTATGCCTTGGGATTTCCATGGAGTATTTGCCTATTCGATTAGGCCACCTGTCATTACTTCCATGAAGAATGAGGTGAGCTTCTTGGTATATGCTGTAACAGATGTTTGAGGCAACCTGCCCCTAAAAGGTCAATATTTTTATGTAATGAATTTAATTCTTATGCAGCATATAACGAGCATTTGTATCCGAAGGGGAGGTGTGGATGCTGGCCAAAGCCATAATCAATGGCTTTCAACTATATCAGAGTCGCCAAATGTTATTTCAATGTCCCTTGTTCCTATAACTTCTCTTTTGAGTGGTATTCGGGGCAATGGATTTTTAAGCCATGCAGTGAATCTCTACCTTCGATGTATGTACCTACCTCTCTATATTCTGGTCTCTCCATGGCATTAGTGTTTTGAGCATGCTGCAACCCTTCATTCAATGAATATGTAGGAGTTTAACAAACAAATGAACTGCATTCCATGATTGAAGGGTTTCGACACGAAACTTTGCATGTTTTCTGGCTAGACACTTTTGAGTTTGAATTTGATAGGCACATTTAGCCTAATTGCAGTTTTGTGCCTGGTTGGCTTTTTGGCTGTGTGGTAACCATTTCCTGATCACTCCTTGCATAGATTCAACTGGATATCAGAGGATATGCAATTGGTTTGTGAACTATTGCAGATGTTGTATAGGTTAATGCATGCATACATTTAGCAGATTTTATGCTCGGTGATTCTAATCATTTGGATGCAGCCAGTTCATTTATATTTGATAAATGATCACACTTGAATTTCATTCATTTATATTTGAGAAATAGTTTCCATTGAACTTCATCATATCCTTCGTGTCTCTATTAGTTTTGGCACCTGTGCTCATGTTTCATCATCAACCATGCAGACAAACCTCCAATAGAGGAGCTCCAACAGTTTTTAGAATTTCAGGTACCTCGGCAATGGGCTCCAATATACGGTCATCTGCCTCTTACTCTTAAGCGCAGAAAACATACAACTCCATCGCTTAGGTTCACCTTCATGGGCCCTAAGCTTTATGTCAATACCTCACAGGTGACTTGAATTGCAGCACGTTATATTTACTCTTAGCATTGATTCCAAGATCTTAAAATGGCAAGTGACTGCTCCTGACACCTATACCTGGATCCATAAAGGTGTAACCTATAAGCCTAGGTGTCCTTTTTAAAAACCAGATAAGATAATCATCTTTAGGATATGTTCACAGCCTGCAGAATATAATTTATCACCAGAGTGTGTGACCATGCTTTTCCAGAATTTAGCAGATAATCATCATCGCAGTTTCACTGTTCTTAAAGATTCTAAATCCATGCATTGCAGGTTGATACTGGAAATCGGCCAGTAACAGGAATCCGGTTATATTTGGAGGGTAAGAGAAGTGACCATTTGGCCATCCATCTCCAGCATCTTTCCTCTCCTCCCAATATGATCCAACTCTCAGATGATCTTAGGCAAGAGCCTACTCATGAACCTGTAGAACGAGGCTACTTTGAACCAGTTAATTGGGGCATATTCTCACATGTCTGCACTGCCCCAATGGAGTACAATGGTGCCCACATTGATGACTCTGCTTCTATTGTAACAAAAGCCTGGTTTGAGGTTAAGGTTGTTGGGATGAAGAAAGTTCTGTTCCTGAGGCTTGGATTCTCAATGGTGACATCTGCAAGACTCCGCAGGTCAGAATGGGATGGACCTTCAACCTTGTCACGAAAATCAGGGGTCTTCTCGATGTTGATTAGCACAAGGTTCAGTGCAGGATTGAATCCCCCTGAGAAGCCAGTGAAAGTGGACTTAAATTCTGCAATTTTTCCTGGAGGCCCCCCTTCTAGAGCACCGAAAATGTCTAACTTCGTGGACACAAACGAAATGGTGAGGGGTCCAGAGGACCCGCCTGGATATTGGGTGGTCACTGGAGCTAAGCTCTGTGTGGAAGGTGGTAAAATCTCAATTAAAGTCAAGTATTCATTGTTAGCCATAATGTCGGAGGAGTCGATGATGTTCATGTAAGAACATGCAGTAGGGAGCGAATTTGTTTATTTGTACTGTTGTAACTGTAAATGATAACAAAGTAAATTTCTTAAAATACTATTCTGAAGGAAATCAGATTCATTAAATGTCATTTGGTCCAAAATAACTTGTAATTTTTTCTTGGTCTGCTTGGCGATTTGCATTTGGTTCTGAGTAAGGGGGGTTTGCTCTGTCTGATTATCAGAAAATACAAAAAACATTGAAACAAGATAAAATTCATAATAACAACTTGCCAAAAGAGTGGATGTAAAGAAAGTATGTTAAGACAGGGAGATGTAGGGTTTTGGAATCTTATGTGAATCAACAGCAACACAACATTGAATTGTTATAATATCGAAGTATAATTTTTAAGTGATTGAACTTTTAATAGTTAAAGTAGTTTTCCCTGTTTAATTATGAAAAAAATTATCACTTTCTTTTGCCTTCTCTTCTGTACAAGTAGGGTTTGAAAATTTATATTCTGCTTCTTACACATCCAATTTATGAACACTATTTTCATCAGCTCAGAAGCAAAAATGTTCTCAAAGCAGAAGCTGCAATGCATTGATGGTTGACAGACAGCCAAGGAAAAAGTCGATTCTCACAAAAGTGGGATTGAAGAGTGAGAAAGTAACAATCTGAAACTATGAAATTTTATTTATGGTTGCATTTGAATAACATTAATGTTTCGATTAGTCAAATAAAAAGAGGTGGAAAGCAAGAACACAAACCATATCTAAAATGGTGGAATCTGTTGTTATCTCTGACAATTATCTCCCTGGAGACTATTTTAGAAATGAACTTGAACACAGTATGGCAGTCAAAACAAATTCGAAGATTCTTTTTCACTCTAATTGGAGCACCTGGTGGGGTAGTAATTAAACCAAAAGCCACCGCTAGTTTCTCGCTGTGGTGGTATAGAAGCTGCTCCTTTTCACTTCGTTCTACGTCATGGAGGTCAATCTCAACCGTAGGAACATATCCAGCTTTCTTCAATAGGTAACTCAGTTCATCAAGCTTTGCATATATTTCTTTACTTCTGGAGTGGCTTCTGTCTCCTACTATGAAGGTGTATACCTTGTCTTTTACCTCAAGCCAACTCATTCCAGGCTCCTTCTTCACCTTGCCGTCTTTCATAAGTCTTCTTACCCGTGCTACTTTATCCCACATGCCAACTGATGCGTAAATGTTTGCAAGAAGAACCTGAGTGCCTGACTTCTCAGGTTCCAAGGCAAGAAGCATCTCAGCAGCTAGTTCTCCAAGATCAATATTCTTATGGATTCTTGCAGCACCAAGAAGCGCACCCCACACCAAGGCATTCGCTTGAAATGGCATTTTATTTACAAGCTCCATTGCCGCCTCTAATTTCCCTGCTCTGCCAAGGAGATCAATCATGCAAGCATAATGCTCTTGCATTGGTTCAATACCAAACAAATTTTTCATTGAATTGAAATAATGTTTGGCTTCGGCAACTAAACCTGCATGATTGCATGCACAAAGAACACTAACTAGTGTTATATGATTGGGAGGAACGCCATCTTTAAGCATCTGCTTGAACAGCTGGAGGGCCTCTTTCCCATACCCATGTTGAGCAAGTCCTCCAATCATAGCAGACCATGAGACTATCCCTCTCACAGGTATTATAGAGAACGCACAATTTGCATCATCTATGCTTCCACATTTGGCATACATGTTAACAAGAGAATCTCCAGCAAAACTGTCTGACATGAATCCAAACTTCAAGATGTGAACATGAACTTGTTTCCCTTGTTCATATGCTGATAAACTTGCACATGCATTCAGGAGAGAGCTACAAACAAATGAATCGGGCTTGATTCCCCTATCTTGCATTTCCAAATAGAGCCTTAGAGCCTCTTCACCCTGTCCGTTTTGAGCATAAGCTGTTACAAGAGAGGTGAATAACACCAAATCTACAACTGGGCTTTCTTTGAATACTCTTGTTGCATCTTCTACGTGGCCACATTTTCCATATGTATCGATAAGGCTATTCACAACATAATTGTCAAGTTCAAACCCTGATTTCAAGGAAAGTGCATGAATTTGCTTGCAAATATAGCTAGCCTGCAAGGCAGCTATAGATTTAAGAACTGTTGATAAAGTTGTTTGGTTGAATCCTATTCCCTCCGTGTGCATCAAAAGAAAAAGAGAAGCAGCTTCTTCATCTTCCTCATTTTGTGAATGTCCTGAGATAACAGCATTCCATGCAATCATGTCTCTCTCTGGCATCAACTTAAAAACCAATCTTGCATCATCCATTGAGTTGCACTTGGAATACATATCTATTAGTCCAACACCAAGAAAAGAATCCGATCCCATATCCATCTTTATCAAGCCAGAGTGCAACTGTCTTCCTAATTCTCTTAGGGCCATTCCAGCACAAGCTTTAAGAGCACTCGATAAGGTAAACATATTAGGACACATCCCAGACTTATTCATTCCCCTAAACAAATCTAAAGCCCGATGATGGTAATCATGCAGAACACAACCAGCAATAATAGCATTCCAAGAAACAACATCAGGTTTTGCAATTTCATCAAAAACACTGCTAGCATCTTCAAGAATCCCCACTTTTGCATACATGTCAACAAGAGCATTCGCTGAGAAGGGATCAGAATCATAGCCAAGCTTTATCAAATACCCATGATTTTTTCTTCCCTGAACACTATCCTCCAAACCTGTGCACACATTTATCATACTAGATAAACTAAACTCATTAGGCCTTGTTCCACTCAAAACCATACCATGAAATAAACTAACTGCTTCTCCATGCATATCACTGTGGACATAACAAGAAAACAGCGCGTTCCATGAAACAACACTTCGATCAGGAATCGCGTCAAAAAGCCTCCTCGCATCCCCGAATCCACCGCATTTGGCATACAAAATAACCAAACTATTTGCAACAAACTCATCACTATCAAACCCTGTAACCACCATAATCCCATGAACTTGCTTTCCCAACACTAAATCCTTAGTGACAGTACAAGCCTTGAGTACACTTGGAAAAGCAAACTCGTTACACTTAATACCTAATAAATGCATCTCATAATAGGCCAAAATTGCTTCCTGACAAAATCCATTTTGTGAATATCCAGAAATCAAAGCAGACCAAGAAACCAAGTCTGGTTCAGTACTTATGTCAAGCAGTTTCCTTGCATACCCAAAAAGTTGACATTTTGAGTAGAGGTTAACCAGGTAGTTCCTTATTTTTGGGTCTTGAGAAAAACCAAATTTGATTACATGGGCATGAATTTCCATGCCTGGAGTTAAAGATTTCGAGGCGGTGCATTTAGAAAGGAGCTTAGAGCATGATATTATGGTGGGTGTCGAGTAAAAATTGACCTTTTGTGTTGTCAACTTTGAGAGAGTAGTGGTGGGTTGTGGGTTTTGGCTAAATTCAATAGAGGTGTTGATAAATTTAGTGAAATAGAGATGTGGGTTTTGGAAAGTGAAGGGCTTCAAAGATAGGTAATGCTGTTGATGACGAGGTTTCCGGAAGTGAAAATAGGAAAGATTCATTCTCCATCTGATCATTAACGATGAGAGGTTTTGTCCTAGTCCTTCAGTAAGGTACCAAGGTTTGCACGGTGGCGCGTGCCTCTTTTTCTTCTTCTTTTTTTTAAGAGCACCATTCGAAGCAGGAGTTTTGGTTTTAGGTTCTTTTTTGGGATCCGAAGTGTACTTAGGCCCTGTTCTTCGTATTTCAGTTTCGAAACCCACCAATTGATTTCAAAATTAGAGGGTCTAAAAATGCAGAGCTGAAGGCTGCAACGCATTTGTCAGGCATCAAACTTGACGATTGCTGCAACATCTTTTTTTTCTTCTACCGGTGTTTCCAGCACCCAACTCGATTAAATTTACAGATTTTTATATTTGTGATTTCAGAAGTTGTTCACGTAAGAATTTCAATAGAAAACATGAATCCAGAAAATATAGCCAATAAAATATAAATCTTAAACCTTTAAAAAAACTATATTACTAAGCACAATATTTTCATTACTAATTAACCTTATAAAATCGATGCTACAGAATCAGTGTCATCATCTCTTCCGTTCAAACTGTTTTTTTTTCAAAGAAAAAAAAAGGCTTGAGTTTTATGAGGGACCCTCCGATTTGGCTCCAAATATAAAAACATTAAAAATTTAATTTAAAATAAAATAAAATAATATTTTTTCAGAAATGTTTTTGAATGGGCTGCCAAGCACCTCCTTAATCAGATTCAGAAATTCCCAGCTCCTTCAATCTTTCAGCAGCAGAAACCTCAGCTCGACAGGGAAGCAGTTATTACGCAATGCAAGCAGGTTCTCATAAGGACCACAGGACAGCTTGAATGGTGATGACCCATTCATTTCGTTTCCCTTTCCCCAGCTAAAAGGAGAAGGTAGCTTGAAAAAAATGAACTTCCTCTAAATTAATCATCCATTTCATTCGATTAGGTCTTGATTTTGAATCAAAATATACTCGACTGGTAAGAGTTTAGAATAATTTAAATTTTATTAGCTTAACCCGGCCAAAAATAACTAAAAAAAATCGAAAACAAAAAATGTCATGTCAACTCACACAGCACCACCCCCGCCCACCCACCACCTACATGCAATGCTTGTTCCGAAAGAAACACTCATCTACAGCTACCTTTGTTTATTATAAAAAAAATAAATTGAAATTCCTCTAAATTAGCCATCCATTTCATTCAACTATCGAGACAACCAAACAGAAACAAAGTCTAATCTCTCTGTTTCCTATCTAACTATCCATTTAGCTGTTGGTGTATTGTGATGTGATAACAAAGAACTTAAAATTTATATTGCAATTCGAGTTTGAATTAAGATAATAAAGCTTAACTCAAGCCTCCAAAAAAACATATAAAGAAACATAGACAGAAAAAGATCTGTGTTGTCTTTATTATACATTTTTGCTATGAAGTTTTTTTATTATACATTTTTTTGTCTTTATTTTTTTAATTTAAAACTTTATTCTGATCGTGTTTTAGTTGTTGGGTGCTAAGAAATAAAAGGGAAAATAACAGGAAAACAAGGACATGAAAAGTGATTGGCCTATGTTATGGCCGCTTTGTTAATCAAATTTGGTGATGATAACTCTTTATATTGGAGAGAATCATTCCATGAAGAAGGTGATTTTGTTTTTTAATATATCAAAAAAGCTGATCGGGTCTATTATTTTCCTTTTCAATTTATTTGATTTTGAGTTTTTAAATTGATTAGTGGGTGTTTTAGAGTTCAAAATAGGTTTATTTAGATTTCTATAATGTTTTTGATATGTTTTTGGATAAAATAAAATGTTGAAAATTGAATTTTTATATACTCAATACTCTCGATTTCTTAATTATAAAAAATACATAAACAAATAATACATCAACTTCCACATAGACAATCTATCATTGGTTAAGATTTAAAAAAATAATAGTATGGCTAACATGTCATTTATTTATTTTTATAAAAAAGTCCATGTTCAGGTAATTACCTTTTTTTTATCACAGTGTTGAGCCTTTTAAAAAAAAATATTTTTTAATTAATATCCTCTCTTATTGCTTAAATTATTTAGTTTAATGTCTTTTAAATATTAATTCATCTTTTAAATTATTCTGTAATTCTTGATGCTTTAAAAGATATTATAATTTTTAAAGAATAGTTGATATAAAATATTTTTGTGCGGTCATATCTTAAAAAAATCATTTTCCCGTTTATATATTTAATCAGCATTAACAAGTCTTATTTAATTCATATTTTTTTATTTTCCATTGGACATTATCATTTAATTTTTTAAAATAACAAAAAATCAGGATACAGAAAATGGGGTCGCATTGCCATCGCCCTATTGTATTTAGGTTAAAAATTAACTCGCAATGTGCACGAGTAGTTTAATCTAAAGAATAAAAAGACAAGTCAGAAGTACAACTAAACAAGAAAATAATTAAGAAAAGCTAAGGTTCATCATACGTATGACAATGTCTGACCTTTGGAAACAAATTTAGACCTGAATTTGATACAAAAACAACTCTCCATTTATTTCAAGGACTATAAATGGCTCTCAGACAATATATACAAGCTAAATCTTGCTTCTAGAAACAGGAAGAAATGCACAGAACGAACGTCGTGACTGCAGGTGCAAGCTACCACCAATGTCCACTAGAAGTTTGCGAGACGAAATTTATAGATCATCTCCTCTTTCTTGTTTGCTTTACCATCCCGCAAATCCCAGGAAACTGTAACACCAACCAAAAACATCAAAAACTGTTAATAACTCTTCAGAAACAATCGTAATATAATGTAGTTGCATGTTGTTTTGTTGCCAAAAATCATAAATGACCAGCACAATCTGAAAGAATTTGAAAACCCAGAAAGGAAGAAAAGATCAAGATCACTGGTCAATTAGAGAAGAACAAGCCAGTCCCGAATCCCAGAAAACTTTCTTGGATTTGAATTATAAGCAAAATCAAATCAGAACCAAGTAATCTTATCATTTCAATCCAGATGGACTGGGAAAATAAATGAACGAGAAAGGTTAAATTGGAGGTACCTGAGGGAACGAAAGGCAAAGTGGTGGGAGAGAGCATGGAAGAAGAAATTAGCTCCATGAAGAAACACCACAACTCCTGTGCAACTCAACAAAAACAGCTCCATCATCTTTTCCCTTCTTCCCTCTTCGATTAAGATGATGAACTTTTGGAAACGAATGGATGGGTACAAGGCACAAGAAACCGACTGATTCTTAAAAGGGCAAGAAGATGAGGACGGCTTGTCTTGATTTTAGCGGGATGCTTACGTCAACTAACAAATTCTATCCAACAATATTCGCTCTACCAACAGCAGTATTTTAGTCTTTCTTTTGAGGTTTTACTTTTCTACACGAGGACTAGAATCTGATTGGATGATGGTGCGATCAAGCTGTTGGATCTGTGAGGGTGGATGGAGATTGATGGACTTGAGCTCCGTTGAAACAGAAAGAAGAGATTTTATTAGTAGTTGTGGTATGCTGAGTTCTTTTTCTGACACTTTGATAGACCCTTAAAATGCTGTGATATTGCCTTCTTATCTTCTTTTCTTTTCTAATCTAGGGATGCTAAGGCACAAGCGATGACCCGTGGGCGGTTCTTGCTGGCTTTGCCTCACTCACTGGTCGGACGCTAATGTTTTGGGCTGAAGTCAAATGGGCTGTTTTTATTTTATTTTTCATTTATATGTTTTTTTTGTAAGTTTACCCAGTCTATCTATAACCATACAATATTATTTTTACATAACCATTTTACGTCCACTGTTTTAATAAAATGCAGAAGGTATTGCCATTATTTAGATGAAGTGTATATATATAATCTAGCATATCGATCATAGTGGTTAATAAATAATGTAGATGCATCAATTATATGTTTGTTTTTTTATGTTTATGGATTGTCTTAGTATTTTTATGTTAAAAATAAATTTTAAAAAATAAAAAGCACATTATTTTGAAGTATTTTGAAGCAAAAAATATTTTTTTATCACAATAACAAATATTGTCTAAATAAACTTGGTCTAGGTGATGGTTTGGATCATTACTTTCCAACAACTTTTTTTTATTAACGTGGATATCCGGATCAACTTGCGTGTACTTTGACTAATTTCACGGATTCTAAAATTAACAACCATGTAAACTTCTAATGATTATCATATTATCAATCACAATCATATGACTATGACTCGAATATAAGATCATATGAAAAACAAAACCTTAAAGTGGTATTGAGCCACCACCTAAATGGTTAACTTTAAAATTCTTATGAAGAAAACAAGAAAAGAAACAACTTTTGAACCCATCACATGCAATGAATTATAGCAATATATTTTATAAAGTAATACAGCTAAAAAGCTACGTAATAGAAACAGAGAGATTGTGTGCTTTTTCTTATCGTCTTGTCCATCAATGAGTGATGACTTTTGCGTCGAGGTTCACCGGCCTAAAGGTTAATCAGACACAGCCCTCCAGTTAGGCTGCACCGACGGCCGACCAGCAAGCAATAGACCTACACCACCATCAGCGTACATTTGAGGGACACGCAATAAATTGATGGATTGTTGTCCAATCAAAATAGGCAGCCTTCCTCTGTTCCTTCTTTCTCAATTAAGAATTTTGTTTCTTAGACAACAACTGAGTGATTGGAGCACAAATGCGCAATGATTGAAATGTTCAGTAATCTATTCCTTTCCCCTGTTGATTTGGATCAGGGAAAAAATTGGAGCTGTAAATTAAGAATTGCCTACTTTAGAGAGATTATTATAATGTGTGTGTGTGTTCTCTACACTTAGATTGCTCCATTAAAAAAAATCCAAACATTAAATTAGTGTGCTCAGCAACATTAAAAATCATAATCATCATCTCTAAACCATGTTTTAATTTTTTAAAAAAACCTAATAATTGTAATACAAGTGCTTCTAAAGAGAAGGACAAGACAAAGCTTGTGCACTGTAACAACAATCTTTTTAAATTGCTAGTTCGATATTAACAAAACCATTTGAGGTGATCAGTTGCCATTTGTGATTTTTTTTTTTTTTTTGTAAAATGAATCCAGCGTGCTAGTTACATAGGTGAAAAAACAACTGAATTGATTGAGGAATAAATGGATTCCACAATTCCATGACAATGGTTGAAACTGTCCGGTCTCTCAATTTTTGACCTTATCTATAGAATCTACTAAAAAATAGCAATCTCAATACCTTTCAAAAGTTGACAGTAAAAAAAACTCAAATGACTCCATCTTTCATCGCTTGATCTTCATCTAGGCTTGCACTGCCCTACAAAAGGTAGAAGAACAGCATTCTTTCATTTTGCAAGGGAGAGAAGCAGATGGAAAGAGCCCAGGTTATTAAAAACCCAAAATTCTTCATGCATAAATAAAACAAGATTCACTTCAAAGCAATTTCAGTACTGAAGGCATCTTATTCAAACCAATCGCATTTCTAGGCCTTCAAAGCTTCCCTCACTCCTAAACACCTAATTCAAAACGGTCTTCACAAGATATCAGAAGACAAACTTTTATAACATCCAACCGAAAAGCAATCGGCAGCTATCATAACAAAAATCCATGAACACCAACAGCCTAATAGCTACTACAATTAAGTCAAATTCCCCCCCATCAAGATCTATATGGTAACTCGTAATATAATTTAAATTTCACCAAGAAACAAAGGGAAATGTCAGACAACCCACAAAACTAAGCTCACAGCCAATCAATCAAAGCCCGCTGAAAGAAAGTTGTAAATCAACGGGGGAAAAATCATATTTTTTACAGGAAATTTACCTTCAGGCGTCCAACCATAGCTGCGGCGAGAAACGGAGAGCATTGAATTAAGCAAAGCCGAGGAAGTGGCAGCGTGGTATGGAAGCATTGTCTCCACACAGCAACTCATCTCCACTGGTGACCTTCCAAATTCAAAGCCCACCAAGAAAAAAAATCAAAATTTGACCTTAAATGCAGAGAAAATTGTAATAGTGATAGTGATAAAAAGAGTAGGGGGGTTAATTTTTTGGTACCTGAGAATGCGAGGGGAGAGGGGGCTTTGTTTGGAGACGCGAAATGGAGAAAAGGCTGGTGTGGATTCGGGTTTGGGTGTGGATGCCATTCTCGCAGCGGCAGGGGTAGAACGGAGGAAGGATCTAGCAGCTGCGGTGGCGGACATGGCTAATTGGGGTAGAGTGTGAGATTTGGCTTCGAGGGTTTTGCGCTCTGCATTCCTGGATTTTTGGCAGATGAATAACTTAAAAAATATATATATACTCTTAAAAAAAAACAAATTTTCTTGATTTTTTTCATTTCATTTTAATATAATAATAATATTAAAAACAAAACTTTATACTCTAAACAAAAAGCAGAGTAGTTTGTGTGTGTGCTTGTTCGAGGGAAAAGGGTGTGGGCGGGTTGCGTAATCCTCGTAGTTTAGGTTGGTGTTACATTTGTTCACTGTCCTCTTTTTGTTTGTTAATGTGGTCCTCTTTTTTTAAACATCATCCCTTTAATGTTTTGTTGGGAAAATTATTCGATGCTCGTAGAGTTCAAACTCTCTCACTCATAGGAAAATGGGATCCACAAATATTTATGATGACGAGTCTCATTTTCGTGTTAGTGAGAGAGCAATGTATATTAACTTTTCAGCAAGCTCTGCAATAGGAATTTTGAGTTTGCCACCGGTGGAATTGAATATTAATGTCCAGTTCACAAAATAGAAGAGAACAGGGATGATAAGTGCCAGCGATGTTATTTCCCTGTCAATGCCTCGTCTCGCGAGAAAGAATCATTGTCTGGACTTGCTCCTGCTTCTGCTCATCTTCTCTAGGGTGCCAACTAGTAAAGGAATACAAATTCCTTGAGAAATATCTGCCCTGCGTGCTCCAGAGACTTCAGAACTTGCTGTCCTAATTGCTCCAATGGCTATTTTTTCTCGTTCATCAGCATGGACTCTCCTCGGGAAGTACAAACCTCCATTCCCTGGTCTAATTCCAATTAGCCGGCCCAGTGGCACACTACTATCCTGGAAGAAGGATGCTGTTGACTGTAACATAACAAACAGCAACGCAAGAATTACTTCCAGTGGAAACAACTTCAGAAGTTTGGTTTTGAAGGCGAAAGGAATTTGGTTTTTTTTCTCAATTTTTCACATGATCAGTGATTTGGTCCAGATACTTGTTCGAAAGCATTAAATATGACAGCAGGAAGTAATAAGAGTAAGAGAAGCACCAGCAATGCAAGAGCTTGTCAGGATTCTTTTCCATGATCTCTACTATATGTCCTATGAGGAGATGAATTGATACAATTTGTTCAGAAATCATTCCCGCCGAGTTTAGGCTGGAAGGATCGGTTTACCAATCTAGCAACTGGGATAGTAAAAGACACACACATACTTTCATACAAAGAACATCTAGGGGAAGAAAAACAGATTTTTACCTCAGTGTCAAGGTTGGAGGATGAGAACGAAGAGAAACTAGATGAGCGTATGCGCGAGGAATACGGTTCTGCTGGAGCATCCTGTATTGTCTCCATCACTCGAAATCTTGTGTTCATTAGTCCAAGTGGCCATCCATTTGATGCCTCATTTCCCTGGGAAGAGACATTAATTCAAAACCCTACAAATTGTAAACTTAATTTTCAATAGCAATTAGAATCAGTACCGAGTAAAATGAACTCCAAAACGATTCTAAAAATACAAATCCTTCCTCTGCTATTACAAGCAGTTTTCTCGACCAAGACAAAATCTGTGCATAGATTTATATGCAAACAAGCCTGGGACACAAGCTGTCTTTAGATTTGAGGTTCTGGTACTCTGACCACAAACTCGAGACATTCTAGGCAGGACTTCCCCAGTCCGTGGAAGGTTATAAATACATTCTGAAGTTCATCAGACACAACCTCAAATCACCAAATGATGGCCATATTTCTCCTCTCCATATACACACAACAAGCTGAAAAGAGTACTGATCGGAATAATAATCATTGCATCCGGCTGCAATCGGAAATGTGCCTTCTCAATATCGTGTAAATCCCACATGTCTAGCTGTAACCATGAAATGAATGGCTGTAACCATCAGTAAACTAATCAATAACCAGCATTATTTTCCAGAAATCAATTCCATGGGCCGCCAAAAAACTTCCCATAGCAGAATAAATACAATTTGTCATTTCAGGAAACTCTCTTCCCTACCTCATTTATTACGAGAAAACCTCACTCAACTCTATATCAACAATACAATCTAGTATAGATATCCGAAAGATTTCCCAGAAAGGAAAACGGAGAGAAACCTGCATCAGACTGGAACTAACAGAACATACTAGAAACATATGTATTAAACTTGGCATGCATCAAATAAGAAGTATCGACACTAAGAAGAAGAAATCTCACCTCCGCTGCCATGATGCCTGTTTTCTACAGCTCCGTCCACATGGAACGAAATGGAAGAGGTAGAATATGGTCACAGAGAATTGAATCACTCTAAGTAAGAAATTGTGAGTGACAGGACCAATGAAAGGGTGGAGGCTGACTCCAAATTCTTCCGTAAACCAGAGGCAATCAGTGTGGGACGGGTCCCACGTATACAGTGTTTCTTTAATTTGAAATTGACAACCACCACCAAGACTTCAACCATTTAACTTACCGCCATATTAAAACCTCCAATTTTAATGATCGTAATCAATAAAACAGTCCAAAGTGAGGTAGAAGTTGGGTTAAATGATCATAAACCTCCAATTTCATGACTTCTGGTTAATGGGGTCTTTGCCCACCTGCCAAATGGTTGATCGGAAGAAGCTTTACCTTAAGTAGGACACAATATGTGGAGTAGCTGAAGCATCAAACAGGACCCCTCTTTAAGTCCGTAGCTATCAAATAGCAACCGCTGAAAAGTGGCTGCTCGCGAATTATTTTGTCGACAAGGAACTGATTGCGTAACTTCTGCTTTGTGGAAGAGAAGACAAATCTGGACCTAGCTACTATCTTAAAAATCTAATAAAAAAAAA
The DNA here is from genome assembly GCA_009078335.1 of Salix brachista. NCBI lineage: Eukaryota > Viridiplantae > Streptophyta > Magnoliopsida > Malpighiales > Salicaceae > Salix > Salix brachista. The sequence continues at coordinate 2,584,898 of CM018575.1, forward strand.
CAAAGAAGAAAAGCTCATACAATTCTACTAAGACAATTTGTGCTGTTTCATGGTCATTTCATTTGGACCGTTGCTGGGGTCTATTATAGGTCTATTATTATTATATATAATAGCCAACAAGCAAAACAAAAACTCTGGGATCATCGTAATTTTTATACCAATACTTGTTTGATAAATATATATATATATATATATATATATATATATATATCAAAACATTAAAAAAAATAAAAAAAGTTTTTTATCAGGTTTGCTGGGAGTCATATGGGTATCAGGTTAATCGAGGTTTTTTTATATCGTCTCGCCACCATTTTATATTTTTAATAAAATGTAAATTTATTCAATTTCGAGTTAACCTAGTTCAGTTCCATATCAACTCAGTACGGATACAGGTTTAATAACCGGGGTGTCATCCGTATTTAGGACGTTAGAGACATTGATTAAGTACAGTATGTGGGCAAGCCTATTAATGTGACATTCTTGAAGACTGGTCTGCCTTCAATACAGGTGAAACATACTGACACGTGGACGATAAATGTATTTCGAGAAGTATTTCAAAAATATTTGAGAAAACAATTATATATAAATTTTTTTGTTCTAATATGTAATTATTAAAATTATTTAAAAAAAAATAAAAATATTATTTTAATATATTTTTAAATAAAAAAACATTTTGTATTACACCTCTAAACACCAGCACAAACAGTGGGGGGTCGGACGAGCAATAATCAACGGTGCTGAGTTGCACAGATACAAACTACATGGTTAGGGCCTATGCTGACATGGGAACAGATGACTGGCCCATCAAGCGAGAAGGAAAGGAAATGTTAAAAAAGTGAGAGGTCACGATCAGATGGCAAAAATGCGGGAACCAGAGGCGTCGACGTGGCAATGAATTATGAGGTTGAAAAGTAAAGGTTTGGTGATTAGCAAGTGTAAGGTAGTGGTTTATTAGTACGGTGCCGACATCTTCATTATCTACCCTGCGGTAACTCTTCTCTTCTCTTCTCCTCTTCTCATTAAACATTTTTTAAATGCCCCAATTATTCAAAATGATTATTTTCAAAAATTACAGAATGCCTCTGTTTTTTTCCGGGTCGGGTTGTTTTTTTTTTCCAGAATAAAAAAACAGTGCTAAAGCATTATTATTGTATTTTAAAGAATTAAAGCAAAATACAAGACTCAATATTATAAAAAGAAAACTAAAAAAGATAATAATAGTCAATGCCTATGAATAAAAATATGAAAGGATGGATTCTGGAAAAAAAACAATTAAACAAATATTAAAAAACAAAGCATCACCAAAGTCAAATGAGGCTGTCAAAACCCTCTAGTAGGATCGGGTAGACAATATAACATTGTATAAAACATAACATGTAAAAAATAGTTTTGAAAATAATTGAATTTTGCATCACAAAAAAAATTCACTGAAATAAATTTTTTACCTAGATCACGAGACAATAAATAAGTTCATTTTTAAAAACAAAAAGCTTTGAAGGATATAATCGGGGGGAAACGACATCAACTCATGTTAACTTTTTCAAACTGACAGTAATAGATTACTATATAGCTAAAACAGGTCGGCCAGTCCACTGTGCACGCAGACTCATGTGCACTGTGGACTGGTCATTTTTCACCATTGCGTCGCGCGTGTATGTGCACCTGTCTTTGTTTTTTTTTTTTGCAGAGATGGTATTTATCATTGCTATGGTGAAAATGGAAGAGAAAGAGTCTGTGGCCGAGCGGCCCCTGTGCGCTCGAAAGCGCGCTGGAAATTCCAGGGCGCAGGGGTTCGAACCCCTGCGCCACCAATTCAACTTTCTTACGTTTTTTTTTTGCTTTTACTTTTTTTTTTCCTTTTTTGTTTTTTTTTTATTATTACGTTTGTTGTTATTTGTTTTTTTTTTCCTTTTTTGTTTTTTTTTAATTATTATTAGAAAAGCAACTGTCTAATGAACTTTTTTTTTTTTAATTATTATTAGAAAAGCAACTGTCTGGGCTTTTCCTTTTTCTTTTTTTTTCTTTTTTTTTATTATTATTATTCTAATGAACTTTTTTTTCTTTTTTTTTTATTATTATTCTAATGAATGAAAGTGGCAGAAATTGGTAAAACAGTAAAAAAAATTGAGCGAAATCTAAGACCAGACAAATAGAAAACAAATTCAAAATAGAAATTATTAGGAAAAACATAGCAATTATTTGATAAACATTAAAATCTGTTTTCGTTTATTTTTCACATATTTAAAGAACAGAAACAAATAAAAATTCCGGTTAAAATAAAAAAACATAAAACACATTTTCAAACAGTATTGAATAGTGAAAATTATTTTTTACTCATCCCGCAACGTACAACATATATTTTTTTTAAAAAAATTAAATTAAATGATTTTTTCAGCTAATATTTTTTTTTGTTTTATCATCTATTATATTTTTTTTATGTGCTCTTTCTTTTAATTTTTTTTTTAGTTTTATTGTCATTATTTTCAAACCAGATGAATTTTTACCCCTGATAATTATGTTTTTTTAAGTTATTATGATTTTTTTTCTTTTTTATGTGCTCTTTCTTTTAATTTTTTTATTAGTTGTATTGTCATTATTTTCAAATTAGATGAATTTTTTCCCCTGATAATTATGTTTTTTTAAGTTATTATGATTTGTTTTCTTTTATTTATTTATGTTCTTTATTCATCATTAACACAATAATAATAATAATAATAATAATAATAATAATAATAATAATAATAATAATAATAATAATATATTCTTTTTCTTGCTTACTCTTTTGTTAATGTTTTTGAGTGTTTTTTCTTTCGAGATAATTTTTGTATCTAATATTATTTTTGCAATAATAGCAATAGTCATTTTGTATCTAATATTAATGGGGATAAAAGACAACTCAAGAACAAAAAATAGACAAATTTACCTAGGTTATCTACAATTAATAAATGATTTTTTCAGCTAATATTTTTTTTTGTTTTATCATCTATTATATTTTTTTTATGTGCTCTTTCTTTTAATTTTTTTTTTAGTTTTATTGTCATTATTTTCAAACCAGATGAATTTTTACCCCTGATAATTATGTTTTTTTAAGTTATTATGATTTTTTTTCTTTTTTATGTGCTCTTTCTTTTAATTTTTTTATTAGTTGTATTGTCATTATTTTCAAATTAGATGAATTTTTTCCCCTGATAATTATGTTTTTTTAAGTTATTATGATTTGTTTTCTTTTATTTATTTATGTTCTTTATTCATCATTAACACAATAATAATAATAATAATAATAATAATAATAATAATAATAATATATTCTTTTTCTTGCTTACTCTTTTGTTAATGTTTTTGAGTGTTTTTTCTTTCGAGATAATTTTTGTATCTAATATTATTTTTGCAATAATAGCAATAGTCATTTTGTATCTAATATTAATGGGGATAAAAGACAACTCAAGAACAAAAAATAGACAAATTTACCTAGGTTATCTACAATTAAAAGACGATACAAGTCACTTTTATCTCGATTACACTGTTCCTTTTAAATGGCAAACAAGTCATTATTATATGTTTTAATACTTATTGCATATTATCGCCTAAAAATATATAAAGAGAAAAAAAAATGTCCTCGGATTTTTTGCCGGAAAAAAATTATTATCAGCATTCTTACATACATTTAATATAATAATATGATGAATAAATATTATAAAATAAAATAAATGGCTATGAATTTTAATTTTGTGCTCTTTTGTTCAAGTTTATTTCTTTAAAAAAAACAAATTGAATTTTTAATATTTAAGATCTAATATTACCCGGGAAAAAATACAACTCAAAAAAATAAAAGGTAAACAAATTTGACTACATTATCTACAATTAAAAAATATACGAGGCACTTTCCGTTTCGACTACACTATTCTTTTTAGACGGCAAATAAGTAATTATAGCACGCAAAAAAATTATATTTCTTTTTTAAAAAAAATACAATATTTTTATTTATAATGTGTCAGATCTAATATTACTGGGAAAAAAGGCAACTCATATTTTTTTCAAATTTATCTAGGTTATCTACAATTAAAAAATATAAAAATTACTTTGCATTTCGATCACAATATATAGTATGTGAGACTAAGTATATATGTTTAATATTTATTTAATATTATCGTCTAAAAATATATAGAGAGAGAAAACAAATGACCTACGATTTCTTGCAAAAAAAATTAATATCGGTATTCTTAAATATATTGAATATAATAATATGATGAATAAATCTTATAAAAAAAAACTTTGGGTTTGAATTTAAATTTATATTTTAGACCCTTTTTTTTTCCATTTAAGAAACAATGACCTTTCTTTCACATGTATTTTTTATTTTTTAGTGTCCAAATCAGTTGTTCTTTTTTAACCGGGTTTCTTTATTTTTTTAAAAACCAGAGTATCTGTGACAACAAATTTATAATAAATCATTTCACCTTCTTAGCAAATTTTCTAACAAATTTTATCAAAAGTTTTTTAGCAATAGCAATATTCAATCACATTTTGGTTGAAAAAAAAAATTTTCAACAAATTTTATTAATTACAATTATACTAATTAAATATAAAAATAACAAAATACAATATTTATAAAATCAATTAATTTTCTATATAGATAAAAAAAACCTAGCGAAGCGGGCAAATCAGCTCGTAATAACTAAATTGGAAGTACCGCATCTAAAAATCAATTATTTTAAACTCTTCTCGCCCCGACAGATTGCCCCATAACCTTGGCAATCCTTGGTTTACATTGGGTTGAGTTTCAAAGAAATTAAAGGAGAATTATCAAGTGTAATACTGTGAAAAATTCGGGTTGAACCATGAATCAGTTGCCCCGAGGAAAAGCCAATCATGAACCGTTGATTATTTTTCTTTTTGTAAAATGGTATAATTTTTATTTTTTTATAAAAAAAAGATATGATTGAATTGGGTTCACTTAAGTCAACTCATTAACTCGTGACTCAATAATTGTCTTAGATTGACACCTCAATGATGCCTAAAAACAATGGGAAAAACCAGGAAGACCGAATCACAATAAATAAATGTGTAATGGTGAAATAAAAAAAGAAAAAAATAACAATTATAAAAATAAAGATCTCGTTTTAAGAAAAAAAAAACTTGTGAGGACAAACAATAATTTTGAAGAGAAAAATTGGAAAAAAAATCAGGTTAATAAATGAATTCAAAATAAAAAATGAAAATCAAATCGAGAGAATGAGGATCAAATATTTTTAAAAATAAAGATTATAGATTTTAGGATGAAATTGAAAATAAATTAAAATTTGATAAAAGACTAGGAATTAGAAATCAAAACAATAAAGATCGAACCTCAAACTATCATTAAATATTTAATTGAAGGGAAAATTAAAAAGAAAAATCAAATTCACAAAAAAAAAACCAAGATGAAAAAACCAAAACAAAAAATACTAATTTTCATCTATCTCAATGGTGATGGATGAGATTTTCCAAAACTAATTGAAGTCAACCTCACCTAACCTTCAAATCTTACAACACAAATCATGAGACTGAATCAGAAACATAAAAGGCAAGCCAACAATATAAAATTCTTAGCCGACCGAGATAATTACGGATAAACTTGAAAGAAAAAAAAGTAGTTTAAAATATATAGATTTCAAAAGAAACAGAACCAAATTTGACCAAAAAAAAAAACTAAATCATATGGGATGAAATTGAAAAACAATTTTAATTAAGAAAAGGATAAGAGCATTAAGAAAAACAATAAAAAAATAAGAACCACATTTGATATAAAAATAAAATATCAAAGGATATTGAAGAATAAATTGAGAAGAAAATCTCAATTATACAAAAGGATTTAAGAAAAAAAAATAGCAATTAAAAGAAAAAAAAAACATAGTAAAAGCACTTCAATTGAAATTATAATCCTTTTGTATAATTCTCTATTTTCAACCCTCCAATAAAATATAAAATTTAATTTTTATTGCAATTTTAATTATTTTGTATAATAATCATTATATATGTTTAGTATTTTTTTTTCCTTACCTGACATGATGATTAAAAAAACATGTTGTGAAAATACAAAAAAAATCATTGATTCATGATTTTTTTTATTTAAAGGATATTTTAATCATTTCACCATGTATATAAAATGAGGAAAAACTTATTTGTCACTAGTCAATTGGATGACAAGTAATGAATCATGTAAGAAAAAAAACTTTTATACCCCTCGTAGCCGTCACTATTCACAAGATGCAAAACAAACCCCTTTGTGTCTCAGTTTTAGTTAATTTTAATGAACACTTCTTTTCTTTCACAAGCTATTTTTTTTTTTTTTAGTTTTGATTAATATTTCACTCTTAAATTTTATTTTTATCATAATAAATGTTGAGAGCAATTAGATAAAATCACTAAAACTAAAGAGAAGATAGAATGGATATGATTTGGACATGCCATTTTTCAATTACAAAGAAATGATTTTGGTATCGAAGGGTTCAACTTGAAAATAAGAGTTATTTGGAAGTGATTTTTACCTTTAATTATGCACAAAAAAAAAACTATATAAAGGCTTTTAAATGTTTTTTTTATTTAATTCTTAAATGATATATATATATATATATATATTTAAAATCTAATTGTATCATGATCTTCAATATTAGAGCTTTTCATGATAATATTAACAATTAATTTATGAAAAATCATATATGAATCCAATGTGCATAATTGTTTTTTAAAACATCTGCTTATAATTTCAACGAGAATGAATCTATTTGGATATTTTTTATTGTAGCTTTTTCATATATTTTTATTAAGTTATTGTTTTTTTATTTCTGTATAGGACTTGAAAATCATCTAACCATATTTTTTTAATTAAAACTTACTTTTCGAACATGTCAAGTGTTTATTTTTTAAAAAAAAACACCTTAAATTAAAAAAAAAATGCTTCATCAAAACAAAGAAGTAATGTATAAATAAGAAAAGGAGTTTGTGCACCAAGCAAATCCAATCCTCCCTAGTCTTGTGGTGTGGCCCTCTGGACTTATGAGCCGACCATCTAAAAGCAGGGTTCAAGCCATGGTATTTTTTTTTAAATGATATTGATTATTCTCAGTTTAGTAGTTTTTTTTTCTAAAAATGCCTTCTTTTGTCATGTTTTTCTACTTTATCTACTTCACTTTTCCTTTTTCTAGTTCTCAAAAAAAAAAAACCCTGATAAAAGCATAAAAATGAAACAAGCACTGAATTATTAATATATTTAAAATTGTTAGAACTGGATATAAAGCTTCCAAAAGACATATTTTTATGTATGTTTTGATATATTTATATAAAAAATATTATTTTAATGTATTTTTAAATAAAAAATATTTTAAAAACAATTATTACCTAACTCTAAACACCATCTAAAATCAAGAAACCATGTTTCAATCACTGATATCAGCAACTACAGAAACCATAAACAGCAACAAATAAGGTATTTTAAAATTCCTCCTCCTAGTTTCCAGCTTCAGCCAACAGTGCAAAGCCCATATTCAGGCTCATAATATAAATTTGATCACTATTCATGAAGTCAAAATTAGAACTTATTATGATTGTACTTTGATTAAAAGTGACCAGATAATAGCAACAAAGTCGTTGTAGTATAGTGGTAAGTATTCCCGCCTGTCACGCGGGTGACCCGGGTTCGATCCCCGGCAACGGCGTAAAGTTTTTGCTCACTTCAGCGAGAAGTCCTTGTGTTTTAGTGTTGTTGATATAGTTAAACTCAATGATTTTTTTTTTAAATTAATTTTAATATTAATACGTTAAATAATATAAAAATAATTTAAAGTAGAAAATATATAAAAAAAATATTTTTTTAAATCACTTTTGAAACACAATTAAAAACACCACAAACTTTTACATGTTCAAAACATTCAATCGCTCTCTTACTTCAAATTTTCATACAACCAAGTGATACTGTTTCCCTAGCAGAACCTCCTGAATTTATGACAACACAACGGCAGTTCTATTCTATCATTAAAACAGTACCCATGAAGCATTGAAATCAGTGAACTGCCCAACAAAATGTTCAGTTAGTTAGCATGTCTTGTTAACTTATTTAATGGGGGACGATTATAGTGCTGTGACAGTTTCAGGAACTATACTCTTTTTTTTTTTTTTAACTGGGATATCGGGTTAATTTGTGCCTATCTTAATTAAATTTTTGTATTTGTATATATAGAAATTCTCTACACAAAAATAAAATAGATAGATAAACTTGAAGGGAATGAAAGAGATGTTATGGCGTGACAGGAGAAGGGGCGGGTGTGATTATTGCTTTTCCCCTACTTAATAGTTAATATATATACTCCCATCTGCCCAATTCACCCATCTCCATTTCCACCATTCATACCCAACATCATGACTACTAGGTTCCCAATTCTGTGAATCTCGGTGAAATGGGGCTCCATCTTCATTAAGATATCGTACCCATATGATCCAAAATTAGTTGGGGTAGGTTCATCCATCAAGTTCTTATTGCCATGTGAGCAGCTCTGGAGCTTCCCTCACCTAAACATAACAAAACATAGGTCTGAAAGTTCAACGAGTCCAAAAAGTAAAAAGACTTGAAAGCTTGAGAGCAGTAGAGCTCCGGGTCAGGAATAGATCGATTAGAAAATCCAAGCCATCCCCACCAGTCACGGAGCACGGCCACCAAATCTAATTTTGCCATGCCAGTGGTTTACCAGCTACTCAATGTCGGTTTTAGAATAAAATTAAGAACGTTTTTTAAAATAATTTTTATTTAAAAATATATTAGAATAATATTTTTTGGAAACGCAATTCTAAACCGTATCTTAATTACCTCTGGAAGGCTGAAAACTGAGAGTAACAAGTTGACAATGCCGAGACAAAAAAACCTCTTACTCTGGGCTCCATGAACACTAAAGCTAGCAGCTGCACCGACCTGACTTAGATTATGAATTTTCTCACGGTAATCGAGGCAAGTGATTCCCTTTGTTTTGGTGTCCTTCATATGATCTCCGGTAAAGTTGATTAACTAAAAATCATCTGCTCCACTATGCTATGCTATTAGCTGCCCATAGTAGATTAGATTAGCACACAGAACAAGGAATACAGATCGTCCCATGTCGTGAGACTCCTGTTTCTCCGCCGTTGAATAACTAGAAAGCTTTCGATTTCAATAATGATTCTTCACAAAAGCTGCAAGCCACCCCGATTAATTAACACTAATGTAAGATATAAAAAAAGATTACTTTGAAATTAGAATACAATCTGAATTAACTATCGCATCCCATTGTTTAATGGAAGGAAGGAAAGAAATTTATGCGATAGTGCTTATTTTGTATGAACATCTCACATAGAATGTTCATACATATAAGGAAACCCATTTAATTCCTTAAATATATTTCTTCCTGAAAATGGGATATCATGTGGCCAAAAGTGAGAGAATTAAAGAGACGGGACTGTTTCAAGGTGTGATTGATGTTGTTTTTAAAAATTATTAAAAATATATTAAAATATTTTTTTTTAATTTTTTAAAATTATTTTCCACATTAACATATTAAAAATATAAAAAAATTAATTTAAAATAAAAATAAAATTTTTCAATATTTTACAAAAATATTTTAGAAACAAATACAAGCATCACATGCATTGCTGGATAGCAAGTGCCCAACAGAGCACAAGCCAGAAATTCAGTAGTGCAAATCTGAGGTATCGGCTAAGTGCATGTGCCTTTGTGTGGTCGTCATGATCAAACAACTACTTTTGGCAACGAAGCATGATTTCACCACAGAATGGAGGATTTGTACGTTTACTATATAGTTTATACGCGGTCCAAAACTTTAGCAGAATTGAACCCTGCTGATATTAAATTATAAATTAACCCCTCTAGTTTTAAAACAAATCAATTAGTCCTCCTTGTTTTGAAAATTTATCTTCTTATGTTTTAAGTCGATGTTACCAAACTTAATCAAATATTACTTTATTTTAAGAAATCTTCTTTTTTCGTTAATCTTTTCAAAATATCTATTTTTAAAAAAAAAGATAAATGAATTAAAAAATAGATGGGAATTATTAAATAACTATTTTCGTTTTTTTATAAAACAATAATTGATTAATTTCACAAAATTAGAGTCACTTGCCATCGCAATTGAAATGGTATATATTAGAAAATAACTTGAATTGGCATTACCAAGGTTTTGTTAGAGATTATATTTTAAAAGTATTTTTTTTAAAATATAATTGTTTTGCTTTAAATTAAATATTTTGATACTCTTACATCATTTTGATTTGATGTATTGATGTAAAAAACAATTTTTAAAAATATTATTTTAATATCATATTAAATAAATAGTATTTAAAAAAATAATATTTCGGAGATAACCTGCAGCAACTTGTGGCGCAATAAATTGGAAACTCTCCTCTCATGTGATCCATTAAGAAAATGGTCGTTATCGTAATAACTAATAACTTATGGATTGTTTTGGCATGTACGATAGGGTTCATATAGGGATTTCCATTTTTCTCCTTCCAACGCCTGCCCCGTGCCGGAAGGTCAAGGAAGGTGGTGGACCTGATGACAGGGGAGCCGGCCTGCACGAGAGGCGGGACCCATACAGCAGCATGAAAAATGGAATTTAGATGGACTTCATTCGCTCACCAGTATTAGATATAGTTGAAAAATCAACCTCCACTATTATTGTACATCAATTTCGTTAAAAATCATTTCTTGAGATTTAAATATATATTAAAATATTTCTTCAAACTGTAATTCCAAAAAATACTATATATATACTTGGTTAAAATTTGAAAAAGATTAAAAGTAAGTATTTGATATACAGATTTTTATACAATATATTTAAATTATTTTTTAAATGTATTTAATATTCATTTAAAAAAAAAATTACATTTCAAAATATTTTAAGGGGCTAGACTAGCTAGTTCAGGGAGCACGGTTCCTCATTCCCTTCCTTTTGTCTTTATATATCTTTACTAAATCAACTGAAGGATTAAGGTTGAATAAATTTATGATTTTTACTGTTTTTTAAAATGTTTTTATTTAGAAATATTATATTTCTGTAAAGTATATATGTTAGATTACAAAAGTAAAAAGTGGTGGCCTAATTTATAAAATCAAGGGCTATTCACCTAACCATTTAATTAATTAATTAATTACTAATTTTGAAGATTTTTGTAGCTTTCAGTTTGGATTATAATTAAATTGTATTTAATGCATAGATTATTTAATTAACTGGAATCTGGGAGTAATTAGAGGAACAGAAAAGCATTATCCTGTGTTATTTTAAGAACAATATACACTTTATTAGATCAATATTGCTCGTAGCAAAATAAACAAAACATACTCTCATACCTTAGCTTTTGGAAGGATGAAAGACAGTGATAACAATGAAACAAGATCACACACAAAGATCGAAGACCACAACAAATAAATTTATATAGTTTTTTTTTCATCTTTCCCACTGAACATAATTCAATATCTAGTAATTGAACAGAGACCTCACTTTCTTTTCTTGACCATATTGATTAAAATCACGGCACATACTGCTCTTCCTGGCTCTCCTCGAAATCATCCTGGCTGTCGTATTTTTGCATGGAGTTATTGCTGTACTCGTACTTGGAGTTACCGTTGTTGTTGTTGTAATAACCTCTGGTGTTGTAGTTGTTTCTTGAGCTCTGCTGGTACTGATTTGGGTAGTAGTTACTGTTCTCGTTATTGAGGTCATAGTAGTACTTTCCATTTTCCATGTACCTTGTGTCACTCATGCCTTGCTTCTCATCATTCTTGTAGCTATTGGCGCCATTGTTGTACTCGTTGTTGTTATTGTTGTAGCTATTGGCGCCATTGTTGTACTCGTTGTTGTTGCTGTAACTATTGGCGCCATTGTAGTACTTGTTCTTGTTGTTCTGGTTTCCCATGTTGGTGTATTCACTTTCTTGAAGGCTTGTTTCACCAAAGTTTTGTTGCTGCTCCCCATAAGCATTCTTGTTGTAGTAGTTATCGTTGGTGGTGGTGGTGGTGTCGGCTGGATAATTGGTGTAGGTTTCTTGGGTTTGGGTCTGGGTTTTGTAAGGCTGGTAAGTGGTTGTGGTGTGGGGTGCATTAGCTAGCTTGGTGGTGGTGGGGAACTGGGAGGATTCTTGACCATATAGACCATAGCCATTTTGGGTGTCTGGGATGAAGGCTGGATCTAGTTCTTGCTTGTTCAAGCTTTCTTCTGCTTTGCTGGGGAGTGTTTTATCTTGAACATTATTGTAGTTGACGGCGGTGGTGGAGGGAGTTGCGGTGGTGGCGCTGACTTTGCTAAAGAACTGGCTCTCTCTAGCATGAACTTGCACAGAGAAAATGGCGAGGAAGAGAAAGGAAATGAGTTTTGGAGAGGGAGCCATGGCTAAAGACAGGACAGTGTTGCTGTGTATCACTAGCCTTTAGTGGAGCTTGGAGAGTTTGTGAAGGTGCAATCTTTATATAGAAAGACCTTTCAACCACTCTCTCCAATTTTTTCTACAGCATTTTCTACCCTTTAGGAGAAGATGGAGGGAATTGGTGATGATTGTGGTCCCTGCATGAGAAGAAACTTTAACAAAAGAACCCTTTATCTTTATTTTTATGTGATTTATGTGTATCTCTTGTTAATCATGCTTAATTTTCTTTCAGTGCTTGATTATTTTTTTCATAATTAATGAATGCCATCATGGAAAAACCCCAAAACCATGAGTTTTAAATTTATTTCCCCTAGCATCAGCCGATCACTATACAAATTTCATACCAATTAAAACAAAACAATAACTAATTAATACTTATTTACACTAACTCTCCATAAATATCATTCGTATCTTCTAAGCAAACCAAACTAGATTGAGGATTATGACATGGTAACTGATGATGGGCTCTAAGTTATCAAGAATCCAGGGTTTATCGCAAGGAAATTTCTTCTTTTTGACGGGGAGAAGGGGTTAGAGGCAGCAGATTATTCAAGCAGTTAAATGTGAAACTGTTAAAGTGACCTTCTTTATTAAAGATCATGTCTTTTCTTTGATGGGGTTGAATGTGAAGTCCAATTTGGCTATTTCAAGGATGAAAGAGGGATATATGATGATATTCTAAGCTATGGCCGGGTAATTATGCCGTAGATTGTGGTGGGTGGGGCAAAGTAAATAATGCCATTTAGTGCAGACCGCATGTGCCCTCTTCCCTTTGTTCAATTTTATCATACACACACCAAACCCTCTTACTTCGCGGATGGACACCACCATTTATGTTTTGCATGCGCTATTCCAAGAGATGCTTTAATTATTAAAATCTCTCTCTCTCTCTCTCTCTCTCTCTCTCTCTCTATATATATATATATATATATATATATATATATATATATATATATCGCTTAAAACTCATGTGTGCAAGCACAAAATCACAAAGAACAGTTAAGAGTTTATCGCTTGTTAGGTGGATAATTTTGAGATACTCATCCGTCGGATTGATAGATTTTATTATCCAGATTGAAGATCACATGCGAGATAAGAGTGTTATTTATGACTAATTAAACAGCATCTTAATTATTTATCAACTAACAATTCAATCAGAGAGAGCCTCCTCCAGCGGGGATTGAGGCCAGGGTCAGGATGGTAGGGTTTGGAACTTGTATCTGCTGCTACACGCTATCATTTAAACATGAAATGGTTACCATTACTGGCCAAGGAAGCTTCTGTGACTAAATTTACTGGTGGGAAGGCTTCGTTTGTATCTATGTCTACTAGCGAATGCTTCTTGCTTGGTAGTTGTTTCTGTAATTGCGACAGTAATATTTGGTGAGATAGGGTCCAGGTTTGTTTATTACAATCAACGAACATAACCAAACATGATTGCTATTATTAAAAATGAATGTGCATGTCTCTCTGGTGCTGCTCTCACGAGAGTTTTTTCTTCTTCTTACAACAACAATATCAATAAATGTTTCATATCCTTGAGATAATGCATACAATTTTCTGTAACAAATTAGGAAATTGCACACCAGTTGTAACTATCAGTCTTAATTTCCCGTAGTTTTACGTCCTCATGTCACTAATTCATGGACTCCTGAATTTTATGGTAGCCATAACTTGAGGAAAAGGGAAAACGTTAGGAAAGCCACCTTGTCCTTTCAAAGCTAGAATATGAATAGCAATTGTTTAGAGGAGAAAGAAGGTACGGGCAAAGAAGTTTCCATTGTTCGTGCATTTGTCAAGTAGCTGTTAAGGGGTGTTTGAGATTGTGTTTCAAAAATATTTTTCAAAAAAAAATGAATTTTATTTTTTATTTTAAAATAAAAAAATTGATATTTTTAGATCATTTTTACGTGCTGATGTTAAAAATAATTTTTTTTAAAAAATAATTTTTTTAATATATTTCTGAACGAAAAACACTTTAAAAAACAACCACAACCACACTTACAAACAGGATATAAAATATTTTATTTCACACAAGCACTGGTATCCATCCAGATCATAACAAAACGTAGATGCCCCGCCAGCCCTCCCACCCCCAATTCTCACTCGTCAACGCTGGTGGTTTGACCAATCAATTAAAGGAAAAACGAGTTTCGATTTTTGCCTTTTCTTTTTTTTCTTTTTTGAAGTGTTGTTTCTTCCTTGATTAGCGGAGGGAGGGAGCTTGTCAAAGTGGGTGCTGGCATTGGCAATTCGGGAGAAAAAAGCAAAAAGAACAGAAGGGTAAAAGAGAAGTATCCAAAGTTTATTATTTTCCTTTGATTTTTAACTATTGCCAATCCATTCCACTCCGAAGCACATTTGGATTTCAAATTTTGATTTAAATTGAGAGTCAACTGGTATTATAATCATAAATAAATCTATAATAGATCGACCCAACAACAAACTCATCCCACCGTTAACTGCGTGACCTAACTTCAAGCAATGTAAGAAAAAAACACACATCGCACCCTCTTTGGGCCTTCAAAATAGTCCAATTTGTTCGACTTTTGGACAGTGTCGTGGTCTCGGTATTTCTTGCTCACATATGATGCTTCTCAATCGTGTCTTAGTGGGGTGGAATCGATGGACACCACAACTTCTGGTCCTTCCATTTGCCAGGGCATTCCAACTTGTACCATACATACGCAGATCAAAATGACAGAGAAAGGAACAGGAGAAACAATCGGAATACAAGTATTAAAATGATAGCAAATTCAAATTACTGCCGGAATGAATGAAAGATGACTTGCATATGCAAAAGCTACAATCCCGCCAAAAATATCTCTCAAGAATCATGATCAGGAAATGGGTTCCACAGCAAAAGTGAAAACAGTAAGAGATTGGGAACTAATATAGGAATAAAAGGGTTAACATTACTAACAAGTTTTTTCCTTCTAAGCCTCTTCCTAACATGCTCTATTCTTTGTTCATCACCCCACTGTGCTTCCTCTAATCCCTTTGCAAGAATTAATGGTGGAGGCTGTTGGTACGGGCACTTGGACCTCCAAGAAGTTTCAGGACATCCGAATCTGGAGGTTCTTTTGAGAAAGAGAGAGAATCCCCACCGTAGAAGGAGAGAAGGGAAAGTCTTGGTGTCCTTGGCGCAGAGGATGGGTGGATAGTCCCATTTGAGATAGCATGGGATCTGCGTAGAGATGAAGAACTGAGAGTAGAGAGGTGGTGTGGTTGTGGGGCTGGTTAGAAGATGGGTTAGGGCTTGAAGTCTCTGCTCCCATGTCGTGTCTTCCATCGCTTCATTGACCACACTCTCGAGGATGAGGTTGAGATTCGGATAAGAAGTGCCGAGGGAACAAATGCTCGAAACGATTTACTATGGAGGTAGGCCCGCCAAACGCGATGCAAAATGGCCTTTTGGTTAGAAAAAATTGCAGTTCGGCGTGGCGTGTTTCTCTGTTATTGGAGCACTAACGCTGCCTAAAAAAAAAAAAAAAAACACCCCACCGTAGTGAACGGTCTCTACTATTAACATCTCTGGATAAACAGGTGGTGTTTTTTTGCACAGCGAATAAGCAGATGCCTGAGATAAGGAGTGCCATTACTCCTGAAATAAATTGGATTGAAAATAAAGCAAATAAACTGGTGGGTTAACTTTGTTGTGATTCCTATACATTAAGCTTCTACCAGCGAGAATGCAACTGAGTGCGAGGCGCGACAATGGACATCGTACCACACGGTTTGGCTATAAAGTGCCAAATCATCCCCATCCTTGAATTTCTTTATCCAAAGGATCCGTCAACATTTCATATTTATATAAAATCAGTGAGGATTCCGCTGTCCAATGTACAATGACTGAATTTGGGGGCTTAATCACAAGAACCCAGAAAAAACAGGGGGGGAAAGATAAAGGCGGCATGTATAGGCTACCATGCAACGAGTATGAAGCAAAAACTCCATTTCCCATGTTGCCACTAAAATGGTACAACAATATTGATTCGGGCATGAGAACCTGCTAGAAGAACCAGTAGTAACAAAACTCCAGCATGATCGAAGAAGAAGATGAAACATCACTGGCATAGAGCAAACTGTTTCTCTCTTGCTTAATACTAGAGAGGAAAGAACAGGAAAAAAATATTATGCTCAGTGAGTGTACTTGGCTTCCTGTTAATAGAATAGGCTGTGTAACTTCTCTCTGAGGAAACTTTTCTCGACTAGCACAGCTGTGATGAGAGCAATATCCAAGCACTCAATACAGGGAAGATGATTAAAGCAGAAGCCTGTGATTTCATAAATTTCATAGAAATGTTTGATTCCATTAGAAAGAGCTAGATAGTTGATGCAGAGTTGTATACTGCTGTTTTTGTTGTATATAAAAGAGACTTTGGGAGCTGGATAGGTACTCATACCACGAAAAATACTATTTCCTTGTTAGCAAGACAGGCTGTGAACTCATGCCTTTCCATTTCCTGTTTGATGAAAACTTGCAGCTACAAATAGTGAAATAACAATGGTTAATTTTTCATCACAATCACAACGGTATTTTGGCCAATCTGCAGATGATGCAACATTTCCCATATGCTACTTAAGCTCAATGAAAGAAACCCCAAATAAACAGATAGATCATATCAACAAATGTTGAGTAGTAAAGTTCTTGCATCACATTCATGATTCAGTAAAGTAAACTGAGAACTTGTATAAACACAGAAAACTGCAATCTATCACAAGTCACAGCTTTATTTCTCAATCATTTTGTGGTTGAAAGAACCAGTATCTAAAGGCTGAATTGTTTTGTGTCAAATTCAATTTGATCAGCTCTCTAACTTATCATTAACAGCCAATTTTGACCAATGAAAAACTTTAAACTGCACAGCATCTAGCAAATGAATGACCGGCGAGAGATTCATCATAGAGAAAACAAGGGGAAAAAATGTTGTACAGGATTAAGAATGCACTTAGGTTAGTACAAACCTCATGGTGGGACTCTTTTACTGTTGAATAGAATCTTTTTAACCAGGAGAAGGTTTGAGATTCGTAAGCTCTCAAGGCAGACTCTTCACTGAAATGTGAACTAAACAGCCCATGAGCATTTGGAAGATGTTCACCAGAAAGGTAACTGAAAAGCTGTAAATCACCACAAAGGAATAAATTTGGTCAAAGCCTACATCTGTGATATATTATCGGGCAAAAGAAACATATTAGTCTTTAAGAAGCATTTCGTTTTTGCATAATGTGGGAATTATTAAAACTTCATTTTTTTACAAACACATTAACATATAGATCAAGACAGAGCAAAAACATCTTGACGTTACCTTTAAAAAAGTCCATCTTGAAGGCCTTGCTTGTCTTTGAGCCTTCAATCTCATCTGTTAAAAGAGAATGGGCACATTATAATAGACTCATTCAACCATCAAGGCGTAGCAAAAAACAATGTTTAATTTTAGAAATCCTTATGAGTAGTTGGTCCAAATCGTATTGTGAGAAAATACTTCTTTAAGTTGAAGAGCCTGCTCAAAGTGTTGAATTTGAATCCACCTTTCCGATACTATGTCTTCCATCTGTAGGGAACAAAAACAAATAAACCAACAACTAATTTTAGACTTAAAAAAATATTGATGTATAGGATGAGAATACAACTATGCTAAATTGGAAAGGGAGAGGGGGAGTTAGATACTTTAATAAACATAATCATAATAATAAGAGAAAAATGTTTTCCGAAAGAAAAGAGTAATTATTAAATTCAAATCCTCCACCCCAAAAAATAAAATAAAAATGATTCCATATATCCAGAACAGACAATTTCCCGTGTATCCTCTCAAACAGAAGATTTCAAAGTACCGAGCAAATGACAGGTGAACAAATCCAGATTCTGCATGTATGCTTCTGAAGGCTCACTCTACAAACTACATCAGTTCCTTGATATCTCTTCTCACTTCCATGGAATATTGTCTCCATTAGATTTCCAACAACACAATCTTCACCATGAATAACGATAAAGTAGCAAATAAGAAGATTGAACAAAACACAAGGTAATACAGCTCCTCTTTTTTCCCCCGGCTGTTTATTCAAAGGAAACAAAAAAAATGTTTTATGCAGACAATATCTAAAATTAGTGCTCAAATCTCCAAATTCCCGACAATAATATTCACAGTCACTAAAATAAATAAATAAAAACAAACTAGTAAAGAGGATTGACCTTCTCAGCTTGCGAAGTTATCATTTCCAATCTATCCTCAGCTTCTCGGGCTTTCGATTCTAGAACATGAATATCAAAATTGTTCTTTCTCAAAGTAGCCCACAAAACCCGAACCTGTCATTCAGGACATTATCAACACAACCTCCTACTATTCACAAAACCAGTTAATAATTATATTAATCACCTCTTCTTCTAGGCCTTTAATCTTGTCATCAGCAGCCTACAGATAAAAAAGAAACATTTATTAAATTAGCAGGTTGAGTCCCAAATGAACTAACCATGTGACAATGTGATTCAAGAAACCAACCAACCTTCAAAAGTGAGAAAACAGATTGCAGATGATTTAATTTGTGGTCTAGTTCTCCAATTAAACTCTCACTTTTCTCCAAATAAAGGTCTCTGTCGTTTATATTTTGAGTGATTTCCTCAAGACGAGATTCTGCACTTACATTGATTAATCAGGCAATCAACCAGTCAAAATTTTGAAAGGAAATCTCTTGGTCTGGTTACCTGATTGAGTGATTCTGAGCTTGGCCTCGTAGAGCTGGCTTTGGTGATCTTGAGATGAGAGACCCAGCACAGATGACAAAATGGCTGGAAATACAAAAGGTAGTAGATAATAATAATAAACAGCTACCATTTTTTCGTCTCCAGTCCCCCCTCCTCTTCTGCTTTTACGGTGTCATCTACACCACGCTACTCGTCTTCTGTCTGGAACTAGAAAGGAAGAGACGAAATTTGCATTATTATATTTTCCTTTTATAGTCAATGTGTGTTTGGGAATAAAAATGTAGATAATCTTTTATGAGCATGTCAAGTATACTGTTAAGAATTATTTTTGAAAATATTTTTTATTTAAAAATATATTAAAATAATATATATTTTTTATTTTTAACATCAATCTATTAAAAAAATTTAAAAATAATAGTTTTAAACTAAAAAAAAAAAAAGTTTTAAAAATCCCGACCCAACTGCAAAACAGGTATTGCTTAAGCGTGTGTTTTAGGATTGTGGTACATAATGCTTTTCAAAAAAAATTCTTGAATGAAAATTTATTAAAATAATTGTTTTAATTTTTTTTTCTCTTAAGATTGGCACATTAAAATTATTAGAAAGTACCAATAAAACATCAATATGATGTATTTTCAAGTCAAAAATAATACATAATGCTTTTCAAAAAAAATTCTTGAATGAAAATTTATTAAAATAATTGTTTTAATTTTTTTTATTCTTAAGATTGGCACATTAAAATTATTAGAAAGTACCAATAAAACATCAATATGATGTATTTTCAAGTCAAAAATAATTTGAAAAACACCTAAAATTAAAAGCAAATACAACACCAAACACCACGTGTTTTTTAATTAAAAATATATTTAAATAAACTTTATTTTTATTTTAATATTAGCATATTAAAATCTTTAAAAAATATGAAATTTCATATAAAAAATAGTTTTAAAAACACTTTGAAAATTAGGTTGGACCATGAAAAAAACAATCACCGGATAGATGAGTTACATTATATAGCTAGCTTTGCTATAAAAATATTTTGACATAAAAAAGGTTTAAAAAATTGCAACTTAGATTGTGGACATGATTGGATCTAATAAGATGATTTTTTTTATCTAATTATATGATATAAAAAAAGAAATAAGAGTAAATATATTGAATTAAATAAATAACCTATATATATATATAAAAAAAATATTTTCCAAAAAAATAATACAAAGCTTAATTAACCAAATGTTGAACAATGAAATTGAAAAATAAAATGACAAAAAAAAAATATAGTCAATACAAGTTGGCATGCAAAACTTGTGACCTAATAAAACAATAAAAAGAAAACTTAAAAATTTATGATGCTATATTTTTTATAATTCAAATACAGAAGGATAAAATTAAAAAAAAAATCAATTAACAAAAAAGATAAAAAAAAAAACAGAAACCTTGTAAGCCATATCATATGAGTAAAATAGCCTGATTAAATGAAAAACAAAAAAAAATATAAAACTTAATTCTTAAACTAACTCAAAATCAAAAGACCAAAGCTAAAAACAATGTTCAATCCTAAATAAACCCTCCCAAAATACTCAAGTCACTCAAGCTAACCTGTTAAATTTATGATTTAAATTGTGAGAATAAAATAACATCTTCGAAAGAAGTGATGAAAATCATATAGCATAATTAACAACAAGCTTAAAGTTGAGTTATGAAACTGAAAAATGAAAATCAAAGCAATTTTTGTTTTTTTTAAATAAATCTAATGTCAACCTAGGTTGATATCTCAAACTCATGGCTACTCAAATTATAAGATTGAGATCATCACATAAAAAAACTCATGAAATTTAATTTCTAATTAAATTCGTGTCAAATAATAAGATGAAAAAAAATTATTTTAAAAAGGGGGGGACCTAAAACGTTAAAAAATAATAATTTAAAACTATTTTTTTTATAAACACGTTAAACATCAATGCCAGGTTTTATAGTGGTTCTGAAACATAATTTTACATGAACATACGATATTCCTCTCAACTTCACGACAAAATATGCGCAGTCAGTATAGCTGCCGGAAATGTGTGGGGGGATGGGGTATCTAAAATGAAAGCCAAAATGATTTCTTCCTCCGGCATAGATCAAGGCATGAGAACTGTTGCCAGCAAGTCAGTGGGATAACCACAGGATATGTGCCTTCTACAGAGAACTTGAGAGTTTTTTTATTAGAATGGACATTTGCAGGGTTCGATTCCCCAAGTCTTCTCCGCATATTCTTCAATTGTTCTATCACTGCTAAATCTTCCAGACCCAGCAGTGCTAAGGATGCTCATCCGAGTCCACTTCTCTTGATCAACAAATGCTTTATCAGCAGCAGCCTGCGGTTCAAAATAGTGTAAGCAGAGGATTCTTGGAACCGTTTCAAGTTGTAGAGCACCAAAATGTTTGACTTTTGGGAATTTCAATTGAACAAAAGATCTACCTGTGCCTCTAGATAGCTCTGGAAGTCATAACCAAGAAGGTAGAAGTCATTGCCACCCTCCACCTTGTCACATAGGGATTCAAAATAGTCTTGGAATCCAAAATAGCCATCTCGAACCATCCTACATGCATTAGCATGATAGAATTAAATTAACAAAAATTCTATCACTATCCAAAGAAGGGTCTTGCTCAGTATACAAAACACAACCTGCGTCAGAAACACCAAAAAAATTGATCTCCAAAGCATTTGCCTGGTTTGCTGGAAATGATTTTGGAAGGCAAGTGATTGGGGGGAGGGGTTTTTCCAAGTTTAATTACATTACATACCTTACAACACTAGCAAATTGAAGAGGCACTTTAAGGGTGGGTCCTTTCACGCGCAAAGCTGGTACTTCATGCATTTTTGCACCAAATAAAAACTGGGACAAAAATGACAGCATCAGAAATGTTTTCCCCCATTGAGTGCTAGCACATGCATGCCAAAGTTGACAGAAACCTATGATTTTGCAAGTGGTGATGCAGACATGCAGAAGCAGAGAAGGAACGCATTGATTGGTTTTGGAGTGCCTTCAAAATGCTCTCAAACATGCAAAACTCGACTGGCATCATAGCTATTTGAGCCTAGAACGTTCAAATTCCTACTACATTTGAATATATTACCATTCTATTGACCACAAACTTTCCAGCAGCTGAAGTAAAACAATCAGAATTTCTAATTAACTTCTCTTCCTTGCATGTTCATTTGAATTATAAAATAAAATTTCCGTACAAGACTGGATTAAACTACTAGTTCTAGCGAGTTGTGTCCATATCAATGTAATTACAAGAAAATTAATTGTCAGCAATACAGTACAAATCATCAAATTAAGGTTAAAAAAATATAAAAATAGTGCAATCATGAGGCACTAATATCTACTGCATGATAAGCACCAAAATACAGCAATATTGCAATGTGGCACTGGAGTCGGAATGATTACTGCTGGCCAGTCGACTAGATACTTAGAACAAAGTTGTCATGTCAACCTTTATGAAGCTAGGCAGACTTTTCCAAAAATTGCTAATGACACTAGAATCCCAGCCAATCAAGCAAGAACCCAACCAGATCAAATTGGTTAAGTAGATATGTCAGTGACCTAGTCTCGTGAACTGCTTGCTGATTCATGTTACTTAATGTCACAGCAGACAGTTAAGGCCAATGCACAAATTCTATTTAAAATGGTTTCCTTGTAAACCTCATTTCAGATAGCACATACCATGTTATCTTCCCCTATTTCTTCAATAATTTCAACTGTAGAACCATCTTCTGTGGCTAGAAGTAAACATCCATTCATCAAAAATTTCATGTTGCCAGTACCTGATGCCTCATGTCCTGCAGTGCTGCATAAAATCATGCATTTTACATAAGAAGTCCTACATATTTCAGATAAAGTTGAATCTTAAGGACAGCCAATTAGAAAAGGAAAGATCACAAGGGAAAAGAAAACGACTTTGAACCAAAGGCCCAACTCAATCTTCTACATTCCATCATGCAATACAACCACTTTTACATTATAAAAGAAAAATTAAACAAAAGCAGACAATATAGAGAACGGATCAGAAAAGTGAAAGAAACATAGTTGACCATTATCATCTAGAGAGTCAAATAGTACACCTACACAATTTGAGGAAAGTACGCCATATGTTAAGTGAAATATAATTTAAAAATATGATTGGTTACAAAAAATAATTGCAATCTTATAAGCCTTTCTGTTTTGACTTCATTTATCCCTACTTAGGATATGTGGGATGGACAATTTATCAGAATCAGAAAGGTAGCAATCCAAAACAACCTATTAAGCTAGGATTCGTGGGGTTAAAAACTTCAAATGGTTCTTGCAACACTTACAAATTCTCCATTGATTTGGTGCAGGGAATATTCATTCATCATCAACACAATAATGCATTAAATAAGTTAAAAAGAAGATAAATACAGTTGAGTCTAAGGTTGCAAGTCAATTAATGCACCATATTATTTACAGACCTTATGTGCTGTGAAAGGTCAGCCCCTGGTATTACCAACTCAGCAACAGAGACATTGTAATCAGGTATAAAAACCTGCAGAGATAATAAACAAGAAACTGAATCAAAACAATAGATAAACATAACCATGTAATAACAGGAGCAGAGATAATTCGTCAGTTAGTTCCAAATGATACTGAGATCAAACAAGCAGAAGACCAAGAAAAATAATCTTGGATGGCTATTATTTTTTTTTTATGCTAAACCAAAAACAATATGCGTACTCAAGATAGCATTTAGGGGGAGAAAAATCACAGGGTAAGGGTATATAAGTCAGGCTTGAGGCATGGTGATCCACACATACTATTGAAAGTTATAAATAGAAGAGTTTAACAAATTTTTCACGCAAGGAAACTAGTAATTTAAACCGAGCTAACTGATGTCTCACCAGAAGTGGTATAAGAGAACAACAGAGTACTACTAGGAGAAAATAATGTCCTAATGTTTGAAGCATTAAAATAATTGGGGGTAAAGTGCAGGAACTTGAGATTTCTTAAAGAATATTCCCTCAGATTTTTCCCATTTCCTCGTCTTCCATTCACTCCGCATCTAATACTGAAAATGCTATCCACGCAACTAGAATCCAACCAGTTCTAAGCCCCTCCTCCTCCTTCAACTAGCAAGTAACTCCATCAACCAAGCCATCAATAAACAATTCCAAGTTTGATATCTTTTAGAAACTGAATAACACAAGCAAAAACAATCACTGTTTTGGACCATAAACAATTAGTTCTCATTCCAGTTTAAATAATGCTAAAGACACAAACCAAACCACAGCTGAAGTGCATATCAAGAATATTTCCATAGTTACCATCACTTGCTGCTCGAACAGAAATTTGTTTTGCTTGATTGGAACCTGACACTTAGGACTACTATCTTACGTACCTCACACCACCTTATAGAATCACTCAACTAACAGACCTCATAGGCAGAATATCAATATATGTGCATTTCCATGCATCTTTATGAATTTTCAGTGAAAATGATTAGCAAGATAGAAATAGAGTCAACCGTTATCAATATCATGGTAGAATGATTTGTTAGGAGGCTTGGATGAAACTCCCTGATGAAAGCTTCTTAAGGAACTGGCATTTTAGCACTCAAAGGAATTTGATTCATGATTATTTTTGGCCTAGCACAAACCTTTCAGCTAATAAAAAACTGGTTAAAAGCCTCACTTCTACCAAATAATACAGAAGATTCATCTGTTCACCAGCTTAACACAGACATGCTTTTCACTTACCAACTTCAAAAGATCACCAACATCAGGATCGTTGTTAATTTTTTCTGCTACAGCATTACAGAGTTTGATGATCTTCTTGGCAATTTCATAACCAGGAGCAGCTTTCCCTCCAATTATGCAGACACGGGGGACAACCTTTGTCCTGTCACTCTTCTCCATGTTCTGAAACAAAATCAGAATAGCATAAGCAACCTATATCCAAATATCGTAAAATCATGGTAAAACCAATCCTCAACATCTGGAATACTATTATTGATGTAAAATAAGCATGAACTCTCTGTCATGAATCATGTAAATCAGGCCATAACTAACAGAAAACAAAGTCCAAATTGTTGATACATTAAATATTGTCCAGTTGCTCTTATGCCACGTATGGACCAAAACCAGAAAGAGTTAACTGCTGAAGCTCATGCGATTTAGTTATAGCTTATAGCAGCAAGGAGATGGGAGAGGCAGGCACTGGGGCCTTGTTTTTAGAGGCTGCAAGTGTTCTAATAGATTTTACTGAAGATAATGGTTTCTTTTACCCAAGTAGATTCCATTCACCTTGATACAGTCATATCGATGGATGATGCCAAGTATATTGAGTAATTGTCTTTTATACTCATGTATTCGCTTTATCTGCACATCAAACATTGCACTTACACTGACCTGCAATGAAAATGTATGTCGTTAATGTAAGACCAATGAAAATGTATGCCATTAATGTAAGACCACACACAAGCTTCTATAAGACATAAATCTTGCATATACTATAAGGCATGGTTAGGAGGTAAGCTTTTGAAGAGACTATAATGCCTTTTTTATTATTTTATATTTAATTTGTGATTGGTCTTTTTTCAATAAATAGAGAATCCTAAGTAAAACTTTTTTTTTATCATGTGTGTTTGTTTCTCTTTCCTAAGTCCTTTTTCTTTTCTTTTTCTTCTATTTATATTTTCCATTGATAACAATCCTAATCCTATATTAATTCAGATTTTTTTTTTCAGGATATAAAAAGATTCCTTTCCCAAAACTCAAGAGTTATAATTAGATAAGAATTGTATTCCCTTTACAAAAACAATATAATTATATTTTTATAAAAACAATACTTGGAATATAATGTCAAAAATTAGTATTTGACTACATTATCAAGGCACTTAATATTTTTCTTTGTATATTTCTCTTTATTGTTTTCTCAATCTTGTTTGTTATAATTTCATCTTGGTATATTTGTCTTCTTTTGATGGTTGCTTGTTATAATCTGATCATGCTATATTTCATTTTAATTCTTACATATTGAAGATCATATAGTGGTTGCTTAATTTCATAAATTGAATAATTTCTTTGAAGATGTTATTATTATACATGATCATTGAAAATAAGATGAATGTGGTAGAAATATTTGTTGCGGGGAAATTTTTTCATTGGCAAGAAAAAAAATTATGGGAGACAATATATTTTTATTTAGACCTGTATGAAAAGATAAAAAACACAAGGATTTAGGGATAAAGCTCAAGAAATTAAGCCAGCAGTTGCCCCTCTTTTTCATAACCTAGCTTCGCAGCTGTACACTAGAAAACTTAAACATTACTCTCGCAAGTCTAATACAATTCATACCTTCATGACAGTACCATTATCAACATTGGCAAAGCCAAGACTTTTGTGATTGGGGGGGGAATGAATATAGGTGAAAATATATGAATACAAATAAAAATTAGCACAATTTTTTAGGTGTTTCTAATTAAACAAATAAATCACATATATACTAATTAAAAACTTCAACTTAATTATTTATTGTGAGGATGCTTTATTTATATTAGTTTCAAAAAAAAAATTATTTTAATAAAACTGATTAAATCACATATTAGATAAAGGAGCAGGCTTGAAAGATGAGAATTGCGCTCTAAATTTCTAATTTAATAATATGATCGATATAGAGGGAGAGAACATTTTTAAGGGTAAGTTTGAAAAGAAAAATAAAAAAAGAATCCAATCCACATGACAAAACTCAAGAAGTATATATCTTGATTTCCTTTTGTTAGAAAGTTACCAAGATTGCCTTGAATGTGTTTGCAAGATTGAAACAAATTATAAACAAAATAAAGAATTAAAAGAAAGTATTCTACTATAATAAATAACAAGAGATTAAAAACTGATTTTTTTTATTAAACTTAAATCAATTCAAATAATTTGTATTTGCAGTCTAAGAAATTATATTATAATTATAAAATCCAAAACCTTTAACATTGACTTTGACCCTAGTTTCAGGAAACCTTTTGGTTTTAATTCAACATGCTGGCTCTTGTATAAATTGATACCACATGTTTCACATCCTATATTAACTCTTCATTTGTTTTTTAGATAATAATAATTACTTGCAATAATATTTTCTTAATGTTTTACTAGCATAATATTTGTATTAATACAAATACTATTATGTTGAATTGTTTCATCATTTTATTAGTTGAAAATTCTTAACAAGCACAATTATTGAAATAAAACAACTTTGTGTTTATGTTTGTATGCAAAAATGGAAAAGAAAATGGAAATAAGGATGTTCACTCTTTCCTTAAAAGATAAGAGGACAAAAAAAGAACAAGAGCAAGAGTAATTCTAATGATAATTAATCAAATAAATTAGCTTTTCAATTAAAATTAACATTAACCTTTTACTTATTCTTAAAATATACACTATATATAAATATATAGATAAATGACTTTTTCTATACTATTATATGTTAAGTTCTTTTTTTCTTATATCTAAGTGATTTATTTAAATCCCTCAAAACAAAAAACGGTATTATTGCTTATGTGAATTATATCACTTACATCCCTAAGATTTATATTAAAAAAATATTATTTCTTTATGCAAAATTATATCACATACAATTTAACAAGTTGATTAGTGCCACGAGTATATTACTTTGCCTATATGGTATCATTGATTCTTCTTCAACATTTGTTATTGCAGATTAGCAACGTTGTAATAGAAAAAAATGATGCTATATAAAGTGATGCAAGTGGACACATCTAAAATGAAAGTGTTGCTCGAACATGAATACACAAGGAAACTAAAATTCCAATCTTTAGAAATCACTTTTTATCTAAATATAAGAAAAGGAGTTTGAAAATATGAGGTTAAATCAAATGAATGCAAAATGTTCAAGAATTTTAGACGCTAGGAATCTCATGAATTGATTGGGTTCATCTAGATTCCATTAATATTTTTTTGAAATTTGATTTTGCATTTTGTTTATCATTTCATGTAAGTTACAATATTCAAATTATTAATTCATGTTTTGAGATTTCATTACATCCTTTATTGAATATATTTTATCAAAGGCATAATGAAATATTGAATCAAACTCCTTTCAACAAACAACGACTAGAGTTACTTGATTTATGTTATAGCATAGGTTATTAATTGTTTAAATTAATAGCAGAGTTAAATTTATAAAATATCATTTAATACATAATTTGAATAAATATATTGAATATAGTGTTTTGTTTATTTAATAGAAAAGGAAGATTAAAATCACATATTATATCACTTACTCATAAAACAAAATACCTCCAATAAAAAATTGATGAGAAATTTGAAGACTTTTTTTTATAATTAAATTAAAGACTTCATTGAATTAAAGATAGTTTCAGTAATTGTTTAGTTTATTGCAGTATTTTCATACATAACATCGATTTTAGTTATTTGATAACAAGAAACTCTTTTTAGAAAGACATTCTAAAATAACAAATAAAAAATAAAATCATCTAATCACGTGTGGGCCACATGCAAAAAAAATTCTTCTTCTAAAAGAGGTAAGGAAACACAAAACCTAAGAAGTTCCTATAAAGGTTTCGTTTCAAACCTTGATCCCACTCATTGCTTCAATGTACTCTGCAAGTCTCATTTTGTTAACCTTCCTAACCTACAAGAATAAGAAAATCACAAATAAATCCATCTGTAAGAGATTATTTCATAGCAACTGTATGCATATCAATGCTGAAAGTTACCATCCTCCACTCTTCATGTAGATCTACATTAGCTGCTTGTTCTTGCAAACCAGCTAATAGGTCCACATCACGGATCCAAGCTTCTGTTCCAAGCCACTTTGAGATAAGAGCACTTAAACTTGGATTGCTCACAACAATCCAGCGACGCTGAGATATAAACACTAATACTTGAAATCCTTTCTAGTAAAAGGTTAGTACCATGACAGCACCCAAGCAAAGAAAAAGGTTGAAATGAATAAGTGAATCAAAGGTGATAATTAAATTAACCTGTGTTACTCCATTTGTCTTGTAATCAAATTTATGAGGCCACAGCTCATAGAAGTCCTGCGAAGAAGTTTCTGAGTGTCAGAGACCTCGATGGAGGGATTCTAAGGATCCTAACATTTTTAGATTTCAAACGAGTAAAGTTTACCTTGAACACTCTTGTTTTTAGTAATTCTGAATGCACTCTAGAAACACCATTCACAGTATGAGAACAAACAATTGCTAGGTTTGCCATTCGAATACTCTGTCAAACAATACAGTGATTCTCAGCTGTCACAACATCTTTACAGTTCACCACCAGGCTACGCATATAGAAGGGAAGTACAAAGTACCAAAAAAAACATAAAGATTTCACTACCAAACCACCTACAACAGTAAAATAGTCCAAGGCATCAATCTTCCCATCAGTGTCTCATTTTGCACAAAAATACACGTGCACAGAGATACAGAAGAAGAATATGAGATAATGTGAGGGAAAGAGGAAATACATGGATCTTTATTTCAAACACAAATCATGTTCTATTTCCTAGCAAAACACACTCTTTAAACAGCACATTTTTCTTCACAAGATGACAGGAATAAGAAAATTTCTAACATATAACCATATAAGAAACCATAAGAAAAGGATGGCTAATGCAGAAATATGTGGCAAAATAAATCATGAAGAGAATGTCAGTGATGTTAAGAAAACATTAAATTTGGCCAATATATAAGAGATTAAAACTTTGGGTGGTTTTGCAAAGTACCTTAACAGCACCATCTTCAACAATTGACATCCTAGAAAGTCGATCATAATCCAAACCAATTTTCTTCTTCAGCTCTTCAATATAATCAAAATTTATATCGTATATAATCTGAAAAATAAGAAATTACTAATAAATATTAAAAAAAGGCTCAGATTATTTTAATAATCTATAATTTCAGTCTTTAGCAGATTGATTGTGTAGTATAGCAATGGTTCCAGAAACAATCATCATTAATCCACAAGGTTGCTAAGGGATTCTGGCATGATCTGCTGGAAATAAGAAATTGAAGTTGAGTATATCCAATATAATGGCTAGCCCACCTTGCTTTCTGGATGTTCTGAAAATGATTATAGAATCCAATTCTTGTAAGAGAGGAAAAACAATTAAACAATCATATAGGAAAACCCACTTGTAAATGGCGTGGTAGAAGACTTTCCAGCAGATCAACAGGGACCTTTTCCAGTCCTTCAGGTAATACTGTATGAGTTGTGAAAGAAAAAATCTTGCACACAATGCCCCATGCTCTATTCCATTCCAAGTGCTCTTCATCGACCAGCACTCTCATAACCTCAGCTATTGCAAGAGAAGGGTGAGTATCATTCAGCTGTAGAGCAACCTATATAAATGAAAGGCAAAGTCAGACCAAAAGAAACAAGTTCTAGTGCAAGTTCCTTGGGGAGAAAGGCAAAACTTTCTGTCTTCAAACCACGGAGCAGCCCATATGTCGATTTATATGTAATTAACCGTTCATAATGAAACAAGAAGTTGAGAATTGGTTTAATCATCTTAATTTAGAACAAACTCCATAAATGAAATGAGTGGAATCTCTAAAATCTAAGGCTTCTATGCAAAATAAAAGAAACTTGTATCTGTTATCTGGTCAAGTGTCTTAAAATAAATGGTTGCGGACATTTAAGTGACATGTGTTAGTGTGAAGATGCAAGCGTGTGTGCGTGGCGCATATGACACTACAAGAAAGTCAGTTATTACCAAAAAAAATTGTTTCTTTGTAGTTCAACATAAAACAGTGCCTACGAATTGTCTAAGCAGGCTAAAAAACTTGGTTGTCAGAAAAGTAATTTTTCAACTGTTTTCCCATACAATGACTAATAACTAGTTTACTATGTGAACGGTGCACATATATCAACAAGTAATGAAGATGCAAAACCTTCTCGGGAAAGTCATCAAAATTACTGTGAGAATCTTTGAACCTCCGAATGATGTCTTGCAATGATGCTGAGACAAAAAAATATTGTTGTTTTAACCGTAGTTCCTTCCCCTGCAATAGAGTAGCTCAAGCAATGAAAATCCATTCCAAGACAGATATACATCTTTCATCAAAGATAATAAGATGCCTCGAAACTGGAAAAAAGAAAAGGAAATAATAATTCAAAAAGGATGTGAACCTGTGCACAAGAAAAAACAGAGCAATTGAAAACACATGTAAACCATCAATGGTTAAGTGCAAGTTTCTGATTAAAGATATTTGTTCTATCCTTTTTCATCAATGTGAAATTGGCCTCCAAAGCATTAAACTGCTTTAAAAAACAGGCACTACAGAAGAGGATAAAGAAACAGCATAATAGGAGA
Organism: Salix brachista; assembly: GCA_009078335.1. Classification (NCBI taxonomy): domain Eukaryota; kingdom Viridiplantae; phylum Streptophyta; class Magnoliopsida; order Malpighiales; family Salicaceae; genus Salix; species Salix brachista. The sequence continues at coordinate 2,616,401 of CM018575.1, forward strand.
GTGAAATTCAATATACACAAGCTATTATGAGCCAATAAAAAAGGAAAAGCAATACCTGATATGAACGGTCATCAGGGTATAAAACACTACTTATAGTTTCAGCCCTCTGTCTATTGACAACAGCATTAATATAGTCTCCAGTGTTATAAGACTCCTGTAAATGACATGAGTTTCAGATAAAGGCTTAAGAATCTTTTCCTTTTCTGCAAAAGTACAATGTTTAGCCATGCTATTTTATACTCTGCAGATGAACTTGAGTGTTGTTTTAAAAATCAAGTTAATATTCTTTTTCTGTCAATGGATCTACACTGGAATATATCACATATGTTTTAAAAGTAAAATCAAATGACATATAGGAAGGATAGATATTCAACTTAATCAAGATTACCATATCAATTTGATCACTTGGTTTAGCAGCCCAGAGGCGGAGAGTAATAGTATTCCTTGTTCCATGACCAGGTATTGGATTGTCATAAGCTACAGCTTCAACCTGCCAAAATGGAACCAAACTATTATGCCAAGTTAAATTCAGGAAAGTCAGCAGAATTGAGCTATCATTTAAAAAAATGCAGCTCGTCCAATTTCAAATAGATATATGAAGCATCCAAACTTTATAAAAGTCAAGTAACAGAAAAAGATGAAGCATGCAGTCTTGAGTGCAAGAAGATATTACAATACCATTTCTCCAGGGAGCCAAACTTTACGTTTTCCTCCATTGAAATTTTCATCTTCCACAGTCCCATAGAACTAATCCATCCAAAAAGAACACAAGTAGATAGTTGATAGATAAGTTCAAGGTAGAATGATGGTACAATGGTAATGCAACATAAAAAATAATGAATGAAGCAACTTGACTGAGATAGAAAAAGGAAAGTACTTGCAAACCTTCACGGGATAAGTTACATGAACTCGTTCGATCTCCCATGGATTTCCAAAATTCAACCAATAATCAGGCTGCTCATGTTGATAGCCATCCAGTATGACCTGGCGAAACAGCCCATATTGATAGCGCAGTCCATAACTGCAAAAAGGAGATGTGTTCTAGAAAATCAACTAATATCTTCCTGTGTATGAAACAAATAATAGTCATAGAATAGTTTATCTAATGGTGTTAAAGCTTGCTAGTGTTAGTTAGGTTAGCCGATGAAGTCACCTAGCAACACACCAAGTGTAGAGTGGGTCCCCGAGGGTGGGGTGTGGCGGTAAGGCCTGGGGTTGCCAAAGGCAACACCCAGGTTCGAGCCCCACATATTCAACTCCCCTCGTAAGAGCCTGGGACAGCCGGGGTTTTACTCACTACCTGGGCCTACAAAGTACGCTTTCCGGATAGTAAAAAAAAAAAAAAGTGTAGAGTGGATGAATCCCACTCACAAAATCTCAATAGATTTGAGATAAGCAAGACCAATATCATGGCAATGCAGCTGCGTTCAACTTTGGAAACTTTTTAAAGCTTCAGAGAGTCGATGATCACCGTAAGCAAGTAAAAAGGTTCTTACAAGGAGAATCACAGAGTAGAGAAATACCCCCACGCAGGATAGTCCATTGTTGCTAGAGAATCCATTTGACATGCTGAAAGGCGAGCAAGACCGCCATTACCCAGAGCAGCATCTCCTTCCTTGAAACATCAGTGCAGCACAAAAAAAAAATGATTAGAAAGAGTCACTATATGAATTTTGAAAAGTTATCATAAAGAGCACCCTTAACTGTTTCATGACATGAATTAACTTTATTGGATATTTAAAACATCCCTTATTAATGAATATCTAAGAGATTCTAATTGCTGTATTGATTGAGTTCAAATCCACAGTCCACCACAGAAGTCCAAAATCTAACTTGTAACAAATTCCTAGCTAAATCAATGTGCACCCACCAAAGTGTAGAAAAGTAAATGCCAAACCTACCTGCTCAGCCAAAACTTCAAACTCAAAACCGAGCTCTTTTAAAGCATCCGCATACTGGTCCCGGATGCCAAGATTGATGACACTATTTGACAAGGAACGTCCTAATATTCCAATATATACTGGGTGAATCGTAATTCAAATTCAACAGCAAGTGTTTCAGAAGCAAAAGGACATAAATGTCACAAAAAATTAAAAAACCAACACGGGAAAAACACAGATGAATAATAAAGCAGGGAAGCCAATGAAATCCTATCACAATATTGAAAAAATAAAGCAAAATCAAACTTCACAGAAAGCTCAAGATGCACATACAAGATGATCAACTTGCCCATGTTCCTCCAGGACGAAGATATTACAGAACAACAGAAGCTAAGAGCACCAAAAAGAAATCACATATAGTAACAAAACACATCAATACCCATTAGAAACTCCAGCGACAAGAAGTATATGCGCTTAGGATCTTTCTTCTTGAAATGTATTTGTGTATCATGCCATCTTTCAATCAACCGATCCCTTACACTATGTGCTAAAGCCTACACATTGCACCATTCCAAAAGTCAAACTCACAACAATAATCACTCCAAAAAGAAATTACGAATTACTTCTAAAAAAAACATCAATCAGTGATCCCCGAGTTCACTCTCTCCGTGTCTGGCCTGCAAGTGGGACCTACCAAAAAAACGATCCATGGACCCACTCGCGTGGCAGAGAGAGTCAGCTCCCGCCAAAATTCAAAAGAGCCGTCATTTACCAACCGTAAAAATAGAAAGCAACCGTTAAAAAAAAGAGAATTAAAAAGACTAATAATGATCAGCGTAATAATCAATTAATTAACTACCTGATAAGCTTCAAAATCATCAAAACTAAACCTTGACCTAGCAACAGTATATTCAACATGATCCAAGATATCTTTTTGTAAACTACTCGGGTCGGATTTCAAAAACCGATCCATTAACCCAAACATCCTCTCCACTCTCACTCTCGTCTCTCCTCCTCCTAATCCACCTCCTCTCCTAACCACTACTCCTTTCCCTGTACTACTACTAGACCCCACCTTAACCTCTCCACCTCCACCATCAACTGCATCAATCAAAGCTTTCTTAATTTTCTCCAAACTATGATCATCCTCAATTCTGTTACCATGAGAATCAGAGACATAAAACGTCTTGATAAAGCACTCTCCTCCGCCGCCGCCGCCGCCTTCATCTATTTCGACAGTGGCTTTTACGAGGAGGAGGCCGAGGATTTTGAAGACGCGCGTGATTACTTGGAGAAGACCGATTCGGTTGCGAGCGCGGATTACAATTGCGGTGGTGTGAGGATCGGAGGGGCCGTTGTTGTTGATTTCGATAGTTGCGGTGGTGGTGGTGGTGGTGGTGGTGGAGAGTGACTGATTGGTGGAAGCGAGTGTACGGGAAGTAACATGGGAGGTACCATAGAGTGCCGTGGAAAAGGAGAGTTTGTTGGTGGAAACAAAAAAAGCAGAGGACGGAGCGGCGGAGGCGGCGGTTGTTGATGGAAATGTTAGTTTCGACTGATAAAGAGGGACAGAAATTGCAGACATTTTTCTTCTTCTTCTTGCATAAGTTTGTGGTTTTTGTATGGGAGAGTGAGTGAGTATTGGTATAGGATACTGAGCGAGAGAGTGAGATGTGAATGAGGATGATATTTCGAGACTAGTTGGATATTTTTAAAAATAAAAGGGCAGTTAAGTCATAAAGATACACACGTGCAACATATTACTTCAAAAAGGCGAAGGGGTTGATTTGATTCGCGTGTTTGGATCTCGAGAGTCATGGTAGAGAGTGACAGAGCTTTGCAACTTTTCCAGATCCAAGAGAGAGGTTGGGAAAAGTGACAGAGTAAAAAACATAAAGCCTCATTTTGGTTCGTGTGAGGAGTGGGGTGTTGGGCTTAGCTGGGCTGACTGAATAGTGAATAGCTGAAATTTGGTGGAGAATACCTCGTCTTAGCCCAGCCCAAGGTCTCTGAATTTGCTGTTATATTGAATAATTTCCATTATCCCACTCTTTTCCATATCCAGTGCTATGAAACACATGCATAATCTTGTGCTTATTGATACAGAATTTGAATTACAGACTCGATATCATAATTCTGTGTTGCTTCATGTCTTTTGGTTGCTTTGAAGGTTACGGGATTTAACAATTGCCAACACCCACCCCAAGTCATCCTTTCTCTTCATGAATCATGATCCCATATGATCTTGGAGAGCCTTATTCGGAAAAGTGGTGTATTGACGCCTAATTTTTGTGATACAGGAAAACACTGCCAGCGGAGGAAATCTTGACTGTTGATATCTAGCCTGGCTGGAAAAAGTGAGCAAAAATAACCTTCCCAGAGAAAGGAAATGAGCATCTAAACGTTATCCCTGCAGATCTTGTCCTCGTGATTGATGAGAAACCACACGGCAAATTCACAAGGGAAGGTAACGATGTGGTTGTCACGAAGAAGACACCTCTGGTAGAAGCGCTAACAGGCTGCACCATCCATCTTACGACCTTAAATGGGGAAGTCAAGAATCAAGATCAAATTCCCAACAAGGCTAACTTCTAAGCTGAAGTCAGGAATAAGAAACTTTTAGCCTCTTAGATCGGGTAATAGCTAACAGTAGACTTGTTTGAGAGTTTCCGCCTCTTTGTATTGTGGGATTGACGTTACCCTCGCATTCCAAGTGGAACCTCCTCGATTTGAAATTTATTATTTTCAATTTATGTTATGCTTAAAAAAAGGATCGAGGTTTAGCACGGGAGGCCATTAGATCTCCAGTGTCAAGCTTTGATATTAGTACACGAAAACCCCTCGCTCCATAGTTTAAGTGTAGCAAAGGATCAATCACGCTAGCTCTTATACCAGGACCAGGAGCAGCTTCTTATTAGCCTTTCTTTTTTACCTGATTAAAAAGTAAATTCCATAGGAGAGAAAAAAAGAAAGTGAAATTGCTTTATTGACAAATTTCTGTTAGACAAAACATCATTTAAATAGAATCAAAAGGATGATGATAATACTCATTTTCAGGGCACTTGTACAAATACAGTCCAATGCCTCCCTAACAATGATGAATTACATCGCGGATCTACCTAGTTAATTTCTACCTCTCTTTCTGCTATGTATTGCCCTATATATAGAGAAGGACGGAGTGGGGCAAATCACTTTCTTACTTCCCCTATTATACATAAATTTAGCTGGTTGCCAGTCAAGCTGCATGACAAAAATTTTAATGCAGCTCAATAATGACTATCGCAAGCGCATCAGCAATCCCTTGAATATCAATATGCTTTAGTCACTGTACTCATCTGATTCTGCAAAGTCTAGGCCTTCATCATTCTGCACCTGATTGGCTTCTCGGTCTGACCCATCATTCATTTCTACATCACCCTCTGAATCATCATCTCCCATTGCTGCAACACCATTAGATGCATCTCCATTAGATGCATCTCCATCATCATCACTCACTTCCATCGAATTCCCGTTCCACCCATTGGGAGTGCCATTGGAATGTGGCTCCCAATTTCCTTGCTCATACACCTCTTCTTCAACATTATCGTCAGATTCTGCTTCTTCCATACTGTTGCTATTATCGTCACCCACCACATTCATCCTGCCCCTTTTAGCACTCCAATCCTCATCATCAAGGTTTCTGAATGACTTGACATAGCTGTTGTGGACAGCTGTTTTTTTAGATAGGTAGCTCATGGGAGCAGCAACCTTGGTGGTCATCCGACCAAGCAATGGCTCCTTGGCAACCATCTTTTCCACTCTCCTCTTCCTAACTGTACGGCCCCGACTAGATGCTTGCAAATTTGTTTTTCTACCCTGCTGCCTTGAACCTTGATTCAAATTCTGAACTCCCCTAGAAGAACTCTGCCTGCGTGTATCAGATTTTAAACCAGGTACTCTTCTCTGCCACTTTGTAGCAAGTCCTTGATCACGCCCCCCTCGTCCACGTTTATAATTGCTACGCTTACCACGTAGATCAACAATCTCTTTATTGTGCTCTTCTAGCTTTACATCTTTTATTTCAACCTCATTCTTAAAGTCAGAATATCTTGATGGAAGCTTCTGCATGAGAAAAACCAAGTACACAATCAAATTCAAAACATTTTTCCTATCAGTGATCAGCTGGAATTTTCTAAAGTACACTGGTAGATTCTCTCCTCTTTTTTAACTAAATGTGTGGCCCCAACACACCTTCACCTCTCCCTCCTTCCCTCTCAAACACACACACTGACAATGGCAGTAAATGAAACAGTAATGGATCAAAAGAGGAGAGAAGAGTTAACTGACCATGTATACTTTGACTGACTTGTCTGTCGAGGGCTCAGGTTTCTCATTCTTTACATAAATAATAGATGCATCTAGCTCGAAAAGCCTCAGGGCCATAGCTGCACTGGTTTTCGGCATCCATGGAAGTAGAGAAACTGATCCCAGACTAGCAGAATCATGTGCTGCACTTCCTGATGACACAGAGGAGCCCACTAATTCCTTGGTCGTCTCAAAATTTGATGACAATCTCTGTCTTTTTATGGCACTCTCGAACACAGTCAATCTCTGCAATATGAACTGTAAAATAAGCAAAAACATCCCACCATACACACAAGACAGAATCATGACCTTATGTATGAACTATGCCTGCTGTGCTACTGGCTAGGTACAAATCATAAGATGAGCACATCCGCAGGCACACTTGTCCATATAAGAGCACATTTGCAAAAAGAAAATTTTAATCCATGCGGATAAATTGAAATCCATGGTCATTTTATAGCCTCCTAGAACAGAACTTCGGCAAAACAATGACAGGGCAACAGCCTTTTTGGGTCTATTATACTGTCATGACTTTAATTATTACAATATGTGACTGTGTACTGCATTAAGGAGCAATGAATGCATGAAAATAGTGCAGCAATGGAAACGGGAGAAAATCAATATACATGATTCTTCTATATATCGAAACCAGGTTCGGATTACATGTGACGAAGAAATGAACAGTGGTACATGCCTTCACAGATGAAGCCCGCATACCCGTGAAATATTTGAAAAAAAAAAACTTAATAGTGTTGGAATAACTGTGTTTTCTCTGAGAAAATGAAAAAAAAAAAAATGCTTCCCCCACCCCATCATTAATAGAATAATACAGCAGTAATAGAAGCAACAAAACAAATCTCTGATCATCACTATTTAGTGGAAAAGATCAATTTGGCATTACATATTTATGCCAGAAATGGAACGGGAAAAACACATTTAACATGGGGTGGGGGTGGGGGTGGGGGTGGGGGAGTAGGTCTGCAAGTTAAATTTTAGCGATGTGTAAGATGTTGAGAACCTGTAGGAGCTCCTCAGTTGATGATGACTTTATCAACTTCACACCCCAGTCCTTCCTGCGGATTTCCATCCAAAATGACTCAAGAGCTTCTTGTGGAACAGATACCTGCCAACTCAAAAGCAAAAATAATATGGGTCAACGTGGTATCAATGCTTGGAACCCAGAAAACTAAGAAAATATTTTCCTTTTATTTTTTAATTGCTAAAAAGAATTGGAAAATCAAAATTAAACTTTGATATGAAAATGTCATCTCAACCTCAATGGAACCTAATAGCGCTGTCAGCAATCTGACTCCCAGTGGTAAACAAGAATCACAAGCGCGTGCATTTCCAGGATCAAAACTTTTCTCTTTGCATTGAATCTCATGTTCAGCAAAATCAAAATTCTTGTTATCAACTTTAAATGTTTGGTGGCAAGAAAGACAGTGAGTGTCTTCAGAGAGATAAGAGCTGAAACACAGGTTACAGGTATCCAATAACTGCTCACATCTTTTCTTCCCATATTTCATGGCACATAATGTTGAGGAATTGAAGCAGTCTTTCCACATCCAGTTCTGAAAATCCTGGTACCTTTTCAAAGCACCCTTCTTCTCTGCTGAAGTTCTCCCAAGCTCAATTCTAAATGACGAAAAAGTATCAAAAGAATCTGAGCTGGAAACACGTAACATACTGCTAGGGCCATCAATGCTGGCTGCACAATTACTGTTGTCTTTTTCAGCTTTTTTGTCATCTGTTGTTCCACTTTGGCACACAATGCTTGGAGACCACAAGTTCCTTCGTAGATTTTCTTTGAAAGATGACTCAATCTTTTGCAACATTATACGCAAATGAGATTCCCTAACCCCGCGAGTATCCAGAGATGACAAAAGAGTATCAAAGGCCTGAACAGAAATAGTGTTGAATATGGTGTTAGTAAATGCTGCAATGCATCAACCAAAGAACAAAAAACAACCATATTACCCGAGGGTCATACTCATGCAATCAATCATGAGATAAAGAGAGGCTGGATTTCAATCAGTAAAGAGATGATTTTTCCGCTCTAGCATACAAGGGAAAAGCGGAATATTTCTTGCTTTTAAAGCCAAAACAACCTCTAAGGAAACAGACAACAGAAAAGTAATATATAAGAAAACATGTGCTTCCACTAGAAGAGGTGATTATATATTATCTCTTAGATTACAATTATATGCTTTTCCTGGAATGGTGGAAAAGCACTAATTATCCCCAAGACGATTTAATAATGCCCCATCACTGTGAGGCCACATTAAACCAAAACACACTATCATCATGTCCACCCCATCCCCCACCCAAAAGGTAAAATCAATACAGTTACCATTATTCAGATTATGTCTGCAACTAATATATTCATGGTGGTTGTGGATAATTGGTGTTATTAGTCTTTAGAACCTCATTTTGACTCTAGCTTTAAGAGTCAAAGCAAATATTGATAGTTTTTTACCACCAATTCTTAAATATTTTTCAACAGAGCTTGCAATCAAGATATAAATGTATAAACCACAAAGATAGAAATTACCTCTTCTGAATCAATTACTCTCCAATTGCTGTCAAGCAGTTCTACAAAGATCCTACCAGAACAAGGATCATTTCTAGAAGCAGATGCCACAAACTGCCAGTACCTATTACGTCTGCGATCTTGGCCAAGAGGCAAGGACCTGTAAATATACATCTCTTCCGCTAAGTGGGTAACATAAGCTTTCAATTGGGAGCGTGACCTTTTTGAAGCATATCCATGCTGCTGCATTGAAATGTTATCTGGATTCATGGAAAGATCTTGAACAACTAACGCTTTTTCAGAAAGAACAATGCTTAGGTGATTCTCTACATTTTCTGCCAAAGGTTTCCGATCCTCAGCATTACTTGGAGACGCTTCCTTATTTTTGCTACCAGCAAGAACCAAGGGGCTTTGGCTGCCTTCCACAGCAGAACTAGCGAATTGTGTTTCAACTCTTCCCCCAGTTAATGATGGAAAATCTAATTTACTGATGAACTCTTCTTTCAACCGACTTCTATCCAACTGCGCCTCAGCCCACATTTGCTTTTTAAGAGCATTTGCAGCTTCCAAACGATCCTGTAAAACTTGCTATTAGTTACAAGGAGAAAAACTAACAGCTTCCTGGCATGAGAGTGATTTAACATTTAACAAAATGAAAAGGAGCATTTACCTCAAGAACAGCTCGAATGGAATTCCCTTCATTAGCAATACCAACTAATACAACAAGAGCATTAAGACGCTCTTCGACAGTGAGATGAGAATATTCCCCTTCTGTGAGTCCCTGGATCCATGATTCACCTGACTTGGTTTCATCAATTTCAATATCTCGTCCATTTCCATTATTAGTCCCCTCACCTTTATGAGTAACACACTGCTCAATGATAATGGGAGCCATCACATCCTTTGGACCATTCAGAGAAAAAGTTGAAAGGCCTTTCTCAGACTGATTTTGTACAGTTAATGAAACATCATTACCGACTTTATATTTTCCACTCACTGGCAAAGTATTTAATTTACTAGAATGGACAAAGCTTTTGTTAGCACTCAATGGAGTAGTTAAATCATCAACTTCAGGATCCTCATCACCTTCAGAGTCTTCATCTCTTTCAACATCATCAGCAACTTCTCCACCTAAGAATCCATTTTCAAATATTCGAATTTTTTTTCTTGCTGCTGCAAGTATTGCCTCAGCATCAGCAGGATCCTTTCTGAAAGCTGCTCTTACACAATATGTTGAAGGAGCAATTCTTTCAAAAAGTTTTTGATCCCTTGTCAAGGCAACAGAAATAGATGCCTCTGGTGTCTTGCTTGTTGTCAGGTCTCGAAGTCCAGATTTCTGTAAGCAAAGGAGACAGGTAAGGAAAACAACAGTGGGGAAAATTAGTGTTGGCAAACAAAAGAACGCACCTGAATCTTGTCTGCAAGTTCTAGCACTGTTAATCCTTTGCTCCCTTCAAGAGAAAGAACATGAAAAGCTGCAAACTTAACAGTTCCAGGTGTCAGCCGATGCCTAGACCTTCTAGGAAGCAATAAACCCTTTTCTCGCATTAATGCAAATGCATTTTCAGCTGCTGATCCATTACGTATAGTAGAAATGATATCTTCACAGTCCTTAACCTGCAACTAAAAATACAATCATCAGTGAGTACAAGAAGGACAAAGCCTAAAAATAATAATTGGTCAGCAAACATCTTATTATACAAATTTGCATGAGAATAACACACTAACAAAATGTGGTGACAGTTATCATCCAGTTGGAACATGATTGATATCAAATCAAGTTATTTGGCAAGTGCCGAAACATAATTAAGCTCAAAACCCTCCAAGAAACATCTTATGTATGCCACTAAATTTATAAAGACCATTACCGAGTTATCTTAGGAGGGAAAATTTAGAGACAATCCCACTTTTCAGCATTTTTTTCATCAAATGCCTGCTCTCGTGATCCAAAATTGAAACTTTATAGCAGAAAACCTAGGAATTTCACACGTGACCAAGGAAGACTCATTCCATTTATTTGTTGAGTTAGTTTTAAAGGCACAGCAAAATCCTGAAGAATCCTAAATGCCAAATAGTCCTAATACTAATAATAATGATGAACTCACTATTAAGAGGCAGATATATCCTAATTAACAATTTCACAGAAAATAACCATAATTATGTAATTACTCCCACTAACTGCAGTTTCAGCATTCCATTTTCATGACTGTATTATTCCTCCTCTTTTATTTATATATCACTCTGTTAATAACTCCAATGAAATGCTTCAATCTTTTACTAAATGGGCTACCAGAATATTTTGCCTGTTTCTATCTATCTTCCAAGTTTATAGCAAGATATCAATTATGTCATTCCAAATGTTCCTGTTCTGAAACTTCCAATGGTGTACAAGACCAGTTTCAGTTGGCGTATATATGGCACATTAAAGGAGTAGCAGGGAGAGCATACAAGAAAATAAAGATGTGAAGACAAGGACAAACCTCATCAATATCACCCAAACCAGTCCATGTTGCATTCCTTTTCCTCAACTGTGGCCCAAATCCTGCAGATAACGCCAATTGCCGGAGTATTTCGGGCCACGTTAATGGATTTAAGTGTTGCTGCCAGTTGCGTATATCAAAACCCCATGCATATGCCTAATACATTGGAGTAAAAGTAAAACATGATTAAGCATCAACTGAAAGAATATCATGGAAATGAATACCAGTAAACATGTCCAATGAACAGAGCTTACCCCTCGAACAATTTGTGGATGTCCGCCTTCAGGATTAGCAGTATAATATTGATTTATTCCTAATCCACTGGAAGGCATCCTTGCAACATCTTCAATGTCTTTAATTATTAATTTCAGAAGAGCAACATGTAATTCACTGAGCAATCTTGAATCCTAAAATCAAAAATAGTATAAAAGGTAACTGAGAGGAAGATGCATAAAACGAAGTTAGACAAAACAAAATTGAGACATGAAACTCACATAGTCATGGAAAGCTTGAACAAATTCATCGAGTGTAAATGGCCATAAACCAAGAACATCAGCAAAAGTAATAAAAAACCTCCAGACCTGTAAAAGATAAAGATTTTGGGACCTCAAAACATAGACATGAGAGTATTAACATTATCAAAAATTATTTGGATCAACACAACAAGCATAGAAAAGCAGTATAGAAATAAGCATAACTTTTATGATTATTTTTTTTCATTTTCATGATGTTTAAAACAAATGAGCAGTGAAAACTGAACTGACTAGAAGTTATCAGAATTTCATTAGTGAGACTACAATGGAACCTAGTGGATCACATCATGATCAGCTAATCATGGATGATAATAAATATCACAGCTCAAGGAAATATAAAGTTTTAGGACATACCATCAGAAGATTCCCTATATTTTCTTCAGAATCCAACCAAGGTTGAAATCCAAATGGTTTTTTTAATTGCACAGATTTGGATGGGAATGTGATCAACAAGTCTGGAGCACAAAAAATTGTTTTTATAACTGCTCAGAAAGTGTTAAAAAAAAAAAAAAACACTTCTAACCCTCCTATTTCAACAACAAAAAAATCAAATTATTCTTTTTCAACATGGTCTAATAATCAGATATCATTACCTCTGAATGAATCGAGGTTTTGCAAAGTGTCATAGTTGAGGTTAACTATTGAGGCTAAGCCTTTGCTGGCAGCAGCCAATTCCATGAGTTCTAGCTGTTCATCCTCAATAAGATCCAAAGAGTCTTTAGCAATCTTACGTGCAGTTGCCTTCTCCATGGCAGCTTTGTGTTTCACTGCCTCTTTCTCTCTACGAAGCTCTTCTTTTTGTCTTCTTTTCTCAGCCTTAAAAATAAACATAGAGAACAGAGAGATAGTTGGGATACTCTTTCTGCATGAACTTTTCTCATGAAATAGCTCAAAGTTCAGAGTAATGGACTCAAAACTCACTCTTAAATACTCTTTCTGCATGGACTTTTCTCTTCGCTCAAGTTCACGTTTTTGCTCCCGCAGTGTTCTCTCCTCCTCTCTTTGTCTTTCACGCATTAACCTCTCTTCTTCTTTTCGTCTCTCACGGTCATGCCTTTCCATCTCTTTCCTCATTCGTTCTTCATTCTGAGAATGCAAGTTCCAACATCTAAATTAGATGAAAAATTACTACATCAACAATTCAAGACTGATGAGATGGTACCTTCCGCCTTAAAATATCTTGTTTCTCAAGCTCTTTGCGCATCCGACTCTCATAAACTTCAACATCCCTTATAGTTCTTGGTTCCTCGATCTACAAAAGGGAACCACATATATAATTACCAGTCCTTGATTAAAAGAGATTAGAGAAAACAAAAATCTCTTGCCAACTTCAGGATACCTTGCGTTTCCTTTCCAACCGCAGCTCAGTGTCATGGTGGAAGGTTTGTGCATCAGAAAAGACGTTTGGATTTTCTGGTCCCATAATAGAGTGAGTGATAGATTGAGCACTTGTTCTATTGTTTGCAAAGGTGTCTCGTTGCGGGATGAAGTCATCATCCCTCTGAGGTGATGAAAAAATATGCCCCCTCTTGTCTTGTTGAGACATAAGGCGAGCACGTGGCATTTGGCCTGCACCAAATGGTGAAGCTCTTCCCCTCAAAGTATCAGCTGGTGAATCATGATAAGGAGATTGGGCAAGTCCATATGCATCAGATCGAATACTGGCATGATCCTGGAAAAAGTGGTGCTCATTAGGAGCCTTTACAGAGGCCTAGGACAAAATTGCTATTTCAGAGTTTAACCAATATGTACTAGGCGAAATACAAAATCTGCACTTGGAAGCCCGGCATTTACATGGCAAGGCATGCAGCGTTTCATTCTATTGAATCAATATCATAAATATATGGGTTAGTTTATGGAATCCAGTACAGAAGTGGAGTAATCTCCAAGAACAGCAATGGAGAGAACTAGCTATAGAAACTTGACAGAGATGCAGCAAGGTCAGTTCCATTAGGTCGATAATAATAAGTTGCAGATTTTTTTCCACAGCCTTCAGGCTGTCACGTATTATCCTTTTGCATTTTTAAAGAAGGATGTTTTGTTGGTTAATTGTTAATTGCAGGTTGTTACTATCTTGCAATGATTTAGCTATAAAGAGAAAAGCGAGCCTCATCTTGACCTAAGAGATAGTAATAGAGGCTGACTAGAAATGTTTTTCAAAAAAAAAAAAATGATACCAAGAACTTGGAAAGGGAAAGCAAATGAAAGTTCCCTAGTTTAATGAAGACTAAACATTTAGGAGCTGATAGGCTGATGATAGCACATCAAAGTATCTAAACCATATTGCAGTTCTATAGCACACAAGGAAATATCAAATACCACAAAAATAAAAGAAAGAGATGTGGAGTTTAAGAGACTACTTTGCTTGATTTGGCATCATGCCGCTCGTATATTTTGTCCTCGTGAGAATACCCCATTCGCTTCTGTTGTTCAGAAATAGATGCTGCATGTGATTATCAATAAATTTTTAGCAGATGTGATCCCAACATCAAAAGGAATAAAAATGTCATATGTCAATGTTAAACAGTCAAAATTGCATTCTAACATGAATACAGTCTGGAGAAAAAATTGATTTTTTTCCAAATTCATCAGTGAATTAACAGGATAACTAGGCAAGTTTTGACTTTAATGGATCATGTGATCAGAAATGCCAAGGTATTCACTGTTCAATTCAACATCATTACTATAGTAGCATGAACTTATCACTGTGGTATAATGAAAAATTCAGTATCTAAATAATTATCCTAATATAGTTTCATTTCAAATTTTCTAGTCAGCACAACTTTTATCAGCGCAATTTAGCTGTAAATATAGCACAAGTGCAGTTCGGTTGTTCATTTCAAACAAACAAATATAAAAACAGGAGAAATTAGCACCGAAAAGGCATGATTAAAAAGAGTATCCACGAGGACTAAATATTTTTCTTTGATCAAAATTGAATCCACGTGACATGCCTATGTTCATCCCACCTCATTTCAAAAATAACCATTACTACAGTATTGAGAAATTAAAAGCATGGCATTGTGAAGATCAGTCAAGTAGCATGACCTATGGGTGTCCCGAACGCATCAGGTGGCAAATGATCAAAGTCCATTCCAAGAATTGGTCCATCCTCCCTCAATGGTTCCCCAAGCTGTGCCTCCACACAGGCAATAGCTCTAAGCTCCATAACCGACTGTGGTGATGAATCGTAGTACCTTCTCATCATATGCCCATCATCTAAAACCACCTTCCTTGACTCTGAAAGAGGACTAGAGCCCGAACCGGACCCAGACCCATAATCACTTCCATTCTCAGCCCCCGCTACCCTCATCTCCTCCAAAGGAGACTCAGGCAATGGTGCAGCATTCCGTTGCTTCTTTACTGGAGTCTCCTTTTTGTCCTTCAATCTCCTGTGGCAAAACCACATCTGCAACTGCCTATCAGATAGTCCTAATTTCTCTGACAATTCTGCCCGCATCTCCTCTGACGGATATGTCTCAGCTGATTAAACCAGCAATAGAAAACAAAAATCAACAACAACAAAAAAATGCTGATACGAGCGCACATAATGCAAAAAAAATCTAATTATTGAATCAAAATCATCCAAGATCCATGCAAGAAAAGAAAAGAAAAAAAAACAAGTGAAGACAAACGAATTGCACATAAATCTAGAGAAAAAACTAGGCATCAATAATCAGTAGCACGAAAATTAGCTAGTTATGAGATTGAAATTTCCAAAAAAAAAACAAAATTTCAACAAAACTAACAAACAACTAAGCCTCTACATTGAATAACACATAAAATTAACAGGAACCCAGGCATAAACAGAATCACAAACACAGAGAAAATCCAGAGCAGAAGAGATCAAAGCAAACAAAGAGGATTAAAAAGAAAACAAATCAAATAAAAAACGTATAAACATAAAAAGAGAATGAAGAAGTGCACGGACCGGCATAAGCTTTCTCCAGGGTTTCAAGTTGGAAAGGTGTCTTCATCAGTCGTTTAGGCTTGCTTTGTCCTTCATTAGAACTCATCACGTTGCTCTTCGATCTGTTGTGATCTTCTTCGTCAGAATTGGCCTCCATTCGAAATCTAGATCGTAAAGATTAGGGTTTTCGAAACAGAAAACGAAAGAGAAAGAGAGAGAGAACTGATTTGGTTTACTTTTCTCTCTCTCCAATATCGTGAGGGACAAGGCCCAGAGAAGAAATTAACATGACTACTCCTCCTTTTTAATTTGTTTATTATCTTTAAGAAATAAATTGAATCCGAAAATAATATTGATAAACGCCGCGTGACGAAATGAATTGAACGATCCTATAAGAGAAAAGGAAAAGAGTCATAATAAGAAAAGGGTAAAAATAAGAACAAGAAAAAAAAAAGTGAAAGACAGAAAGAAATCAACAACAATTACAACGATAGAACAACAAAAACAAAATCGTCCATCTTGACTCCAATTCGGATTCCCATTGTTTTATAATTTTAATTATTTAAGTGATGCAGCAGGAAGGAATGGATTTTAATTTTATTTTTCGAAACAATAACAACACCCTTTTTGTTTGGAACATGTTAGATGTTCGTTCATTCGCTTTTCTGTCTTTGTGCTGCCTCTCTCTTTTCTTTTCTTTTCTTTTACTTGCTGGTCAATTTGTCAATGCACTGTAACACTTTGTGTTTATTTATTTTTTCTGTTTAGGCTTTGGAATGGTTTTTTTTTTTTTTTTAGAAAAGATGGATGGTTTCTTTGCATGGAGGGATGGGATCGTGGGACATT
Organism: Salix brachista; assembly: GCA_009078335.1. Lineage (NCBI taxonomy): Eukaryota > Viridiplantae > Streptophyta > Magnoliopsida > Malpighiales > Salicaceae > Salix > Salix brachista. Next base: position 2,632,924 of record CM018575.1, read on the forward strand.
TGACTCTGGCTGGGTTCTTGCTTCCATGTTGAAGAGTTCCTTGTTTTTGCTTGTGGATTTGAGCATGATTGAGCCTATGGGATCTTTGGGTGAGTCAATCATCTTGACATTTTTAGTTTGTGTTTATGGTGGGCCCTTTTCTTATTCTTGGTTTATGGGCTGGATTCACGGAGATAGGCTCGTGTGGGTCTAGGTTTTACTTTTTTTTTCTTATGGTATGATGATGGAATGAAAAAGATTAATGAGAGAACCAGTTGTCCTCATAAATAAATCAACAGGGTCCTCAAAGCCAACCAATGAAGATTATTTTGGTACTCTAAAAGGTGACAGACAATTTTCCATTCAAATATATTTCCATTCTTTCAAATAAGTACAGCTCTACGAGGTGGGAGTGTTTTTTCCAATCTCTTGTTCATTTTTTTCACAAATTATTGTAGATGAACATTGTAAAAATTTATTTATTTTAATTTGATCCTCAATTTTTTCAATAATTTTATTCTAATGGAAGACCAATTGATTTAATTTCTTATGAAAAGGTGGGGTTTGAAGAAGAGGGGTCGAGATGAAAAAGGTGTCAAGCATGGCAGCATGCTATAAGTTTTGCAAAAAGTGTATTTTGCTCTTTTAACTTTAAAAATCACATAAAATATACAATTTAAGTACCTCAATATACGGAGTTTTTTTTTTTTTTCTTTTTTAGTTATTGATTAAGATAGGAAAGAGAATGGTCTCTAGATTCCTGAGAGAGAGAGAGAATAGTGTCATTGACATCGATTTTGACCTTCAAAACGAACAATATTTGTCGAATGGTTTAATTTGATGAGGGAATTTCATATTAAATGTTTTTTGCTTTTTAAATTCATGGAAAAAATATATTTTAGTTGGAGTTAATTTTTGGAATTTGGTTAATTTTGGTTTCTAGGGTGATTTTTTATGTTTTTTTAGGTTATATATAAGTTTATCACGGTTTATACAATGTTTTATAGGTGTTTTAATCCAAAAATATATTGATAATAGTTTTTTAGGTGAAAAAAACTTAAATCTCGATTTTTCAACCACTGGAGTGGCCTGAATCTATATAAATTAGATTATGCATCATTTGATTTAAAAAAACAATTGAGTGGACAACATGTCAATCGTCAAAATAAAAATTAAGGCCACTAATAAAGCGGGTAAAGCAAGCTAGCCTAGCATGCCAATTACATCAATTGTCTAGCCTTTGCTTCTCCTTTTTTTTGTCTTTAATTCTTTTTAAATTAATGGTTCTTTTTTATGGCTTTTTTTCTCTAGATTGTTTTAATTTATATTTAAATTAGAATTCTTTCTTTCTCTCTTTTTTAGAATCTTTTTTAAATAACAATTATTTTTTAGTTTAATTAAGAGAAAAATATGAATGAAAGACAATGGTTGAGGGAAGGAATAAAAGAAGCAAATCATGATAGAAACAATTCATCTCCTTCTTCTCTACAACATTCTTTTCCTCTCTGTTTTGTGTTAATTTTACAACAACTATGAACTAAACTTTGGCTTTTGGTTCAAAAGGAATAAAAATCATCTTTATTATTAAATTGTGAGAAATAACATTATCATTGTAATTCTTTCATATTCAAATACTTATTCATCTTTATACTGGGTTTCTCCAACAGTAAAACCGGCTCCTCTTTCACGCTGATGCATCCCCAAGTGAACAACCCTAACAAAAAAAAATAAACCTTCTCTGCAAGAGGCGATGCATATTTCATTTCCACTTATTCTATTAAACTCCCTCTGCAGCTTCTAATCATTCAAAATTCATTGTGAGAGACAGCAAATATTTCATTATTTATAGTCAGCATAAGATATTGCAATTTAGCAAATGTCTGTACTCTGAATCAACGAAAATTAATGGGGGGAAAAAACACAGTGACAAAAAGATACTCAATTTGCCATTTTTATCTTCGAGACAGTAGAATTTGACTTTACAAACAAGGCTGTCTTCACCCACGGCCAATGCCCCTTTCCTTCTCATGCTGCTTTCCCTTGCTGCAAAAGAGACCAAATTTGCATTTAGAGTTAGGGTTATTCATTCTAAAGACTTCACTACCCACTTCCATGGTATTAAAGAAATCCTAAATCAAACAAACTAATTCTCCAAAAAGTACATATATCTCTTAAGAAAAGATCAATTTTCGACAGGTGAATATGCTCTAAGGATTTCAGCAATGGATATTTTAGGCTAAGATCACTCGTTGACTTAGATTTTAACCCAAAAAGTAACAAAATGCTCAGCATAATGCAACTTGTAACCCAAATACAAAAATAAGCCGAGAATACTCATGTTTGTCGCCGTGTTCTAGAATGAAACTCACTCGTTTCTCCTCTTCCATCTTGGCCTTAATGTAAGAGTAGGTTGCCACTCCGGCAATTGCAATGCCTGTTCCAATACCAGTTTGTGTTGAAATTTTGTTACCTGCAAGGAGAGAATTGTTAGGTATCATTTTGATTTTACTATCCACAAAAAATAAGAAAAGTAATAGGCAATCAAGTGGTGGACAAGTCATTACCAAAGATCAGGATGGAAAAGCCAATCACGAATACACGTTTCAGCACATTGCCCACTGCATGTGTAAGAGGCGCAACCCTCTCTAAGGTGTTGGTGGCCAACTGAAAATTCAGGAGGAGAAAATTGTTTTATAATCCTACAAAATATCGTGTTAAAAAAAGTTGGCTTTCCAGATAAGAGCGGGAATAAAAACGGTAAATAGTTGAATTGAACTCTGAGTAAATGCTAAAGGAGACCACACCATTTACCTAATTTGCAGTGTCCTACCAGGTTTTTGAAGCAAGTCAAAGGCATTGGTATTTAAATGCTTTTTCCTTAATGGTTATACAGATGTCTGAAACAGTTTCCGTAATGACTTGATTGAATAGATCTCTGGAAAGGATATTAGAATATTCCGGAATAGTTGTTTGCATATCCCAATCATTAGTGCAGTCTCACAATAAGTCAACACTCGTTATGGAAACCTATGTAAGCATTCAAATCACTACAAAAACTCTTCTGGAAAACTGAGGAACTGTCATGCAAAATACATGAAAACATCAATGCCTCCAAAGGCATTGTTTTATATGCCTAAATTGTATAGACAGGAAAAGATCAGTAGAAAGTTCGTACCTGATTGTAGAGGTGATAAAACATTCCCACCCAAAAAAGGTCTGAGATGAACTTAGTTAGACCCACTTTAGCAATTGCATCATTAAAGCCATACTTCATCAGTTGAGGTCCCTCAACCTGCAAAGGCAAACATGACACAAATACGAAGAGATTTTATGAACTGAATGGTTACATTTTTAATTGTTCTTGACAGTAGAAATCTCCAGGGCCATCAATGCTTTTATACTCACAATAATGGCAGGTGGAATGCAGACAAAGAGTGCAATGATGGAAATGTAAGCATAAATATTAGTGCTGTCCATATCAGTCTGCAAGGATACAGAAAAAAAAAGAAGCAATCATTAGGAAGCACTTATTAATTAATCAACAAGCAGTTGCTCATATAGTGCAAACAAAAACTTCATTGAATCACCATAGCTTTCTTTGAGTAGAGACTCCTGTAAGTGAAGGAGATGTTGGAAATCATAGCACTAATAAAACCAGTCCAATTGAACGAGAGCTCAGTCAATGATGCCATGGACACACCTGCATTTAATTTACAATGGAATGTCATTCAAAATTTGTCACCTTATCAGCATTATAATAATCAACTTAGAGTTTCTGATTACGCAAACAATTCAAATCAATATGAGAGTGAAGGTAATAATGAGTAGACATGATTTTGAATCCCAATAGAATGCAGGTTGATTACAGTCAGATGGCATATTATTGAAGAATAAAAGAGAAAGCTTACCAAGAACGACAGGCAAAAGTGATAGCCACAGAGTTATCGGTATTGACTGTCCCAAAACGAATTGAGAAGCAGCAGCATTGAAGAATGGCTCAAGTGCTGTAATGAAACACGATCAACTATAAATAAGGAAACCACTCTTGAGAGGTTAAAATGTCCTCATAAAACAGTGTTGATAAGCAAGGAAATTGTCTTCCCAAAAACTTGCATAATAAAGTGCCTTCTTGATGTCACCTTTGATTGTGTGTGTAAAGGAGACAGCAACCGCCGCAAATGAGACATTACTGGTCACATGGCCTAATGCATGACAGACAGCAACGGGAATCAACAGCTTCAGGAGATTTGAGTCCATAGGCTGCGCGCAATACACAGCAAATAAGTAATGGATTATCAGTGCTCTTGAACTTCAGCAATCCTCTCCCTAATACTATGTGACACTGACAATAAGACTAGGACAGGAAACTCATGGTTCCTTCAAATATCATACCCTCCAAAAAAAAAAATGTTTAAATGGCAATGGTTAGTACAAATACTATCAATCTTCGTATTTCTTCATCAGGTCCTGGGTATAAGGTATTCTTCCCAATTTAAGGACAATCCCTGTTTCCTCACAGACATTACCCCCGAAAACCAGAGACTTAACATGGATCAATCACGATCTTTTACATATTAGGTAACCATAAACTGTTAATAAAACACAATTATCTTCCCTAAATCAGCCATGCATAAAGTGGCAATAACCAAACAATCCCATCTTAGAACAGGAATTAGGCATTAATTACTAGAGATTTAACTTACAGCGCGCTTTGGAAGGCCCACGGTCCAGCTCACCAAACAGTACACCACTCCAACAAACAAATGAATCACCGAAACAAAACTACACAAGACACCATCAACAAACATTCCATCAAAAAACAGACACACCAACTAACTAAGTGTGTGTGTGTTTGTGTATATATAGTAATAATTAGCAACTAAAAAATTGCTAACACTTACTATGGATAAGGGAAGTAATTGTAAATCTTCTTGTTAAGTATGTTAAATATCACGTTCAAAAAGTACCTGCATATTAATTGATTAATATCTGTCTTAAAATAAAATCATATAACGAGACAAGAAGTTTGACCGTCTGGGATTTGTTAATTTAAGTCACGTGATTGTTCAATGAAAAGGAAATAAAGTCTGTGATCTGCTATGTACCACATGAAGAAGAAAAAACCGGTGACAAGAGCCGGATACTTGTTGAAAAACCCAACCGGAGCGACCTTTCCATCCCTGCAAAAACACCGAGTCAAAAACACGAACAAAACCGAGTCAGATTCCGACACGGAGAGAGTCGACTGATTCAGAACGAAGGAAACGGACCTCACCCGGAGGAATCACTTCCTTCTGCAGGAGAGGAAGCTGCAGCCATAACCTTCCGGAGACTGTCCTTCCTTGCATTCATCGGAGAAGATGCTTCCAGAAGCAATGATGGCCGCAGTTGCCTTCCCCATATCAGATTCCCGCCTTCACCGACTGCTCCGATCGGTTTGATCGAGACGAAGCTGCAGCTAGTGTTGCTGTGGCTCTCTAGCAGTGGCCTCCGCACGCGAGCGATAGTGGTGGCACGTGAAAAGACGCGTGACTCCATGGTTGAGCTTCGATCGTGAGAGAGAGAGAGAAATGTGATATTGGTACCAAGAGTGAGCTCTTAAACCGTTTTTTTTTTTTTTTTCTAGAGAGCGCGGTTAATTGCCTCATGTTTTGCTTTTCAAGTTAATCGTTATCCCCTGCTCCGCGGCGCACATTGATACAATGCGCGACCTCTATGATGGTTCGATTTAGAACAAGGGGGTAGCGGATCAGAGTTGAAGAATCCCGTGTGGGTCATGCGACCTAATCAACGGAGAACACGTGTCTGAGAGTTAAGCAAGAATATGGCAATCTTGTACGGGGGAGATGCCGAGGTAGAAATAATGGAGGGAGATTTTTCATTTTAATTCGATATATTATAGCATTTGTTTTTGTGATGGGAGATTTATTCTGGTCGAGGGCAATTGTTCTTTGGTAATGTTATGAAGGAGTGATGGTGATGAGGTGGGCCCATCTTATCTTTGAGTGGGAGGTTTGTAGCGATATGAGGATACGAGAGGATGTCCTGTCCAATCAGGGAGACTCTCACCTCTTCGCTCTGGGTTTTCCAATCCTCTTATCATCTCAGTTAGTTTTCTTTTGTTCTGTGTCGTCGTGAGTCATGATAGTGGCGTGACTGTTGAGTTGTTGACTGTGAGTTGTTGACTTTAAAAAAACCAAGGTGATTTTACTTTTATCCCCTCATATTGCACTTTTCATTGTAATGTTGCAATGTATTTTTTTTTATCCTTTGAACGTTTTTTATTTCAGTCACCCAATTATTTTTTCAATTTTTTTATAAGTTGAGTTAAATAGGATTTTAGGCTTATAATTTATTTTGAATAACTTCCTATATGGTTTTCAAGGTGTTAAAAAGTACGTTTTTGCATATAAGATTTGATTTTGTTGATTAAAAAAACTGGATTTGTGAGGACCAAATCTCAAGATAAAATAAGCCTGCACCTATTTTTTTAGTTACGTCGATAAACATCATCTTTTTTCTAAAACTTGTTTTGTGATTTTTTATAATCTCTTTTTTCATCCTTTTAGTTTTCTAATTATACATTGTAGTGGAGAACTTCATTTTCTTTATATATCAATCCCTCTCCTCGTTTGAAGAAGGAGAGAGAAAGTCAATAAAAATATCCAGTTCTCAAGACTTTATTAACAAAACAAATGCAAGTTAAACATTTCGACTAGAGTAGTGCCAGTAAGATGTTTGTGGGCTTCCATGTTGACACAAAAGGAACGCCAATCCGTCATTTTTTATTGTATTTTAAAAATATGTTTTAAAAAAATTAAATTTTTTTAATTTTAATTTTAATTTTAAATCAAAAAAGTTGATGTTTTTAGATTATTTAAATATATCGATGTCAAACTAATTTTTAAAAATAAAAAATATTATTCTGATATTTTTTAAAATAAAAATTATTTAAAAAAACAACTTCAATTAAACATTTTTAAGCAGGCACAAGACTCCGATGAATATGGGACTATCCACGATTAAAAATAAAAAAATTAAAATAATAGTCATTACCTAGTAATTAAATAAAAATAAATGTTCTAAAGTAGACATTGGTTTAAGAGATTCGTGTATCGAGTTCGTTATGCTTAAGAGATGATTGATAACACCTTTACTGTATTTTTTTCAAATTAAAAGGTTAGTTTTGCCATTTAGTTTCCTCAATTTATTACATGTATGCTATTAATTTCCTAAATTTATTTAAGCTTATTCATGATTTATTTTTAATGATGATGTTCCCTAAAATATAAGATTTTTCGATAAATTTGACACTAATCCTTAAAAATAGGCGATTATGTTGATTTTAAAAGAAACAATTGATGAAGATTATAGTGATTTTGATTTTTTTGTCTTCTTATTTTTAATCCTTAGAATAAAACATTTTACTGGTTTTGGAAAGTTTTGACCTTAATACCTAAATAAATATAATTTAGGAAATTTAGGAAATCCTAACACAATTCCCTAATATTAGGAGATTTCTTTGGAGCAGAAAATTGTTTATGTTATTCTCTGGAAATAAAAGATTTTACCAGTTTAGAATTTTTTTTGAATATAGATGATCTTGTTGATTTTGTAAATCAGCTGTTGTCAATCCCTAAAAACAGAAGATCTCATTGATTTAGAAAAGAAAAAACAATCTAATTCCTAAAAATAGATGATTTGTTGATTTTGGAAAAGAAACGGTGTTGATACCAAAAACAATAGATGATTTCATTGATTTTTATTTTTGAAAGAAATTATAAGTGAAACAGGCGTTGAAGTCATGTGGATGGTAAAAAAATGGTTCAGCCATGCTATTGTTAATATGCTAATAATCCTAAAAAAAAAATTAAAAAAAAAATAAAAAAATAACTTATACTAGCAAATCGGTTAGTGCAATTGAATTTAAATTATTATTCTTTTTATTTAAAAACTGTTTTTTTATAATAAAATTAAATGGCTCATCATTGTATAAGATGGAATATCTTAATTTGCATTTGGTTATGAGTTTCATGGCTCAGTATTTAGCTAATATTAATAATTTCCTTAGCATTTATTATTGCATATGATTCTCGAACTATTTTTAAAAAACAATTAGGGTATTAAATTTTAAAATTATATTTTTCTTGCTACTAGAAAATATATTAGCGATGCATGAGTACTATTTTTTTCAGGAAGTAAGAAAAAAAGGTTCTAACATGGAGGATACATGGGTTAGTTAAATAGCATGACCTAATTACAATGGTAGCAACCGTTCGATTTCTAAGATGATTTGAAGTTGTTAGCTGTGAATTAGAGTATATTTGCATTTATATATAAAAAAAAAACTATAAAAAAACTGTTTTTTTTTTATTAATATAAATATTCAGACCAGTTTACGCGTGTCTCGCTTAATTCTATTAATTCTGAAATTAACGATCATATTAGTCTCAAATGACTATCATACTACTAACCATAAAACTCAAATTTAAAACTATATAAAAAAAAACATTTTAATCTTAATTTTTTAACAATATATACCACCTACTATATATTTTTAAACAACTGTCTACTTCCAGCCACGGCAACAATTTTTTTTTTCTTGGCGTGGGTCCATATATCCTTATCTTGGATTTCGATACATGTGATGGGATCTCGTCTATTTATTCTCCTCACTTGCCCATCGTTTTCTCCTCTTGAATACATGTTTCAGGGTTGTTTCTAGTTTAATTGAGAAAAACGATATTGATTAGTGATTTTGTATCTTTCATTTATAGGGCGAGGTTGTGTGGTCCATTCTCCAATTGCTATTGCTTTATTTTCAATCAACTACACTTGGCACAAATATTTATTTTATTTATTTCAACCCTTGTTATGTGGTCTATATTATACCACATTTTAAGAATTTATTGAATTAAAGTCTTGCTTTCTTTCTTGATTTTATAAATTTTAATATTTTAGCTAGCACATGTGAGAATTTATTCTTTTGCGCTGAGATCAAAAATATTTTTTAAAAACTAAAAAATATATTTCTAAATAAAAAATTATTTTCAAAAATAATTTTAACCACACTTATAAGCAACTACTAAATATGAAAGTTAATGTGAGAGCTGTGGCTTTAAGATTATTAATCGGCTGTAGGCAGAAAATGAATATATATATATATATTATTTTAATTTTATTTCATTAAAATAATATTTTCTAAAAATATTATACAGCACAACATCGAACATAAATTTATTCATGTGATCTAGTTGATAAAAAAACAGATGTCATTTCAACAATTTTAACTTCAGGAACCAAAGTTCATGAGTAAACTATAGGGACAAACTTTGTCTGCCATTGTAAATAAAATCAATTGCAAGAACCCAACAAGGGCGGCCTAAACCCAATTATCCATGGATGTATTGGGTCCAAATAAGCCGAAGCCTGAAATTACCCAGAGACTCAAAACCAAAATTCCTTCACAAACCGCCATTCTCTTTCGTTCCCCAGACGCTTTCCATTCCCTTCCCTTAAAGCTTCTTTTTGCAAGCACCACTGTTAGGGTTTTCTCGAAATTTGCTAAAAATATTTCTGTATTCACGGGATTTTGCTATTTTCGAACACTTCATTTCCCGCACACCACCTGATTGATAAAACGCTTAAAGGAGAGTGAAAACAATGTTTAAATGGTCAAAAGAAATCACCCCATCCCAAGTTGAGCTACTACTTAGAACATAAAAGGACTTACAAAAAGCTAAATCATATTTGATTCTGCAAGCGCGGGATACAGCAATGGTTTTAGGCATGATCACACCCCGTTTGGCCTCGTGATCTTTAAATTAGTTTTCCACGAATGAATTTAGACCCGCAGAGGACATGCTTAATAGAATGAAGGAAGGGGAATTACTGAGGAGATATTCCTTTCAATTTGTAGAGATTATGGCTGTGCTCTTATGCCATTTGTTGCCATTAGGATTTTCCACAAAATGGATGACTTTGGGTGCAAACCCGCTGACAAGTATTACATCATCGTATATTCTGTTCTTGATGAAGAGAATCAGTAAAAGGTTGCAATGAGTTGTTATAGGTATATGATTCGGCCGATTGTTGTTTCTCTTAATGTTTGATTTAAGCCTTCGTAAGAATAGTGGGACAATTTGCTGAAGCCATGGAGATGATGGTTAGGAAGTGCAATAAACCTAACTAGGCACATATAGTACACTAATTAATGGACTCTGCAAAGGAGAATTTGCTGGAGCTGTGGAGACTCTTGACAGGATGAAGCTTCAGGGATTGAAACCATATGCACGGTTGTATGGAAAAATCATAAATGGGTTCTGCAAACCGAGTAGCTTGGAGCCTTCATCTTAAGCTTAATATGGCAGTCCAAGGCCTTTGTACAAATGGAAAACTAAATCGAGCCTTTTAATTGTACTTAATTATGCGGACGTACTGGGGGTATCTCCTGTGAAATGCTTCTGCAAGAAAGGAGACTTGCATAAAGCTGCTCACATTTTTTATGATTGATGTGTTCCTGATCATTTAGAAATCCAAGTCTTGAATGGTTAGCGGATAAAAAAATAGTGGCATGGTTGCAAGTAGATAACGATTTATTTAGATTTGAGTGTTCAGGATTCTTGAATTGGTGAAAAAATCAATTTCCACTCTCCAAACAATTTGCTCAATTTCTTAATGTATTTTTCAACTCCGAATGAATTTCTCTATTTGTGTTAGATAATTTTTGAATAACGTTATCAGTCGTGAAACTCTTCTGTAAATTGGAGAGGAGAATTGAATTGAATTGAATATGTTGCAGTGATTGTATTGATCATTTGAGTTGAGCATATATACAAAGAAATGTAACAAACTCCTAACCAACTAATAACAAACTTAATCCTACAAGTCTGCAATTAAAATGTGTTTGTCAGACCATGTACTGTAAAATAGAAACTGCCTAACAATAATAACAATATACACTTTTATCTTCAACATCTTCATGTTTCAGGAGTTGAATTGAATGTGAATATTTGTTCACGCTCTGTCACCATGAACGATCAATTTTGGCACCTTCAATGATCTGAAGAACATGAGAAAAGTAACTTGAGGGATAAAACAAGGTGAGGTCAAGGGCATGCGGATGAATAATTAGCAGAGTAATATTAATCCTGCGAAGGATATTTTCACTGGTATATGAAAGGTTAGCTTGCAGAAAGCGGGAAGCCAATTCCATGGCGCCTGGTCGGAAAAACAAGAAACAACATGCTAGTAAAGACACCCATCCCAACAGGCAAAGCTGTGAGGACCTCTTGTGCCTTCGTTGACGGTGATGGATAGAAGCAATCTACCACATTCTGATCAAACAAGGCAATGGCTGCGAATACTAGTATTGACATGAGGGCATGCATGAAATCTATAAACTGTAGCCGGTAATTTGCTGCAACTTCCGGTGGAATGGTCGCCGATCCATCAATGACCCACAAGCCTCGGAATGTTGCAAACCCATAACAGACATTTCCGTTCTTGTCCCTAAAGCTGTCGGTGAAGCTTGACAGGAAACACGACAACCCACAGAGGGCAACTAGTCCTGCCGTCATGGACATGCTGACCGAATCGCAATTTCCCTGATTTGAAAATATGGGCAGTAAAAGCTGGAAAGCAAGAACTGTTCCGGTAGGTAAGAGATTGGCCAGATAAGCTGTGCTCTTGAATGTCTGACCTATGGCTTTCTGAATCAAGTTTTTCTCAATCTCATTCGGCGTGGCCACTCCCTTCAGGAGAGGAAGTTTTTCTTCATTGGTATGCGATGAATCATGATGAGATTCTACCTTAATCTCCATTCCTGGCGTTTCCTTTTCTCTTCTGCAAAACATTCTTCCGGCTTGTATGAACAGGCTGCGAGGCATTGCGGTTTTAAAAGAGAAGATTTGAGTGTATGTAAAGGAAGGGAAGGTAGTTAGGAATCCCTTGCAAGAATTAAATTCCGAGTTTTGTATTAAAAGGTAGCTTAATTTTATCAGAATTTCAGAAACATAGGATTATTATTATCATTTTTGTTAAATTACTGACTTAATCTCTCCAAAGGGTTGCCTGATGTCAATAGTGCTATTATATTAACGAGTATGTTGCCCTCCAGGTGGGTTCTTGTCTTCCTTCCCGTAAATTTCCTACGTTTATTTTTATATATATATATATATATAAACATATATTCTGTCTCTTTTTTCGATCACGCAATGACTAGGTCACAGTTCACCCAGAATAAGACAAACGTTTCCATTTCCACTAACCTCTTCTGCTAAGGTTGTGCATATATAGATGTTTAATTCTGCCGTCCGTAAACAGTGGCTGAACAATTAAAAAGTTTATGTTATGATGAACTAAGGGCGTCGTCAATATAAAGATGACAAGCGACCATTGCTTATTCTTGTAATTGAGCCTTTTTTAAGCTTAAAATACTTCTAAAACAATGAACCCTTTACCTAAACTCATTGCCACGAGGCCAAAAACCATGTCGTCGGTTGTGTATAGAATTTGATCAAACAGTTTTAGATTATAGGCAACTGACTTTATGTTATGCACGTTAAATTGGCACTTGCTTCATATTTTGAAGATCTGATCGTTACAATTAATTTAATTTTCCTAGGAAAATGGTGGCTCCAAGAACATTTCTGTTTTTCTAAATTTAGAAGTGAACAACACGCGAGCCATCGTAGGCTGCCTTCTGCTTACATCCTCTTTCCCTGTAGTTTTTTATTTGAAGCAACGGAAATGGTATCTTCAAGGAATACATCAGTCTTCTTTCCTGAAAAGAATAGAGCGTTTTCTGATCAGGGATTATAGCTTGCACGCCACGACCTCGAGGATTTCATGATTTGCACTTCTTTGAAGACTAATTTCTGGCAACCAGACCTCGTCCAGTCTTATAATGTGCTTTGTTTGATTTTTAACGTCCTTCATTAATGTACATATGTAACACGACAATCTGATGACATTTTATTCGATACCAAGTAACGAGTTCACAAAAAAATGACTTGTGATAAATAGATTGAGATCTGCATTGCAGATATTAGGTACCAGTTAGAGTGTTTTCACCTTTTAAAAATCTAAGACAATCAAAGTTTTATTTTTTTAATCTGGCTCGCAAAGAATATTTTAAAAGGACAAAATTTTCTAAGACATTCAAAATTTTATTTTTTAAATCTGGGCTCGCAAAAAACACCTAAAGGGGATAAAATTTTATCGAATCCAAAAAATATAATGTGCTAGTGAGTTTTGTATTTCAAATCTCTTCTTTGTAGTGTGTGTGTGTATATGTATATTATAAAAGCACTAAAGATATGAGTTATTTAATACCCACACGCTAACTTTTTACTCTGTTATATTTTGTTTTCATTTTAGTTTTATTATTTCTGCGGGAATGCATATTTTAGATTCAATTAAAAGAAAATTGAATTAAATCTGTCAACAAAGAACAAAATTGAAAAATAAAGGATTAGAGTACAAAAGACATCACAAATAAATGATGGTTTCAAAATTCTCATAACAAATTCACTCAAGTCCTTAGACATTACATACTATACTTATTTAGTCCATCAATATTTTTGCAATTTAATTTTGGTTTAAAGTTCATTTTCTTTTTATATTTTAGTTCTTTTTCAGAGAGGAGAAAAAAATCCCAAAATTCTAGTGCTAAATAGAGATAATAGCTTCAACACCGATTCAAGCCACAAAAATGGTAAATCTTGGCGGCAAAAAGATTTATTTTGTTAGAGGGAGTTCCACTTATATGTTTCTTTTACCTTGAAATTGCCAAAAAAAACAATATCAAAGATCAGAAAGATTTTTTTATTTCTAGTTTTTGTATAGTTTCTTAAGGCTATCCACAAGTTTGACTAGATGTTTTGGCCTTTTCTAGGTGTATTGAGTTAAAATGGATGAAAATAGATTTTTAGGTGAATTGTTAAAAGATGAATTCGTTGTCCTTCAATGTAGTAATGACAAAAAATATCGGGTGGAAAAGATGATTTTGCTCTTGGAAACAATTACTGCAGGTTTCATTACGGAGGACAAATCTGTCTGAATAAGTCGTCCAATTAAGCGACGATATTGTCTTGGATCTTGCAAGGGGTCACCACAATCTGATGACAGGCGGTGGTTCTGAGGAATTGGAAATGCAGCTGGCTTGCTGCCAGCCATACCAGTTTCTTTTAACAAATCAAGGGTATATTTTCGTTGACAAAGAGAGATTCCTTGTGGAGAACGAGCCAACTCTAAGCCAAGAAAATACTTGAGTGTGCCAAGGTCTTTGATGGAGAAACATGTGCTGAGATACTGTTTGAGTTTCTGAATCTGTATTGAATCATTTCCTGCAATAACCATGTCATCAACATAGACAAGAAGGGCAAGGAAAGATGTACCATTGATTAGAGTAAAAAGAGAATGATCATTGGAGGATTGATTGAAGCCATATTTCCTTAAAGCCGAGGAGAACTTTTCAAACCATTGCCTAGGTGCCTGCTTAAGCCCATATAATGATTTATGGAGTTTGCAGACCCGTTTGTCACCTGGAGATAGATAGCCTGGAGGAGGGGTCATATAGACCTCTTCATGTAATTCACCATGGAGGAATGCATTATTTACATCCAGTTGATGTAATTCCCAATTCTTAGCAGCAGCAACAGCCATCAAACATCTGACAGTGGTTAATTTTGCAACCGGTGCAAAAGTTTCATGATAATCCAAGCCTTCAATCTGTGTATAGCCTTGAGCAACCAGGCGAGCTTTATAGCGTTCAATTGAGCCATCTGAGTTGTATTTCAATTTGTATATCCAACGGGAACCAACTGGTTTCTTCTCTGAAGGTAATGTGACTAAACTCCAGGTGTGATTCTGTTCAAGAGCTGAAATTTCATGTTTCATTGCCTTACACCATTGCTGGTCTGTTACAGCTTGAGAATAAGTTTTGGGTTCACTCACAACAGAGATATTAGCCAAAAATGCTTGATGAGATGGAGTAAAACGAGAATACAACAAATGACAGGATATGGGATAGAGAGTACCTGAAGAAACTGTATTGGATGTGGGCTGTGATGACTTATCCATTCCAGGGAGCTGCCATATATAATCATCAAGATGAGATGGAACTCGACGGGTTCTTTGGGATCGGGAAGTGTTTAAGGGGACAGCTTGGTGATCAGTGTTAGTGGCAATAGGTATGATAGCTTCATCATCTTGTGTATCGGAAGTATGTATCTCTGGGTTGTGCTCTGGAGTTACGGTACTTACCGTTTCCAGGGAATCAAAAATGGGTAAAGGGACAACCGTATTTGATTCTTTTACAGGTTTAAGAGATTGAAATGGGAATTTGTCTTCATAGAAGATCACATCACGTGATGTAAAAATTTTGTGTGATTCTATGTCACATACTTTGTAACCCTTCTTCCCCATAGGATAACCAATGAAAACACAAGGCTTAGCACGGGGAGCAAATTTATCATAGGATCGATTTTTATCATGCACATAACACAAGCAACCAAAGACACGCAAATGTGAATAAGATGGAGGTTTTGAGAATAGAATCTCACAGGGGCTTTTCCCGGACAATTTAGGAGTGGGAGCATAGTTTATGAGATATGCTGCAGTCAACACACATTCACCCCAGAATTTGATTGGTAAATGAGCTTGAAACCGTAGAGCGCGAGCAACCTCTAACAGGTGACGATGCTTTCGCTCTACAATTCCATTTTGTTGCGGAGTGTCTACACAAGATGTTTGGTGTGAAATACCATTTTGAGACAGGAAGTTGGACATATGGCCAGCAGTAAATTCTAAACCATTATCACTCCTAACAATTTTAATACTCCGATTAAATTGAGTATTAACCATAGCATGGAATTGAATGAAATATTTTTGTGCTTCTGACTTATGTTTGAGGAGATAAACCCATGTGCATCTAGAACAATCATCTACTATGGTAAGAAAATAATGTGCTCCTGATGTAGATGGAGTCTTATATGGACCCCAAATGTCACAGTGAATCATATCAAAAGGGAAATCAGATTTATTATTGCTTAAGGGAAAAACACTTCGAGTTTGTTTAGCTCGGTGACACACATCACAGCAGTCTTTGGAAAATTTAAAAGAAGTGCTAGACAATTCTGGAATGAGGGATAATCGATCAAATGAGATGTGGCCTAACCGCTCATGCCACAAATTTGGAGAAGAAGAAGCTAGTGACGCTGCAGCAGCAAATGGAATACGCAGCCCATGGAAGTAGTATAAGCCATCACGTAATTCACCCATTCCAATCAGTCTCTTCGATTTGAGGTCCTGTAAGACACAGAAAGTTGGAAAAAATGTGACCGAACATTGCAAAGCCTTTGTTAACTTACTTATAGAAAGAAGATTGCATTTGAAGGATGGAATATAAAGAACATGATCCAACGTCATGTTTAATAACCGAATCTGACCAACAGAGTGCACTGGAACAGATGTTCCATTTGGTAGCTTCACAGGTAAATTTTGAAGAGTTGTATGTGTATCAGTTTCATCAAGGGAATCACATGTGAGGTGTTCAGATGCCCCACTATCTAAAATCCAATCTGTAGTATCAGCTGAGTGAGTGACCTTACCGATAAAGTTGGCTACATTCTGATTAGCAGAGGGCAGTAAGAACATGAGTTGTTCATACTGTTCTTGAGTGAGATTAAAGCTTTTACCCATGGACTGGCTTGACTCAGCAATGACATTGTTGGATGAAACATGTTCTGGCTCCCTTCGAAAGTTTCTGTTTTGTCTAGCAAAATTCGGAGTCTTTGCTTTGTTTTGCCAGTTTGAAGGATATCCCACAAGTTTGAAACATTTTTCTTTGGAATGTCCAGGTTTATCACAGTATGAGCACCTGAATCTGCTCGTTTCTCCTCTTTGTTGATCTGCTGCAAAATCCTTTGTAGTGAATTTGCTTGGTTCTCCTCTTTGTTGTTCACCTGCAAAATTCTTTGTTGGAAACCTGTTGTGTTTGACATTAAAGGCTGCTGCCTCTGTCAGTTGATCACGGCTGATTCCTGCAATAGCTAATTGTTTTTCCTCTTTGGTCACAAATGCATAAGCTTTGTTTATAGAAGGAAAAGGTTCCATATTCAGTATTTGGGATCGAATGATTCCATATTGATCATTCAGCCCCATGAGAAATTGGTGAACTTTCTCTGTTTCCCTCTCAGCCAGGATTTGTTTTCCCGCACCACAGGAACATAAAGGGACAGTAGAGTAGGCTGACAATTCATCCCAAAGGCCTTTTAATTTGGTGTGGTAAACTGATACAGTAAGGTCCTTTTGTTGGGCTAGACAAATCTCTATTTTTAATTCATGTATACGTGGGACGTTTCCTTGAGAGAAACGTTCCTGCAATTCTCCCCACATTTCATGTGCTGAATCTACATAGGCAACACTATCATGCAATTCTGGGGCTAGAGCATTAAAGATCCAGGAGATTACCATTGAGTTGCATTTTTCCCAGGTTTGAATTTCTTTGATGTCTTCCTCTGGTTTGAGTAAAGATCCATCCACAAAACCCAATTTGTTCTTGGCTCGAAGAGCATTCATCATAGCACGCCTCCATGTTGGATAATTATCTCCTTTCAGAAGACAAGAGACAAGAACTCCTCCTGGATTATCAGAAGAATTCAAGAAATAAGGTGATGATGAGTCGTTTTCATACACCGATTTTGATGTTGAACTCTTGACCACGCTGGAGGAATTTTCTTCACTCATGGTGATTAAGTGATTTTAAAAACCAAGGATCAGTATTGGCTCTGATACCATGTGAAATTCATAAAGCGGAATGTAAAAGAAGAACCAGAATACTGGAATAATCACTTGTATATAGAATTGAGTTAGAAGCCGATTATATACATCAGAGAGACCTATAATTAAGGAGAGAAATCAGGACATAATTACAGCCTAACAATTTACAAGATAAATATGGAAACATAATATTAGCGTGAATCTCTTCATGATCAGCCATATCTTCAAGATCAGCATCAGCCATATCTTCAAGATCAGCTGCATCTCTTCCATATCTTCAATATCCTTCATTAATGTACATATGTAACACGACAATCTGATGACATTTTATTCGATACCAAGTAACGAGTTCACAAAAAAATGACTTGTGATAAATAGATTGAGATCTGCATTGCGGATATTAGGTACGAGTTAGAGTGTTTTCATCTTTTAAAAATCTAAAACAATTAAAATTTTATTTTCTTAATCTGGCTGGCAAAAAATATTTAAAAAGGACAAAATTTTCTAAGACATTCAGAATTTTATTTTTTAAATCTGGGCTCGTAGAAAATATCTAAAGGGGATAAAATTTTCTCGAATCCAAAAAATATAATGTGCTAGTGAGTTTTGTATTTCAAATCTCTTCTTTGTAGTCTGTGTGTGTGTGTATATATTATAAAACACTAAAGATATGAGTTATTTAATACCCACACGCTAACTTTTTACTCTGTTATATTTTGTTTTCATTTTAGTTTTATTATTTTTGCGGTAATGTATTTTTTAGATTCAATTAAAAGAAAATTGAATTAAATCTGCCAACAAAGAACAAAATTGAAAAATAAAGGATTAGAGTACAAAAGACATCACAAATAAATGATGATTTCAAAATTCTCATAACAAATTCACTCAAGTCCTTAGACATTACATACTATACTTATTTAGTACTTCAATATTTTTGCAATTTAATTTTGGTTTAAAGTTCATTTTCTTTTTATATTTTAGTTCTTTTTCAGAGAGGAGAAAAAAATCCCAAAATTCTAGTGCTAAATAGAGATAATAGCTTCAAGCCTTCAACACCGATTCAAGCCACAAAAATGGTAAATCTTGGCGGCAAAAAGTTTTATTTTGTTAGAGGGAGTTCCACTTATATGTTTCTTTTACCTTGAAATTGCCAAAAAAAACAATATCAAAGATCAGAAAGATTTTTTTATTTCTAGTTTTTGTATAGTTTCTTAAGGCTATCCACAAGTTTGACTAGATGTTTTGGCCTTTTCTAGGTGTATTGAGTTAAAATGGATGAAAATAGATTTTTAGGTATGAAAATCATGAATTCTATTTTTTCATCAATCATGGTAATCAAAATCTAGAAAAATTCAGACAACACATTGTCTGAATTTTTTACTTCAAAAGGTATTAGGATGGATACCAATAATATATTGTGCTTTTAAAAAGAAATTTTGAAATTGCTCATGGCCAACAATTAATTAAATTTTACTTTTAAAAACAATTTAGATATTATATTGTGCATATAAATTGTTAAAAGATGAATTCGCTGTCCTTCAATGTAGTAATGACAAAAAAAATCGGGTGGAAAAGATGATTTTGCTCTTGGAAACAATTACTGCAGGTTTTATTACGGAGGACAAATTTGTCGGAATAAGTTCATGTTTGTTTGAGAATGTGGTTGCGGTTTAAAAATATTTTTCGTTCAGAAATGTATTAAAATAATTTATTTTTAAAAAAAATAATTATTTTTAACATCACCACATCAAAATAATATAAAAACATTATTTTTTTAATTTAAAATAAAAAAAATAAAAAAAATAAAAAAAAATAAAAAAAAATTAATTTTTTTAAATATACTTTATAAACACACTCCTTAACACCACTCAAACTAGACCGTTAGCAGAGCACATGATTAAAATCGTTCTCTAATGATTTGTTTTTGAGAGCCCTGTAACATTATGCTGCGGGCTTTTTATGCTCGCTTCAAGCACATGGGTCATGGCCTTACAACATAACAAGTAGGCTCTGAACATAAACTATATGAAGCCCAGGTCCACAAATTATTTTGGGCTCGGGAAACCCATTAATTCCAGTTGATTTTTGTTCCCCCCCCCGTGGTTTTGCATGCTAATATATTTATCATAATTTATTTATTTTCAAAAACGGTTTTAAATGTACACCTTTTATTATCTTAATATACTTAATTAAGTAAATATTTTAAAAAAATAAACTAAAAATGTTTAGTTTTTACGTAAAAAATGTAAAATTCATATGATAATTAAATATGTCCATCTAGTTTAATAGCAGTATTTTATGCAACAATTGTGGCATATCATAGATTGTGCCAAGATCTCATGCCAACCCATCTGTAAGATCTCATGGATGATCAAGATCATGCAACCCATCTGAAACTGAAAGCATGTGAAATAGTTATTGCTACAGAGAATTCAAAAGAAGAAAAGAAAACGAATTACTACAATGATAATCTTCTTCGACTTGACAGTGCCGACGTGTTTCTAAGGTCTACTAATGGAATCATGAGGCCTAGCAGGCTAGGCAAAGAATTCACCGATCCAAGGCATCCTCGTTTCGAGATAGGCTTGGCATACAAGGCCTATGATCATTGGACATTATTTAGCCATTCAAGTGTTGCTTCGTTCGACGTTCTAATTTCTATTCATCCTCACTAGTCAAAGTCACTATGACTCGGGCATGGAAACATCCATCTCTCGTTATCATGAGAATTGGCATCAGCCAGCATGTTCTTCGCCTGATGATTAAGAAGGTTCAAGAAGGGTTTTCCCTTCCTCTCACCCTAAGTTCAAGTCTTATCAGGCATGATTGTCATGCTCGCGGTGCTTTACATGCTCATTGGATTTGCAGGATATTCAGTGAGCCCGGGAATTTAATTGTGGTACACGCAAGCTGCCCCGAACACTCCAATCATAAAAAAAAGAAAGAATTGGCATCACAATACGACAACTCTTCCATCAAGATAATATTGCAGGTCCTCCGCTGTTTAAAGTCTTACTATGCATGTTTATCATCTCCAGCGCATTATTTATTTATTGGGCTCGTGGGATATTAAATGGGTTAAAAAATTAATTGCAATGCATGTAAATTGCCTCACACATTCTGATGCATGCTAAAAGATTGTGACAGAGATAACATTTGTCAACTTATCTTTGCCTCGATTCCTTCCCTTGTTATTTTTATTTATTTCGTATAAATAATCTTCGAAGGTCTTATTATATTGCAGAATCTGGTCCAACTGGTTAGGTATCTGTCTTCAATTAGGGGTATAAAGTTATTTATTCGAATCACTTTACTTAATTAAAGCATGATTAATTATAAAAGCAGATCCCGGCCATTATGCAATCATTTTGAAGTTAATTTCAATTTCAATTTGATGATTTCCCACACCAAACATATCATGTTCATGTGACGATGGGATTCTAATGCTGAGTGGAAGTTGCTATGTGACTTCACAAATTCATGCACCCTGTCGTGTGCTCCTCAACTAGTTCAAAAAACAATGCTTATGAAAGTGAATATTCCATATATCTCCAAGTCAGCTGCTCTTTCGTTCTCACTTGATCCATTTCCAAGACATTAATTTCTAAATTGCTTCTTAAAAAACTTATCATCATTAATTGATGTGGCTAAAATACACAACACCCCCTTACATTCTAGCATGAACACATTCTAGAACGGGTAATCAATTTGCTTTTCTTCTTTTTCGTTTTCAATTTTTTGATAACATAGTTTTTTTTTTTTGTTGAAAAAGAAAACCCACCAAGAATTGATATAATTTTAAAAAAAAACAATTTGTTTAATTAAAAAAAACTAGATAATCGATTGAAATACTATCAATTGACCCTTCACTGTTTCAAAATCTTAGACAAACCAACGAGTTATAAGAGATTTAAAGTTGAGGCAGAAAGAGTCCATAATGGCCATCAAACTTAGTAACCACCATGGCAGTCAAAATCGAGATTTTAACACGGATCGGAAAGGGCTCCGAAAAATCGGATCGTAAGATCGGATCGTAAAATCGTAGAAAGATCGTAAAATGTCCGTACAAAAATTATTATTTTTAATTATATTTAAATTTAAAAAATGAATTTAAATATAATTAAATATTATTATTTTTTATTATTATTATTATTCTACGATTTTTCTACGATTTTTTACGATTTTTTACGATTTTGAACAATTTTTCTACGAGTTTGACCGGTTTCAATTTTTCTTTCCGGTCCAACCAGGTTTTCGGAGCCAACTCGCAATATCGTACGATTTTGCGAGTTGGCTCGCGATTTTGACTGCCGGTTACCACTCTTACTAATCTTTTCAAGATTTCACCCATCCAACTGGGCCACCTTGTAAATAAATCTGTCTCCTTGTCACCTGGGATCGCAAGAGAAAAACAAATGCTAGTGTCTACAAAACAAAAAAAGTGCAATCAATCGATTCCGACTGCTGTTCACCATCGCAGGAAAAAAAAACAGAGAGACAAGAAACAAAAATGAATCCCCTAAAACTTTCTAGCTCCCTCCTACTACACGCGTCTCCTGCAAAAAGCATGAATGATGTTCCTTTACAGTTAATCCAGTAGTGGGGCGAAGAGATGGAGAATTTGAGATGTGGGTTTTCAGTTTTGTGATGATTAAGTGTCCCAGTTGCAATGAGAATAAGGCAGTCTTTCATTTGCGTTTAACCTAGAAACTCATGCATAGTTCCTCAAGCACAGACCAGGATGTTGATACGGTGTCGCCTCAGAATTATGTGCCACAGCTTGCTTTTCACCCTCCTAATTATTGAGTGTCTGAGCCATGTATTCGATTGGTTCCCCTTCCAGCTCCACCTGCAAATGATTATAGAACTGGTCATCCCTCAATTTAAGGTCCGGCATGGAAAGTGATGACCCAGGCATGACCACTCCCTTCCATAGGCCATTCACCGGCCACCACACAGCTTTATTAGAAAAATAAATAAAATATAAACGCCCCTGGTATGGCAAAAGGAAAGAAAGCATGCATTCAACAAGTTGGTATGTATCTTGACATTCTTAATTTGATTGGCTTCAGATTTTACTATCCGTTCTTGTAATTATGTAAAAATATTCAAGCATCAAACTTATATGAGATGTCTATAGGGTCTAACAGGTCGATATTGTTAATAAACTATTTTATTTAAAAATAGCGGTGTTAGTAGTAATAGCAAACTCTTCAATTTTTTTTAAGAAAAAAATAACAAAGAATTGGTTCATAAGAGAAAATTCCCTAATTTATAGAAACCTTAATTTACAAAATCTTACCCCTAACCTGAACTCACAATCAATAACAACCCATCACCATAGATATTCTTTAAAAATAACAGCAAATACAATTTGAATAAAATCAACCATTAACATAAACTAGCACAAAGTATACTAAGTTAATGATGTATCTCCAGGTGTCGATAAGGGGTGGTAGCAGTTGCTGTCGATAAGGTAGTCACGGGTTGTCGTCTCTGGGTTCCAAATTCCCTGGTTCTCTACTACTCCAGTGAAGCGAAGACAAGAAGTAGTTTCTAGCTAGCTCTTTCTTTGCACTTTGCAGTTCCTGTCTAGGTTAGGGTCTACCCCTAATCTATTTTGTACTCCTTCTGTTGCCGAACCTACTTTACGTTCTGGAAATCTAACTCTGCCACGAAAACAAAATATGTACAGACAAACACATAGATATTTGTTTTATATAAGTGTATTTATCACAGGAGTATGATTTTTAACTATTAATTTAGATGATAAAATATGTACAGACCACTTGAAAAGCTGTCAAAACATGAGTCAGGGAGGGGTCAGATATGCAATAGCAGCAAGCAACGAGTTCCATTTCCAACAATCACTTGTCCACATCTAGAGTTCTGGCCTTTTCACCTCTTTATTTTATGAAATGACGAGCAATTATTCATGAATAATTGTGTCAACAATTCCCCAGTTATCAGTCCCCTAACTTGCAATGAAGCCTCAATTTAGTTTCTTCAATTTTCTCCTGATTGAGTTTATACTCTAATCAAACTCATAAATTAATCATGTTACTTTGAATTTCATGAGCTCCTGTGTAGTGATGATATATATAGTTTTGATATCAAGAACAAAGAAATTAAATTTCAGGTACTTTGAAATACTTGGAATTAAATAATTTCATCAACTTATCCTGGATAGCTCGACTCACGTGATACACAACTAGAGGTTATATCTCTAATTATTATTATAGTTTTTGAATTTATAAATCTCTATTCCAATTAGCAAGTCATAATCACTAATGATTTTTTAAAGCAAATAGAAGGTGACGACCCTCCTGTTTTTATGATTGCAGCATTGTTCAAGGCAGTTGATTTCATTATCAACTCATCTAATCTTGATCTCTTGATGATTGCTGAAAATGACAACAACTTGTTTTTCTCTTCTTAATTATCTCTTAGCGTGGTGTCAATGTTTTTCTTCATCACTATCCTTTCTCTTCTTTCTTGTCATTTGCTAATTGTCCTGGTCAAAGTACAAAAGACAAGTTGAAGCACGCATCATTAGCTGGCTAAAACTGCGTTATTTAACCCTCTTTATAAATTTAAAGAGCATATTGTTATAGTGCTATTGGCTTTGGCTTTATATATATATATATATATATATATATATATATATATATATATATAGAGAGAGAGAGAGAGAGAGAGAGAGAGAGAGAGAGAGATCTTTCTCAATGGGATTTCAAGAGGTATTATATGTTCAGCTGAATTTTATATTTATAGATCCACATTAAAGCATACCCCATGCTTTATACACAGCAATAAATTAATACTTTTCGCATGAACAAGGTGAACATGCAACTTTTTTCTGAATTAGAACGGCTAAAAGCAATGTGCACCAGCTTCAAACATATATATCCTCATTGTAAAAAAGGGAGCTGAAAGAGCAAAGATCTTTTATGATCTAATACCATACATATCCCAAGTCCAGCTAGCCACCGCAAGAAGTCATTCGATAGGAAAAGTAAGTGGGCGTGAGAAAAGAAGAGAAAGCTACAATGAGGATGTAGAAAAGTTTTCCACAACAATTGCAAAGCCCATTTTTTCCACTCAAATAAAGGTGTGAAAGGTGGGAGATGGTGGCATGGGTTTGAAGCATAAGAGGACAATCATGATTGTGGTTTGGAACAGACTCGAATGGGTTGGAACCTCCATTGCCTTTTCCTATTCTTTTGAATCTTTTAATAACCTTATAATAGTGGATGAGCGCATATACTTGCCTCAAAGTTTGTAATTTAGGGTTTGATTTCGGTCCCACGGATCTTGGATAGGGTTCCACAAAATTTGGTACAACTATCTTTCAAGGAAGGGGGCCGAGGTGTGCTGCCAAGGGGCTAAGAAAATTCTTGCACAAAAGTTTATTCTTCTTTTCGCTGTATTATTTCTATTGTGTATTTGAAATCGATCATCATTGCATTAGGAAGGTGCTAAGTGAGGTCTTTGTAGGTTGGACCATTAGTTGTTTATATGAGCTACATTACTTGGATAAAATTAAGTTGTGATGTCCCAATCGAGTCCTGAATAGCTTCCATTGAAAATTATATTTAAAGAAGAGAATTAAAAAATATAAATATAAATATATATATATATATATATATATATAAAGGAAATTTCTGGTTCATTTCATGCAATTAATGAAGTAGCAGTATTGCTTGTGTAGTGAGAAGAAATATCCAGACTAACTGCATGGCTAATTGCACGGTGACACCCCTCCAATACATAGATTTATTTCCCTATTTTTAGTAGCATTCCACCCCAGCTATCATCAGATGCCATGTTCGTATAATCCGATTTTGGAATCTGTCAATAAACTCTATGAACAATTCAATGTCTATTAGTTGATCTCGTTAGTTATGATACGCAGGCCTTCTTTGTGACTGTGGTTTAAATGGAAGTTCGACCGAAATTTAATTTTTTTATGTTTTTAAATCTGATATGATGATGTAAAATAAATTTTTTTAATTAAAAACTATATTATTTGATATATTTCCAAGCAAAAAAAAAATTACTTTAAAACTAATTGTTACCTTATTACCAAACCCTGATAGAAAATTTTGATTTTTTTTTATTAACGTCAGTGTCTGGGTCAGCTTACGCGCACTTTCAATGATCATCATATTAGTAATCATATGATTCAAACTTGAGACCACGTAAGGAACAAAACTTTTAATATCAAATTCTTATTACTAAACCACTTATTAGATTGTTGCAAATTTTGACTTTTGTTTGCTTAACAAGAATATAAAAAGAAATAATTACAAAATATGAATTATTTGAGTTTGGTCACCAGGCCTTAATTTATAACCCATGTGAAATACTGTTCACCTACATCCTATTTCGATATCTAGCCATGGCCTAAAGGTCATCTTCCAGCATGCATCGTGCAAAGTTTATCTACAGTTGAAATTTGTCACTTTGATTTCCTCGACGCACCAAGCATCCATAGTCCAATCAATTAAAGAATTATGGAGAATTGTTCAATGGAAGTATGACATTACGAGTACCTAACCATGTTCTAATTGCGATTTCAATACTAATTTTAGGCCTCACCCCCATATAAAACTAGAAATGTTCTTGGTATTCCTGAAATTGCCTCCCACTTGGTGAGGGTTTGGATTTTTTTTTTCCAGCTTAAACAAAGTAATTGACCTTTTAGAAGGTTATAAGATAAAGAGACATGAACCAAATGATTACATGCAATGATAGAAAAGTGACGGGGTAGCAAAGTTGACGTCTAGCACCTGGGTATCATTTCCCTTCGCTTTTACCTCTAGCTTGATGAGGTCAAATGCTTCCCATGGGTGACAAGGTTGAGACATTTAATTAGGAGTAGTTTGGACTCCAACCCTAATTTATCCACCCGGTCAAAGCTTTCAAGGATTTGATGTTAAATCTTAACCAATCATAACGTATCTCTTCCCTGTAAACATTACGGCTAGCCAGCCCCCTTTCGAGAGATCCTGCATCTATCACCCTGATACGCCCTCGTTTTGAAACGGGGGACACTCTGCATTGATCATGTTAATGAGGTTGAGTAAGAAAGTCATGCAAATTAAACATTATCATCACATTAAAGTAAATTGTCAAAGCTTGCTCATCTTTTTCATTCGCCCCCTTCACTCATCTCGCTTCGCTCTGTTGCCTTTCCATATGGTAAGCTAACGTGCGCATTTGACAGGGAGTACAGTTTTCACGCGGCTGACACGCCCATGATCCGAGCCATTATAGCCCTCACTACCGAGCTTGTGCTGCTCACCACTTGCCGATGATATTATCTTTGCTGTCTGTTTGGTTTGGTGGCGAGTTGGGGTTGAAATTAAGTTTTATTTTTCAAATAAAATTCTAAAATTGTTTATTAATCAATAAATTCTAGAGCTATGAACGTGTCCTCCAAGAACCTGTATATTTATTGAGAATTTAATTTTAAAAAAAGAGTATTTTGTAGTTTATTTTGAAATCTATTTTTTCAAAATAAAAACATAAAAGCTGAACTTTAATATATTTTAAGAAAAAATAAAAAAGCAGCTGGCACCTGTTGTGCCAATGTCATTTCAGCTACACTGTTCAGCTCTGTTGCTGTGTGCGCCACATGCTACCTAGCTAGCTATATCTCTAGGCTCTAGCTTAACATGAAATGGCTTTTGAATTATTGTTTTTTTTTTTATAACCGAGGTGTTCGGGTCAGCTTGCGCGCACCACAACTAAATTCCCGGACCCCCTGAACATCCTGCAAACTCAATGAGCATGTAAGGCACCGCAGGGGTGACAGGCATGCCTAGCAAGGCTTGAACCTGGAGTGAGAGGAAGGGAAAAGCCCTTCTTAATCACCAGAGCAAGATCTTGCTGACTATTTTGAATTATTGTTATTTTTTGTGCAGGGGGCATAGTTACAAGCAACTGTTGATTCAGCTTGGATTTTTGACTGTTTATTCTGGATAATGTTTTTTTATTAATTTGTGGATGCTTATATGAATTTTGATTAATTTTATAAATTTATAAATTAATAATTATATAATTTTTTAATAATTATTATATTAATAATTATATAACTCGTCGAATATAAGATCACAAGTATAGAAAAGTCGTTAGTCTTGAACTATTATCTACTAGATTGTTTGGATTGAATTTATTTGGGACGATGAGTTCTTGGTCGTTGGTTCAATTACTTGACTAATTTATTGCCACATAAAGGAAATGGGTGGGAGTGTTCATTACTAAGTAACACTGGCTGCTCATCTTGACTGTAGAACGAGGATGGATTCTTGGCCGTTGGTTCAAGTAATTAATTTTGCTTGACTAACACTGTGGATAGCTGAGGAGTTTATTGCCACTTAAAGGAATTGAGGGGGAGAGTTCGTTATTCATGAACACTGTCTGCTCGTCTTAATTGTGGAAGTCGACGGAGGTAGTTGGGTTTTTTATTATTACTATTACAGAGGAGATAATTGAAGTCGACAGTTTTAATGAGAAAAATTGATACCAGTTGACTCATAATTTATTCACTGAGACTAAATATGTTAAATAAATACCAGAGCGATTTATTATTTCATTGAATGAGAACACCAGCCGAGTCATGGATCTATTGATATCAGCAATGTTTATACGTTAATTAATATGATTTTAAGAGATAGAATTTCAGATATTTAATGTGCAAACTATATATATATATAGCTGACATGAGCTAGAAATATATAAAAAGAATCTCAAAACAAATAGGGAAAAAATGAAAATTTGAATGGCTTGCCTTGATTATTTTTATAGTTTTTTTTTTTGATAACCGGGATGTCCAGGCCAGCTTACGCGCACCACAACTAATCCCCGGACTCACTGAACATCCTGCAAACCCAGTGAGCATATAAGGCACCACGAGGGTAACATGCGTGCATAGTGGGACTTGAACACTGATGCAGAATAAAGAAACAAATCCCTTTAACTGTTAGTCCAAGACCCCACTTACTAGTTTTAATTCGATGGGTGAGTTGGTATGTTTTCTGTAATATCCTGCAGATTTTATTTTTTTTCAAAATCACCTTTTCCAATAATCACAACCACTGGTTTCATGGAACGCGTAAAATTCACGTATTCTTTAAAATGATTTTTTTTTTCTTTCCGAAAAATGGTCTAAGAAAATTAATTTCAACAATATATTTTCAAATATCAGCATACACACTTAATGCACTTGACTATGAATTTGAGTTTAATACATGTCTAAAATCTAAAATTGGATAAAAATACAAGTAAAATTGTAAATATTTGTTGTTTTATTCTGCCGAAATCCTATAAAATTTGAAAAGATAAGATTAAATATCTTAAATACTCATAAATAATTAGGAAACAACCAATCAAAAAAAAATAACATTTGAAATTAATAACAAAAAAAAAAACTAAATTATAGTCCGAAACTTTGAAAGATTACGAAGTGGGATTTGAGAAATCTGAACAATGAACAAACTTGGAATGTGAAAGAAACCCACTTGTAAATCTAAACTCGAGTTAATTCTCGAATAAATAATTATAATTATTTTGAGTCAAGTCACTCATTTTTATTTTATTCATAAAATTTTAAACCAATTTATTATCTTGCAAACCCCGAACATTGTAAAAAAGAAATTGCATTACTCTTATTTTGGGAGCCCTTCACCCCTAAAAAAAAAAATCAAAATGTACTCCTCAAATATAATTATAATTAAGCCCAGAGAATTTAATTAAATATAGTCCAACGCTATGAAATTCTAATCACCAACGTCCTAATCGCGATCAATGGAATGAAATAACTTGTAGCTCGATTTCACACAGCAAGATTTACAGAAACGGAGTGAACACACATGAAAGTATCTTCCTTACTTGTTAAGATTGGCTGGACATAAATGAAGCAATTAAAACACATAATTGACAAGTTTGGTAATTAAGATTAAAATTCGATTATTTTAAAATGGTTGCTTGAACTTTGGGGACTGTCCCGGTTGAAATAACCAGTGTAGTTTCCTCAAGTAACAAGGAAACATGTTAACCATTTAGACACCGGTGGTTTTTATATTTAAGTGTGTCCGGCTTGAAAAAAACTATATTTTCAAAATTTTAAATAAACAAATAAGTCCATCTTAATATATTTTTAAATAAAACAAATACTTTTTACATCATCATGTAATGTAATACTAAACATATTTTATCGTAATTCTCAATTGTCAATAGTTTCAATTCCTGATTAGGGAGCGAGGATTTTTAAAAAAAACATCACATTAGGAAAGTAGTAAAAAGTAGTCAACCTGCATTAAAATTCAAAGATTTTAATAGTTTTGCCTAATTTATAAATAAAAAAATTAAGAATTACGCTACTAAGAAGAGTAGAACAATCTATTTTAACTACTATTTCCAATTACACAATCAATTAGATCATGCTATTTTTAAATTTGTTTAAAATTATACTAGTTTATAAATTATTTTTATCAAGCTATTTTATTTAAATATAAAAAAAACTCCACAGCTAAGTTAATTCCACTACATGATACATGGCCAAGACAGCCGCCGCCAAGCTGGAAAATAAGAGAATCTTCTAATCACAGTTGTTAGACTTAGACTTGTGTAGTAGCCATGCAAGCTGAGCTGCGATGCCGCTGCCTCCTAGTTTGGATCTTTCGGTCCTCCCCTTTTCAACTTAGCTTTTGCATAGATGTTGATGTTTAATTTTGGAAGCTTCAATTCCTGTCTTAACAATAAGAATGATTTCAAGAAGCTTTGAAATTAACACACCAAATTAATTAAAAAAAATAGTAAATAAAATATCTTTGAAAACAATAATACTTTCAAAAATAATTTAAAACATAAATTACTGTATTCCCGATCCACTTCTATAATAAGCGTTTGTTTAGAGGAGGATTAAAGTTATATTTTAAAGTGATTTTTGTTCAGAAAAGTATTAAAATAATATATTTTTTATTTTTTTAAAATTATTTTTGACATTAGCACACGTCAAAATAATTTAAAAACATAAAAAAAAAATTTAAAAAAAATATTAGTTTTTTTCAAAAACACTTTTTAAATGCAATTCCAAACATGCATTAATTTTAAAAACTTTATGGGCAACACAATGTTTTATGTCAGCAACCCAACCATTATACTTGGATTTTGGTATGTGATTATAAAGACACAACCAATAATGCTGGATCTAAAAATTCGAGTGGGTGGACTCATAAGGAATCTCAGCTATAAATCCTGTGAATATCTTAAAAACCTGACCAACAATGAAGTCATTCAAGTTCTTATGGCTGCCACCTTCAACCGTGGACTTGAGGCAACTATTCTGATTTGAAAGTGACTTCACAGCACTAGGCTGAAATATCCATAACTGATGGCATAAATACACTCTCCTATATCTGTTAAAATTCATTCGTGCGGATGCACAACTGGCCCACCCCCATTTAAAAAGATGCATCTACTCTTTCTAAGATCTCACCTCCCACCTTCTTACTGCAATAAATATATACTCAAACGCTGATTGAATTATTTTATATATCTTCTATTTTACTAAATCCCACCAAGCAATTTAGGTTAATGGACCTAAAATCATGGTTCTTCTTTCGGCTTCAGTGCCCTATTTCCAGAACAATGCTTCAATTGCTTCTAGCTTAATGCAGGCTTTCTGTCCCTGCACAACATTTATTCATGAACTTTTCTGATTTAGTATGTTTAGAAGAATCTTGATAGAAAGTTTTAGTTTTGATCCAAGATTTAAACCCAAAAGGTTAAACGGCCAGGTTATTTCTTTAAAGCTGTTTTGATGTTACATGAAAAATATGTAAAGTACACAAAACAAACAGGGGGTCAGAATTTAATTTTCGTATAAAGAAGCTAATCCAAGATACTCTTGTTGTTCATAATAATAATAATAATTAAAATATTAACGCGGTGAGTAGTGTTGCTGCCATGAAATAGAGGTGGCGCCGAGGCAGCCACAGGGGGTCACCATGCTTGCTTGTTTGTTCGGTGCAAGCTATGGCTACAACGTGCTCAGGAAAACAAGAGCCTGGTGAGAAGGGCCAGGATCTGTCAGGGTGGGTGGTGTTTTCCGGTCAAAAAACTCTCAACCTGCGGGTGAAAATAATTCAGAGAATATAGAGCCTCGTGACGTCATATTTCAATGGAGCAGCTGTTTGGGAAATTAGAAAAGGAAGAGTTGATTTATTTATGGTTTCTTGAAAAAGCAAGCGACCAGCTGCACTGCTGTTCTTTGACCTCTCTGCTAAACATGCAGAAATCTGGCTTCTCCTGATAGATCACCCGTCTCGTCCTCGTTCGTCTTCTTCTCCTCCACTTTCTGTTTTTCACTGTGGCTGAGGTAATCAAGTATACGAGTTCATCCTCCACCCACGACGTGTACTCGTCCACCCATTTCTTGTTATAAAAATAAATTAAATTCTCACCTTTTTTATAGACCAACTCACATTTGATCCTTAATTGCAACAATAAAATAATAAATCCTCTCAAGAAAAACTATACAATTTGTCATTTTCTAACATTTTAAAAAAATCGTTAGAAACAAAGCCAATATTAGATTAAAATAAAATTCATATCAAGGAAAATTTCATATTTTCACTTCTTAAAATACTTTCGAATGAATATGTTTCATTTAAAGACAAAGTTTCTTTTTGTTTTGAATAACATTTTTATCTTTACCTTATATTTTTTGTTATGATTAATTTCACTTTGTGGCAATTTCATAATTTATTTTATTTGAAATAATTTAAAAATTGCATTTATTTTATGATTTCATCCTACTTTGGTTTTTCCAGTTAGATTTTATTCTCTCTTTTTTTTTACTTTTGTATATTTTTTATATTTTATTTTTCAACATTAAATTAAATTGGTTGGGAATTGAGTTTCACGGTTAAGCCCGGGTTTGCACGTTGGAATTGATCACATGGTCTGCAATGCATTTACCGCACTCAACACAATCTTCTGGGGCTGTTTGAAACTTTTGTTATTACTTTCATCTGTTAATATAAAAATATAATTTAGAAACTTTATTTTTATTAATGTATTTTTAAGCAAAAAAATATTTTTATTGTACTTTCAAACAAACATTTAAATATTTTTTAAATTGTTTTTATTTTGAAAAAACATTAGTGCTTCACATTTTAATCCAACCATGTTTTTAAAAACTGTTAAAATGTTTTTCAGATTTAATTTTTTATGTTTTTTATCGTTATAATATGCTGATTTCAGTGATTTTTTTAAAATGTTTTAATAAATTTTTAATAAAATAATATTTATTGAAACACAATTGTTTTTTTGTTATTCGATGCTAATCTTATTATATTAATATTAAAAAAACAATTTATTTTAATATTTTTAAAGTAAAAAAACTATATTGAAAAACATGCTTCACAAAATCCCAAATCTGTCTAACTTGACCAAAGTGGCAGCGCGCTAAAACTTGATCTGCCACGTTCACGGTCTGGGAAAACCTGCATGTCTAGTCCCATCCACCTTTTCGCAAGCCACGCCGTGGTGTTCTATATTTCCGGGCTAAATCTCAAATTTACCACGCAACTTTAGGGTAGTCTCGATTATACACCTAAATTATTTTTAATAGTAATTATAATATTTTTAAATTAGACCGTTTTATTAATTACTGTCAAGAAATCATTAACAGCATATTTGATTTTTTTTAAATTGAATTAAAAATAATTTTTTATTTCTGAAAATAGTAGAAAGGCAAATTAAACACCAACTATTCTCATCCTAATTCACCACATTAAGAAGAAGAAATCCATATCAGAACTAGCTTATCTAAAACACTCATTTACCTATTTTCCAAGAGATACTTGAAATCATTATTAAAATAATTATTTATCTAATTTTTTAAGAAATTCTGAAGAAACTAAATGAAGGTGTGAAAGCCATTAAATTATATATGCTCGATCTATAGTACGCCATTCATGTTATTTATTCTTCAATAAAAAATAAAAAAATATATATTTTGTTAGCATTGGAAGACAATTAATAGATATTTCAAACTCCTGGACATGAAGCCTTGTGGAAAAAGGTTGTTTTGGAGTTAAATTATATATCTCATTTAAATCTTTTGAAAAATCCAAACATCCTTCTTTTTTCAAAAAAAGCTAGAAAGCATTGTACTCTTATCTCATATATATATATATATATATATATATAATTATATATAACAAAATATCTTCAGTTTACATGACATGATAATATAAATTTTGTACACAACAAGTTTTGAGTTCGAGTCAGAACATTCATTCATTGTAAAAACTTAGAACGACTAAGAATTTACTCACTCACTTGGAACTACAAGATATATTTTCCGGATAATAAGGTTTTATCATATAAAAAAAAAACAATATATGACAATTCTTTTGTGACTTCTCAATATTTTTTAGGCGCACTTGAAGTTTTATTATGACTTTTTTAACTAGAAGGATTAATATTTAGTTTTTGTTTCAATATTTGATAATTATTTTTTATATGAAAAATCTAACTATTTTTATCATGAGAGCACTATTTAACTTCTCAAAAAAAAAATTTTTTTTTGTCTGATTATTGTTATATGCTACATTTGCAAATTGGATTAATTTTTTTTTCGAAATTAAAAAATAAATTAATGCTCCGCCAATATTTTTTAAAAGATAAGAAAATATCTAAAAAACAAGTCATTAACTTGACTGACTTCAACAAGTTTGATTGATTTAATAATATAATTAGAAAAAAACTTCAACACTAAATAAAAGCAAAATAATAACAATAATAAAGTATAAAAATAAGCTTAAAAAAATATTTTGAAAGATAAGCTAGTGACTTTACTTTGCCTTTCTAAATAGTAAAAACCTAATTAGTCTCATGCCAATACGATAATAACAATGAATCCTGGAAAAAAAATCATATTATCCTCAATAACTAAAAATATTTTATTTTATAATGAAAAACCGAGCCTTATTGTTTTTTCAAAATAAATTGAAAATAAGTTCAATACATGCACGCTCAAAATTGTCTATATTAAATATTTCTATGTAGTTAGAGTACTATTTACAATAGATCAATTGCATCACTGATTTTTTAAGTGAAATAATAATAATAAATTTGGAAGCGCTCATCCACAGTTTTACGATCCCAAATCCAATGGCTCAAATCCTATTTTAAAAGAAGTATCTTTATTTGTTATGTTTTTTTTTGTTTTTAATAACCGAGGTGTCCGTGCCAGCTTGCGCGCATCACAACTAAATTCTCGGGTCCACTGAACATCCTGCAAACCCAATGAGCATGTAAGACATCTCGAGAGTGACAGGCGAGCCTGACAAGGCTTGAACATGGGGTGAGAGGAAGAGAGAAGTCCTTATTGACCAACAGGGCAAGACCCTGCTGGCAATTATTTGTTATGTTTATTAACACGAGTGTTAAGTAAAGTTTTCATATATTTTGATTAATTTTACAAATTCTAAAATTAATTATTATATAAATATCTAATAATCATCATAATTAAATAATTCAAAACCGAGATCATGAAATATCAAACTTCTTATTCCAACAACTTATTTATTAAATCTTGAAAATGTAACGGAAACACGCATGTATCGATGTTTAGCGTTGTCTTCTCGTTTTGTAGACCACCTTGCATTAATCTATCATTACTATAATATGGTTTGGTTTGTAAATTTTTCCAAGCATGTCGCCACGATGCTGCCCAGAAGAGTAATTGACACAAAAACAGAGGCAATAATTTAGTCTCTAGTCTACCCAAATCTATTCCATCGAAGACGGTGTCGTTTTCCTCCTCTTACCTTTGTGGCTGCTAGGTCCTGTCACAGTCACTGATTCAAAGATTTCACCTAGAGTAACTGTCTCCTTCTCTGCGCTCCTCTGCCACTCACGTGACTCAGGTGACCATTCCACAAGGCCATAATGATATTCTGTGTGCTTCTTTACTCTGCTTGCTACTTAACCAACCTCCATTATTATTATTATTATTATTTATTAATGGTAATTTATATTA
This sequence comes from Salix brachista, assembly GCA_009078335.1. Classification (NCBI taxonomy): domain Eukaryota; kingdom Viridiplantae; phylum Streptophyta; class Magnoliopsida; order Malpighiales; family Salicaceae; genus Salix; species Salix brachista. The sequence continues at coordinate 2,668,748 of CM018575.1, forward strand.
TTATTATTATTATTATTAATGGTAATTTATATTATTATTATTACTACTACTATTATTATTAATGGTAATAAATTAATTACTTTCAGGTGTTACTCACCCTTGAAATGCCCTCGACATCCATTTCCCCCTATTGCCACTCTCTTTTCTCTCTGGTTTTAGTAAATTTACCTCTCCTCCCTCTCTCTCTCTCTAAATTCTCAGTCACACGCTCGGTGATTTAGTAAGGGATGTCCTTAATCCCGTACCACCCTTTTAAGTACAAGGCTACAAGCACATTCTTACCTTTTTTTTCCTTTTTGTTTATTTCAAATTCGTCTTTATTTTCTTGCTGTGAAGTAAATGTATTTTTAATTAGTCTGTTTATTATTTAGAACCGTTATTTTTTTTAACATCTACTTGATATATTTTAAGAACTAATTTTTATGAATATTTATTTTATGAACCTAACCTAATAAAAAAAGCAACTTCATTTATTCATTAAACCAATATAGTTTGTTTGTGCGGCTCAACTATGGTAATTCGTTTTAACTGATTCTTTTTTGTTTTAAATTATTATATATAGACACACACATTTAAGATTATTTTTTCATGTTAAAAATAAATTTTAAAAATAAAAATAAAGTTATCTCAACACATTACAAGAAAAAAAAACAACCTTTACACGTGGAAAAACACTACAATTTTTTTAAGGGATAAATTTGACTTCGATCAACGTAACTGAACTCTTAAGATCAGTGTTGTGGAACAAAATCATTTGAAACGAATGATTCACATTCAAAAACTCATGCAAAAATTGTCTTGTAAAGGCCATCATTCACATCCATGCAATGTCTTAACAATACACAACATCACACTAGAGTACACCACTGCAGCTCGCCTCACAGCAATAAAGCCCACCCTCATGCCTCCTCTCTCTCTCACAAATCCTCTCTCTCCTTTTCAAGGCTGAACCTCCTCTTATATCTCACCTGAAAGCACTCCCATCCCCTCAACTCCTCCTGCTCCGCCACCTCAGTCCACGACAAGTTGCAGACAGACGACACCATGCTTCTTTTCCTCTTCCTTTCCCTCGTCTTCTTCCCTTCCCCTTCTCTTTCTCTAAACCAGGAAGGCCTCTACCTCCAGCAAATCAAGCTCTCTCTTTCAGACCCAGACTCAGCTCTCTCTTCATGGTCCGACCGAGACACCACCCCTTGTTCATGGTCCGGCATCCAATGTGACCCGACAACAAACTCTATAACTTCCATAGACTTATCCAACACTAACATCGCTGGCCCCTTCCCTTCCCTCCTTTGCCGTCTCCAAAACCTTACTTTCCTCTCCTTCTTCAACAACTACATCAACTCCACTCTCCCTTCAGATATCTCCACGTGTCGAAGTCTCCAACACCTTGATCTTTCTCAAAATCTACTCACAGGCAACCTCCCTCACACCTTAGCTGACCTCCCTAACCTCAGGTACCTTGACCTTACCGGAAACAATTTCTCAGGAGACATTCCGGATACTTTCGCTCGTTTTCAAAAGCTCGAGGTCATTTCTCTCGTTTACAATCTCCTCGACGGTATAATACCACCTTTTCTGGGCAACATTAGCACCCTCAAAATGCTCAATCTGTCGTACAACCCGTTCACACCGGGTCGGATACCTCCCGAATTGGGTAACTTGGCAAACCTGGAGGTTTTGTGGCTCACTGAGTGTAATTTGAATGGCCAAATCCCTGACTCACTGTCGCGACTCAAGAAACTCACTGATTTAGACCTTGCATTCAACAACCTTGCCGGTTCCATCCCAAGTTCACTCACTGAGTTGACCAGCATAGTCCAAATCGAGCTCTACAACAACTCATTGACTGGTGAGTTGCCTCGGGGGATGGGGAAGCTTACCGAGTTAAGGCGACTCGACGCGTCAATGAACCAGCTGACTGGGTCGATCCCAGACGAGCTGTGTCGGCTACCGTTAGAAAGTCTCAATCTCTACGAGAATCGCTTTACAGGGAGTTTGCCTCCAAGCATAGCTGACTCACCCAACTTATACGAGCTCAGGCTGTTTCGAAACGGACTCACTGGAGAGTTGCCTCAAAATCTTGGCAAAAACGCGGCATTAAGATGGCTAGACGTGTCCAACAACCACTTTTCCGGTCAAATACCGGCAAGTTTATGTGAAAATGGCGAGTTAGAGGAGATTTTGATGATATATAACTCGTTTTCAGGTCAAATACCGGAAACTTTAAGTCAATGCCGGAGTCTGACCCGTGTCCGGCTGGGCTATAACCGGCTAAACGGCGAAGTGCCTACTGGGTTTTGGGGGTTGCCTCATGTTTCATTGTTTGAACTTGTTAACAATTCACTTTCGGGTCCGATATCAAAAACAATTGCAGGTGCTGCAAATTTGTCTATGTTGATTATTGATAGGAATAACTTTGATGGGAACTTACCGGAGGAAATCGGGTTTTTGGCTAATCTCTCTGAATTTTCGGGCAGTGAAAATAGGTTTAGTGGATCGTTGCCTGGGAGTATAGTGAATTTGAAAGAGCTAGGAAGTTTGGATCTTCACGGGAATGCCCTATCGGGTGAGCTGCCAGATGGGGTTAATTCATGGAAGAAAATGAATGAGCTAAACTTGGCCAGTAATGCTCTTTCTGGGAAGATTCCGGATGGAATTGGAGGAATGTCTGTGCTTAATTATCTCGATTTGTCGAATAATAGATTATCGGGGAAAATTCCACCTGGTTTGCAGAATTTGAGGTTAAATCAGCTTAATTTATCAAATAATCGGCTGTCAGGAGAGATTCCACCCTTATTTGCAAAGGAAATGTACAAGAGTAGTTTTATTGGGAATCCTGGTTTGTGCGGTGATATTGAGGGACTGTGTGATGGGAGGGGTGGCGGGAGAGGTAGAGGTTATGCTTGGTTGATGAGGTCTATTTTCTTACTTGCTGTGTTAGTTCTGATTGTTGGTGTGGTTTGGTTTTATTTCAAGTACAAAAATTTCAAGAAAGCAAGAGCTGTTGAGAAGTCAAAATGGACGTTAATCTCGTTTCACAAACTGGGTTTTAGTGAATATGAGATCTTGGATTGTCTTGATGAGGATAATGTTATAGGGAGTGGACTGTCGGGGAAAGTTTACAAGGTTGTGCTTAGCAATGGCGAGGCTGTCGCAGTGAAGAAGCTCTGGGGAGGAGTGAAAAAGCAGAGCGATGATGTCGATGTTGAGAAAGGTCAGGTGATTCAAGATGATGGTTTTGATGCAGAGGTTTCTACTTTGGGTAAGATTAGGCACAAGAACATTGTTAAGCTATGGTGTTGCTGTACTAATAGAGACTACAAGCTTTTGGTGTATGAATATATGCCTAATGGTAGCTTGGGTGACTTGTTGCATAGTAACAAGGGAGGCTTGTTGGATTGGCCGACAAGGTACAAGATTGTTGTTGATGCAGCCGAGGGACTTTCTTATCTTCATCATGATTGTGTTCCCCCCATTGTGCATAGAGATGTGAAGTCCAACAATATATTACTGGATGGAGATTTTGGAGCTCGGGTAGCTGATTTTGGTTTAGCCAAGGTGGTTGATTCAACCGGAAAGCCTAAATCCATGTCAGTCATTGCAGGTTCCTGTGGTTACATTGCTCCAGGTTTGTGATTAACCTTCTTCCTCACTGGTTCTGGTTCTTAGATTTGATGTGTGTGAAAATGATCTGTCCTGAAATTCGATCTTTTTAAACAATTCCATATAACCTGCACTGGTTTTCTCATGTTTATAGTAAAACAATTATTATATGGGTATTTTTAAGGATTTGATTGCCAATTCATAAAGGCTAGTATTCTCTTAATCCATAAGCTCTCGAGTAAACGACGTTGTAGTTGGAAAGTTGGATTATGCATTTTAGAAATTCTCTTATCAATTACTTGTGTAGCTCCTGACAAATACATTAATGATCTGCCTTCCAATTCCAATAACTTTTACCGAATTGGAACTAAATTCTTTTGATACACTTGATGCAGAGTATGCATACACCCTTCGAGTGAACGAGAAGAGCGACATCTACAGCTTTGGTGTGGTTATTCTCGAGTTAGTAACTGGCAAACGCCCAGTTGACCCAGAGTACGGAGAAAAGGACTTGGTCAAGTGGGTATGCACCACTTTAGATCAGAAAGGTGTAGACCATGTTATCGACCCAAAACTTGATTCTTGTTTCAAGGAAGAGATATGCAAAATCCTCAACATCGGCATCCTCTGCACCAGCCCCCTCCCCATTAACCGCCCATCGATGAGAAGGGTGGTAAAAATGCTGCAAGAAATTGGGGCAGAGAATCTGTCGATGATTGCTAAAAAAGATGGCAAGTTGACGCCTTATTACTACGAAGACACCTCAGATCATGGAAGTGTTGCTTGAGTAAACAGTCAAAAGTTTTGTTGCCGACATGGATATGGAAGGAGCACATAATTATAAGCTCCACTTTTTACCTCTGCTTTGGTGTTCTGCTTGCTATAGGTGGAGGAGAGATAGTTGAAAGGTTTTAATTTATGGAGAGAAGGATAAAAGGTAAGAGAAAGTGTTTTCGAGGTAATCAAGGCGATGGTGATGGAATTGTACACTGTAAAGAGTAATTAAATGCAATGAAAGTTTCCTTCTACCAAATTCGGCCGACCACCTTCATTAATGTTCATTTGTTGATTGTGATGCCTCCTACTAACACTGTTTATTATTTGGTGATTTCTTTCTGATCTGGTAAATTCTATTTCTTTTATGCTACCATGTAAACATTGCAAAATTTGCATCTCTTCCCTAACAGGTCAAATGCTAGGTCCCCGGCTTTGGATTTGTAGGCTCATTACTGGTTTCTGCCGCAGCTAATTAGAGAGGGGTGGCTATAAAGCCATATAATATAGCTGGCAGACAGGGTTGGTCCTTCTCTGGCCTTCCTATTTAAGAGCCGGGGCCTCTGGCTAGCTCCTTGTGGAGCCGTGTTCGCTGGACCCTTTTGAGTGCTTACTATCATCTTCTCGGAAAATGACGCACGACACCGCAGATGGCTGTGGGGTTGCCTTTAAACTGTTGAAGGGTATCGTGGTTATAAATTTCCAGGACTGAAAGTACACAATTTTAGAATTGAATTCGATTTTAAATTATATGTTTGAATTCAGCTGTACGATTTAGAATACGAAATATATTACCAATTGATTATTATGCTCTTAATTAAGAATCGCTACTCCTACATCATTAAAACTCAACTGTTCCTCTGCCTACATTTACAGGAGCTTATTAGCATACTTAAATATTTGATTTTCAAGGGCATTTTTGAAATGCATCCATAAATGTTTCAGAGCTCAATTTCGTGAGCATAACACACACGGAGAGAACCAAACAGACCCTGAAATGCCAATGGTTGAAACAGTGTCGCACACTTTGCTGCCTCTCCAGAAATCCAGGGTCATCGCCGGCGAGGTTTGATCCGCCAACATTGTGGTGGTTCTCTTGTGCACCAGAAGACTATCTCGTAATTTTTAATATCAAATATATATTTTTTGTGTGTCGAGACTCGAGAGTAAAAGACGATACTCTGACCATGAAACCTAGGAAAGTAGATTTTGTTCCCCATTCCTGGTTTTTTGCCACGGAAACAAAAATGATGACGAGTGGCTAGCATTGACATCCCAAGTTTTGAACTTTTGTCCAAGTCATTGCGGACTAATTAGCCTGAAAACTCGAACCCATCTTCCCTTTTGACCCACAAAAACAACAAGAAGCTCTGCTTCACATTCAACCAGAAATTTAGAGATAATGATTGCAAGGACTATGGGGCTCATGCAGGATTTCCCAAGTAAAGTTATTATCAATAATTCAAAGAACACTTGAATTTCCATTCTGATCCAAATAGTTTTGAAACTGTTAGTTGGTAGTGTTGATAGAGTCTTTAGGATTTGCTTAATGACTGGAATAATTCCTACTCCTTAGGAACAAGTTGTCTGATTCTTAGTCACTCACAATATATAGCCAGTTCAGATATTTAATTAAAATAATAAAACATTATTCTCCTATTGTGTTTGTTTACAGACAATTAGAAAGAGTTTCCAAGTTCTTAACAATTAGCATGGGGCCTGACTGAAATTCTAAACCAGGAGTCTTCTATGATGACAAGAACATGACAACCGAGAGTTGATTTTATGCAACCAGCAATCCTGAAATTTGACGGGCTTCGCGTCCACTGGTTTATGCTTATGGAGAATCTCATGCGATCAAAAAAATATTGAAGTATGGTGGAAGATATATAGGTTTCTACAGCCGCAGGAGAAGTTCAACTCATTCAAGCACAAAAAAAAGTGATTGATAATGCAAGGATTGAAGGATACGAAGGCGAGTAATTATCTTTTCCAAGCCATAAAATGAATTATGGAAACTATCTCGAACAAAGATACAACCAAAAGCATTCGAGATCCCCTGAAGCATACGGAACACCACGAATGCAATGAACATAATGAAAATCTCTTATAAAATTAGTTCGAGATGTTAAACATGAAGGAGAGAGAGTTGCTGTGGTCAACAAGACGATTGAGAAGATTTTGAGATCCATGACTCCTAAGTATGATTATATGGTGCAAGAACAAGCATTGAAGGTTACTTTTGGAGAATATTCAGAAGAGAGAGGACGAGGCCATGGCAGAATTCGAGGATGAGGAAGTAGACGTAGCTCTGACAAGTCCATAGGTTGAATGCTACATCAACTTGTATTTTGGGTATTCATATAGTTTTGTTTTATAACTACGTAACATTGAAGGGTATAATTAAAAACTTTCAAGATTCTAGGATTAAAATGTTAAATCTTTCAAAGTTCGGGCTTCACACACAATGAACGTAGTTTCGCTCTTGCACACACTACTAAATTGATTGTGTATATTTAGATGAAAGAATTTAACTCCCAATATAATCTCCAGATTTTGAACTTATAATCAATGATGAGAATGAATCTCATTGACCATTAGACCTACCTTTAAAAGTTTTTTCTCGTCTAATTCAAATCATTAAGTTTTTTTTTTTTTTTTTCTAAGTTATTTAGTTTTTAATTGTGAGTCTCTTATTTAATTAGGGACATTGGAGAAAGGTTTTGGTTAGGCGTAGCGTGGTGACAAAAAAAATTGTAATTTGACTTGCAAGTTTCAGGTTCGAATCAGACATATTTAATTTTTAAAAGTTTGGGACATGCAAAATTTTACTCGTTTAACATTGCCTAAAGAGAAGTGAGGTTTTCTCAAACCCAAATAAAAAAAAATACTTGTTATGAATTCAATAAAACTCCTAATTAACCTCTGCTTTCTATATTTATGAGAATACATCGCAAACAATTAAATAAATTTTTATATGAAATATGACTCATTCAATACATTTGATTATTATAATAATTAAATATCTAAATAGTCCCCACACTAAAAAAAAATCTTATCGTCATGTATGTGAGGAAGATATGAGATTTGCTCAAAGGAATGTCAAGGTCTTGTTTTCCATATAAAGCTCAACTGCAAAATATAAAATATAAATTATGCTTTTAATTAAACATTAATTTTAAAACCGTTTTCTTTATTTAAATCAAACAAAAATAGAAGGTATTAAATGGTAGTAGATAAGGCTTAATGAACACTGTTTTGAAGGAAATTGTGGGTTTAATGTTTTGAGCACAGTCATTAAGGAACAAATAAAAGTTGAAAGCTTTACAATGTATTTAATATATATTAAAGGAATAATAAACAGTGAGATTAAAAACTTGACAAATCATGTTTGGGTTATTTTTTTTATTCTCCTGAAATATGTAAGGTCAATTAATTTGTATTCAGAAACCTATTCTCTATTAATTATTTTCTTAACATTTTATCCATTTAATGAGTTAAAATGAAAATTAAGTAGTTCATAGAGGTAATTAATGAAGAATAGTTCCTCTTTTTTTTTTTAAAAAAAAAAAGTTGATATAATTCATATATTTCTGAAATTGAAATAAATTTAAACCCATCATATTTTTATAAAAATGAAATAATGCCATTCTACGTTACCACTTTTTTTTTTTTTTTAAAAAAAGAAATATGAAAAGTACAATAGAAGAAGGCGGTAGTCAACCGTGAACCAACGCAACCAAACCAATGGGATGGATTTCAAAACTTTCTTACCAAAACAACTCAATTTTCAAAATACTTCCCTTTCTCTCTGTTTCACTCTCTAAATTTGCCCTAAAATACATGCATCAATTCATTCCCCATAAATTAAAATGATGATTTCTTCACGCAGCAGTTTGTACAAACCTTCTTTGCCTCTACAGAGATCATAGTAAAGCCAAATTATCAATCAAAACCAGAGTCCAGATCATAAAATATGAAATCCAGCCAGGAAATTGCTTATTATTCTATCTTGTCTCTTCTTGCAGCATCTGCTGTTATTCTTGGTTTAGTCCTGCTATTTTTTTGTAGAAAGAAACCTGTAGAATCTGAAGAAAGTCTTCCCGCTGCCAGGATTTCTGCACAGGCGTATCCATCAACAGATATCGATGCTGCCACAGATGGGTTTAATCATCGAAGAATTATTGGTACCGGCCGTTTAAGTACTGTGTATGCAGCTGTATTACCAAGCGATCAAAAGCCAGTCGCTGTCAAGAGAATACACCCTTCCCTTGTTCTGAGCAATGCTTGTTTTGGGTTCCCTTCAATGCTCAAAACACTCTCTTTGGCTCAGCACCCGAACTTAGTCCCTATATTAGGGTTTTCACAGGCTCCTGGTGAGAGAATCATCGTGATGGAATTTGTTGGTGGGATGAGTTTGGATTATTATTTGCATGAAAACTCTAACGGGGCGTCATCAGTATTGGATTGGAGCCTGCGTATAAGGATCGCGGCCGGGGCTGCCAGAGGACTCGAATTCTTGCACGAAGGGATGGCACCAAATATCGTTCATGGGTGTTTCAAGTCATCAAATGTTTTATTAGATGACAAGTTTTGTGCCAGGGTTAGTGATTATGGGTTATCTTCTCTAGTAGCCAATAAAAAGAGGGGGCTTGTGGGGCATGTGGATGATGAGTTTTGGAGTGATGGGAGGGGTGAAGCTTGCAAGGAAAGTGATGTCTATGGGTTTGGTGTGGTTTTGTTGGAGCTTTTGACTGGAAGAAGAGCCGAGGAAGGGTTGCTTGTTAGATGGGCATTGCCTTTGATTAGAGAGATGAGGCTTAGTGAGCTGCTGGATCTCAGACTTGCAAGGCCTTCTGATACGAGGGCGATTGCTAGACTGGCTAGGGTTGCCTCAGCTTGTGTCAATAATTCCAGGACGAGCAGGCCTACGATGTCTCAATTAGCTACAATTTTAAGTAACTTGGAGATGGAGGTATGTGCTTGATTTCTAGCTTCTACCAAGTGAACAAAATGTCAAATTCTGAAGAGGCACCACCGATTATGACTTTTGACTTTTTTTTGTACTCTATATAAAAACTGAGGTGCTGAATGCATAATTCGAATTGGACGGTTGCATGTTACTATAATTCGAGCTTGTTATGTTGTTTCAAATTGATTGGAAAATTGGAGCAAAAGCAACCTACCCTACTAGGGTCTAGAAAAGCTTGCTATCTCTAGGAGATTGTGATAGAAACACTCTTCATTTAGGGCCAATTGAATTACAAACTTGGAAATGTGGGGATGTTTCACTTGGATTAGAAGAACTCAAAATTCTTCAAGTGGGACTTCGACATATCGTGGAAGAGGAAGGTGGGCCGGTGACTAAAGATTATGGGTCTGTTTATTCGGCCCTTAATTAATGTCAGGTTGACTTGTAATTTATGTTGAAAAAGGGTTTAATGGAGTGTTTGGCAAACGCTATGTTAAGTAGTTTTTTTTTTGCAAAAAAGTACTTCGTGAGAAATTATAAAAATAAACAATAAAATGTTTTTGTGTGCTGGGTCAAATATCTAGAAGATAACACGTGTTTTTTAGTTCTAATAATTTCATTTTTTTAGGGGTTTGCATACACCTCCTCGGGATTTCAATATTTTATCAAATCCCTGAAATTTTGCTAATATTTAAAAACATGCAGCAATTTTTCTTTAATTCATGAGAAAAAGTGAGTAATTTTTCTTATCAAATACTGAACTTATTAGTTGGCTAATATTTAAAATAGGAGAGATTTACTCGAAAAAATTCTCAGAGTTATCTTAAATATTCATCAATTTTAACTAAGATTATTTTTAACCGATCACTATTTATTTCATGAGAAAAGAGGGTAAAATGCTGATAAAATAATGAACTTGTGAGTAGGTGGTATCTCTTCAAAATACCTTACACCATCGCGCTCATCCTATGATAGAATAACAACTCCACTTGGTACATGATATTGGTTATAATAGTATTAGGCTAAGCTCTCTTGGTATATTTTTTGGTTATGTCTGATTTTTTTTTTTATGTTTTGTTCAAACTAATGTCTTTCCATACCCATGCATTTCATCTTAGAGTCTTCTCATGCATCATTTAGTTTATGGTATGACCTGGAATATGTAATAGTAATAATAATAATAATAATAAAATATGGATATCATGAATTTAAATGATTGGCATTCCATAAAAAAAGATGTAACTGCCATATTAATTTATATGATATTTTTCTATAAAAACATTATTGGTGTAGCATTACTCATTAATTACAATGAATCATATTTGGAAATCGATTGCCATAGAAAAAATGATTGGCGGACATGATGCAAGTCATTGCTAATTGTTTGATATTGCCGTGTAAATTCTTTTCTTAAAAACATGTATTTTTTATACTAATATATTAATAGTATTGAAAAATATTAATTTATCATTTCTTTTTAAATCAAAAAGCTCTTACAAAACATCAAAAATTGAAAACTGTCCAATTCCAAACAGTCACTATTCAAACCTGTTCCATTCCATAAACACAAACGCATCTCAGGCATGGCTTCTCGGAACGAACTTAATGTAAACGCTGAAGTAATTAATTTAATTTTCCGTTCAAAACTTCAAATATATCTTTTTCATATTCCACGACTTTGCATAGAAGCTATTGATTATTAGTTGACGCGATCGTGATATCTCTCATCATCAACGAATTTTCAATATTATTTGTTTTCTCAAACTTGAAGACCAGAAAATCAAAATCTCAATTCTTGTATGATCCAAAGCATTCGGGTCCGTTTGAAAGTGTGATTAAAGTTGTTTTTAAAAGTATTTTTTATTCAAAATATTATCAGAATAATATTTTTTTATGGTTTAAAATTATTTTTTACATCAAAAAATCAAAATAATCTAAAATGCTATAAAATTTAATTTAAAATAAAAAATAAAAATAAATTTTTTTTAATTTAAAAAAAAAATACTTTTAAAACATATTAATAAACAAACACGAAAATCCCACCTGACCGGTACTAAAAAGAAGAAGAAGATGAAGCTTCTTTAGCAATCTTATATATAATAATAATAATCGTTGTATCTATTTTGGGTTCGATTAAATTTATGGAAACTAAAATATTCTTTTAATTTAAGGACTTAATTACCTCCTTTCTATGTTTTTTTTTTTAAATCTCTTCTAAGATTTGAACTTGAGAAGCAAATTTATTTAACATTATTAATATTAGAGTTAATATGCGCTCTTTTCCCTTTAAAATTTATTCAATAATTAAAATTTTTGAATTAAGAAATAATATTTTTAAATACTAATTAAGCTATGTTTTTCAAAGATGTATACGTAGGCACACATACGCGCGCGCGTATATATATGTCGGCGCATACGAGGAGGAAGGAACTATGAAGAAGCCAGTGCACAAGGGACTAAGGGAGGGGATAGTCAGGGAAGGAACCCGCTGTATGTCTGCGCTGTTGGAACGCGGAGTTTTTTTTTTTTTTTTTAAATAATAATATTTTTTTAATGTTTTTAGATAATTTTATACTAGAAATAAATTTTTTAAAATAATAAAAATATATTAATAAAGCGAAATCAATGAGAGGAAGCAGACAATTGACAAATCCTCATAAAAATAATAATATTTTAAACCGACACGTTAAAGTTAATGCTTTAAAAGCTTAACGCATAAGCTTCTGTTGCGTAGCTTCTTAGAGAAGTTGTTCTAACATTTTAGTAGTATCCATGACATGATGTCGGCTATCACATCCTGCAAAATAACAATCCTATGCTTTCAACTTAGTTACGCTCGCCAGCCTGTCACCAATCACATCCTTATATATATTTTTTATTCTTAGCTTCCACAGGTAAGGTTGACCGTTAAAATACTTGGTGATAACGAAACGACCATAAAAGAAATCAATTTACTTGATCGGTTGGTATTTTACTATATTTACCGGATGCCTTCTCATTTTACCATCAAGCCTCTTGGAATCCTTTGCCTAGTTAACAAATTCAGTTCACTTTAAAATTTTATAATTTATTTTGGATGGAGTTTCAATCTAAATTAAATCAAAATATTAATTAGTTAAACCTAAATGGAGCCGTTTTCTTTTGTTTTTTTTTTCCTCTATTTTTTTTGTTTAAGATAGATAAACACTCCGAGAATTGATCGACTAGTCATCGGGATGCAATATTTATGTCGCGGTGATGAAAAACTTGAAATTTACTTTGCAAGTTTTGAATTCGAATCAGGATGTACATATCTTATAAGAACTCGAAGTTTTATTCGTTTAACCAGATCCACGAAAAGAGTAAAAAAATAGGATTTTATTGAATCCAAAAAAACATTGAACAATAAAATAATGCCCGAAACTTGAAATACAGTGTATAAAAATACAATTAATCACCCAATATATATATATAAATTAAAAACCAAATCACATATGTGAAGTGTACGTAAAGAAAAGAATTAGTATACATATGGAAATACAAAAGGTAGGTGTAACACACAGACACACTCACGCAAACAGCTAGCTCGCTGTTATGTTCATATCAGCTGGGGAAAATACAGTCTCACAGATTAATTATCACATAGCTTTAAGCAGACTCCAGTTTGACAGTGGAGCTAAAATCTCTGGTTTTATTTATTTATTTATCTCCCAATTAAAGAGGTGAAATGTCCAGGAATATAGAATAGGATCGGGTGGCTGGTTGCCCAATTCCCACTCAAAAATCAATTCCCTTCAAGATTAGCTAGGTTTGTTACTGTTTAGCTTTCCCAAAAAATACTGTGAACACAAAATTAAAATATGGTTAATTAAACCCTACTTCTTAGACATACACTAAAAGCAAAGAAGACTGCATTTATTCTTTGATACAGACGTATATACAATATCATATAAAACTTGACGTCCAAGCAACCTATTGTATTTCAAGAAACTCCATTCTCTCTCTCCAGTCTCTCTCTCTCTCTCGGCTTTCTTTTATAGTTGCTCTCTATCCAATTTCTCTCTGTGCAAGAATCGCTAGCTAGTTACAGGTATATGTTTATTCAGTGTACAGAAATAAATCACAGAAGCAGGAAAAGGAGTATAAGAATTAAATTCCTTTGCGTAACGTATACAGATCAAGATTCAGTAAGTGGGAAATATTCGAGCAACATGCTCAAAAAACGTGCTTTGGCAGGAGACAAATTTGCTTTGCTTTAGCTAGCTATATACTCTATGTAGATATTCCCTCCTTTTTTTTTTCTTGTTTGCTTTTTTCTTATTTTTTTTCTTGTTTTTGAGGGGATAAGCAAGCTTGGAGGTGGCCGGAGGAGACGAGACGGAGAATTCGTTTGTGTGATGGGAATAGGAGAAAAAATATAGAGATGACATGGTGCAATAATAACTCGGAAGATGATGGAGTCATGATTCAATTAGTCACAAGTAACCCGAAAGAAGATACTTTTGTCGACGCAAAAACAGATGAAACTCGAAGGATAGCTTGCCCTTCATGTGGCCATAATTTTGAAATTCAAGATCAGGTATGTATATATATATATATATTAACGCTGTGCCGCGTGGAACTAACTTCGTACTGTTGCCTTCTTCGATCTTGTTATTTTATTTTATCTTTTGTTTACGTTTTTAATCTATATATAGGGTGGTATAATTCATGATTTGCCGGGACTACCAGCAGGAGTGAAGTTTGATCCGACAGACCAGGAAATACTTGAACATTTGGAAGCAAAGGTGTTATCAGATATGCGTAAACTTCATCCTCTAATTGATGAATTCATCACAACAATAGAGGGGGAGAATGGAATTTGCTACACTCATCCTGAGAAGCTACCAGGTAATGGTACTTGTTCTTCTCGTTTTCTACTCTTCTGCTGGCTTTTGATTTGGGGTTTTCTTAACACGGGACATTTGTTAATTAGTTGATATTAGAAGGCCAGGTTTAGCAGAAACAAACCTTTGAATAAAGGATTACGATGCCTAGAGCTTGTTCACATGATAGTTGATTAGCTGGTTAATTAGCTTGCTTTCTAGTTTCATCTAATAAGAAAGTTAGTGGGTATGGAAGCAACTCCAAAATTAAGGTGATTTTTCTCTTGCTAGTAGCTCTTTCTTGCTCAAAACGTCAGCAATTTTTTCTTTTCTTTTTTGGGCTGTAAAGGCCGATTTTTGTTAATTTTTAAAAAAGTTTTTTTTTTAATGGGTTTTGGGTTTCAAACTATGCTTCCATTCCATGTTATGTATATCAGAAAGAAAGAAACATGTAAGAGCAGCATATGGTTGTTCTTAATTACTACTCTTACTTGGCCAATTCAATTGATCAGTATTTCACAGTTAAGTAGGCTATAAAAATTAATTTTGTGGTGGCAATTGCCTCGCTAACAGGTCATTTCTTATCATTCCAACAAGTGATACATCATTTGCACCCTTCACTTCTAGTCAAGCTATGATCAGTAATTATCACCAAGGTATCATTGAAGCTATTTAAGGATTCTATGGAAGCATTTTTTTCCTACTCAGAACCCAAATGTGACATATTTCTTACAGTTTGTGTGCTCTTCCATATCATGTCACATAAAGATTAATGCCAATGACTTGGTTATACCAGTAACAATTTATTTTCTGTCTTTAAGTTGCAACATGGCTTTGTATGTCTCGAGGAAGTAACCCTATAGGCTGAGATGTTTCATGAAACCGCAGCCATTTTTACATAAGCAAGAAAACTGCTCTACCCATGTAATAATATTTTATGATTCCCTGTCTTCTCGTCGTTCTTATCATGCAGGAGTAAGCAATGATGGCCAAATCCGCCACTTCTTTCATCGACCATCGAAGGCATACACAACCGGAACTAGAAAACGCAGAAAGGTGCACACTGATGAAGATGGAAGTGAAACCAGATGGCACAAAACAGGCAAGACCAGGTCAGTTTTTGCTGGCGGGACAGTGAGGGGATTCAAAAAAATTCTGGTGCTTTACACCAATTATGGTAGGCAAAGGAAACCTGAAAAGACAAACTGGGTAATGCACCAATACCATCTTGGAAACAACGAAGAAGAGAAAGATGGAGAGTTAGTGGTCTCAAAAGTTTTCTATCAAACTCAGCCTAGACAATGCAATTCAAGCATGAAGGATTCAATTGACAATAAATCGACAAATCAAAGTGGTGTTATTGATAATGTTCACTCCCTAGACAAGAACAGTACAGGCCTCCTCCAGTACTACAATTCAGCTTATATTACTTATGATCACGGGAATCATAGCAGTGAAATCCCACCTCAATTTCTCCCCAATGTGGTTGTTCAAGGTGACGGGTCTTCCTACATTAGGTTAGCTGCAGATACAAGCAAAGGAAAGCTTCAGAGAAAGCAGTGATTCGAGAAAGAGCATTTGGTAGAGCAGAAATGACAAAGACTCTTCTTCCTGTGTGAATGGTTGTTGGTTCTGTTGTGGTGTAACACTCTTGTAATTAAATTATTATTAGACGGGGATTTTAGTGAGAAAAAGATGAGAGGGGAATAAGATGAATGGCTTTTTTTAGTAAAAAATAGATAATGAAGCCAAGCTCCTTGGAAGCTTTGCCATGCTGCTCTTTTAAGTAGGTTTGAAGTAGAGAAGACAAGGAAGGTGCTGAAGGTGATATTTTTATACCCATAAAAGGGCGGGGTTAATTACATTATTGTAGAAAGTGTTAGATAAGAGAACTTTATTAGCTTCGTAGTTTGATATTTAGGGTTTAGCTTGAGTTTCATCGATCATTGTTTACAAATATACGTACTTTCTTATTTCAGAAGCTTATGCTTAATTTTTATTAAATATAAATTTACAGCAATCTTTTTGTATCTGTCAAAATTTTAGAATCTCATTTTTTTTCTCCACCGAAGATGAAAAAAAGGGGAGAGGTTTGGGAAGGATTGCAGTTGTATGGACTTCAGTTTTAAAAGAAAAAAAACAGCAGGCTAAGATTGAATGTAGAGTTTGGCTGGTCCAAATAGTGGACAAAGAAATGTAGAATTTGGCTTCGCCTAGGTGGAAAATTCCCACACTGAAAGACTTGCGCTTACATAATATATTATACTCTTATTAAATCTAATGGAATGGTGTCTGTACCAAATCTAAAAGAAGAGCGACAAGAGATGGTAGCCAATAATCAATGGTGATTTGAAAATAATTACAAAAGATGGTAGCAGAGGGAGGAGTCTTTTCTCTTTGTAAAATAAGATTATCAGAACAAAGTCCAAGGCGAGCGCTGTGTTCCAGGGAGGAAAATCTGATCGAGGCAGGAGCCTGCGTCCAAATTAGAATGTTCTGCAAAATTATTCCAACTACCAAGCAGAGCAAGTTGATAATAATATTCACTACGAGATTCATGCAGCCAATCGGAGGGAAGGTTCATAGGAAAGTCAATTGTGTAAGTTGGCGTGTCAAATTTTCCCTCTTTTTTCTCTTCTTCGAAGAACCATAGTGCATCATCATCTACATCGTTTTCAGCTTTGGAGTTTGAAATTTCAAGAGGCCAAAAGGAGATTTATAGAACATAATCTTTACCACAAAGAGGGAGACATCCCATGGCGTTGAAAGGAATATATATATATATATATATATATATATAGAGAGAGAGAGAGAGAGAGAGAGAGAGACTATTTAAGAGTTTCTTTGAAGTTGCAACCAGCAACGGCTTCTCTTCACCTTCCCCATTTTTTTCTACGTGATCGCCACTCATACTCGGTTTTCCCGACCATCAAATATTCAAGACGAGTCTATTGAGATGTCACTATAACAACGAACACCAATTAAAGAATTCTAAACTCTTAGCTAAGAATGCTAATAAATTGCTACAAATTTCAACCAGGCATCCATTGGGGCGAACCCCAGTGGATTCACGACTTACAAAATAAAATACAACACCTTCTTTCCTTCACCTCAGAGAGCAACAGAGTTTCTATTCCATGGAAAGTCGTCGCCAGTTCAGCGCGGACAGGAACACACTTCAAAGACGGGCACATGGTCAGCCATTCTTAAAGACAAGGAAATTTTGCCCGGCACTCCACCTAAGGGACTACATAATTAAGTACTAGGAGATTCTTACGAGTCATCTTTATTTTAGAAGCCTGTGCCAACCAACAGCAGTGATCGAATTAGCCTTGAGAATGTTTTCAAAAAACAAACGTTATCTCCTCGAAACCTTTTCCAATATCCATTCTCAAGAAAAAAGAAAAGGAAAGAAATCGAGAGTGGAAACTCATCTTCCAATAAGACAATGACATATACCTTTCTTTGGAACAGAGATTTTTGCACACATGTAAACGTACGAGCATCGAAATTAGACTGAAAACCATAATAAAGTTCACTCCACAATCTTGTGTCCCAGAGTTAACAGAACGACAGTGGTTACATGCAAGCTGTCCAGACTACAGGAACCCCAACTACGGATCACACGATCAGGTTGGCCCACCGTGAGCAAACTCAAATAAATATTTCTTACAGGGTTTAGATTTAAAAGGACCAAGAAAAAAAACCCTCACCCTCAATGCAAGCATGAACAAGCCCTATTCGTTCCAGCAAAATATTTCTTCTAACTTGGTATATGGTACCAAAACTATGAGAATCTACAGAGAATCACCAATTTAGAACACAAAACACCTCTACTCTATTCGCTAACACTCAAGTAGACTACACAAACCATCTCTGTACATGTCGATAATGAAACTCTCAAGACTTCCGAAGAAAGCATTTCTCATATAATGCAAGGACTTCTTTCTTGTTGCTGCTTCGCAACTGAAGGAGCTCGGCACCAAAATTATGTTTTGTGAGTTCCTGCCTTAGCTTCTGGACAGTAAACTTTTTATAATCTTCCTGACCGGTTTGCTGACAGGTTTGCTGACTCTGATTATCATCATCGTCCCCCTTGAACACCGAGCCACCATCTTCTGGATGTGTAAGCATTACAGGGCTGGTTGTACTCCTAGACCTCTTATTTACTCTCCTGTCATTTGTGCCAGCGTCTTGAACAGATCCCACACCCATTTCAACATTATCAGTTCTAAATCGTTTGCCATGAGAAGCAGCCTTAAGCTTATTATCCAATGCTGATTCATTCAGACGAACTGAAGTAAACTCCTGTTGAAGAGCATCAAGTTTAGCCCGTGCCACTTCCAACTGAAGAGAGAAGTCTTCAGCTCTCTTATTTGCAACACTGTGGGCTTTACGTTCATCTTCCAGAAGATCTTGAAGTGCTTTAACTGTGCTAGCCCTCTCCTCATTGTTTGATTTCAAAAGTGACTCTATTTCTTTCTCCCTTTCTTCAACTCTAGCTTCTAGTAGTGAAACTTTTGAGACAGCTTCTAACTCCGACACACGAACTCTTTCAAGTTCTTTAGCTAGATTATTTTTCTGTCTGTCCAAACTTTCAACATGCCTCTGAGCCCTCTCAATTTGGGCTACTCTTTCAATTGCCAGTTTCTGAAACTCACTTTTTTCCTTTTGAGCAGATACTGCATCAGCTCTTGCTCTATCAGCTAATTCCGTAGCCCTCTTGCATTCTTTTTCAGAACGATTACACCTTTCCTGGACTTCTGCAAACCTCTCAAATTCAGATTGATACCTTTGCTCCAGATGGATCTTCTCTTGTTCCAGAATCCTAGCTTCTTTGTCATAAGATTGAGCCTTAGCATTTGCAGTCTCTAGTTTCTCAACCAACACTTTAATTTCAAGCTTCAGGGATGATATTTCAGTGCCATAACTCTGCATTTTTGACTCAGCAGCCTGCAAAGGACTTGTTTCAGTTAAATGGCCGCAAGTGCATATGGACAAATTGTGATCACCATAATATTTTTCACCCAAAGTGCATGCATACATGCATATTTAGAGAGAGAGAGGATACATGACGGTTTGTGCCCCCATCATGGGCTCCAAGAAGCATACCTTTAGCTCCAAATTTAAAGTAGTCAAACACTGCTCGGCATACTCAATTCTTCTGTTCTTCTCCTTTATTTCATCCTCCTGCATATAGAAATCATGATTTTTCTGGTCAGATAAAGACAACAGTTAGCTTCGTACACACAAGCACAAGTGCTATGTCAGAAACAATTACCTTAACAACCAAATGGCTAGAAAATTCTTCCCGCAGTGCATCTTCCCTCAGTTGTGTTTCTTTATTAGTTCTTTCTTGCACATTTGCCGCCTTCTCTAAAGCAGCTTTTGTCTCTCTTACAGCAATGTCATACTTCCGTTTCCACTCGGCTGCATCTTCTTCAGCTGACCTCATTTGTTCATGAGCAGCAGCCAACCTTGCGTCAGAAGCACTTCCCCGTGACTTCAGTATTGCAATCTCTGAAGCTGCCTGCTCTTCATCAGCTTTCTGCTTTGATAACACTTGATCATGTTTTCTTTTCCAACTGGATGTTTCTTGATTGGCAGATTCCAATGCTTTCACTAAGCTAGAACACCTCTCATCCAATGAGCTGCGATTACTTTGTAAATCATTTATGCGCCTCATATAGTCATCGGCAAGCTTCTTCTTTTCATTAATAGCTTCATCATAACGCTTCATATATTCAGACTTATCTTTCTCACTAGCTTCTAGCTGCTTGTGAAGTAATGTCATTTTATCCTCCATTGAGCGACATCTCAGCATAAGAGAACTCTTCTCGGATCCAATTTTATCATCAAGCCGCTTTGCAAGGTCAAGTATTGGACCTTCCAAACTGGGAGTTGAAATAATTTTTTTAAAAAAAAAAAAAGAAAAAAAAGAGAGAATGAAAACCTAAGACAACCGAAAGGGAGAGTGAGATACAGACCTTTGTTGTAGGAACATTGCTAATTTCTTCCATTTCCCTGGGCCATGACACGATGTCTCATATTCAGATAGAAGACCATCAAGGACCTGCATGACAATCACAAATCGGTTCAATACATTGCCATAAACTACATAACAAGTCTGGAACATAATTTTAAGTGCATTACTAACTATGCCCCCCAGGCATGGGAGATACAGCTTGCCTCATCTCTTATGCAATATTCCTGTTATCCATACATAATTGGGACACTAATATAACTAAATATCTTTTCATAAATGACAGACACATTTACATGTTCATTTGACAGCTCAAACATGAGTTGATCACAGCTCACCTAGCTTGTCTTCATCAGCAGATTTATCATTAAATATCACAGTAATAATATGTAAAAGCATGTGCCAGAATTCCTTAATTTTTCATCCAGCTACTCCAAATCAACAGTTCTTTCAGCAACATCGTAATAAATCAGAAAGTAAAATTCCATGAAACCAGCTCACGACACAGACTAATAATCACGTCTGCAGGCCCAAGATCTTAATGAAATCTGGATAGCATGTCTGGGGAAGTTGAAAGAGGAAAGAACAAATGAAGATGCTTCATGTGCTAACCCAGACCTTGCATTGACCCATTCAAATCTATTGAAAGCAGTTTTACTGTCTAATTTTACAAATTATCTAAAAAATCAACTTGAGACATCTAACAAACTCAAACATTTTACCAGTAACCTATAATGAGACAAAGAGAGGCATAGAATTCCAAGTAACCAAACTTTGAGGCCCCTCACTTCGTACAGAATCATTGAGATAACTAAAAAAATGCTTACTTTCACAATGTTATCTACACTGGCATCAGAAGCATGACAAGCTGCTCTCAGTCTCTTTTCCATGATTTGTATAGCATTTGAACATCTCAAGTCTGCCTCCATAAAAGCATTCCTCTTGTAATCCTGCATCAGAAGTCATTTTCAATCAGTATATATATATACTGAACAAGTCATCCTATACAAAATCTACCTCCTTTTTTATGGAAAAGAATCCACCTGCTTTAACAAAAACAAAAATAATATCACAACCTCCAGTAACTTGGCAACCACGTCTCCATGGTCTGCCCAAGTTTTAACAATTTTAAAAGCCATTAATTAGATAAAATCCAGGAACTGTTCTAACCCTAGCTAACATGCAAAGGAAAAAAGTTCTGATTGCCAAGATGAATGTTTGGGCTTGTTAGGTCTCTTTGTTGAGTGGGACCCTGAAGCAATGTTGAACCCTGAAGCAATGTTGAACCCTGAAGCTTGTTAGGTTTCTCACTCATTATTGTGATTCAAAACTCTCTAAGCAAAGCTATCACACTTTTATGTCATTAATTTAGATAGAGTATTGTACAGGAAGTGCACTTGCTAGCAAAATCACACAAAGAGAAGCTCAGTGTCTCATAGGAATGCTAATGCTAGTTCCCCTTACAGCATGGCCCTGTTTTTTCATGTTGCCAGGTCTGCAACTGTACAGGCACCCAATATTTGTTGGTTTACTTCATGTTTTTGACAGAACAAATGTGCGTGTATATTACCTCCAAAGACCTAAACAGGGTAACAAAATTTTCTAAGCACATACAAACAACATAAGCCACCTCAATCTATGTGTGGTGGCAAAAAGAAACCACCAGCCACCCAGACACATAAATATCAACACTACAGTGAATGGTGGCAAGAAATAAGAACAGTGATAGTTGACTTATAAATTTTACAATGGATGTTTGATGGATGGTAACACAAACATCCATATAGCATAAATGGATACTCAATCAGGACACGCTGATAGTTTATGTAACATACTTTTTTGCAGTGAAATGCATTATAGATGATTGGAACAGACAAAAACAAAAAAATCTAATTAAAAGCTACTGTGCAATCAGTAAATATTTCTAGTAGCACATGTTGCCTCGTATGATGTAAAACTCTCAAATAGAAGTTTGACCAATTAGCTCTCAGAAACTAGATTAAATTATCACTGATTCAATGCTCACATCTCCAGGACTACAGCTCATGCCTGAGTAATCCAACATGTAGCCTAAGTTGATGCCATGTTGAATCACTTGGTTTCAATGTCCTTTCTATGTAGTTTTGCAGAACTTTTTGAAGTGTTTTTTTTGTCTTCTCTACACTTTCCAGTTTACAAGCACTAGAGCAACTTTCAAACCTAAAGGCCATATATAATAACCCATCATGCAAGGCTAGATTAAATGTTTCACAATAGTACCCTAAACATTTGTTACCTCCAGTGCTCTTCTGAAGAATTTCTGGAGAAGCCCTTCGTACGTCTTCCTTACTGAACCAATCCCGACAGCAGCAGCATTAAATGCAGCCAGTGATTTTTGAACCGCTTCATCATGTGATTCTCTCAAAAAAACCTACAGTTGCAAAAATTAGAACATAATGGGATCCTTCAAATAAGTACGAGGTGAGCATCACTTACTTCCTCAGGTGGCTTCGAACGATCAAAACTTGACATATAAATTTCTGTAGCAGTGTCATATGCTCGCCTACACTCAGCTTCTTCAACACTCTGAAACACAACATGTTGGAGATGAAGAAAAATGAAAAAGAAAATTATAATAGGTTCTGTTGCTTTAGAAAAACTTCTTTCAAGAACTTTTTGAGATTAGAAGTCTTTATCCTGTTCAGCACAGGAAACTTGACAGCATTAAATTAAGTCAGAAAAACAAAGGGAAGCATAATGATAATTTAATAACTAATAACCCAAGATCATATGATTGAGCTAACAAAATAAGTCACACTTTTGTTTTCAAATAATATAGGTCCATTCATGAGCAGACAGATTCATCAAATTTGAGTTTCAGGCATGTAGATAACGTAATACAATCTAATTTAATTTTCCAGGGGAAAACAATTCATCCACCTTGATACAGATACCCAACAATGTAGCATATGGGTTAAAGAAACTTGATAAATATTTGAGGGTCATGTGTGGACTACAGCATCTGCTATATTAACTTTTCATGATTAAAAAAAATAATTCAAAACAGGATGAATACCTGCCATGAAGAAGATATTGTTGGGACTGCACCATTATTGAGAGCCTCCAGGTAAGATTCTGTAATACCAACAAGGATTGGGCCTGTCATTACAGTAGGGCCAACTTGCTTGGGCCTCGTTCTCTCAAAAACAAATTTGGTCAATGCATCCAACCCAGCTCTAAATTCAGGTCTTAGTTTATCTAACTGCATATGAAAAAAGGGCTTCAGTAAACATGGTGAACAAGTAAAAGAAGACAAGAATGTGCATGTGTTTGAAAGAGAGAAGGAGAAGCACGCATAACATAAGGTACTAACTGATATTTGATCCAGACGCTGGAGATCATTTTCATTGTTCAAAGGCCGCACAAGGGGGAAGCATTCTCTGTCTGGAAATAGAGCTCTTATAGAGTCCCGAATCTATGACCATTATCAATGCATAATTAGTTAACCTCGAACATGAAAAATAACAAAAGAAAATCCAGTGCCCCATAGACCAGCTCAACTCAGGAAAGATAAGCCTAGAAAATAGATATCTAAAACATCCTGTCCAATTATCTAACAAAATACAGGCTCCTTTGCAAAAGAGTCCATGCTACTAAGAAAAAAAAATGCAGTTACAAAGAACTAAAATTTACCTCGTTCTTAGCAGCTATATCTTTTCCACTTCCCTGAACTGGTCTTAGAGCAAGCTCTAGATAGTCACGGGGTGTTATTCTCTTGTTATCCTCTACTAAATCCAGATAAAAATCCTGCACAGGAATCAGGCAAACCATTTTAAGGGTATTACGTAAATTAAAAGTTAATGCTTCAAAATAGAACAGGAATTAATATACCATATGAAATTAAATATGAGAAAATAATACCCTTAGAAGCCAAACAAAGATTGGGGAGAACTGTCCAAGTTCAGAAGCTGAACTCCTTCCTCCAGAAGCTCTGACACGAATATGTTTTGTCATTTGAGTGACAAGAGAGAGTCGATCAAGTGCTGCTTCATCTATACCACCCATCTAAATAGAAGAGCATAAATAGGCCAACAAATAAAAAATCCAGTGCAAAGAGGGAGAGGAGACAGTATTAACAGCGGAGATTAATTGTGAATCCCCAAATGCATTATAACATGATAAAAAAAGGTACTTTTAACAAAAACCAACTAAACACAAACAATAAATGTTAGTCAGGAAGGCTAAGGTCTTTCCCTTACCTGATTGTAAATGAACATACTAGATAGTAGGACAGCTAAGGAGAATATCTGAGTGCTGTATGTCCCCTGTCAAAGAAGAATGAAATATTCAGAAAACATGGTGACAAAATACAAGAATAGGAATAATTGAACAGTTACTGTGTAATTCAAAAGAGCAGATGAATAGGAATGAAGAATAAAAAGGATATGGTTTTAATTATAAATAAGAAGGAATCACAGATAACAACACTCAATGAGTAATGAAAGTCATTACAATCCAGTCCATCAGTTATGGAACTGCTCAAACATACAACCAAGATGACAATTTTATCAGTTGATCCTTAGATAGTAAATGGGCTTACCGTTTGATCAAAAGCATCTATGCCTTCGCTATCTAACAGTAAAAGATTGTACTCAGTTCCATCCAGAGCAGTTCTCTTTAAAGGTGCACTCCATAACCAAAGTCCCTTTGTACATGGCCGATGAGTGGAAGCTACTTGAAATCCACTACTCCTGCCAAGAAGCTACAATACACAAAGTCCACGTACACCTCTTAGTTGAAATAACCAATACACGATATCTGATGTAGAAATGAAATGTCATAACTTGTAACTCTAAAATAAGCTACAGCATAAAATTCACGTGGATATTGAATGATAAATCTGCTAATTTACATCTTAGTTAAAAAAAAATGATACATAACATCTGATACCCAAAATGTGTAATTCATAAATGTAATTGAAGCCTCTAAAATTGAACAATAAAAACAAGGCAGGCGTAACCTGGCACTTTCAACAAATCTTGCTTTAAGAAAAAAACCCAAATTATAAGGAGCACAGAACGAAAAATAAAAGATTAGAACCCAACTATATAAATTTCCATCCGATGCACTTAATTACTCAAGGCGATGAGAATCACTACCTCTTCACTTCACTTCCATTCCATTATTTATCTTCAAACTACCCTTTCAATGACACAATTCATGCACTTAATCACTTCAATTCAGAAGAAACACTGCACTTCGTAATTTTCAACTTTCCACTGCCAAAAGCCTAACGACATTCCAATTAAAACCCCTACAATGTCACAAACCCTAAAACCCCCAAAATTTAACCAGCTAAAAAACCATAATTAGTTCACTAACCTGATTCAAAATAAAGCTTTTTCCCTGACGAGAGCGACCGCAAACCGAAACAACACCGATTGGTTCCTTAACAAGCTGGAGAGCAGCCACCGCTTCTGAATCCATCCGAAACTTCCCTTTCTCATCATAGTAAACAAGTCGGATAGGCCTCGCTGGTCCAGTGACAGGAGGAGACAGCGACAAGGAGGACGAAGAGGAAGGCGAGTAGGATGACTGTGGTGAGGATTCGGCGGTGGTATCTCTTCCTCTAAACATTTTGAACATCTTGTGCGCTTTTGCTGCGAGTCAGTCAGCAATGGGTATTTTGATTTTCTTGCTTTCTTGTCTGCTTTGTGGTTCAAAAATGGGGGGAAGGAAAGGGACATAAAGAGGCGGCTTTGTGATTTTTAAAGGAGGCGGGTGAGTGGAGCTGCAGACACCTCCACGGTTCTTTAGAGGGTCAGCACGACAGCGTGGAAATAAAGCTAACAGCTTGGCCTGGCTATTGTTTAATCCTTTTTTTATTTGAACCCCCCCCCTCATTGTTTATAAGATTGAAGCTTTATAATAGAATCTGTTTTTAGGATTTTTATTATTATTATTATTATTATTATAGTTTAATAACTTAGATCAAAGATTAATTTAATTGTTTTAAAAAGAGAAAGAAAGATTAACTGAATTATTTAAATTTACAATATGAAATAAGGGTAAAAAGACATATTTTTGATTAAAATAGTTGTGTCTATTTTGTTAGTAGTATGTTATCAAATGTTTATATTTTAAAACAAAAACAAAAAGCTATAATTTTATTTAAAAATTAAATAGAATTTAATAAAATGATATTCTTCATATATTTTTTAGTTTTTTTCTTTTAATAAGTTCTAATAAAAAAACTAAAATGGGTTAAAAAAACAGAGATTAACTTGTCTATTTTATAAAGTAAAAGGGTAAAACAGGCGGCCTTGCAAGAGTCATTTGTTATTTTTCTTAAAACAATAACAAATAAAATGCCGTCTAAATGCCCAGTTTTTAGCCTATGTTAGCACACTATGGTCTAATTGTGTTTTTAATTTGTTTTTGACTGTTTTTATGTGATAATATTAAAAATAAATTTTAATATATATATATATTATTTTAATATAATTTCAAATAAAAAATACTACCACAAACACTTATATTGCACGTGAAAGTATATTTGCCTTTTAACTCTTCATCAAGCTCATTAATGGAGGAAGAACATAATTTATTCAGATAAAATTCTAATTCCAAACAATACTAGTTTTTATTATCCAAGTGGTTTCACCTTTCATATATTGATCTAGATAGATCGAGATATAATCTATAGATACTGATCACCATGACCGCGAACTTTAGCTGATAAATGTGTTTCAAAAGCTCTGCTCAGATGAGGCTGAAACAGATCAAGAAGAAGAAGAAACTTCGAAAACGCTTTCATTTTCTGCTTCATTTGAAGAGGATACATGCAGCCTCTTCTTTGGAGTTGCTGGCGCTAGTTCTTCGAAAGCTCCGATGGAGAGTATCTTTTTGATATATTCAAGTCTCTCTTTGACGGTTGAGACCATTGTTGGTTGAGAATTTGAATCCACACCTGAGATCGGGCATCCTGGAGATACTTCTTGGAATTCAAATCGTTCATCCGCCTCTTTACTTTCTGGAGGGGCCATAAGACAGGGATGAAGATCATAATAATAGTCTTTACAGGTATTGCTCTTCTTGACCTCGTAAGCACCCGAAGCTAACAAATGGAGAGAAGCCGCCAAAGCTGCTGCAAATACTCTCCCCATTTTGTTGCGTGTTACTTCTCTGGCGAACTCGGCATAAAACCCGATCATCCAACTACAGAAGAAGACACTAAAAGTCAGTCTGTGAAAGTTTTGTGGTAAAAACGAATGATTTTAAAATAAAATATGAGCGATGGAAGCTGTTATCATTAATGAACTGAACTGAAATACAGAAGGTAAAAATGAATAGTACATAGGCTTATAATGAAGTCGTCTTGTTGCCACAATGTTAGGGTCGGAAAAACAATTTCCACTTCTTTGATATCTATTTATTAGTCTTTAATTTAGAAGTTTCCTTCATGAAACAAGAAGTTTCGTCACACGTAGAAGCGGTTATATTATACAGTTCCATGAACTTATGTATGATACTGCTTCAAGATATCTCAAACAAAAGAAAGAAACATTTCCCTTTTGTTTTGAAAAATAAAAAAAGGAAGAAAATCCCTATCTTTAATTACGAGTTAAGAACCTATAGGTACTGCTCGAGTGACAGAAAAACATATTTTGTTGTGTAAGAAATTAGTTGAGAAGAATGAATTAAGCACCTGGAAGTTCCCATGGATTGAACTTGTAGATATCCACGTCTGCTATAATAGAAACTTCCAGATATGAAGAGGATGGGACTTTCTTCTTCAGATAATGGATGATAAGCTCCTGGTCTGCTGGATGAAACCTGAAACCTGAATCCTGGAGGGAGCTCAGGACTGGACATGTTCATTCTCTCCGTTGTCAGATAGTAGAGGATACTTCGGAGCTCTCCTTTTTTTTTTCTTTTTTTTAATAATCAGGGTGTCCGGGCCAGTTTGCGTGCACCACAACTAATTCTCGGGCCCACTGAACATCCTGCAAGCTCAATAAACAGGTAAGATACCGCAGGAGTGATAGGCATACCTAGCAGAGCTTGAACCCGGGGCAAGAGAGAGGAAGGGACAAGTCCCTTCTTTACCGATAGGACAAGACCTGCTGGCAGAGCTCTCCTTTTTTTTCATATTGGTATCGGATTATCTTGGAGACATCATCTCAACAACAATCGTTGTTATGTGATTGTTGGTTTCTCAACAACATCGTCCGATATGATATTTTCTGATTGGTAATTCACTTTGTAACTATTTCTGCAACTAGCGACTAATTCTATGATGCATCACAGAATGGAATAATATTTTCCTTTTCTATTCAAAATTTCCTTTCTCCCCTCTCCTTCAAGTACGTTATGTCAACATCCTCTTTTTTTTTTTTTTTGAGAAAATGATCATCTCAATATTGTGCAAGTATCTATGCACACAGTTTCTTTCACGATAACGTGCCTTTCTTGCACGAGTTATTCCTTCTTCTGTTAGGTTAAGGCAAGGTTTGTTTTCATCGATGTACAGTTAATTATTTGGCTTGTGCTTGCAGACAGAACCTCTGGATAAAATTTGCAACCACAACCTAGTATAGTCGTGCTCACATGCTGCATGGAGATCAGGTACCGACATTAATTTTGCGATATATAAATTCAGATGACTATGTAGAGATTTGTAATTTGACTCTCCTGAGAGTTGCAGTGACCCAAGTGTTGATCACATCAGAGTGTATAATATAAGCCAATTAAGCATCAACATTTCAATTATCTCAATGCTGGTTTGCACAGATACAAGTCCCTTGTATAGAGACTTTATCTGGTTCCAACATCTATTCTTAGTTGAATATTTATGGATATCACAAGTTCAAAACAATGACTGTCATTGTTGCCTTAGCATATTTTTTACATTGAAAAACATTTAGATCGGCCTGTGACGCAGAGCAAACAACCTACCTAGCTCCTTAAACATTCCTAAACAGGATCGTCCTTAAGCAAAACATTTCAAAAGAAAAATCATACCACAACCACATAAACAGGCCACCCTTTAAATAGTTGTTCCTTGTCGAAAGAGTTACTCTACGAACATCGCAAAGTAACAAGTCATTCACAAATAATAGTTTCGCTCACCACTCTAAGATACAAACCAGAGAAACTCATAAATAACTCATCACTTTGAAGATACAATGTTACATAAAACGTTCAAACTTGATAGGGTACCAGAAACCAAGTCCGGCATTATTAGACAACCCTCCAAGTCAAGGAAAATACCAAAATAACTTCAACATAAAACTAGATAAATATTGACTAGCACATATTTTTAACTTCTTAGAAAGCTAAAAAACTAATACAGACCATTCTGCAAATTCTCATCGAAATCCAAATTATTGCCAAAGAAAAACCATGTCATAAATGAACAAAAAACAACCCCATGATTAAAAGATTGAACGGTCCTCGAAGAAAACTTGTTTACAATCAAGTTCTTCGTATATGAGTTCATCAGAATTTTCTCGAGAGCATTAAAAAGAAAGTCGATGCCACCACTAAAACAGGTAAGGAAGAGGAAGGTTGTCGTGGGGCTAAACGAAAGCCAAGAAAACATCTTTGACTAAGATTAAAAGGAACAATCTCAAATAGACCAAGATCCAATTTCGGGTCATTTCTTGGTGAACGTAATCTGCCATAATCTCTTTGATCCCTTCATTTATATGCCGGAATAAAAAGAGATTGGGTAGGAAAATGGAAGAGACTTTCTTGTATATGATAATCAAAGGGAGCAGCAAAACTGCGGCACTTCTTTGGAAAAACACGATTCTCTTTGTCTTCGAGCTTTCGTTCCTCAATCCACTCTTTCGTTCCATCATATGCCCCCCAACAAATAGATAGAAACAAATAGGAATAACGTTTTTAATTGACGAGCTATCAATTCTGATCTCATCAAGGAAAGCAGTGATACCAGACTCCATATACTGATCACTTCCCTTGGTAGCACTCGCAACCAATGGAATGCTAGAGACATGCGAGTCCTTGGCATTGTCATCAGCATCAATTGAAACATTAGGCATGCCAGCTACCATTTTGATAGTTTCTTCTTGGAGCTTTCTATTTAGCGAAATGGTCCTCTCTCCGAAATTATCTTCAAGTTTGAAAGGAAATTCATTTGGGATATTCTCTCCCTGTTTAGATGTCAGTAAGAAAACAAAAACAAATTATTAAAAAAACGTTTATTTTCTCATCAAGAATTTAGAATTCATTCTCCACCAGCCATAGCTTGAAAATTTAAAGAAACAAGAGCGTAAAAAATAGGCAACAAGAAAAAGTACTCTCAAGTTAAACAGAAAAAAGAAAGCGGAGAGTTATGCTGACAAAACTCTACACACAAAATTAAAAGACTATAAAATTTATGTTAAGCATGATTAACCTCAAATCATATAGCTTAAAAAAGAAGAACAAAACTCATAATTTATGTTAAAAAGGGAGAAACAAACTGACATATTGGGGTTTCTCGGTGCAATCGGTCTCATTTTCGAGGACTCGAACCAGATTATCCTCGGCGGTCGGTTTCGGTGCGGTGATCGCTGTTGAGAAAAGTGAAAATGGAAGGAAGTTTTGTAGAGTGGTGCGGTTTTCAACGGAGAGAACGGTGGGGATAGTTCTGTGGAAAGTTCTGGGAGATCCGACGGCGCGGACAGCGAGAGGCAAGAAGGATTTGGAGGCTCGGCGAAGTACTGAGTTGAAAGCCATTTTCAGGTTGTTGCTGGATCTGGGTGGGTGGAAAATGGTAGTCTGCTTTACATATAGAGTGTTCTGGGGTTAATTTGGCGTCGCTGTATCTCCTCCTTCATATTGCCTTGTAAGTTGTAAAACGGGCTCTAATTTTCTTACCCACAAAAAAACACCAATCTGAAGGCAATGGCCCTAAGCTGCTGCATGTGAGATAAGGCTCGATCTATGTAAAAGAAGGCCCAACCTGATCGGCTTGCCAAAGAGAGAGTGTTTGTTTTAGTAATTGTTTATTTAAATATTTTTTGTTTAGAAATATATTAAAATAATATATTTTTTAATTTTTAATATTTATTTTTGATATAACACACCAAAATAATTTTAAAAAACTAATGGTACATTGTAATCCTTGGGTTTCTTGGAAAATACTGTCTCCTCTTTTATAAAATTATTCTTTCCTTAAAACTAGAAAAAAATCCTTTTTCATTATAAAATTATTCATAAATTGATTATTTTAGGTTGAAAAATATTATAATGTTTGTTTCAGGTTAGAAAATGCAAATCTTTTTTGCTAATCGATCATACCTTAATAGATATAAGAATAAGAAATACAATGGGTTATAAAGATTAAGTCCCCAATGAACATGTCATAATAGTAAAGGGTTTAAGATCTATTTTGTAGGTCTTGGGTTCAAATCAGGATATGTTTACCTTATTAAATCTTGAAATAATCGGCTTTTTACTAGTTTAACCCTAGATCAGAAAAAATATCTAAAGAAGATAAAGTTTCTTCAAATCTAAAAATAAAATATATAAAACTATGTTTGCCTGGTCGCATTGCCATATGAGACCAAGAAAATGGAATCAGGCTTAGCTTCTTAGAGGTTGATGGAATATGATTTTTAAGCATGCTATGCATGGCGGTGTTTTTTTTCTCTTGCAATTTTCTGAATTATTATTTTTTTATAAAAAAAGTAAAAGAAATCATGTTTTCTTGTAAATTAAGAGAGGAAAAACTTTATATTTAAACAGTGTTTCTCTTTTTGTTTTTGGGGTTTTTTACTCCTATCACTAAATTTATTTATTTGATTTTATAATTTTTATTAGATTATTTTGGGCTTGGGCTTGGGCCTGGTCATTTGTTTTGACTACCTTGATATTGATGCTTGCAGAGTTGGAAAAAAAATCGATACTCTTGATGTTGCAAAATCATATTAAATTGAATTTGAGCGCTAAAAAGTATTAATTCCTATTTCCTTGCAAACATTAGAGATTGAATAGCACGATCTGGGGAGACATTCAACTTTTTTTTGTTTTTTTATCCCTTAATTTTTATCTTTTTAATTTAATCATTTAACATTAAGTTTTTTTATTACTTAAATAGGGGGGCCCACATTCCGAGGAAAAAAATCTGAAATGTGTTTGATTTGATGCTTAGTTTTGCAAAATAAATTATAATTTTATTGATTTACAATAGTTTAGGCTTGAGGGATCAAATTTGAAAAAAATAATTAAAGGACTAGAAAATATAACCAGGCCAACTTGGATGACACGAGCAATGTAAGTGATAATGCGTGGGGATGTGGTTTTCATGCTTTGGCGTCGTGTGCGGCTTCTTCCGATGTTTAAGCGTTGTTTTCAAAATGGCATTACAATAGTCTACTCGCTTTGTCTGGTGGTGGGGCG
Organism: Salix brachista; assembly: GCA_009078335.1. Taxonomy (NCBI): domain Eukaryota; kingdom Viridiplantae; phylum Streptophyta; class Magnoliopsida; order Malpighiales; family Salicaceae; genus Salix; species Salix brachista. The sequence goes on from CM018575.1 coordinate 2,701,317, forward strand.
TATGTCCGTGGCAGATCCACGATGAACCTCAACTTTTATTTTCTTAAAATGCAATTCATACCTGCTAAAATTTAAGTATATATTGTCATTTATTTTTTGTATCAAATATATTCCTTAATCTTCTGATTTTAACTTTTTATGTTTTTAATTTTTTTAATTTCATCCCTCAATATTTTTATCATTTGATTTTTACATCAAACTTGATCTTTATTTGTTAATTGCTATTTTTTATTTATTTTGAATCTCTTTCTTAATTGAATTTATTTTTCAGTACCATCCCTCGTAGTTTGTCTGGTTTCATTTTATTTTAAGTCAAATTTAATTATTTTCTTTTGATTGTTATTTGTTTTGGATCTTTTTTTTATTGATTGTTATTCAATTTTTTCCCTCAATATTTTGTTGATTGAAATTTTGGATAAGTGATTTTTTTATTATTATAGCTTTTATAGGGTAATCTTTTTTTTTTAATAACCGGGGTGTCCGGGCTAGCTTGCGCGCATCACAACTAATCCCCGGATCCACTGAACATTCTGATAAGGCTTGAACTTGGGGTGAGAGAAAAGGAAAAGCCCTTCTTGACCGCCAAGTCAAAACCCTGTTGGCTTTTATAGGGTAATCTTAATATCATGACTCGTGTATGAAAAACTAGCTTAGTATATATATATTGGGATTGTTATCGATACCTCTTCTCAAAACACCATATATTTAGCATAGGATTAGTTTAGTACTTAATCAAATAAAAACTATAATAATAATAATAATAATAATAATAATAATAATAAATGATTATATTTAATGCGAAAAAATAATATGAATTATAAATATCATTTAAAAATTTAAGTTTTTAGTGTAAACAAGTATTTTAAACATATTATCAAAACTTTAATAATAATAATAAAATATATCGATAAGCAAAGAGGATTTTAACAGCATATATTTTTCAGAATTTAAATAATTGAAATTCTTATAAATATTTATTATAAAATAAAATGAAAATAAATTTTAAAAATCACCCCACAACAGCTTGCGATATAGTTAAAGACTGGTACTGCATCATCAAATATCATCAGCATTCAAGTGTTTTAAAGACTGGTACTCCAATTGACTTTTTGTGCATCCACAAGTAGGCCAAGACAGAAGGCGAATTTTGCTTCTTATTGCCAAATTAATCAACGAGACAGTGAAATTACTTGACGGGGATTAGGTCTATCCAGTGAACCAAGATAATAAAATATAGAAATAAAAAGTTTGTGAATTATTCCCATTTTTGTTAAATTCGTTGGTGGTTTTCCCAATACTATGTGTATTCTATTTATAAAAAATAATGTGGGTCAGGTAAGAGGAATTACTTGTGTGTATAAACATATTCCTTCATTAGGTTACAATATTAGTTTTTTTTCAAAAAAAAATGTTGCTGAATTAAACTGAACTGCCGTTGCAGCTTGTTTTCTGAATTAAACTTGCTACCACGTTTGTTTGAAGTGAGCTATTGTCGTGCTACTCTGCTGCTGAAAAATTTTAAATCGAGATAAAAACAATATTGTTTTTTTTTTTTTAATTAGTATAGAATATTTTGATTGTTTTGGCCGAAACAGAACAAAACTGACAACTCTACTCAACACAACAGCAAAATGCGATCGGTAATGATAGAAAGGCTGAAAGAGATCGAACAATACAAAATTTATTATGCCAACATTCATACGCATGCATTTCACCAAACTGAGATTCACTGGAAATTTGGAGCCATTCATATACTTGATCGCAATGGCAGTTTATATATATTACCAAGGATGATGACAACCGACCTCCAGATGTAGCTATGCTTGAAAGTTTAATACCCATTAATTGAAAATTAAAAAAAAAAAAAAAGGAGCATAGATTCTGCACTACTTTACCGAAGCATGCATATCGATCTTAATGCACTGAGAATGATATTATTGTGTACAGCTGGGTTTGACTCACCACTCAATTATCCTGCAACTCTTTATTTCCTTAATGTGTTTAAAATCTATAAATATCTTGGATTATTGGACAGCAATAAATACCTTAAATCAGCATGATCTTAAAATTAATTATAAGTAAATTAAGAAGGGAAAACAGCCATCCTTAAAAAAAAAAGAAAAAAAAAAAGGAAAACAGCCATCCTTAATCATTGCAGCCTGCATTATTACCTCATGGAAGCACATAAGACAGTCGACGATCCTTGAATCTCGCCAGACAAATAAATCCATATATGCTGCAGGTGATCCTCATTTTCTGTCCCTGTTAAACAAGTTCATAAAATACTGTTCTTCAAAAGAAAAGGGATGCTCGTAAACACAATCGAGAGCAACATTCATGCTGCGCCTAGCCACCCAAAAGGTTGGTTGTTTCAATTAATTCAAAAAAGGTTACGTGGCATCCCATTTGGCATGACTTATTGAAGTGACTATTTTTTGACTTTGAATTATAATCCAAAAGTTATTTTTTCTAATATTAGTAGAGAATTCACAAAAAACTATGGTTCGCATATATGTTTTAAAATATTCAGGGTATGTTTGAGAGTTTAGTTAGATTATTTATTAAAATATTTTTTATTTAGATAGACTATCAAGATAATTTCTTTATAATTTTTTAAGAATTATTTTTGACAACACCGTATCAAAATAATTCAAAAACACACAAAAAAAACTAATTTAAAGTAAAAAAAAATTTATTTTTTTTAAAATACTTTTGAAACTTATTGCTAAACAATCATTTAGAAAGGAATCGCTACATAATAGAACCACCTCGTTAGCCATATAGTCAAAAAATGTCATCAGATTCGCAAAAGGCATATCATGATATTTCCATAAGGAGATTGAGAAAATCTAAATTGCCTAAAACTCCAAGCGGAATGGGGATTGATTACATTGTGATGGCGCCGCCAAAAATTACAGAATATATATATTGGGGAATCTTCAGTGTAAAGACAAATATAAGAATTCAGGTGATGCTATTTATTCATTTTAATTTTTTATTTTATTTTTTCTCCTTGTGATTTGCAAAGTTTATCATTAAGTTATGAAAATCTATTCTTCTTATATTTCATTCTCTGCATGTTAAGAGAGGAGAGATTAAATCGCTATAAAACCATCCATTATATCATATTTTCAGATAAAGATTAGAGACTTTAGGGCATTATTATTATTATCAATTAACTTATAAAAAAACTATATAAATGTAATATGCAAAATTGTTTTTTTAAAAGTATTTATGAATAGTCAATGGGAATAATATATATTCTCTTGTGTCAATTTTTACATAATTTTCTCAAATTAACTGTTCTTTTATTTGTTTTATACCGTTATGTCATAATAAAAAAATCAATTTTTAATAAAATAATATGTTTTTGTTAAAAAATTAATGAATAAGGAAGGATCGAGGGTTTAAGGTGAGTAATCTTTTCTCTCTCTTTGATTTAAATTATTTCCATTCTTGCAAATATTTATTTCAATTGCGTTGAATTTTTATTTATAAAGAATACGCATGTTCATCAAACTAAAACAAAAATACATCGAGAAGAAAAGAGAATTATAACTAAAAAAATTATAAAATGTAATATAACTTATATAAAAAAAAAAAGGCTTTGAAAATCACCAGACAGCAACTCGCTATTACTATATAGTTAGTTAAAGATCTGCATGATCAATTTCATCAGCATTCAACTGTTTTAAAAGCACAACATTCTCCCAAGAGGGCAAGACAAAAGAGAACTTTGCTTGTGATTGTCCAATTAATCAATACGACAGTGAAATTATTCGACGGTGATTAGGCCTTTCCAATGAACCAACATAATAATAATAATAATAATAACAATAACAATAATAATAATATATGTGTGTGTATGCTTTGTAGATATCCCATGGGCGAGCGATTCTCCCAATACTATGTGTCTTCTTCGAATGTCTTTTTTTTATTTAAAGGGATTTGTCACTGTTTTTTTTTAAAAAAATTTATTTATTTTTATTTTTATTTTATATTATATATTAAAAAATAGTGTTTTTAGATCATTTTCAAGTGTTGATGTCAAAAATTATTTTTAAAAATAAAAAATATCATTTTAATATATTTTTAAATAAAAAAATATTTTTAAAATAACCTATCAAAATAAAATTAATTTGATTAGAGCATGATAATTATGGCAGGCTTACCGATTGCAATTCATCCAATCAAATTAAGTGAAGGTGACGTGATTGCTGTCGTGGCAGCAAATTGATATGGGACGTCAAGTTGGGATTTGATCAGATACATGTGGATTGTCCTTGACATTTTTTGTGGAAAATTGTGACATACATGGTTACGTGCAATTAATCCTAATTATTCTAAACGTCAGCCCTCGTGTGTGAGAATAAAACGCAGCATATCCTCAAGTCTCTTACGCACCCTCCTAAGTTTACAAGAATTTCAAAACCCCCCTTTTCTTTGAAATTTTATGTTTACGGGCTCTTCAGAATGAAAATGTTGCATTTTGGCTCTTGAGGTTGTTTAGAAATAGAGCAGTATTTTTATTTTTAAAAACAACTCAAGTCTAAAAAAAGGATAACTATGTTTAAATACAGTATTTATCCATTCAGAAAATTGAAAACAAAAAGACACGAGCAACAAGTTTTTTATTAGTAATGTAAAATATTAGAATTTTTTTATATATTTAGTTAATGCTATAAATTTAATTATTATTTCAAATACATCACAAATATTTTTTTAGTTAACAATATAAATTTTCATCATATTTTTTAATTTAAATAAAAATAAAATTGAACGTAGCCGTTTCTCTACTAATTTGTTATTCGGAACGGAGCCGAAACTCTACTCTCGTTTCATTCCTAATTAATTTTTATTTCTGAGAAATTGAAACGTTGCCGTTTCTCTACTGATTTGTTATAGCGAGTATCTAAAAATGAAAAGCCTTAGTTGGATATGATATGGAAGGGGAAGTGGATCATCAGTTGACCTTCGAATATATATAGTGGGTACGCTTCTTAGAATTAACTCGAACCTCACCAAGTGATAGGAGCATTAACCCAACGCGTGCCAGGATATATAATCCATCCCTATCTCTTTCTTTTTGCCAAACAAGTCCTGAGATACACATACTTAATGGACCACATTAAAATTCCCCCCACTTTTAGGTGAAGTTTCTCACTTTCTCTCCAGAGAAATCGCAAAAAAAAATAAAAAATACAACCACAGGTTGCATGCAGCATATAGTGGACCCTTAATATAGACTTCTGAATTTTATGGTTAGATTTTCAACCCAATTAACCTTTGGATTTTTCCAATTTACTCCTTTTTTTTTTATATGTGGAAACTCCACTCCTATAAAATATATTTTATGAGTCCAGCTGAATGAATAAAACTCTAGTTGTTATAGACTCTTACAAAGAATGCACTTGATCTCGAAACTTGCTGAGTAAATTACAAGTTCTTTATCATCACGACATGTACTTGAAACCTCCTACCTTTTCCTCTGCATCTACCTACTTTCCCTTTTTTTTTTCTTTTGTTTTTTTCCCATAAAACATTAGTCATGATCACGTCGTCAGGTTGGCACGGCAAGTTCTACGCTGCCTTAATTTAGAATATCCCATAGGCATGGTGTGCTTGCATTCAGCATTTCACAACTATAATTTTTTTTCCAAAACGGCTCTATAATTTCCAAAATAAACATGCCATTTTCTACGAGCATTCAATTAGCAATTAGTTAGATTGATACATAAATGGAAGGAGACGTTAGCTTTTTCATCAAATTTTATGGGATGGAGCGATTCCGTGAGGCACAAAGCATCGACATTTTTTTGTGGGTGAGCGAGCAAATATGTCAGATGATAAAATCATTTTTAATTGATAAAATCTTCCAGATTCAAATATGGTTTGGGACTTGGGATGTTCAATGTTTACTTTGAAGGTATAATATATACAGTTTAATTGGTAAATTCTAAAAAACAATCTACATGGAATTTGTAGGGGGGAAACATAGGATTGAAATATTCTTCTGGTAAGAATGAGTCCCTAAAAATAGAAAATGACAACACCAATCTTCCATTTAATAAATTAATAACTTGGTTTCTGATTATTTCATTTTTAGGGGAGACAAAGCATATGAACTGAGTTGATCCAACAAACAGATTAAGACATGACTTTACAGCCCAGGCTAAGATTGTGGAACCCAGGCATCTCTGGCTATAATTTTGTTTCGTGGAGCAGAAGAAGAGAAGGGATACAAACGAAAGGAAAGTTGAAAAATATCTCAAACCAAACTATGAGAGCTGAAAAGATGTGTCCTGTGTTGAAAATGAAAGATGTAATTAATGGAGACAGATTTTATACCATGATCAAAGATACAAGTCTATCATATAATCATGATATTCCAAAGAAATGTTATCTGGTTAATCTACATCAGCATCAGAAGTAAAATTATGATTTAATTAATTACAGCTTGCAAGGTCTACCTTTCGCTACAGCTTTGACATAATTTCCATCAACAGAACTCGAATTAAGCAAAAGACCAAGAGAGAAAGAGGAAAATAAGGTGCCCTGTATTCCTACCTCGAATGATCAGAGACAGTAAATGAAAGAGAAGAGATTATATCATAACCATAAAGCACCGGCATCCTTCAAGATCGGCACCAGCTCACCGGTAATATGAGAAGCCATGACTCTTTCCAGCCCGCCAAACAATTTCCCACCAACACAAACCACCGGAAACTGCACTTGATCGACCTCCTTCCCTCCTTCATCCCCATTAATCATCGATAACGCCTTGATCACATAATCTTCCTCCTTCTCTTCCACTTCGAAGACCGGCGGGTTGACACCTAGCCCTAGCAACAGCAGCTTCACAACATGACACATGCAGCACCCACGTTTGCCAAATACAACGATTGAATTCTCCGACACTAGTTTCTGGACATGACACTCTTGACCATTGGTCACTACTAGCACGTGTCCAGCACTAGTACTGCTAGCACCGCCATGATCACGTAAGTCACGTTCCGGGAGTTTCCGGTTGCCGGCCGTGATGGCCGGAGAGTAGGCTCTAAATGGGATTGCTTCTTGCATGAGGATTAATCGATGGACAGTGTGATCGAGTGTGACAAATGCTGGAGATTGGAATTAGAAGATTTGTTTTGTCTTGTGGCGAGAGAGAGAGAGAGAGAGAGAGGAGGGAATGGAGAGGCATTTTATTGGGAAATTGATGGGGGAGATGAGAAGACTCTAACGTCAACGGCAATTACGCGATCTTTTACGTCACAGGGACAGTGGGTGACGAGTTTACATCACAGCCTGGCACGGACTCGTAGCTAGTTGCTACATCTTCCTGTCCATGACCCGACCCTTTCCTGTCTCTTGATAACTGGCTAGCCAATAAAAAAATTGCAAAAGGAGTTCTTGAACAAACGTTAACCATTTTTCACATTAATTAATTAAAATAAACCAAATTCTTTCTTGGACAGAACTTGGAATCTTGGATGCCGAAGATCATGCAATTGCCGAATATATCCTCTCATAAATTGTAATAAACTAGGGGCTGATCTAGAAAATTATTTTAGCGAGACAAGATTGGAAAAGTTTTTCTAGAGAGATCAAAATTAAAATTTTACTAATTTTAATTTTAAATTATTTAAAGGGGGGCAGAATTTATTAATTTCTTACTGGGGTCCGGGCCCTGCCAACCTTCCATGCCTCCACCCGTAAATGAAACTATATGAATTTAATGCTTTGTTTAGTATTATTTGTGGGTTTTTAAAAAAATATATGAAAATAAAAGATTTTTTTTTATTGTGTGTTGTTCTGAATAATAAAACTAATTAAAAAAAAAATATAACCACCATCAAGACCGGTTTTGAGAAATCTTGATAATTTATTGTCAAATTTTTACATTTTAAGAAAAATGAACATTTACCAAAGAAGACCACTGAATAAATTTCCATTTAATTTCTAGGAAATAGAAAAGGAAATACCACGATTTCAATGAAGGAACAGGTTTAAGTTCAAATTCATTATATTTTATTGACAAGTTTTCTTACCTTATGATGTAATTTTTTTTTTTTTAATTTAAAACTTAAAAGGAAAAGTGCTGCTTTTGTTCAACAATCCAAATAAAAAAACACAAATATAAGAGAATAGACTATAATTTCATAATGAATAACTTCAATAATTAATTAAATTAACTTAAATACAAAGAGACTATATATAAACAAAAAAAAAAAATTAAAAATATCATTCTATCTCTAATAAATAATAAAATAAAGTACCTTCTATTATTAACGGCTTTAATAAAAATTCTGGGTAATTTTCCGTTTTACTTCAAAAAATAATGTTCTTTTTTGAGTTAACTACTTTAGAAAATATATAAGTGTTTTCTCTAATTTTTTAGGTTATTTTCCTTAATAGAAACTAAATGAGGCTGTAGTTTGTTTTTGAATTTTGAAAATATATGTTTTCTTGAGTTTCTTCAAGGACTTTGGATAAAAAACTGAAAACCTTTTGGAAAGTAAACACAAATACTCATCTAACGTATGGGAGTATCTGCATGCAGGAATGTGTTTATTATATTCCATACAAGTATAAATGGGTAAGTTACACTTTTGCCCCTTTATACTTATCAAAGCTACACTTCTACCTCTGCACTCTATATTTTTTAATGATGCTCTTGTAGTCTTAAAAAAGTTTCTACTTCCCTATTAACGAGAATATATATGGGGATGAAGTCGACAACATGTCAATCCTCTATGCCACGACACGCACATATATTTATATTTGGTCAATGTTTTTTGAAAATAAATTATTAAATTTATTTTTTTAATAATTGTATTTAACTATGTATGAAAGTTACGATTAATTTTAAAATATAGAGAGAGTTTTGATGCGGTGTTGAATTGTTCTACATCATAAAAAAAAACCCTATTACACGAACCCGTGAGCCGAAACCAGCCCAATGGAGGGAGAGATGCTTCAAAACTATAAACCCGAAGTGGACACAAAGGCCGTTCCAGGACGGTGTGCCGTGTACACGTCATCCGCATAAACAATATTACCGGTGGCATAACATTTATCATCACGGACCGTACCTCACATCATCATCTGGACAAATTACAAAACACATAATAGGCATGGGGTTTTGCACTGTGGACTCTCTCTTAAATCACTGTAGATTGCGGAAGTGTGGAGACGATTTTGGGCTTCATCATCCGGCGTGCGTTTTATTTTTTCTGGGGATGTTTTCGGTTTTTGGCTTTTTGTTTTTTTCACCTTTCCGCTTTTGTACAGTGTATTGACGCCTCTGACCCTCGAAAAAGACAAAATAGTACACAGGGACGAGGGGCTCCGTCGGCTTTTCACACATTAAGTGCACAGTGCACCGACGAAAAAAGCCCTCGATAACGACAAAATAATGCACAGTGAACGGGGACACGGATGTATTCCCCCCCCCTGATTTTTTCATGAATCTCGGTTGGGTCAGGGGTGTCTTGGTAATTAGCCTATATTTTAATATTTTTCCGTCTGCACGGCTGGCGCGTTGTCAGGACGCGACAGCGGCGCTCAACGCCAAGGCGCCATGGAAGCGGCGCGTGCGGGTCCATACGGCGGTCGAAAATTCCCTGCCGTCGGTTAATACGGTGCGCCTCCTGGTCCTCTATCTCCCGTCGCGGCGCGTGTTCGTCAGATATGTCAGGGTAAACGGCGGGGGCCGGTTTTGTGGCGGTTGTACGTTTTCTCTCTCCTGCGGGCCCAATGTCAGGTCTGGTCCCTCATGTATATAAGAAGTTCATTTCGGTACCTGAGGTTTGGATTTCGATTTTATGCCTGATTTCTTGAATTAAAAGTTTGATTATTTTCAATTGTGCCCTTCAATTAAAACTAATTATATAAAGCATTTTTAATTTCGGTCCCTAAACTTTTGATTTTCGATTTCTTTTTTCTTCCTGTAATTTTTTCGGTCCGGATGTTTTGATTTCTTTAATTTGGTCCTCCAATTGAAATTCTTAATATATACAACTTTTCATATCAGTCCCACTTCTTCTAATTTTTTCATATAATAACAGCAATTACCATTATTATCATTTCATTATTTATTTTGGTCCCAAGATTTTATTTTTTTTTAGTTTTATCCTTCAATTGGAATTAATGATATATGTTATTTTTCATTTCGGTCCTTATTCTTTGAATATTTTATTTTATATTAATTCATTTTTTTTTTAACTTCTTTGATAATGTTTATTTTTAATTCATATTTATGCATTTATGCTCTGAGTTTTTTTAATTTTATTTTATTTTTAATCGGTTCAATCCTTAAATTTCAATTTATGTTGGTATTAATTTGGAAATAAATATTGCATATTTTTTCCCTTTATTCTTTTTTTTTATTTGTTCTTTGGATTAGATGATTTTTATTATTTTGCTATTTACACAATGATAATGATAATTTCAGCGATTATTTTTTAATTGTTTTTTTTTTTTAATCTTTTGCTTTTTTTTTTTTTTGCAATTTAATTGTTTTGATTGTTTTTGACAATAATGTTAATAATAATTTTAACTGTTATAGTCACGATAATGACAATAACATAAAGCTTGATTTTCAATTTATGTTGTCGTCTTTTTGTTGATAGAGAATTGATTATTTATTTCTGTTATTTAATTATTGGAGGGTTTTTTTTTAATAATTCATTTAGTATCTTCTTTTAATTCTTAGACAATGCTTATTTTTAATTCGTATTTATGCATCTATGCTTTTATTTTTATTTTCTATTTTTTCCCTGGGATGTTTTTCCTAATCGGTTCAATCCTGAAATTTTATTTTATATTGGTTATCATTTTAGAATTAATATTGCTCCCTTTTTCCCTTTGTTCTTTTTTCTTCCTTTTGTTTTTTTTCCTTCTTTAGATTAGATTATTTTTATGATCTCAGTATTTACGCAATAATAATGATAATTTTGATTATTGGTTTTTTATTGTTTTTTTATGAAAACTCTTTTCCTTTTTTTTTTATGATTTCCCTGGGCAATTTAATTAGTTTAATAGTAATGTTGATAAGAATTTTAGATGTTATAGCGATGATAATAGAAATAACATCAGGATGGATTTTCAATTGATGTTTCTGTCTTTTTGTCAACAAACAATTAACTACTTATTTTTGTTATTTGATTATTACAGGTCTTTTAACAATTTATATCTTTTCTTTAATCTTAATTCATTCATTTATTTATTCTTTCATAATAATAATAATAATAATAATAATAATAATAATAATAATAATAATAATAATAATAATAATAATAATAATGATAATGATAATAATAATAATAATAATAATAATAATAATAATAATAATAATGATAATGATAATAATAATAATAATAATAATAATAATAATAATAATAATAATATTTTAATTGTTTTTCTTGCTTCCTATTTTGTTCATGCTTTTTCTGTTTTTTTCCTCGGTATAATTTGATAATTTTTATTGTTTTAATAGTAACAACAATAATAAGTTTAGATTTTAAGACTCCGATGTTGCTATTGTTATAGTATTTTAAATTAAAATTCTTCCTTTTTCCCTATATTTTTTTTAAATTTGCTCTTTGTATTAAATGATTTTTATAATTTTACTATCTGCACAATAATAACGATGATTTTTGTGATTAATTTTTTTATTTTTCTTATTAAAATATTTTGCTCTGGTTTTTTAAATGTTAGTTCACGCTCTTTTGTGATCTTTCATGACGTAATATCTACATTCTAAAAGATGTAATCTATACTTGTGCAATAAACTATACTTAAATTTTTTTACATTTTATCTTTTAATCTATAACTTTTATTTAGTTATATTATATAAATTTATCGTTGTTGATTTAATTATGTTAAATTATATACATAAGAATACCCGCGGCAACGCGCGGGTAATATAGCTAGTGGATAATATTCGTTGATGAGGAGCATCTTGGCTGCCTGCTTATTTTAAAACCAATGCTTTCATTTTTGGACACGTATCAGGACCCGTCCGCTTTTGAAGGTAAGAAAAACTTTGCAGCGTTGCTAACTTGTCTTGTAAAAGAAATAAAACGTTTTCATCCATTTTCAATTTTGATTTTTGATTTTTAATTAAATAATAAAATCTTTTTTTATATCAAATCAAGCATTAACTCAATATCACTGTGTTTTTTTAGACATAAGAATAACTAAATAGAAAATAAATAAAAATAAACAATGAAGCCTAATTCGTAGAGATAAATCAATAAAGAATAAAATTTAAAAATAATTGTTTTTATATTTAGTTAATGGTATAGATTTGATTCTTATTAAAAATATAATACAAATATTGTTTTACTTGACAATATAGATTTTCATCATAATTTAATTTAAATGAAATTATATAATTAAGTTATTATGAGTATAAAATTATGATGACTAATAAAAAATATATTTTTGATTTTCTTAAACAAAATTAATTATTATCTTGATCAATCATTATTTATTTTTTTCATTTCATTCTTAATAAATAAACATTAACTATATATATATATATATTAACAAACTTAGTTTCAAATAAAACTAAACTCAATTATTTGGAACGGAATGGAAACTCTATTCTCGTTTCATTCCTAGTAAGAGTGAGAGTTAAAAGGAGGATTGATGGAGATAGTCACATTCATGGTTTGGATTTGTGTGGGAATTTCATGGAGAGGGTGGGTTTTTTAGAAAGTTGGAGTGTCAAGAATACTTTGCTCGTCATTTTACTTTGCTCATCCGTAGACTAGAAATTATCCATGCACATGTGGTGTATGTAATAGAGATGTGTTTTAAATTCTATATTGATGAAATAAAAGAGTGCAAAGTTGTTTTTATAAGTCTAGAATAACTTTGTTTTTAACATGATAGGAGAGTTGTTGGAGACATAAAAGGATTAATGTTCGTGCGATAGTAAGATTAGTCATTTTCTCTTGTCTAAGAGTTTCATCGGCAATGAAAAATATTTTTTAAGAAAGTTAAGTGAAAGAAATAGCTTTTTGTTATTTTTTCTACAAACATCATCATTAATGAAGTCATAAAAAAAATTCACATATAAATAAAATTTAAATCCTAGAAGGAAGCACACAGTATAATCCCATAAAACTCAAGATTTTTCTCATCTCATAAAACATTTATCATAACTAGTTTGATATATATCTACATGATGTGAGCTGTAATATAATCATATCTTTTTAATAAATATGTTTCAGATATTAAAGAATATTTTTTAATAAATGCAAGGAAAATATAGACATATATACACATATAAAAATCTCATGCTATCTTTTGACACAAGTGATGCACATATATACACATATATCTCATAATCAAAATGATACGCAAATGATAGAAAATAAAAAGATAGGTAATAATAGGAATGATATAGATTATTTTGTTTAAATGAGTTGTTTTCCTTTGATATCTATAACTATTATAAAAAGTTTTTAAAAAAATTGTAACTATTCAGTCAAAGATAATTCTAAAAGTCAAATTTAGTAATCCTTGTTAAAGGAACCATCTCACCTAAAAGCTTAAGCTTATAGGTGAGGCCCCATAATATGATTTATATTATTCTCAAATACACCCCCTCAAGTGAAAGCCCTTTGGGCTTGAAACTTGCACATGCCCACATCACCTTATGTTTGATTTTTATCAAATAGAATGGGGGTGGTGAGATTCGAACTCGTGACCGCTGGGTCAACAAGGCTCTGATACCATGTTAAAGGAACCATCTCACCTAAAAGCTTAAGCTTATAGGTGAGGCTCCATAATATGATTTATATTATTCTCAAACAATCCTAGTTAAGTTTTATCAATTTGCACGAATCAAGTCTGATTTTATTGATTTTCGAGTTTTTAATTTAATTTTTACACATTTTATACATGTTGAATTGTAAAATCATATGATTCTACAAGTTAACTCCTGATTTTAACAACAATGCTTGCATGTAGTTTATTTCATAATCATGCTACACTATCTATCACAACAAATTATAATAGCATAGTATATTTAGTTTAACAAAATTAAACCTAAATCATTGCAATCAACCTTTTATTACATGCACAACTAAAACATTTCTACTCATAGCAAGACCTTGTGTCACTTTACTTGGAAACTTATGTAATAATTGGGGAAATCAGTAAATTATGAAGATTACTAATTTGGGTTTATGATGACATTTGAGGTCGGTTTGTCGGTCATCTTCCTATTAATCTCCCACCAAAGTCAACACCAAAGAGAAGAAAGAACTCCATACTTCCATAGCATATTACATATCAAGATTTGAGATCCGTATAGCTCACGGGAGAAAGCAAGGGGCAGTCTAAAGATGCCAGCCACCAGAATCCATTAACACCCACTCGTGACCGCCGGACCTTACAAATCAAGATCTACTGCTACTATACACTCCAAGTGCCATGCGATTTAATTATAATTTGTTCCGGTGCTTAATTCATTAACAGAAATAATTAATTTTGGCGTACCACGCCACTCATCATGATAGGTCGTGGTAGATAAAAATCTAGTGTTACTGGCCCGTCAACTAATTCAAAAATATTTATCATAGCTAATACTAGATTACTGGCACGTGATATGCTGATGTCATATCAATTTTGTTTTCTAATGTGAGAATATATCAGATTTTATGCCTGAACTAAAAAATTAAAATAAAACTAGCGGTAAACTAAAAATATATCCATGGGTTATTAAATAAATAAAAGATAATATTTTTTATAAGGCCTCAGCTGGACTAATTCGTTTTAGGGTTCCATCAATGACCTCATCACTGAGCGCATCAATCATTTTCGGGGTCCATCGGAGAACCCCATTTGCTGGGCAACGGAGAAAAACAAAAAATCTTTGTGCTTGACGTGGATTCCAAGAAATTAACCAAAGAATAGATGCCTTGTAATTTTGGTCTCATATGCGACCGCAATTTTTGACTCCTAGACATGCAAAAAACAAAATCGAAGGTACAATTCCTGCTGACAAAAGCATCTGGCTTCATCAAATTACAGGTCCACAAGCGGTCTCTTTTCAGGAAAAATAACAAGTTTCTTCCAACATTAGCAAATGCTCAAACTTATTTTTCAATTAAATGCAGTGAAGAAAATAGTTTTTACTCTAGGCATAAAAAAAAAAATCGCGTATATAGTAAATATATGATTAATAAAGAGAGTCTCTTTGTTAATGTCCTTCTATGTTTTTTTAAAGATAATACTAAATATTAAAAATTATCTAAAAATATACACTAAACTTGATTTAAATATATTTTTGTAAAAATATATGCACCCAAGAACAGTTGAGGTACGAGATAATTTAATGAAAGAACTGGGTTTTCTTCAAATTTAGCAAATTTTCAGTTTTTTATTTTTTATTTTTGTTAAAACCAAGCAGCTAGCTATGGAAGAGACAGAGAAGAAGAGCTCGGATCCACAACTATGGCAAGCCTGTGCAGGAAGCATGGCTCAAATCCCTCCACTCAACAGTGTAGTCTTTTATTTTCCACAAGGTCATGCCGAGCACTCTTAAACCACTGTCAATTTCCCTCAAAGAATCCATTCCCTCAAATTCCTTGCCGACCCTGACACCGATGAGGTCTGCACCAAGATCGGCTTCGTCCCTTTACCAAACACCGACCTTGTTACGCTCATGATAGGGGACTTATGGTTAACGATGATCCAGGTCCACTGTGTGTGTGTATATACATATATATATATAAAATAACAGTGTCCAGGGGAAAAAGCCGCTTCCAATGTTTTCTGGAGCTAGAATGTCTGGCCTACATTATGATAAATGGATTATAGAAGCCGAGGGATCGAGGAATTAGAATTCCCACTTGGTGTGCACTTTTTATTACTGCTGGGTTTTTCCAAAACAAGCATGAAGCTGCTGTATCAGAAACCGTTTATTCTGTGTTGAAAACTTCATGGGAATAAAATAAAAAGGGCTTGCGGGAAGTGTTCTACTGTCAACAAGGGTTTAGCAAAGTGGTCTGAAGCAGGGAACAACTAATGGACTGATATAAACGATTCCCCTGAATATGCCATAAAAAAAAAAGAAGCAGAACGGTGTGTCCATTCAGGCCTAGGCCCAAAAAAAACAAAAAGCCCAAAACGATGAATGAGACTCTAAAGCATTCTAGAGATCTGATCATAACCAATGACATGTTGAGACATAATAACCAGCAGCTTATTTTACAGGTTATGTACAGGGAAAAGAAAATATTCTCTATTATGTGGTTATGAACAAGGTAATTTGACATGAACAAGGAGGTCCCCCTATCCTATCAAGGGACTTGTTTTTGCAAAAGAGTGTGGGACTGTTAGCCTTAAACAGTAGATCAAACATGATCATGGAAAATCTAAATTCTATTTGAATTTTTATGATTTTATCAGTGATGTCGTCCATGTTAACTAAATAAAAGTTGGTTTGTTCTTATTTTACACCTCCCCAAAGGTTTTTCTTATGATTGAGATGACTTATAAACACCAGAACATGAAAGGGTAACTAACCTCCCTATCGTAGGTACGCAAGCTCCTCAAGATCTCCAACAAATCACCCATTAAGTGAAATTTTTTAATGATGTTTTTTTTAGCAGCAACTTCGCACTCTTCCACTCCCTTAACGAAAAATGCAACACATAGCTCCATTACATGCATCATTAAATGCATAAAGACATCTCTAGTTTCTTAAAAAAATATGAAAAAACGATATGCAAAGAGGTAGACATGAGAATACTTGTATTCTTAACACTCCGAAGGAGAAAATCCTGCTATGAAAAGTGTTCCTAAACTGAATGTTCTAGACATGAACTCCAATGGTAAAAAAATAAAGCCTCAGCAAGTCCTAGCCATAGAAGTGGTGCACTCCACATCGAAAAAAAATCCTAAGACAAGATCAGTAATTGTACGAGCTCCTAAAAATGAACACCTCGCTTACGAAGTAGGGGATTCTGAGTGATAAATGACTGTTATTGGTCATAGCTTGACCAAATAACTCATCATTCTTAGCCTCACCCTGGACAGAAGTGGTTTCCAAATTATAGCTGAGATTGAGGGAGATAAACGGGCTTTTTATAACTAAGAGATAAAACTATCCGTACATGAAATTAAAAAGTAAATAAAAAAAATAATCACTTGTGCCCTGATAGGAGCACTATTTTTATCTTGCTCAGCTTCTCCACTATGTATTTGGCCCTCTCATCCTTTTTCGCTGCAATGTGTTAGGCCTCATTTACTGCTGTAAAATCCTTTTCAAAGAGTTAGAGCTGTCTTCGAAACATCATCCAGTGAAATGTTGAAGGTAGCAGCCCTCTCCAACAATGGTTTTCCGATTTCCTGTATAACAGTCTACAAATGAAAACCAGGTTATCAATATTTTCCAGTATTGATAAGAATATTATGATAGCCACCAACTCTGAAAGAACAGTTTTCAGACAAAATCTGAATGAAGAGCTATACAACCATCAGTGTTTGAATGATTAATGATAAGAGTCAATTGCAGTCTATTTCGTATTTGAACATTGAACAATGAAAGACTATTCGTGGTAGCTAAACCTCTCTCTGAGTGATCATCCGGTTAGCATTGTTGCTTGGCAACGACAATCTGTCAAAAAACCATCTAATCTAAATGGTTAAATTTTACGTGAGATCCTAGAATATGATATATATTATTATAAACTCACACTATCTTGACAGAATAATATGATATATATTATTCTTTAACACACTCTCTCAAGTGAAAACCCTTCGAGCATGAAATTTATATAAACTCACACTATCTTGTGATTGATTTTTATCAAATAAAATAGGGATGGTGAGATTTGAACTCGTTACTGTTAGGTTAACTAGGCTATGATACTATGTCAATAAACCATTTCACTTAAAAGTTTAAGCTTTTAGGTGAGACCTTAAAATATGATTTATAGTACTCTCTAACACAGCCTTCAAAGTTTCATGGATTATCGAAGAAGGGACTTTCTCATTGTATTTTTCACTTAAAGTTCAGTAAACGGTAGACAATTGATCTTCCACATGACGAACAAGGACCCGAAAGTCTATCTTGACATGCTATAAAAATGTATTGAAGGAGTTGGTAAAGAAAATGATAAAAGAAAGCAGCCCCCCCACTAATCGAAAGCGAGATGACTTATTGATAGCAAATCTTAGGTAATACAATAAAGCAACCAGCCTGCAACATTTGGAGCGTAGTAATTCCAGATTGAGTTTTGGATATTTTCATCAGGTGAAGAATGGATTAAATTGATAAGATGCACAACAATATCTGCAGAATCTGCAGACCTGAATGATTTTCACAGGGTCTCATTACCTTTTTGGATCATAACATTAACAGCAATAATAGTAGAAATTCTATAAGAATATGTGATTTCCATGAATTGAATGCATTTCATACACTAGTAGACAAAACAACATTTATGTTTCAACTTCTCCTTCCAATTGAAGTTAAAAGCCATGGGGTACTCGTAGATCTTATGATTCACTTCCCTCGATAATTCATCGCGTCTCCTTCCAATTGAAACAGGGGATCACAAATCATGAAGAGACTTTCCACATATCAGTTTCCTAGGCAGCAATTCCAGAAGACATTCTGAATTATATATTTTGATTCTCAGCAATGCAAGTAAAGCAACAAGATAGTAACCATCTAGTAGATGATCTAATGGTAAAAGCTTGAGATTAAGGGGTTTGCTCTCCCTGTGGTCTTAGATTCGAGCCATATGATTGTTAATATGATGACCACTGAAAGCTTACATAGTCGTTAACTTCAGGGTCTGTAGAATTAGTTAAGATACGCGCAAGCTGGCTAGAACAATAAGACAACATGAAAAGAATGGTATACATTTTGACTATCCACAGTATCACCAACACACTATAAAACCTGGAATTGGAAACAGTATTAAACAAGATTGTTCGCTCGACTTATGCTATGAGTCACATCGATTTTTTAATATGAAAAAATATTTAGACATTGTTAATATTCTTTCTAGTAGGAATTGAAATTTAAATCATGTGATGATTAATTTGATGTGACCTAATTGACTTAATATTTAGACATTAAAGAGTTCTTGAATTTTGGTTTCTCAATATTTTTTTCTAGATTTGATTTCTTAAACTTGTTAGGCTTCTTAGATCAAAGAATCTTGAAAGTTTTAGCTTTCAATTGCTTGAAATTTGAGGTCTCTTTGGGGTTTTGATCATGGTATCTCATCATATTCTTTTATTATATGGTTTTGTTGTTTGATTAACTAGTACAATACAAAGGCAATTGCTTTAAGATTATTCTCTATTAATTTGCATATTAGATATCTAATCGGTGTTTCTACTCAAATTTTCCTTTAAGATATGTTTTATGTAAACCTTAAATTTATTCAATTATTTTTATTTTAACCTTTTTCTTAGAAGAAGCGAATCAGAAGACTTTCACGCCTGTAAAGGGAAGGAATAAAAGAGTGCTTCAGAAAATTAGAAACGTGATGATTGCTCCCCTTTATAGCATCTCTTGTACCTTCTTTTGCTTTGTGTGTTGTTACTGTAAATTCAAAAAGAAGACAATGGCGAGAAGAAGATAATATTCAGAGACATGTTTGTTATACAGTCAAAATACCTCCCTACAGCTACTTTTGTTCCCATGACCATATACACTTGCGAGGTCAATTCGAGCATAAAAAGCCCATAACATTTGCTTGATAACAAGCATGTAATACATACATACATACATATATATATATATATATATATATATATGCCCTTTTTGCTACAATAATATTGTGCAGTTGCTATTTGTTATAGTTCCTTCAATTTTGTATTCTGACACGGATATATATAATATATATATGTGTCAGAATACAAAATTGAAGGAACAATAATGAATACAACTGCACAATATATATTGTGGCAACCAACAGAGTCTATTGTAGCAAAAAAGGGCATTTACAGTTGCTAAGTGCTCATGAACCGCTCTCTTTTACTACAGGGTGTGCCTCATTGCTCACATCAAAGCCTTAAAATGAAGCACTTTTTTAAGCTCCTGACGCTGCTCGGCATTGTCTTCTGCTTCTTCCGATAGCGGTGTAATCATTTTCCAACGGATGATTCGGGTATAGAATGGAGGCTGAAAGAAGGTGAAGATTCGAGGGAAAGTGAAGTGTCAAGGGAGGGGCGGGCTGGGCAGCATTTTTTCAGGTTTTTCCTAGCCCTCGCTCGCCATCTTTTCAGCCCCTCAATCACATCTTCTGTGAACACAGCTGTCCTCATTGATGTGCCCATCTGTTTTGCAAGTCACGTTTAGGATCAGATTCCTGAATATATAATCATAGATAGCGAGATAACCGCTGTGATGGTAGCTGTTCTAGGGTTAATCACGTGCTCTGTATGCAATGAAATTTTTTTATGCTATATGGGATCTGGTGATCATAAACATAAGCAGATACATACCTGGGTGACCAAAGCATATAGAGGTAATGTCACATAGCCACAGAGGAAGTGTACCACCACTCCCATGACAAGCCTTATGACAATGTCTTCAGTTCGTCGGTGGAAGCATGATCTAAACCCAAATTTGTACTGAATTTTGAAGCAACATTAGAAATGGAATTTTTTTCCCTTTAAATGAACTAATCTAGTAAAATTTAAACAATAAATCACCAATGATGCTTACCCAAGTCCATGTGAAGAATGCCAGTTGAAAGGAGTTCTGAGAAGCCCAAAATACAATTTAGAACAGATTCATAAAGCCACATATAAAGAGTTTTTCTTCTCTTTATTGTGCTGTTTTTTCTAGTTAATATTTTGAAGTTAACAAAATGAACTCTTTTTTTTTTTTTTAAAAAGGGACAAATTGTTTAAAGGATAAAAGAAAATGACCTGAAATGATATGAATTGCAGAAGTTGGAGAGGCAATTTAGGCCTACCAAACCAGAAGAGCTGGTCACTAGGCCTAACAAGTAAAGTTCCCTCAACAACATGAGATTTATCATGGCTATCTAAGCACATCAAAGTTATGATGGCTTGTAGTTTTGTCCCAACCAGCAACAACATCTGCAAAACACAACATTCAGATTATTCATGCACATATACTTGAATCATTTTTTAAGAATATCAGTACTTGTTGGAGTCGATTTACTTACCACTAACGGAATAAATGGAACCCAGTAATAACTGTAAAATTCTACACGCATACATAAACAAAAAGTTAAAGCTATAAACCTTTGACAGGGTATTCAGGTATATGTATAGAATTTGATAAATGAAGCGAGTGTACTTGAACATACTTTGTGCATTGAAGAATATGAAAGAAACAGCAGACATCCAAATCCAGAAACTGCAAAAACATAAATGTTTGAGTTGAGTGTGAGTTATGATGAGCATTCAAGATTGAAAATTATTTTTCATTATCTGGATGGCTACCTCATCCCCACCACCACACCGAAGTCTTTATCCAAAGCTCTTCTGATGTATTTGTGAAAATCAAAGTTGTTGTCTTGATCAAAATGGGCCTGCACAAAGAGCAGACAAAAAACACCAGTTTGAGTTAAGAATTGTTTATTATCCTACCTCTGTAACTTTGTCCCAATTTTCAAGTAGTTGAGGTTGGTATCTACCATGATAAATCCATGTCTAAGTGTGAAATAATCCACTTTGGAAACAGAACCGTAAAATTGTCTGAGGAAACATGCCTGCGAAAGATTGGCAAGACAACAATATAACAGAATAAGCAGATAAAATTTAAACATGATCTAACATTCTCTTCCTTTTTTCTTAACTAACCGGCCAGCGAAGAACTGAGTTTTCATTCCAATATCTCAGATGCCGCTTCCCAAATAATGTTTGATGAGTGAGCTGGAATCTCCTGGGATCTGTATATGATCAGAAACAGCAAAATAAGTACAAATTTCTATAATTCAGTAGCTCATCTACTGTTGCTTTCTTTTATATGCCTTCTCGACGCAAAGTTATTAGACCCGGCTATGACCCAACTCAAAGCCCGAGTCATGAGTTGGTCTAAGTTGTCTCAAATAAATTCAAAATTATATATTTTTAAGATTTAACTGCATTACACCATAGCAGATTAATTTAGTCGGCTGGTGAAGTCACCAGGTTTAAAGATTAGCTTGTATTGCTTCAATTTGACAGGGAACATATTCTTTTTCTAAATTGTGACCGATTAACCATGAAGTTTTGCAGGTTATGTAATCACAAATTTAAATCATGTCGAATTACAGACACAGACTCAAGTATGATATTTTCGATTAAATGATGAGATTCTTAGGCCATAACATTAATCCCTTGATGAAACCAAACTAAAAGGGTCCCAGAAAGAATAACGTGACCATAAATACTGAATCTTACCCGTTGAAAATTGATAGTCCAGTGTCCTTGTCTCTGCCTCCCAGGATTCCCATCTTCTCATCTGAATGCAAAATGCAATTTTTCAAACTCAAGTCCCATCTCAAAACCACTTAAACTAAGGTTTACTAAGTTGACACGTATTTATGTGAGAATATTTTAACACAGCTTCCATTCCTTTTTGGAGGCTTTCTTGAATCCTTTAAATAAAAAATTTAATAGTAGATCATGGAAGAACATCAAATTTGTAAAATGGGAAGTTTTGGTTTTATCTAGAATAAATGATCATGAAAAGAAAAGGTAAAATTTACCTTGGCCATCCCTAAGCCGAATGTTAGAATGCTTAACACAGAATGGAAGGAAGCCAACACAAAAATCAAGTACCGGAGTTCCGTCATGCCTTCCGTTGACAATAAAGAAGCCTTTCCCTGTTCAAGAATCCAGTCGAAATAAAAATTAGTGTTACAGATTGGTCTTCCAAATTATATATGGATATGTAAATATGGGTACAAAATCATACCTGCTCTGAACATTTGGTTTCCTCTTCACTCCAATCACTTGAATCCACGCTACCACAGGGAAGAAAGGTTTCGCCAGCACTCTTTGGGATACATATTTTTGCAATTGGCTTTTCCAATACAATCATCATCAATGAGACGAAACCCAGTAGCATCAACTCTATACAAACAAAAATTAATACAGGTTTAGGATAAGTAATTAATTAGCAAGATAGCAATCTGAGAGGAAAAAAAATTCCCTGTTGTATATATATTTTGTTGTGTACGATCACCTGTTTTGATCTTGTATAGAGCCTGAATGAGGTACTTCCTCCTTTTCTTGTTGAAATACTGCGTACCCAAGAAAATAAAAAAGTGGGAAGTTAATATCAAACGATCACCGGAGATAATTAAATGGGCGTGCTTGCATTTCAAAAGGGGTAATTGATCATTATTCTTGCGTAGTTGCCTGCCAAATTCTGATATGTACGTACCTTGGCTAAAAGATGGATCAAATACTCGATAAAGATGGATATAAATATCAAAAAGAAGCAAACAGTAGCCACAGCCCATGTTGGCGTTTCTTCAAGTGTTATTTCTTCTGCAGCCATGATCTCGTACGGCTCTATCTCTCTCTCTTTCTTGTGTGTGATACTGGATTCTTAGTTGAGTCGCCTATGTTCTGTGCGAAGAGAAATAGATAGCTCTAGAGGTTTAGTTTGCCATGGAAACTGTGTCTGTTTGGTGATAGCTGTATATATTTCAGGTGGAAGAGAAGGAAGACCGACAGAGAAATTCTGGGTCCTTGATGGTACATTGAAATCGTTGCACGAGCTCTGACATACCGCGTTATCGTACGGAATCAGTGACGTCTCTGCTGAAATGTGAAGTAGTAGAGCGGTCCCATCCAATCAAATTGTATCGTGCTGTACTTCTGTACACTTCGTTTTCACTTTTCAATCACCTTCTAATCTGTGATGAACTGCTTTTATGAATATAATATTATAAACAAGTGTAATTTCCTCTTGTTTTTTCTTCTCTGACAAGGGCTAATAATGAAGGCTTTGCAATCACAACTAAATAACACTTGTCAAATTCCTATACATTTTTGGTACAATTGTGTCTAATTGTATATATTAGTAATTTATTTTTTAAAGTGTTTTTTATTTAAAAATATGTTTTTTTTATTTTTTAAAATTATTTTTGATATTAATATAAAAAATAATATAAAAATACTATTATTTTTAATAAAAAATAAAAATAATTTTTTTTAGAAATATTTTTGAAACGCAAACTCATGCCATACCAAAATAATATCTTCGATTAGATACTCATAAATAAATAAAACTAGTTGCCGTTTTTATTTTCAAATGTCAAATGAGTTTTGGGTATACAATGATCACAAGTCAAATAAGTTGGGTAATACAATAATAAAAAGTCAAATGAGTTTTGGGTAATACAATAAGACTTATTGCATTATAATAATAAAAAATAAAAAATAATAAAAACCCTAAAATCATGGAGTCTCTTACAGGTGTTCTTGAGCATAAAATAGGAGTGCGGATACCCTTTTCATATAAAATATGGTTTCTTTGAAGGAAATGCAACGTAGGAACTAGGAAGAAAACGATTAACTAAAGAAAAATAGAGCTCTTAATTATTTAGGTTTAATGGTAAGCTCATTATTAGGTTTGCATTACATGATGCGCATATTACGGCGTTGTTTGGAATAGTACGAAGTTTCATGAATATTTTAAAACTGATTTATTTAAAATAATTTATATTTTTGAATAATTAATTTGATGTGTCAAACTATTTTTTTTAAAAAAATTATTTTGATATATTATTTATAAAAAAAAAATACAGTGATTACTACACCTATCAACCAACTATAAATAAAACCTCTTCATCCCCAAACAACATTGGTGTGAACAGCATTTAAGAGAATTAATATAGTAATTAGGGCACTAACTACATTCCAAATATGCTCAAAGTGGAAATTAGAAAGGCAAATTTTCTACTGTCGTCAATAATAAAAACAGTAATGATGATGTTTGAAGTGTTTTCCTATCGTTTTGCATCTGGCCTTTGTTAGCAGGTCATGCATCAAAAGGCACCACGAAATTTACCAGGGCAACACTATTATCCTATCAAGCAACTAGAAGTCTAGAACAGGAGTTTTTTTTGTTGTGGTCTGAAAACTTCTTCTCCGAGATCAAATTTGTATATACCTGGGGCAATTGAAAGATACATGTGAAGTCTGAGTCCTCTAGCAATTCAAGGCAGGTTAAATTTGTTGCAGAAGTCCAGCATGTCGAAATCAGAAATTGAATCATATATATATATATATATATATATATATATATATATATATATATATATATATATATATATATATATATATGTGCCCTTTTTGCTACAATAGACTCTGTTGGTTGCTACAATAATATTGTGCAGTTGCTATTTGTTATAGTTCCTTCAATTTTGTATTCTGCCATGGATATATATAATTGTAAGAATTTGAATTCGAATATTTTTTGTATATTCAGTGTAATTTCTCTTACAGTTTGAGAATGAATTTATAGACAAATTACTAGACTAAATTAGCTAAATAAAAGTTACTTTAATTTCCTACTTTACACAGTTTCTATAACAAGTAATTAACGACCATATATTTTAACACTCTCCCTCAGGTTGGAGCGTAGATATTAATCATGCCCAACTTGTCAATTACGTCATAGAACACCCTTCCAGAAACTGCCTTTGTGAGAATATCGGTTAGCTGATCTTCAGACCGAACAAACAGAAATTGTATGATTTTTCGATCAAGATTTTCCTTAATAAATTGTCGGTCGACTTCAACGTGTTTGGTACAATCATGTTGAACATGATTATAAGCAATTTCGATAGCTGTCTTATTGTCACAGTGTAGACCCATAGATATCCCATACTCAATTCTCAGGTCTTGTAATACCTGTTTAATCCACAGTAATTCATACACACCATGAGCCATACCTTAGTATTCTGCTTCTGCACTTGACCTTGCGATCACTTTCTGCTTCTTACTTCTCCAAGCGACAAGGTTACCTTCAACGAATGTAAAATATCATGATGTTGATCTCCTATCAGTCTGATTTCCTGCCCAATCCGAGTCTGTATACCCTTTAATATCTTGAACCTCCTTCTTAGAAAATAGAAGTCCTCTTCTTGGTGCACTTTTGAGAT
Organism: Salix brachista; assembly: GCA_009078335.1. NCBI lineage: Eukaryota > Viridiplantae > Streptophyta > Magnoliopsida > Malpighiales > Salicaceae > Salix > Salix brachista. The sequence continues at coordinate 2,727,437 of CM018575.1, forward strand.
ACCTTAAGATTCGATACACAACCTCTATATGTCCTTCTCCTAGTGAATGCATGAACTGACTTACCACACTTACTGCATAGGCGATGTCTGATCGAGTATGTGATAAATATATTAGTTTTCCCACTAGCCTTTGATAACATCTTTTGTCCGCTAGCGTCTGATTTTCTGCTTGTCCCAGTTTGCGATTCATTTCCACAAGTGTATCTACCGGTTTGCATGCAAACATTCCAGTTTCTACCTAATAAATCTAACACATATTTTCGTTGTGAAAGACATATCCTTGTTTTTGACCTTGAGACCTTAATCCCTAAGAAGTTCTTCAGTTGTCTGAGGTCTTTCATTTCGAATTTCGATGCCAGAAATTGTTGTAATGCTTTTCTCTCTTCTAGATCATCCCTTGTTAAGACCATATCATCCACATATACTAATAGTGTCGTTACCTTCCATCCTTTGTGTTTTATAAATAAAGTATGATCTGAATTACTTTGCTTATAGCCAAACTCCTTCATCGTGGATGAGAATCTTCTGAACCATGCCCGAGGTGACTGCTTTAGACTATATAATGCCTTTTTTAATTTGCATACTTCAGTTTCACATGAGGACCTGGTTTTCACTCCAAGTGGCAATTCCATATACATTTCTTCTTCAAGATCTCTATTTAAGAAAACATTCTTGACATCGAATTGTTGTAAGGCCCAGTCTCGATTCACTGCTATAGATATGAGAATCCGGATGATGTTCATTTTTGCAACCAGGGCAAAAATTTCTTGGTAATCCACTCCATAGTTCTGCGTATATCCCTTCGCGACTAACCTAAGTTTGTATCTATCAATACTCCCATTTGCTTCCAACTTCAATGTAAACACCCATTTACACCCAACTTTCTTCTTTTCTTTTGGTAGTTGACATAGCTCCCAAGTGTTATTCTTTTGCAGTGCCTTTATTTTCTCATTCATCATCTTGATCCACTTTGGTCTGCTAATGCATCATGTACATTACTAGGAATAAACACATTGGATAATTGATTAACAGTAAATGCATATGACTCCAATAATCTATGGGTAGAGATATAGTTACTGATGGGATATTTAGTTTTGTTTTTGAGATCAGGTTCATATTGTTTCTTTGGGACTCCCCAGTTTAGTCTTTGTGGGTATCTATTGGTCACATTATTTTCTAAGACAAGAATTTCATTTATCTCATTAGGAATAGGATTTAGGGATACCTGAGTGGACTGAGGAGAGACATTCTCGGTTGATTCTTCGGTTAATGGTGTAGGCGTTGGTAATTCCAGAAACATAGGAGGGTCGTTACTAAGATCATTTCGGTCTGTGCAGGATTCCAGGTTATCATTACAGCTTGGTCTCATTTCCTCTAATTCAAATATATCTTCATTCTCTTCATTGTTACTCTCCCCATAAAGAGAAGACCCGAGAACTCCTCCTGAATAGTAGGGTTCAGATTCTCGAAATGATACATCCAAGGTTACATGCAGCTTTCGATGGTGAGGATCATAACACCGATATCCTTTCTGAAACTCTGAGTAACCTACAACACACACTGTTTTGCACACAGATCCAGTTTGCTTCGCAGAACTTTAGGGATGTGGACATATACCATACAACCAAATACCCGTGGTTCCAAATTTGGTATGTGAGGTACCGAGAGAAGGGATTCCATTTTCTGTTGAGGAGATTGAAATTCAATTGCACTTGACAATGTTCGATTCATTAAATAAGCAGCGGATTTGACTGCCTCACCCCAATAGTATTTTGGTAGATTCATGCCAAATGGCGAAGCGCGAATAATTTCCATAATCTGTCTGTTCTTTCTTTCGGCTAATCCATTCTGCTGTGGAGTATACGTGCAAGATGTCTAATGTCAAATTCCATGATGCCATAAAAAATTACATAGCACTTGATCCATAAATTCCGTATCATTATCTGATTGAAGTGTACGAATGTGTCGTTGGTAATGGATGCGCACCATTTTCTGAAATTCCTGAAAAGTTGTGCCTACTTTATTTTTATTTCGGAGAAGAGATATCTAGGTCATTTGAGTACATTCATCAATAAATGTAACAAAATAACGAGCATTAGAAAATGACAGAATTTTTGCAGGGCCCCATACATCCGAGTGGATGACCGCGAAAGGTTCTAAACTTTTATGCAGACTTGGTAAATAGGGAATACGGTGGCTTTTGGCCGGTTCACATATTTCACAATGAAAATCCAAATTGCTTAAACCTTAAAATAACTATGGTTGGAGCTTCTTCAGATACTCAAAATAGAGATGTCCTAGCCTTCGATGCCACAACCATACAAGAGCGTGTTTTCGGTCTTGATTTTCTGTCTAATATGCTTGACTCAGTTTTGATCCCTCGTTTTCTGTTAACTCCAGGTAATACAGATTTCCTCGTATAACACCATAACCAAGAATTTTCGAGTTAGAATATCCTGAAAAACACAAAAAAGAGGCCAAAAAGTGACAATGCATGCAAGGGTAAGAGTAATTTGACTGAGTGACAAGAGATTGTATGCAAGAGATGGAACTATGAGAACAATATCTAGAGTTACAGAATCGATCAAGGTTATAGATCTTTTCCCCATAATAGGGGAGGTACTACCATTAGCTATGCAAATAACTAACTTAGAGGAGGGTTTCAAGAACTTTAAATTACCAGAATCCCTAGTCATATGATCAGATGCACTTGTATCAATAATTCAAGTACTATTTTTTAGTAATGACAGAGTTTGCAGAAGTTTTACCAATCGTGCAGGGATGAGTGACATTTGTTGTAGGTTGTACCTGTTCAATTTTTGTAAAATTTACCATACCTTTGCCGATATTTTTCTGGGTTTTTTTTCTTAAAATCCCACCGGTTAGGGTAGCCAATAATTTCATAGCATTTTTGTTTCGAATGACTTGTTTCACCACAATAGAAACATACCAGCCCACCCGGGTTTTTATAACCCGAATTAATCATCTGCCTCCATTTCTCATTTCCGTGACCCATTTGTCTCGCACCTCCATTTCTCTCGTCTCAACTCTCATTGCCAGTTCCTTAACCTCACTTTTCAAGACTCCAATCTCATTCTCCTTCTCTTTCATCTCTCTTACCAAACCATCAACAAAGCCACCCATTTTAGTTATCTGCGTCTCAATAAAAACATAAAACAACCCATTTTCGATATCCAAACTCACTTTTCCATCACTGATTTTACCGAGCTCAATCTCCAATGTCTCTTTAGCCTTCACTAGAGACTCATCTTGTTCTCAACGTTCTTTTGTTTCCTTGACAAGCAAATCATTGAGAGTTTTCAAAGATTGAAATTTGTTATTAGGGTTTTCCATGGAGGGTGGTTGTTGATTCTCGGTGGTGAAGGTTTGATTTTGATCTTGTGGGTTATCTTGCTTGGGGTCTTGGGTTCTCATCTGGGTTTCTGGGGAAAGTATGGGTTTTCCTGGGAAAAATGGTTTTTCTAGGAAAAACTGGGTGTTTTTTTGTGTGTATGGGTTGATTTTTGGGTTTGATGAACAAGCACTGTAGAGATTGATTTACGGGTTTCGAACCAGAAAGAGAAGAGAACCAATAATAGCAATACGATTCAAAGAAATACGATTCAAAAAAAGGAAAAAAATTCCGATATTCGCTCTGCTACAACTTCTAGGCTGAATGGGTGTTGATTTCTGGGTTTGATGATGAATTTCTGATGGGTTTCTAGATGGGTTTCTCTAATGGGTTTTTGGTTTTTTTGAAGAACAGTACTCCGATGAACAATAACTCCGGTGAACAAACACGTATTGTAGCAATTAATTTCTGGGTTTTAAAACCAGAAAGAAGAAGAAAAAATACGATTCAAAAAAAGAAATTCGGGATTAACTCTAATACTATGTAAGAATTCGAATTCGAATAATTTCTATATATTCAGTGTGATTTCTCTTACAGTTTGAGAATGAATTTATAGACAAATGACTAGACTGAATTAGCTAAATAAAAATTACTTTAATTTCCTACTGTACACGGTTTCTATAACAAGTAATTAACGGACATATATTTTAACAATAATATATATCCGTGGCAGAATACAAAATTGTAGGAACAATAACAAATAACAACTGCACAATATATATTGTAGCAAAAGAGGGCATTCACAGCAGCTAGGTGCTCATGAACCGCTCTCTTTTACTATAGGGTGTGCCGCATTGCTCGCATCAAAGCCTTCAAATGAACCACTTTTTTAAGCTCCTGACGCTGCTCAGCAATGTCTTCTGCTTCTTCCGGTAGCGGCGCAATCATTTTCCAATGGATGATTCGGGTCTAGAATGGAGGCTGAAAGAAGGTGAAGAGTCGAGGGAAAGTGTAGTGTCAAGGGAGGGGCGGGCTGGGCAGGAGTTTTTCAGGTTTTTCCTAGCCTTCGCTCGCCATCTTTTCAGTCCTTCAATCACATCTTCTGTGAACACAGCTGGCCTCATAGATGTGCCCATCTATTTTGCAAGTCAAGTTTAGGATCAAATTCTTGAATATATAATCACAGATAGCGAACTAACCACAGATGTTTATGGGATCTGGTGATCATAAACATATGCAGATGCATACCTGGGTGACCAAAGCATATAGAGGTAATGTCACATAGCCACAGAGGAAGTGTACCACCACTCCCATGACAAGCCTTATGACAATGTCTTCAGTTCGTCGGTGGAAGCATGATCTAAACCCAAATTTGTACTGAATTTCGAAGCAACATTAGAACTGGAATTTTTTTTCCTTTAAATAGACTAATCTGGTAAAATTTAAGCAATAAATCACCAATGATGCTTACCCAAGTCCATGTGAAGAATGCCAGTTGAAAGGAGTTCTGCGAAGCCCAAAATACAATTTAGAACAGATTCATAAAGCCATATATATAGAATTTTTCTTCTCCTTATTGTGCTGTTTTTTTTAGTTCATATTTAAAGTTACCAAAATGAACTTTAAAAAAAAAATGGGACAAATTGTATAAAGGATAAAAGAAAATGACCTGAAATGATATGAATTGCAGAAGTTGGAGAGGCAATTTAGGCCTACCAAACCAGAAGAGATGGTCACTAGGCCTAACAAGTAAAGTTCCCTTAACAACATGAGATTTATCATGGCTATCTAAGCACATCAAAGTTATGATGGCTTGTAGTTTTGTCCCAACCAGCAACAACATCTGCAAAACACAACATTCAGATTATTCATGCACACATACTTGAATCATTTTTTAAGAATATCAGTACTTGTTGGAGTCGATTTACTTACCACTAATGGAATAAATGGAAGCCAGTAATAATTGTAAAATTCTACACGCATACATAGACAAAAAAGTTAGAGCTATAAACCTTTGACAGGGTATTCAGGTATATGTATAGAATTCGATAAATGAAGGGAGTATGTTTGAACATACTCTGGGCATTGAAGAATATGAAAGAAACAGCAGACATCCAAATCCAGAAACTGCAAAAACAGAAATGTTTGGGTTGAGTGTGAGTGTGAGTTATGATGAGCATTCAAGATTGAAAATTATTTTTCATTATCCGGATGACTACCTTATTCCCACCACCACACCAAAGTCTTTATCCAAAGCTCTTCTAATGAATTTGTGAAAATCAAAGTTGTTGTCTGGATCAAAATGGGCCTGCACAAAGAGTAGACAAAAAAATCAGTTTGAGTTAAGAATTGTTTATTATCCCACCTCTGTAACTTTGTCCCTATTTTCAAGTAGAGTAGTTGAGGTTGGTATCTACCATGATAAATCCATGTCTAAGTGTGAAATAATCCACTTTGGAAACAGAACCATAAAACTGTCTGAGGAAACAAGCCTGCGAAAGATTGGCAAGACAACAATATTACAGAATAAGCAGATAAAATTTAAGCATGATCTAACATTCTTTTCCTTTTTTCTTTACTAACCGGCCAGCGAAGAGCTGAGTTTTCATTCCAATATCTCAGATGCCGCTTCCCAAATAATGTTTGATGAGTGAGCTGGAATCTCCTGGGATCTGTATATGATCAGAAACAGCAAAATAAGTACAAACTTCTATAATTCAGTAGCTCATCTGGTGTTTGCTTTCTTTTAAATGCCTTTTCGACGCAAAGTTATTAAACCCGGCTATGACCCAACTCAAAGCCCGAGTCATTAAATTCAAAATTATATATTTTTAAGATTTAACTGTATTACACCATAGCAGATTAATTAAAAGCCCGATCTAAGCTAGTCGGCTGGTGAAGTCACCAGGTTTAATGATTAGCTTGTATGGCTTTGATTTGACAGAACATATTCTTTTCTTTTTCTAAATTGTGACCAATATAACCATGAAGTTTTGCAAGTTCTGTAATCACAAATTTAAATCATGTCGAATTACAGACACAGACTCTAGTATGATATTTTCGATTTAATGATGAGATTCTTAGGCCATAACATTAATCTCTTGATGAAACAAAACTAAAAGGGTCCCAGAAAGAATAACGTGACCATCAATACTGAATCTTACCCGTTGAAAATTGATAGTCCAGTGTCCTTGTCTCTGCCTCCCAGGATTCCCATCTTCTCATCTGAATGCAAAATGCAGTTTTTCAAACACAAGTCCGACTTTCCCATCTCAAAACCACTTAAACTAAGGTTTACTAAGTTGACACGTGTATGTGAGAATATTTCAACACAGCTTCCATTCCTTTTTGGAGGCTTTCTTGAATCCTTAAAATAAAAGGTTTAATAGTAGATCATGGAAGAACATCAAAATTGTAAAATGGGAAATTTTGGTTTTATCTAGAATAAATGATCGTGAAAAGAAAAGGTGAAATTTACCTTGGCCATCCCTAAGCCGAATGTGAGAATGCTTAACACAGAATGGAAGGAAGCCAGCACAAAAATCAAGTACCGGAGTTGCGTCATGCCTTCCGTTGACAATAAAGAAGCCTTTCCCTGTTCAAGAATCCAGTCGACATAAAAATTAGTGCTAAAGATTGGTCTTCCAAGTTATATATGGATATGTAAATATGGGTACAAAATCATACCTGCTCTGAACATTTGGTTTCCTCTTCATCCCAATCACTTGAATCCACGCTACCACAGGGAAGAAAGGTTTCGCCAGCACTCTTTGGGATACATATTTTTGCAACTGGCTTTTCCAATACAGTCATCAACAATGAGACGAAACCCAGCAGCATCAACTCTATACAAACAAAAATTAACAAAGGTTTAGGATAAGTAATTAATTAGCAAGATAGCAATCTGTGAGCAAAAGATCACCTGTTTTGATCTTGGATAGAGCCTGAGTGAGGTACGTCCTCCTTTTCTTGTTGAAATACTGCGTACCCGAGAAAATAAAAAAGTGGGAGGTTAATACCAAACGATCACCGGAGATAATTAAATGAGCATGCTTGCATTTCAAAAGGGGTGATTGATCATTATTCTTGCGTAGTTGCCTGTCAAATTCTGATATGTACGTACCTTGGCTAAAAGATGGAGCAAATACTCGATAAAGATGGATATAAATATCAAAAAGAAGCAAACAGTAGCCACAGCCCATGTTGGCGTTTGTTCAAGTGTTATTTCTCCTTCAGCCATGATCTCGTACGACTATTTCTCTTTCTTTCTTGTCTGTGATAATGGATTCTCAGTTGAGCAGCCTGTGTTCTGTGCGAAGAGAAATAAATAACACTAGAGGTTTAGTTTGCCATGGAAACTCTGTGTTTCTCTTTGGTGCTAGCTCTATATATATCAGGTGGAAGTGAAGGAAGATCGGCAGAGAAATTCTGGGTCCTTGGTGGTACTTCGTAATCGTTGCACGAGCTTTGACATACCGCGTTATGGTACGGAATCAGTGACGTCTCTGCTGAAAATGTCAAGTGGTAGAGCGGTCCCATCCAATCAAATTGTATCGTGCTGTACTTCTGTAGACTTCGTTTTCACTTTTCAATCACCTTCTAATTTGTGATCAACTGCTTTTATGAATATAATATGATAAGCAAGTGCAATTTCTTCTCGTTTTTTCTTCTCCGACAAGGGGTAGTAATGAAGGCTTTGCAATCACAACTAATGAAGAAGACTTGTCATATTCCTATACATTTTTGGTAAAATTGTGTCAATTTATAAAAAAAATTAAAGTATTTTTTATTTAAAAATATATCAAATGATATTTTTTTTTATTTTTTTAAAAATTATTTTGATATCAACACATCAAAATAATATAAAAATATTTTTTTTTAATAATCAAAAAAATCAAAAAAATTTAAAATCATTTTTGAAACGCAATATCAAACAAAACTTAAATAATATCTTCGACTATATATTCATAAATAAATAAAACTAGTAGCTGTTTTTATTTTCAAAAGTCAAATGAGTTGGGTAATGCAATAATAAAAAGTCAAGAGTTTTGGGTAATACAATAAGACTTATTGCATTATAATAATAATAAATAAATAATAATAATAATAAAAACCCTAAAATCATGGAGTCTCTTACAGGTGCTCTTGAGCATAAAATAGGAATTCGGATATACCCTTTGCATATAAAATATGGTTTCTTTGCAGGAAAAGCAACGTAGGGAGAAAAGGATTAACTAAAGAAAAATAGAGCTCTTAATTATTTAGGTTTTATTGTAGGCTCATTATTAGGTTTTGAATTACATGATGCGCATATTACGGCGTTGTTGGAATAGTACGAAGTTTCATGAATATTTTAAAAATGATTTATTTAAAATAATAATTATTTTATATTTTGAATTATTTAACTTGATCTGTCAAATTATTTTGATATATTGTTTTTTTATAAATAAAATAGTGTGATTACTACATCTATCAAGTATCAAACAACTATAAATTAATAAAACCTCTTCATCCCCGACAGCATTGGTGTGAACAGCATTTAAGAGAATTAATGTAGTAATTAGGGTACTAAATACATTCCAAATATGCTCTAAGTAGAAATTAGAAAGGCAAATGATCTACTGTTGTCAATAATAAAAACAATGATGATGATGCTTGAAGTGTTTTCCTGTCGTTTTGCATCTGGCCTTTGTTAGCAGGTCCATGCATCAAAAAGCACCACGAAATTTATACTTGGGGCAATTGAAAGATACACGTGAAGTCTGAGTCCTCTAGCAATTCAAGGCAGGTTAAATTTGTTGAAGAAGTCCACTATGTTGAAATCAGAAATTGGACCAGAGATCGCATGCTTCGATCTAATGGAAACTTTCAAGCACAGTTTCATGAATCTTTCGGTCAGTGTGGTTGAAAATATCAACGTTGGAAACTCACAAGCTACAATAGTTCTTGTTGGAACTTCTGCCAGATACACCAGGAGGACCGTCAACAACAAAATCCAGCTATTTCTATGATGTAAGCATTTATGTATCAAATTTCTAATTAAGTGGTTCTGCTACCGATGCTAGTATGAACTTCATAATGGTGTATTTTCTGATAAGAAATCATCCCATTTTGATGACATTCTATAATATAATTAATATTATTCTTTTAACATTTTCTATATAGATGCTCGGATTTGTTTGAACCTCATGGGCATCATGACAACACAGCTGTGTTGCTATTCAGAAGTAGGGGTAAGAATACAGGGCTAGCTCCAACTTTTACAGGATTTGCAAAGGGATAAGAACAAAACCAAAACACTATTCTGCAAGCAGTGCCTTTGAGTTTGTTATAGATATCAGAGCAGAGTAACTTCCAATCATTTGTCATTTGGGTTACAAAAGTTTAAGAGCTGATCTTAGATGGAAGCAAAAAAAAGAGTGCAGGAAAAAACATACAGAATAATTCAGAATCCAGCAGGCTCGCATGCATAGAAGAAAATATATTGAGATAACAACCTTGTAAAGTATCAGGCTCTATTACAACAACAATTTGGTCCAAATTGGACTGAGCCAAGCAAGTATGAATACATCATTATTGAAGGAGGGTTTATCGTGGGAAACCTAATATATTAGTACAAAGTACAAACAGAATCTGTCGCCCAGTCAACGGAGTAAGGATACAACCGAGTTGCCTAGGGAGAATAGTTACATTCTTTCACACAAGATAATACATATAAATCCAAGAAACTGGAGGCATTTCCCTTGCGCAGCCTCAGATGCATCAACATGGTCTTCATTAGTATATACGATAATTTTCAGCATGATGTTGCAGAATTGCCTGCAAAACAATGCCAGCAATTTCAATGAGATCAGATTGGCTCAAAAAAAGAAAAATTAGCGTGAAAAACGACGTGTTACTGACTCGATTAAATAATGCTAATACACCATAGTCAGCAAATAATACCTTGAACACCCACCTGACTTGATCCTGAAATTGATTTACGGATCTAATCTGAAACTATTACAGTATCAAGTACCAACCTGAAAGCACACGATGCCACCCTTAACTTTTGCACAAATCATACTGAAGCTTGCCATTCGAGTGGCAATGCTTGCTGTCACACAGGTTTTATACTCTCATGCATAAAGCTCTACAAGAGCAAATAGCATTGGTAACAGTAGCATAAAGGAACCAACTGCCTAAAAAATCCAACATCATGTAAAGGTCCAAGTTTCCTAGTAAACTATCAAATCCAACAATACACCGTCAAAACCCTTTCAGAACTAGTAAATGTCCATCAACTAGTTTATAATCGAGCTAAATGCTGCAAAGGACCCATAGCTAACTCAACTAGTTTGGGTTGAGGCTTAATTGTTTTAAATACCTAGTTAACATGTAACTCACACCCATAACACATTTAGAAAGATCAGTTGCCCTGCCTGCTACACTCTTTCTTGTGAATCTACACTTTTTTATGCTTGAAATATACTATAAGAACTAACAAAAAGCTTGTTTCTAACAAGAATAGAGGCCACTTACTTTGGTACAACTGCTCCCAACTGCATTGTTTATTGCTGGAGGCTTCGGATGGAGCTGTTCTCCAACACGAGGCAGAAAAGAGGATTCAGGATTCAATGGAGATGTCATTGAAGTCATATTGTCCTCCTTGTTGACAGCATGTCTATCCTCAGTCAATGAGAAACCAAAGAGTCTGCAGTTGCTTTTGCATGATACCAAATCTTGACTGCTCCTAAAGGCTGATTGAGCTACACCAGGTTGTGAAATGCCATGCTGAAGATGCTCATGGGACAGAGCATAAGGATTCGTGCTGCATTGTCTCTCTCCTCTTAGACCAGGGTCAGAATGTGAGGACAACTTGAATTTTCCCCCATGTGTTTCAGGACCACAAAACCAGCTTTGAGTGTTAGTTCTTTGCTCCTCGTGATCATTAAAATTAAAAAAGGAAGTCGGATTTGAAACTTGATTGCTTGCATGCTGAAACCTCAACACTGATGATGGTGATGATACTTGTGTAGGAGGTCGCATTTGAGTATTATAGCCCTGCATCATGGTAGACCATCCATTTCTTGAACTTTGCCTTTGGACACCATCAGAGAGTCCAGGACGACAATTTTCACGAGCCTCATTAGCATTTGGATTTCTTCTATATGGTGAGAGTGGAAAAATTTCTTGACCTTGCAAGACCTTATGGAATCTATAAGATTCATTAAAGCCCATGCCTTTATAGGAATTTTCAGAAGTGGGAATTGAGCCTCTGATACCACTTCCTATTACAGCAATCCCAGATCCACGTGAACCAGGAAACCAACTCCTTACTTCAGATGGGTGCTGATTTTGACCATCAACATCATCATAAAGAGTATTAAAACTCATAATTTCTTGACCTTGCAAGACCTCCTGGAACCTTGAAGATTCCCTAAAGTCTGATGCTCCAATCCCATCTGTTAGAAAAACTTGCAGATTAGTCAAGAACATTGCACTAAGAAAAGAAAAAATAGGGATAGGATATGGTGATGCATTTCCAGAGGGAAAGCAGATCCTACCAGGGATTGGAAATTCTGCCTTCAATGAAGGCAATCCAGACCTGCTTCTCTTCAAACTAGGTGCCATAAAGGTATTGGAACTAGAAACAGGACCAGGACCAGAGGGCTCAACTTCCCAAGGAGAAACCCTGCTGTGCCTGTTTGCCTCCATATCATCCCACCTTACCTGAGAAAGCAAGGACACAATCCAAAAATATATATATATATATAGTCATGACGCATGAAAAGTCAAAAATTGTAAAGATGCTTTTAGATAGGAAAGATTAGTTGCAAAAGCACAGAACGAATCCAGAAGAAAGAAAAAAAAGCAAACCCAAATCCCAGATTGACAAGCAGGAAAATATACAAATAACCCATTTTTAAACTTGCCAAGCAAAATAAATTACACCTACATTTCTGTTATTGAAAAAATTGTTTAACTATGTGATGTTCAGTAATAATAATGAATATAGAACATGTCATCATTCCAGAGTACCTACTACAGAGCAACAGGAAGATACCAAGGAGAAAAACCAAGACATTAATTATCCGTTAGACAATGAAGAGCACCTGAGGGTCCCATGATGGAAGGTAGAAAAGCATCCTGACTTCACATGCTATAAATATTATTTCAGTTCTAAGGACCTTCCACACTCAAGACAAATAAAGACTGAGGATGAGGCAATAATGCACCAAAGCCTACGTTGATGGAAGTGACAAGAGGGAGAGGAAAATACTTAGAACATAAAAAAGCAAACCCAAGTCTAAGAGTATCCCTAGAACTAAATCTCAAAACAAACCTTATTTATAATACTACAAATTTTCCACAAACATTTAGGAACTTGAAAGTAGTTTTTATAAAATATACTTTTCAACAATTACATACCAATAGACATTTCCACTTTGAACCAGGCCATCCAGTAGGATCTAGCTCACTGATTCCATTTATTAGCCCAGTATATCTGCAAAAAAGTATTTAGTTAATATTTAGATACCATAGTTAGTTAGAAGCTCCAAGCCCATGGATGGCAAACCTTCTTTCTGCTGCATCTTCAGTTTCAAAACGCATTTTGATCCTCATTCCAACAGAAAAGGATTGGTCGAAGCTCTTCATGAACTTATTGAAAGGTATAATGAACTCTGATGAGCTGGGCCTACAAAGTTAGAAAGTGCCCTTGAAAATTAGAGGAATGATGAAAGTAATTAAAACCATAGTAAATAAAGTAGTGGTAGCAAAAGCACAAACTAAGAAACTGGTCTGAAGAGTACACTAGGCATTAAGGATCATTGGCAACCCAGTACAATTTAAGTCAAATACATAATCTCAAAGCTGAATAGAATTTGTCAAGGGATGTTATTGGCTGTAATTGTAATAAAGGATGTTGAGTAAGTTTTTCTCTCTCAGAAAAGCATTAAGAAGCGTTATACACAATCCCCTTATGGTCAGTATCTAGAAAGGGTAATTCTTTCTCCATAGACCATCATATTGCGCACTGAAATTTTTACTTTCTGACAATTGCTCATAATCCACCAATCCAGTGAGAAATTCAATAAGCAATCGAGTTTGAGTGTATTCTCAAGTCATGGGTAAATATTAGAACAGTTTTAGGGAACAGGAAGCACTTTGGTGAGATACACAGGATTTTGGAAGAGAGTTGAGAACAGCTTGTTAGACATACCAATCTTATTCTGAAGCGACTGTTTTGGTAAGAGGTGAAACATGAGGCGCGACAATGGGAATACCTTTGAGGTGGTGTTACACACAATAGAAGGTTAAGAACTTTGGTGACAAGTAAAATGAACAATGGAATCGACATCACCATGAAATGTGGTATCAGATGATGAGAAACACAAAAGATCTATTGGAGAAAAAGACTTGGATGCTATTTGTTTTCTATTTTCTGAGCATGTTCAAATAAATTGGACTGTGGTAGCTGTATGGAACCCATTATGATAAGTAAATGACTTGGATTTTGAAGCTTCTAGCGCGATCACTATCTTAAGAAATTTCTACAGTTACCCTAAACAATTTCAGTTCAATATCTTCTTCTATTAAACAAAATGATGTATAAAGAACACAGCATATGCCAAAACAAAATATTTTCAAGTTTTCAGGTCACCGGAATGATTGAAAGATGCTGCAACCACCCCATTAAAATTTCCCAGAAATATTTGCATGCAAGCACTCTTACCAGTGCAATTCTATCCAAAAGTTTCATATACTGGAATCAAAATACAGGCTATATATTTTTCTACCGACATTATATGAAGCAAGAAGAAAAATACCTTGGATTGTAGTAAATGCGGAAAGCACTTCTCGTAGAAATAGCATTAGCTACATCCGCAAGAGAGCTCTGATTCAACTGCTGATTCCAATGAGCCGGAAAAGTAGGACCACATTTAACTTGTGCTGCTCTTCGAACTCCAAGTCTCAATTCTCCATCCTCACCCCTGAGGGAAGATACCAATAAAGAACCACCAACTCGGGCTTACAATATCCTAATGATAAGAAAAGAGATTTATACCTGAGAAAGAGCACAGCATCCCCAGAGACAAGTTTTTTCTTGTTGACAAACGCACTCCATCCAGTAGTTAGCAAATGCCTCCGGGGTTGACCTACATAAACCAAGAAGGTAAATGCAAACTCAAGACTCAAATAGGGAAGGGAGATATATAATCACAGTCAGCAGGCTATTATTTATCATTTTAGAGACAGACTGAAGTAAAGAATCTGAAAATGCAAGTGTTATTGCCTCAAGCATACCCCGGTAGATATGTCGAAACTTCCACTCAGAGCCATGTAGATCCTTTGCTACAAGCTCTTGTGAAGGCCTTTGTTGAGTATAATCCTGCAGTAAGAATACACTTGAGTCAATAACATCCAAAGTTGAGCCAAGAAAGTAAGTTGGCCACAAGTTGAAATCCCATATAAAAGGTTATCAAAGAAACAGGAAGAGAAAATAATGTTGTTTACCAGAGGAGGGAAGCAGTCCTCAGCAGCTCGACGAGGGACTGAGAAGCCTCCATGAGTGCTGGTATCAGAAGCAGTTAGTGTCTTACAGAACATATGTGGTGTTGTTGTCTTCGCGGTGGCTTCAACATCTTCCTCTTCACCATCTCCCTCAAATATCCCCTCCCTCAACTTCTGCTCAATTTCCTGTGCACAACAAAAATGAGGAGAAATGAACTCCATCTCAAGAATCTTAAGTTACACCATAATAAAGGGAAATAAAACAAAAGATGCACTAACGGGAACAGAGTAATAAAAATTTAAAATGCAGGACTTAAATTCAAAGAATGGTGCCTCTTTACAAGTGACAAGCATCCTGCTTGCTAATTAATTAACCATATAATTTCTAGTAGAATGAAAATTTGAATCTAATATTTTAAACATTTTGGAATCACTACGCCAATCACAATTACAACTTCGAATAGGAAAACTTTCCCTTAGGGGGGCTTGGTAATATTATAAATTTATCCTCCAAGAGCTCAGTTTACTAGATGTTCTTATAACATCCATCAACAATTGAAGGTAATGTAAGATTAGAACAACACCCACCTTACTCTCAGGAACCAGAGAAACCTGTGCATAAACATCATCATTTGCTGCCTCTGCCTGCCACAAGGGGGGGAAAACCACATTTATACCATAAATCTGTCTTAACAGATACAGTACTCCAGTTCCCCAAAAGAAAAACCAGAACAAAATTAAAAGCAACCAAATACACATTTGCAATGCTAAACAGCTACAAATCAAATTCTCCACAATTGCAAAAACCAAATACCAAAAATGGAACCTTTTAATTTCCTTTCAAACCAAGTAGCAACAACAATTAAGCAGAAGAATCTAAAAAAAACCACCCATTTGCCCGCAGCAATTCCATCAGTAAAACGAGCAGATAACATACATATACAAAATGACATAAAGACTCACATGGAGCTGGACATCAACAACCCTACAGAAGACATGAGGAGGGAGGCCATGAATTCCTAGAGGCAAATCAGGGAGTTGCTCTAAGTGACCTTGAGGGAAATACACAAAAATACTCCCTCTCCTTGGTAAGGATATAAGTGGGCCAGCACAAGCATGCCAAAGCTCCAAACAAACAGGAGAAGAAATACCAGACCCAGAACCAGAACCAGAAGCACTTAAAGCAGAAGCAGCGGAGGATGAAGATGGAGAAGATAAAGACCCAGAAGATGGTGTTGTTTCATCTTCTTCAGTTGTGTTAAGATCTATCATACCCACCATTTTTAGCCTTTGCTATGTAGCCTACCTAAGCAACAGCAACAACGACAACAAGAACAGTGTAGAGTTCTTGAAGAGTAATAATAATTATATTAAGGAGAAGTTGTTGATAACAATAATGAAGATTTATCAAAAGACAAGTGCTTTTGTGAAGGAGAGATTTCATGGCTGCATTATAGTGCAACTTTGGTAATGACTTAAAAGGAGAATGGAGTCAAGACTCTTTAAAAGAGAGACCCTTTTACTCTCTTTGTCTCTCTCTGGCTTTTTAACATATCAAATCAAAAGGCTTGAAAGACTGTGTGGCTTTAACTGGGGTTTAAATGATACTGGCACTCCTATTAATAATTTGTTAAATTAAAGATTTCATCTTTTTTCTTATTTCCCTTATATTTATTTTTTTATGGGCTATCTTCGTAGTTGTTGCTCCTCCTCATGGTCTGCGAAACTGAGATGCAGTGCCTGCTACAATGCTGCTCTGCTGTGAACACTCTGCAAGGATGCGATGTGTGGCAGAAGAGCCAGAGAGAGAGAGATAAATGAGAACTAATAAAGCTGTCTTTCTTTTCTTTTTTCAAGTGCTTTTGCTTTTTGTGAGGCGTTCGTTTAGTTAAATGCCACTGTCCAACAACATAATAATAGATATTAAATCTAGTAGGAAATGATTAAAAAATGCTACAGCAGTTTATAAATTTTGTAGCAGTAAAAGGAGAGGGTGTTGGTGTACGGATCCCTGTATTTCCGGGGGTGTCTATTCTGTCCCCTTCCATTTACCAAATCTCCCCCATGTCCCTTCTTACCTAATCTTGCTTATCTTCTGCTGTATTATGCTTACCTGCTGGATACATCACAGAACAAATTTTAGTACTTCGCATTTTTTAAGACTCTGGAACTCCAGTTCCCATGTTAACCATATAAATTGCTTTTGGTAGTCATTATTAATTAATAACAAAAACAGATTCTTAACTTAATTATTCGGAACCAGTTATATAAATTCTCCTCTTCTTCTTCTGTTGTCTTATTCTGTATCTGTCTATGTTGTTGGTTCCTAAAAAGATGAACTTCTAGTTCGCTGGGAACAAGATTTTTGCTGGTAAAATGAGATGGAGAAATGATTTGCAGGGTTTTTTTTTTAAATAAAAAAGAGGCCGGCCTGTGCTTGTTTGTTTATCATCAAGGGTTAATTTTTAGGTAAACTCATTAATTTGTATTTCATGGGCATTCTGCATAGCTTTTGTAGTTAAAAATCCATGGGATATTGCCAAACTTGAGAGTTGCTTGCCATCTGCTATGGAACTTTTCGGTACTAGCTAGCTAGCTAGCTCCCTATCATCTCCAATCTAGTCTGCTGTCTGCTCGAGCATCGATCCAATTGGTCGAATTCGGTATTCAAGATCTAAATCAGTGAGTCGTGTATAAAGTTACAAACAAAACATTCATGTTTTTTCCATCATGATTTTGCTTCCTGTTCTGCCTGCTCAAGTTATGACTCCACCCTGTGAAACGATTCTTCTCCGGGCAATTATGGCTGTTTCCTTCGGTAAAAAGCAATGGTAGCTGCCTTTCATCATGCCTGTGGACTGGATAAAGAGTGGATAAGCATGTATATATTATTTGAATCAGAATTTCTCTGCCTTTAATAATTGACATCAATCCATGCCTGCTCCTCATCACCTGTTTATCGGAATCTAATCTGTATCATTTCTTTTCATTAACAGTGCTGTCTCCCTCAAGTCAACTAGTGTCCACAATCAGTTGAAAAACAAAAGATTCTGATTGATATTATTATATTTTCTGGTTTTCTATCCTTTCATTTAAGAAAACTATAAATATTTAAAAAAAAAAAAACACATGGCAATATACATAGCCATCACAGCAAGAACAAATACATGCATGGAATCATTATTTGGGTGTGATTTTAAATTTTAATATGCCCTAGTCGTCTAGGTTATATTCATAGATTCATTTGTTGTTACGTGTACTTTCTGTATCCATCTGTGGTTTCAACAAAATTTGCTCGTTTATTTCAGATAAATTCAAGTCCTCGATAACCCTAAAAATGACACTATCAAAATCATCGTTAACACTATTAGGTGCGCAAAAACCCACATAATGGCTGGTTGTGGTTTTCATAGAGTCCACCCTTAGTTCCATCGATCAGCTAGAACTGGTGTCAGAACACCATTAATAGAGACACAGTCTTTGAATTCTCATAAATTCAAAGCAACCCTAAACCCTAAAAGGAAGTGTGTGATATAAAGACTGAATGAAAACGAACCTCTTAACTAAAATGGGTAATCATGCTTGTACACATTATTATTATTAGTAATTAAGCTACTAGAAGTGGTCCACATTACACAGTGTATTCATATTTTTTTTATAAAAAATATTCGAAGATGCTGCAAGCAAAATTTTAAAAAAATATACATATAACTTGAATGATAAAAAAAATATAGATAACATAATAAACAAACAAAATTAAAAAACGATAATTTGATAAATAAACAAATACACAACGATAATAATTGAAAAAAAACTATTACAATAACTTGAGAAATAATCTTTTTTTCAAGAATGGAACAATGATGTAGTTAAATTTTTAACAAATTAAATATTGAAGGACACGGTTAAATAAAAAATAAAAAAATATCTAAGTCAACCCGAGTTAACATGATATATATATATATAATTTGATCGATAAGGGTGAAGTCAGCTCGAATCAATCACCTTAACTCACGTCTCAAGTCATGAGGTTAACTTAGTCTGGTATAAAAGAAATAAAAAAAAAACTCATTTAAAAAAGAAAGGAAAGAATGTTGAATGATAGATAAAAAAAAAGCTAAAAAATATATTGTCAACCCTCATCAACTTTTCAAGCATGTAGCTCGGGTCATTAGATCGAAAGCACCATACAAAAAAAAAAATGGAATCTATTCCCCAACAAATAAACACAATGAAGATTGAAAACAGGAAAAAAATGAATTACACAAACGAATCTAAAATAAAAAATAGCAATTAAAAGCATAAAAATAAAAATTGAAATATATCATAAGTTTGAATTGAATGGTGAAATAAGAAACAAATAAAACCTTTATAAAAAAGCTAGTAGAAAAAAATAAAAAGATTAAGGATTAAAATTGAAATATCAACAATAAAAAGAAACAAACTAAAATTCAAAAGGAACTAGGGTGAGAGAGAGAAAGAAACTCATTAGTGACAAAAACGATTCAAGTGAAAAATCAAAATATATTCGGAAAGCATGTTTTAACTTTTTTATTTAATGGGTAAATTTATTGTTGTAATGTGCTAGTTTAAACCACCTTTATATACCAGTTTCAAAAAATTTAATTTAAAAAATAATTAAATCATTTTATGTGTAAAAGAAAAAAAGTAAAAAACGCATGTCTTCGTCAATCCTTTAATAATTAATAACCTTAATTTTTGCTAGGAAAAGTAAAATGATAATTACAATATCATGAACAGTCGTCTGAATTTTGTGAACAATGATTTTTCTGTCTTTCTTCACGTGTCCATTATCATAGCCAATATATATTCTCTCAACAGATTAACTGTTGTCGGTAAAGCATAACTATCTGATTTATTTTTATTTTCTTACATTTTTAAGAATATCGTAGCTTAAAAACAAATGAAAGTGTGATAATCTATACAACGTTTTCAGAGTGTCATGATGTCCATATATATTATTTTTTTAAAAATACGTTAAGTCATTCTCAGTAAGACAACTCAAAGACTATATTATTTTCTTCACGTATTTTTTTGGATTGTAGCAATTTGTCTTCTTCTCAAGTGCGAGTTTTGGAGAGAGAGAGAGAGAAAGTCATCTTTCTGCTGGAAGGGTAGATCAGTCAATATGCACAGTGTATGGACAAATGTGTTCACAGTAATGAGAAGGGGCAGGTCTTTATCAGAGCCATCTATGGGCAAAGAACCCAGTCCTCAGGCCTACATGGCCACGTAGGCTTAACTTAAATAGCATGGTAGGTTAAAGGCAGATAACCCGGACAAAACGGGTCACGACTCGACGCCCGATTGGCTATGACATTTGCCTGAGCTTTTATCGCGTCTCGGAAACTCCACATTCCCCTCTCTCTCGAGGCGTCTTTCCAAGGAATTGGAGAGGAATTCTCGGAAGAAAAAAAGAGCAGCTAACTAAGATGTTAGATGTGGAGAACTGGTTCAAAGTCTTCGGTCAAACTCAAGCGGTCATTTTCAAAATGCTTGAGATCCAATCCATCGAACGCACCACCAAGTGGACGGTAACATTTTATATGCAGGAGTGAAGCAAATAATAATAATATTTATTAAATATTTTATTTGAGTTTCTCAACGTGTGAATGAAATGGAAGCTGTTTGGCGCGCGTTTCACCCACCGTGCCGCAGCTTATGGTAATTTTTTTTTTATTTTAAATGAATATGGTTTGGTGTTTTTAGATCATTTTGATGTGTTGATGACAAAAATAATTTTTAAAAAATAAAAAAACATCATTTTGATGTATTTCGGCATAAAAAGCAATTTGAAAAACTATCGCAACAACTCTCTCAAACATCATTTTGATGTATTTAGGGAGAAATGCACTTTTAAATAAAGGATAATTAAAATTAAATCTAAAACCTACGCTGATGTCACTATTCAGGTGCGTCCATGTAGTTGGCGAGGAGAAACGTTCTGCATCATTACGGTGTTTACCTTTTCTTTTAGCCCATTATTTTTTTCTGTTCCTATAATTACATGATTTATTTTTTAATTTTTCCATTTCACATTGTCTTAATTAAAAATTAAATTTGATACTTTATTTGAACTTTTTATATATCTATTGTGATTTCAAAAATACCCCGGTATTAATTCGATGCATAATTGTATAAATATATAAAAAGTTTTCTTACTGCATAAAAAAATTAAAAAATATGAGGATTAGAATTGACAACGAGAAAATATCTTGCAATTTTTAAACCATCAAAAACTTTAGCCGATTGATTTTTTGTAATCATTTTAATGGTGTTTGAAGTTGAGAGATTAGCGTGTTGAGGATTTTTGTGGGTGTTTCAATGGAATTTGACTTCTTCTTACAAAACATTAATGATTTAATAAAAAAAAATCGGAAGGCTCTTCACAGGACAAAATTAGATTTTTTAATATGCATCTATCTTTCAATTTGTTGTCTTAGTTTTTAGTTAGTGTCAACTGTCAAGGAGAAATAGTATTTTTTAATGCATATAATTTTTTATTATATTAATTAAATGCTCATAGTTAATAGAAAACACGATAACAAGATCTTTATAATTCTTTTATGTCTTTTTTTATAAAAAGTAATCCAACCCTAAAACATAACGCGAGTTAACTAGCTTGTTTTGAAACTAGTAGTTGATCATGGACGGGAAAGAATGTCTTGCGAATATCGGGAAGAATTGCTCAAATATTTAGTAAAAGTTAGACCGTTTTTAAAAAAATTAAAGAAAAAGAAGAAAAAAGAAAGAAATGATATGCAGACAAAAAAGTTGTTCTCGAACATACGTGTGAAGTGGTAACTTTATTAGCATAGATTTTGATTAATTAATATGATTTTAAGTAACAGCAACATTTGTTTATAAAAAGTCTTTGTTAGTATCTAATTTGGAGCTGCCACTAGTCCGAAGGACGCTCCCTTTTCCCAATGGACCTCTTGATCTGCTATGTGAAGAAAAGGTTTAGGTTGGCTGTGTTGGAGGGTCTTGAGTTATCAGTTTATTTATTTATTTATTTATTTATTACCACTATTTTAAAGTTTTAATTTGTGATGTGCAATTTATCCTTAGGTTGTGTCAAGCTTCCTTGTATTTTGGTGGGTGGATGATTTTCCATTAGTCACATTCTTGATGGATTTATGTAAGACGTATCTGATCCTTATTAATAAATTAGATCAAATTTATCGAAAATAAAAATAAAAATCCGTTCTACAATGATCGTGACAAAAGCTTGGATGGGTTGAGGAAAGAGTAATCAATGGAGTTGTCAAGTTGGGATCAATTTGCTTTCAAAAAACACGACTTTTAGGGCTTTCGTTGTCTGCTAATTGCCTCCATGCGTAAGCAACATAAGATTCCTCTACCATTTTATACGAGTTATATTGCTCCTTTTTTTTATTTGCAGCCACTAACTTGATGACAACAAGATTTATTTATTCGGTGACGTTTTCAACATCTTCTATTTGGATTCTAATGAATCTCTATTTTACGGTATTTCTTTTTATTAGACTTTTTAGGCTCAATGCAGAGATAATTATGGGGTTTTGACCTGTTTTTCTCGAATTTCAAGTCATTCCTCTATCTCTCCTTAACCCTAGGAGTCCTTGTAGTAGATACCGACCATCCGCACGCATCCTTGTCGTTTAAAGTGGTCACGAATTCGTATTATCTTCATAAGAATATCGACCATAGTTTTATTTTTCTATCTATCTAGCTCAAATGCTTGTATATTATTATATTGGGTAAGTCTCAATTTGTTTCTCTAAGGTTAAGGGTTTATATGTTCTATTTAGTCTTGACATTTTTTAATCTAAAGTAATGGAAAACATGTGTAAATTTTTAATTCCATCCTCAGAATTTATGAAATATCTCATATCACCTAGAAAGTAAATGATAAGAATCGAATTGAAATTGATAAAAGTAAAAAAAAAAATAGAACATAAATTGGAAAATTAGTTTTTTTAATAAATCAAATATGATAAAATTTGAGAGCATTAGTTCCTAAAGAAATACACCACTTCTACCAACTTCAATCCTTACTTATTTTTATTTGTTAATACTGCAACTAAATAAAAATTAAGATTCAAATGAATCTAACTCTAGGTAATGTAAAACATGTCCTATCTTTATTATACTATTCCAAGCATATAATATTTTTTATTTTTTTCTCATAATTCCAATTAAATATTTTCTAGCTTATTTTGATAGAGGATTGGATAAAATATATGTATGTGTGAATAGATTCGTGGCTCATGTTACGCCATAGGTTGGATCATTTTTTTTTAAAAAAAAACATAATAAAAAATTAAATGTTTTGCTAATGTGTTTTTTAGTAAAAAAAAATATATATAATCATGAACTAAGAATTCAATGCATATTTGAAGACACCTTCTTTGAATACTAAGATAGGGATTGTTGGATGACATCTTTTTGTTCTAAATGTTAAGATGGTGACAAATTGGATTGATTAGGATTAACCTTAATTAAGCTATAAGATTTGTGATCTAGGTCATGAGATCATAATAACCTTATAAAAAATAAAAAAATAACAATCATAAAGTGTAATTTTCAAATAACCAATGTTGAAAGATAAAATTGAGAAACAAAAAAAATAGAAAAGAGTCACTTGATTCAACTCAAGTAATTGTTGAACCCAAACACAAGAATGGGAATGGGATAAACCAATAGAAATAAAATTGAAAGAAAAATTATATAGTCTAAATTCCAACCAACTCAATGTTAGAGGATAAAATAAATAGAGTATTGTTTTTTTTAAAAAAAAACATAATTCAACTCGAGTTAACCCTATTAACTCATAACAAAGATCATGAGAATGAGAAAAACCTAAAAAAACAAAAAAAAAATCCTACAAAACCCTATTCCAAACCAACTAAAAAATTAGAAGAAATCTTAAAAAAAAACATTATATTTAAAAAAACAAAAAAACAAAAGACCTATAACAATTCGATTTAACCCATCAAAACCACGATTTGAATGAGACTAGAATTACCTCATAAATGAGAAATAATAAATGAGAATGAAAAAAATATCTATAAAAAATAACAAAAAATACCTTGAACTCGACAAACCTACACACCAAGTCATCAATAGTAATACAGCTCAATTCCTAATAAATTTAAAAAAAAAAAATAACAATAAAGATAATGGTAACCGGGTAAAATTTGATATGAAAAACAATTTGGAAGCCCACGCTGGTTTCTGGGGAGTGCTAGATATGGAAATCGAAGTGAGGGAAGATAGAAAAGAAAGAAAATGAAAGAAAAAAAGACTGTTTTTTAGAGCCAGACCAATGCCCCTCCATCGATACACGTCACACGTGGGAGTAAACCGTGATGAAAAGATGCCACGAGGATGGGTAGAATCAAACATTGGAGTCTGCCGCCCACATTGTTCAAAGTGCACCAGCATCTCTCACGTGCTTGCATGATACATACACGTCAACCAACTTCTCTATTTTCCTTTTTTTTTTTTTGTTCAAATCAGTCTTAGAATTGACAAGTTTTGATTTATTTCCTAAAATTATAAATAAAATCAAATTTGTTTTTTCTAATCTAATCATCAACCGGGTGTCATTTTTTTTCCAACATCGCTAGAATCCCATGCAAAGTTAGCTGAAACAAACCACGAGACCCTATTGAGGAATACTGAGAAATGTGTAAAATTATTTCAAAGTGTGAGCACGTGACGGTTTTGTATCTCGGTAACTTCTGTTTCTTTCTAAATTACCGAGAAAAACGAAATTCACTAATCAAATAATTTTTATTTTTTATATTAAATTTTAATTATAATTGTATCTTTTAACTTTTATCCCGTAAAAACTACAGCGACATCGAATATACAATTTATTCTTTTGGGTCAGCCCCACCCACCGCACTAAGATTGTTTCATTGTCAGACAGCCTCTGCCTATCTGGGCACCCACATGCTTTTTGATAATTGGGGCGGCTCATATAATTAAGCTTGTATTAAAAAAAAAAAAAAGAATTGAAATTGGCCTTGCAGCTTTGCTTATTCCACTCTGTCACCCTTCCTAAACACAAAAGCAATTTATATTTCCAAGTCGGTAAACCATGATCATCAGCACAATAAAGAGTGCCCATATAACTTCCCATCTTCCATTCCTTGCTGGGAACCCTGAAAACATAATGCATACTCTTTTCACCTTGCCTCTGTGCTTAAATCCATGTTTAGCACTGTTTTTTAATATAAAATAAAATAAAAATCATTTTAATATATTTTTAAATAAATAATATCTTTAAAAACAAACTCAACCACGCTCGTATACATACACTAAATACTTTTGGCAGAGCTTTACTATTTTCTGGTCACCCTATGATATTTCAACGCATCTCGTCGTCTTGATTGAAGTCAGCCACCTTTTCTGATTGGAACGGGAATTAATGCGGGGTGTTGCTTCTTGATTTCTTTCAACTATTTCTTGCTCTTCTTTCCTCTTCTAGGTTTTATGGTGGAAAAAAGTATAATGAAGACGATGTTGTATCTTTTTTTCCATTTCTTCAAACAAAGTATCGTAGATTACACAATGTGGTATCATCCTTTTATTTTTACTTAAATATTCTCATCCCGTTTTACCTAGGATTTTTTTTCTTTTTGAAACAACTCATCATTTTTAGGGTTTGATCTCGATACTAGCCAGTGGAAAGGAAACATATAGATGCCATTGAACTAGAAATTCAATGATATAGATCATATAGTTGGCAATAAAATATCTTTTCAGTAAAAATAAAATAAGATAAATCTAATTTGACTCTTCTATGTGGAGGTAGTACTCAATGGTAGACAAAGCCTTCCAATTTTTTTTATTTTTTTATAGCAGTTAGAGACATGAAGATTGAAAATGATGAAAAAGTGAAACCTTTATAGCCGTGATGAGTAACAATACTAAAATCTCCCGTGCACCATAGGGTAAAACGCATTAGATGAAATTGATAATGCTTGCGATATCATATTGTTCTGGTTAATCATGACTAAGTATTGCATAAATCTCAACTTAACCGATCCTATGATGGTATCTTTTGACCAAGTCGTGGGGCACCCGGTTAGTTTGTCGCATGTGGAATTAATTGCTACCATGATTGTTATTTTCAATACTAAGAAATCAAAATTATTACACCAAACGTACGAGCTCTGCTAATTGAACAATTGCTCTAAAAATAGCAATGGAAGTACCATAAAGTTGTTAATAGATTCACGTCAAGATCGATCCAAACCGATGTATGTTCATTTTATTTTTTTTGAAATTAGCTAGAAGAAGAAGGCAAATGGGGCCAGCAGAAGAGGGTATATCTCCCCCTGTTTGCCCATTGGCTGTGTTCGTGTTAATCATGTAAAATTGAAAGATGAGACTCGCTAAAGTCTAAGATAAGGAAAAGAACAACAATGTACTGGTTGAAAGGAGCTTCGCGTCCTCCCATCAGGAAAAAAAGAAGAGGGGTCTTTGTGATTGTTTGTCAAGATGATGTACTATGGTCGGTTGGCATCATTATTACTTGTATTTTGGCTAACTTAACCTGAAATGTTCGTGTCAAGCGTTGCTTCTTCCTCCAAAAGGAAATGCATGAATCTCGATATTTCTTTTCTCCCTCCGAAGACATTTCTAGCAGCATAGATTTTGTTTTTAAGTAGCACGATATATATAGGATATTAAAAAACTAGTAGAGATAATATGATATTGTGATTTTTATAGAAAGAATTGCAGTTTTTTAGAGCTATTTAAAATTTAAAAAATGAATAAATATTATTTATTATCTTTATAATAGTTAATTAACAAAAGAGCTAAAAGAGCTCGGGGTTGCTACTGTTCCTTCAGACTCATTGGCACTGTGGAGTGGTCTTTTATCCGGCGTGCGTCGCGCGAGTTCGTCCACCCTATTTTTTTTTTCCTGATGTGAACAGTGTAATGGCGAAACAACCCCCGATAATAAGACAAAAACACGGTTTACGCTGAGGGATACGGTTGTCATTGCACGCGTACGGACCGGTCCGCAGGAACCCTTTTTTTTATATTTTTTAAAATGTGTTATTACGTCTGTAGCCCCCGATAAGACAAAATCCATTAATTAGCCTCAGGGGTGGTTTCGTAATTGACGCATACGTCACTGTGCGCTTGCGTCAGCACTGCCAGGCGTCCGTACAGGCGCATCGTAGCGTTTTCGCCCCTCCATCGATTCAGGCAGCGCGTGCGGCGTCATAAGGCGGTTAAAAATTTTCCTCCGCCGGTCAGAACGATTCGCAACCCTTCCCTGAATCTCATGGAGTGGCGCGTGTGGTGCGATGATCGATGTAGAGGCTCATATAGTCGGTTGAACGTTTATTTGCTCTTTTCTCTCTACTCAGCGCCGGATTCAACTTCAGTCCCCCGATTTATTGTTCATGCATTTCAGTCCCTTGGCTTTTGTTTGATTTCTGTAATAGAAGTTTCGATTTCTGTCAATTTCGTCCTTGAATTCAAATTGATATATATGTATTTTGCATGTCAGTCCTTCTTCTTTGAAGTTTTCAGTTTTCTATTAGATCCTTTAATGGATTTAGTGCAGCAGCTTATATTGTTTTCAATTTTGTCCTTCATGTCAAATGCATTATATATTACACTCTAATTTCAGTCCCTCTTCTTTTAATTTTTTTTCCTCTTAAAGCTTTTAATATTTTTGGTGCAAAAGTATAAATGGTTGTCAAATTAATCCTTCACTTTAAATAAATCATATATTTTATTTTTATTTAGGGCCTTATGTTTTTAATTGTTCTATTGAAATTGATTTCCTTTATTATTATGTGTATATTTATGCATTATTCCCTATTATTGTACAAGTTTATGTATATATTTTTCTTTAATTCGGTTTTTAATATTTTTTTATCTTTTCTTTTGTTGGGGTTTCTTTTTATTTAGTCTTCAAATTTTATTCCTGGTAGTAATCATGTGAACATTCATTTATTTTTTTTAAAATCACAAATATTTTTTAAATGCTAACAATGATAATAATAATAATAATAATAATAATAATAATAATAATAATAATAATAATAATAATAATAATAATAATGAGAATAATAATAATAATAATAATTCACAAAAAATTAATAATAATAATTGAATTGTTCGAATATTTATTGAATATTATCGCCTAATAATAATCAAATTTTTTTTATTGAAAGTGTGTGAAATTAATTATATATTTGTATATTTATGTCAAATTAAAGTATGCTAAACTGCTTATATGTTTGAATTTTTATTTAATATTATCGTCTAAAAATATATACAAAGAGGAAAAAAAAATACCGCGGCTTTTTTCAAGAAAAAAAATTTATATCAATATTCTTAAATATATTTAGTATAATAATATGATGAATAAATCTTATAAAATTATAATAAATTGGCTCCAAATTTTAATTTTTTGCTCTTTTGTTCAAGTTTATTTTTTGAAAAAAATTTACAATATTTAGATTTTGAATATTGCAGATCTCATATTATTGAGAAAAATATACAACTCAAAAAAACAAAAGGCAGACAAATTTATCTTCATTATCTGCAATTCAAAAATATAAGAATCACTTCCCGTCTCGATTACACTGTTCTATTAAGACGACAATTAAGTAATTATAGCATGAAAAAAAAACTCAGTTTATTTTTGTGCTTTATTCATCATTAACACAATAATCATAATCATAATAATAATAATAATAATAATATATTCTTTTTCTTGCTTACTCTTTTATTAATGTTTTTGAGTGTTTTTTCTTTCGGGATAATTTGATAATTTTAATTATTTTTGCAATAAAAGCAATATTAATTTTGCATCTAATATTACTGGGGATAAAAGACAACTTAAGAACAAAAAATAAACAAATTTACCTAGGTTATCTACAATTAAAAAACGATACAAGTCACTTTTGTCTCGATTACACTGTTCCTTTTAAATGACAAACAAGTCATTATTATGTGTTTTAATATTTATTGCATATTCTCGCCTAAAAATATATAAAGAGATAAAAAAAATGACCTCGGATTTTTTTCTGGAAAAAAATTAATATCAGCATTCTTAAATACATTTAATATAATAATATGATGAATAAATCTTATAAAAAAAAAATTGGCTTTAAATTTTAATTTTGTGCTCTTTTGTTCAAGTTTATTTCTTTAAAAAAAAAAATTGGATTTTTAATATTTAAGATCTAATATTACCCGGGAAAAAATACAACTCAAAAAAACAAAAGGTCAACAAATTTGCCTAAGTTATCTACAATTAAAAAATAGACGAGGCACTTTCCGTTTCGACTACACTGTTCTTTTTAGACGGCAAATAAGTAATTATAGCACGCAAAAAATTTATATTTCTTTTTTTTAAAAAATTGCAATATTTTTATATATAATGTGTCAGATCTAATATTACCGGGAAAAAAAGACAACTCATATTTTTTTTTTTACAAATTTTCCTAGGTTATCTACGATTAAAAAAAAATAAAAAACACTTCCCATTTCGATCACACTATATAGTATGTGAGACTAAGTATATGTGTTTAATATTTATTTAATATTATCGCCTAAAAATATATAAAGAGAAAAAAAAAATGACCTACGATTTCTTGCAAAAAAAAATTAATATCGGTATTCTTAAATATATTTAATATAATAATATGATGAATAAATCTTATAAAAAAAACTTTAGCTTGCAATATGATTGAATTTAAATGACCTACGATTTCTTGCAATATGATTGAATTTAAATTTATATT
Organism: Salix brachista; assembly: GCA_009078335.1. Lineage (NCBI taxonomy): Eukaryota > Viridiplantae > Streptophyta > Magnoliopsida > Malpighiales > Salicaceae > Salix > Salix brachista. Next base: position 2,757,077 of record CM018575.1, read on the forward strand.
TGAGACTATTTTTTTTTCCTTTTAAGAAACGGTGACCTTTTTTTCACATGTATTTTTTATTTTTTAGTGTCCAAGTCAGTTGTTCTTTTTTAACCGGGTTTCTTTTGTTGTTTTTTTTTTTTTACCAGAGTATCCATGACAACAAATTTCTAATAAATCATTTCACCTTCTTAGCAAATTTTCTAACAAATTTTATCAAAAATTTTTCAGCAATAGCAATATTCAATCACATTTTGGTTGAAAAAAACTATTTTTAACAGATTTTAACAATTATAATTATACTAATTAAATATTAAAATAACAAAATACAACATTTATAAAATCATTCAATTTTCTACATAGATAAAAAAGCCCAGCGGAGCGGGCAGATCAACTCGTACTATCTATTATGAAATGGGATAAAGATAATATATATTTATTTTTTAAAAGATAATATTATCTTTTTCACAATTGAGAAGTTATATTTTAAAGATAAATTTATTTTTAAAATTCACCATTTAAAATAGTTATTTTTAAAAAAAAAAATCATAGACTTCACAAATTGAACGGTTTTGTTTTCAACTAATTTTACATCTGCATTTTTTTTTTATATTTTTTTTTTGACCGTGCTCCTTTGAAAACTCCAGATTATAACTTTTTTTAATTTGAAAAACAAAATAATTAAAAAATCTCTAGCTTATTGCTGTACAATACTATGATTAACTTCAAGACTTGCAAAAAAAAAAAAAAAAAAAAAAAAAAAAAAAAAAACTTCAAGACTTGCAAGCGAAACCTTAAAAAATCTGAATATAAAATAAGACGTTGTCTTCCAAATCTATAAAGTTCAGAAATCTTGAAATCTTGAATAAGGTTAGATCTCCTATCTTCAATGCAACCACCGCATGATAAATAATTAATATAAGGCGACATGATCATAGTTCTCACAGCTTTTTGGAAGTTAAATAATTTATTGCCAACAAATACACCGGGCCTCAAGTTGCATGAACATGGAAATAAAACAACTTATTTTTAATCATTGTTTAATTGTTCAATCTCCTCCAAAGCATTATCCTTTATATAATAAACCAAGAATATAAAGCAAGGCACTTTTAACAAGGTAGTTTGCGCTTTAATTTAGCTGTCAATACGAGGTAACAGCATTACAGACAAAACAGGATTTTCTTTAAGCTAAGTAGATTTTGCTGTCTTGATTAGTGCACACGCAACAATTCACACTACTGCCATCATAAAATGAGGGTTAAATGTTGGTAACAATCTTAATCATTCTCTGTGCCCCATTATTTTCCACGCTCTAATTCATATCCCAACCCCATATTCCACCACCCAGCCTGAAAGATAGATTTTCGTTTTCAATGTGTTGTCGACAATTACATGTATTTTATTTTAATTCAGATTTTAAAATCATTCGAAATTTAGCCATCCCTCATGGGTTTTATTTATTTATTTATTTACCTACTCAATTCTGATGATACGGTTGCAACGAGCTTAGGTACAAGAAGTCAAGAGCACACTAACAACCGTGACTCGAGATGAACTCTCCATTCCATTGACCCGCTTCATCCCCATTAATTACCCAGCCAAAGAATCTCACCTCACAAGCCCACCCACTCTCCTACCCACACGTGTCGACCACCAACACCATCGCCATCACATACACCAACAAATTCCCTCCCTTCTCCAGCGGGCTAAACGATGCTTGGCCGCAGACAGCAGATAATGAACAGGGAGAAGGTGAAGTCTTGTTTTAAAAAAAAACAAAAAAAAAAGGAGAAAATTGAAGGCCCCCCCACAACCAACGATGAGGAGTAAAGTTGATGGCTTGCCGCAGAGGGAACCCTCGACTTTTACGCGGGTGCTTGCTGCCCCTCTCTGTCCCCCTCTGTGCACTTTGTCGCAGCCTTTCATCGTACTTTAGTCGCATCAATCATCGGTCTCAACACGCGCCCCTATGCTCGTGTTTTGAACGCACTGTACCTTTCTCTGGCACTCTCCTGGCCGTACCCTGTTAGATTATCATTTTAATTTTATTTTATTAATAAAGTATCCATCCATCTATCAATTTTATCTATTTATTTATTTATTTATTATTATTATTATGTGGTTGCAATATCTCAGTGCTATCAATCCTGACTGCTAAAGTTCTGATAACTCCATGGTGGCTTCGCAATTCAATTAAAAAGGCAGTTCTTTTAATTATTTATAGGATAAATTTCAATTTCTACTCCAAGGCTTACTTTTCTTTTAAATTTCACTTAAATTCTTAATTTATCTCATTCATATCCCATATATTTCATCGTAGTTCCACTTTCCATTTATTTCTATGGAAAATAGTGTCAGAAAAGGTATTCAGATTTTATTTTAATCTTTCAAATTTAATAGAATATCTTTATATAAATTGAAATGTAATAAAAGATATATTTATAAAAAAAATAATTATTTTTTTAATGAAATAGATGTGATAAAAAGATTTGCTTTTCATCAATACTATCTACCAGTCATTTAAAAATACAAAAGTGAGATTATACTCAAATAAATATGATTAAAGAAATCAATAGCATCAACAATCAATATTGTTATTTTTCTTGCACTCTTTCACTAAGATCTCTTATCTACACGTTTTATCCAATTCTCTATTAAGACCTACTATAAGATCTCGAAAAATAATTTTGGGAAATAATCAAAATTACATGTAGCTAGACTGGTTGAATATGATACGATTAGATCAAGCTCCACATCATCTAGATTTAAATTTATTTTAATTTTAATTTCCATTTAATTATGATATTGACAAAAGAAAAAAATGATAATTTTGCTAATTAGTTGCTAATTAAAGTTGGTGGAATTGGGGTGTTTTTTTTGAAAAGTTAGCCTTCTCAAGATTTATCATATTTGTTTGACTAGAAAAGGTCTTATTGATATTTTTCATGATTTTTTATAATATAATTAAAACTTACACACATTTTTCATCACTATTCCCGACATAAATGACCGGATGAAGAAAAAATTAGAATAAAAATGAGAATTTTGGAGACTAATTAAAACGATAAAAAAGATACAAAGCTAATTCAAACTATCAAAGATTTTAAGCGAAATTGAGATAACATATGAATTTACCCTAATATATGTAACGCAATTTAGATATTAAGTATTTTATAAGACATTGTTTCTATCTTTTTTTATTTTAAAATTGATTTTTTTTATTGCAGATCTTGAATTTAGAATTTATTTTCTTGATAATTATTTATAATATACACCGTGTACCCAATTATGTTTATTATAATAAAAGTTTTATTTAGTTAAATGTAATATAAAAAAACACATGAGAAGGTGGTTAAATGAAATCAAAGAAAAAAATGATCATAAAAGGTTGCACATATAAGAGAAACAAATGCAATCATTTTATGTAAAAACCAAGTAAAAACTAAATGATATTTAACCAAAAACTAAATTGAAAAGTCGATGGATATAAATACATGATCTCGAAAGTCATATGCTTGGTTGTGTTTAATAACTTTTTTGTGAAACCAAGTTTTATTTAATAAAATTATAATGAAAAAAACATTAAGAGAAAAAAAATTAAAAATAATTTAAGATCTTTATAGGCAGGGCTACACATAAAGAATGCTTTCTGATATCATAAATATTTAAATTTTATTTGTAAACTGAGTAAAATTTACATCATATTCTATTAAAAAAACATAATAAAAACTTGTGAAAATTAAAAAACATAATCAATAAAAATACAATATTAAAGGATAATAATAATAATAATAAAAAAACAAACAAAAATGAAAAGAATTTCCCTGCCAAGTGAACCTCTCATTATTGAATGAAAACCAATGACATTAAAATCAACTTTTTTCGTGGTCAGATAAATGTATCGACTAAGACTTTATATATTTACAATAGAAACCCAACCACTTTCTTTCTTTTTTCTCTCAAACTAAAAGGTACTGAAATGAATTCCTCTACTATAATTAAATTTCTAACCTTATTTTTTTGAAACCACCATTTGTTGGTCACTTTGTTTTAATTTTGTCAACTCTTACCAATTTTTGATACATTGATTATGAACTTAGGCAAAAAAAAGACGCAACTGTAAAAAATAAACAAAAAACTAAAGACTAAATTGAAAAATACACCGAGAATTTAAGGAAAATAAACGAAAATAACCTCCTGCTTTCAATTGGTTGTTTGCTTTCCATTCTTAAAACAAATTAAAAAATGTTTTTTGTTGAGTGTTTTTTCTTCTATTACGACACAAACAACATTTGCTAAACTAGTTAGTTACACATACAATATTAATAAATTGTCATTATTATTAATATTGAGGTTTCTAAAAAAGAAATTAAGAACATTTATTAATTTTTGAAAATTTATATAGGTTTCGGTTGTGTTTAATCAAATTTGTAAATTGAGGTTTCGAAAGATTTTTTTTTGTAAATTGAGGCGTGCGTTCTGACGAGTGAACGGACCACACCGATAACAAAGAGGTGGCTATCAAGCTGAGACGAGTCAAGGCCCACTATGGATGCCATTTACGAATCTTCGGAGGCACTTTACTTGGATGGGCCCGCTTGTCATTGTAGTGGAGCGTCTTATCTTAACATACAGTCCATATATGGTTAGAGTTAACTCAATAAAGTTATGGATGCTGTGGTGTTTGTACTCAAAAAGTCAAATCCCGTGCTTGCCACTTTGATTTTTGGCATTGGATCTAGTTGTTAAAATGCTGTACCCTAGCAATTGTTTTTGTTTAAATTATATTTTATTTAAAAAAAAAAAAATTCTAATATAGAAAACAAATATAAAATAAGAAATTGATTTTAAAAAACGCATTTTGTCATAAAATAAATAATGATATATCTAATATGCACATTTTAAATTTTATCAATTTTATTGTTAAGTTGAAAATTATTGTAAATTTAAAGGAATTTGATTTTCTTTTTGGAGAAAATTGATAATGATTAAAGGGTACTATTAAACTAGATTGAATAAGTTTGAATTCAACCAACGATAGTTAATTAGTTGGGTACCAATAACTTGTTTAGTTCACATCATTAATTGATATATGTTGTTATCAATATTCTGTATATTTTTTATATAAGCAATAAATGATTATTCCTGAATATATCAAACTTCACCTAAAGGGTTGTACAAAATGAATTATTGTAATGAGATTAATGATTTTATTAGTTACACACTATTTAATAAAACATATTGGTAGCGACGATATTAGATGTCCATGTAAAATGAGTAAAATAAATTTTTTCTCAATCTAGATGTTATTACAATATATTTTCTACTAGAAAGATTTATGCAAAAATACTTGTGTTTATTTGCACATATATAACTCTAAGCTCCTTATAGGACCATGGTAGAAAGAACGGTTCACTTAACTGCTAATTCTAGCAAAGTGTGTGGAGTTCTAGATGATAATAGCAATCTGTATAAGAATATAGTGATGATGCAATGAGAATGAATCATAGATGAAGAATCAAATGTATATACAACTAAGTTTTTTGAACTTTTAAAAGATTCCGACAAACTATCATGGGACGAGTGAATAAATCATAGTAAATTATTGGTCATTGCACATGTGTTCATCATCAAGTTAAATTTCAACTTCTCTGGTGTGAGCACCTCTTTAATTTGAGCTTTCCAAATTTGATCATGCATCTTGTATAGTGAGTTCATTGATTTGGCTGGGTAGTAAAAGAATGATTCTTGATAAATTAGGTCAAGTGCAGATATTGTATAATACAAATGTCTAATTGATTTGAAGTATTTTTTCAATTGAAGTTTTCTTTTTTCATTTCCACCCTTCAACTACTTAATCTTATTTTATTTAACTTATTTGATTAGGTTGTCTGAGAATTGAAATTCATTTTTTTAATTTCAATTTGTTTCGGTATTTTCTGTCAAACACACCAAACGTCATTTCTCACAGTCCATTGCTTGAATCTCACTTTTATGTAGATGGCATTACAATCTGAGGTAGCATGTCACATCGACTTTGATTGATAATTGCAGAAAATGTTAGTCAACTGCTATTAGTAACGCGCCAGGTTAATTGCTTATAAGGAAATATTAATAAGAACGTGGTTCTGCAGCTGTTAAAGCTGCGTTTGAAAGTAAATAGAAAACTGAGGTGGGCTTAGCATGGACCCAGACCAAAGAAACAAGATGTCACGAGACACCAATGAGCTGGACAGATTAACGATCCAGATTCGAGTTGAATATGGGTATTGGAATTCTAAGAGCCCAGGCAAGGAGAATTCATTAAATAGCTTTGCATAAACCAGATTCTTTGCTGCTTGAATAAGAGATGAAAAGGCAACAAGATAAGCGACGAGGCAGGCATATGTTCTTGATGAAAATGGTGGATGGCCTCGTGTCACCATAATTTCTCTTGCTTTCAAGGATATTGGAAGAACCACTTCCAAGCCAAGTTCCAAGCGGGTGTTTAGCACTATGTTTTAAAAGGTTTTTTTTTTTTTTTTTAAAAAAAATTGAAAAATCTTTATTTTAAATTTTTAGTTTAAATTAAAATGTTCTGGTGTTTTTAGATCATTTTCATGTGTTGATATCAAAAATAATTTTTAAAAAATAAAAAATATTATTTTAATACCTTTCTAAATAAAAAGCAATTTTACAAACAACGTTAACCACAATCCCAAATAGACACTCTAGAGTCAAAGAGATTGAGGCTAGGTAAGTCGCCCTGATACCACTTTCACGGGGTTAATTTTTTCGCCCAAAATCAGCCCCCGTGTGGCAGCTTAGCTCCTTGTTAGACCTAGTTTTTCTTCGCCTTTTCACTCGTGTTTGACTATAATTAAGTGTTTCCCACACTCTAAGAGATTCTTGACACTCCTGGAAGTTACAAGCAAGCGGAACACGAAGTAGAAAGAAATGTAATCTTTGTGCATGATACACACACTTGTATATGGTATATTTTTTTTATTTACGAGATTAATAAAGAATGTTACAGAGAACATATCTTCCAGGACCCTGCATACACCAAAGAACAAATAAGCAAAACTGATTTTGGTCAAAGGAATAATAGGGCCTGATAAAGGACGAAATTTGGGCTCTCTTATGAAACCCACCAGATTAGACCTCCTCTTATTTAAATAATCATTTTTTGGTGTTGCCAGCAGAGTCTTGTCCTGGTGGTCAAGAAGGGCTTCTCCCTTCCTCTCACCCCAGGTTCAAGCCTTGCCAGACATGCTTGTCACCCCCGCGGTGCCTTACATGCTCATTGGGTTTGCAGGATGTTCAGTGGGCCCGGAGATTTAGTTATGGTGCAAGCTGGCCCGGACACCCCGGTTAAAAAAAATAAAAAAAATCATTTTTTGGTGTTTGAGCTTAATATGTGCCGGACTTGGGAGGGCATCACCACTATTTTCTACTCTAAAGATGTTGAATATATACACAATAAATCTATATATTCAAAATCATAAACATTATGAAAACGATATTATCAGCTTATAATTCGAGGTATTTTCCAACCTAAAACATGCATAAATCTAATTAAAGAAAATCACATTGATCGGCCACATTCATCACTTTTTATGTGTAAAAGACAAGACACTTCTAAATTTATCTTGTACTAGTAAAATCGAAGCATATTCATAATTTTTAATCGGTTCACCTTCGTCTCTTCCCATTTATAATTAATTTTACGGTTTTAACTTCAACTAGATACATATCTTCGCATGTGTTAGTTGAGCCAGGAAGAATTATGGAGGAAATAACGATCCCCGTCAACACGAAACATTACAAGATCCCATTAATCGTCTTATTAAGCTAGCCAGGACGAGCCAAAACATTTGTCAAGAAGAAAATAAAAGCTGTTTAGCCATTGCTTCCGATTGATGTTATCTTTTAAAGAACCGTCTAACCTAAAAGTTTAAGCTGTTAGATGAGGTCTCAGAATATGATTTAAATTATTCTCTAACATACACACTCAAGTGAAAGTGTTTTGGGCTTGAAACTTACACACAGACCCACATTACCTTATGCTTGATTTTTATCAAATTAAATGGGGGTGGTGAGATTCGAACTCATGACCACCGAGTCAATAAGAGTCTGATACCATTTTAAGAAATCATTTCACCTAAAAACTTAAGCTGTTAGGTGAGACCCATATATGATTTATATTATTTTGTACCATTATCTTATCTATGATGCTACTGCTGTAGGAAAACTGTGCAATTGGGAAGAAGATCGGAGGCTGCAGGATTAGATGCGTGACAAGAATTAAGAAAGAGATAGCAACACATGGCCCTATATATCTTGCATGCCTTATTGTACGCGGCAGTGCGTAAGAACACAGTTTTGTAAAGTTTCTAGGCCGCATGGATTATGGCAATCTAGCAAGTTAAAAGAGAGAGAAAATGGCATCCCGAATCCGAAACAAGTTCTCAGGGATACACCTCAATGATATAATTTAGCCCAGACGTGGCTGTAATCTTGTAGTGACTAAAGCCAGCCTCCAGGAAGAGTTTTTTCCATTCTTTCTCACTTCTTCCCCTTCCATTGCAGATAAGCATCATTTCCATGTCAACAAAGAGCCTTGTTTTGGTCAATTCATGTTCATCTTTCCTGTCATTAATCACCATTTCTACGAGTACAAGCTTTCCTCCATCATCTGTGCTTGGAATCGCTTCTCTGCATCGTTTCAAAATCTTTATGCAGTCCTCATCACTCCAGTGAAGCAAAACTGACTGCAAAGAGTTCAATGTCACCTTCAAGAATCTTGAAGAGAGGAGAGCATTTTCTCCAATGTCCTTGAGAGATTTTATACTACCATAATTAATGTTTATAAAATGGCATGATATTAATATTAATTGATCGAATTAAGAATCAAATAATGAAAAAAGAAAAAGTGGAATGCGTACCTTCATAATAATTGCATCTGCAGAAGGGATGGACTTAAACATGTCACCTCCAACAAATTTCAAGTTTTCGCTTTCTGGCAAGTTGGCAACAACTTGTGGGAGGTCCACGACTGTGCATTTCATATGAGGGTATGCATCAGCTATGCTCCTAGCAAGAGTCCCTGTGCCACCCCCTACATCAACCAAGGAATCTACTGACTCGAAAATCTCCTTGTGCTCTTTGACAACCAAGCTCGCCACTTGAGAATCACTGGCCATTGCTTCATTCAAGTTGTTGTTGAATTTGATGTTTCTCTTCCCATATTCCCAAAAACTCGTTCCATGGTAGGTTTCAAATGGTGTGCGCTCCTCCCCCTGGATCCACTGCCCGAGAGAAAACCAGGGACTCAATAACACAGGATCTAGCACTGCCAGAACAGCTGGGGACAAGTTGGCGGGGCTATCTTTGAGCAAGAGCCTGGAAGAAGAAGTGAGAACATAACCTCCTCCTCCTTCCTGATCCTCACAGATTTTGGTTATATCAAAGACACCAGAATGCACCAGTATACGCATAAGGCGCTGGAGGAAATTTGCTTTTGATACAGGAATATTTAGTGCTGAAACCAGCTGTGGAAGGGTAGTGGGGTGGTTATTTTTGTGGATTATATCCGGTATGCCTAGCTGAACAGCACATTTTAGTGACATTGATTCTATAAAGTAGTAGATATGTTTATAAAGGTGACTCTGAGCCTTAAACAGCTCACTAACTCCATTCCCTTGATCTGCATCCATTTGTTTTTGCAGGTTTCTTCCTTATTTGATTTAGGAAGGGTCCAGTGCAGCTGGTTCTTATAATGCAGTGTCGACTCTTGCACTGTTCTTTACGTGGATGAAAGGTTAACGAGGAAAGTTTCATTTTGTCAGAAACTACTACTTGAACAATTACGACCGCTAAACTAAGTTGACAGTGAAATTAATTACAAAACATTTTAAAAGAGAGAGGCGTAGAAAAAAGGGTAGCAGGCTGAGCTTAATAAATGGCTCTTGACTGACCAAATCAAAGAGACTGAAAACATGAATTTTCTTATTCCCTTTGATGTAGTCTTTTTTTATCATTCTAAAGATAAAAAGGATGTCTAGTAAAGTTTTATCAAGACATGTGTGCAAAGTCCACAATTCGGGATTCAAGTGGACATGTATATATTTCTTTATGAACTTGGCTTTGATCAAGATGAAAGCAAGCGTCAAGAATCATTCAACAAGCCATTTTTTTTAGTCAACTTTTCGTGTTGCTAGTTATTTACAACACTGGACAGCGTAAAGAATCAAGAATGTTTATTTATTATTCAAATATGGGATTTTCCAGGATCTTGCTGATTTCTTAGAGGTGCACGACTTGACTGCAAAGATTACTTGTAATGTGTGTCTTGTGGAGTTCCAATTTCGCAGTAATGTTGATGTCTACTGAACTGCTATGGACTAGTACTAGACCAGGTAGCTGCGGAAGACAATTGCATATGTTTGGTGGAAAATAAATTCAGTAGCTTTCTAGGTTGACTGGTAGCAATTTGCGTCCCAGAAGTCTCAATGAAGTTTGTATTGTGCAGTTATGATTTTGTTAATGAAATAGCCCTGCAGATTCAGTGGATTTTTATGCAAGAATTTCAAATTATAATTTTTATGATCTTTCAAATCAGTGATATAAATTCAAATTAGAATTTTAAAAAATAAACAAATCAGTTTATCTACTGAACTAAAAACAGCTTCAATTTTATCATTTCACCAAGCAATAAAGTTTAACGTTCATCCACACATTGTTGCATCTCCTCTTTTTGAACTTGGGTCATTGAAAAAGGTCAGTTTATACTCTTTGTCCATAACAAGAACAGGACTAAAGACAAAAATCTTTAGCTAACTAAGTTTTTAATGGCAGATGTTTCTGTCGTAGGAGTAAAATGAAGAGAAACAAAAGCTGGTTTTTTTCTCTGAAGTAACATTATCTTAAATTGTGGCTTGTTAAAATACACTTGAATTTTAGGTGGTGTCATTAATTTGATGCCAGAGCCATGCACATATACCTCATAACGCCATGAACAAGCCATCCAAGTTCAACTTTGAGTTTATTAGGATACATAAATTTATTCAGCAAGCATGCTATATAGTTTTTAATACATTGATTCTTCATCATCCTATGGATAAACTTCAATCAGGGACCTTAAACCAAATAAGGGTGTAATCTTGTAGTGACTGAAACCCGCCTCCAAGAATAGTTTTTCCCATTCTTTGACGCTTCTCTCTTTTCCAGCAGCCACAACCATCATCAGCATGTCGAAAAGGAGCTTTGTTTCGGTCAGTTCCTTCTCATCTTTCTTCTCATCTATCACCACATCTACTATGATCACTTTCCCCCCCTTTTCTTTGCTCGAAATAGCTTCTTTGCATTTCTTCAATATCTTCAAGCAATCCTCATCGCCCCAACCATGAAAAATTAACTGTCAAAAGCTGATTCAGCATTAGCTAACATGTAAACGTTTATGGAAGATAATTAAACAGGATATAGTAATCAATTTCTTAGATGGAAGAATAATTTTTGAATGCAGAGAGCAGCATATACCTTAAGTAAGACGGCATCTGCAGAAGGGATATGCTGAAACATATCTCCTCCAACATAATTCAAGTTTTTGGTGCCTTCCAAGTTGGCAATGACTTGTGGAAGCTCAAGTACTGTGCAATTCATATGAGGGAATGCCTCGGAAATGATCCTGGCGAGTGAACCGGTACCACCTCCTACATCTACCATTGAATCCAACCCCTCGAAAATTGGCTTACAGTCTCTAATAACCAAGTTCATCATCTGAGAATCACAGGCCATTGCTTCATTGAAAAGGTGGTTGAGTTCAGGATTCTGGTTATGGTACTCCCAAAATGCCATCCCATATGATTGCTCAAATGCAGTAGGTTCACTTCCTCGAAACCAATCTCCCAGGAAAAGCCATGGTGTCACAAATGCTGGGTTGATCAATGACATAAACGGTGACAAGCAATTGGTGTTATCTTTGACAAGTAGCTGGGAGGGTGGCGTTAGAACATAGGCTTCTTCTTCTTCCCCTTCTCCTTGACCATTAGCAGCTTTTGTGGTGGCAAAGAAGCCTGAGTTCACCAGCATGCGCATAAGCCTGTAAATGATACTAGTTTTGTTTGGTGCGATGTGCAGTGCTGAGACCAAGCGAGGAAGAGTGATTAGCCTGCCATGGTTGTGGATTATGTCTGGTATGCCTAGCTGGGCTGCACACACGAGTGACATAGAACTGATGTAATTGAACATTTGGCCATGCACATGAGTGTGAGCTTGAAACAACTCAGTTGCTTTCTGCTCTTGAATAATGGGATCCATATCTCTGCAAATCCCGTTACTCCTACCAAATGTGGCCTGCACCACGTTATTCTTTTAAGGTGAGAAATTTCTCCTTTTCTCTGTATGGTGATAGCAACAGGAAATTTCACCCTGTTTAAGGTGAGCCCACATCATTTATTCTTAACTAAATGAAAAAAGATAGTCAAGAAATCTTAGGATACGTGATGTGATGATAAAAAGTTTATGATCTGTATAGCAGGTCTCGAGTTCGAGTCATAACATGTATCCCTTGTAAAAGCTTTAGACGATTAGAGTTTTACTCGTTTATTTGAATACAAAATAAACTTTTCAAGAAATGGTTTCGTCGAATAAAAAAGAAACAGTCAAGAACTTGATTCCAACGCACAATGAACCTACACGGAACGAATGTCCTGTCATTGTATAATAGTTAGTCTTGATTCCTAGTTAATCAGATTTTGAACAAGTAAAGAGAAACTATAATAGTCAAAGAGTTATAGTCCAAGTCCACTTTTGAAAACTGAAATGTACAACTTTGATGCTTGTCATGAATTTAAAGGTATCATTTTGTTAAATTGAAGGAGGAGATTTTTTTCCTAATATAATTTTATATTGTTAAATATAATCTTTTGTTTATCATTAAAGCTGGCTAAATTATTTCTAGAAAACTTAAAGGGGTTTTGTTATAGAGTTAAAATTTTATAGCAATGAATATTGAAAAACTTTTACAATAATATTCAAAAGTTAATTGTTTGGGATCTGCTATATTTTTCTAATAGGCTTATGATTTTTTTTTCTATTTGATGTAGAAATTGTTATTTTTCCAGCTTTGTTTAAAATTTTATTGTTTTTTTCTCTTCGAGTTTGCCAGTGTTAAAAGAATAATATAAATCATATATTAAAATCTTATCTAATAACTTATTCTTTTGAGTTGATATGTTTTTTTAATATATTATCGGAGTTTTGCTAACCAAGTGATTACGGATTCAAATTTCATCACCTTACACGAGTTTTATATTATAAAATAATATAAATTATATCATAGGTTCTCATCTACTAACTTAAGTTATTGAGATGATTCTTTGATATCTAATTTGCTTAGGTTAATTTTTAAATTTATTTAAGAAGTTGTAAAATTTATTGAAAACAGGAATAAAAAATATTGAGCAATATAATTTAAATTAAAATTCATATATAATTTTTTCATTATAATTAAATGTTATTATGCTTGCTGTCTTTATAGTACTGAATATTTTTTTGCATAACAAATGTGGCACAAATTTCTTCATATCCTTTTCAATTGTTGTCACCTCTGTAGCTTGAACAATTGCATTGATAGTTATGCTTCAACAGAACATCTGACTATATTGAAGTCACAATTGTGAACACAGGGAATTAAGCCATCGATAATATTATTTTTTATCATTTATATATATTTATTGTTGATAAAAAAAACAAAAAAAAAACCATTTCCTAATCAATCCAACCGCTAAGATTTTATCAAATTCATGGCTGACCCTTTACTCTCACTTTCATACACGAGCCGGCCTATGTCCACCGACTAATTTCTGGGCCTTTTCCTGCGTTGGTTTAGGGGCCAAATTGACCGCTGCTTCTGAGTTGACTCCCGTTAGTTCTGTAAGAATACATTTTCGAAACGTACACGAAAATATATGATCCGATGATTGATGGATGTCTGAATTTACTCTCTTGTCCTGTGATTTTTTTCTTAATTCCCTCCATGAGCTAAGAAAATAACTCTATCGGTATGTATTTATAAGGCTTTTCCTTTTCTATTAGGAGTTTACAGCACAGGACCGAGAAAATAACAATAATCCATCCATGATCCATGCTTCTTGCCATTCCCGCTTTATTGAACGGATAGGCTTCGCATGAAGTTCCTCGTCATGATCCATAAGAATTAGATGATAACTGGGGAAGTAACTAACTCCATCAAGTTCCCAATCTGATCCTGTTCTGTAAAATCTCAAGAATATTTTTTGTGGAACGATCTTCTTGAACCTCCGAACTTCTGTGACATAGGCCGCCAAAGATTGTTGAACACATCCTGGAAGTAAAGTGGCTTCTCTGTAACTTGTAGTGTCAACCACAAGTTTGTGTAGTAAACCGTTCTCAAAGAATCCACTGACTAATGTTTCTGGACTTCCAAGTCTTGCAACGACGAGACTAATTAATCCTGAATCTGAACTGAGCATTGTTGGAGTAGCATGGGTATTGATGGTAGCCATTTCTAAATGTTGCTTGAGACTCTTGAATCCTTTTGATTCTGAATGAAGTTTTTGGATAATCAATCGATAGACTTCTTCAGAGGCTTCTTCAAGGTACTTCAGATTCCTTTTGATGGCTTCTTGTTGTAGCATGGTAAATGCAGGCAAATAAGATTTCAAATTGGCATACACCATCGTGTTGTGGCATTCCTTTCACCTGCAACATACTCAACAGTAAATGATAATTGCTTGCAAACCATCATTTTCCATTTAGGTTCCATGATCGAACATATCACTAGTTTATCCATGCACCTTTGAGTAGCTATATATGAACTCAAATAGCGTGCAGAAATTGACTGGAAGGATATTTATTGTGTATTTTTTGTTTTGATTTTTTACATGAGGAAGTCTCTGCCAAAATCTTCCCTCTAAATTCCTTGTTCTATTACTCAGTATCTCCTGGAATCTGCTCCTATGAGTTGGGATAATTTACGCAGGTGGTCCTGAGCTTCTTCTAATTCTCTTTCGATAGATGAATCCACAGGAATCCTATCAAGTTCTAGGATCTATTTGCCCTTCCAATTCTTTCAAATCTTCTCTTCTTACCAGTTGCTCTAATCCTGGGATTCTAATGTTTCTAATATCACTCTGAGTAGCCACCTTTTCTTCATCCAACTTTCTTAGTATTTCATTATTCTGATCTCGACCTGCGCGATTTACTATATTTCTAAGATCCTCGGTCTGTCTATTTAGATCTTCCTGAGAGAGTGAATTGTCTTTGAAATATTCCAACTTTTCTTCTAACCACTTAGCCTGAAATTTCATTATGTCCCATATTCCTAGTAATAGATCATTACTAGTGTTTCCTAGGTCCTGACCCTGCTTATGATAAGCATGATCAAAAGTATCAAGGTGACAGGCAGGCTCAAATGTTTTACTGTAAGCTGTAAATTGATGAACTCTGTAGACGCCAGTATCATAACTCATTTTTAATGTTTTTGGTGCAAAATAGATGATCAAGCTGGGAATTTATTCTTAGCGTAAATTATTACGCAATAATAATAATAATAATTTTAGTTTTTTTTCTTGATATTTTGTTAGTTTTTTTTAAGAATAAAATGATGTAGTTTCATTTAAAAAATAAAATAATATTCATTTTAGATTTTTTAAAAATAAGATAAAAATATCATTTTAATAAAAAATAAAATTAGCATGTTAACTCGCAGGTTTACCCAAAAAAATCCACGATCTAGACTTTTACTCCTAAAATACATGGAATTGTTTTGCTTTGAGATTGTAGGGACAGTCGATCACACAATCCATCAAAATTGTAGAATCGCGATCACAACCAGGCCCACGGAGCCATTTTAACATGGGCCTCAATATTCCTAGCTAAAGCCCATAAGTTCTTAACAGCCCAAACAAACAAAAACCAAAATAGAGAACTTTCCTTAACTAGCGCCAGTCCGTCCTTACCTTCTATCGTCGAACCTCGCTCCAAACTCAGCACTGGTAAACCGCTTCGATCTCTCAGGTTAGATGTTAATTCCATTGAATTATCTTTTAATTCAATTAAATGGAATCGTACGCCTGGTGGGTTTTTATTTTTTCTAGGATTATTGTTAAGTTTTTAGATTTCGCAGTCTTATAAATAAATATTTTCTGGGTCTCATTTTTTTCTAGTGTTCATTCCTTTCCTTCTTGACTATATTCGTTGAACCGGTTAGAAGTACTTAGATCTGTATTTATCAATTCTAGCGTATGAATTGGAGTGTTCCATTTGAGTCTTTTTAAGATTTAAATTTAAATTGCCTTCAAAAAAAATTTAGTTGTAGGTTTCTACGGATTTGTTCATTTATGCTGATCCTGATATTTGAGATTAGTTACATAATTTGATCTGAATCCCCTGTAAAGAAAATGAAGCTTATTTTAGTATACCTTTTGCTGATTTGAGCTTGTTATATTAATGCAGGTCGAGATATTCTAAGATGTCGTCAGCGCAAGACCCTTTTTATATTGTGAAAGAGGAGATTCAAGAATCTGTAAGCTCTTTCTTTTTTCTCAGATTAGTGTATGGATTGGATCTTCTGTTTGTTGTTGCAATTATTAATCTGTAGTCGTAATGAATTTTGGGGTTCTCTGTTTGTTAGATTGACAAGTTGCAGTCTTCTTTTCACCAATGGGAACGGGGTGCTTCTGATGCGGGAGAGCAAGTGCGTCTTACGAAGGAGCTGCTTGCTGCTTGTGAGAGCATTGTGTGGCAGGTATTAAAATTTATCATTATTTACTTGGAGCTGTTTTTGTTGAAAATCAGTGACCTTTTTTATGGTTTGATCTGTGGTGTAGAGAATTTGTAACTACATGAGTTTGGGGAGAATCATGAGCTGAGATGCTGATCTCTTTGATTTTTCCTTTTACCTGGTGAAGAACTTATTAACAATAAAAAAAATTGATAATTATTCTTCCAGGCAATTAAGCTAGCAACATGTGTTTTTTTGTATGAGCTTTTGAATTTAATTGAACAATATGATTCTAGTGTGCAACTGCTGAAGCTTTCTTCTTGATAGGAAGGTGGATGAATTGGACAAAGCAATTTCTGTAGCAGCTAGAGATCCTTCTTGGTATGGCATTGATGAAGCAGAACTTGAAAAACGGAGGAGATGGACCAGCACTGCTCGCACTCAGGTACTATGTGAATGACTGTTTTCTTTTTCAGGAGAAGAACTGTATAAAAATTGAAAGTTTCTGCAACGTGAATGTATTCCCTATTTTATTTGCAAAAAAATGCTATGACAAACTTCCTTCAGTGCTGTGATTATCCAATAACTGAATTGTTTATCTAATACATGTGCTTTATGTTTTATAATGAATATTTGGAAGTGTGATTGATAATAAGCAATAAGCTGTAGCTTCCCTTTTCATTTATGAGTTCCCTAACAGATGGCATTGCTTTATTAGGCGGTCAGTGTGAAGAAAGCAGTAGTAGCTGGAAAAGAGTTGAATCTCAGTGGAACTGCTAGTGTGAATGGGATGCGCAGAGAATTAATGAGGATGCCTGATACTCAACAGACTGGCAAACCCAATCAATATACTCAAGATAACGATAATTTTATACAATCAGAATCAGATAGACAAATGCTTCTTATAAAGTACAGTGTTTTAACTCCCCACCTCTTTCCATGTTCTTTTTTTTTTAGATGAATTTGTTATCAGTGCATTGAAGGCTTCAATAGATGTTTGCTTGCATTAGTTATTTTTTATATTTGTGCATTCTGATCTATTGGCAAGTAGTGTTAGTTTTCTTAATATCATCCTTTACCTCATTAAGTCGGTGCTTCCATTCCACAGCTAGAGCTTAGAGTAGACAACTTATGGAGTTAGTTGAGCATGGTAGAAACAGTGGGATTGGGTTGCTGTAGCTTGAGTCCAGGATAGGTCTTTGTGATTTTCATGTATTTCTTAATTACTTCGTACTCAACTTGCCTTCTGATTGCTGGTGGTTGCAGGCAACAGGATGAGGAGTTGGACGAGCTTAGTGCAAGTGTGGAGAGAATTGGAGGTGTTGGCCTTACCATACACGAAGAACTACTTGCACAGGTTAGGATTCTGTAGGTTGATGTTCTTTTCCCCTAGCTCCTCTGCCAGAAGAATTGTAACTTTGGAATCAACTATTAAACTCTCTAATCTAGCTGAGGCTGGTATTTGTTTGCTTATGGGACTTAATTATTCTTGGTGCTTCAGGAAAGGATCATAGATGATCTGGGTACAGAAATGGACACTACATCAAATCGACTTGATTTTGTTCAGGTAATTTTCTTTCAGTGGCAATGTATCAAATAACACTTTTCCATTCTTTTAGATGATAAACAGAACCTATTATTTATTTACTTGCTGGCAGAAAAAAGTGGCTATGGTCATGAAGAAGGCCAGCGCAAAGGGGCAATTTATGATGATATTGTTTTTGGTAGTTTTGTTCGTCATCCTATTTGTTCTGGTCTTCTTGACTTAATCCATAGAAAATCCGGTCTGAGAGTTCGTACATAAGATACAGATATCATGGGAGTAAGCATACGGGGTGCAAAAGGAATGCATAAGAATTGATGGTGGCTTGAAATGCTTTCTCAAAGTAAGAACCTGAAGTGCTGGGAGTTTTTTAACAGCTTTGAACATGTTGGGATTTGCTTTTGAACAATTTTGAGTTATGAACACCATGTATGACAGGTTTATATAACTCTTTCCTTCATTACATTTGATTTTTGTTCTGATAGAGTCTATTTGTTAGAAGCTTTGCTTCCATGAATTTAGCTCTTAGTTGTGTTCGACTTATATTGCCTAATCGACTTATATTGCTTTAGTAACTATTCCTAGCCAATGCACCCATTCTAGTCATGGGTAGGATTTAAATTAATTTCTAGCATACGGGGAAAAAATGTCAGCATTGTGGATACTTCTTTTGGTATCATGAAATTTATTTACCGATGATGTGTGATTAATATAATGCATTAAAATAATATACTAACTAATAAATAAATAAATAAAAGCTATAAACAATGAAAATAAGGTGATCCTCACAAGGAGAGAGAAATAAAATTACTTTATTTGTTTGTTTCTTTTTATTTTAAACATTTTTTCAATATCTATCTTGGATGTTTAGTTTGGTTAAGTATATATGATTAAATGTTTGTTTGACTTTGCATTTCAAAAGTGTTTTTTGAGAATTTTTATTTTGTTTTTTGTTTTAAAATATTATTTTTGTTTTCAAATAATTTTGATGTGCTGATGTTAAAAATAGTTTTTTATAATAAATATATATTATTTTGATATATTTATAAATAAAAAGCATTTTAAAAAGTAATATTAATCATACTCTTAAATAGCCTTTAAATTATAATAATTTCTTTGAGGTATTATAAAATTATAAAACCTATAAAGAGACTAATTACTATTAATTAGTAAAATGGGTTGATACAACAACCACCGTTACAATTTTATTTATTTCTATTGGTTTAAAATTTTCAACTTGTTATTTTATAATCTAAATAAATTAATTTTCAACTGTCAAACTATTTTTAATCACTAAAGAAATAAAAAAAAAATCCATAATAATAATAATAAAAACGTTTGGTGATTCAATTTACTCTATATTTGTTACTAGTATGGTTAAAAGATACTATACCCATCGTTGAACTTCTATTGTAAAGATAAATTTATTGAGACCAGATAAGTATAAATTGAACTGCTAAGGGATAGAATTTGTGTAATTATCCACTCCATATGATTTTCATCCTTAGAATTTATTAGGCTAATATAAATGGTCCTTGAAGATGTTTGGTTTAAAAATTCTTAAATACTCTTTTAGTATTAAAATGTGATTAGTAGGAAATCAATATTTATGTTTGGTTGAAATTAAGATTTTTTTAACAATGTAAAAATTCATATCTAATTCAAGTAAGTTTTTATTTTACTATCGAGACTTCAAATTCTGATTTAAATAATCATGTACATAACATTGATACACTATACTAATTACATTTAAAACCATGAATTGAAGTGCTATGTAATTGTGATGCAGAGCAATTATCATATTATTTTATAGACCAGATTGATAGGCTAAGACTAAAAAGAAGTTTTTGAAAAAACTCAGAAGCATCTAATATGAGGCCTGGAATCATTGTTTTTCTAGTTTTTAAAAAATCTTTGATATAACTCAGGGAAAGTTCTAGTTTCACTCGTATATAGATCCTTGCGAGAAAGCTATTGAGAAAGATTTTGTGAGTCCAGATGATCAAGAACATAGTAAGAATCATGAAAAACGAGAAAAGAGGGGAGATATAGAGCCTTGCTAGAATATGGTCCTACACTTGTTGACTGTTCCAGCTCACTGGACTCACCAATTTGTATGTCCCATGATAGGTTACTTGGGCTGTAGCTTGATGGTTCGGTGCTATCATCTCCTTGAAGATACGAGCCGATGAGCATACATGGTGGCCAGTTGACAGCGGGGGACACCTGGGAACCACTTTCCAGAGAAGAGCTGAAATTAATGATCTTTTTGATCAACCAATATAAAAGGAAACTGCAGCTTTGTGAAATAATAGTGTTTGAGTAATCAAGAATCGAATTATTTGTGATTCCTTTAACTTTTCTAGCTCCTAGCAGAATCAGTTCCTATAATCCTCCCCACTTTCAGCATCGCTCATTCTCCGATTCATTTCTTACTACGCAGGAAAGGCACGAGGATTGAAAACAGCAGAGCTTGAGAAATATTTCGGCAGTTTCACATGCTCGAAACAATGATCTGTTGTAAGAAAAATTGCAATGCCTTCAATGGATAAATTCTAAATATCTCGACGACTGTCTGCTGATGATGACAGTTAGTTGAAAGCAGACTTTTCAATGGCAGTATGGCACCACCCCTACTGTGTTTGCTTGACTGATAAAAAGTCGAGGCCACTTGATGGCTTTTAAGTTTTAAGTGCTCGCTTTGCCCTTGTTTTGACATTTTGCTTGGTAATCAGAGATGCACCATCGGATAGCTCATGCTTTACTGTACATATATATCATGGCATCTTATGAAATTAATAATTGGCATTTATTTTAATTATTCCCAATTCATGGATGCTGTTTTTCACATTGTGTTAGGTAATGAGGCAAAAAGATGAAGTCTTGGCAAACGAGGTGGAATTTTAAAGTGTGTTTGAGAATTCGTTTTGAGAGTATTTTTGAAAGAAAAAAAAGATTTTATTTTTATTTTTGTTTGAAATTATTTTTTTATTTTTTTAAAATTTTTTATATGTTAATGTAAAAAATATTTTTGAACAAAAAATACTTTAAAAAACAATCTATTTTTATACCAAACTTTTAAAGTTCCATGTTTTTCGCCAAAATTGTTGAAGGTTTCATCATATTAAATGTACAAAATTTCAATAGCATTTTTAGCTATCAACTAATAGTTTATTTGTTTTTGTGCTCTAAAAGTGCTTTTTTATCTTTGCTTCAAATTAATTTTTTAATGTTTCTATATTGTTTTGATATACTGATATTAAAAATAAATTTTAAAAAAATAAAAATAAAATATTATTTTGATAAATCGTTGGGCGAAAATGGATGTTTTCTTGTCTGAAACTTTGAGAATAAATACCATGACTTGTCGGTACAAACTGGCTTACGTCATTAATCGTTTTCAATGATTTTCTTTGAAAGGAAGAAATTGCCCAACTTCCTGAATCTGAAGAGGGCTGTCCCTTCCAGCAAACAAAATCCAATAGCTTTTCACTGTCTGAAAAGCTGTTTGTCTATCTTTTTCCTAGTGAAATGCATGGAACACTAGAATCTGCAAGCAAACACGTGGATACTCATCTGAAATATCATCAGAAGGCAATTTTCTTACGTTTCGTTTATCTGATGAATTACTAGCTAGGATCTGATGTATCGAGAGGCATGCTACAGAGAGTCAAGAAACTCTCGTCAACACAATTATTACAAATTATTTCCCTTTTCCTAGAAAATTTTGAAATCACTACCGTGTTTCAGATAATGATCAGAGACCGACCAGAATAATTGACATAAGATGCTAATTGTCTACAGTAGATCGGTGTTACTGTGATGAAGCACCTTTTAAGGTTTTGTAGCCATGAAGATAAGAATATGGTGGATGGTAGTGGACGTGCCCTTTATGCCTTTCTTACCCGCTCATCCGTCTCTTTATCACCCTCCACACAGTAGGATTGTCTGTTTGACAGTCGTCTGTTTGAAATCCGGTTATTACAAGTATTTTTTTATTTAAAAATATATTAAAATAATATATTTTTTATATTTTAAAAATTATTTTTATATCATCACATTAATTTAAAATCATCAAAAATTTAAAATAAAAATAATTTTTTTTAAAATACTTTTAAAATACCGTGTCAAATATCCAAAAGAGTAGTCAGATGGTTTCACCCATAATTAAACAATAAAATGTCTTGTCAAAGTTGAGATGACCAAGATGTTGTCAGAAATTGCCTGTACAACTTCTTGCTCAAGGGGAGGTGTTCCTGAGAAAGAACAAATTGATTTCCTTCACACACATACACATACAAATACATACATGATCATGTCCCCATAAATGATGTCCCCATAAATGAATGTAACTTGGGTAGGAAGGGTTACCTAGATAGCATGATCTTGGTTCTTAGAAAATGGAACTTAAACTGTGCTATTTTTCTAAATAAGTTTTGATTTGTGTTATTTCCACCACCCTCTCTTTTTTTCCCTATTATGTCATTTTTAAAAATAAAAAAAAACTCAATTTCAAGGGTATTTAATACTGCGTTTCAAAAATATTTTTGTAAGAAATTGATTTTTTTTATTTTTTATTTTAAATTAAAAAAATTTGGTGTTTTTAGATCATTTTAATGTGATGATATCAAATTATCAAGTCAAGATAGGTTGACTTAAAGTAAATAGCAAGTCAAGATAGGTTGGCATGTTCAGTGCATTGATTTTGTTTTTGGAATCAAGTGTTGTTACTCTTTTTTTTTTTATATGAAATTGAGAATCCTAATTTATTTAATTTTAATTTATGATATTATTTTGATCTTATAACTTGGATTGCATATTTGATAGGTTAGATCGAGTTGACTCAGGTTTTTTTATAGAGTTGTTTCTTTTAAAATTTACTTTTTTTTTATTCTGATGTTCAATATTTGATTGGTTTTACAATTG
Organism: Salix brachista; assembly: GCA_009078335.1. Taxonomy (NCBI): domain Eukaryota; kingdom Viridiplantae; phylum Streptophyta; class Magnoliopsida; order Malpighiales; family Salicaceae; genus Salix; species Salix brachista. The sequence goes on from CM018575.1 coordinate 2,780,272, forward strand.
AGTTTTCTAGTTTTTCTCTTCTATTGGTATATCTCATTCACACAATCGAAGTTGTAAGGTATGACGAGCTTATTGGTTTTGCTATTTTTTTAATTTTAATATCCTACATTACATTGATATTAATATTATAAATTTGTTACCAAACATACTAAAACATTGGGGAAAAGAAAGTGTGTTGTATTACTTCTCCTAACCAAGATGTACATATTATACATTTCGTATGAACAATGTATTTTTTTTCATTTTGATCACCAAAAATATTAAATTGTAATTTTATACTTCAAAGTTACATTAACATGATTTTCTATTTCAAATTTCTTCCAATTCCCATTCTCTCACACATACAAGATGTTTACGGAATATTTTGATAATGAATTAAAGACCGGGTTTGATAAGTAAAAATTTATTTATAGTAAAAGAATAAATTAAAAAGAAGGACCAAATTAAAAAAAAACTGGCTCATTTAGGTACTGGCACACAAACTTTAATCTCTTTACTAAAGTTTTATTGTCCTTATTGTTTTAGCATTTGATATTTGAATCTTAAACTTTATATTTTATTTTTACATTTCAATCCTTATATGTAAAAGAAGAAAATAGAAAATTGCTGAAAAATATTGAGGAGAGATGATGCCAATATCCAATCACTAAAAAATCAATTTTAATGTCAATGTGTTTATCTTTTCGAAGAGAGTTCAATGAAGGTGTTATTCCCCACTAACTATGCCGAAAAAAAGTAGATTGAAGTCATTTAAAGATTTTTGAATTTGTTTAATTTGTATTTTTAAAAGGGATTAATTAAGGTTGTTTTAGGGTTTGAAATGAGTTTGTTTTAGAGTTGGAAATGAGTTTGTTTTAGGATTTGAGGGTGTTTCTTAAGGTATTTATAGGTCAAAACAAATTTAAAACAATTTTATATGATCTTTATTTTTAAATAACTAAAATTATCTAAAAAGTAATATAAAAGATTTTAGGTAGTCTATTATAATTATAATAATGATGTCGTCCTTTAAGAAAAAAAAAGAAGAGTGAATTTCATGTTTTCTACTTTAAAAAATAATAATTAGACAAACATGCATGCTTGAGTTTTTGTATCTCTAGTTAGGCCCATCAACCTACATACACCTCATAAATCAATATTCAACCTTCAAATCTTGCTAATTGCCTTAATTGGTCTTATTTAATTGCAATTAATCATATAATATATGGTTCAATTAAAAATATAATAATCCAATGATCCAAGCCTATCTAGTTTAAACGAGTCAAAAATCCCAACCCATCCTCCTTGACGCAACAAAGTAACCAAACCCAAAATAGGAGGTCCAACCCCAAGGATAAAACTGTAATTTCTCCAAAACAAAGGGGCAAAATCATACCAAAATATCCAAATAAAGGAGTGTCTCCAAGCTTTTATAAGAAACAATAAAATTTTAATATTTTAAAATTATTTTAATATATTAAAATAAATATTTTTTTTTAAAATAACAAAAATATCATCTCTAAGTAAGTATAAAGTATAAACCGCCGTGTACTTAGTTTTTGCCGCGTACATTCTCTCACAGTGTCAAAAATATATACCATTTTTAGAGAGAGACACCCACACTCTTTCTCTCTCTAGAAAAAGAAAGAAATAAAAGAAAATAATAAATTTAGTACCAAAGACATTGAGGTAAAAGAACAACGAGAATCTTTGCTCCTTTATATTTCTGGAATATATCTTCTTATTTAGGGCTTTCTTTTTCCTTCTTTCATTTCTTTGATATCTAGCATCGCTTAAGAGCACTTCTCTATCTTTCTTCTCTCGCAGTGAGAACTGAAAGAAGAATATTCTTAGTGAGTTTGTGATGATCAGTGTTTAAAGTTTAGGTTTTTTATTTTTCTCTTGGATTTTGTTATTTTGATGTTAATATTTAGAACTATATCGATTGTTATGGTTTATTGTCAGTGATGTAGTTTTACTTTTGCTGATTTGCTAATTTCATGTTAGCAGAAGTGTACAGGTTGTTTGCAAAAATTAATGATAAAAAAGATGTGGACAAGTGAGATTTTCTTGAATTGCTGATTTTGTTGTGATTTTGTGCTATTTTTCAGCTGCTTTGATTGGAAAAAGAAAGATGGAAGTATATTATTGCTCATGCTTTTGAAAGGTTTTATGGACAATTGGGTTTTCTTTTTCAAGGTTTAATATTGACATTTGAAACGTTTCTGTTTTTTAATTCTTTTATGGCAGAGCACTATTTTTTTTAAAAAAAAATGATCAGCCATTAGTTTGTGGGTTTTTTGACCTAACATGTTTTATTTCATATACTTGTAGGGTCTTTTGATATTTTAATGATTGACCTTTAAACTGATTATTTTTTATGGTGTTTATTGTTAGTATCTAATTGGGATTTTCTTAAATGGCTATTATGGTATTACTTTGGTTTAAGATGAGTCTACTTGAGAATGTGCTTTATGTTCATTAGAAGCTTTTGTGCCTAGTATTAAATGAATATTTGGTTGTAGGGTTTTGTGGAGAGTAAAGGGAGTGCTACTGTGATGGGAAAGCGTTCAAAGATCAATTGCAAGTCAGCATCTCATAAGCTTTTCAAGGACAAGGCAAAGAACCGTGTTGATGATCTTCAAGGGATGTTCTTGGATCTGCAGTTTGCTAGGAAAGAAAGTCGCACGGTTGATGTGGCTGTCCTCGAAGAGCAAGTTCATCAGATGCTTCGTGAATGGAAATCCGAGCTCAATGAGCCCTCTCCAGCATCTTCTTTGCAACAAGTTAGGATTGAAATTTTTATCCCATTTTGAGTACATGTATATCCCTACATACCATGTATGTATGTGAGAACTTGACGTATATCAATACATGTAATGAGAATGCATAGTACTTTGTTTGTAATGGGTGATTATAATAATTATGAATTGCAATTTTTTGTTGGATTATAGGGTGGTAGTCTCGGGTCATTCTCGACCGACATATGCAGGCTGCTGCAGCTCTGTGAGGAGGAAGATGATGCCACTAGTGCACTAGCAGCGCCAAAGCTGGAACCTAATGATCAGAGCATGCAAGCTGGAGATAAAGTGGTCTTTCAAGAGGTTTTTTTTTTGTGATTTTTATGTAGGCTTTGCTAACAAAAACCAGTTTTGAACTCTAGAATATGATTGCTGTTTGTTGTCACATGTTAATTGGAATAAGGACGTGCTGGAGGCTCTCTTCTCTCTTTTATTGCATACAGTTGTTTGCATATATCTCTTTCATATTTGCAGCTTTGGTTTGTGTTCCATCGTTGTCAAGCAAATCACTAAATATGCTTGAAAGTCAGACTTGAGTGTGTGAGCAGCATAAATCAGGAATATGCAGAATTAAGATTTGACTCTTGTGTGTTTGGATGGATTTCTTGGCAATTTCTGTTCAGTTATGTTATTAAGCCTACATAAATTCTTGTGTATCTAAATTCAATTCTTGTGTATGAGCAGCATATTTCTTGTGTATCTAAATTCAATTCTACTAACTTTGGATTTATACCCAACAAGTGAATTTGTTATAGACTTCAATTTAACTTTGTTTTCAATTGATTGGTTGATCTCCTCTCCCAAATTTAGTCCTGGAGGCTGTTAAGAAAACCTGGGAATTTAATCTCCTAAACATCTACGGATGGAATTCAATGGAATAAGTATGGTTGAGGTGGAGAAGATTATTGTGGGTACTCTGCTTTTTTTTTTTTTTTTTGTGTGTGGTTACTGAGTCAAAGCTTGCTGACAATTTTCGACACTTAAAAACTAAACAGAGTGCAAGTTTAAAAAACAAACTGTTTAGGAAAGTGTTTAATGGGTGTTGGTGCTGGACAAGGTTGGGAGATGCAATAATACTCTTTTATAGGTCATAATGCAAAATTTGATCATTACTTGTTCCACTTGGGATATTGATGAAAGATTAGTGTCGGTGGTTAATATTCTTCTAAATTCCCAGTGCATTTCATCTCAATTTTTAGTCCAAGTCTGTCTGATGCTTCTTTCTTTGAGTTAAACACATTTGTGCTATGTTCTTGAAATAAATCGTCATTTTAAGTAACTGCTTTATAGGTTATAAGTTGAAACCTTAGGACATTTACTATCTCAGCGTTAATTTGATATATTTCTGGTATATCCAGATTATAAAATTCCCTTACTTCTGTACATCTGTGCAGTTGTCTTACTTAAGAGTAAACAACATGAAAAGATGTAAAAACTGTGTTTTTTCTGTTAACTTATCCTCTTTGCTCAGTGACTGCATGGTGATTTAGTTTTTAACTTCTTGTAGTCCTTATGTCTATTTGTGTTTGAGACTTGAAATACTTTTTACTTGAGAGCTTAAAATAGCTAAGTTTTATCTTATTGTTTGAGAATGTTGCATGTTTAATAGCTTTATTTTCATAATTTCTTTCACTTTGGTGTGTTGCTAAAACTGAAAGGATGCTTTGGTTACTTTGTTTCAGGGATATGCTGTGAATCATGGTCAACAAGAGCATGCCTTTCCATTTGTTGATCAATGCAAAGACTCCCCTACGGGTGTTCGTAGCCTAGCGATTAGTAACATAGAAGGGGCTGCTCAGTTGGATTACCATCAGTTTGATTTGCCTCAGACTTTTGAGCAAAACTTCTACACTGATTTTAATGGCACAGATTTGGGTGAAGAGGATGGTATGCCTCATGTTTCTAGCTATCTGCCAAGCATGTGTCCTCCGCCCTCTGCCTTCTTAGGCCCAAAATGTGCCCTTTGGGATTGTCCAAGGCCTGCTCAAGGAGGGTTGGAATGGTGTCAGGACTATTGTAGCAGCTTTCATCATTCTCTAGCATTGAATGAAGGGCCACCTGGAATGAGCCCTGTTCTCAGACCTGGAGGAATTGGCCTGAAAGATGGTCTTCTATTTGCTGCCCTTAGTGCAAAGGCTGAAGAAAAAGATGTTGGTATCCCAGAATGTGAGGGAGCTGCAACAGCGAAGTCCCCATGGAATGCACCTGGTATGTTAATATGTTTTGCGTTATATCTTTGGCTAGCAGTAGCTATTTATTATGTGTAAGCAAAACATATCTTCTAATCATCCAGAATTTCCTTAGCAATTTTTTTTCTTATATTGAATTATTTTTCTTCTGATATCACAGAGCTCTTTGATCTTTTTGTCCTTGAGGGTGAAACAATAAGAGAATGGCTTTTTTTTGATAAGCCTCGCAGAGCATTTGAAAGTGGGAACAGAAAGCAAAGGTCATTGCCTGATTACACTGGCCGTGGTTGGCATGAATCAAGGAAGCAAGTTATGAATGAGTTTGGAGGGTTGAAGAGATCATATTACATGGATCCACAACCACTGAACAATTTTGAGTGGCATCTGTACGAATATGAAATCAGTAAGTGTGATGCTTGTGCATTATATAGATTGGAATTGAAGGCTGTTGATGGAAAGAAGAGTGCCAAGGGAAAAATAGCAAATGAATCAGTTGCTGATCTGCAGAAGCAGATGGGAAGACTCACCGCCGAGTTTCCCTCCGACAACAAGCGTGCTGTTAAAGGACGGACCAAAGTGAATGCCAAGGTCGGTGTTGGAAATGTATATTCAGGCTCGACTCAGGTAGCACCACCCAACGAAGCTTATGACTATGGGCCAGCTCCACATTATGATTATCTCGTTGAGAATCTAGAAGACTACTATCTGACAGAGTTTAAGAAACCGTGATTGAAGAGGAACATGCCCCATTTCTCTTCTAGTTGCATTAGCTTAGGAATTTCATCGTGCATTTTTATCCTCAATAATACGACTTGAAGCTCGTTTTTCGCACAGAATTGTGCACAGTTCATTTCCACATGAGAGTGCTGCCTGCACTGCTGTCGTGAAAGCTGGAGCATATTCTAACTTAAGGAAGGTGAAAAAAAAAGGCCTCATTCCCTGAGTCCATTTCTATACACAACTGATATGGTATGCTGATTCACCCTGTAAAGCAGAAGACCACAAGAATAGCAAGCGGCGGATGAAAACAACAGCTAATAAGCCTAATATACTTTACAGACATTTTTGGGGGTTTTCAGGTCTTTATGTAAACTACTTGCTGCTGGTATCTTGCTAATGAAAAATATGTTTTTAGTAAGACAGCCCTGTCCTCGACTATAAGATATTTCTTTTTTCAGGAATTTGTAAATATCATTTGAATATTCCAAACCATATTTGCAATTTCCTTTGTCCCCATGTGTTGTTCATCCTCAGACAACTTAGTGTGGTAAAAAACAACAATGAATTTTCTGGAGGTGTTCCAAGTCATTGTTCCTTGCATGGTGTAGATTGGTACACGGTCTTCATGTGAAGAAATGATTTCGAGCATTATCATATCCATCAACCATGGAAATTCACTTTTTTCTTTTGTGTGTTGCTGGGTTTGAGTAGTAGTTTCTAAAGACCAGAGAATAATTTTGTCCGATTTATTGCAGTAAAGAGTTTCTCAAATTGTGGGAATGAACAGCCCAGTGCAGTCCCCTTCAAGACACGGAATATTAAATAAATAAATTGTAACACCTCAAGCACTCACTAGGGTTTATCATACAAAACTCCTTAAAGCTAACTATGTTAACACGGATACATATCTATTATTAAAAGAAAATACATGACATCAACGACAACATTATATTGCTTTGACGCGACTCTATCTTGGTGCCACTACTCTAATGGGTTTTGTATAATGAATTTCAATATATTATTAATAGTATCAAATTAAGATAATTGAATCCAGGTTTTAGAATTATATTTTTATCATATTACTTCAACATAATGGAATAAGGAAATAATTAGCTTGAGAGAAAGAAAGAGTTCTTGTGCGGAGGGAAAGAAATAGAAATAGAAATTGTTGTGTGCTCCTTAGGCATTGGGTTTCATCTTATAGATCTGAGATGGGGCTGTGAGAAGTAAAGTTCTTATGATGAATCCCTAAATTTGTCATGGATGGTTGGAGAGGTACGTAGATTTAGTTTAGATGTGTCAAATTTATTCTTGGATAGGGGAAAAAGTTTGGATATTATTATGATTAACTAGAAAATTGTCTGATAAAAATAAAATTCCATTGCTTCGTTAAAAGTTAAAACATCTTTACAAACGACTAGTCTCTTTGTGTTTTGAGAGTGACGAGTCGTTCAAGAGCATATCATCATCAATCAAAACAAAACCCTCTAAAAACCCAGAGGCAGAGGAGAGAAGCCATTTCCTTGGTAAAAAAAATGCATCCTCCTCCACAAGCTCTCTCTGCCCTTTCCTTTCCTTCCCTCTCTCTGCCCCCTCCTTCCCTCTCCTCCAAGTCCATACCAACCACAAAAATCCCTACTTTTTTCTTCCCCAAACTACCCCTAGCCATTCCCAAATTTCCCCTCCATGTCCTCCATTGTACTCCAAAACCCACGCAACAAGAACAGCAAATACTCCAATTCGTAGCGGACTCTAATGACAATACTCTCCCCTGTGTCAGAACCTTCGAGAACGACTTGGCCCGGCTAAGCTTAGTCGGCTCCATCCGCTTCGACCAAGCTCTTACTGCCGCCGCTGCCGATGGTGGCCGTGCCGCCTCTGAACACCTTGAATCCGGCGTCCCAGCTATGGTCGTGGAGACTATCTTCCCTGGACCCGCCGATGAGCACGCTACTGTCTCCACTCGATTGGTCAGTTTATTCTTTTTAATTTTTTAAAATATTTTGAAGTCACTGCGTTTATGTCTATACTTGATTGCAGAATTTGAAGTAAAATTATGAATTTTGAAGTTATAATTACGGAATTGAGATGATACTAATTTCGTCAGTAACAAAATACTGGGACTTGAAGCTATACATAAATACATACAACATGTCTTGTCTGATATGGGATTCTTTCTAACAGTTTTTGCCAGCAAAGAAAGTCAAGGAGAAAGCAATCAGACTGAAAAGATCTTTCAAGAAAGATGTTCTGTCAGACACTACGTCTCAGAACATTCTTTCAATGACATTTAGACAAGTAGTTTTGCAACAGATATGGAACTTTGAACTCGTTGTGTTCAGACCAGGAACGGAAAGAAACATGAAGGATCTTGATAACCCGAGAGAGGTTGGAAATATAATTATTGTTCTTTTTTATTTTGTTCAAGGGTTTGAGTATTTTTTATATTTGTGTAACTTTGTTATGTGATGTTTTATTAATGGGTGTGTCGTGCAGGTGCCTCTTGATACTGATGGGTTCAGTTCTCTTATTCATTTCATATCAGGAGGTTCCTGCTTCTTTCTTTCTCGGTTCATCGGATGAACAGGTTATATCCCTGCTCGCAGAAGCTCTTTGCATTGCTGCTCTTCAAAACACTGAAAGGCTTTTCCTTGATGATTTTATGGGGAACGGTTCTGGTGGTTTTTTTAGCTGGCTCCGGAAGCCTCAAAGAATTGCATCAAGAGATTCCTCAGTTGTCATTTATAAGTTGTTTGAAGATGAGATCGTTGAGAATGCTAAGAGTTTGCTTGAGAATTTTAATTCGAGTAAGGAAAGATTTCAGGGAATAAAAGTGAAGCGCAAGTATAGATGGTGGACTCCTTTAGCACACTCTAAGCTGGAAAAAATTGGTGGTCCCGAGTTCAGTGCTTGGACAAGCGAGCATGTGCCTGCTTATAGGCTTCAAATTGATGCTGATAAAGTGAAGGATGCAAAATTTGAAGGGTGGAGAGAATCTTCAGGGAATAGGCGGGAAGTACTTTTGACCCACTCCCAAATGGTATTCTATTTTCTCCTTCTGTCATGAGCCCTTGATTGTTAATGGTACCTTGTTCTTTCTTTTAGTCTTTGGCTTCTGGCTGCTGATGGAGAATACTCTGATGTTGTTGTACCCTATCTGAAGATCTATTCTTAATGAAATTTCAAAAACAGGAGTATTTGCCTTCTAAGCGGAGGATATGATGTTCATGTGATTGCATGTTGTCCAAGTTCTTTTCCCCTTCATGTTCTTGTCAATATGAATTTTGAGTGGCTTGAAGGATGCCGAGGGGTGGATGTGCTTTCTTATCATGTCTTGTTTATTTCATCGTTTGTTGAGTTGAATTGATGTTATTTCTGTTCTGACACTAGCTTATGTAATTTTGTAGGTTGGATTGGCTGAAATATTTGATATGTACTATGAAGATATATACACAATGCCCAATAAAGAGTTATCTTGTGGTGTTGTTTCAAATTTCACCAATTTGTCCAAAAAAAAGGTGTGTGATGTAGACTGTTTGTCTTAGTGTTTTTTATTTAATTTCTTGACAGTAATAAATCTTTCTCAAAAGCCAAGTCCTATTTTTTCTATCTGCAAACCACACGTGAGAATATATATTCACAAGAGCAACATCATCCATACCTCACAGAAAGCTTATTTCACATTATCAAGAACACTTTTTATCCTGTTTTATCCATGTGCACCACTTAATACACTATGGGGAGCTATAAAAGTGAACCATGACTTCCATTTCCAGCTTTCTAACAATGCATAGTAGTGGAAGTCTTGCTTAAATTGATTTTGAATACAAATTCACCAGGCTAACAATTCTTTTTTCTTCCAGAGGAGCTCTTATTTGATGAATGTCTTGTCAGTGACACTTGCAAGTGGAATTTTCCTCATCAGCATCAGGGCTCTTAGTCAGTTTTCCCTTCCTCATCTCCGCAAAGGACGAATGCATGCTCAAGAAAATAGTTTTCTTCCATCATCAGAAATTCAGTTTGCAGTAAATGAACCTCTGGATGCTGCAAAGGTATGCATATGTTGGAAACATTATGCTGGTCTAGTGCTCTCACCATATTTTCTTATGTCTGTGTGCCAGTGTATGTGCACACTCACTCTTCCTGTCAAAAGTTTGGAACTGCTTGAAATATTACTGATGCCTTGAGATTGGCTGGGTGAAGTGGTTATTGTTTGGCTGGCTATTTGTCTTTTATAATTCTTAAATTTCATTATGTTCTTTTTTTTTTCCTGTTGATTTTTTTATAAACTAATACTTAAACTTCATCTCGATAGTTACAAGAATTTTGCATCTTAATTTGCAAAAAGATGAAGGATTCTTTTGGATGGCCTGGTGATATAGTGACAGATCAGAAGATTGGTGCCTGGATTGGTGAAATACCAACTTACTTCAAAATGATGGATGAAGCTGATGCTGCTAGTGAAGAAAATTCAAGTGATTCTACTCCCATACAGAAGATTGATACAGATCTGAAATCATCTGCTCAGGATATTGCTAGTTATCAGGTAATCCAATTTTTTCTATCTTCTTTGCGTTGTCTTTCATGTTGGATGTATCTGGTAGCGCTTTCTAATGTGAATCAGCTGCATTGTTCTGCTTCTATTCCTTTATAGTTAAGAAATGCAAAAGATAAAGTGACAGGGAAATGCATAAATTCTTGCCTTCTCTGGCCTAATTCTTATTCATGCATTTTGACTTCTTTGTTGAATGAAGAAATATGTGGTTTTTAAATGAAGAAATGCACAAGTTATACTTTCATTCAAACAAGTACGAGTATAGGCATCAGGTTGGGATTTGTCATTCTAGAACCTGAGTCCATAATGTATGTCGGTCTTATCCCCATTTATCATTTCAGACCTTGACTGATGGTTTCTCGTGGATAATGATTGAGTGGTACAAATGGATCAGACCACACTCTTCCTTGATTCTTACAATAAAATGAAAAGAAATGAATTATCGTCGGCCCTTGAGTTAGTTTGACGTGGGGGTATGCCATTTGATGGTGTACAAGTGATGGCAACATTTATGTTATTGGGTTAAAACATCATGGTTCATGTCTTCTTTCTTCATTGTCATGCTTGAACAACTAATCCGCATTATTGATCCGCTGTTTTGTGGTTCAATTTTAGGTAGTTTTGTCAACTGATGGGAAAATTGTCGGTTTCCAGCCTACAAGCGGGGTAGGTGTGAATCATTGGGCAGCCAATCCCCTAGCAAAGGAGCTTTATGGTGGACGAAATTTATCACCTGGTAAGAATTCGTTATCTGTCTTTTGTTATTTTTTCTTTTCGGGTGTTATTTGCTGTTTACATCCTGGTATTTTATGAGCAGGATTTATTGAACCTGGCCTCAAGATCCACTTCCCGAACGAGGTAATTTTGATAGAGCTGTTGGTGTCAGTTAATTCGGATGCCTATTTTGCGTTGGCAAGGCCAGTTCGATGAAGTATATTGCCCATGGATGTATGATGTGTATAGTTCAGGCAGATTTTGGAAACAAATGTAGGCCTAGAGAGAAGAGGGAGGATAAGTAGATTAGATCATGCAAATTTTATTCCAAATTTTGCTCAAATGTGATCAACCTGACATAATTTTGCATAATTTGGAGGGTGGTTCAAACTTTTTAGTTTTAGGTATTGGTGCCAAAATGAAATTCATTTTTAGTTATCCTTTTTTTTAACTTAAAAGAGGCTTTGCTCTGTTTGCTGATTCAATTTTCATTTTTAGGCAGTCTAAATGACTCGTTATGAAGGATTGCTACCTTGGAACCACGAGAAAAAAAATCCATCTATCTATATCAATCATTAATATTATAATATGTTATAATAAAGTAGATGTAATTTTAAGTGTTTTCTATGATTAAGACAAATCCTGGTTATGGTTATGCCAATTTTAATTAATAGTTTTTAAAATTTGTGCTTGCTAGAAAGTTTTTTTTTAAAAATAAATAAAAATGACGTTCATATTTTGTGTGATTGAGAGTCCTTTTATGTGACCAAAAACACGTGATGGGCAACTTGTGTACTACTAAAGGTATTCGACAACAAATGATTAATTTACAAAAATGTCCAGCTTAATATGCCATAGGATTTTTTGGTTTTTTTTTATATTTTTTTCTTGAAATAATAAATAAACAATTAAAAAAATATAAAGCACATAACTAGCTGATTATGTTTGTTAAATTGGAATTAATGATCCAAATGTGCACCACCTGAACTTGATAGAACACTTCAAATTTTCCTTGGGGCAAGACGTCAAATCGGTCGGGCTTGTTTGGGCCGGGCCTGACATTTCTGTTGATGTTATTGTTGACATCTCTCTCCTCTCCCTAGCCTTGCCTTTTGATCTCGAGACCCAATCAATTTGAACTATTGGGCTCCGACCTTGAACCTTGGCTGGCCGGCCGTGCTTCTATTATACGTCTCTCCTCCACCGCCTCGTCAACAAATCTACCACGTGTCCTCGAATCCAAATTGCTGTTCGGAAATATTCTTTCTAAAAGTGTTTTATTTAAAGATATATTAAAATAGTATTTTTTTAATTTTTTTTTAATATCAGTATATAAAAATATCTAAAAAATAATTTTTTTTAATTTAAAATATAAAATATAAATAGTTTTAAAATACAATTCCAATTAATACAGGTCTAAATTTGTTCCACCAGGGTTTTTGCTTTTGGAACCCTTCCATTATTAAAGATATTGTTTTTTTTTAAAAGAGAATATTCTTCCTTGCACTTTCAATCAAGCAGATCCTTCCTCCTGCTGATCATAAGAAATAAAAAGGCCAACAATCCATCCCGTTTTCCTTTCCTTTCCTTTTTACTTAATATTTACTGTTTCTGTTAATCAAGATGGGAAGGGGTAAGTTTAAGGGAAAGCCTACCGGTCATCGCCAGTTCTCTACCCCCGAACAGATGCGTAAGATTGCCCCTTGTTTTGTTTTAATTTCTTAAATGGTTTAAAAGTTTAAACTTTAAACTGTGGGTTTCTTTTTTTTTTTTTAGTTGGATCTATCTGGACTCACTTCATTGACAACTTGACTATGCTGTTGCTTATGTCGATATATTTATTTTGCTAAAAAGTTTTGGTTTAAACTTGATTTCTGTTGTTTGAAAATACATCTTCTTTTAATTATTTAGGTACACACACACTTTTTATTATTTGAGGAATTAAGCAAGTTGGCCTTCGATAATGGATTTTCTTCTGCTTTTTTGTATCAACGTCTGGTTTCAGCTACAATTGTATATGGGGCTTCGCTAATTTTTAGGTTGCAGTAGGTTTCTTTTCAATTTCCAGGAGAATTCTTTTTGGCATATATTGTGATTGGTGAATTAAGATTTTCCTGACTTTAATTTATTTTGGCTTTGTAATGTATTTTGCAGTTGCTGGCACCTCAACTCGTCCTCGAACGTTTAAACGAGTATGTCTCTCAGCTCTGATTACTAATTATTTTTTTAAATAATTGTCTTTGGAGCTTACTTCGATTCTTATATGCACTCTTTGTTAAAGTCAGTACTGTGTGAGTGATTGTCTTTAAAATATATAGGAGGAAGCCGAGTATGAAGAAGAAAAACAAGAAGAGGAATCCGAAGAGGAATCCGAAGAAGAATCCGAAGATGATTCTGATGTTAGTAAATAATCACGTGTCAACTGCATTTCATTTTACTTTATTATTTGGAATGGCTTGTTAATCAGAAACTACCTTTTGTTTTATTGTTGAATAATGTGTAGAAAAAGCGGAAAGGGACTCAAGGTGTTATTCAGATTGAAAATCCTAATTTGGTGAAAGCAAAGAATTTGAAAGCTAAAGATGTTGATGTAAGTTTTAGAAACACTGTTGTTCCTATGTTTTTTTTTTTATCAAATTAAATTGAGAAGTAAAGTTGTTAATTGGTGAAAGAAATGAATTTAAAAGCTAAAGATGTTGATGTAAGTTTCAGAAGCATTGTTGTTCCTATGTTAAATTGAGAAGTAAAGCTGTGCTCTTTGGTGTTTTCAGATGGGGAAAACAACAGAGCTTTCAAGGCGCGAAAGGTTAGTGAATGGACTCTGCGTATCTTTCTATTAAAGAAGGAATTCATTATTGAGATGTAGAAAAAACTATTACCCTGTCATGGTCCTGCCAAAACAGGATATAATATCTTGCTTTCAGGGTTCGATCTTTGGGATCTAGATTATACCTGAAGAAATTTTGTTTGACTCTGCTTACTTCAATTTGTTTGCAGGGAGGAGATAGAGAAACAAAGGTCTCATGAGCGATATATGAGGCTGCAAGAACAAGGGAAAACAGAACAAGCTAGGAAAGACTTAGGTAAATATTATATTTTCTTGGGGGTCTAATGTTAATATTATGTTTTTTGAACATGGGTTGAAGATAATTATGGATACTCTTTTTTTACCACATTCATTTATCAGGAAGTGAAACCCTTATGAACCTCTAATGATTTAGATGTCATATATTGGGCGCTATTATTTGATGTGACAGTTAGTATGTCTCAGGCCTGTGTGATTGTCCAACCATTATCACTCTCTTGACGGTCTTTACAGCTCGATCTCATTAGATAGCAATACATATTCGTGTGAGATGGGCATGGCTTTGGTCGAAGGACATTTCTTTCCTTCCCCAATTATTTGCAGCCCTCTTTTTTTTCCATCTAAGTTTCACGTTCTATTCTTCATGCAGAACGATTAAGTCTCATACGGCAGCAAAGGGAAGAAGCTGCGAGAAAGCGCGAAGAAGAAAAGGCTGGTAAGATTCAATGACCCTTGGGGAAATTGCTTTTCCCTCCATTTTTCTATTTTCTCGTAAATGATAAAAAAACTGTGTTTTTCAGCCAAGGAGCAGAAGAAAGTAGAAACTCGAAAATAACCTTTCAAGGAATATATCGACAATTAGTGCCCACCATAATATGGTAGAAAGAACTTACTAATCTATAATTGTCCTGTGTGCCGACAAAAACTGTGTTTCACAGTAGAACATGTTATGTCTTTGAAATGCAAATAGATTATTTTCATGCTTTTTAGAAGGTTGAACTTACTCTGTATACATAAAATTTTGTGCTGTATTTGAACAGTTAGGTGGGGTATTTGTTGCTCTATGGAAGATCTCATAGATCTATTTCTTTTCCAACTAAATCTGTTCATCGGAGAAACTTAGTCTTGTTGGATCATTGGAGAATGAGTAACTAATATCTATATTGGTTAAGACCTTACTTCTTCATCTCTTTTATTGCCATTTAGTTTTAAAGTGATTTTAACAGTTGATAAATATATGAAGTAGACAAAAAAAGAAAAGAAAGAGGTTTGTAGCTCAATAAAGGACCTCAAGCTTACCTAAAATTTACTAGTGATTTTAATTTTACCAAAACCTAACTCAAAACAATTACCTTATAATTGTTGCATCTATCATTTTATTTTTTCAGAATAAATTTATAAGAATAGATATCTAAACATTTGAATCGAGTTAATGACATATCAATTTATTATTTTTATTTTCAGAATTTATTTATTTAATTTTTGACTCAAATCCCCAGTTCATTTTATTTATTTTAGTCTCTAGTAGGAAGATTAAACAAAATATCTCTGGGCTCGACCTGGTTAATCATACTATAAATTTATATTGTTTGTGATAGTAAAGTTAAAATTATATTTTGAAGGTTTTGATAACCAACAAAAACCTATATATTAACTTGAAAATTCTTATTTCGGTTCAAAATCAAATAATGAACTCCAAAGAAAATCTTCCTTCTCAACCTTGATTTCACTTATTGAGAATAAAAATAGCTTAATGAAACTCCCCTCACCTTATATAACCCATCCACACCAAGAATGAGTATTTTGGTGTCCGTAATTTGTACAATAAATATTTTCTCTTTTATACCTTTCTGCAATGACACTCTTTTCAGTATATCTAGAGACTAAAACACAAACAAAATAATTGTTTTTACTTAAAAGTGAAAATTCCAAACTCGAAGGACTGAAATCAACTTTTGACAAAAACACAAACATAAGTAGCCATTTGTTTGTATTGTAAATTGTAATAGCAACCCGTAGCTTCACCATGTCAGATCCCCAAAACCCTAACCCCCAAAACCTTCCTTCTTCTTCATTTAATAAAAACCCCTCCGAAATTAAACCCGGCAACGGCAATTACTCGGGTCAAAAGCTCCATTTCCCGAACCCACCCGAGACAACAAATCCGGACGCTGCAACACTGAGGGAACAATGGAGGTTTGCTATAAGGCAGTACAGTAAATGGTATTCTCACGCTTGGGGCACTGCTATTCTGGCCGGTGTTTCGTTTTTCGCGCTTGGCTGGATCATAAAGGGATCCAATCCTATACCCTCTTTCAGAACTGATGATTCCTCTTCTTCGCCTTCTAATGGTGATAAAGAAAAAACAACCCAGTAATTGGTGAGTTTTAATTTATTCATGTTTTATGGTTTTAATTTCTGATCTTGGTTTTTGTTTCCAAGTTTTTTTTTTTTATTGTTGGCGATGGTGTATCTTTAATGAATTCTGATTAATTTTAGGGGAATGAATTGTGATTTGTTTTTTCCTTGAAGACTACTATGTTTCATTTTGAATATTCATTATGGAATCTTCTTTTCAAAGGTGGAATCATCAGGTTATTAGTTGCATGGGATGTTTGCTTAAAAACAATGAGGCACCACCATAGATTAACAATTATGCTCCTGGTAATTTCCTTTTTATGCTGCCATGTGTAATGGTAGTTCTTCATTCAAAGAATTATATGCTTCCCATTGGCTTACAAGGCATCTGGACTGTAATTGCTTCAGTCATCTATCATTCATTCCTTCATTATGTTACTCTCAGATCGGGGTTTTACCAAAAGTTATAATAGGGACAAAATTTATTTAAGTTATCTCGGGGTTCCTCCGCCTCCCACATTGGATTACTGATTCATGATTGAATTATGTTTTGCAGATGCATCAGAATAACGGAGATCAGCCACTGTATCGGCAGGCAACCAAGGTTCTTACTGGTTTTTATGTACAGCTCTTATAAGTTTTGTGACTTACTTTGTGCTCAAGTATCAGCCACTGTATGGATAAGTTCTTACAACCAAGGCTCTTACTGGTTTTTATGTACAGTTCTTGTAAGTTTTGTGGCTCACTTTGTGTTCAAGTAATGGGAAGTTAATCATGTGGATGTCGCTGGGCTCTTTCATTTTCTGGTCTTTGCCTACATTTTCACTAAATCCCTACACATGACTTTTTGAATCCCTTGGGCAAATAAGTTGGGTATCTCCCAACTTCAAGAGCCTTCCTGCTTACAACATGGTAGATCTGGACCAGCACCTCTGTGAAAACATTTTCAACATTCATTGAAAAATGCGCTTTCTTTCAGCAAAACCCTTTGTATCTTCAGTGGCAACTGCTCGGAGGTGAGGGGCAGGTCTTTTAAATCTAATTAAATCAATATTTTATTTATTATTGATAATTTTTTTAATCGTGTTAAATTAACTGGATTGATTAAATCTAATTCAATCAATAATTTACTTTCTTAAAAATACTAGTATTTTTTTATACATATATATAAATTTTTTTGGATAACCATCATCTATCTATAATTCTCTATCTAGAATAGAAGTAAAATCGGAGTGGATCCAAAATGAGGAGTAAGGAACCCGTCTCATTACTTGCCACCTTTGAAGAAAGCATCATCTTGATTTGGGCTTCCAATAGCGCCCGGCCCATTCCTAATTGGATAAGAAAGAATGCACAGACGACCCATCAAATAAACCAAACAATCAATGCTTCCTTGTAACACTTGGACTTGAATTGTAATTTAGGTAGAGGAGTTGCTAAGATGTGAGCAATCACATCTACATACCATGAACTCTAAGGGGATGTTTGATATTGTTTTTAAAAAATGTTTTTCAAAAATAATAATTTATTTTTATTTTTTATTTTAAATTTAAAAAAATTGGTGTTTTTAGATTATTTTCATGTGTTGATGTCAAAAATAAGTTCTTAAAAATAAAATAACATTAACGAAAAACATTTCTAAAAGCAAACTCAATCACACTCTTAAACAAACACTAAACCATTTACTTTCTAGCTGCTTTATAACAAGAAATTAATGTTCCAGATTTTTATGAACTAGAAGAGAAACTCCAATGGGTAAAAACAAGATTATAAATCTAGAATTTCAAAGGATTAGGATAGAGATAAAAATCTACAATTTAGAAGGTGTATGTGTTTTCTTAAAGGTTTAGAATTCAAATGCTATACCTCTTTGGGGTCATGTTTTCATGTGGGAATATGAAAAAGCAACTCTCCAGTCTGCTAAATTGTTAACAACATTGAAGATAAATCAAGTGAGAAAATTTTAATTAAAATGATTAAACTAGTTGTGATACTGATAAAAAAAAAAGATATTACTATCAACCCAGTACATGTAAACAAGTAATTGTCATAATTCACTTACGTGGTGAAGAGGCGAGATAGAATTCAATCCATTTCAGACGACAAAAGAAGGATAAGATGTGTTTATGCCCAAGAACCGAAAGTCAGTGATATTTGGAATTTTATGCTTACAATTGTTCATCCAACAACTGAGGAACAATGGATCTAGTATTTCTAGAATCTTCTTAACCTCCTCTTGTGATCCAGAGAGAAATTAAAGATGACAACAAAAATATAAAAAAAAAATATAGATTTTCTTATGAACGAAAAGAAGAGCAGATATAGCTCCTCTAAATTCACATGTTTATTTGTTCACTCTAAAATAATAATTGAAGTCTGTCTTCATAGAGACTTGCCTCAGACTTAATAACACCTTGTGATAATCCTTGAGGGAAGTCGAAGGAAGAGCTCAATCGAGCCACTATCCATGGTGAAAGTCTATTTCTTTATCGTTAACTTAGACAAGGAGCACTACAAGAATCTACACATCAGATATACCTGGCTGGCGGCCATTCCCAGAAGAGATCGACATCACATCGAACGAGAATCTGGAAAAATTAATCAATGAAGAACTTGTAACCTTGTCGACATGTTTGGGTCCTTCATTTGAGGCTGGGTGATTCTCTTGTGATCCTATAATATAACGCCACATAAATAGGACAACCCTTGTATTAATCCTCGTACTTGTATAATAATAATAATAATATGTGCTCCATCTTCTCAAATCCGTCTTTTCGTGTATTGTTTTCCTTCTAAATCTAGCTATCAGTTGAAAAAGAAGTTTTCTCCACAATTTTTCCCAGACAAATTGAAAATTACATTATTTTTTTGCTTAATTAATTTGATCAGTAGAGAAAAAGAAGCCAACTCGAGATGCAAAACTGATTACATCTAAAATATTTATATTCTCTAGATTTGAGATCCTAATTTCATAATCTTCTAAGCGATTTTGATAAAATCAATAACAATGGTGCATCTTAAAAGCTCCTATATAGTTTTGTGATTTCATATTTTCAATATCAGATGATAGATAGTCTGATAAGCTTTTGATTATATATGATATTCGTACAAGATTCACTTGCAAGTTAAACTTTAGTTTGCAATTTGATAAGTAAATATCGAATTTAATTTTATCTAGCTGTAAAAATTGATAAATGCATAACTTGTATTTAAAAAGACTTTTATATTTATAATTATATAACTAGATAATATTCTTATAACTTTATAATCTATAGAAGTTTCACCATATATCCGCACAAAAATATCCTTATATAAAAAAGAATTTACCATCAAATCCTATTCTTCTTCATCATCAGTAGGTCAACTCCTTACAGTTAGCTATTACATATGATATATAGGATTCACTGTGATAATTTTTCAACTAAAAAAAAGATTTGTAACATTTCTGAATTTGTTCTTATTGATTATGGATCAACTGCTATCATAGAGTTCATCTAAAACTTAGTTTTTTTTGTGTCTAAAAATATCAATTCTTTTTATTTTTGATAAAGTTAGACTCGGAGTTGATCAAGTTTAAATTGGTTGAATTGAGTTTAATTAAATCTATAATTTAAATAGTTTAGTTAAAATTTAGATTTCGGATAAACTCGTTGAGTCAGGCCATAGTTAATAATTATGTTTGTTATTAAAAAACAATATTTTGTAAAGAAAAGTAATTAGTGATGGAATCGTCATTGTCATCTTGGGATTTTTGTTTTGCTTGGATATGCTAAAAAGTGAATTTTATGACACAAGATTAATATCTAGTACCGAGAAAGCTTAAAAAGAAGTATAGTAAACTACATTGGTCTCAAGTTAGGACAAGGTAAAAGTATTATTTAATCGATGTGATGACTGGAGAAAAATATTTGATTATTAAAAAAAAGGCAATTCTCAATTTGTTGGGGAACAACTTGTCATAAAAGAGGAGGAAGAAGAAGAGAAAACCAACTGATAAATGAGCACGTATTATTATTAGTAGATCACACAAAGTTACACGGGATGGCCACCGTGATTATTACACAAGCTAGCAGTATAAATCATAGTTGTTATTACCGTTCCGGTTGCCGTTCTGGTTTTTCTATTGGAACGGAACGTTCCGGTTTTGGAGCGTTTCGGCGTGCCGTTTCGGGGTTATACTGTTCATATATAATTAATTATATATATATATATTAAAATATTAATTTAACAAGCATAATTAAAATTCAAGATAAATTAACTTTAATTTATACAATATAAACACAAAGTCAAACAAATATAATCTCAAAATTAGAAGAAAAAATCAAAAGTTAAAAAAAAAAGGATTTTAAGGCCGGAACGGTACCGAGACGTTCCGGCCGGAATTTGACCGGAATTTCCGGAACGGGCCGGAATTAAAACCGAGACGAAAACGATGCTGTTTCATCTCGGTTTTTTTAACGGAACAGAACCGAATTGACAACTATGGGATAAATAGATCCAATTGAGCCTGGTGAAAGTCTATTTCAAACGCTTCTTATCATTAACTGCGAGGACCACCACAAGAATCTATCACATTTACCTGGGTGGAAAATAGATCGAAATCACATCTAACGAGAACCTGGAATTTAATCAATGAAGAATTTTTATCCTTATCGACATGTTTGGGTCCTACATTTGAGGCTAGGCGATTCTCTTGTGATCCTATAAAACGCCAAGGCTTCCTACACATCGCACCCATCCTCAGCTTCTGTTTGCTTACAAGTGGTTAATTAGTTTCCTTAAAGCAAGCAAAAGATGGATATGGCTCAAATTCACAGGAAGGTGGTCGAGACACCACTTCATTGCTCTCATTCTGTGTTTTATGAGGTCTTCAGGACTGAAGCGAATCTCCTGCCGATGGTTTCTCCTCGTAATGTAAAAAAAATAGAGCTTGTTTACCCTACTACTAGCTGGGTGGATAAAGTAGGCTCCCGCAAGCGCGTTCACTTCGATGAAGGTTTGAACTCAGACTTGTTAAAGGAGGGATAGACATTACCTTCGACTCATTGACATAACTTTCAATCTTCATTTCCTTAGATAATTGTCTCTGTTTCATAATTTTAATTTATAACATTTGTTATCCTAAAGCATGCATGTATATATATATATATATATATATATATATATATATATATATATATATATATATATATATATATATATATATTGACAAGCAGCAGCGTTGTTTTTATCAGAGTTATAAATCCCGTTCCGTTCCGGCCGGAACGGCCCGTTCCACTGAAAAATCCGGGACAAAACGACGACGTTTTTGTCCCGGGTAGAATTCCGGACCGATCCGGCCATTCCGGCCGGAACGCCCTGGTTTTGTACCGGGGATTCCGTTCCGGTGTCATCCAAAACGACGTCGTTTACACCAGAATCAAAACGACGTCATTTAACAGTTAATAAACCCCCCAGACCAGACCCAAACACCCAATTCCCCGATTTCCTTTTTCCCAAATCAATTCCCAATTCCCTGATTTCCATTTTCCCCAAATCAATTCCCAATTTCCCTTGCCCTGATCTCAAATTGATCTCAACTCAGCTCACAAATCCAGTAATCCCTCACTTGAAAAGCTCAATTTGTAATCTCAATCCCTAACCTAGCTCAAATTCTGAATTCCTAAATTGAAAATCAAAATCACGGCGGCACAATTTGAACAGCACGGCGGCACAATTTCTTCCACACGGCGGCACAAAATCTTCATTGGTTCTTCTTCCCCAAATCTTCAGTGAAAGGTACACATTCGAGGCCCCTAATCCTTTAATTTTTTGAAAAAGTGAAAGTGCCGAAACTTGGGATAATTGATTAAATTGGGCATTTATGTATGGAATGTTTAATTGGAAGATGTTCATTCATGTTGTGTTCCTGATTAAACTAGGCATTCTTGTTAACTGTGAATGATTGTTGATGAATTGTAGGAAAGAGAGTGATTGTCAAAATTGAGTTTGATTGTCAATTTGAGATGGAACAGTATGTATAAACTGGAATTGTATTGTGCCGAAACTGGGCATAAATATTTTTTTTTAAAAAAAACACTCTCTCTGATAAATAGTACTTCAAGAATCATAGAATCTCGGCCATAAGTGTTAAAAATGTTGCTTTATGTTTTACAAGGACAGTGATCTAAAAAGTGGGTTATTTTTAGACAGTTAATAGATTTTGAAAAATTGGGTCAATGATGGTGAAGATGAGTTTGATGAGAGAGTTTGTTACAGGGTTGTATGCGGTGAAGAGATGCTAGAGATGATCTAAAACTTTTTTGGGATTTTCTTTTGAAGGGGTTAGCTTTTTGAGAGGCTGTTAGGTGTATGATAGGCTTAGATGGCTCTAGAATCAGAGAAAGAATTAACCCATCAAATGGACTTTGTGCTTGCAAAGCCACTTCCATGGCTTTCTATTTTCAGAAACAAAACAGAATGTTTTTGTGCGAGCAAAACCCA
Source organism: Salix brachista (assembly GCA_009078335.1). Lineage (NCBI taxonomy): Eukaryota > Viridiplantae > Streptophyta > Magnoliopsida > Malpighiales > Salicaceae > Salix > Salix brachista. The sequence goes on from CM018575.1 coordinate 2,802,877, forward strand.
CTTCAAAGTTTCAATTTTTCACTCCAGAACTGAACTTATAGTTGTTGATCCATCGATCAAGACTCAATCTTGGTAAATGAGGATGATGAAGAGACATGTGTAAATGAGGAGAATTAGCTTGGTGGAAATGACCAGCTATTGGAATGTCTTGTTGACGACTATCCTTATGTTCCACAGCAAGATCAAGATCCTTATTTTTATATTAATGATGTAGAAGATGTTTGATGTATTTTTCTTTTATTTTAGAATATTTTACTTTCATAATATTTTAGAATTTTAAAGATGTTTCTAATTTTGAGATTATGTTTGTATTGTATAATTTAAATTTCATTTATCTTGAATTTAAATTATACTTGTTAAATTAATATTTTATTTTTTTCATATATATAATTAAATAAATATGAACAGTACAAAACCAGAACAGAACGCCGGAATGCACCAAAACCGGAACGTTCCGTTCCAAACAAAAAACCGGAACGGTACTCGGAACGGATTTTACAACTATGGTTCTTATAACTAGGTGGACTTGAGTCTTTTAACGATGAAGTGGTAGCGATTGACCGTGAAGCCCACAAAATCACCTACAGGGTGTTGGAAGGAAACCTGATGATGCACCTATATCACAGCTTCGTGGCAACTCTTGAGGTTAAGCCTGGCACCGCGAAATGGACTATTGAATTTCAAAAGAAAAATGAGTTGTGCCCAGATCATTGATATTTACTTGCAGCGTTTGGACTCCGTCAGCAAGGATCTTGATCGTCACCTTTCTCCAAAAGATTAAACAGGAACAGAACATGCCCTTTGGTTTAGTGAAGTTAGCTGGTACGTCCATACGCGGTACTGGTATATATAATATGAAATAAACGCTTCAAATTAACTAAAGGTGGATGTAATTCCCAGCCCCTAGCATGCATTATTGATGAGCACATTTGAAGACCTTTGGATTCCACCCTTTCTATAAGGTACTGTCGCCTGGAACGATAAGCCTTGTAATTATCCTGCTAGCTTTTGTAATAATCACGGTGGCCATCCCGTGTAACTCTGTGTGATCTACTAATAAATAATACGTGCTCATTTATCAGTTGGTTTTCTCTTCTTCCTCCTCCTCTTTTATCACAAGTTGTTCCCCAACAAATTGAGAATTATCGGTGTTTCTCAGTATTTTTAATAGTATAATCAATATACTTTGTTTAAAGGCTCTTCTAATTGTAATCATAGGTGTTTTCCACCCCCCGAATGCTATTTTGATGTTTTCTCTGCATAGACTTTTCATGCTGGACAGAAGCCTTGCGCACCACTATCCAATTCTATGTGCCAGACAATGCATAGATTGGGGTGTGAAGCCTTTTATTCTATTTGGATTGTTGGTTAATGCATATTCCCTTCTACTTTGATTTGAAATCGATATGGGAATCTCTTCTTTATTATGACATGCCATAGAGATTCTATCCCATTAAGAAAGACACAACAGCTTCTCTTAAAACATGATACCAAATGACAAAAATTAAGTCATAAAATTCTTTACGAACTTTCAAGACGCGCCGCTATCATTAATTTTATCAAAATATTTTTCTTGTTTTTGATATTGTATGTTATTTTTATAGATATTTTTGCTTGGCTTAATGTTCATCAAGTAAATTGATTAAACAAACATCGATGGTAATTTTAGTTTGTTATGAAAATAGATAGATCCATGACTTTTTATTAGTAAGACTAATTACATTTATGAATTCCATAAATGGATAATATTCTAATAACTATAATATACAATACATATATTAAGCTCAATGTTTCAAACAAATCCTTCATAATTATTTTTTTATTAATTAAAACAGCAACTGATAGGCTAAGTCATATATATATATATAACATAATCTTTTAATTAAGACTTTAGTGCCTAGCATATTGTTTAGGTTGATAACCACTAGCTATATATCGCGTGGGTCTACAACTATAAGCACAGTGTCAATTGTCCAAAACTTTCTAACATAGTGCTTGGGAATATAAGTTTTTTTTGAAAAAAATGGTTTTATTAATTTAAATTTTAAATATTTAATATTTTTTAATTATTTAAAAAATATTTTTTAAAAAAAATTAAAAAATATTATTTTAATATATTTATAAATAAAAAATCATTTTAAAAACAATTTGAACCTTGTTCTAAAAACTGTAGATGGATTGACGACGGACATGTGGGTTTCTTGCTCAACATGAAGATGCACCAAACTAGCTAGAAAAGGTCACGGAACCTGGGCTAGAACAATCCCATCGAGCTATCTGTTCTCACACCTAATTCCCCATCGTGGAAGCTTGTAGTGTTGACCATGAATCAAACCCCAACTAGCAACGCATGAAACATCGAGTTTTCCCATGTCCAGTTTCTTTCTCCAATCACCTTAACACTTGTAATCCACCAAAACTATGGACAGACAGATCGGTTCCTAATCCACCAAAATATTCCAACCTCTGGACAGAGACTGGTTTTGCCATGCGCTTTTGCAGTCATCGTCGTCAAACGTGGTGGTTCATGAAAACCACAGTGTTTTATGAGTTGTAAATGACGTCGATGAAGAATTTTGTGACAGGAGAGTGGTGATTGATATATCCGAGTCGCTTAGTCAAATCGAAGTCACACTGTTATCACCAGTGTGCACGAAAATAATCTGCACCACTCAGTAAAATATATTTACCTTCCCGTCAACAACTACTTCTGTCTTTCTTCTCCATGTTCATTACACGCTTCAAACGTTCAAATTCAACCGGATGTTATTCATCGACGACGACAATACCTTTCCGATCCTTCTAATTAGGGCTATATATAGGTATATATATACACATGTGAATTGGGTACATGAACCCTAAAAACCTGGATCGGAGATGCAGCAAACATCTTTGAACCTGAATGAATGAACGAGTTTTATAAATAGTGATATAAAACCGCTTAAAATCCCAAGAGATTCCCCGGCGACTTGAAATTTTCAGTGGCGAATATTCTTTAAATCCCATACTCAATAAAAGACGGATTGCAATTATTAGAGAATCTATCTCAGATCAAACAAATATAAGAAAATAAAGTACTGTATAAGAGGTTTAAAACGTGTTTGGTAAAGCGGTGTGAAAGTATTTTTAAATGATTTTTTTTAATTTTTGACATGAGCGGATTATAATAATTAAAAATAATAAATGAAAATATCAATTTAATGTTTTTTCATCTAAAAATAATAATTTGAAAAACAAGTCCAATTACAAAAACAAACACTCGAAATTTGTTGGAAGGAAGCTATATTCAACTTTTTAAATTTAATATGATAACATTACAAATCATTTGAAATATATTAAAAGATGGGCTACAAGTAAGAGAAGTGTCTGGAAACTCATCCTTTATCAAATAAATACGGGCTAAAAATTATTAATATAATGATACTAGAGACTTATATGGTTGTTAATTTCAGGATATGTGAGATTAATCGAGATGCATGCAAGTGACTCGGACGCTCACATTAATAAAAAATATAAACATTACTGTGAGCACACCCTAATTTGAACCGAAACCTGCAAGACAAATCTCAAACTCTTTGATACTAATGTTGTCTTAATTTAGATAATCATTATGTTGGGTTATATATCATACTTTGATTTTAGTTTTCTTGGGTTACTTTTTCTTACTTTTGGATTCAAGATTCTTACCCTCCAAATTCGTATCATTTTACGCCATTCAAATCTCCCTAGAATTTAAGTAAATTATATATTAGTCTTTCTATTTTTGAAATGAATTAAATAATCTAAATTTGTTTTCAAAAACTAATCCTTTAATCCCTTAACTATTGTTAACCACACTTGATTTACTATTACTTTATTAAAAAAAAAACACTTCTTTACCCTTAAATTGATCCACATTATCTATTTGTTATTTCAATTTGCTTAAATAAATAAAAAAAAAACATAAAATAGACACCATTGATGAGATAAATAGTACTAATTAATTCGTTTCTCAAAAATAAAGGGATGGTGAAATTATAATTTACTCCCTGGAATCTCTTCCGAGCAAAGCTCCCAATGACTCAATTGAAATCATATGGTAACGAGCCAACTGACAACTAGTGAGGCTACTAGCTACAAGGTGGCAGCTTAACATAATTTGAAGTGAAAATCACATAAATGATCCACGACAAGAATAGATTCCTTCAGCAACAAGTTAAACCTAAAAGCTGGCAGAAAGTATGGGAATGATAGCAGTTCAGTTGGATGTTAGTTCACATTATCCGCATATGATCTCGTATATTCCACTAGGGTTTGGTTATATATCATAGACTATAAATTAAATAGATAAACAGATACGCATATTCCATATTTATATATTTTGCTTGAATAAGCAACAAATACATTTGGTCCACAGCTTCTTATGTTATCTTAGACCCATGAAAAATAAAAATAAAAACAGTCCAAAAGTAGCTAGCATCTGAAAACCTAAAATTTAAAACCCTAAGGAGGGAATTAGAACATGCACGGAAACCACAGCTAGAAGTACCCATATCCTCAGCTTCCACACTTTTATATCTGCAATTCAAGAAAAAAATACTCATTAATAAATCCTTTTAGTAAATAAAACTCACTGTTCTCATACAGGAAATAAAAGCCTCTTGACGCAGATCGCTCAGTTTGTGCGTGTAGAGTAACTGGCTCGCATTCTAAAATCTCATGCTGTACGGAACATTTTCCTGTATTCAAACCCCAATTGCTTAAAAAAACTTTGCTGGTCAACCAATAGATCGTTCACTTTCCATTCTTCTTAAAAATCTAAACCTTCAGTATAAAAAATGGTTTCATAAATAGAGTGGGGGAAAGATTAGAAAGAGAAGTCAATAAAACTAACATGTTCGCTCATGGTAAAGGGTACCAAATAGTAGAACGCGCCATGCTGCAGTGACTGAAGGGTGACACCGCACTCATTTGTGAGTACAGGCTGACCTGAGGAATGAATCAACAAAGCATCATCACCAAAAGCCTCTCTCACATTGAAGGGCCCCACGGTAACTTCAAAAGAAACGTCATTGATGAACACCGTCGACCTTGCGGTACAGCCGGACGCCCCTACACCTGCCAAGAACAGAATCATTTTCTTTCAAAAAGAAAGCAGGCCATGGTCAATCAAGCTAGCCATGCACTCGTCAATCTTAGATAACAGGAACAAATCGGGGTTCCAGAAGACAAATCTCCTTCTTTTGTGTCCTATATAGAAGAATATATCTTCTCTTCTCATTAACTGAAAGACCTATACATCAATCATTTTCATGAAATCTTGGGTGGATTTTGTGAGTAAAAACGTGGAAAACATATTCTCAAACACCCTGATTGTGCCCTAGCTGGTGGATTTTTTCAATTCATCACAAAAGAATCTGTATACCAACATATTTCAAAGACATGCATACTTGGATCGTGTTCATCACTTGCTGGCAAGTAGGGCATTACGCAGAATTTTGAAACTAGACAAAAGATATGTTACCTTGAATTTGATGAATAGTATATTGAGAAGCTACAGTGCTAGTGTGAGTTGGAGGAGTAAGAGGAGCGAGACCATTGCTATCAGTCACTGGGGAGGCAGGAGTGTAAAAAAGCTGCGGTTGCATCGTCAGGTTTTTCTCTTCATGATTTACTTTCTTCGAAGCACTAGAATTCATCTCACTAAGCAAGAGATTACTGCAACGCCCAACAGTGTGATCTTGAAGATGAACCACGTTTGGTAGCTCAGAGAAGCAAAACCCTTGAGCAAAAGCCCCACCTCCCCCTCCTCCAGTATGTTGAGAGTGAAAGAAAAAGGGTTCAGGCACAGACTCGTCATGTGCTCGAAAGTAAGTCTTGTTAACTGAACTGGTTGATAAATTGGAAGCATCCATAAAACTGGGAGAACTCAAAGAGAGGGTCCTTTTAGACTCTCTTGGAGAGGATTTCTCTGAGGAGGAGGATGAAGAGGATGGAGCTGCGAGATTGGTTGTCACTGGTTTGGTAGTTGGAGGGGTAATTTGTTGCTGATTTGAGCTATGTTGTTCTGAGTTTTGAAGGTTTCTCATCTTGTGTTTGCTTCTTGATTTTCTGTTTTGGAACCAGTAAAAGACGTTGGCATCACCAACTTGTCCATACTCTTGTAATTGAACTCTGATCTTCCTTATCTCATCCCTTGGTGGATTCACCAATCCAGAATTGAAGATTGCCTCCAATATGCGGATTTGTTCTGGTTTTGGGTTCCATCTTGGCTTTGGTTCCGGACTTCTCTCGTCACATTCAGGGACTGTTTGCAAAACATGGTTTAGACATTCACCATTCACATGCAATCCATTAGAACCCCCCCCCCCCCAAAAAAAAAAAATTAAGTTATAAATGAAAGCCTTCTAAGGTTGGGTTTATGTACTATTCATAGTGAACCATTCGATTAATTGTGTCAACAATTAATATCACTTGCAAAGTACTATATGAAAGGATAATTATTAAGAATACATTTATATAGATAGTGACAAATTCGTGGATGATGAAGTTTGTGGCAGCCTAGAAATCATAGCCTTTGTTTTGGAGTTAAAATCATAGTTGTCACTACCGTTCCGGTTTCGGAGTATTCCGGTGTGCCGTTTCGGTGTCGTACTGTTCATATATAATTAATTATATATATATATATAAAATAAAATATTAATTTAACAAGCATAATTAAAATTTGAATTCTTTTTTATTTTAAATATTTTGGTGTTTTTAAATTATTTTGATGTATAGATGTCAAAAATAATTTTTAAAAATAAAAAAAATTGATTTTAAACCCGGAACGGAACGTCCGGAACCGAGGCGTTCTGGCCGGAATTTCCGGAACGGACCGGAATTAAAACCGGGACAAAAATGACGCCGTTTTGTCCCGGTTTTATAAATGGAACGGCACGTTCCTGCCATTCCGGCCGGAACGGAATGGATTTGATATCTCTGGTTAAAAGTATATATGAAAGTACTATCATTGTACAAGATTATGAAAAAGGATTAGATTTGATTAAAAGATGAATAATCTATAACTGCAAAATTTGGTTATTATACCTGATGTGCAAGGGGTTCTGTGGCAACCAGTTGACATGATAGATGAAGGATTGATGTCATGATGCCATTGGTGGTCGTGAAGGTTGCAAGGTTTGGACTTAAACTTACTAGTCCAATGTCTGTTTGATGAAGCCATGATGACAAAACAACCAAGAACTTACGGAGTTAAACTTTACCAAAAAAAAAGGAAGAAGATATCATATAAGCCCTTTCGTTGCTTTAGCTTGTGATACTTCTGGATACTCTAGCTAGGGTAACACAACATCCCTTCTTATAGCCTCTTCACCTTACCCTGCGTGTTTATATATATATATAAAGAATTTATTATAATGTAAAAGAAGTTTAAAATAGACAAAACCACACTACAGGAATCGCCTGCGACAAGAAAAACAAGAGAGGAAAGGAAAAATAAATAGAGAAAGTACAGTCCCGTCCCTACCTTCCAGTTTTGCATTAAAACTGAAATTCTTCTACTCAGTAGCTCAAACTAGAAGCCAATTCCGGGACAAGAGGCAAATTATAGAAGATAAAGAAAAGAATACATGCCGTGTCCAAAATTGGAATCTTCATCAGAGATGACACATGCAGAAGCTAGGTCTTAATAAAGAGCAAAATAAAGTCATGAAGTGAGAGGGGGAGAGAGAGTTTTAGTAGCTCTAGAGAAGTTGGGAGTTCTGATCGGTTTGTCTCTTTCTTCCTGCATGTACTAGTATTTTCTTAACTCAGATTTCTATGGAGTGGATTCTCTCTGGCTTCATCACTTTGGTCTGCTTGCAGGCCATTAATGGTGGTGAGAGAGGAAGGGATGAGGATAATAAGTGAGGGATTATTCTAAAGGAAGAGGTTGTTGCAGGAATAAATAGGGTAGAGGGGGTGGTGCTGTGTTTGAAAGTCAAGAAGTCGCAGCATGGCTATTGACATTTAGGGTTTGATTGGAAAGCGGTGGTGGTACAGTAATTGCTAGTTCGACTTCATTTTTTTGGGCGAAGTAAGGTGCGCTTTGGATTGACTCGAGGGCCTTTCCTTTTCCTTCCTTTTGTTACTTAAAATTCAATTATTATTATTATTGAAGCATAATTTTATTTTTTAAAGACTCGTTGAAGTTCTTCCATCTATGCTCTTCCAGATCTTCTAAACCGAGTTAATTGAATGTTTAAATTAAAATTTGAAGGAAGCCTTTGGAGGAGACAAGTTAACACTTACAAATTGTTGCTAATCTTGGAGAGAGAAGGTTAAATCCAAAATAAAAAGACGTGGCTCATATTAGTCTTCTGATTAGTAAGTGATGAATTTTAAATCAAATCATTCTCTTAGATTTACTTCATCTGAATTTTAGGTTTACTTGGAGCCGGTTTATTTTTATGTTTTAAAAGTATTTTTTTTAATATATTTTTAAATAAAAATGTTTTTTTTAAATTACTACAGTAAATGGACTCTTACTTACTATTAGAAATATATTTTATGTACAGAGACTGATCTGACTAAATAATTACCTCTTAAATCTTCTGATTTGAGAGGTATTTGAATTTAAATTTTGGATCTAAAATCTCAAAAATACAATTTACTCTTACTTAAAAGGGGGTTTTGAACTTTTATTAGTGCTTAGGAGCTTTCATGGTAGCGATTTGATGGTTTCTTAGGAATATTTGCTGGCTAAAATTAAGCGGTGATGGAGGGTCGTGAAAGTTGGAAACCTTTGTGGTATAAAGTATAAACAGGTGCAGATGATTTCAATCTTTTTTTTTTATTTCATTTCTTTAGTTATTTATTAAATAGCTAATAACTACTTTTTGATTAAGCCTTTCAATGATTATAAGAAAAATATATATTTCAATCTTTAATTCAGTCCTTGAAATTAAAAAACAATAACCAATGGCATCCCTATGTAAACGCTATCACATGTTTAATTTTAATCCTTATATTTTTCTCTCAATCACGGGAAAGTATTGTTATTTGTTGGATGGGAAGTTGATATATAGTAGATTTGAGTTTTAAATGGGGTTTAGTTGAAGGAGATGAATTCTGAAACACCTTCAAATTTGAAGCCCGATCCATTTAGGGTTTCGAAAATTAACTCGACAGAATAGTTGGTGCTCAAGCTAGCTTTCTTCTTCCTACTATATATTATTTATACCACTAAGGCATGCGTATTTTCATGTTTTCATGCGTATTTTATCTTATTTTTTTTCAATTAAATATTTTTTATATTATTTTAATATACTTACGTCAAAAATAATTTTAAAAATATTATTTAAATAAGTAAAAGAATACTCAGATTAATTTTGAACAATTTATTCTGTGGACAAAAGACTAATTAAAGATGAGTGAATTAAAGCAATCAAAATCTTTCTCTTCTCTCCAGGCAACAAAAGACTAATTAAGAGGCTCTGTCGGTACCATTCCGACATGCAAACCTCACACCGAACTTGGATGCTTGCCATCTCACATCCATTCTATTATTCAAATCCTCTTTGTCCTCTCCCTTGCCCATGCAGCAGTGCATCTTAATTACGAGGAACTCCGATCAAAAACCCTCTTTTAATATAGAAATAACTGATCTATAATATAGAAATGTTACTTTTCCATAACAATATAACTTTTCTTTGGAGCTGTAAAAATAAGAGTTGAAATCCAAAAAAATTGTTAATAATAAATTTTTAATGTATACAAAATGAGAGCATTGTCAAAATGTTTTCTAACTTGAAGGAATTTTTTCATTGTAAATAACAAATCAATGCACGCAAGCTCCACCTGCATTCCTCAAATCAATCGACGATCCTTTTGATCTCCATGTAATTCCCAAGAAAAAGAAAGAATTAATCTCATAATTTTTAAGCTTCTTTGCAATTTCGTGTGTATGTATATGTTTTTTTTTATATATATATATATATATAAAAACAACTTAATGAAATGGGGTTTCTTTTTAGTTCCTCCCCAAACCTGACATAAGTAACATGGGACCATATGGATTCAATGTAATGAAGTTAGATCATCATCATCTCTCTCTCATCTTGTTCTGGGGCTGACAGATAAGAAGTGAGCAGCAGAAAGTGTGGAAAGCGATCCCATCAAAGGTCTTCAGGAAACTGAAGTTTCTTACCTGTGTACTTGTATACTTATTTTCGGAACTTTTGCTTTAATTCACTCCCTTACCAAACGTGCGTCCGCTAGTTAAATATTTATTGAATTTGTAGTGCCATACCCTCGAGTCTCTTTCTCTGCAGTCCTAAGGGGATCTTCTGCTCTCCTCTACTCACGTAATATTTATTGATTTTCTTTCTAATTTTATGTCACCTTTTCCTTTCTAATCATTTTTTCTTTTCTGTTCCCACCTCTCTGTCTGGATGAAAACGGTGAAAATGATTAACTCTACCAAGGTACCTTCTTTTTCTCGTGAGTTTTTTAGTGAATGATTATTCGATTTTTTTACCATTTTTGTTGATATATCGGTGTGTATTTTTTAAATAACTATTACTATTTTAAAAAATAGTAACAAAATAGCACATTTTTATCATTTAAAATGAAAAATTTATTAAATGTCGTTATACTTAAAAGTAATAAGATAGCTGTCATACTTGAAGAGTGATATTTAAAGATGTTATCCTTCTAAAGTATAACAACTTAACATGTTAGAATTCTATAGTGTGTTGTTCTATGGAATTCAAATAATTTTTTAAATTGAATAACACTCATACAGTAATCTCCCTCTCTCTTCAAATTGACGCTCTCATCCCTTGTCAAATGAGGAGTATTTATAAAAATATAATATTTACATAGATGCATAATGTAATTATAGATGAGGAGTACACGATTTGATACATGAGTATTACACATTAGGTCATCATTTTGGATCTTATACAAGTTCCTCCACCTAAATACATGTAATACTACAAACATGTCCAACAAATTCAAAATATCATATATAATTAAAAAAATTATAATTAATATATGTTAAATACTGGGTTTTATGTATTGAGTTTTTGTTTAACATTGATGTTTTGTTAATATTGGGTTAGCTTCATGCTATGGGAAAGTCAAAAAGCTACATTTATGCTTTATAATATTGACAAAACAAAATGATACATTTATGTGTCTTGATGGTTCAATGTTTACAAAATACATTGAACTTGATGTATCTAAAGAGAGGATAGCTTATTGATGATGTCATGATAGATGAAAAAGTCACTTCAGCAAGGAGGAGTTGGATCTAGTCATACTATTGATGAGTTTAGTAAATGACATAGATATAAATAGATAGATGAGCTATGTTTGTATATTTTAGGATTTTCATTACTAGAATATTATATCATTTAAGTATTTGAGATTGCGCGCGCGCGCGCACACACACACACACACACACACACATATATATATATATATATATATATATATATATATATATATATATATATATTTAATTCACGTTATTAGGGCTACGTGAATATGAAATGTGAGAAATCATCGAGTTTGATTATTTTAGTTCTTTACAAGTTTTTTCAAGCATGAAAAAATTTAAGATATAGTTATTATATAGGGGAAATTCTGCTCAAACTCTCAACATATAGCTAATTAAAGATGAATGTAATATTTGATAACATGGGCAAATATACATAAACCGTTACCAAATTAATTATTACATGATTAAACAGGGAGTTACTGGCTAGCCAGCCAGCCATGGACATTTCCTATTATGCAGCTACATTTGCAGACCAAGCTGTTCTTCGAGAGCTTAAAACTGGCACATGATTACAATAAATGTGAGGATACAGCAATCAGTAAAGGCAAACGTGCATGCAGTAAATACCCAACATCCTAAGATTTAATGCATAAATTTGGGTGCACATGCAAAATACATTGAAAATTTTGAAAGGAAGAGAAGAGAGGATGCAATTGATTTCGAATGTTGTTGTTTGCAAACTCTTATTTATAGTTTCCTTTCAGGGCTTAATTTGTTTCATGCTTCAACTTTTTTTTTTAAAAAAAATATAAGTTAGATCCAATGATTTCTGAATAAGAAACAATGTTCTTATTTCTTACTTGGACTAGCGAGGTGATTTAAATACATGTGAACACTTTATTTTCTATATTTAGTAGCATGGATGATTCTTAATGTATTTAATAGTTAAAATTTTAAAATATTGTATACATTTTTTAACCTAAAAAAGATATCCGACTTTGGCGTACTATGGTCAAACTATTAGTAAAATACTTAAGTTAAGAAGTCAAAAGTATCGGCTTTAAGAACCTTGGCTGTCCCCTGTTTTTCCCGACCACCACTGGGATCAGAGAAGCATACAAACAGCAAAACCCATGTAGTGTATTCTCATTTTTTATTTTTTTCACAATTTAATTTGGAGGAGTCGTGACCTTTTTGTGCCTGTTGATTGCCTTGGAAGACAAAACTGGGCCAAACATTTTCCTGAACTTTGAGAATGGAGAATTATGATCAGACAAATTGATGGACTATAGTGTTCCAAAATAATTTTTTAATTTTTATGAAACATAAACATTATATTTAATAAATTGATTATATATATACCCTCATGAAGATAATGTCAAAATTTACAGCCATGGAAGTTTATTTTTTTTCTTAAATATTGAAAAACCTCTTGATGTTTCCTTATTTAGAGAGATCTAGCCATGATAGACTAGCTCGTCCGTAAGGCTAATGATCAGACCAGGCCATGGGGTCTTAGAAATCTAGTCGACGCTTAGAAGAAACACAGATATCTCTGAGAGAGAAAACGACCTGTAGCAGGGAAGGACTTTTGATAAGTGATCACCAACTCCCCGGGCCCTGGAGACTTGGTCTGACAATCATAGCCCAATTAGGCCTGCGAGGTATATGGGCCGGTATCTCGTAGAACATGGTTAAGCTTTGACTTGGGCTCAAGATTTTAGGTATGGTAGATTTATTTACACGAATTTGGAACTCAAATTCAAAATCACTTTATAACCTTATAATATGAAACTCAAAATCATCCAAAACACTATGAGGTTATTTTTTTAATTTATTATTTTATTTTGGGTTCTATTTTAATTTTTCATTGGGTTCTAGTAGAAGTAGATTTTAGGTATGGTAGATTTATTTATACGAATATGGAACTCAAATTCAAAATCACTTTATAACCTTATAATATGAAACTCAAAATCATCCAAAACACTATGAGGTTATTTTTTTAATTTATTATTTTATTTTGGGTTCTATTTTAATTTTTCATTGGGTTCTAGTAGAAGTAGATTTTGTTTTTAATTTTTAAAAAAGCATAAAAGTTTCTAAACAGACAAACTTTATCAGCATTATTTTTAAAGCATAAGATTGTTAATTTAGATTTTACATTTACAACTTTTTTTCGCCCATCAAAACTTTTATGCTGTTGAAAATATAGTTTCCTCCTATGTCATCTCCAATTAGACAAACAAGCCATTTGATATGAGTTATTTACACCTATTATAAGTCATAATACTGCAAATAATAGCTTCAATATTTAATTATTTTTCAAAACAAAGTTACTGAAATGCGAATTTGTGAATTTTATTTTCATTGAGTCAGTCCCTTTATTTTTATGAAACTAATAAATAGCACTTGTTTTTTTTTAAGGAATTAAGCTCATTTAACTGACCTCCTTTAATTAACTCCTAAAACACTGGGTATATATTTTACCCTATAATTGTATTTTAAAACAAAAAAGTAAAGGAAAAGAGAATGAGAAAATCTGATCAGGAAAGAAAGCATTTACAATGAAAAAAAAATACCAAATTGAGAATCATCAACATAGATCAAAGGACCACTTAACTTTTTTATATACTATAGGGACTAATTAATTAGTTTCAATAAAGTACAGGGACTAAGCGACAAGTAACTTTTTTCCATGGCCATTGTTTCTCACAATAATATTATTTTCTACTGAACCGAACAAAGAAAGAACCGTAGTTAGGTGTTAGAGTCGCTGCTTCTTCCTTTCAAACCACTTAAACGCTTGGTCTTTGACCAAGACCCTCTCTTCCTTTTATCAAATAATCTTTCTTTCTCTCTTAAATAAATCAAGGATCCTTTTTTAAAATAAATAAATAAATAATTTCTTCTTCTCGTATTTGACTCAATCACAAATGACCAGTCATGTCATGACTCGGAGACCCATTGAAAAGTCGCGATGGTTTCATCTAAGAGACACAACCCACCCAAGTATTTGCCATTATGATGAGCTGACTAGGATTGTCATCTAGAATGGTCTCTCGTGATCATCCTGACGATGTCACCAACCATGGCAGTAATAATTTTTTTTATTTTTAATTTATTGGGAAGTGTAATGAATCTTGTGATATATAATGGGATAACTCCTCGTGTTAAATATTAATTTAAAAAAATATGATTTGATTTGAAAGAAATATAAAATATGCAATTGTTAGACTAATTTAGTTGATTGTGTATATAGGCAGTTACAATTTACTTTACTAACAACTTAGGATGATCATAAACCATATTGCTATATGTATTTTTTCTTAATTATTAGGTAAGTTCTTTAGGATTTTAATTTTAAGCAAAGTATACTAAAGCTTAAAGTTTTTGAAACTAGGGAAGCCAAGTAAAATATTTAATGGGTGTTTGGGAGTATGTTTGGAAAATACTTTTGAAAAAAATTTAAAAAAATTTTATTTTATTTTTTACTTTAAATTAAAAAAAAATTGGTGTTTTTAGATGATTTTGATGTGCTGATGTCAAAAATAATTTTTAAAAACTAAAAAATATCATTTTGATATATTTCTAAACAAAAAACACTTTCAAAAATAACTTCAACCACAATTCTAAACAAATACTTAGTGTACTTGGCGTTTTAAAAGTTTTTATTATCATTGTGATTTAAAAAAAATTGATTTAATAAAAATTATTTTTAGTTGTAGTTTAAAGAAAATGTTTTATAAAATATGTATTTAGTTAAAAATATTTAACTAACCATTGAGTAAAAAACATAAACTACCGATATTAGTAATCATCATATAGCAAGCAAGAGTGCTTAGCATAGCAACGAATGGCAATAGCATTCATGCCTTGATAAAAATAAAAAATATTTCTTTTAAATGGAGAATAAACCGGATGTATTCTTCTCATAATACAAGATGTTTTGTAATTTTCATTAGTCATTTTTAGAATGACATTTTACAACTAAAATATTTGTTCTCTTAATAATTTTAAATTTCAGTCATATAATTGCTAAAATGATGATTACTCGAGATTTATATATTTATTAATTTTAGAGTTTATGAGATTAATCAAGATGCATCGAGATGCATGCAAGCTGTATTGAACAACTCATTAATAAAAAAAATGGCGCTTTACAGAGACAAGTCAATTGATCAGGTTTTTTATTTGCTTTTTAATGACTAAGTTTGAGTTTTCTAGGATTACTAATTTTAAAACTTGTAGACTTAGCGCAAACTGGTCAAACCCATATTAAATAAAAGAAAAAGAGATTTGACTGTAAAATCTGTTTGATGACACCATCATTTTCCATCGGTATCCCTGTGCTTTTTACCTGCACGATCCAACAAGTTTAAAAACCTGTTCATTACTGTTCTCTATGTTGTTTCCTGCTACTTTCTTGATGACTAAAACAAATTCCAAGACCCCAAAACCTATGACTCGCACATTACCGAGTTTAAATACCCAGTGTAGAACCCCATCTTACAATCTTGAAGCTTCCCACAAAATCAATAGCAGCCAAATCCCCCTGGTTCCCAATAAAAAGCAGATTAGCCATGGTGTTAACCTCCCAGAGCCATGATCTCCCTTTAAATGAGAATGACTCACAGGACATGGTCATATATCAGATGATCAATGATATCAGTGCCCCGAATAGCAGCACGTGCAACACCCTTCCAAGAAGCCATGTCAGCACTTCAAGCATGCTCCGGCCAGCCATAGCAAAGAAGCACTACAGAGGCGTGCGGCGTCGGCCATGGGGAAAATATGCTGCCGAAATCCGCGACTCCAGACGACGCGGGGCTCGTATATGGCTAGGCACATTCGAAACGGCAGAGGAGGCAGCCCTGGCTTATGACAGGGCTGCTTTTAATATGCGCGGATCTAAGGCCCTCCTCAATTTTCCAGCTGAAGTGGTTGCCGCACCTCCATCAGCTCAGAACTTCCAGCCAGTTTCGAGCTCAACAAGGTCAAGTGAAAATGCTTCGGAATCAATTTGTGGCAGTAGAACAATATCAATTCCAACATCACAATCTGAATCAGAGAGTAGCCAAAGTGGGAAGCCACGTCAAAAGGGGTATGATATCGTAGAGAATTGAGTAGCAGCTTTTGCTCAAATTTGTCGAGATAGCCAGGGAAATCTCTGCCAGCTAGAATGCCCAAGCTATAATATACAGGATTGAATGGATATATTTTATTTTTTCTGGACTCTGTCTATGATCATCATTTCCATATATAGTTTGTAGACTGCATGATGCAAGTGTATCATTTTAGTGTTATTTTGTAACAAGAAGAGTGTCACAAGAGCAAGAGTAATCACAAGGAACTAATTAAAGATTATAGATCCAATCTGTTCTGAGATATGAATTTTTCATTAAAAGTTGAATTTGATCATAAATGAGTGCAAAGGAAAGGTTCAAGAATTATTAGTTGACTGCCTCAATGCAGTACTTTTCCAACCAAAGGTTTTGAATGGCCAAGTGTTCAACCTAGTTGTGCCACAAACTAATGAAAAGCTACTCGTCAAGAACATGGCTGGTGGTGCACATGAACACTACGTCCATGCATTGCATTGGCTAATTGCTGATCAAATTTGACCCAAATTGCTGTGATTAATTATCCAATTTGAATCTTCCTTCTCTTCTGTTCATGCCCACCAACTCTCCAACTTTCAAAATCTAGACGTCACTATCAGTACGAGTTTTTCTTCTTCTTCTTGTTCGATTTCTTCCTTTTGGCCAGTAAAGCCTCCAGCCGCCGGCACGTTTAAAGCACTCGACATTGAAGAGGTCAAGCATGATATTATTATTTTTAATCCCTAGAGTCTGCAATTTAACATATGCTGAGTCCCTAGCAACCTTTTCATTACTAAGACTACACTTTCCAGAAAATGAAAAGTAGATTTTAATGTAGTGGTAGCTAAAATTTGATTTCACTTCTTCCTTAATAAGCTTTTGTAATGGTATTTGCGCTTAATAAAATAAATTATAAAAAGGTTGTCTACGTTAAAAGTTAAAAGTTTTTCTTCTTTGCAAGGAGTAAGGAATAGGGACACATACAAATATTTGAGTTTGTCTCATAAGGTACTTTTTATGTTTTTATTTAATTATATAACAATTAAAATGGATATTAGTTAAAAATAAAATGATTTAAGTTCTAAAGGAAAAAAATATTTATTATATAATTAAAGTTGTTTTTTGTAATTCATGTATTTTTTGGTTTTTACAAAAACATTTTTAATTTTTTTTTAATATTATTTATTGAATAAAAATAAAATTAATATTCAAAAACATTATATTGGTTTGAAATAAGAAAGAAAACAATTATCTTTTTAATTAAAACTCCATTTCATAGTGATGTAAATAGGTAAATGTGAGAGGATAAATAGTAGCAATAGAGTAAAACAACAATTTGTTCTAGTTTTTAACTAGATTTGTTACTTGTGCTTCATCGTAGGCTAAGCAAAAAAAAAGTTTTCAATGTAAAAAGAAATATTAGGGTAAAAAAGTCAAAGTCCTGGATCATTGGTTCAAGTAGTTATCTAAACAATACGAAAACAAATGCAACAACAAAAAATAAACTAAAAAAAATATAATATATATAATAGAAGGTAAATTGCAAAAAAAAAAAAAGAAAGCAAAACTAAAAAAACTCTGGTAAACCTCTTAAACCTAATTCATTCTCTAAAACTTAAACTCAATAAATCATATACTCGCTTCAATCAACAAAACTTAACTTTCATCTAATTTAATTTTGTATGATGAAATCATTGAAAACATTAATTAAAAAACATGCAAAAGCAGAAAATACAGAGCAAAAGGAATTAATGGTGATAAAGTTTAAGAGAAAGTTTCTCGAAATGATGAAATTTTAAAAGAAAAAAATTATTTTTAAATTGACTCCAAAAAAACAGTTGCAATTAAAAGAAAAATGACAAAACTTAAAAGATTAAAATATTATATAGGTAAAATTGAAAAATATTTTTAATTCGATATATTATTTATAGATTAAAAAATAATAGGGAATGATTTTTTCTAAAAAAACAATAGAGAAGGATCATACCACACACAAAAAAAAAGATTAGCTTAAAAAAAAGGGGGAAATATAAGAAATTGTAGTCTCTCCCTTCCTCGTCAAAAAAGGGAATTCCATAGCTATCTGTTGGCACAGAAAAGAAGATAATAATGATTATTTGGAAGAAAAGAAACATTTTAGTAGACATACAAAATCTGACTACAAATTAATAATATTCCTGGCCGCCTTTGAATTCCTACATAGACAGAACTCCATATGGCTAATAAGTGAAAATAATTTTACCAAAGATATGAGGACAGTAAACTGTCCAGGTAGTCACTCCCCAGGTCCTGAAATTCTACGACGTCGAGTTCAGGTTGTTCGAGAGCCATTCTCTTGAGTCCAGGTTGTTCCATCATCGTCGACTCACTTTTCACTTCCCAGTCTCTCGAAGCCCTTTTTCTATGGATATCTGAAGCTTTGTCACTGCTTCCAAGAAATGTGCAAGAAGTGTCGTTCCCTTGAGAAATTGTGGTGGACAAAACATTGGAGTCATTTTTGGAGCAGTCAACGCACATAGCCTTAGCAACTGTTTCAAGTGGGAAGTTGAGGAATGTCTTGGGGCCTCTGATTCTCAGAGCAGCCTTGTCGTAAGCCAAAGCTGCTTCTTCAGCTGTCTCAAAAGTCCCAAGCCAAGCTCGAGCTCCTTTTCTCGACGAGTCCCTTATCTCTGCTGCATACTTTCCCCATGGCCGCCGCCTCACTCCCCGGTAATGCCTGGTGGTCACTTTCTCAGCTTTCATAGTACTCGCTGTGGAGCATAGGCTGCTGGGAGCTTTGTTTTCTGCACTATCATTGCAGGTATTGTTAATTTCCGGAATGATTCCACCGAGAAGTTCCTCCCAGGTCTCAGCACCCATCGAGATCCACCTGCCGAGACTCGGTAGCCTTCGCAGAACCTCCATCGACTCGTCT
Source organism: Salix brachista (assembly GCA_009078335.1). Classification (NCBI taxonomy): domain Eukaryota; kingdom Viridiplantae; phylum Streptophyta; class Magnoliopsida; order Malpighiales; family Salicaceae; genus Salix; species Salix brachista. The sequence continues at coordinate 2,822,135 of CM018575.1, forward strand.
CTCCTATCAAGACTAGGCAATTCCCTCCATGATTTAGACACTTCTTGTTCGCCATTACTAATTCCTTTGTCTCCTCCATCTTCTCCCATGTAGCTTGCCCAAACATTCTCTAAGATTCCTTCGGATGCTGAACGATGATCACTTTGTATACTCATGCTGTCATTTACATATAAAAAAAAAGGCTACTTGATTTCACACAAACATTAGAAAGGGAGGAGGACGGATAATGTGTGTGATATATATATATATGTAAGCACACGCGTAATCTGTTAATTAACAGCTAAGCTCTGCTCATCCTGCTACATTGATGAGATTTTAATCAACTTGGTAACTTGTGCTTTAATCCTCTAAACATCTAAAGTCATGGAGGATATTGGAACTTGAGCACTAATTAAGAAAGAGGTGGATTTGTGTATTTTAAGGCTTCTCTGTTGACTTGTGTACATGTTCTAGTCATTTGCGGGGATTTATCGACGCATGTGCTCTGCATATTTTACTGGAAATTCTTCCGGTAGCTCATGATTAATTGCATGAGAGACATGGAACTTGAGGAATTGAAAGCTGGCAAAGGAGAATCTGCTAGATTTTATATGGCTCTTGTTTTGGTGTGATTTTGCGTTGTTATCCGCATGAATGTGGCAGGAGTTCAACCATAAGACACCAAACGATGAGTCATTCCATCGAATCCCTTGACAAATTCAAGTTGCTGAGTTTTGAAGAATGACAGTTGTGTATTTTCGAAAAAGTGAGGAATGAGGATATGAACCTTGATGCCCAGTTTGCTTTGCAGATACTTTTTGCTACTAGCTAGCTACAGGACATTTTAAAAAAACCATGTTCCCATTGAGATTATTCCTGGTTTGAAAGCTTAAAGGTCCTTTCCAGACATTCCTTCCCGGTCGTCTCAAATCTCACCGCACGAGGACACACGCTCGAATATTCTGTATCACTTACCAGGATTATTGAATACCTGAAGAATTAATTCCATGTGCCACATGCTCCAAGCATTGAGCTAAAGGATTCTGTTGTCAGCTTTTCGAATTGTTATATTATGAGTACATTGTTGGGTTCGAGCCCCTCACCTGTTTTTTTGGAGAAGTTTTGGTTAAAACCTTCATACTATAAAGGAAATTCAGTAATCAACCATGTATACAACTCCAACACCTTCACAGATTATCCTTATCTCTTGGTTTAAGCTTTACCGCAATTTATGCTGTACAACTCTATGTAAACTACAACTCTTCAATCCTATAAATATAGGATTACAAGTCAATAAACAAGTGTGATTTCTGTGAATGCTGTAACTTCTTTATGGTATCAGAGCCTCTTCCTCTAACGAGAATTTTTCTTTCTAAAATGGTTACATCAGCTGAAACACCCTCAATCAACAATGAAAATACCCTTGTAGCATTTAACGCTGGTTCTCAATTACCCCTGAAATTGACTGCCACGAACTTCATGTTATGGCGTGCCCAGCTCACATCACTGCTGATTGGCTATGATCTACAAGGTTTTATTGATGGAACCACTATTTGTCCATCATCAACGATTCCTCCAAAAAATGCACCAGATGGATCTACCACTGCATCTACTCCTAATCCTGACTTCAATCGGTGGATTAGGCAAGATAAGCTTATTCTTCATGCTATCCTTGCATCTGTCTCTGAATCAGTAATGCCCCTAATTGCTGCTTCAGCAACTTCTCATGATGCATGGTCCAAGTTGCAGCGATTATATGCAAATCGCTCACGCACTCGTGTTATGCAACTAAAGGAAAATTTGACTCTCATTCAGAGAGAATCTCGCTCAGTCACAGAATACCTGCACTCAATCAAAGTTATTATTGATGAACTGGCCATAATTGACTCCCCAATCTCAGCAGACGACATCACACTCTATGCCTTAAATGGCCTTGGCTCAGATTTTCGAGATATTGCAGCACTAATTCGAAATCGTGAATCATCACTTACCTTTGAAGAACTGCATGATATGTTAGTCTCCCATGAAAGCTATCTCAAAAGAATTGAAGCTTCAAATCCTATTACTATTGCCACAGCAAACACCACTCAACGTCGCCAGATGCACACCAAATTTCAGCGCAACCAGCGCAATGGACAGTGGACAAAACCGCAACTACCAGAATTCACAAAACCATCAACACAGTCGTCGTGAATGGTTCAGTAAGCCCCAAATCATCTGTCAATTATGTGACAAAATTGGGCACTCAGCAAAGACCTGTCGAGTAGTCTCCAGCCACAAATCAGTGAACTGTGCATCCTCCAATGGACAACAAGATAAAAGAAAATGGCTCATGGATTCAGCTGCATCTCACAACATTACCTCTGACCTCAACAACTTGTCCATTCATTCCGAGTATGATGGCACTGATCAAGTTGTAATTGGCGATGGAACAGGTTTGGAAGTCACTCACATTGGCGCCATGACACTCCCCTCTTCCTCAAAATCCTTTAAACTCAACGATATTCTTTGTGTTCCTAGCATTCATCAAAATCTAATTTCTGTTCACAATTTCACTCGCACAAATAATGTTTCTGTTGAGTTTCATCCATTCTATTTCATTGTGAAGGATCGGAGCACGGGGGTGATTCTTCTTCGCGGTAAATGTCAAGATGGTGTTTATCCAATGCCCAAGCACCCTGGTATCATCAACACCTCTGCAGTAGCACTCGTTGGTGAACGAACATCACATGACAGATGGCATAGGAGACTTGGGCATCCCTCAAATAAAATGGTTGATTTCATTATTCGCAGTTTTTCTCTTCCAGTTGTTGGCACTCGTCCAGTCTTAGCTTCACTGTGTTCAGCTTGCAAATGCAACAAAAGCCACAAATTACCATTCTCAACTACATCTCTTATTAGCAGTCAACCCCTTGAATACATTTATACAGACCTTTGGGGACCTGCGTCTTTAACTTCAATTGATGGATTTCGGTTTTATGTAGTCTTTATTGATCATTTCACCAAATATTGTTGGTTATTTCCAATTCATAGAAAAAGTGATGTTCAGTCCATTTTTGTTCAATTAAAAGGTCTGCTGGAAAAACAATTTGGTTTTCAAATCAAGCATTTATACTCAGACAATGGGGGGGAATATCATGCTCTTCGTCAATTTCTCTCCTCTAATTCAATAAGTTGGCTCACCACAGCTCCCCACACACCTCAACAAAATGGAACTAGTGAACGACGACATCGTCACATAGTTGAGACGGGATTAACTCTATTAAGTCAAGCTCATCTGCCCCCATCCTACTGGTCTTTCGCGTTTCAAACTGCAGTATACTTAATAAATAGGATGCCAACCTCTATTCTTGAAAACAAAAGTCCATTCCAGTGTCTCTTTGGTCGATCACCAGATTATTCAAAATTGCGTGTTTTTGGTTGTCAATGCTATCCATGGTTAAAGCCATACACAACAAATAAATTACAACCAAAATCCATGCCTTGTCTGTTTCTTGGATATTCAAACACCCAAAGTGCTTATAAATGTATGGATCTTGTTTCATCCCGAATTTACTTATCACGTCATGTTGTGTTTGATGAGAGTCAATTTCCATTTTTAAATTCTGCTCCTGTCACTATGCCATCTCTGTCACCTTCAAGTGCAGCTCAAGTCACCGATCAAATGATACCAGCAGTTCCTCCAATTGCATTGTCACCATCCACGACAAATACCGTGATGAATGATCCCTCTACTGCACCACCTTTCCACTCTCCATCAACAACACAAGGTCAGTCTCCAGAAATAAATCCACCAATAAGATCAGAAACACCACAGCACCGAATTCATCAAATGAGGACCAGGTCTATGAATAATATTCATAAACCAAAACAGCTTTTTACAGCCACCAAACATCCTCTTCCTTCACCAGCAGAACCAACATCCGTGTCTCAAGCCTTACAGAACCAAATATGGAGACAAGCTATGTCTGAGGAATTCACTGCCTTAGTCAAACATGGCACATGGGAACTTGTACCTCCAAGCAGTGACATTAAACCGATTGGATGCAAATGGGTGTTTCGCATCAAACGAAATTCTGATGGCAGTATCTCTCGCTACAAAGCGCGCCTCGTTGCAAAGGGATTTCATCAACAACATGGCTTAGACTACACTGAAACATTCAGCCCCGTGGTAAAATCAGTAACCATTCGAATTGTTTTATCTATTGCAGTTCACAACAGGTGGCAACTTCGTCAACTAGATGTTAACAATGCGTTTTTACATGGACAATTGCAAGAGAATGTCTTCATGGTCCAGCCTCCAGGCTTTATTGATTCTACATTGCCATCTCACATCTGCAGATTGAAGAAGTCACTCTATGGCTTAAAACAAGCCCCACGTGCCTGGTACAAGGAATTACAAACATCTCTTGCTCAGCTAGGCTTTCAGCAGTCAAAGTCCAATTGTTCTCTATTTATTTACTTACATGATGGGGTTACAATTTTCATGTTAGTCTACGTGGATGATCTTATAATCACTGGAAGTGATACTGCTGCTATATCAAAAATCATCAGCCATCTAAGCACTCGGTTCTCCTTGAAAGATCTTGGCTCACTACATTACTTCCTTGGCGTGGAAGTGTTCCCTATACAGCAAGGGCTATTCCTCTCACAGCAGAAATACATACGTGACCTGCTGCTACGCACCAAAATGGATGGTGCCAAGACTGTCAACACTCCCCTTGCCACTAAAGACTGCCTCAAGCTTGATGATGGCTCTCCACTGATTGACCCCTCAACATATCGACAAGTAATAGGTGCCCTTCAATACTTGTCTCTAACTCGTCCAGACATTTCATTTCCAGTCAATAAGCTAGCACAATTCATGCATCAACCTTCTGAGCAACACTGGACAGCTGCAAAACGTGTTTTGCGATACCTCAAAGGCACAATTCATCATGGAATCGCTCTCAAACGCACAAATAATCTCACACTTAAAGGATTCTCTGACGCGGACTGGGCTGGAGATAAAGACACAAGGGCCTCTACGTCTGCATATCTAATATTCCTGGGCAATTGTCCAATTTCATGGAGCACACGGAAGCAAAGGGCTGTTGCACGATCTTCTACTGAGGCAGAATACAGAGCACTAGCCTCTGCTACCTCTGAGCTTATTTGGATTCGTTCATTACTGCGTGAACTTTGCATCCCAGTAATCAAACCACCAAGCTTATTTTGTGACAATATTGGCGCCACTCAACTTAGTCTCAATCCTGTTCTGCACTCAAGAATGAAACACATAGCTATAGACCTACATTTTGTTCGTGATCTAGTGTCCAAAGGCCTGCTTCAAGTATCACATGTCAGCACTCATGATCAGCTAGCAGATCTTCTCACCAAGGCCTTATCTCATCAGAAGTTCAAGTCACTGTGTTCCAAGATAGGCTTATCAAGATGGAACGCCTATCTTGCGGGGGTGTATAAAGGAAATTCAGTAATCAACCATGTATACAACTCCAACACCTTCACAGATTATCCTTATCTCTTGGTTTAAGCTTTACCGCAATTTATGCTGTACAACTCTATGTAAACTACAACTCTTCAATCCTATAAATATAGGATTACAAGTCAATAAACAAGTGTGATTTCTGTGAATGCTGTAACTTCTTTACATACCACCGTGAGGACCTTGAATACAATTGTGGATACCAAATCCATCCTTATACACCTTATAAGTTCCTTTTATGTTCAATCCCGAGTAAGTTATAAACTTGTTATGGTCTTGTTTGTTAGAGAATAATATAAATTATATTTTAGAGTCTTATCTAATAGTTTTAGTTTTTAGGTAAGATGATTCTTTAACATAATATTAAAACTTTATTGACCCATCAGTCACGAGTTTGAATCTCACCATCTCATTCTATTTGATAAAAATCAAGCACAAAATAGTGTATATCTGTACAAGTTTCAAGCCCTACAGACTTTTATTTGAGAGAATATATTAGAAAATAATATAAATCATAAGATTTTAAGTGAGATAGTTTCTTGACATTGTCATGGCGCCGGAAAAAACCAGCCTCCCTCTAAATATCCCAACAGCATCAACAGTTGCATAGTTAATTTAGTTTTGCATTTTAAAAGTAATTTTAAAAAATAATCACCTCTAAAATAATCTAAAATAGAGAAACAACGGCGTTAGAAAATAGATCCACACGATCGGGACATGGAATTTCAAAGCCAAAAGGGAGGTATGTGTGTGCTTGTAATAGAAGCAGCAGTAAATTCTACGAATGCGGCTATCTTAATTCAATGCATTGGGGAGAGAAAACTTATTTTATTCGATGCAAGAAGCCAGCAATTTCGATGAGGTGCGATAGACGCGGCTGCATCAGGATGTTCTGGTGCTCTATCTGTTTTAAAAAATCATCTCTTTTTGCTTCTTTCACAGTGCAATGATCTCACATCCTCGCAACTTAGCCTCTGTTTCAGAGAAAACGTCGGGCCAATGGGTCCCACACGTTTATGGGCTCCCATTATTCTTATCTTACGATTTTCTTTCTACTCGTGGTTTTTTTTTCTTTTCTATCTTTTATCTGAAGCCAGTGGCTAGGATTTTCATTTCGAAGAAAGAGATGAACACCTGTGATTATTTCTCTTCTAAGTTATATCCCTCGAGTAATACTCTTTACTCGCTGTATGCATACTCGTATCACCTATTATTGACTAAAATATAAAAGCCAACAATAAAATTATTATTTTACCTCTAGAATCGAAAAAATTAACCCTCGGACCGGGGATATTTTGGACATTTTTAGTAGACATGTACAGTATTTCAAATTCTTTGCACAGTGAAATTACCATTTTACCCCTGAGAGCTGACAAAAAAACGTGGAACAAGGGGGTGTTTTCGGTTTTTCACATATTCGTGCATAGTGAAACTACGCAAATTCCCCCGGAAAACACAAAAATGAAGTCCTGGAGCTGGGGGTATTTTGGTACTTTCCCCCTAGTTTTTTCATGGTAATCCAAGGGTGTGTAAGTAATTTGTATTTTTTATTATTTCTTTGCGGAAATACTGCAAACACCTAGTGTTTCCCGCACACACGCCTTTCAAGTGGCGCGTGCGGTTGTGTTTCGCGATGGAAACTGCTCATCGGCCGTGTCACCTGGTGTGCCGCCATGTCCCTGCCTCCCGGTACGGTGCATGTCGTGTTATAGTGGTCGATGACGGTTTGGGGATTTTCTCCATTTTCTCTCTCCTACCGCCGGAAAATACATGTAAGTCCTTAATATTTGTGATTGTTCTATTGTAGCCCTTGTTCTTTTGATTTTGGTTTTATTCATGATCTCTTCAATGAAAGTTTTGATTTTTTTTTAATTATGCCCTTCAATTGAAACTGATTATATATGTTGGTTTTCATTTCAGTCCTTATTCTTTTGATTTTGATTTGTTTTTGGTTCCTTTAATTTTTTGGTATGCATATTTCAATTTTGTCCTCCAATTGGAATTGGTCATACATGCTACTTTTCATTTCAGTCCTTATTTTCTTAATTGTTTAACAAAATTACATTGCAATTTTTTTTATTAAATACCTTTATTTGTTTCTGTTTCAAGATTTTTATTTGTTTCAATTTTGTCATTCGATTATTTCAATGTGTTAAAATGTACATAAAGAATTATCTCCTTATTTCTCAAAAATATTTTAAAATTTGAAGTTTCTGAAATTTTTGAATTTTGAATAAAAGAAAGGTAGATTTTTTTATAAAAACAAAAGAAAGTACGTATGGAAGGGTGGCATATCCCAAATCAATTTTATATGAATTGAGTTTCTCTCATAGTGAATGACATCTTTAAGTTAGTTTAATAGATACCGAGAAAGTGTTCGAGATTTTTGTAGCTTCTAGTTTTAGTTGTGTTTTTTTATTAAAAAGAATATTAAAATATTTTTTAAGAACACATTATGCTACTAAACACACACCAAATCAATTCTTTAGAAATCTTTTATCAGTTATCATTGTTCGTGCATTATATGTGCAATGTTGTACGTAGGGTGCAGCCTGGTTATTTTTGTGGTAAATTTCAAATCTGGGACTATAATTAGTGTAATGAGATTATCAAGTTTATACAGAACTCGAGGGTGCGGATAAGAATCAAACATAGTGAAGACATATAAATAGAATTCTTCTTTAACTAATCCATTACACTTTCTTCGACCACTTCATCAGTTTATTTAGCTCACAATTCTTTAGAGCATCACCTTTTTCCTTCCTCTTATCCTTCTTAAGCTTGTCAGGTGAAAACATCTCCTGGTCTGATATTCAAGTTGTAGAGATTTTTATGGTGGCAACGGGGTCCATCAGCAAAAACGATGTGCTCGTGATAAAATGGAAGTGGTCAATAGCTTGAGTAGTTGGGGCAATAGCCAAAAGGTGACTACAATAACTTAAGAGATAGCTAAAAAGGATTTTAGTTTCCATGACTTTCTTTTTCCAATCTTTACAGGCTGCTAGGTGCCTACATATTTGCTAGCCTGCAATCAACAACAACAAAAGCACCCTTAGTCTATGAGTGTTTCATTGAGAGACTCTATAGCCTCGCCAGCTAAAATCCGGTACATTTTTTCTGTGGGATGAACAGCATCCCAGAATGCATATTTTGATGGATCAGCACATGTGGTCAAGCCTTTGCATGTGTCTCCATATTCTATAGTTCCTGATCCACAGCAACCTTTTGAAGTTTCCACCAATCCTGCCGAGTACAGAAAAAGATCATCAGTTCATCACCAACTAGCTACTTTTGTGTGTGTGTATATATACACATAGTAAATAAAAGTGAAACAGAAGATGTTTTTGGGATATTTACTGACCAAATTTTTGTGGGGCGTTGATTGCGTTTTGTATGACACCATAGCAATCAACATAAGCATCTTTAAGCCCTAATGTTTTCCTGAGAATGGCCAGTTTCTCTTTTATCTTAGCATTGAATGACCAGGCTGCTTGGTTATAGCTCTCGACGCAAGTATTCTGGCCCGCCAGGGTCTTGACCAGCGGCATGCATCCCAGAGGAGGGACCCCGACAACCACCACTCTTGTGGCTCCCAGTCTATTCATTTCCTGCAAACATATTGATGATCAACGCTACCTGTGCCAACTTACCAACATAAAATTGAATATAAATTGGTTCAGAAAGTAGATATGGATCAGTTGGCATTGCATTCAATGAGAAATGTAAATTGATGGTAATTAATGTTGGGTTGTTTCTGAGATGAATATTGTTTTTTAAAATATATGAAAAAAATCAATAAAATTTATTTATTTTTAAAAATTTAAATGTTAAAGAATAATATAAATTATATTCTGAATGGAACCTCACCTAAATGCTTAAGGTTTTAGATGAGGTGATTTCTTGATAGTAATATCATCACCAATATTTCAACTAGCAAAGGCATGTGAAATGATTTCGAGCAAATATCAAATTGAAGCGCACAAACTTGTCGAACTTGATTTCCTAGATCACCGAGGTTTACGAAATAGTAATAACTTGTTGAAGGAGAGAATAAGTACCTTAATGTCCTGGAACATCCTTGATGCCAAGAAATTCTGGTACTGTTCCACCGTGAATTGCTTGGGGCGAGTTGGTTCCAAGAAGTAGTTCTGGAGAAAGTCATTGGTGCCCATACTCAAAACAAAAATAGCATTTTTCACGATGTTTTGTGCCTTCTTTCCACCTACCAGCCGAGACAAATGGAGCTTATAGTGCTTCAAGTACTCTATCTGCTTGGAAACCGGCAACACTTGCTGTTGCAATTTGCAACCACCAAGGAGACAAAAAAATGAAAAAGTTAGCATCATAGTACAATTAATGACAAACATTTCAAGACTTCTGCTAGCTAGTATTCGCAAGATAATGTAGCTGAAAGAGAAGCAGAAGGTTTTTTTATGGGATTACTGAGAGATTGGCAGTAAGGTCATCATAACCAGAAGCAGCAGAAGCGAAACTAACACCATGAAGCAAATCTGCTGGCTTCAGATTAGGATCGAGAAAGGCTGGAATTATCTTCGTATAACCGAGTGCCTCAGCTGGGGGAAGAAGCATGAACTAGATATTAATCAGATGAAGGTGATGACATACAGATTTCTGCAGCGTAATGAGAAAAACTCACCTATGAAATCCGTGGCAAGTCTTCCATTGCTGAACCTTCCGGTGGGGTGGCGGTCAAAGAAGTCCTTCCCATACGGAGGAAAGTTGCCCTTCATGGTCGTTGGAAGGCGGTTGTTATTACCAGGATCAACACTCGAGTCTCCGAAGACAAGAACACATGTCACATTGTGTCTTGCTGCCAATTGCCTCAGTTGACGAATGTCCACAGCTCCTGAGAACAATGGCATCATCAGTGCCATTAATGCTAAAACCGTCACCATTGGGACTCCTGGATGCATTGGTGTTATCTCTTGTCTCGTAAATTTGTCAAGATTTTAAGAGAATTTGATCAGTGAAGGCAAGATTTGAACTCCTACACCTCCACTTAAATAGACTAACAAGAACCTTTTTGTTTTTGGGTTTTAAGACTAATTTAATTTTTCTTACTTCATTTTTTAAAATTATTTTGATGTATTATATATAAAAAATAATTAATACATTGTTTTAATTTAAAATATTTTAAAAAATAACAACTAACATGTTAATATAAAGTTTATAAGAAAGGAAGCCTAAAAATCATAACCGTTCTTGTACGACTTAAAATTGTGCACGCGGACTGGCTCTTTAAACTTTTAGCCGGTAGCCGTAGAGACAGTTGTCTTAAATATAATTTTGTTCGTTTTCGTATTTAAAAAAACAAAAAACAGTTATAAATAGGAGAATATAATAAAATAATATTAATCATAGGATCTCATTTAATATTTTCAATTTGTAGTTAAAGTGGTTTTTTATATGATATCAGAGTCTTGTTGACTCACTATTTATGAATTTAAATTTAATTATTCTTATTTTATTTTATAAAAATTAAGTATAAGATAGCATATGTAAGTTTTAAATTTAAATAGTTTTCACTTGATAGAATTTATTAGAAAATAATATTAATAATATTTTGAAATTTTAAATTTTAAATAAAATGATTTTTTAAGCATTCACATCTAATACGGTACACTTTCTCACACTCGGCCAGTCTGCAGTGAGCGTTAAGCCACATGGATGGAGCAGCGCCCAATGGTTGAGGGCATTGGGGCACCAATCAAATTCTTCTTGTTTTTAATTTTTCCTGTTTAGCTTTACACATGAGTTTATTTTTCTACGTACCAAGCTTTAACAATATAATATAACTCAGGCTATGCTAGGAATCCAATATATCTACAGCTTGTATTTCAATACAGTCAAACTTTACGGATATGTTTAAACAATCAACAAAGTAATTAATTATAAACTATCAAGCTCTATGTAAAACTAGTCATTTTTTTTATAAAAAAAACAAGCATTTTAATTTAAAAAATACAAGAAATGCTTACTTATAAATAATTCAATTTCACTCATTTATAAATACTCTCAAAAATCTATTAGAAATTAGAGAAAAATTACTATAAATTAGTCAAACACTTCGTATATTATTAGCTATTTATGTTATGCTCATGACATATAAATTTATAAGTAAAAAATCTATCGTAGCTTGAAGTTGCCATAACTGTATATAGCTACTTCATGCGGTCCGATTGTGCCGTCCACAGATGAAGGAAGAGGATATTCGTCGGCAATCTTGAGTTTTGATGTTGATATCCACAGCTAAGGATAATATCTTTTTTTCTTTTTCACGTTCTGGCTGACAGCTCCATTTAAAAGTTGGTTGAGCCTCAATAATTAATAAATAAATCAGTTGGGCTGCATCGCTTTGTCAAATGAAACGTCCCAAAAATATTATGAAAAGGGACTGATCATGTGTTAATAATAATAAATAAATAAATAATCTAAGGCAATAAATAATAATATCTTTGTCTTTGCTGGTGTTTGATATTGTGTTTTAAAAATATTTTAAAAATAAATAAATAAATTTTTTATAATTATTTTTTATTCTAAATTAATTTTTTAATATTTTTATATCATTTTAATATGCTGATATTAAAAATAATTTTTAAAAAATAAAAAAACTTTATTTTAATACATTTTTAAATTAAAATCATTTTCAAAATCAATCCCAACCTCGTTCCCAAACATTAACTGAATAAAGGCAAATTGAAAGGCAGATCAGTTAACAAATTAAATGGGGAAATTAGTTTTTTGTTTTGTTTTTAAAAACAATAAAGTATTTAATAAAAAAGAAGCATAATAGAGTTTTTTGTATTTTTGTTTTAAAAAAAATAGTAAAATGACTTAATCACACTTAAGAACTAAAAAACAATGTTAAGTCTTTTCACGTAAGAGTTTTATAATATTTTTATATTTTTTAGAGTGAAATTATGGATTTATTATTCAAATAAAAAACTAAGGCTGTAGTTTTAAAGGCATTTTTATATTTTTAGTAAGGTTTTTCTATTATTATCAATTTCAGTTTGAAAATTTGGTAACTTAATAAATATTAATATTATTTAAAAAAGTGGTTGACATTTGCTTTATACGCATAGAGAGCATGGACGGTGTGTGCGCCCTTGGGTGGCGGATGTATCAGTGTGCAGCGTCCAAAAACAATTAATTGATGTGCCATTCGATTCGTCAATGGCAAAGAAGCTCATGGGACAACACGAATGTTGAAAAACGTGGCAGTTAGGTGGTGATTGACTTCTTTTCCTTCCCGTCTTCTCTCTATTTAGGATTCAAATTAGATAAAATTTATTTTTATTTATTTAATTTGATTTATATTTTTATGATTACCGTTTTTAATTATTGTTTTTAATTTTTATCCTTCAAAATTATTTGATTTTTGTATTAATGCTTGGACCTCATTCTTTTAATTGTTGTTTTTATTTTTATTTTTTAAGTTAACCTCGAATTATTATTTTCCATTAAATTTTTATATTAAATTTGATGAGTATTTATTTTGTTATAAAGTTTTTTTTTCATTATAGAGGGATTTGCTTCTTCTTTTTTTTGTTTCTAATATTAGCCCGACTTAAATCTAGTCTTTTTATGTTTTTTTTACAATTGATTTTTATTTAATTTGTACTTGGACATAGGGTTATAGACTTGATTTTTTTTATGAAATTGTTTTTTTATTTAATCTTCATCATTTGATATTAAATTACTCACCTTTGAACTTCATGATTTTTTGGGGGTTAACCTGGGTGCGAATTAATCAAATTAACTTATATTGATTCATGTTTTCTCAATATTTTTTTATTGATTTAACTTTGATTTTTTTTTTAATTATTTTTTATCTCAATCTTATATCGCACATTACGGTTAGTCAAATTAGCTGAGATTGACATGAGGTTTTTTTATTTTTTTATTTTATTTTTTTTCAATATTATTGTTTGACATTATATTATTAAGTTTAGAATTTTATGATTTTTTCGGTCATTGTATTTCAAAAGTATTTTTTTTTAAAATAATTTTTATTTTAAATTAAAAATTTCAGGTGTTTTTATATCATTTTCATATATTAATATTAAAAATAATTTTTTTTTAAAATAAAAATATTATTTTAATATATTTTTAAACAAAAAATAATTAAATGTGTTGCTACTTTTTGTTATGAAAACGGCCCTCGATGGTGTCCACTCGTACACGATAGGCCTGCAAACAGATCAATGTCGTTGGTGATTTACTTCAATGCCAAGCTGTCACTGATGTTCGGTGCATTAAAGCTGACCTTAAAAAAAAACATCTACCACATTTATTGACCCAGCAGTCCAGCACCACCTCCAGGCTCCAGCTATTGTTTAACTCTTGGAATCTCAATTTCACTTTAAAGTATAGCTGTGAGTATTGACTTGGGGGTAAATTCAGGAGAGAAAAAAAGATATATAAGTAAACTATTTTTATTAAAATAATACTATTTTATTTTTAACTTTTAAATTTGTTTGAAAGTGTATATTTAGTTGTTTTAAAAAATTATTTTTAACATAAACATTAGAATAATATAAAAATACAAAAGGACAGATCATCAGTTTTCTTCGTGATATTTCGGTCCCCTTATAAAAAGGACTTGCAATTGATGGCAGGGTCATTATTGTAGATTCAGGTGCATGTGACCTCTATAATATGATCGATTTTATAAAGTTTTGAAAGGATGCTTCATTAATTCTTCCTGTACTGGTAGACAGTGGACACATACCTACTAGTGTTCGGCTCAGCTTCCAATCGACATCAACGGTCAGTAAAGCACCACGTCCACGAAATCAACCTTCGAATTGAAGGCTGTTTACGTCCACAAAATGAATATTCAAATTTAGGAATCAAGTCTTCCCGAATATTCAAATTCTCAATCATATTTCCAAAAACAATAAAAATGAAACCCTAAATACTTTGTAAGAACATATACATAACATTAAAAAAATTGACCTAACACCCACGATCAACCATATCAAAGAAGTACAATGAAACCGATTGGGGTCTGGTCCAGTGGTAAGTTGGGGGGCGCCCTCCTTCTTGGGACCGAGTTCGAGTCAAAGTGGGAGCTGAATGGTATCCCCCCTCTAGCACCCTGGTCGATCCCTGCTTGGTATCCCTGTCACCCCCGCGGTGTCTTACATGCTCATTTGGGCTTGCAGGATGTTCAAGTGAGCCCGGGGAATAGTCGAGGTACGCGCAAGCTGGCCCGGACACCCCGATCATCAAAAAAAGAAGAAGAAGAAGTACAATGAAAAATAAAATTTTGGATAAACTCTCGTCATCTAGAAAAAACTCATTGACACTAAAATCATATTTTTGTGTGGCTGTAATCGGTGTAAATAATAAATGTTTTTCTCTTCCATTGAAATTAACAAACTATATCCTTTCTCTATCAAGCTAGAGACTAGAAAATAAAATAAAATAAAAAATTGGGATCGGAATTTACTTTGTTTCTAATTTTTGAGAAATAAAGAGACCAAATATTTACAATCGAGAAAGTTTGGGGACTACAATAAACATTTCATCTCAACTTTGTTATACCCACTCATTCCTTTTGTATTTATCATTGACATCCTCTATCTTTTAATCTCACCTGTCCCTAAAAAATCAATCTAAATAGGCCTCTAATTTGGCAATCTGAAGGTAAAATTACAAAAACAATTACGAGTGAAAATGATTATGGTGCATGGAGAAACAATATTTCTCGAGTTTTATATAGTAAATCAAGGTAGTAAACAATGCTTACTAAACATGAGTACTAAGTGTAAAAAAAAAATAGAGAGAATTTTTAATTACAGATTGCCGACCCTATTCTAAAGCTATGACCGTTTTTATAGCCATGATATTTTCCAAGTTACATGGAAAAGTGGGTAGAATTATTTACATTGATAATCGGCAAGTGTTTTTAATGTTGATGAGTTATTATTGAAAATTAGGAGTTGTTTTTATTTATTTAATAAATATACTATTTTTCTTTCTAATAGGTCAAGGTTCCCAAACTATAATTGGGGAAGTCTCTTATATAAAAGGCCTTTTATTTTTTAATGGCATCATGGTTCTTGGTTTATCTATGTTTTTATCCACTCGAGCTTATTATACAGATGGATTTTATTGGTGTATTAATTTTTATAAAAGAAGGCCCTCATTTATCACATATCAATTCCTACAAATGAGTAACATGTGTTCCTTCGAATAGTGATTTTATTTTATTTTTTCTATATCATACCATAAAAAAAAATATCTCTATCTGTATAACTAAAAATCCTTTAATGTTCCCCGTGAATAGAAAGAATAGTATCATTTTTAAAATATATTTTTTATTTTTAACATTAGCATTTTAAAATGATATAAAATAGAAAACAAATTATATGTTTTTAAAATGATGGGCTGTTAAACAAACGGGCCTCTCTTTCCGAATTTGCCCCGCGTATAAAATCTTGTTTTGCTTTATTTTAATTAATTTTATAGGCTTGAGTTCAACAAGTATTCCGTTGTAGTCTAGTTGGTTAGGATACTCGGCTCTCACCCGAGCGACCCGGGTTCAAGTCCCGGCAACGGAAATAGTTTTCCTTTTTCGTTTCCTACTAGTTTTCTGCTGGAACCAGAATATGAAGAAACGACGACGAAGAAGAAGAAACGGAGAGAGCAGGAATGGGAGAGAACCTTTCAGCAATCCTAGACTCCGCCTCCGATTCTAAACACACGCTAGACGCCAACGATGATAGCGAGCCATTTATCCCACCACTTGTTAATCTCCTCATCTAATTTTATTAACAAATCGTGTTTTGTTTTTGTTTATGTTTAAATCGAAACGTTAGGGATTGAATTTCTCGAAGTAGTTCACAGCTCTTGTATTGTTAACGAAACTCCTCCAACAAAGCAATTTCCTCTTCTTTTGTTTATTATCGTTCTGGACCCATCTAAGCAAGTCCTTGCTCATCATGCTTCTGGTATATCCTCACCTTCCGAGTAGATGTTTTTAATGAATTTTGTACATTTTTGACTGTGATGGTGTAGTCTTTAATTGATTTCTTATACCTTTGGCCTTCTAAAATCTTTCATTATCCCTCCTTTTGCTTAAATTAACATTTATGTTGTTTATGTTGCAGAGCTCAAGAAGAACAAAGGCTTGATGAAAGATTGCCTGTCCACCATGCATCGATTATTCGAAGTTTCTGCTGGAGCCAGTGAGGATTTAGAACCTCCAGATGATTCTGCAGCAAAACTTATAGGTTACTGCTTCAGCATTTGCTAATTTGAGAAGAACAGATGCGTATACATTAACATTTATTTGCATAAGTTTATGGTTTATGATAATAATCACAATGAGTAAGCAAGCTGCATCAGAAAACAGAGAAAAAGGCTCAATGTGCAAATAATTGCACACAGATTCGTTTACTTAGACATCATACTGTGAAATTGCTGTGTGACATTGAGTGATAACCTTTGCATCATAATAGATGGAAATGGAAAGCTGTTTCCGACGTCGTATCACCTGTCAGTATTTTTATTTTGATAGTTGGTATAACCTACTGGTAAGAAGTAACATTGAAAGCTCTGGTTTAGGTCAACAATGACAGGAGCGCATTGGCAGAGGAAGTTGGAAATTTGGGCACCTGGAAAGGAGGCGCTGTGTACAGCAGCAACAATCCTCTCAACAATGACAGGAGCGCATGGATAAACGATGCAGGTAATCTGAACAAGTTCTTACCATGCAGGTACACTTATTTAAAAAGAATATATCTCTGTACGGTATTCCCTACTTTTGCAGTCAAATGAATCATTTGACTTGTCATATGATTTTCTTTTGGTTCTTCCCTAGAGTTCTTCCGTAACTTTTACCTTGTTTGAACACAATATTGGCACTTTCGAGCATTTATTTAGAAAGCAACCAGTTGGGTATCCCGCGCGTTGCGCCGGGTTTTTTATATGTAGCAAATTGATTATTTATGTGGTTCAAAGAATTTTTTAGTTGATAAATAGAGAATTGTAAATTTTAAATCATGCTATAATTTTTTTTATGTATTGAATTAGTTGATTATTGTTATAAGATTAAAAACTCAGATAGCAATTCAATTTCGAAAATTAAAAATGATAAGCGATAAAATTTATGAAAGATCAGCGAATTGTAATTTGAGTATTGCAAGACCATAATTGATTAATTGTTTAGTATGTATTGATTGTTTTGATGGTTATTTAATTGGTTGATGTAAATCTGTAATCAATAAAATGAATGAAAGATGATATTTTGTTGTCTTGAACTGAATGTTTTGATTGTTAAATATTTTTTAACAGTTATTAAGCATTTAACTGGTTGATACCAATATTATAATCGCTGAAATGTATTAAAGATAGATTATTTTTTGTTTGCATTGATTTAGTTGGTTGTTGACGTTATTTTATTGTCTTGGAGAATAATTTAGTCACAGTTTGGATTTGAATTGTGTGTTGATTTAATTAACTCATAGATTGTAAAATTGCAATGTTTTGATTATCTGGTGTGTTTTAATTGGATTGATAATTATATAATCAGGTGGTCGAAAAAAATGTAATAGATTATATTGATTAGAGATTTTTGTTTGCTGTAGTCTATCGGGAATTTGTTGGTGGTTAGTTTTGTTGTAATTGTGTGGCCGATCATCTAATTTTTGTTTATTCAGTTGTGTTTACTGGTTATGGAAATATTTTTTGTATCCATTTGTATGGTGAATTATTTGATTGTTTGGTGTGATATTTTTTTGGTGTAGTTTATTGATCAATTTGTGAATGTGTTTTAATCGGTTATTTGTAATTGTGTGGCCGATCATCTACTATTATATAACTATATTAAATGTATCTCAGAATACTTATATTAATTTTTTTATATTAAAAAAATCCTAGGTCATGTTTTCTTTTCCCTATATATATTCTTAGGCGAAAGATTAAAAATATATATATCAAAAATTAACACCATTACTTTTAAAAGAATAGAAATTATTAAATTATGAAGAGCATAAAAAATATTAACAAAAGAGTTACAAACAAAATAATTGTTATTATTATTATTATTGGTATTATTATTGTTATTATTATTATTGTTATTATTGTTATTGTTATTATTATTATTATTGAAATAATTGTTATTATTATTATTGTTGTTGTTGTTGTTGTTATTATTGTTGTTATTATTATTATTATTATTATTATTATTATTATTATTATTATTATTATTATTATTATTATTATTATTATTATTATTATTATTATTATTATTGTTATTGTGTTAAGTACACTTATATATACATGGACAAAAGTAGACATTATTCTAGAAATAAAAAAAAAATTGTGAATGTGTTTTAATCGGTTATTTGTAATTGTGTGGCAGATCATCTACTATTATATAACTATATTAAATGTATCTCAGAATACTTATATTAATTTTTTATATTAAAAAAATCCTAGGTCATGTTTTCTTTTCCCTATATATATTCTTAGGCGAAAGACTAAAAATATATATAAAAAAAATTAACACCATTACTGGCAAAACAATAGAAATTATTAAATTATGAAGAGCAAAAAAATATTAACAAAAGAGTTACTAACTAAAATAACTGTTATTATTATTATTGTTATTATTATTATTATTATTATTATTATTATTGTTATTATTGTTATTATTATTGTTATTATTATTATTGTTATTATTATTCTTATTATTGGTATTATTATTATTATTGTTATTATTATTATTATTGAAATAATTGTTATTATTATTATTATTATTATTATTATTATTATTATTATTGTTATTATTATTATTATTATTATTATTATTATTATTATTATTATTATTATTATAAAGCTGAATATAATTATATTATTTTTTTTATTATTATGAAAGACTAAAATTATTTTAGAAACTTTAACAAAAGGGAAAAAAAATATAATTGCCATCACTGCCAAAAGATTAAAAATTATTAAATTATACAGAGAAAAAAAAACATTAACAAAAGAGCAAGCAAGAAAAACAATTAAATTATTATTATTATTATTATTATTATTATTATTATTATTATTATTATTATTGTGTTAAGTACAAAATTAAAATTCGAAGACAATTTTTTTTATTTTATCCGATTTATCATCATATGATTATATTAGATGTATTTAAGAATACTGATATTAATTTTTTTTATTAAAAAAATTTTAGGTCATGTTTTCTTCGCCCTATATATATTCCTATGAGATAATATTCAACAAATATTAGAACATATAATTAATGAAAGACTAAAAATATTTTAGAAACTTTAACAAAAGGAAAAAAAATATCATTTCCATTACTGTCAAAACAATAAAAATTATTAAATTATACAAAGGAAAAAAAAACATCAACAAAAGAGGAAGCAAGAAAGACAATTAAATTATTATCATTATTATTATTATTATTATTATTATTATTATTATTATTATTATTATTATTATTATTATTATTATTATTATTGTGTTAAGTACAAAATTAAAATTCAAAGACATTTTTTATTTTATTTTATCCGATTTATCATTATATGATTATATTACATGTATTTAAGAATACTGATATTAATTTTTTTTATTCAAAAAAATCTAGGTCATGTTTTCTTCGCCCTATATATATTCCTATGAGATAATATTCAATAAATATTAGAACATATAATTAATGAAAGATTAAAATTATTTGAGAAACTTTAACAAAAGGAAAAAAAAAATCATTGCCATTATTGTCAAAACAACAAAAATTATTAAATTATACGAAGGAAAAAAAAACATTAACAAAAGAGGAAGCAAGAAAAATAGTTAAATTATTATTATTATTATATTATTATTATTATTATTATTATTATTATTATTATTATTATTATTGTGTTAAGTACAAAATTAAAATTCGAAGACAATTTTTATTTTATTTTATCCGATTTATCATTATATGATTATATTATTATTATTATTGGTATTATTATTGTTATTATTATTATTGTTATTATTATTGTTATTATTATTGTTATTATTGTTATTATTATTATTGTTATTATTATTATTATTGAAATAATTGTTGTTATTATTATTATTATTATTATTATTCTTATTATTATTGTTATTATTATTATTGTCATTATTATTATTATTATTGTGTTAAGTACACTTATATATACATGGACAAAAATTGACATTATTCTACAAATAAAAAAAATCAAATTTGTAAATTGTTTTAATCGGTTATTTGTAATTGTGTGGCCGATCATCTACTATTATATAACTATATTAAATGTATCTCATAATACTTATATTAATTTTTTATATTAAAAAAATCCTAAGTCATGTTTTCTTTTCTCTATATATATTCTTAGGCGAAAGACTAAAAATATATATATAAAAAATTAACACCATTACTGTCAAAACAATAGAAATTATTAAATTATGAAGAGCAAAAAAAAATAAAATTAACAAAAGAGTTACTAACAAAAATAATTGTTATTATTATCATTATTATTGTTATTATTATTATTGTTATTATTATTGTTATTATTATTATTATTGGTATTATTATTGTTATTATTATTATTATTATTATTATTATTATTATTATTATTATTATTATTATTATTATTATTATTATTATTATTATTATTATTATTATTATTATTATTATTATTATTGTGTTAAGTACACTTATATATACATGGACAAAAGTAGACATTATTCTACAAATAACTAAAATTATCATTATTATTGTGTAAATAGTTAAATCATAAAAATCATTCAACCCAAAGAAAAAAAAGAAGCAAAAAACAAAACAAATGAACAAAGAGAAAAAATTAGCAATATTAATAAAAAAGCAATTCAAATAATTAAATTTCCATGGAAAATTATTAAAAAAAGAAAAATATTTGTATAAAAAACAATAAAAAAATCAATTGATAAAAAATAACAATAAACGTTAAAAAAAAGAATTAACAGAATATATTAAAAAAAATGACATATATTAAATTAATTCAAATTGAAGGATAAAATTAAACAAAATAAAATTTGGAGGACCAAAAATAAATAATGCAAACTGCGGGAGGGACTGAAATAAGAAAATCTGAAGAAGAGGGACTGAAATCAAACTTTGTATATATTACCAATTTCAATTGGAGGACCAAATCACATAAATCAAAACTTCCGTACCGGAATAATTGAAGGAATAAAAAACTAATACAAAATCAAAAGTATAAGGACTTAAATAAAACTTTCTTAAATAATCAGTTTTAATTGAAGGGCACAATTGAAAACAATAAAACTTGAATTTGAATAAATCAGTAATAACAACGAAATCAAAACTTCAGGGACCAAACTAAACTTTACATAAACATCAGGGATCGGAGCTGACTTTTGGGGCGGCAGGAGAGAGAACAGCGACGTCCGTGAGAAAACCGTCCGGCGCCGCTTAACCGGACTTCTACGACGGGAACGCGCCGCGACGGAAGAGAGAGGACATCCCGGCGCATCTTGTTGGACGGCGGACGTGAATTTTTGACGGCATAACGACACCGCACGCGCCGCCAACGTGGCGCGTAAGCGGGGAACCTCGCTGGCGCGGGGCGGACACGCGCCAGCCGTCCGCGTATAAATATAATAAAATAATTGGTCAATTACCGATACGCCCCTGTCCCCACCCATAATTACAAAAAAACCTGATGGGAAATGACGTCCCTGCCCCCGGCTTCTGTTAGCAATTTTGTCGTTTTCCGTGCCCATTTTCGTCAACGCACTGTGGCAAAAAAGCGAGAAAACCCGAGAGAGCCCCTGCAACTGTGCACTATTTTGTCTTTTTCGGGGGTTTTAATCGGTAATGCACTGTTCACATCAGGAAAAGACAAAAAAAAATGGGGTGGACGAACTCGCGCGACGCACTGGCGACATTGCTCGCGTCCACAGTTAAAACAGAGAGGATGAACAGTAATGAATAGTGTTTTTCGTATTGTTTTAGATATTTGTTAATGGAAGTTCTTAGGAAAGGAGGGCGAGTTGTTGCCGCAATAGCTGCGGCTACCACACCAAACAAATCGATTAAATCATCAATCATGTGATTCATTAATGGCTAAATAATGAAAAGAGTGGCGTAGAAGAAGCAATTTCCCATGCATGATATTCAATAATTTCGCCATCAATCTATTGGAACCTTGTACTGGTGGATAGCTAAGGGGGTTGATGAGGGCTGGCTTGATGGCGAATAGTTCAGCTCAGCAGATTCACAAACAATAAAAAAATCTAAAATATTAAAGAGCTTTTATTTAAAAAAGAAAAAAGAAAAGACGTAAGCAATATCAGTCATAGTTGTTAATTCCGTACCGTTCCATTAAGAAAACCGAGACAAAACGGCGTCGTTTTCATCTCGGTTTTAATTCCGGTCCGTTCCGGAAATTCCGGCCGGAACGCCTCGGAATCATTCCGAGCATTCCGTTTCGGCCAAAAAATTCTACTCAAGAATTTTAATTATTTTTATCAAATTAATATTTTAATTTATTTTATTTATACATAAATTTCACTAAGCCTAA
The DNA here is from genome assembly GCA_009078335.1 of Salix brachista. NCBI lineage: Eukaryota > Viridiplantae > Streptophyta > Magnoliopsida > Malpighiales > Salicaceae > Salix > Salix brachista. Next base: position 2,845,184 of record CM018575.1, read on the forward strand.
GAACAAACCCGGTGAACTGAGCCTAAGAATAGACCCGGTGAGCATGTTATCTAGTGACTTCTTGATTTATATTTATAGAGAAAACTCTTTGGCTGAAATCCTTTTTGGCCGATGTGGGATACATTTGAAACTTTAAACCTGCAGACTCTAAGACTATCCCACAATCTAGCGATGTGGGATAGAATTGATTTGTCCAGCTGGACAAATCAATCCAGTGATTTGTCCGCTGGACAAATCAAACAATCAATTGTTTGTATTAGTTTGTAACTTTAACGTTACAGGCTTACAGCTTGTAGCTTTTATATATATATATATATATATATATAAAATTAAAAATTAAAAATATATATATTATAAAAAAATGTTGTGTTAACTTTGATTTTATAAAAAATAAAAATTATATTTTGTTTTTTTGTTTTTTAATTTTTTTCATATATATATATATATATATATATATCAACAGTACGACACCGAAAACGGCACGCCGGAACACTCCGAAACCGGAACGTTCCGTTCCAGTCGAAAAACCAGAACGACGACCGGAACAGTATTGACAACTTTGATATCAGTCACTACAGCCTCACCACTCCCTCGCCTAAATCATCGATCAATGATCAGCCCCCTCATCCTTCACCCACACATATCTCCTAGCCACCCTCCCTCCTCTAATCATCACAAACAGAACCATCTTGTTGTTGCTGGGAGAAACAACAATACACAAAATTCTTTCTTTGTGTGAATCTATAGAAAATTATAAAATAAACCAAATATATATACGGAAACTATATATCTAAACACCACACATGGAAAATCTTCTCATTGTGAGAAAGAAAAACCACGGGACCATAGTCCATTCTCATTATGAGAAGGAAAAACCATAGGACCATAGCCCACTCAAACACTTCTACTATCAACAATAATAAGAATACATTAGTTTTTTCTAGTCTCAATTAGAAACATACAATTAATAACTATCTTAAAAAAAAAAATATTTTTTTGGTACAAATCAACTTCTACAAGAATTCAAGAAATATTTCACCAAAAATAAAGACTACTATTCACCGGCTAAAAACAAATATAAAGTGCTTAGAATCCAATCTCCACAATTATAATGAAGAGTCATGTGTCATGAATATCCCTGCAAAATTTTAACTCAATTGGGCCATAAATGTTTATTGGTCAGAGCAATTGATCAAGATTTGACAGAAAAAATCTAGAAATTCTATTTTTTTTCTCTCTCTCTATTTCTACGACAACTCACTTTCTTTTCCTCGTTTTTCTAATTTTTCTATTCTTCTTTGCAGCAACAAAGAATAAGGTTATTAAACCCTACTCTCTTAAAATAAATATTTTCATATAGACTAGATCTATAAATGTTTGGATCATCCTCTATTTAGAAGGGAAATTACCCAACACATCTTGCCCCGAACCAATAGCTAAGGCAATCCATAGGAGATTTAAAATAATTCTCCCTAATGATAATTTTGTCCTTATTTATTTGACCATTGATTAGCTGAAGGCACCCTCTCTCTCTCTCTCGGAAACAAATTTCTATATAGCAAAAGGTCCTCGGTTTGGAAGGATATTCGATCTTGAATTGAGGCATTCGCGGACCATCTCGAGTCCTCTGTTGTTCTTTGGATGAATGAATATCCAAAGCAAAGGCATTGCAAAAACTAACTCCTATATATATGATGAATGTTATTCTGTGAAAGAGTTATCTCAAAATCTCCGAACATTCACTATAGATTTTAAACCTCAAAATATTAGAGCCCAAAACATCTACCACAAGGAGAAAAACTAAGAATAAAGAAACCAAAAATAAGGAAAATAAAAAAATAATAAATCCAATTATGTATGCATACTGCAATATCTCCTCTTCTCTCCATGTCTTCTTCCCCTTTTCACACCAATTGAGCCCATTTTCTCCATAGCTACTGAAAATGCTTGGAAGAATTTTTGCTTATCCTTTCCCAATTGCTGGACCAAGGGCTTGGTTCTCGGGTCTAAAACTAGAGCTTGGTCCGAGGCCAACAATCCCAGTTTAGCCTCTAAATTTCCATAATAAGCATGATCAAACATGAATGGAGTGGTAACATCAAATGGTGCAATGATGTCTGAATTCCCACCGAACTGCGGGCAGGACATTTGAAGAGCTTTTAGTAGCCTTGGATCCATGTCAGGATCAGGCTGTTTAGTGCCGCGGTAATTGTAGAGTCTGCCAACAAATTGCTTGCAATGAGCAAATCCAAATGTATGAGCACCAGAAAGAACAACTAGGTCCTCAAGTGTTAGTCCCTTAGAGTTGAAGAGTTTTAGCAGTAGATCAATGGTGAAATTTGCACGAGGGATGTTGTACTGAACCCTAGACGCCATTGATATTTTCCCATCCCACCTCCCTTTCTTCACCTGGTAATAAGGACCTCCTGCCTGAGCCACATAAACATAACAGATGAACCCTTGATCATTAGATAACGATGCTATTGGACACAAAAAAAACTTCTTTAGTTGATGATGACAATGTTGTTTTAATAATTAGTAATTGAAAGAATCTCTTCATGTAAGAATAAAAGTTAAGAGATCTTTTATCCGGATGTGAAATCAAATAAGCTTGAAACATGACATCGATGTTCTTGTCCTCTTGTATGGGCATTTGGTATTTTTCAATGAATTAAATAAAGTCATGAGACTCGATTGTCCCTATTATTTTACATGCCAAAATTAATCATTTTTCTTGTCTCTCATGCTGACCTGATTTAACCAACCCAGAAGACTGGAAATTTCTCAATGTAGTTTTGGTTAGGACAAATTACAGGCACAGTGGCTTGAGCTGTTCTAAGCAGAGCTGTGGTTCAAATGACAAAAAGATAAAATAGAAATATGAATGTTCTCCTTTTGTAACAGTGTGTTAACTGTAGAGGGAGTGTTTTCAGAAATATGATAGCGGTTGTTTTTTAATTTAAAAATATTAAAAAAAACAGAACTTTTTATGATATTATGAATCAATCTAAAAACATAAAAAAATAATTTGAAACATAATTTTTTTTATAAATATTTTTGAAATACAAAAACAAACATTATGAGTTTTCATGTTTTTGTCCTAAAAAATGAGCAAACTACTTTTTTCTCCACTTTTCTACAGAGGAAGCATTATGTAGCAAATATATTTACACCAAACAAAAGAGGGAAATTAAACTGTTTTTTTTTAAAAAACTTATTTCTAAGCAGACTGTGTAATAACATCATATCACCTTGCAATATGACCATAGAACAAGGAAACTCAAGCTTTTAACATGGAGATACATTTAGTGTGGAGAAATATATACAAGAGCACAAAACAGAAATGACAAGACATGATGAGTATGATATTGCAGGGAGGAGGAAAATGAGGCACATACAAGGTGGACAAAATCTCTGGCTGCCACTGCAAGAATATCTGCACAAGAAACAATACCAGGGCACTTTCTCTCCACCAATTCCTTGGCCATGTTTATTGTCTGAAATGCCTCCACCCTCAGGTCCTTATTGTCCTCTGCATCCTTCTCCGCCAACTCTTTACTTCCAGGATTTGTTGATATCAATATCGACGCATCACAGCCCTTCAATATAAGTTAGATGGCAATTTATCAATTATAATGATTAGCAAGATGATCTGCTAGAACGAACAAGGGTGGCAGTTTATGCTGCAAGAAATGCAGCACGATAAAAAGCTAAAACATAGAGCATGCATGGCAAGGATAACAGAGAATGTGGAGTCGAGATTACTTCTACGAAGCAGTCGTGAAAGAATAGGCGAATGGTGGCCGGCCCTGAAACTGGTGCTTCTTTGAACTGCTGGGAAGTGACTGAACCAACAATTTGCTCGAGTTGAGGGCACTTTTTTGCATAGTAATCAACAGATAATTGGCGTGGAGGCCGCGTGTTCTTGGTGGCTTTGGCTGCACAATTTGAAGCTCTTACAGCAAGCAAGAAAATAAGCAAGAAAGTGCAAACAGAAGAAGAAGAAGAAGGAGCGGGCATGATTATTGTGTACACACGAAGAAAATAGTTGAAGAAATACACACAAACAAGTCAAGGCTCAGTTGTGAAAGTTTGTTGAGGGGCACGGATTGCCATGTAAGAAAAAAGGGGGAGAGAATCAAGACCCGTGAAGCCTCGGAGGAAAAATTAATTATGCATAAAGCTAGAGAGAGGGAGGCATAAAAAATTCTGCAGCCTATTAGCTTTCCTTTCCAGTTGTGTTTTAAGTGGAGGGGAAGCTTTTTCGTGTGAGAGCAGTAAAAGCTGAGGGACCATCAATATTATTACTCTCTGCTGTGGAAAGGTGTTTTACTTGGTACCCACCAGATTTATGGGACCTGAAAAAGAGAAGTAAAAGCAAGCGTGGATTTATTATTAATATTAACATATTAGAATATCATGAAAATACATTTTGTTTTTTATATATATATAAAAAAAACATTTAGAAGCCGAAAACAAACAGCTCAGGGACGCCCATGACACTGTGTCAAAAAGTTATTTAATTCCCTAGTGGGAGCCCACTTTGATTGTTTCGTTAATTTTGTGACCTTTTGCTTGTGACATGTGGAAGCAGACCGTGATATCTGTGGGCTGGAATAGCTGGTCTTGTATTTGGTTTAACGGGTTTTGATTATGTTTTAAAAATATTTAAAATAAATAAATAAATATTTTATTTTTTATTTTTTTGGTATTTTTATATCATTTTTATTTGTTGATATTAAAAATGATTTTTAAAAAATAAAAAATATAATTTTAATGTATTGATTGATTGATAAAAAACAATATCAATCACACTTGTGATTACGGTTAATGTGTGTGTGTGTTTTATAGTGTAATAAATAAAATATTAAAATCCTGTCTATGCCAACAAATTGCAATTAATGGCATATAATTCAGGGGGTTTTCGGCGATTCAGAAGTTTTTAGAAAGAAAAAAAATATTATTTTAAATATTAATATATTAAAGATATATAAAAACATTAATTCAAATTTTATTTAAAAAAAAAAACATAACAAAACAAACAAAGTCTGATCATTTTCTGTACAGTAAGTTTTATTTGCAAATTTTTTAATGTTTGCTTGTTGTCTTTGAATTTAGCAGTCCTACGGGCTGTTTGGCATTGCGATTGGAAAGTGCTTATGAAAAAATTTGAATTTTTTATTTTTTATTTTTTATTTTAAATTTAAAAAAATTAGTGTTTTTAGATTATTTTGATGTGCTGATGTCAAAAATGATTTTAAAAAAATAAAAAAACATCATTTTGATGCATTTCTAAACGAAAAATATTTTAAAAAATAACCGCAATCGCACTTCCAAACAGGCACGTAGTAGGTCACAAAACAGCCATGACGTTTGTCTCTCTTCCTTTCTCTAATTATAGGCAAATTAAAATTTAATTTTATCATATACAAATTATCAAGTCATATTTTTTTTATTGAACCTTGTTTTTCATATCATGATAAATCTTTTTTTTAAAAGAAATGGTTCTCATAACAAAATCATATTTTTGTCAAAAAACATATAAAAAAAATAAATGAAGAAAGAAATAGAATTTTAATTGAAAATACATACCCCCCCCCCCCCTTTATTCAAATGATTTAGGTTTTTATGAATATTTATTTTAATAAATTTCAGTTTTGTATTAAAAAGAAGCGCAGTTGATAATAAAAAAGATATGTTTTTTTCTTAATATATTAGCAAGAAAACGAGAATTCATTTGATAGAATATATTTCCTTTACAGATTTTAAATTGTTTTTTTTTAAAACAATATCCATTTCCATAACTATAACGTAGCTAAAACAAAACTTGATCTTAAAAACTATTCGCAGCATCACAAAGGGAAAAAGAATTCAAACTAGATGGATTATTTTTAACTCATAATTTTTGTCAATTGGAAAAAGCCAATCCTGCAGCTTTGTTTGCATACACTTTTACAAGCCTGCCACGCTTTTGTTTTCTTACAATAATAATAATAAAACCCTAAGAGAGCTTTGAGGTCAAACTGAACTGTTGTCCTCTCCTCACAGCGGGCTTGATGCATGCTAAGATGATGAGATGGTCCACTGCGACTTCACCCAAAACAGTGGTGAGAAAACAAGGAATCATGTGTTCTTATTGTACAAGACAATGGCGACTTGTTGGATTCTCTGACATTTTAACATGGAATAGTCAATTTGTCACCAAGAACTAGAAGGGTTGCGAGAAAACCTAATGAAAATTATAATGTAATATATTTTATGTTTCCGGGCGGAGATTATTATTATGGGGAGAAGGACAGGATTCGAATCCTTCCCATTTACAGGATAAAACCCACATCTCTAGAGGCTCAGATTCTGCATCGGAGCTGCAGAAGTTGTTGGACTGATACTTTATAAGGATCGGGAACTCGTTCGTTTGGGGCTTGAGGATCGTGTCTTCCGAGCTTCAATGCAGCTTCCATTTTCCAGGCAGGCACTGTAAATTTCACACCCGCACCTGGCCATGGATGCAGCAGGGGACCCGGTCCTGGACCACAAAAATTCAAGCTGCTGCTTCTTGGTATAGATGAGGGAAGCAGATGTGTATATAATCAGTAACCTGAAATGGACTGACAGGAAACCAGCCAGAGAATAAAGGACTGGCAGGGCGCATCGAGCACATTGACATTTTTCTTATATTAATCCAAGTGGGTGGGATTAGGGAAGGACGCCAGATACGCACCTATCAGCATTTTAATGTTATTTTGTTTCTAGTGGGTCAAATACGATCATAGGGCAGCTACTAGCATGTGTGTGATCGAGTCATGCAATAAGATAAACTGAATGGATCATCAACACATGTTATTAGTTTTTTTTTTTAGCTTTAATCTAAAGATTGGACTGGTTTGGATTATAAAAAAATAACAAATAAATAAAAAATTGGATTGGCCAAGCCAAAAAAATCCAGCTTAAAACCAATTTGAGGGCCAAAATCCAGCTTAAAACCAATTTGAGCTGGCCCTCTTGAACCGATAGATGTTTGTTTCGTTCTGTTTCGGCCAAAATGTTCGTACAGTTAAAAAACAAAACAAAATAGTGTTGTTTTTATCTCGATTGAAATTCCGGTCTGTTCTTGATTTTTTGGCCGAATACCGGCCGAAACGTTCCGCCCGTTCCGTTTAAGCCAAATAGTGTTTTTTTAAATAATAAATAATTTTACAATATCAATCATATCTTTTAATCCGACCATTAGATTGAGATGGAATTTTATGAGGAGTCTCTTGATATATTTATATATATTATGTTAAATTTTTAGAGAAATCAGAAAATGTAATGACCTTTCGAGATTGATGATGATATTATCGTATTATTATACATGTTCATAATTTTGTTCAAAAAAATCATTTTATTGTGTTTTTTTAATTAAATTGCACAATTCTAAATAATTTTATTTTTGGATTTGAACTATATATTTTTTTTAATTAATATATTTAATTTTATACACATACACACACACACATAAACAGTACAACCCCAAAACGGTACGTCGAAACGCTCCGAAACCAAAACATTCCATTCCAATTAAAAAATAAAATATCAACCGAAACAGTATTGACAACTTTGCTTGAACCACAGTGACTCAAGTTTTGCCCTAGACCATGTTGTAAAAACTATGGAAAAAAGAGAAAAAGATTGAGAGTATGAGAAAAATAAAATAAAATTCAAGACCTATCAACGATATTAAAATTGTTAACTATTATAATGATACTATTTACTCCTTTTGCACCATTAATAAAAAAAATAAAAGGCATGCTTTTATTGTGCACCACCTCTCAAAAAAACTATTCATTGCAATGATATTTTTCCTTTTGTCTTTTTTATCTATGTTTTTTTTCTAAATCTATGATTCAACATTTAGTTTATTAGATATCGAGATTCATGATTTGTGAAAGTTTACTTTTTAGTTGGCCATATTAATCTTATGATCAATATCATAAGTTTGACAAGTTAACCCGATTAAATTGAGTTATTTAATAAATATATTTTTTTTAAATTTTATCTTTCAATATTGGATTAATTAGGAATTAGACTTCAAGACTTATTTTGATTTGTTTTCTATTATGTTATTCTGGTTTTATGATCCAAATCACAAATTTTGACTTGGGTTGACCCTCATAAACCATAATCCCATCTTTGACCTATGTTGTGCTGTAAAACTATGGGAAAAAAAAGACAAGGACAAGAAGGACATATAAAATAAAATTTATAACTTCCTAAAAATTACAGAAATATTTACATCAAATTAGTCACTCATACGATTCATTTAAAAAAAAAAACAATACAGAGATTATAAGAAAAGAGAAAATAAAATTCAAGACCTATAAAAAAATATTAACTAATATAATGATATTGTTTACTCCTTTTGCACCAATAACAAAAACAATAAGTAAAAGAGGTGGTGTTTTTATTGGGCACCAATTTGTTTTTATCATTTTCAAAAAAATTAATTAACCCATGATATAATGTAATTTTTTTGAAGTACAGTGAATAAGTAAAAACATTAAAGTATAGATTTTTCTTCTTCTAGTTATCTCTAATAATATTTTTCTTATATTGAGACCAATAGAAACTTAACACATATGATTAAAAAATAATGGAAATTTAGATTACAATTGGATTGGAGGAAATGAACGAAGCTCTAAATATCCCATTGCCTTAATTAGAAGCGTAAAGAGGTGTCTTTGTGATTTGACCACTTGTTTTTACTTCTCATTGCTCAGATTATCTGAGCCTAATGAAGGCCAATAAGTTAAACGATGCGTTTAGTTCTGAACACGCTCCAAAATCATTTGCAAGGTAGCCGATCTACATCCTTCTCTCCCTCGACTCCACGACCCCACGACCCTAACTCCCTTGGCTACGCGTCACAACTGCTCGATAAAATTCCTCAAAGATCCAGTGAAAGCAAACCGAGTTTTCTTCGATATACAACTTCCCTCAACACTTTACCAGATTGCTCAATTGCGAAGCTAAGAGTCTTAATTATGCAGCGCATATCATCAAGGCTCACGAGAACCTCTTCATTATCAACACTCTTGACCCAAACAGTAAAACGCAGTTCCATTACCCATTCTTTGAAGAACGCAAATCTCCAAAAGCAACAAGAACCCGCCATACCTGGCTATTTTGTCAAATGGGGCTCGCTTGGTTTTATTAGAACATCAAGGTTTGCAACTGGGTTCACTCCATTAGAGCCAAAACCGTTGGATTCAATCATGGATATTGAACGGGCCAAGACTAAATCTCCTGAGGATCTCGCCTCCATTTGGGACGATGTAATGTACCAGAATTGTTTGTTTTCATTTATTTGTTTTTGATTAGTGCTATAGATTGGCTTACTTGATTGGAAACTGCCTGCTTCAAGATTAGATTGGTATAAACTGAGCTAAACTTGAGTTTCTTGTTGTTGGTTTTGTTTTCTTCATACATATTAATGGAGTGTTGAGTTTGCTATTGAATCATTAACTGAGCAAAAAACTATAGAAATTCTTTAAGTAAGGGGTGTAAACTCACACAGTACATATCATTACCGTGGTCACATAAATGAACTATGTAGTCCATATTGTTACCTGGTTTGACTACTATAAAATACAAAGCTCATGTAAAAGTAAAGAAAGGAGATTTCTTTTTATGAAGACAAATGTTTTGGAATATGATAATCATTTATTATTCTATTGATTTTGAAACACTCTAGTACTACTTAAAGAACCCATAAATTAGCTTATGAGCTAAATATTGTAATTCTTTTCGTATAAGTTCAAACACTTTCATAAAAGGAGATTATAATTGAATCGCATTAGTAACTAGATATCTCTAAATGTGCAGTCCGGCATCTTTGATTAAGAGAATTTTTTAAATACCTGCTATGCCTTCATTTGGGATGATTATTCTTAACCATTATGTTTGCATATTTGAGAAGGAACTCAATTAGTGATAGTGTATTATTAATGGGTAGAGTTTCTGGGTGGTTTTTATTGTGGATATTACTTATGGGTGGAGTTTGTCCTTGTCAGTATCATTTGGGAAGAGGGCATATCGGGGCATCCATGAAAGCCAAGCTTTATCAGTTGTTGGTGCTAAGAGCTGCAGATTGGTAATTCGACCATATGATGTTTTGTGTTGGACATATATGTTTTCCTTCCTTATTTTTACTTGCCGTACTTCTTTTCTTCAGCAAATATTTTGTCGTTCCTTTGTGGAGAGGAAGTGGTTATACAACAATGTTTGCTCAAGGTTAGGTTTCTGTACTTTGATGACTTGCTTTGACTGACATTTTCTACTAGTTAATTCTTAGGGCTTACCTTGTCTAAAAGTTATTTTGTTCATTGTAATCAAATTCCGTAGTATTGTTAACCCTATTTGAGTGGGATATATTAAATATCTATTTTTTCTAATCTTTTCATGATATTGTATGCTAATACTCAAGTTTTTCTTAGGAATTAGATTGGTATGGCACAATCATGTGTTATCTACTTAAGTTCGTATTAAGAATGACCATCGCTGAATTGATAACAATGCTGATTTTAGCCTTTTGGTTATCATGATTTTTTTATTTCATGCGTAATGTCTACAGTAGAAGAGAATAGTGTTTATGGTCCTTATGAGTTATGATCTTAGTGATTATCTGTTCATTGCATTGAGTGACCACCATTTTATAATAATGCTTTTTAGCATTAATAAGTGACATTGAGTGCTGACAGCACTATTCCGTTCAATATTGCAATCCCAAATCCTCCTTTCACTATACCTCATTGTCTAAAAGGTAGATGAAAACCTGATCTGGACCTTGTTATGCTTACTCATTTCCTCACTTCTCCATCCACATTTTGTTTCACAGTGCAGACGCCACATATTATTTTCACTGGTCTTGAGGACTACAAATCAAGAGGAACTCAGGCGTCCCCCTACTTAACTGTCAAATACTACACTGACTTTGCAGAAAGCAAAGATTTGGTTCTTATCCGAGGAGATATTGTTTTCACCAGCAAGCTTACTGATGAAGAGGCAGAGTGGCTTGTAGAGACTGCACAATCTTTTTACTTAAACGATGCGAGGTACAAGCTTGTTGAACAGTTCAACAAGCAAACACGAGATTTTGAGTTCAAGGATGTTTTGCGCTCACTGAACATGCCCATAATGTGATTTTGTGAAAGAAAATTGACCAACTAGAAGCATAGATGTCACAGGCAAAGATTTAATGCAAGACTTAAAAACTGATGCAGCAAGATCTATGGAATCAAGCAAATGAAGGAATGGCCTTATGCACGTCATTTTCTGCCGAGATAAATTGCTCCAGTCGAACCATTTTCCTGTTTGAATAATGGCTTCTTGCATACCTCCAATAACTATTGTGATAAACTGTCCTGGTAGAGGAATTGTTTTTGGAAGTTCCAAAAAATTTGTGAAACAAGGTATACAGCAATAAATTTTGTGTATGCATTGTTATTCTGTTTACTGTGCAGAGCGATTTCAATTTCATGTTTTTTTGCCGTCCTTGAGAATGAGAAGATAGAAATAGATAAAAAAAAGAAGAAGCAAGTCAAACCACTGGTGAAATGTTGAAAAGGAGAAGGATTGGGTTGTGCGGAGGTCTACAGATTTCAAACCAGGTTTTGGTTGGGTATAAGTTACTTCAAGCTCAACCCGGTCTAGAGACAGGGTTGTCGGGTCACCAAATTGACCTAGCAAGCTTGATTGAGATTAATTACATTTTCAAAAGGTTTCCCATAACGTTGCATGGCCCCCGGACTTAGTTTATTTCTACCCCTATGTTTATCATTTGATCAATTAGCTCTCTTTTTTATTTATTTATTTATTCAAAGAAACCAATAGCTTGTTAGCTCAAAGGTCTTTAATACCTATGGTATATCAATTTTGATAATAACAAAAATTTAATAAAGTTAACATGGATGTTTGAAACAATACTAAGTTAAATTGGCAATAAATAAAAATAAAAAGTAATGGTTCAATCATAAAATTCTTAGAGATTTTATTTTTAAAAAAAATCATCTGATATATCTTTCTAGTTTAAATGTTGATATGAACCCTACAAAAATTCTAATAATAGATCATAAATAAATGAATCTAGTGCTTGAAGATTTTACGAATTTATAGTTAATATCGATACTTGATGAGAGATTTGATACTACTAACCAAAACATAAACAACACAAGAAAAATGATAATTAAGAAAACACACTAAAACTTTTAAATTAGAGGATTTTATAGAAAATCTAATTCATAAATTTATTATGAATATTTATTTTTAAGTAGTTTGTTTTTCTAAGAGGTTTATGACTCTTTAAATAAATTAAAAAATCAACCTATACAAACTAGGAAATCTAAAAATAGAGAAAAAAACAATAAAAGTCCTAAAAAAATAAGAAAAGTAAAATAGTTAGGATATTATTTAGTTTCCTAAAATAAAGAGGAAAAAATTAAAATAATTAAGGGAAATAATTTTCCTTGAAAAGCTCTTGCACCAATCTTCTTCGGTTGATAAAAACCCATCCTCAAGTTTAAATTACTCATATGTTGATATTGTAGATATTCAATTATGATTTTTCAATATTTGTTTTTTTTGGATCATAACAATTTTAAATATTAATTTAAGTACATTCATCTTAAAAATGTATAAAAAATTAAAAATAACAAATCATTCCACTTACTTTGACTTATAGAATAATAAATTTCAAACCTCAAACATGTTTCATTAATTGACATTGCGTTTCAAAAACGTTATTGAAAAAAATTATTTTATTTTTATTTTTATTTTAAATTAAATTATTTTGGTGTTTTTAGATAATATTTGATATTAGATCATTTTGATATGTTGATATCAAAATGATTTTTAAAAATTAAAAAATATCATTTTAATACATTTCTGAACGAAAAGCACTTTGAGAAGCAACACCAACTACACTCTCAAACATGCCCTCTTGAATACTTTTATCTTTGTGATAATAACAAACTTATAATTAAAAGGATAAATATAATTTAAATTAATATTTTTTCTTGTTGAGCTTATGTTATATCTTGTTTTTACATTCAACCTCTAACTTATCAATAATAAAATTAAATTGATAGTATAAATAAGCTAATCCTAGCTTCATTTATTTTTAATATTATAGACCAACATCAGAATAAAAATATAAAAAAAGATAAATATAAAACCCTTTTATTTCTCATTATTTCTCATTATTCATGACAAACTAATGTCATGTAAATAAATAACTTCAAACTAAAAAACTCAAATATATAATTATCCAATAAAATTGATTAAAAAAATAGTTAAATTAAGCTAATAACAAATTAATGTTGCTTTAGGTTAACTCTTTATAGAGCGTCATTCTTTGAGAATGAGAATTCAAATCTTATCTATAGTAATTTTACAACTGATATATATATATATATATATATATATATTACCCTTTTCTTATAGCTTTGTTTGTTTGCAATAATATGCATTATATATATACAAAGATAATTAATGTTTAATATGGTGCATGATGATTTAAAATAGTTTTTCATTTGAAGATATATTAAAATATTTTATTTTTAATTTCTTTTAATTTTTGACATAGCATATTAAAACTATATATTTTTTTTAAAACAACAATTTAATATCTTTTTAAACTAAAACACTTTTAAAATATCTAAAAACAAAAGTAGACAGACACCCTCTAGATGACAAGAGAGAACAAAACGATGTGTTTAAGGGATCCAAGCAAACGACGCCGTTAAGGTTCGGAAGATAACACTTGCAGACGCTGCGTGATTGATGAAGGTCTTTCTTCAATCCTTCTTTCTCTTATCAATCAGTCAAAAAGAAACCACCGTTGGAAACTCTCTCTCACTCTCACTAAACTCTTCTAGCAACTGAAACTCCTTTTATCTGTACGTCTCCTTCTTTTAAAACTTAAAACATTTATTATTTTCTTTCTTTCTTCAGTTATTTAAATACGAAAAATAAATCCAATTGAATACTAGAACTAGTTATTTTCTTTCTTCTGAACAATTTTTGAATCTCTCCCTCAGTTTCTCTCCAAATGACCGACTCCACCATCACCATCACCGCCTCCGACGCCAGCCACATCGAGAAACTCTACGAGTTTGGCGAGCGTCTCAGTGAGTCCAAAGACAAGTCTCAGGTAAACCCTAGGGTTCTATTTATTTTTGAATTTCCTTCTTTTAAATTATTTTATAATTAAGTGATTTTAACTTTTTTTTCTTTTCTTGTTTAATTATTGTAGAATGTGAAGGATTACCAGGGGATTATGGATGCAGCTAAAACGAGCATCAAAGCGAAGCAATTGGCGGCACAGCTAATCCCTAGGTTCTTCAAGTTCTTCCCCGAGCTTTCCAGTCAAGCTGTCGAGACGCAAATTGATTTGATTGAGCAAGAAGAGCTCGCGGTTAGTGTATCTCATATAAATTACAGACTTTTATTTCTATTAATTCTCATTTTTATATATTTTGTACACTGTTTAGGTTTTTTTTTATTGCGTGGTTTGAAGAATGAAATTCGATTAGGCATTTGTTTAGCAAGTCAAACTATGGGCTGTTTCACCTTTTGCACGGAATCAAGTATTAACTGGTCATTTGCAGGTTCGGGTACAAGCGATCAGGGGACTGCCGCTATTCTGCAAGGATACACCTGAGTATTTGTCCAAAATTGTGGATATTCTTGTGCAACTCCTTGCAGCTGGTAATCAGACGTTTTCATTTATTTATTTATTTTTAATTTTGAGAGGGGACTTTTGTTGTTGTAGCATGTTTTTTTTGTTGACTTCTCTCGGTTGTTTTAGAGGAGATTGTGGAGCGGGATGCTGTGCATAAAGCCCTTATGTCCTTGTTGAGGCAGGATGTGAAAGGTAAATCTTTAAGATAGGTTAAATATTCTGGATGCATATCTTATAATGTGCATATAAGTATACAAGAACTATCCTTTGGACTCTAGGATACATATTCCAACTTACGTGGTCAGAAGTTTGGGAAAATTAGAACATGCTTGTACAAGAATTCTGCTGTTTCCCCCCCTTAGTGACATAGGGTGATTTCGATTTTCAACCAACACAAATGTAGCATGCTTTTCTGTAGCACCTTTAAGTTATAAGAATATGTAAAACTTTGCAGTTGATACATATTGTGCTTCAGACCTCTATTTCTGATGTCCAAAGTGGAAATGCATGGTTTTGATTTAGGCAAATGCTATCCTTATGGACCGGGTCAATGGTGAATCATGTTAAGCTGCAATTGGTATTGCTATTGCCTTTTAACAGCACATTTGTAAAAGGACTTCTTTGTTTGTGTTTTGGATTGACAATGCTGTGGAATACTGGGAAATGTTTTTGCTAATAGGATGAGTTTTTGAATTTTGTCAATCACTAGTCTGCACATATCTCATATGAAATATAGTTAATGAACTTAATTGGTAGTTTATCTTGGTTTTGGCCATTTTACAATGGCTTGTACTATAGGCTGATGAATGAATAGATTTCTACCCTTCATCTAGGAGAGAAAAAAAAGAAAAGAAAATGAAAACATGCTTACTATTCCTAATTATCCACTTGACAGACACCATATACATTTTCATGAATGCTTTCTTTTTTGTGGGTTCTCTTCTACCCTTTTGGTTTTATTCTCAAAATCCATTTCTTCTTGCCATGCAGCATCTTTGTCTGCCTTATTCAAGCATATTGGGACTGTTGAAGAACCAAGCACAGATGAGCTTATCCGTGAGAAAGTTCTGAGCTTTGTAAGAGATAAGGTTAGAAGATTACCCAAAACTATTTATGGATGGTGTCACTTTGCTTTGCTTTTGCCAGCAATTGAGGACTATTAACTCCATTCTCAGGTTTTCCCACTTAAAGCTGAACTCCTGAGGCCTCAGGAGGAAATGGAGCGTCATATAACTGATTTGATTAAAAAGGTATTTATAACTTTACAGTTATTTCTATGAAACTTTAAATTCTGCTGCTCTATTACAGTATGCATGACTAGTTTTATTTTTTCCTCTTAGAGCTCAGAAGATGTAACTGGAGCAGAGTTCAGAATGTTTATGGACTTCTTAAAAACTTTGGGCATATTTGGACACAAAGCGCCTTCTGAACGCATGAAAGAACTAGTTGAAATAATTGAAGGACAGGCTGATTTAGATTCTGCATTTGATGTGGCTCAAGTGAGTGATTGTTGGGTTCCTAATTTTAGTACTTCTTTGTAAAATATGAAACACTAACTTCCTATGTAATAACTGCAAAATCTGTTCTTAAACAAAAATAGAAACTTGTGTGTTTCCTTCCAGAGTAGATTCGTTCTACCAACTCAGAATATTTAGGATTAGATACAAGTAAATAATGCCTTGTGGTATAATCCAAATTCAGAGGCTGTTTGTTTTTCTTGTTTCTTGAATGTGTGGATATATAGATAACTTGCTTCTATTATATGCACCATATAACTTCTAACAACATGGTGTAACATGCACTCATGCCTTTGGTCACGCTCCTTGTGTCCAAATTAAAGAATAGATGTGTTTGGCAATCTGATGGAATACACTTTAGAAGCTTTATTATACCCTGAATAAGATTAATCCTACCAGAAATTTCAAGATGTGTTTGGTCCACAGTTTTATATTTTAAGCTGGAAGATGTAGCCCTTACATTGGTAAATTATCTAAATTTTACAAGAATAGTATAATTAATTGCTTGGAGAAGTAATTCTATATTGCTTAACTGAAGTCTTTTAAAGATTCTGGAATGTATATGCTGAATGAAAAGAATACCATCTCCAAAAGCTTGAGAGTATAAGTGATACATGAGCTTTGGTAGAATAATCTTTTTATCCTTATTAATTTCTTTTTTTAATCAGAAATCCTGATGACACTTGAATAATCTAGCTGTCGTCTGATTAGCTTGTGACTTTTTAATTAGTGATTTCTTTTTCTACAAAGATAAGTTTTGGACTTTTTAATTAGTGCAAATAGCCTAGCAGGGCTGTTTGACGAAACTATCTTTTATATTTCTTACAACAGATTCAGATTTTAGAGATTTCTCTCCAACCCAAAACTGTATTTTGTTCCAACTTCATTTTCATTCATGTTTTAGTCCTACTTCTTTTGTGGGTTCTGTTATATGGTGTTTTCCACTCTCCACCATAAATAATCAGTTAATGAGTTGTGTAAAATGTTTATTTGTGCGTGCTTGAACATGTGATCTAGATATATTTTCATATGCTGGTGCTGTAAACTGTAATGTTTTTTACAGAAATCAGTTGTAAGTGATGGTGTTGATTCTTCATGTTTTTTTATCAATGCACGCTGTCATTTTACTTCAAAATACATAGTATCTGTGAATATATCTTTTGCTCCCTGATGTTATAAAAATCCCCTTAAAGTGACTTGAATTGGTATCAAAATACAGGTTTCGGATACAGACCATATTGACAGATTGATATCATGCCTGTATATGGCACTTCCATTTTTCCTGGTATGGAATGTGTTTCTTATGAGATTGTGTTTTTTGCATCTTTTCCTCACCTTACAACCTGTCCCTATTAATTTATGAGCACAGAGGGGTGCATCGAGCAGCAGGTTCCTCAATTATTTGAACAAACACATCGTACCTGTTTTTGACAAGGTAGTTTGCTACCTTCTTCTTCCTCATTATCTTTGGATATCTGTATTCTTCTAACCCTTTTTGTTTGTTCTTGCATATGCGTTTGGACAAGAACTTATCCATTCTAATAATGTTTCTCTTTGATAGTTGCCCGATGAACGAAAGCTTGATTTGCTCAAGGCACTTGCAGAAATTTCACCTTTTACATTGCCACAGGATTCACGCCAGATTCTCCCTTCTGTTGTTCAGCTTCTGAAGGTAACCATCCATTTCTTTTTTCATGATTATGAATGAAGAGGAAATTATTACATCAAATGCATTTCCAATGACACAGTAATGCTTGTGTTTGTTCTCTCAGATTTTTAGTTTTATGTCCATGAGGATTTTTTTATTGTATTTCATAATGAAAACCTCTCTAAACATTCTTCATATAACAAAAACTTATGTATTGATGTATGCTGCTCTCTTATGTTATTTTTTTTTTCTTTTTTTTGACTCAGAAATACATGCCGCGGAGGAGAAGTGGAGAAGAGATGAACTTTACTTACGTTGAGTGTTTGTTATATGCGTTTCACCACTTAGCTCATAAGGTAAGGTTGTAGTTTCATGATTTTACATTTTCCAGCATACTTTTGCATGTATCAGCTCTATGACGCATATTTTGATCTTGTTTTAAAGGCTCCAAATGCTACAAACAGCTTGTGTGGTTACAAGATTGTGACTGGCCAGCCATCAGATCGACTTGGGGAGGACTTCTCTGAGTTTAACACAGACTTGATAGAGAGGTTTTTTTTTTAATTTTTTTTTAATTAATTGAGTGATTCTTGTTCTTTAACTTCAAATGAACAAAATAGTATTTTCTGTAATTATGACCAATCATTTTTTTTAATTTTGTTTTGTAATTCTTGGTGTGACCTTGCTATTTCTAAATTGGTGCAGATAGGAAATTGTTCTTTATTTTTCACCAGTCTGCTGTCATCACCCTGTCTAAAATGACAGTGCTTCTATTTTTCTAAATGCATGCTGTTAGCCTTGGAGGAAACTTCTCTTAAGTGTAGAGAAATTTTGAGCTTATGAAATGAATTCACTTGTGGAGAAAAACAAGAAAAGAAAGAAGATAAATAGCACCCGTCTCAAACTCCACGGGGGATGTGATTTGTAGTCTAAGGGTTTATTAATGTTCCTTTCTTTCAATTAAACAATTTTAATGGTTTTGAACCTAACAACTTTGTAATATTTCTGTAGCTCTATTATGGGTCCTCCAATCACTTTGTTTTTGGTGTCTGATGATGCAGGTTGAATAGTGTAGAAGATCTAACCAGGGCTACTATGAAAAAGTTAACTCAGGGAATGGCCGAACACAACAAAGCAATGGCAGCTGCAAAGTCTGATGAAGCGAAGGATAACATAGTAAGTTAATTTCTCAGGATATGGAAATTTTATTGTCTTCTATGTAGCTTTTCGTAGCAGTATCTTACAAACATATTTATTTGTAATGTGCAGAAAACACAAAAACAGAACACTACAACTGGGTTGCGTACTTGCAATAACATTTTGGCAATGACAAAGGTTTATAAAGAATGAAATTATGAGAAAGTGAATGCCATGCTTATGTATTATTGAAGCATCAATAACTCGTTTATTCTACAATTTTCAGCCATTGCATTCGAAGACACCATCATTTATTGGAGATAAGAGTGTCAACCTCTCTTGGAAAGAATTAACAAAACCTTCTGTGCCTTCTACCACCATCCAGGCAGGGTATGAGAGATGTCTAATTCTTGTCTTTGGTTCTATTTTTTTTTTTCATATTAAAAACTTTTGGAAGTTTGAAATGCTCTTGGTTAATTGAAAAGGAAAAGGAGTGAAATGTATTTGTGCCCCTATCAGTTTTTCAAATGTTCCGTTGTCAGCTTTAAATTTAGAAATTGTTTGATTTTATTTTCATTGCCAAGTTATTATGATGGAGCCTTCTGTCATAGATTTGGATGGAAATTTTATAGACCCATATCCCATGGAATTAATTGAGTCTATTTAGTCTTTTTCAGTAATCAATATGATCTAATCTACATTTATGAGTACAAGCATGCGTCTTCCTGAACTTTGAGGGTGGAACATTAAGAAAATGATGCTAAATGTACTTTAACATGGGGATTTTTGTTATTGGATTAGGCCTATGAAAGTATGAGGTTAGTACCTTTTGCAAAGAGTGATAACAATGTCACTGAAAAGTGACAGTGCTGGTCTTTGGAGTGAGTTATTAGACAATGTTCCTCGTGTCTGAGACAACTATTAGGAAGTGATGTTTGAGCATACAAATGAAATAAGTCAAGTGAAAGTCACTCCCATAAAATTTCTACATAGCAATGCCTGCAAATGTTATGTTAGTTGAATGAGCCTGTTCTTCTGTACAGATCTCTCTCTCTCTCTCTCTCTCTCTCTCTCTGAAAGAGCAGATCTGTTCTTAGGCTATGTATTTTTGTGTGCAGAGTGAAACGACCTGCCGCTGCTGCTAATGGTTCCGGGAACATGGCAAAAAAGGGTCGAGGGGCTGGTGGCCTGCATAATCAACTTGTTAACAGGGCATTGCAAGGTATATCCTATGGTGGAAGAGGCGGCCCAAGGGGCAGAGGCAGGGGCAGGGGCAGGGGGTGGGGTGGACGCGGAAGGGGAAGAGGCTTTCAGTAAATTGGATGCGTTTCCACAAGAAAAAATGATGAACCGGGATTCGGCAGTGATCGAGCTGTACTAGAAGAATATCCAGCAGGAGTCAGTGATGCACTAAGATTCTCGGATCAAATGAGATTGATATATACATAAGAGGGAGCTGACTTTTTTCTTATTTGTTGTGGACTAACACCATCTTATTCCCAATTTCCTGAGCTTCCCCCTGTAGATTGGATTTTGGATACCAATTAGGGCTCTGAGTTCCCTCCCAATCCTGACTAGTTAGCACTCAAAGTTGAATTGCAGGACTTCTGATTCCTTGTATGCTAGTCGGGGCATGTATTTTGTGTTGGTAATTGCCTCTCAGCGTCAGACTTGGAGGCTTGTTTATTCAGATTCCTTTTTGTATTTCTCTGTGGTTTATGTAAGAAAGTAGTTAGTAGTTGCAACCTATCTTTCTGGAGCATAGCACTCCATAAAATGCATGGCTTTCCTCGTCATAACGCACTATCCACGTAAGATCACTTGAGTCGCAAGTAATTTCTTAATATAAACTAGTTAAATGTGAAATAGGAGCTTGTCAAGCTGTGATCGTGTGGACTCGCCATGACTATGCTCTCTGAAAGAACCAACGGTTGGGGAAATTCCATGTCTTGATAGAGCACTCCTAAAATTGAACGAGTACTTGCTATGCCCACTTGGGACGTGAAATGTTTCTGGTTACAGGCATTTATTTTTCGGCCACCTCATGCTTGATGGAGTTATTGATATGGTGTTTTAAAAATACTTT
Organism: Salix brachista; assembly: GCA_009078335.1. NCBI lineage: Eukaryota > Viridiplantae > Streptophyta > Magnoliopsida > Malpighiales > Salicaceae > Salix > Salix brachista. Next base: position 2,866,291 of record CM018575.1, read on the forward strand.
TGAAATTTTTTTATTTTATTTTTTACTTTAAATTTATAAAATTTGATATTTTTGGATTATTTTCATGTGTTAATATCAAAAATAATTTTTTAAAATAAAAAAAATATTATTTTAATATTTTTCTTATATAAAAAAATATTTTTAAAAATAATTTTAACTACATTTCTAAATTTTACTATATTATTGATATGGTGTGTTTGGCATTGCGATTGCGGTTGAAAAAAAACAGTTTCAAAAAAAGCGTTTTTACTGTAGTGCAAAATAAGCAGTTAAGTGTTTGGTTAAAACTGTGGTTGAGTTGGAGGTTGGAAAAAAAACAGTTTTGGGTGTTCCGAGTCAAATAGCAACGAGCCAAAACATTTTTTTTTACACGAACATACAGAGCCATTACTAAACCATTCAAAGGAGTAGTTCCCCATCCCAGAGCCACCCACATATTTCAAACTCAATGGTTTCAACAAATCCCCTACAATAGTTCTTCTCGGACAGATCTAGAAGAACAGTAAAAAAGATTAGGGAATTGTAAAAATAAAATAAATAGGTTCTATACAGAGATTCCCATTTCTGTTGTTTTATTCAATTCAAAGATTGAACAGAAAACAATATTAATACAGAATAACTTTCATGAACTTAGATCAACCAAAAACTTAGATTTCTATGCAATGATGCAAGACTAAATCACCAGTAACTGCACTTATCATGGGAAAAGTGACAGTGCCAGATCTAATTTCTGTTTTCTCTGGTGTCAAAATCTGGAATATTTACAGCTTCCATTTCAATTGGTGCTGAGGACTGAGGATTCTCTGGAGTCTCTTCAGGACTAGTGGATTCCCTCCCCGAAGAGTTCCGTTCATAGACATCAGGGGAAGGAGCAGAGATTGGAGATCCTCCTGGGATAACAGTCTCTCCATGATAGATATACCTTGCTAGGGTAACTGTTTTCCCCCAAGCACTCTTATCACTTGGAGTTGCACTGCCTCCGTCCTCGTCTTGTTGACGATGGTAATTCTTCAGCAATCGAAATAGAAATAGGAGAAAACAAAGGGTCGAAGTGGTACCAGTTATAATGTAGATACCCCAGAAGTTTTCGAGGCTCAAGCTTTCAGCTCTATCATTGTCAGTTGCATTGTTTAAGCATTTTCGTGAGGGAGCAAACCACTTTTCTTCCAAAGTTTTCAGCTCTCCATTTTCTGATAGCTTCAGGATTGCTTTGGAAACATCTGCGGTTAGAGGAGAGCCTTTCGGAAATACCTGAACAGAGAATCAGAGCAGTATTCAATCAGTCACTGAAAGTGTTCTAGTAATTGCTCGACTAATTAAGATGGCAATATAAAAAAATGTTGATCGAAATCTATCAAGAACTCACAAAACCCAGGCCTCCAAATCTATAGGTTGGTGTGGTTGCACTATATCGCTTGCAGTACTGACCGATGAAAACTTTCTCATACGGGAGTTCAAGAAAGGCAGCAGATATGTTGCCACTTTCAAATTCACCTTCATAGTTGTATTCATGGCTAACATTTTTGATATTATCTGGCTCGAATCCAAGCACACTCTGCATATAATTCCGTACAAATGAATCTCCATCACAACCAACTGTTAACCTGTTCCTTTTCAGCCACTCAATATCAGTAACATTTGGCCGCAGACGTCGGATAGTCAGCATTGAACTGAGACTGGCAGTGTAGCTCGAGTTTAAGATCAATACTACGAAAAGCCATATTACAAGAACCACTCTGGTGAGGTTACTGTACACTTTCTCTCCTGCATAGAAACACAATAGTCTTATGAGTGGTTTTACCTCTCAATAAAGAATGGAGTAATATCTCCATCCACAGCTATGAATGTGAAGAATTGTTTATAATTGCATTGCTAGATGAAATATATTTTCTCTTGTGCATACTCGAGAATCTTGTGTGGATAGCACAAGAAATTGTTCTAGTTTTACAGTTTCTACTTACTGTGGGCAAAATAAAGAGAAGAGAAAGTAAACCACAGAGCTGTGCCCATCTGATTCTTCCACGGGCCTTTAAACTCAGGATTGGTGTGATGCTCCAAGAACCAAACTATGAACATTGTGTAGATCAATATAGCACCAGTGGCCAACCACATTCCCTTTGTGAAAGGCTTCATAAACATCCATGCTGACTCTTTAGACGTTTCTGGAACTATCATTGACAATCCTGACTCTGCATATGGTTGTGTGAATTCAACTATATCTGATCTGTTGGCGAGTATGGTTATATCACCGACAATGGCATCGAATGTCTTTATTTTTTTTTGTTTTTTTTATTACATGGTAAGCAAAAATTTGTTAGAAATACAATAAAACCGAACAAAAACACAAAATCTAATCTAGATAAAATGGTTTCGTTGGCCTTGTATCTTTACTCAATTTCCCATGTGTTAAGGAACCATCTCACCTAAAAGCTTAAGTTTGTAAGTGAGCCCTCATAATTTGATTTATATTATTCTCTAACACCATGCACCTCACTAGTCCTTTAGAGGACCAAGTCAAACTTCAAACAATGATTGAAAAAGAGTGGAGATTAGTATTAGTAAAGCATAAAATAGAAAGAGGTTTTGCATGTTCTCTACAATAATTTCCCCCCTCCATTTCTATTATTCCTGATTTTGTTGTGCTGGACAATTTTGAGGCTTTGCCTGGTTTAAATTATCCAGCTTATTCATTAATCATTTAGGCTAAGATTCGATTTGCAGCAGCAACTTATATTATTATTATTATTATTATTATTATTATCAATCAATTACTTCTGGTCAAATCTCTGCATAGCAGCCTTTGATGAAAAAAAAAAGGAATTAAAAGCAAATTTCAAAAAGATTCTTTTATGAAAAACGTGGATATACACAAAAGATCACAAAACAAATATTAATGGCATACTGAAACAACAAAATCATCTTGTAGTGCAATTCATCATCGATAATTCCGAACATCTAGAAGTAATTAGGAGGATCAAGTTCTTACCTTTTTGTGCACTTGATCCACCAGCACATCATAGGTGCCATTGAAGGGTACAAATTGATAAGGCAGATCATAGCCCAGAAGTTTTCGCACCTTATCGAAAAGTTCAATGCAGAAACCATCATATTCCTCCTTACCAGCAGCGTTTTTAGATACTTTCACAAACTTCTCAAATGATGTCCTACCAGGAACCCCAATAATCATCGGCTTTTTATCAGTAGGCATCAACCAGCCTTTTGGAATACGTTGTGGGTCGCCCGGCCAAATCACCGTCCCATTCAACCTTCTAGCATCTGTACTATTTTCAGCTTCACCGTTTGCCACCACAGAGAATCCAGACTCAGGTATCCAGAAATCTAGCTCCCTGTATGATCTCTTTCCAACCACATTCACAATCCTCAGCTTAGGACTATGGAACATCTCACCTGCTGTGACATTTATCTCGCCGCTTAAACCAACAAAACTTGTTGTTAATATTTTATCCAGAAACACTTTTGGACTGCTAGTGCTCCTAGACAGTCCGTCCATGGCCTGAGTGATGATAGAAATGCTGTCATATGCTCGTAGAGCATAAAATCCTGGGTCATGATCAGCGTAACCTTCCTCAGGATATTCAGATTTGAATTTCTGCTGGAACTGGGTAAGAAAAGTTTGGTAGAAAGTAGTATTACCAGAATAGTAGTTCTTAATTCCCAGAGCACCTTCCATGGAGTGGATAACAGAAGTGTTAACTGTGTCCAGCAAATCCGTGACTGTATCTGTAAGTATCCATACCATGTCTTTCCCCACAAATCCCATCTCCTTAGCTTCTCTAAACAAATGAATCACCATGGGCAACGATGACTGGAGCACAATAAAAACCCGAGATTGTATTTTTTCACTGTGTAGTTTTGCCAGTTCTTTTTGAACAACATCTTTTGGATCAGATATTAAGGAAAATGGTGGAAGAATTAAGTTATATTCAATCTCTGAACCAACATCTTGAAGAGCCTTCGATAGAAGAGCCAGCATGCCAGCATCACCACCATATGCATAATCTTCGTAAACAGTTACAACCCTCCTCCAGTTATAAGATTGAACAACATCTGCAATGCATCTTATTTGGTTAGAATCACTGGGAGCCATTCTTATCAAGAAAGGCCAACGAGATGATGCTAATGGTGGTGTTATGGCAGGTGCAGAAAATGAAATAACTGGAACTTTTGCTTGGCTTCCAATATCAGCAACTAAAGCTGCTTCCTCCCATCTTTCCATACCAATAATCACCTCAACTTCATCCTCTTCAATCAACTCATCAGCTGCAAGAATAATTCATGAAGCAACATTAGTGCAGTCACTCTTGTCATGGCTAAACGTTAAAAGCACAGAGAGCTATACATCATAAAGTGAGCAGAAAAAAAAATACCAGCACGAGCAGCCTGAAGAGGGCTCCTCCGGGAATCCTGGAACTTAAGAGACAGCTTGTGATTTGGTGACCCACTGTTGAACTTTCGAACTGCTATTCCCATTGCTGTTCTCATTTCTTTCCCGGTTCTTGAATTGTAATCAATGATGGCACCGATGTTTGTAATTCTTCGATCATTGTTGTGTTTAGCTCCATGGGGGAGAATAGTGACTAGAAAGCAGGCGACTACAAGATACCGAAGCCAGAATCTTGAGAGTTGGTTAAAATTAATGATAGGGAAAGCCATTTGAGCTTTATCTTCAAAGCATATCATAAAAGTTTTGGTCACTTCGTTATTGAATAAGTGGCCTCAACATTTGAAAATAAGAAGGTTTATTTATGGAGCTTGTGATCGAGAGGAAAACGCGGATTTGAGAAGGAATGATGGACGCGTTATTTGGACTTCTTAGACTCTCCTTGTGATGGAAGTAATTAAAATTAATTTTGTTTTTGAAGGTTTTAGATTTTTGATCGAAAATAATTTTTTAAAAATAAAAAATACTATTTTAATATATTTATCTATATAAAAAAATAATTTATATCAAACAATCAATAGAACTCGGTCAATCTTTGTATATGGAACTTAAGTAATTAATATCTCGACAAAAATCTGTTCATAACATAAACGAAGAAGATAACAAGGATTATGCGTTGTCATCGCTGCCTAATTCCATAATTAGTTATTTTTCAACAATTGTTTTAAAAAAAAATTGAATTTTTTATTTTAAATCAATTCTTTTTTTATATTGTTAAATTATTTTGATGTTATGATATTAAAAATAATTTTAAGAAAATAATAATATCATTTAATATATCTCTACACTTTTGCAAACAATCTCTGCAATACTAACTTCTATTATAACCATATATTCACTAATAATCTTTTAGGATGTCTATTTCTTACATCACGATCATGTACCCTGTGTTTGAAGGAAAAAGGCAGGCAGCGGTGGGGTAGGAACCCCAAGGAATTGTTTCAATCAATCAACAATAATTTATTTTCATTTGGTGCACTGTGTACGGATACTCGTGACTTGCTTGAATCGGGGAAAATGATTCTCATTCATGGTTGAGAATAGAAAGGGATACTTTCGGTAGAGTACAGCAAGATCGACACAGAAGGAATGAGATTCAACTTTACGTCGAAAGTAAAAGAACTGCCCTTTCTAATGTGCTTCACTATTTTTTTATACTTTTTTATTTAAATTTTATCATTTTCATAATTTTAATGGTATTTCAAAAAAACAATAACTCAATATATTTTAATTTAATTATAATACACACACATGCTTCTAGTTTTCTACTAGGTTTTGGAGGGAGTATTTTCCCCTCTTATTTAGTGGTTAGTTTCTTATCTCATTAAGATGTTAAGAGGCTTGTACTAAATGTTATCTTAATTTATAGAGTCCATATCATTTAAAGTACACATCAATATTTGATTAACATACATTCATATAAAACTTTATTATATAAAATAAAAATATTGGACAAATATTAAAATAAAACTAAAGATAAGACACTCATTTAGACATTTAAAATGTATTAGTCAAGTAGAAAGACTAAGAGGGGCGTGCGTAGTGTTTTTCTAGGACTTTACTTTCAGACCCAAATGCATGTCCTTGCTCCTTCCGGTCTCTTTTGATGAACTTAGAATGATTCCTTCCTTTGACCCGTTCCAATAATTATTCATGGAGATACCCTGTCCCCTGACGGTCAAATATATCAAGAGATTCCCGAAATGATCATGTATCAGTGTACCCATTATATTTCAAAAGTGTTTTTAGAAAATTTTGATTTTATTTTATTTTAAATAATTTTTTTTTATGTTTTTAGATATTTTTCTAAATAAAAACAATTTAAAAATAACTTTAATCCACGATTAACCAATTACTCCTCGGAAACCACATGGTTTACTATTAACACCTCACCGATCACATGCCACTTGCTGAGAAAGTCAAACTTAATAAAATTCCAAATAGACTACTACACAGCTGTCTTATTAATACTACTCATACGTACTAGCTAGGTGATGAAAATCTTTGATGCTTGAAATAATGATTCTATTTTAATGATGAAATAAATTCAATTACGTAAATATTAATTCACAGTTTGAGATTTGTATAGGTTCTTCCGTACTGCTGCAGCTTTTTAATTTATTCTGGTTTCCATGGGCAGAAACCTTGCACGTAGCTATTTGCTGTTCTTGTACTCTTCTCGAACTTTTCTTCCTTAGCGCACATGCATGATGCTCTAATAATAATGAAATTGACAAATGGAGTCTTGGTCTAGTGGTTGAAGAGACTTGTTTTCTTTCTCTGTATCAGGGTTCAAGTTCCACCATGCATGTTTGTCATCTCCGCGGTGCTTTACATGCTCACTGGGTTTGCAAGATGTTCAGTGAGTCCAAGGATTAGTTGTGGTGTGCGTAAGCTGGTCCGGACAATTCGGATATAAAAAATAATAATAATAATAATGAAATTGTTCATTTGAATTAAGAAACTCTCATGTTATATAGAATCTGGCTGAAAGCGTAGCAGCTTTTTGCTGTGGTTTCAGCTGGTTTTCTCTAAACCGTGAGATGAGTGACGTTAAGCACCCTGGTTTCCCATATTTATCAAGATTTTTTAGCTAATTCAGTCTAACTTGTGGAATGGACTGAACCAATGGAGGTCATAAAGACGTGGGTGTCAAGCAATTAAGGCTGAGCCTCTCCGGGTGTAGGTGGACCGAAAAAGTCTACTTCGATCAAATTGTTAGAAATTGGACTGAAGGATTCTAGATGGATGCATCTATGATCCAACATTCTGGTCCGACATAGACAGTTGCTTGGAAAAGTAAACCCTAGCTTGATTTTACACAGCAGGAGCTGGAGTTGCCGAGATGAAAACAGCGATGAACTTGTTGTTAACGTAGCCAGCCAGACAAACGTTTTAAATTCACTGGCCTTACTTTTTCCGACCAACAGCATTAGTTGGTCCTCCTTGTCAGGATAGTATTATTAACTTCACGGTACTTCTATCGCATTTCGATTCCTTGTACAGCGTAGTTTAGTTAAACTGGCTCAACTTACAGGATGAATCCTCAGACCTGGACTCTTACCTTACATCGCCATGTTAATGGAGTATTTGACAATCTGTTTTAGCATGAAACAATTATAATCCTGGTTATAAATTATATTTTGGGTTTTCATCTAATAGTTTAAGATTTTACGTGAGATGATTCCTTGACATAATTCAGAGTCTTGTTGATTATCAGTCACGAGTTCAAATCTCACTATCTTCATTTTATTTGATAAAAATTAAGCATAAACTAATATAGATCCGTGTAAGTTTTAAGTCCAAAAACCTTTTACTTAAAAAAATATATTAAAAAATAATATAAATTATATTATTAGACACGGAAGAAATTACTTCTAAGAAGAGAGGTCAATCTCTCTCGGATCATAGTAAAAAATCAGGTCATGGATATTATATTAAAAATCTCTCATATAAGACGTCGCATCATATAATAATTTAAATGTCATCATTCGGGGGGGACCTCAAATTAAATATAGAGATCCGAGATCCAATCAAAATGGAGGGGGAATTCGGACAGTTACCGAGAAACTCCAAGGAAACTCAACCTTGAAAAGATTGCCAAGAAGATAGATTTAAAACAAGAATTGTATCCTTGTCTTTTCTGAACATTGTTGATGTTGTTAAGAAACTAGCTTCAGTCCACACTTTTGGATGAATGGGGTCATCCATCGACCAGCTAGAATTTGGAAAAATTAGGGTCCCATTCTGAAGTTACAAGAATTAATTATATATTCTCTATAAAATTTTTATTTTCCTTATTAAAGATTATAGAGTTTTGCAATATTGTTTCTTCTTCTTTTCAATTTGTGAATTTATTTAATTAATCAAGATGTACATAGAGTTATAAAAGAAGAAGAGGTACACTAAATTATATTTATATTCTGAAAAATAGTTTATTCATCTAAATTCTAACCCAATTGACAAATTATAGTGCTTGATCAATAACTTCAACCACTGCTGGAATTGGAGTCGGTGAAAATAATTAATATTCATAGGATGGTTGATCTCAGGTTAAGCTCTTCATTTTCTTTTCATCTTTGATGCTTATATGTAATATGAAAGGAGCCAGTCCAGTTCTCTTGTATATCAACCAAAATCATGATACACTGACATGGCCAGGAAACACAATCTCACAACACATTGACAAATTATAGTGCTTGATTTTTCTATATATATAATTGTTTTTAGTTCAAGCATGCATGAAAAATTGACATGTCTATATTGTATGGAAAATAACAAGGCTTTCACCTTAACAAATGATGATTAAACATCGTTTTGTTTGATTGTCAATTGAGGTTGTTGTACAAAAGAACTTCTTTATAGATATAGTTGGGACGAATGTTGTTAGTACGATCAAGTAAAAAATTGTATGACATGGTTTTGCAAGACGAGGGCATTGCGTTTGATTTTTAATATGGGAACCGAAAGCTTCTTAGTTTTGGTATGACCTACAAGTGGGTAAAATAAAGTATTATTTGGAAGCTTTCTCATTGAAAGAATAATCTCCTCATCCATAATTTGGATGTCATATATATAAAAAATAATATGTTTTAAAGTATTTTTAACATTGTTATGGATATGAAAAAGAGGATAAAGAACAGAATTAAGGCTAAAATAGATATTGTTTTGACATCATAAGAATATGAAATTGATTTATGATGGGTCACAGGTCGTAAGAACCAAAACTAGCTTTACCTTAGACAATAATTCACAATTACTTCCCTACCAATAACTCAAAAGTTTATATTTTCTTGATGGATATGTTCCAAACAAATCTAGATTAGTAAAATTAAAGGATGATGAATTGTATGGAATAAAAATTCATGACTATCATATGGTTATGCAAACACTTATTCCACTTAATTACTAGGATTTATTGCTAAAAGATATATACGATGCACTTACATATATCAATAACTTTTGTTTATAGATATATGCTTTAATAAGTTGCACACAACTTTAATAAGTTGCACACATAACATAAGGAGAAACTTGAAATAATATCATTCAAACAATCTACAAATTTAAGATGATATTTTCTTTATCATTCTTTGACTTAATGAAGCATTTACCTATATATTTATCATTTGAGAAAAACATTTGGAGGATGAGATTGGTCTCCTGATATGATAAAGAAACTAACAATTCTAAGTATCCCACTACAAATGAGAGTCAAATATAGAAAAGGTCGACTTTAGGATCTAATAAAGGTGAAAAACAATCCTATAACATTCTATGAATGAAAGAACATAGCTAGAGTGGTCGAATATTGCAAGAAACCGAGTAAAAAAACAAAGTTTAAGTTGTAACAAAATCTAAATTATAACAAATTGGTGACAACAACAGAGTTAGTTTTCAACATGAATTCTGATGGATTTAACCAATTTTATGACCACATAAAAAAGAAAGAGTTAAATAACATTCAAGACTCATTCATAATCAAGAGTAGAATCCTAATGAAAGACAACAACTAGGGGAGGGAGAAAATGAAGCAAATCATAATATAAAATGCTAATCTCTTTCTTCTATGCAACATTCTTTTCTCTTTATTTTGTATTAATTTTCCAGAAACTATGAGCTAGACTTTGACCTTTAGTTCAAGGAGAATATACATAATCTCCATTATTAAGTTGTGATAAGTAACATTGTCATTGTAATTATTTCATATTCAAGCACTTATGCATTCTTATTTCAGAATTATGCTATTGATTTTGATTCATGTTTATTGAATTGTTTTGAGATGGAATATACGTGCTTTCTAGTTTCTTTCAATCCATAATTATTGTTAGGGACTAGAATAAGAAGTAAAAGAGTTAATTTGATTGTTGCAACTATCACTTTGATTTATTAGAAAGAAATAAGCTAAGTTAAATTGTTCAACCTTTTAAATGGTTGCATAGAATAAATATAAACTTTGCTACTACTGCCAAGTGAATTAAAAATGCTTTTTAATATTCAATTCTCTTGATGGTAATGAGTTGATTAGAAAACTTTATCTAATTAATTAACTCATAATCTTCTTGATTTCTCATATCTTTGAAGGACATCAAGTTTATTTGCTTGGATTGAAATGATACTTATTTTACTTTGATGATCAATAAATTTATAAGAATGTATATATAGACCTTTCAACTAAATTAATGACATACTAATTTATTATTTAGATTTTCAAAATTTTGATCCTTTTTTTTTTACTCAAATTCCCTATTTGTTTTATTTATCCTAATTTCTTATAAAAAGATTAAATAAAATTACCTTTGGGCTCGACCTAGTCTTCACAAACATACTTCAAATTTATTTGACTGTGATAATAAAGTCAAAATTATATCATAGAGGTTTTGACATTCGACCACAATACTAATGACTAACATACATTGATATAAAATTAAAAGATTTAACACATATTAAAATAAAATGAAAGATAAAGACACTCAATTGTGAAAATCAATAGGTTCTATACAGAGATTCCCATTTCTGTTGTTTTATTCAATTCAAAGATTGAACAGAAAACAATATTAATACAGAATAACTTTAATGAACTGAGATCAACCAAAAACTTAGATTTCTATGCAATGATGTATGACTAAATCACCAGTAACTGCACTTATCATGGGAAAAGTGACAGTGCCAGATCTAATTTCTGTTTTCTCTAGTGTCAAAATCTGGAATATTAATAGCTTCCATTTCAATTGGTGCTGAGGACTGAGGATTCTCTGGAGTCTCTTCAGGACTAGTGGATTCCCTCCTCGAAGAGTTCCGTTCATAGACATCAGGGGAAGGAGCAGAGATTGGAGATCCTCCTGGGATAACAGTCTCTCCATGATAGATATACCTTGCTAGGGTAACTGTTTTTTCCCAAACACTCTTATCATTTGGAGTTGCACTGCCTCCGTCCTCGTCTTGTTGACGATGGTAATTCTTCAGCAATTGAAATAGAAATAGGAGAAAACAAAGGGTCGAAGTGGCACCAGTTATAATGTAGATACCCCAGAAGTTTTCGAGGCTCAAGCTTTCAGCTCTATCATTGTCAGTTGCATTGCTTAAGCAGTTTTGTGAGGGAGCAAACCACTTTTCTTCCAATTTTTTCAGCTCTCCATTTTCTGATAGCTTCAGGATCGCTTTGGAAACATCTGCGGTTAGAGGAGAGCCTTTCGGAAATACCTGAACAGAGAATCAGAGCAGTATTCAATCAGTCACTTGAAAGTGTTCTAGTAATTGCTCGACAAATTAAGATGGCAATATAAAAAAATGTTGATCGAAATCTATCAAGAACTCACAAAACCCAGGCCTCCAAATCTATAGGTTGGTGTGGTTGAACTATATCGCTTGCAGTACTGACCGATGAAAACTTTCTCATACGGGAGTTCAAGAAAGGCAGCAGATATGTTGCCACTTTCAAATTCACCTTCATAGTTGTATTGAGAGTCAACATTCTTGATGTTCGCTGGTTTGAATCCTAGCACAGTCTGCAGATAATTCCGTACAAATGAATCTCCATCACAACCAACTGTTAACCTGTTCCTTTTCAGCCACTCAATATCAGTAACATTTGGCCGCAGACGTCGGACAGTCAACATTGAACTGAGACTGGCAGTGTAGCTCGAGTTTAAGATCAATACTACGAAAAGCCATATTACAAGAACCACTCTGGTGAGGTTACTGTATACTTTCTCTCCTGCATAGAAACACAATAGTCTTATGAGTGGTTTTACCTCTCAATAAAGAATGGAGTAATATCTCCATCCATAGCTATGAATGTGAAGAATTGTTTATAATTGCATTGCTAGATGAAATATATTTTCTCTTGTGCATACTCGAGAATCTTATGTGGGTAAAATTGTTCTAGTTTTACAGTTTCTACTTACTGTGGGCAAAATAAAGAGAAGAGAAAGTAAACCACAGAGCTGTGCCCATCTGATTCTTCCACGGGCCTTTAAACTCAGGATTGTTGTGATGCTCCAGGAACCAAACTATGAACATTGTGTAGATCAATATAGCACCAGTGGCCAACCACATTCCCTTTGTGAAAGGCTTCATAAACATCCATGCTGACTCTTTAGACATTTCTGGAACTATCATTGACAATCCTGACTCTGCATATGGTTGTGTGAATTCAACTTTATCTGATCTGTTGGCGAGTATGGTTATATCACCGACAATGGCATCGAATGTCTTCATTTTTTTTTGTTTTTTTTATCACATGGTAAGCAAAAATTTGTTAGAAATACAATAAAACCGAACAAAAACACAAAATCTAATCTAGATAAAATGGTTTCGTTGGCCTTGTATCTTTACTCTATTTCCCATGTGTTAAGAAACCATCTCATCTAAAAGCTTAAGCTTGTAAGTGAAGTCCCATAATTTAATTTATATTATTCTCTAACACCATGCAACTCACTGTCCTTTAGAGGACCAAGTCAAACTTCAAACAATGATTGAAAAAGCGTTGGAGAATTAGTTCCCACTTTCAAACATGTTCTCTACAATAATTTCCCCCCTCCATCTCTATTATTCCTGATTTTGTTGTGCTGGACAATTTTGAGGCTTTGCCTGGTTTAAATTATCCAGCTTATTCATTAATTATTTAGGCTAAGATTCGATTTGCAGCAGCAACTTATATTATTATTATTATTATTATTATTATTATTATTATTATTATTATCAATCAATTACTTCTGGTCAAATCTCTGCATAGCAGCCTTTGATAAAAAAAAAAAGGAATTAAAAGCAAATTTCAAAAAGATTCTTTTATGAAAAACGTGGATATACACAAAAGATCACAAAACAAATATTAATGGCATACTGAAACAACAAAATCATCTTGTAGTGCAATTCATCATCGATAATTCCGAACATCTAGAAGTAATTAGGAGGATCAAGTTCTTACCTTGTTGTGCACTTGATCCACCAGCACATCATAGGTGCCATTGAAGGGTACAAATTGATAAGGCAGATCATAGCCCAGAAGTTTTCGCACCTTATCGAAAAGTTCAATGCAGAAACCATCATATTCCTCCTTACCAGCAGCGTTTTTAGATACTTTCACAAACTTCTCAAATGATGTCCTACCAGGAACCCCAATAATCATCGGCTTTTTATCAGTAGGCATCAACCAGCCTTTTGGAATACGTTGTGGGTCGCCCGGCCAAATCACCGTCCCATTCAACCTTCTAGCATCTGTACTATTTTCAGCTTCACCGTTTGCCACCACAGAGAATCCAGACTCAGGTATCCAGAAATCTAGCTCCCTGTATGATCTCTTTCCAACCACATTCACAATCCTCAGCTTAGGACTATGGAACATCTCACCTGCTGTGACATTTATCTCGCCGCTTAAACCAACAAAACTTGTTAATATTTTATCCAGAAACACTTTTGGACTGCTAGTGCTCCTAGACAGTCCGTCCATGGCCTGAGTGATGATAGAAATGCTGTCATATGCTCGTAGAGCATAAAATCCTGGGTCATGATCAGCGTAACCTTCCTCAGGATATTCAGATTTGAATTTCTGCTGGAACTGGGTAAGAAAAGTTTGGTAGAAAGTAGTATTATCAGAATAGTAGTTCTTAATTCCCAGAGCACCTTCCATGGAGTGGATAACAGAATTGTTAACTGTTTCCAATAAATCCGTGACTGTATCTGTAAGTATCCATACCATGTCTTTCCCCACAAATCCCATCTCCTTGGCTTCTCTAAACAGATGAATCACCATGGGCAATGATGACTGGAGCACAATAAAAACCCGAGATTGTATTTTTTCACTGTGTAGTTTTGCCAGTTCTTTTTGAACAACATCTTTTGGATCAGATATTAAGGAAAATGGTGGAAGAATTAAGTTATATTCAATCTCTGAACCAACATCTTGAAGAGCCTTCGATAGAAGAGCCAGCATGCCAGCATCACCACCATATGCATAATCTTCGTAAACAGTTACAACCCTCCTCCAGTTATAAGATTGAACAACATCTGCAATGCATCTTATTTGGTTAGAATCACTGGGAGCCATTCTTATCAAGAAAGGCCAACGAGATGATGCTAATGGTGGTGTTATGGCAGGTGTAGAAAATGAAATAACTAGAACTTTTGCTTGGCTTCCAATATCAGCAACTAAAGCTGCTTCCTCCCATCTTTCCATACCAATAATCACCTCAACTTCATCCTCTTCAATCAACTCATCAGCTGCAAGAATAATTCATTAAGCAACATTAGTGCAGTCACTCTTGTCATGGCTAAACGTTAAAAGCACAGAGAGCTATACATCATAAAGTGAGCAGGAAAAAAAAATTACCAGCACGAGCGGCCTGAAGAGGGCTCCTCCGGGAATCCTGGAACTTAAGAGACAGCTTGTGATTTGGTGACGCATTGTTGAACCTTCGAACTGCTATTCCCATTGCTGTTCTCATTTCTTTCCCGGTTCTTGAATTGTAATCAATGATGGCACCGATGTTTGTAACTCTTCGATCATTGTTGTGTTTAGCTCCATAAGGGAGAATAGTGACTAGAAAGCCGGCGACTACAAGATACCGAAGCCAGAATCTTGAGAGTTGGTTAAAATTAATGATAGGGAAAGCCATTTGAGCTTTGTCTTCAAAGCATTGAATATGCTCATTCATACAAATAGAAGGAAATCACTCATCTTAGATTGAGTTTTGTGGTTTTTCCATGTGTGGTAACATCCTTGGTCATAAGTTTTAAAAGTTAACAGGGGTTAGATTTTTTTTTTGACTTATTTTATTTAAAGACTATATTGTTTAACAATGAGTTTTTTTTTTTAAAAATCTATATAACTTTGTGGTTTTCTTCAATTTATTTTCTATCGGGTTATCCTGATCTCATGACATAGATTGCAAGTTTGAAGGGTTAACCAAGGCTGAGTAGTTTATTATTATCCATGTTATATGTTTATCGTATTAATTCAAGTTGATTTAAATCAATTTTTTTTTATCTTTTTTTATCATATTATTTTTTTTTTTGAAAAATGAACTACATTGGTTTTTTAAAAGAAAAAATGAATTCCCCCTAAGTTATTATGACTGTTTCTTTTTTTTAATGAATAGACCATTTATTTTTTATCATGAAATTAAATTTAAAATAATTTATTTAACCTGATTAAATTTATAATTTTTTTAAACACGCTTACAATATTTAAACATTGTTTTCATGAGAAAAAAAAAAAAGAATCGTGGTAAAGCGCTTACATCATTAACTGGAATGGGTATATGATGTGATGTTGGCTTATTTCGTAATTTAAATCAAAGTACTGTTGACTGCCTCTCGAAAGTTTTAGATTAAATTAATCATTATTGTGTGGGGGCTGTATCCATCTACAAATAGTTTCATAAAAAGTCTAATGAATTTAAAATTTATTGATTGTAAATCGAAGGCAGGACAAATTTGGTATATCTTTGCTATTGGCTCAGCTCCCAGTCTCATAAAATGGAATCTTATATGAAGATAAATTCAAATGTCTATAAGATCTTTTGAACTGTACAAAAAATTTTGAGTTTGAGTAAAGGTATGTATTTCTAATAAAAATCTAATTTAATCAGAATTTTACTCGTTTATCTAAACTCACAACACACGCTTTCAAGAAATAAAGTTTCCCCACGTTAAATAAAAATAGCTATCATATATGATGATCCTTTTATTAATTTCAGTTTTTCCTACTTAGTACATGAAAATCATAGTTATAATATATAATATAAAAAATCCACTTATGGGTTGCGGGTCAACTCAATTATTTATTATTAAGACAATATTATTTTATATATGAAAAAAAAACAAATTAATATAGTTTTGAGTCACAAATCATCACGTTAATTTTCCTGAGCCATTCTATATTTTATAACTATGATTTAAACTTGTAATTTTAGTGAGTAAATTAAATTAAATTAAATTAAATTAAATTAAATTATGAACTTAATAGATGCTGTATATCCTCTTGTTTGCTAGTCGACATTCCACTTCCATGGCATAAAGGATGTTAAATTGGTTTTGTAAAGGGGTTAGGTATCTTCTTACCTAATGAGAAAAAGTCATTTCCTCTATTTATTTATTTATTTATTTTCATGATGCAGCATGATAGGATATAGAGTAACTGGCCTCTCATACTTGTATACAAGCTTGAGTAATTGTTTTTTCTAGTGATGGGTATCTTTTTTTTTTTTTTAAATATTAATATTTCGTCTCTTCTAACTCTTCTAAACACAACTACAATTTATTAATTTGAAAATAATTCTTGGTCATAGAATGAGAGAATGAGCATATTCAATGAAAAAGATAACAAGGATTATGCGTTGTCATCGCTGCCTAACTCCACAGCTCATAAAGCCCACTTGCTCTCAGCTAATTTTTTTCAACAAAAAAAGGGGTAGGTATATGTAAATCTCTTTAAACTCCATAATTAGTTATTTTTCAACAATTTGTTTTTTGAAAAAAAAAAAGATTTTTTTATTTTAAATCAATTCTGTTTTGATATTTTTAAATAATTTAGATGTTATGATATTAAAAATAATTTAAAAAAAAAATAATATTTAATATATCTCTACACTTTTGCAAACAGTCTCTGCAATACTAACTTCTATTATAACCACATATTCACTCAAAATCTTTTAGGATGTCTATTTCTTACACCACGATCATTTACACTGTGTTTGTAGGAAAAAGGCAGGCAGCGGTGGGGTAGGAACCCCAAGGAATTGTTTCAATCAATCGACAATAATTTATTTTCATTTGCTGCACTGTGTACGGATACTCGTGACTTGCTTGAATCGGGGAGAATGATTCTCATTCATGGTTGAGAAGATACAAAGGGATATTTTCGGTAGAGTACAGCAAGATAGACGCAGAAGTAATGAGATTCAACTTTACGTCGAAAGTAAAAGAACTGCCCTTGCTAATGTGCTTCACTATTTTTTTATACTTTTTTATTTAAATTTTATCATTTTCATAATTTGTTTAAGTTTTTGTTTGATGAAATTATTATAAGTGTCAAACAAATATTCCGGTATGTAATTAATGCTCAATTTTACAAGTGCTTACTGTTATTATATATAATTAAATAAAAAATATTTTTATAAATCAATTTATTAGATCCGTGTTGTGTATGACTTACCTTTTAATATGTAAGAGAGATTTCATTGAAAGTGTTGCTAGCTATAGATTAGAATGAATAATCTTTAATAGGTTTCCGAGCATTAAGAAAAAAATCAGAATATATTTATTTTTATATTTTAAATATTGAGACAATGACATATTAGCTTAACCCTAATTAACAAATTTCACTTATCAAATACTATCCCAAGTCATAGGCCTTGGTTGGTTCAATTACTTTTAAAATAAAGATATTTCATTTAATAATAATAATAATAATAAGGATAAGGAAAGGTGCTAGCAAAAAAGTTGTTGACCCCCCCCCCCCCCCCCCATAAATTAAAACAAGTATGATAGATTTGTGACAAATCAAACTTGATAAAATAGAAAAAACTATAATCATACTTGAAAATAAACTAAAATTCCAATGGTATTTCAAAAAAACAATAACTAAATATATTTTAATTTAATTATAATACACACACATGCTTCTAGTTTTCTACTAGGTTTTGGAGGGTGTATTTTCCCCTCTTATTTAGTGGTTAGTTTCTTATCTCATTAAGATGTTAAGAGGCTAGTACTAAATGTTATCTTAATTTATAGAGTCCATATCATTTAAAGTACACATCAATATTTGATTAACATACATTCATATAAAACTTTATTATATAAAATAAAAATATTGGACAAATATTAAAATAAAACTAAAGATAAGACACTCATTTAGACATTTAAAATGTATTAGTCAAGTAGAAAGACTAAGAGGGGCGTGCGTAGTGTTTTTCTAGGACTTTACTTTCAGACCCAAATGCATGTCCTTGCTCCATCCGGTCTCTTTTGATGAACTTAGAATGATTCCTTCCTTTGACCCGTTCCAATAATTATTCATGGAGATACCCTGTCCCCTGACGGTCAAATATATCAAGAGATTCCCGAAATGATCATGTATCAGTGTACCCATTATATTTCAAAAGTGTTTTTAGAAAATTTTGATTTTATTTTATTTTAAATTAATTTTTTTTATGTTTTTAGATATTTTGATAGCAAAAATAATTTTTAAAAATAAAAAAAATATTATTCTGATATTTTTCTAAATAAAAAACAATTTAAAAATAACTTTAATCCACGATTAACCCAATTACTCCTCGGAAACCACATGATTTACTATTAACACCTCACCGATCACATGCCACTTGCTGAGAAAGTCAAACTTAATAAAATTCCAAATAGACTACTACACAGCTGTCTTATTAATACTACTCATACGTACTAGCTAGGTGATGAAAATCTTTGATGCTTGAAATAATGATTCTATTTTAATGATGAAATAAATTCAATTACGTAAATATTAATTCACAGTTTGAGATTTGTATAGGTTCTTCCGTACTGCTGTAGCTTTTTAATTTAGTCTGGTTTCCATGGGCAGAAACCTTGCACGTAGCTATTTGCTGTTCTTGTACTCTTCTCGAACTTTTCTTCCTTAGCGCACATGCATGATGCTCTAATAATAATGAAATTGGCAAGTGGAGTTTTAGTCTAGTGGTTGAAGTGATTTATTTTCTTTCTCTGTATCAGGGTTCATGTTCCACCATGTATGTCTGTCACCCCCGCGATGTCTTACATGTTTACTGGGTTTGCAGGATGTTCAGTGAGTCCGGGGATTAGTTGTGGTGCGTGTAAGCTAGTCCGGACACCCGGATATAAAAAATAATAATAATAATAATGAAATTGTTCATTTGAATTCAAGGACTTGAATTAAGAAACTCTCATGTTATATAGAATCTGGCTGAAAGCGTAGCAGATTTTTGTTGTGGTTTCAGCTGGTTTTTTCTAAACCGTGAGATGAGTGACGTTAAGCACCCTGGTTTCCCATATTTATCAAGATTTTTTAGCTAATTCAGTCTAACTTGTGGAATAGACTGAACCAATGGAGGTCATAAAGACGTGGGTGTCAAGCAATTAAGGCTGAGTCTCTCCGGGTGTAGGTGGACCGAAAAAGTCTACTTCAATCAAATTGTTAGAAATTGGACTGAAGGATTCTAGATGGATGCATCTATGATCCAACATTCTGGTCTGACATAGATAGTTGCTTGGAAAAGTAAAACCTAGCTTGTTTTTACACAGCAGGAGCTGGAGTTGCCGAGATGAAAACAGCGATGAACTTGTTGTTAACGTAGCCAGCCAGACAAACGTTTTAAATTCACTGGCCTTACTTTTTCCGACCAACAGCATTAGTTGGTCCTCCTTGTCAGGATAGTATTATTAACTTCACGGTACTTCTATCGCATTTCGATTCCTTGTACAGCGTAGTTTAGTTGAACTGGCTAACTTACAGGATGAATCCTCAGAACTTGTGATCGCTAGGTCAACAAGGCTCTGATATCAAGTAAAGAAACTATCTCATCTAAAAATTTAAGTTTATAGGTGAAGCCCCAGAATATGATTATATTATACTCTAACACTTACCTTACATCGCCATGTTAATGGAGTATTTGACAATCTATTTTAGCATGAAACAATTATAATACTGGTTATAAATTATATTCTGGATTTTCATCTAATAGTTTAAGATTTTATGTGAGATGATTCTTTGATATAATTTAGAGTTTTGTTGATTATCAGTCATGAGTTCAAATCTCATCATTTCCATTTTATTTGATAAAAATTAAGCACAAATTAATATAGATCCATACAAATTTTAAGTCCAAAAAACTTTTATTTAAAAAAATACATTAAAAAATAATATAAATTATATTATTAGTTTTTAACACTGCAGATTTTGATGTCATCAGTTATTGGACACTGAAGAAATTACTTCTAGGAAGAGAGGTCAATCTCTCTCGGATCATAGTAAAAAATCAAATCATCGATATTATATTAAAAATCTCTCATATAAGACGTCGCATCATATAATAATTACATGTCATCATTCGGGGGGACCTCAAATTAAATATAGAGATCCGAGATCCAATCAAAATGGAGGGGGAATTCGGACAGTTACCGAGAAACTCCAAGGAAACTCGACCTTGAAAAGATTGCCAAGAAGATAGATTTAAAACAAGAATATCATCCTTGTCTTTTCTGAATATTGTTGAAGTTGTTAAGAAACTAGCTTCAGTCCACACTTTTGGATGAATGGGTCATCCATCGACCAGCTAGAATTTGGAAAAATTAGGGTCCCATTCTGAAGTTACTGCATTTACCTAAAAACAAACGGCACTGGCATTAATTATATATTTTCTATAAAATTTATTTTCCTTATTAAAGATGATAGAGTTTTGCAATATCTTTTCTTTTCTTTTCAATTTGTGAATTTATTTAATTAATCAAGATGTACATAAACAACAATTTCGTGAGTTAAAAAAGAAGAGGAGGTACACTAAATTATATCCTGAAAGATAGTCTATTCATCTAAATTCTAACCCTATTGACAAATTATAGTGCTTGATCAATAACTTCAACCACCGCTGGAATTGGAGTCAGTGAAAATAATTAATATTCATAGGATCATTGATCTCAGGTTAAGCTCTTCATTTTCTTTTCATCTTTGATGCTTATATGTAATATGAAAGGAGCCAGTCCAGTTTTCCTATATATCAACCAAAATCATGATACACTGACATGGCCAAGTAACACCATCTCACAACACATTGACAAATTATAGTGCTTGATTTTTCTATACATAGAATTGTTTTTAGTTCAAGCATGCATGAAAAATTGATATGTCTATATTGTATGGAAAACAACAGGGCTTTCACCTTAACAAATGGTGATTAAACATCGTTTTGTTTTATTGTCAATTGAGGTTCTTGTACAAAAAGAACTTCTTTATAGATATAGTTGGGAGGGATGTTGTTAGTACGATCAAGTAAGAAATTGTATGGCATGGTTTTGCAAGACGAGGGCATTGCGTTTGATTTTTAATATGGGAACTGAAAGCTTCTTAGTTTTGGTATGACCTACAATTGGGTAAAATAAAGTATTATTTGGAAGCTTCCTCATTGAAAGAATAATCTCCTCATCCATAATTTGGATGTCATATATATAAAAAATAATATGTTTTAAAGTATTTTTAACATTGTTATGGATATGAAAAAGAGGATAAAAAACAGAATTAAGGCTAAAATAGATATTGTTTTGACATCATAAGAATATGAAATTGATTTATGATGGGTCACAGGTCGTAAGAACCAAAACTAGCTTTACCTTAGACAATAATTCACAATTACTTCCCTACCAATAACTCAAAAGTTTATATTTTCTTGATGGATATGTTTCAAACAAATCTAGATTAGTAAAATTAAAGGATGATGAATTGTATGGAATAAAAATTCATGACTATCATATGGTTATGCAAACACTTATTCCACTTAATTACTAGGATTTATTGCTAAAAGATATATACGATGCACTTACATATATCAATAACTTTTGTTTATAGATATATGCTTTAATAAGTTGCACACATAACATAAGGAGAAACTTGAAATAATATCATTCAAACAATCTACAAATTTAAGATGATATTCTCTTTATCATTCTTTGACTTAATGAAGCATTTACCTATATATTTATCATTTGAGAAAAACATTTGGAGGATGAGATTGGTCTCCTGATATGATAAAGAAACTAACAATTCTAAGTATCCCACTACAAATGAGAGTCAAATATAGAAAAGGTTGACTTTAGGATCTAATAAAGGTGAAAAACAATCCTATAACATTCTATGAATGAAAGAACATAGCTAGAGTGGTCGAATATTGCAAGAAACCGAGTAAAAAAACAAAGTTTAAGTTGTAACAAAATCTAAATTATAACAAATTGGTGACAACAACAAAGTTAGTTTTCAACATGAATTCTGATGGATTTAACCAATTTTATGACCACATAAAAAAGAAAGAGTTAAATAACATTCAAGACTCATAATCAAGAGTAGAATCCTAATGAAAGACAACAACTAGGGGAGGGAGAAAATGAAGCAAATCATAATATAAAATGCTAATCTCTTTCTTCTATGCAACATTCTTTTCTCTTTATCTTGTATTAATTTTCCAGAAACTATGAGCTAGACTTTGACCTTTAGTTCAAAGAGAATATACATAATCTCCATTATTAAGTTGTGATAAGTAACATTGTCATTGTAATTATTTCATATTCAAGCACTTATGCATTCTTATTTCAGAATTATGCTATTGATTTTGATACATGTTTATTGGATTGTTTTGAGATGGAATATATGTGCTTTCTAGTTTCTTTCAATCCATAATTATTGTTAGGGACTAGAATAAGAAGTAAATGAGTTAATTTGATTGTTGCAACTATCACTTTGATTTATTAGAAAGAAATAAGCTAAGTTAAATTGTTCAACCTTTTAAATGGTTGCATAGAATAAATATAAACCTTGCTACTACTGCCAAGTGAATTAAAAATGCTTTTTAATATTGAATTCTCTTGACGGTAATGAGTTGATTAGAAAACTTTATCTAATTAATTAACTCATAATCTTCTTGATTTCTCATATCTTTGAAGGACATCAAGTTTATTTGCTTGAATTGAAATGATACTTATTTTACTTTGATGATCAATAAATTTATAAGAATGTATATATAGACCTTTCAACTAAATTAATGACATACTAATTTATTATTTAGATTTTCAAAATTTTGATCCTTTTTTTTTTTTACTCAAATTCCCTATTTGTTTTATTTATCCCAATTTCTTATAAAAAGATTAAATAATATTACCTTTGGGCTCGACCTAGTCTTCACAAACATACTTCAAATTTATTTGACTGTGATAATAAAGTCAAAATTATGTCATAGAGGTTTTGACATTCGACCACAATACTAAATTTAATATTATTTGAAGGACACATCAATACTGATGACTAACATACATTGATATAAAATTAAAAGATTTAACACATATTAAAATAAAATGAAAGATAAAGACACTCAATTGTGAAAATCATTGAAGCTCAGACACTTAAAATTGCTTCATCCCTATGTTATTCATCAAATAAAAATTTATTTGTCAAGTAAAAGGATTCATAAGTGCATCCTTAACTTTTGAAAGTTGGTGGATGCATGCGAAGTGTTTTAATTTCTCGAACTTTATTGTCAATCCCAAATGCATTTTCTAAATATTTCTTGCTCCATCTGGTCCCTTCGATGAACTTAGAATGATTCCTTCCTTCGACACTTTCCAATAATTATAGATAGATACCCTCACCCCCACATGTCAATTACGTTAATTAAGAGATTCCTAAAATCAGAGACTAAGAACAGAATTCAGCTCTCTAAACGTTGTGAAATCACCATAGGGATCATGAATTAGCCCAATCACACCTCAAGCAGACAATGACCAAAACCAATTGATTAAAACAAATTATTCATCACACAATAAGTTCTTAGAAAATAATTTTTGATTGATAGAAGTAAAATTATAGCAAATGGGTGCTTCTTGTATCGAAATAACTTGTTCGAAACCAAGAAAAACAAATAGAACTCGAAGAAATATTCTTGATAGAAACCTATACTACTATCCCAATAGAAATACAATCAAAGGATTTTTGTAACATATATTCTGCCACGAATCAGTGAAATATAATTACTTGTGCCTCTAGGTTTACATCTTTCACGTATTTACTATAGTTTGGAGATGTGTTTTGAATCAGACCTGAAGCAGCCAAAATATCCAAATCTAGCTAGTCTATTCTTACTAACTCAATCACACCTAGAAGTACATATGCGAAAAGAGAGTGTCACCCCACATCAGAATCTGAAATATTTGCAGCTAATTGAATCTCAGCTGGTGACGAGGAGTGAAGATTCTCTTGAGTGTCAGAATCTGAAATATTTGCAGCTAATTGAATCTCAGCTGGTGACGAGGAGTGAAGATTCTCTTGAGTGTCTTCAGGAATAGAGAGTTCCCACTTTGAAGACTCCAAATTATGGATATCAGGGGAAGGAGCAGATATTGGAGATTCTCCTGGAATATCAGTCTCTCCATGATAGATATACCTGGCTAGAGTAATTGTTTTTTCCCAGACACTCCTGTCACCTGGAGTTGCATTGCGTCTACCCTTCACTTCTTGTTTATTGTAGTTCTTCAGCAATTGAAGAAGAAATAGGAGAAAACAAATGGTCGAACTGGAACCGGTTATGGTGTAGATACCCCAGAAGCTTTGCAAGCTCAAGCTTCCAGTTATGTCATTGCAGCTGGTGATCAGACGTTTTTATTTATTTTAATTTTGAGAGGGGACTTTTGTTGTTGTAGTATGTTTTTTTTGTTGACTTCTCTCGGTTGTTTTAGAGGAGATTGTGGAGCGGGATGCTGTGCATAAAGCCCTTATGTCCCTGTTGAGGCAGGATGTGAAAGGTAAATCTTTAAGATAGGTTAAATAATCTGGATGCATATCTTATAATGTGCATATAAGTATACAAGAACTATCCTTTGGACTCTAGGATTCATATTCCAATTACGTGGTCAGAAGTTTGGGAAAATTAGAATATGCTTGTACAAGAATTCTGCTGTTTCCCCCCCCCCCTAGTGACATAGGGTGATTTCGATTTTCAACCAACACAAATGTAGCATGCTTTTCTGTAGCACCTTTAAGTTATAAGAATATGTAAAACTTTGCAGTTGATACATATTGTGCTTCAGACCTCTATTTCTGATGTCCAAAGTGGAAATGCATGGTTTGATTTAGGCAAATGCTATCCTTATTGGACCGGGTCAATGGTGAAACACGTTAAGCTACAATTGGTATTGCTATTGCTTTTGAACAGCTCATTTGTAAAAGGACTTCTTTGTTTGTGTTTTGGATTGACAACGCTGTGGAATACTGGGAAATGTTTTTGCTAATAGGATGAGTTTTTGAATTTTGTCAATCACTAGTTTGCACATATCTCATATGAAATATAGTTAATGAACTTAATTGGTAGTTTATCTTGGTTTTGGCTATTTTACAATGGTTTGTACTATAGGCCGATGAATGAATAGATTTCTACCCTTCATCTAGGAGAGAAAAAAAAGAAAAGAAAATGAAAACATGCGTACTATTCCTAATTATCCACTTGACAGACACCATATACATTTTCATGAATGCTTTCTTTTTTGTGGGTTCTCTTCTACCCTTTTGGTTTTATTCTCAAAATCCATTTCATCTTGCCATGCAGCATCTTTGTCTGCCTTATTCAAGCATATTGGGACTGTTGAAGAACCAAGCACAGATGAGCTTATCCGTGAGAAAGTTCTGAGCTTTGTAAGAGATAAGGTTAGAAGATTACCCAAAGCTATTTATGGATGGTGTCACTTTGCTTTGCTTTTGCCAGCAATTGAGGACTATTAACTCCATTCTCAGGTTTTCCCACTTAAAGCTGAACTCCTGAGACCTCAGGAGGAAATGGAGCGTCATATAACTGATTTGATTAAAAAGGTATTTATAACTTTACAGTTATTTCTATGAAACCTTAAATTCTGCTGTTCTATAACAGTATGCATGACTAGTTTTATTTTTTCCTTTTAGAGCTCAGAAGATGTAACCGGAGCAGAGTTCAGAATGTTTATGGACTTCTTAAAAACTTTGGGCATATTTGGACACAAAGCGCCTTCTGAACGCATGAAAGAACTAGTTGAAATAATTGAAGGACAGGCTGATTTAGATTCTGCATTTGATGTGACTCAAGTGAGTGATTGTTGGAATTGCGTTCCTAATCTTAGTACTTCTTTGTAAAATATGAAACACTAACTTCCTATGTAATAACTGCAAAATCTGTTCTTAAACAAAAATAGAAACTTGTGTGTTTCCTTCCAGAGTAGATTCGTTCTACCAATTCAGAATATTTAGGATTAGATACAAGTAAATAATGCCTTGTGGTATAATCCAAATTCAGAGGCTGTTTGTTTTTCTTGTTTCCTGCATGTGTGGATATATAGATAACTTGCTTCTATTATATGCACCATATAACTTCTAACAACATGGTGTAACATGCACTCATGCCTTTGGTCACGCTCCTTGTGTCAAAATTAAAGAATAGATGTGTTTGGCAATCTGATGGAATACACTTTAGAAGCTTCATTATAGCCTGAATAAGATTAATCCTACCAGAAATTTCAAGATGTGTTTGGTCCACAGTTTTATTTTTAAGCTGGAAGATGTAGCCCTTACATTGGTAAATTATCTAAAATTTAGAAGAATAGTATAATTAATTGCTTGGAGAAGTAAATCTATATTGCTTAACTGAAGTCTTTTAAAGATTCTGGAATGTATATGCTGAATGAAAAGAATACCATCTCCAAAATCTTGAGAGTATAAGTGATACATGAGCTTTGGAAGAATAATCTTGTTTTCCTTATTAATTTCTTTTTTAATCAGAAATCCTGATGACACTTGAATAATGTAGCTGTCGTCTGATTAACTTGTGTGACTTTTTAATTAGTGACTTTTTTTTCTACAATGATAAGTTTTGGACTTTTTAATTAGTGCAAATAGCCTAGCAGGGCTGTTTGACAAAACTATCTTTTATATTTCTTACAACAGATTCAGATTTTAGAGATTTCTCTCCAACCCAAAACTGTATTTAGTTCCAACTTCATTTTCATTCATGTTTTAGTCATACTTCTTTTGTGTGTTCTGTTATATGGTGTTTTCCACTCTCCACCATAAATAATCAGTTAATGAGTTGTGTAAAATGTTTATTTGTGCGTGCTTGAACATGTGATCTAGATATATTTTCATATGCTGGTGCTGTAAACTGTAATGTTTTTTACAGAAATCAGTTGTAAGTGATGGTGTTGATTCTTCATGTTTTTTTATCAATGCACGCTGTCATTTTACTTCAAAATACATAGTATCTGTGTTTATATCTTTTGCTCCCCGATGTTATAGAAATCCCCTTAAAGTGACTTTAATTGGCATCAAAATACAGGTTTCGGATACAGACCATATTGACAGATTGATATCATGCCTGTATATGGCACTTCCATTTTTCCTGGTATGGAATGTGTTTCTTATTACGGAGATTGTGTTTTTTGCATCTTTTCACCTTACAACTTGTCCCTATCAATTTATGAACACAGAGGGGTGCATCGAGCAGCAGGTTCCTCAATTATTTGAACAAACACATCGTACCTGTTTTTGACAAGGTAGTTTGCTACATTCTTCTTCCTCATTATCTTTGGATATCTGTATTCTTCTAACCCTTTTTGTTTGTTCTTGCATATGTGTTTGGACAAGAACTTATCCATTCTAATAATGTTTCTCTTTGCTAGTTGCCCGATGAACGAAAGCTTGATTTGCTCAAGGCACTTGCAGAAATTTCACCTTTTAGATTGCCTCAGGATTCACGCCAGATTCTCCCTTCTGTTGTTCAGCTTCTGAAGGTAACCATCCATTTCTTTTTTCATGATTACGAATGAAAGAGGAAATTATTATATCAAATGCATTTCCAATGACACAGTAATGCTTGTGTTTGTTCTCTCAGATTTTTAGTTTTATGTCCAAGAGGTTTTTTTTTTATTGTTTTTCATAGTGAAAACCTCTCTAAACATTCTTCATATAACAAAAACTTATGTATTGATGTATGCTGCTCTCTTATGGTATTTTTTTCTTTTTTTGACTCAGAAATACATGCCGCGGAGGAGAAGTGGAGAAGAGAAGAACTTTACTTATGTTGAGTGTTTGTTATATGCGTTTCACCACTTAGCTCATAAGGTTGTAGTTTCATGATTTTACATTTTCCAGCATACTTTTGCATGTATCAGCTCTGTGACGCATATTTTGATCTTGTTTTAAAGGCTCCAAATGCTACAAACAGCTTGTGTGGTTACAAGATTGTGACTGGCCAGCCATCAGATCGACTTGGGGAGGACTTCTCTGAGTTTAACACAGACTTTATAGAGAGGTTTTTTTTTTTTTTTTTTTTTTTTTTTTTTTTTTAATTTTTTAATTAATTGAGTGATTCTTGTTCTTTAACTTCAAATGAACAAAACAGTATTCTCTGTAATTATGACCCATCATTTTTGTTTTAATTTTGTTATGTAATTCTTGGTGTGACCTTGCTATTTCTATATTGGTGCAGATAGGAAATTGTTCTTTATTTTTCACCATTCTGCTTTCATCACCCTGTCTAAAATGACAGTGTTTCTATTTTTCTAAATGCATGCTGTTAGCCTTGGAGGAAACTTCTCTCAAGTGTAGAGAAATTTGAGCTTATGTGATGTAGAACAGGTTGCGGAAGCATACATGCTCAAGAGGGATCACCCGAAATTCAAAAGCAACTGAATTTCGGCAGCCGGGTCATCGAAGTCGGAATGACGCGAAACTCATTCAGTCAATGCGTTTCGCCGTTTGCGGAAGAAGTCAGCGGCTATGCCCCTGTTGTCCACCGGTTTTTGGCCAAATTCCATCGTTTCGGCCCCAAAATTGTCATTTTTGCTATTTTAGGAAAGTTTCGTTTTAGCCATATCTTTTGATTTAAGAGTCCGAATTGACTTTCGTCAATTGGTACCCTCTCAGAATTTATAGGCCTTTCACATTCTGCATTTATCCCAAATTTGCCATTTATGGCAAATTTAATGTTTTATGTCGTTTCCTTTTCTGTCTTGAATTAGGCTAGGGTTTTTACTTTAAGTATCAATGTAAAACCTGCAGCCGACTTAGCTATCATTTTATTGAATAAACGTTGAGTTTGATTGAGATTTCTTCTTGTTATCTTTGATTTACGGAATATTGATGTTGGTCATATTCCCTTGTGATTTTCTGCTGCGTCATTATGAAATGAATTCACTTGTGGAGAAAAACAAGAAAAGAAAGAAGATAAATAGCACCCGTCTCAAACTCCACGGGGGATGTGATTTGTAGTCTAAGGGTTTATTAATGTTCCTTCCTTTCAGTTAAACAATTTTAATGGTTTTGAACCTAACAACTTTGTAATATTTCTGTAGCTCTATTATGGGTCCTCCAATCACTTTGTTTTTGGTGTCTGATGATGCAGGTTGAATAGTGTAGAAGATCTAACCAGGGCTACTATGAAAAAGTTAACTCAGGGAATGGCCGAACACAACAAAGCAATGGCAGCTGCAAAGTCTGATGAAGCGAAGGATAACATAGTAAGTTAATTTCTCAGGATATGGAAATTTTATTCTCTTCCATGTAGCTTTTCATAGCAGTATCTTACAAACATATTTATTTGTAATGTGCAGAAAACACAAAAACAGAACACTACAACTGGGTTGCGTACTTGCAATAACATTTTGGCAATGACAAAGGTTTATAAAGAATGAAATTATGAGAAAGTGAAAGCCATGCTTATGTATTATTGAAGCATCAATAACTCGTTTATTCTACAATTTTCAGCCATTGCATTCGAAGACACCATCATTTATTCGAAGACACCTCTCTTGGAAAGAATTAACAAAACCTTCTGTGCCTTCTACCACCATCCAGGCTGGGTATGAGAGATGTCTAATTCTTGTCTTTGGTTCTATATTTTTTTTCATATTAAAAACTTTGGGAAGTTTGAAATGCTCTTGGTGAATTGAAAAGGAAAAGGAGTGAAATGTATTTGTGCCCCTATCAGTTTTTCAAATGTTCCGTTGTCAGCTTTAAAAAATATTTTTTATTTATTTTATTTATATTTTAAATTAATAAAATTTAAGGTTTTTAGATTATTTTCAAATGTTAATATCAAAAATAATTTTTAAAAATAAAAAAATATTATTTTAATATTTTTCTTAAACAAAAAAATATTTTTAAATATAATTTCAACTACAATATCATGAAACTGATAGCTTTACCTTTATAGTTGTCTGGTATCGGTCAACTTGTCGATTTGCAAAGGACGGAGACTAATGCTTTTCCCCATTCACGCACAAGGCAGAGATGGAAGCCTTAAATTGAACTACTTATATTGAGATTGAATTTCTAAATTCTATTCCATTCGAGTGGAGTAAATGTATTCTATGAATAATGTACTTTTAATCATGGTCAAATAAATATTTTAATGACTCCATTATTTATATTTAAAAAAATATTAAGGAATACAAATGATAGGAAACTTATTCCAACCGAGTTCTTTCTAAACTCTTGATTTTGATAATCCAGCTCTTATCAGAGTTGCATGGAATGATTTAAGAGGTTTTCCTTGATTTTACGAAACGCCTCGACTTTTTTGGATAGGTCCGAGTCAAATAGCAATGATCCAAAGCATTTTTTTTTAAACTAACATATAAAGCCATTACTAAACCATTCAAAGGAGTAGTTCCCCATCCCAGAGCCACCCACATATTTCAAACTCAATGGTTTCAACAAATCCCCTACAATAGTTCTTCTCGGACCAGATCTAGAAGAACAGTAAAAAAGATAAGGGAATTGTAAAAATAAAATAAATAGGTTCTATACAGAGATTCCCATTTCTGTTGTTTTATTCAATTCAAAGATTGAACAAAAAACAATATTAATACAGAATAACTTTCATGAACTTAGATCAACCAAAAACTTAGATTTCTATGCAATGATGCAAGACTAAATCACCAGTAACTGCACTTATCATGGGAAAAGTGACAGTGCCAGATCTAATTTCTGTTTTCTCTGGTGTCAAAATCTGGAATATTTACAGCTTCCATTTCAATTGGTGCTGAGGACTGAGGATTCTCTGGAGTCTCTTCAGGACTAGTGGATTCCCTCCCCGAAGAGTTCCGTTCATAGACATCAGGGGAAGGAGCAGAGATTGGAGATCCTCCTGGGATAACAGTCTCTCCATGATAGATATACCTTGCTAGGGTAACTGTTTTCCCCAAACACTCTTATCACTTGGAGCTGCACTGCCTCCGTCCTCGTCTTGTTGACGATGGTAATTCTTCAGCAATCGAAATAGAAATAGGAGAAAACAAAGGGTCGAAGTGGTACCAGTTATAATGTAGATACCCCAGAAGTTTTGCAGGCTCAAGCTTTCAGCTCTATCATTGTCAGTTGCATTGCTTAAGCAGTTTTGTGAGGGAGCAAACCACTTTTCTTCCAATTTTTTCAGCTCTCCATTTTCTGATAGCTTCAGGATCGCTTTGGAAACATCTGCGGTTAGAGGAGAGCCTTTCGGAAATACCTGAACAGAGAATCAGAGCAGTATTCAATCAGTCACTTGAAAGTGTTCTAGTAATTGCTCGACTAATTAAGATGGCAAGATAGAAAATTTTGATCGAAATCTATCAAGAACTCACAAAACCCAGGCCTCCAAATCTATAGGTTGGTGTGGTTGCACTATATCGCTTGCAGTGCTGACCGATGAAAACTTTCTCATACGGGAGTTCAAGAAAGGCAGCAGCTATGCTGGCTCTTTCAAATTCACCTTCATAGTTGTATTCATTGTCAACATTCTTGATGTTCTCTGGTTTGAATCCTAGCACGGTCTGCAGATAATTCCGTACAAATGAATCACCATCACAACCAACTTTTAGCCCGTTCCTTTTCAGCCACTCAATATCAGTAACATTTGGCCGCAGACGTCGGACAGTCAGCATTGAACCTAGACTGGCAGTGTAGCTCGAGTTTAAGATAAATACTACGAAAAGCCATACTACAAGAACCACTCGGGTGAGGTTACAATATATTTTCTCTCCTGCATAGAAACACAATAGTCTTATGAGTGGTTTTACCTCTCAATAAAGAATCTAGTAATATCTCCATCCACAGCTATATATGAATGTGAAGCATTGGAGCTGCCAATGCTAGATGAAATATATTTTCTCTTGTGCATACTCAAGAATCTTATGTGGATAACACAAGAAATTGTTCTAGTTTTACAGTTTCTACTTACTGTGAGCAAAATAAAGAGAAGAGAAAGTAAACCACAGAGCTGTGCCCATCTGATTCTTCCACGGGCCTTTAAACTCAGGATTGGTGTGATGCTCCAAGAACCAAACTATGAACATTGTGTAGATCAATATAGCACCAGTGGCCAACCACATTCCCTTTGTGAAAGGCTTCATAAACATCCATGCTGACTCTTTAGACGTTTCTGGAACTATCATTGACAATCCCGACTCTGCATATGGTTGTGTGAATTCAACTTTATCTGATCTATTGGCGAGTATGGTTATATCACCGACAATGGCATCGAATGTCTTCATTTTTTTTTGTTTTTTTATCACATGGTAAGCAAAAACTTGTTAGAAATACAATAAAACCGAACAAAAACACAAAATCTTATCTAGATAAAATAGTATTTTACTCTATTTCCCATGCACCTCACTGCTCCTTTAGAGGACCAAGTCAAACTTCAAACAATGATTGAAAAAGCGTTGGAGAATTAGTATTAGTAAAGCATAAAATAGAAAGAGGTTTTGCATGTTCTCTACAATAATTTCCCCCCTCCATTTTCTATTATTCCTGATTTTGCTGTGCTGGACAATTTTGAAGCTTTGCCTGGTTTAAATTATCCAGCGTATTCATTAATCATTTTAGGCTAAGATTCGATTTGCAGCAGCAACTTATATTATTATTATTATTATTATTATTATTTTTATTATTATTATTTATAATCAATCAATTACTTCTGGTCAAATCTCTGCATAGCAGCCTTTGATGAAAAAAAAAAGGAATTAAAAGCAAATTTCAAAAAGATTCTTTTATGAAAAACGTGGATACACAAAAGATCACAAAACAAATATTAATGGCATACTGAAACAACAAAATCATCTTGTAGTGCAATTCATCATATGATTATCATCGATAATTCCGAACATCTAGAAGTAATTAGGAGGATCAAGTTCTTACCTTGTTGTGCACTTGATCCACCAGCTCATCATAGGTGCCATTGAAGGGTTCAAATCTGTAAGGCAGATCATAATCCAGAAGTCTACGCACCTTCTCGAAAAGTTCAATGCAGAAACCATCATATTCCTTCTCACCAGCAGCGTTTGTAGATACTTTCACAAACTTCTCAAATGATGTCCTACCAGGAACCCCAATAATCATCCGCTTTGCATCAGTAGGCATCAACCAGCCTTTTGGAATACGTTGTGGGTCGCCCGGCCAAATCACCGTCCCATTCAACCTTCTAGCATCTGTACTATTTCCAGATTCACCTTTTGCCACCACAAAGAATCCAAACTCAGGTATCCAGAAATCTAGCTCCCTGTATGATCTCCTTCCAACCACATTCACAATCCTCAGCGTAGGACTATGGAGCATCTCACCTGCTGTGACATTTATCTCGCCGCTTAAACCAACAAAACTGGTTGTTAATATTTTATCCAGAAACACTTTTGGACTGCTAGTGCTCCTAGACAGTCCGTCCATGGCCTGAGTGATGATAGAAATGCTGTCATATGCTCGTAGAGCATAAAATCCTGGCTCATAGTAACCTTCCTCAGGATATTCAGATATGAATTTCAGCCGGAACTGGGTAAGAAAAGTTTGGTAGAAAGTAGTATTATCAGAATAGTAGTTCTTAATTCCCAGAGCACCTTCCATGGAGTGGATAACAGAAGTGTTAACTGTGTCCAATAAATCCGTGACTGTATCTGTAAGTATCCATACCATTTCTTTTCCCACAAATCCCATCTCCTTAGCTTCTCTAAACAAATGAATCACCATGGGCAATGATGACTGGAGCACAATAAAAACCCGAGATTGTATTTTTTCACTGTGTAGTTTTGCCAGTTCTTTTTGAACAACATCTTTTGGATCAGATATTAAGGAAAATGGTGGAAGACTTAACTTATATTCAATCTCTGAACCAACATCTTGAAGAGCCTTCGATAGAAGAGCCAGCATTCCAGCATCACCACCATATGCATAATCTTCGTAAACAGTTACAACCCTCCTCCAGTTGTAAGATCGAACAACTTCTGCAATGCATCTTATTTGGTTAGAATCACTGGGAGCCATTCTTATCAAGAAAGGCCAACGAGATGATGCTAATGGCGGTGTTATGGCAGGTGCAGAAAATGAAATAACTGGAACTTTAGCCTGGCTTCCAATATCAGCAACTAAAGCTGCTTCCTCCCATCTTTCCATACCAATAATCACTTCAACTTCATCCTCTTCAATCAACTTTTCAGCTGCAAGAATAATTCATGAAGCAACATTAGTGTAGTCACTCTTGTCATGGCTAAACGTTACAAGCACAGAGAGCTATACATCATAAAGTGAGCAGAAAAAAAAAATACCAGCATGAACGGCCTGAAGAGGGCTCCTCCGGGAATCCTGGAACTTAAGAGACAGCTTGTGATTTGGTGACCCACTGTTGAACTTTCGAACTGCTATTCCCATTGCTGTTCTCACTTCTTTCCCGGTTCTTGAATTGTAATCAATGATGGCACCAATGTTTGTAACTTTACTATCATTGACGTGCTTAGCTCCATAGGGGAGAATAGTGACTAGAAAGCAGGCGACTACAAGATACCGAAGCCAGAATCTTGAGAGTTGGTTAAAATTAAAGATAGGGAAAGCCATTTGAGCTTTGTCTTCAAAGCATATCATAAAAGTTTTGCTCACTCCGTTATTGAAGAAGTAACCTCAACATTTGAAAATAAGATGGTTTTTTTATGGGGCTTTTGATTGAGAGGAAAACGCGGATTTGAGAAGGAATGATGGACGCGTTATTTGGACTTTTTGTGCTGTTTTGGCACTGCATGCGTCAAACCGGCGTTTCACCAAAATTCAATTTTTTTTTTTATTTTAAATGAAATTTTTTTTATTGTTTTTAAATCATTTTGATGTGCTGATGTCAAAAAAGATTTTAAAAAAAATAAATAAATATCATTTTGATGTATTTCTAAACGAAAAGCACTTTCAAAAACAACCGCAACCACCCTCCCAAACAGGCAGACTCGCCTTGTGCTGGAAGTAATTAAAATTAATTTTGTTTTTGAAGGTTTTAGATTTTTGATCGAAAATAATTTTTAAAAAATAAAAAAATATTATTTTAATATATTTATCTATATAAAAAAACAATTTATATCAAACAATCAATAGAACTCGGTCAATCTTTGTACATGGAACTTAAGTACGTAATATCTCGACAAAAATCTGTTCAAAAATTAAACGAAGAAGATAACAAGGATTATGCGTTGTCATCGCTGCCAAATTCCACAGCTCATAAAGCCCACTTGCCCTCAGCTAATTTTTTTCAACAAAAAAAGGGGTAGGTATATGTAAATCTCTTTAAACTCCATAATTAGTTATTTTTCAACAATTTGTTTTTTGAAAAAAAATGAATTTTTTATTTTAAATGAATTTTTTTTTATATTTTTAAATTATTTTGATGTTATGATATTAAAAATAATTTTTTTAAAATAATAATATTATTTAATATATTTCTGCACTTTTGCAAACAATCTCTGCAATACTAACTTCTATTATAACCACATATTTCTGCACTTTTGCAAACAATCTCTGCAATTGCTAATGTGCTTCACTATTTTTTTGTACTTTTTATCTAAATTTTATCATTTTCATAATTTGTTTAAGTTTTTGTTTGATGAAATTATTCTAAGTGTCAAACAAATATTCCGGCGTATAATTAATGCTCAATTTTACAAGTGTTTACTGTTATTATATATGATTAAATAAAAACTATTTTTTAAAAATCAATTTATTAGATCCGTGTTGTGTGTGACTTACCATTTAATATGTAAGAGAGATTTCATTGAAAGTGTTGCTAGCTATAGATTATAAAAAAAAACATGAATAATCGTTAATAGGTTAAAATTCAGAATATATTTATTTTTATATTTTAAATATTGAGACAATGGCATATTAGCTTAACCCTGATCAACAAATTTCACTCATCAAATACTATCCCAGGTCATAGGCCTTGGTTGGTTCAATTACTTTTTTTAAAAAAGAAGATATTTCATTTAATTACATAATAATAATAATAATAATAATAAGGATAGGTGATAGCAAAAAAGTTGTTGAAAGTTTTATTTTCCCCATAAACTAAAACAAGTATGATAGATTTGTGAAAAAAACAACACTTGATAAAAATAGAAAAAACTATAATCATATACTAAAAGTCTAATGGTATTTCAAAAAAACAATAACTCAATATATTTTAATTTAATTATAATACACACACATGCTTCTAGTTTTCTCTTATTTTGTGATTAGTTTCTCATCTCATTAAGATGTTAAGATGCTAGTACTAAATGTTATCTTAATTTACAGAGTCCATATCATTTAAACTACACATCAATATTTGATTAACATACATTCATATAAAAATTTATTATATAAATAAAAGTATTGGACACATATAAAAATAAAACTAAAGATAAGACACTTAATTGTGAAACTCATTGAAGTTTAGACACTTAAAATTGCTTTATGCCTATGCTATATGCTAGAAATGTATTAGTCAAGTAGAGAGACTAAGAGGTGCATGCGAAGTGTTTTTCCAGGACTTTACTTGCAGACCCAAATGCATGTTCTTGCTCCATGCGGTCTCTTCGATGAACTTAGAATGATTCCTTCCTTTGACGCGTTCCAATAACTATTCATAGAGATTCCCTCACCCCTGACGGTTAAATATATCTAAGAGATTCCCGAAACCATAGACCAATAGTGATCATTGTATTATCCCAATTACTCCTCAGAAACCACATCGTCGATCACATGCCAGTTTTGTTGAGAAATTCAAACTTAATAAAATTCCAAATAGAATACTACTACGTACACAGCTGTCTTATTATTATTGTTCATACGTACTAGCTAGGTGATCAAAATCTTTGATGCTTGAAATAATGATTATATTTTAATGATGGAATAAATTCAATTACGTAAATATTAATTCACAGTTTGAGCTTTGTATAGGTTCTTCCGTACTGTTGTAGCTTTTTTAATTTATTCTGGTTTTCATGGGCAGAAACCTTGCACGTAGCTATTTGCTGTTCTTGTACTTTCTCAAACTTTTCTTCCTAATAATAATGAAATTGGCAAGCGGAGTCTTAGTCTAGTGGTTAAAGGGACTTGTTTTTTTTTTCTGCATCAGGGTTCAAGTTTCACAATGCATGCCTGTCACCCCGCGATGCCTTACATGCTCACTGGGTTTGCAGGATGTTCAGTGATTCCGAGGATTAGTTGTGGTGCGCGTAAGCTGGTTCAGACACCCCAAATATAAATAATAATAATAATAATGAAATTGTTCATTTGAATTCAAGGACTTGAATTAAGAAACTCTCATGTTATATAGAATCTGGCTGAAAGCGTGGCAGATTTTTGTTTTGGTTTCAGCTGGTTTTTTCTAAACCGTGAGATGAGTGACGTTAAGCACCCTGGTTTCCCATATTTATCAAGATTTTTTAGCTAATTCAGTCTAACTTGTGGAATAGACTGAACCAATGGATCAAGGTCATAAAGACGTGGGTGTCAAGCAATTAAGGGTGAGCCTCTCCGGGTGTAGGTGGACCGAAAAAGTCTACTTCGATCAAATTGTTAGAAATTGGACTGAAGGATTCTAGATGGATGCATCTATGATCCAACATTCTGGTCCGACATAGACAGTTGCTTGGAAAAGTAAACCCTAGCTTGATTTTACACAGCAGGAGCTGGAGTTGCCGAGATGAAAACAGCGATGAACTTTATGCGTAGCCAGCCAAACAAACGTTTTAAATTCACTGGTCTTAGCATAAAAAATTATAATACACGTAAAACTTGTTTGAGAATAATATAAATTATATTTTATGGATTTATCTAATAGTTTAAATATTTAGGTGAGATATTTTCTTAATATGGTACCAGAGTTTTTTATTGACTTAGCGATCATGAATTCGAATTTCATCTCTATTTTATATTATAAAAATCAAGCACAAAATAATATGAACCTGTGTAAATTTTAAGCCTAAAAAGATTTCACCTGAGAAAATATATTAGAGAATAATATAAAATATATTTTAAAATTTCACTTAATAATTTATATTTTTAAATAAAATAATTACTTGAAACTGCTGATTTTGACGTAAGAAATTACTTCTACGAAGAGAGGTCAATCTCTCTCGGATGATCATCGATATTATATTAAAAATCTCTCATATAAGACGTCGCATCATATAATAATTTAAATGTCAGCATTCGGGGGGGACCTCAAATTAAATATAGAGATCCGAGATCCAATTAAAATGGAGGGGGAATTCGGACAGTTACCGAGAAACTCCAAGGAAACTCAACCTTGAAAAGATTGCCAAGAAGATAGATTTAAAACAAGAATTGGATCCTTGTCTTTTCTGAATATTGTTGATGTTGATAAGAAACTAGCTTCAGTCCACACTTTTGGATGAATGGGGTCATCCATCGACCAGCTAGAATTTGGAAAAATTAGGGTCCCATTCTGAAATTACAAGAATTAATTAAATATTCTCTGTAAAATTTATTTTCCTTATTAAAGATGATAGAGTTTTGCAATATTTTTTCTTCTTCTTTTCAATTTGTGAATTTATTTAATTAATCAAGATGTACATAGTTTCTGAAAGATAGTTTATTCATCTAAATTCTAACCCTATTGACAAATTATAGTGCTTGATCAATAACTTCAACCACCGCTGGAATTGGAGTCGGTGAAAATAATTAATATTCATAGGATCGTTGATCTCAGGTTAAGCTATTCATTTTCTTTTCATCTTTGATGCTTATATGTAATATGAAAGGAGCCAGTCCAGTTTTCCTATTTATCAACCAAAATCATGATACACTGACATGGCCAAGTAACACCATCTCACAACACATTGACAAATTATAGTGCTTGATTTTTCTATATATAGAATTGTTTTTAGTTCAAGCATGCATGAAAAATTGACATGTCTATATTGTATGGAAAATAACAAGGCTTTCACCTTAACAAATGGTGATTAAACATCGTTTTGTTTTATTGTCAATTGAGGTTCTTGTACAAAAAGAACTTCTTTATAGATATAGTTGGGAGGGATGTTGTTAGTACGATCAAGTAAAAAATTGTATGACATAGTTTTGCAAGACTAGGGCATTGCGTTTGATTTTTAATATGGGAACTGAAAGCTTCTTAGTTTTGGTATGACCTACAATTGGGTAAAATAAAGTATTATTTGGAATCTTCCTCATTGAAAGAATAATCTCCTCATCCATAATTTGGATGTCATATATATAAAAAATAATATGTTTTAAAGTATTTTTAACATTGTTATGGATATGAAAATGAGGATAAAAAACAAAATTAAGGCTAAAATAGATATTGTTTTGACATCATAAGAATATGAAATTGATTTATGATGGGTCACGGGTTGTAAGAACCAAAACTAGCTTTACCTTAGACAATAATTCACAATTACTTCCCTACCAATAACTCAAAAGTTTATATTTTCTTGATGGATATGTTTCAAACAAATCTAGATTAGTAAAATTAAGGGATGATGAATTGTATGGAATAAAAATTCATGACTATCATATGGTTATGCAAACACTTATTCCACTTAATTACTAGGATTTTTTGATAAAAAATATATACGATGCACTCACATATATCAATAACTTTTTTATAAATATATGCTTTAATAAGTTGCACACATAACATATGGAGAAACTTGAAAATAATATCATTCAAACAATCCACAAATTTAAGATGATATTCTCTTTATCATTCTTTGACTTAATGAAACATTTACCTATATATTTATCATTTGAGAAAAACATTTGGAGGATGAGATTGGTCTCCTGATATGATAAAGAAACTAACAATTCTAAGTATTCCACTACATATGAGAGTCAAATATAGAAAAGGTTGACTTTAGAATCTAATAGAGGTGAAAATCAATCCTATAACATTCTATGAATGAAAGAATACAGCTAGAGTGGTCGAATATTGTAAGAAACCAAGTAAAAAAACAAAGTTTAAGTTGTAACAAAATCTAAATTATAACAAATTGGTGACAACAACAGAGTTAATTTTCAACATGAATTCTGATGGATTTAACCAATTTTATGACCACATAAAAAAGAAAGAGTTAAATAACATTCAAGACTCATAATCAAGAGTAGAATCCTAATGAAAGACAACAACTAGGGGAGGGAGAAAATGAATAAAATGCTAATCTCTTTCTTCTATGCAACATTCTTTTCTCTTTATTTTGTATTAATTTTCCAGAAACTATGAGCTAGACTTTGACCTTTAGTTCAAGGAGAATATACATAATCTCCATTATTAAGTTGTGATAAGTAACATTCTCATTGCAATTATTTCATATTCAAGCACTTATGCATTCTTATTTCAGAATTATGCTATTGATTTTGATTCATGGTTATTGAATTGTTTTGAGATGGAATATATGTGCTTTCTAGTTTCTTTCAATCCATAATTATTGTTAGGGACTAGCATAAGAAGTAAAAGAGTTAATTTGATTGTTGCAACTATCACTTTGATTTATTAGAAAGAAATAAGCTAAGCTAAATTGTTCAACCTTTTAAATGGTTGCATAGAATAAATATAAACTTTGCTACTACTGCCAAGTGAATTAAAAATGCTTTTTAATATTGAATTCTCTTGATGGTAATGAGTTGATTAGAAAACTTTATCTAATTAATTAACTCATAATCTTTTTGATTTCTCATATCTTTGAAGGACATCAAGTTTATTTGCTTGAATTGAAATAATACTTATTTTACTTTGATGATCAATAAATTTATAAGAATGTATATATAGACCTTTGAACTAAATTAATGACATATTAATTTATTATTTAGATTTTCAAAATTTTGATCCTTTTTTTTACTCAAATTCCCTATTTGTTTTATTTATCCTAATTTCTTATAAAAAAGATTAAATAAAATTACCTTTGGGCTCGACCTAGTCTTCACAAACATACTTCAAATTTATTTGACTGTGATAATAAAGTCAAAATTATATCATAGAGGTTTTTTTTAAATTTTAATGAGATTAGCTTTGAAGATAAGAAGATAAGAAGTTTTAGTTGTAGGATTCTAAAGAGATTAGCTCTTTTTTTTAGCTATAGAGTTCTAATTAGTTTTGATTACCATTTCTAATAGGATTTATCATAAATCCTATCCTTATCCAATAACCTCTCCTAGTCTATTGAGAGTTCTAGTTTATTTCAATTTCTAGTTTTTGTAAGCCTATAAATTGGCAAAGTTTCAATTGAATAAATTGAATGAATGGATGGATGTACTTCATTCCAATATTTATGATTTTATGGAATGAATGACTGAATGTGATTCATTCCAATATTTATGATTTTCTGGAATGAATGAATGTGATTCATTCCAATATTTATAATTTTCGGGTTCTTCAGGATTTCTTGTCTTTCCATATTTTTAATCTCAACAGTAATTGTTCTAAACAGTTACTGTACAGATTCAAGATTTCCAACAGTTTTGACATTCGACCACAATACTAATGACTAACATACATTGATATAAAATTAAAATATTTAACATATATTAAAATAAAATGAAAGATAAAGACACTCAATTGTGAAAATCATTGAAGCTCAGACACTTAAAATTGCTTCATCCCTATGTTATTCATCAAATAAAAATTTATTTGTCAAGTAAAAGGATTCATAAGTGCATCCTTAACTTTTGAAAGTTGGTGGATGCATGCGAAGTGTTTTAATTTCTCGAATTAACTTTATTGTCAATCCCAAATGCGTTTTCTAAATATTTCTTGCTCCATCTGGTCCCTTCGATGAACTTAGAATGATTCCTTCCTTCGACACTTTCCAATAATCATGCATAGATACGCTCACCCCACATGTCAATTACGTTAAGAGATTCCTAAAATCAGAGACTAATAACAGAATTCAGCTCTCTAAACGTTGTGAAATCACCATAGCGATCATGAATTAGCCCAATCACACCTCAAGCAGACATTGACCAAAACCAATTGACTTAAACAAATTATTCA
This sequence comes from Salix brachista, assembly GCA_009078335.1. Lineage (NCBI taxonomy): Eukaryota > Viridiplantae > Streptophyta > Magnoliopsida > Malpighiales > Salicaceae > Salix > Salix brachista. The sequence continues at coordinate 2,908,780 of CM018575.1, forward strand.
TCACATAATAAGTTCTTAGAAAATAATTTTTGATTGATAGAAGTAAAATTATAGCAAATGGGTGCTTCTTGTATCGAAATAACTTGTTCGAAACCAAGAAAAAAAAAATAGAACTCGAAGAAATACTCTTGATAGAAAACTATACTACTATCCCAATAGAAATACAATCAAAGGATTTTTGTTACATATATTCTGCCACGAATCAGTGAAAGATAATTACTTGTGCCTCTAGGTTTACGTCTTTCACGTATTTACTATAGTTTGGAGATGTGTTTTGAATCAGACCTGAAGCAGCCAAAATATCCAAATCTAGCTAGTCTATTCTTACTAACTCAATCACACCTAGAAGTACATATGCGAAAAGAGAGTGTCACCCCACATCAGAATCTAAAATATTTGCAGCTAATTGAATCTCAGCTGGTGAAGAGGAGTGAAGATTCTCTTGAGTGTCAGAATCTGAAATATTTGAAGCTAATTGAATCTCAGCTGGTGACGAGGAGTGAAGATTCTCTTGAGTGTCAGAATCTGAAATATTTGCAGCTAATTGAATCTCAGCTGGTGACGAGGAGTGAAGATTCTCTTGAGTGTCTTCAGGAATAGAGAGTTGCCACTTTGAAGACTCCAAATTATGGATATCAGGGGAAGGAGCAGATATTGGAGATTCTCCTGGAATATCAGTCTCTCCATGATAGATATACCTGGCTAGAGTAATTGTTTTTTCCCAGACACTCTTGTCACCTGGAGTTGCATTGCGTCTACCCTTCACTTCTTGTTTATTGTAGTTCTTCAGCAATTGAGCAAGAAATAGGAGAAAACAAATGGTCGAAGTGGCACCGGTTATGGTGTAGATACCCCAGAAGCTTTGCAAGCTCAAGCTTCCAGTTATATCATTGTTAGTTGCATTGCTTGGGCACTCTCGCGACGCAGAGAACCAATTTACTTCCAAATCTCTTAGTTCTCCATCTTCTGACAGGTTCAGGATCGCTTTGGAAACATCTGCCGCGATAGGAGAGCCTTTCTGAAATACCTGAAAAGAGAATTGGACTGGTATTCTATTAGTCATTTATTTGGGGGAAATGCATCTTTGAAAGAGTGATGGCAATTGCTTGCCTATTTAAAATGATGAGATTGAAATTTTGATGGAAATCTGTCATGAACTTACAAAGCCTAGTCCACCAAATCTGTTGGTAGGTGTGGTTGCGTTGTAGCGCTTGCAGTGATGACTGATGAAAACTTTCTGATATGGGAGTTCAAGAAAGGCAGCAGATATGTCGCCACTTTCAAATTCTTCTTCGTACTTGTATTCATGGCTAACATTCTTGATATTCTCTGGCTCGAATCCAAGCACACTCTGCATATAATTCCGTACAAATGAATCTCCATCACAACCAACTGTTAACCTTTTCGTTTTAAGCCACTCAATATCATTAACATTTGGCTGCTGGCGTTGGGCAGTCAGCATTGAAGTGAGACTGGCAGTGTAGCTCGAGTTTAAGATCAATACTACGAAAAGCCACACCACAAGAGCCACTCTGGTGAGGTTACTGTATATCTTCTCCTCTGCATAAAGAATCAAGTTTTATGAGTGGTTCTAATTGTCATTAAATAATCAAGTAACATCTCCACCATATATATGAATGTCAACAATTGATAATAAATCTATCTCATGCAGTAAGAAATGCAGCTGCCAAAGCTGGATGAGATGCATTTTCTCTGGTGCACACTTGAGATACTTATGTGGATAGCACAATAAACTATTCTAGTTTTACTGTTTCTCAAATGCAACTTATTGTGTGCAAAATAAAGAGAAGAGAAAGTAAACCAGAGATCTGTGCCAATCTGATTCTTCCATGGGCCATTGAATTCAGGATTAATGTGATGCTCCAAGAATCATAAGTGGATAGCACAAGAAATTGTTCTAGTTTTACAGTTTCTACTTACTGTGTGCAAAATAAAGAGAAGAGAAAGTAAACCACAGAGCTGTGCCCATCTGATTCTTCCACGGGCCTTTAAACTCAGGATTGGTGTGATGCTCCAAGAACCAAACTATGAACATTGTGTAGATCAGTATAGCACCAGTGGCCAACCACATTCCCTTTGTGAAGGGCTTCATAAACATCAATGCTGACTCTTCAGGCTTTTCCGGAACTATTATTGACAATCCTGACTCTGCATATGGTTGTGTGAATTCAACTTTATCTGATCTGCTGGCTAGTATGGTTACATCGCCGACAATGGCATCGTATGTCTTCAAAAACATTTTTAGCACGAAAGATAAGCAAACTCTGTTAGAAACACATTTTTGAAATACAGAAATCAACAGGAATTTGCTTAATATTACTTCATAATATCTTTTTCCTCTCTATTTTTTATTTTACATGATTTTGCTGTCCTGTACAAGTTTGACTGTTAGGCTGTCTCTAGTTGAAAAGTCTCCAGCTTATTAATTAATTACTCAGCTAGGCTGTAGTTTGCAGCAGAAATTATACTATTATCATTCCTTTTATTGTATAAGGATATCATTCTTGTCATGCATTGTGATTAAGGGAATTAAAAGCAATTTGTTTTTTTTGTTCATCAAAATCTGGGTTATACACAAAAAATAAAAATAAATATTTGTGGCGGATTAGAATAAAACAATCATCTGTACTGCATCATATGATCATCATCGATAATTTCTAATATTTAGAAGTAATTAAGAGGATTAATTTCTTACCTTGTTGTACACGAGATCCACCAGATCATCATAGGTGCCATTGACGGGTACAAATTTGTAAGGCAGATCATAACCCAGAACTCCGTGCACCTTCTGGAAAAGTTTAATGCAGAAACCATCATATTCCATCGTACCATTAGCGTTTTCTGATACTTTCACAAACTTATCAAATGAGGTCCTACCAGGAACAACAATATTCATCGGCTTTTTAACAGTAGGCATCAACCAGCCTTTTGGAATACGTTGTGGGTCGCCAGGCCAAATCACCGTCCCTTTCAACCTTCTAGCATCTGTGCTATTTTCAGCTTTACCGTTTGCCACCAAAGGCTGGTTTGAGAACCCAAACTCAGGTATCCAGAAATCTAGCTCCGTGTACCTCCTTTCAACCACATTTACAATCCTCAGCTTAGGACTATGCAACATCTCACCTGCTGTGACATTTATGTCGCCGCTTAAACCAACAAAACTGGTTGTTAATATTTTATCCAGAAACACTTTTGGATTGCTAGTGCTCCTAGACAGTCTGTCCATGGCCTGAGTGATGATAGAAATGCTGTCATATGCTCGTAGAGCATAAAATCCTGGGTCACAGTAACCTTCCTCAGGATATTCAGATTTGAATTTCTGCCGGAACTGGGTAAGAAAAGTTTGGTAGAGAGTAGTATTATCATAAAAGTAGTTCTTAATTCCCAGAGCACCTTCCATGGAGTGGATAACAGAAGTGTTAACTGTGTCCAATAAATCCGTGACTGTATCTGTAAGTATCCATACCGTGTCATTTCCCACAAATCCCTTCTTCTTCGCTTCTCTAAACAGATGAATCATCATGGGCAACGATGACTGGAGCACAATAAAAACCCGAGATTGTATTTTTTCACTTAGTAGTTTTGCCAGTTCTTTTTGAACAACATCTTTTGGATCAGATAGTAAGGAAAATGGTGGAAGAATTAAGTTATATTCAATCTCTGAACCAACATCTTGAAGAGCCTTCGATAGAAGAACCAGCATGCCAGCATCACCACCATATGCATAATCTTCGTAAACAGTTACAACCCTCCTCCAGTTATAAGATTGAACAACAGCTGCAATGCATCTTATTTGGTTAGAATCATTGCGAGCCATTCTTATCAAGAAAGGCCAACGAGATGATGCTAATGGCGGTGTTATGGTTGGTCCAGAAAATGAAATAACTGGAACTTTAGCTTGGCTTCCAATATCAGCAACTATAGCTGCCTCCTCCCATCTTTCCATACCAATAATCACTTCAACTTCATCCTCTACAATCAACTTTTTAGCTGGGACGAAAATTCATGAAGCAACATTAATTAGTATCGTCACGTTTTGTCATGACTAAATGTTGAAAGTACATAGAAATATATATAATAAAGCGACACAAAAAAATATTACCAGCACGAGCGGCTTGAAGAGGGCTCCTCCGAGAATCCTGGAATTTAAGAGACAGCTTGTGATTTGGTGACCCAATGTTGAACTTTCGAACTGCTATTCCCATTGCTGTTCTCACTTCTTTCCCACTTCTTGAATTGTCATCAATGATGGCACCAATTTTTGTAACTTTAGCTCCATGGGGGAGAGAAGTGACTGTAAAGGAGGTAGCTACAAATAGCAGAAGCCAAAGTTTTGGGAGTTGCTTAAGAGGAAAGATAGTGAAAGGCACTAGAGCATTTCCTTTGGAGCACATCATACTAGTCTTGCTAGTTCTGTTGTTGAAGTATTAACTTCTACTACATGCTTTTGGTTTATAGCATTTGAAATATGGTGATAGTATACGTGGTCCGTGATTGGGAGGAAGAAAGACACGCAATTTCGAGGAATCTACGAGTTATTTTGAGAGGAACAAAGTCTTAGTTTGCTTGGAGCGCGCAAGTCAATTCTCTAATTAGAGGAACTTGAGTACTCAGCTGTGTTTCATGATAGAAAAAAAAAAGAAGAGGCTGCCCTACAGTTCTGACAACGATATCTACTATCTATATAACCATAAAAGAGAAAATGAGAGGAGTTTGGGACATGTTTGTGGTGAAAGATTTAATTGAACAAAGGAAGTGAAGAATTCTGCAGATATTGAATTCTGCAGAAATTGATTCAAAGTTTGAATGTATTTGCTTGATTACATTTGATTCATTCTTGTATGTATATATAGACTTACCTAAACAGAGTATTTTAGGAAAGTCAACTATAATTATAAATGTTTGAATTTCAAATATCCCGTGAAATCTTCATTAGCTGGAAATCCTGTAATCTTCAATATCCCGAATCTGCAATCTTCAATTACTGGAAATCTCGATTAGCTGGCAGTGTGGATTCTGCTTTGAAGGAAGATTGAAGCGGTCGACCGGTTCACCAAGTGGTCGACCGGTTCACCTGATTTCCTTCAATCTTCTTATCTGTCAACACTCTAACACCCCCCCTCAAACTGTTGGGGAGGTCACACACAGACAGGTTGCTTCTCAAAAATTGAAACCGAACAGCAGATTGTCCTTTGGTAAATATATCTGCAGGTTGGTCTTTGGTAGAAATATGTTTCACCTGTATGTCACGATTGATCACCTTCTCTCTGATGAAGTGGTAGTCGATCTCTATGTGCTTTGTTCGGGCATGAAAAACTGGATTCGAAGCTAAAGCAATGGCACCTATGTTGTCACACCATATATTAGGTGCAGCTGGCAATGTGATCTTTAATTCATTTAAAAGCATGCGAAGCCAATATAACTCAGCTGTAGTATGCGCCATACTCCTGTATTCGGCTTCAGTGCTTGACCGAGACACAATACTCTGCTTTTTACTACTCCAGGAAATCAGATTTGTGCCTAAAAATACACCATAACCAGTAGTGCTTCGTCTGTCATCAGGGTCTCCTGCCCAGTCAGAATCGCAATAGGCATTAAGCTTGATATCCCCAGGAACATAATACAATCCAACATAAACAGTGCCCTTTAGATACCGAAGAACACGTTTCACAGCTTTCCAGTGAACATCACGTGGGCAGTGCATAAATTGACACAATTGATTTACTGAGTAAGCAAGATCAGGCCTGGTAATTGTGCAATATTGAAGTGCACCCACAACTCTCCGATAGGCAGTGGGATCAGGCAAAGTGTCACCAAGGGCTGAAGAGAGTTTGGGTCCGGTAGATGAGGGACAATTCAGTGGTTTAGCACCAACCATATCTGTGTTGTGCAGTAAATCTGTGATATATTTGGCTTGACGCAGATGTAAGCCTTCAGGACCACGTATGGCTTCAATGCCCAGGAAGTAGCTTAATTCACCGAGATCTTTCAATTGGAATTCAATTTTCAGTTTGTCAATGAACTGTTGGACAACCTGCACGTTAGAACCAGTAACAATAATATCATCAACATACACTAATACAAACATGCGTTCAGTGGCAGTAGTGTATGTGAACAGAGAATAATCCATTTTTGACTCTGCAAAACCATATTCAACTAGCTGCTGTGAGAGGCGTTGAAACCAAGCCCTTGGGGCTTGTTTAAGTCTATATAATGACTTATGTAGCCGACACACATGATCTGGAAAATTTTCATCTTCATAACCTCTCGGCTGTTCCATGTATACTTCTTCGTCTAACACTTCATGTAAAAAGGCATTGGAAACATCCAATTGCCTTATATTCCATTTAAGTGACACTGCAAGAGACAACACCAGCCTGATAGTGGTGGGTTTCACCACTGGAGAGAACGTGTCATAGTAATCCACTCCAGGAATTTGATCAAAACCTTTGGCTACAAGTCTCGCCTTGTAGCGATCGACTCTGCCATCAGGAGTGCGTTTGATCTTATAAACCCACTTGTTGCGAACAACACATTTGTTTAGTGGTCTTGGACAAAGGGACCATGTTCCATTGGCCATTAAAGCATCAAACTCACAACCCATTGCTGCCCTCCATTCTGGTTGCGACACTGCCTTAGTAAAACAGGTTGGTTCGGGTTCAATAAAGACACTGGAAAAGGCACACAAAGGATGACGGGTAGCTAAGAAAGTTTTAAAACCCGGGAATACTTTTGGTTTGAGATTACCTGTCATAGATCGAGTGACAATGGTTCTATGTGACATGGGGTTTTGTGGGCAAGTGTTTTCTGGTGGTATGGGGGAAGGCATGGGTAATTGATCTGGTGGTGTATCTGGTGGGTGAGGAGTATTTGGTGATGAAGGCTGTGTTGGGGTAGCTGATGATATAAGAGAGTCTGATGTGGCAGGTGGAGATAATGACTCGGTGTGGGGTAAATCCTCTGATAAATATGAACTGGGAACCACAGGAACAGAACTGGAATTTTGATTTATCATGGAAAATTGAAATGATAAAGTTGGAGAGTTCATACCGTGAGAGCTGCTGATCGTGGGGCTGGGAGCAGTGGCACATGTGGTGGAAATTGGAAACGTGTTCTCATCAAAAATAACATGTCTGGAAAGGAACACTTGACCTGTGGCATAGTCTAGGCAACGGTACCCTTTCTGTTGGTTTGAATACCCTATGAAAATGCATTGTTTGCTGCGAAATGCCAGTTTATGTTTTTCATATGGTCTGAGATAAGGGTAACAGGCACAGCCAAAAGTGCGAAGTTCAGAATAGCTGGGCATAGTTTTATGAAGAACAAAGTAAGGTGGTAGCTTTTTAAGGACCGGAGTTGGTAGACGATTTATTAAGTAAACTGACGTCAAAAAAGCATCTACCCAATAACAATTTGGAAGTCCTGCTTTAGCTAATAGAGTTAATCCCATTTCTTGAATGTGTCTATGTTTTCTCTCGGCAATGCCATTTTGTGGGGATGTATAAGGGCAAGTCAATCGATGGAAGATGCCATTATTTGCTAAAAAAATTTGAAACTCTTTTGACAGGTATTCCCCACCATTGTCAGATTGAAATTGTTGAATGGTGCAGGAAAATAGATTTTCAACAAGAGTTTTAAATTTTTGAAAAATAGAGAAGACATCACTTTTGAAGCGCATGGGATACATCCATGTAAAACGACTAAAGTCATCGATAAACAAAACATAAAAACGACAACCACCAACGGAAGTGATGGGGGAAACCCAAACATCACTGTGAATCAAGGCTAAAGGTCTTGATGACTGTTTTTTAGAATCAGAAAAAGGTAATCTTTTTGATTTTCCTAATTGACAAGGACAACAAATATTAGACTTGGTCGTTGGTTTCTTTATTTGCAGGAAAGAAGCGAGACACTCTAATGTGGAATTGGCAGGGTGCCCTAGGCGATTATGCCACTGATCACTGGTAGCTGTGGTACCTAATTTGGAGGTTAGACACCGAAATTTATTGACGAGATTCTTCGTTCCATTGATGGGATAGAGTCCACCCTCAACCAGCCCGTGGAGCAGCAGCCTGTCGGTCTTGTTCTCCTTGACACAAAAATCCATTCCAGTTAATACAAAATAGCAGTCATTATCAAGGCAAAGCTGATTAATAGATAAAAGATTAGTGGCAGCTTGGGGACAGTGAAACACTTTATTTAACTGAAAGGAACTTTGATTGGTGTTTAGGGTGGAAAAACCAGTGTGTTTGATTATCAAACCTGAACCATTGCCTACTTCAACAGTATCATGATCATCATACGGGTGGAGATCTGTCAAGTTTGTTGCATTGGCAGTGATGTGAGCATTGGCACCACTGTCAGCATACCAAGTCTGCTGTTCAAAAGTATTGTTGGACTCAGCAGCCATGGCTGCTAATTCAGAAGGTGGCCTGCGACCTTGGAAGGAAAAATTGAAGCGTTGGAAGCAATCCAACGCAATATGATTTTGTTTGTCACAAATCTGGCATCTCGGTCGTTCATGTGGAGGTCCTCTGTCATTGGTGAATTGGTTTTTAGAGGGTCCACGGGGCTGTGCTGATACAGCAAATTGATGAGAACGTGGAGTTGGACTTGCAGGCTTTCTTTTGGGGTAACTATTGTGTTTGGCAGCAAAGGCAAAGTTTTGATTTGCATCAAAACAGGTGCTTCGACTAGAGTTTCAAAACTCAGAAGCTCAGACTGAAATTCATCAATAGTCAACTCCTTGTCCCTGCAAGTAAAATTGTAAGATGTAATGAATGGAGTGTAGGTGGTACGAAGACCACCAAGCAAAAAGGTGATGAAATCCTGATCATCCACGGGTTGGCCTGCAGCAGCAAGTTGATCTGCCAGTTGCTTAGCATCTTCAAGAAATGAAGAACATGAACGATTTCCTTGAACAATAGTCTGAAGTTGTCTTTTAAGAAGAGCAATTCGAGACCGTGATGTAGCTGAAAAACGAGTCTGAAGAGAATCCCAGACTTGTTTGGAAGTTTTCAAGCTAAAAACAGTAGATACTAGCTTCTCAGAAATAGAGGCTAGCAACCAACTTAGAACACAATTGTCTTTTCTGAACCAAATTGTGTAAGCTGGATTAGGGGAGTCATCTGCAAGAAGTTTTGTTGGTGCTTCTTCAGACCCATCGATCATGCCACTGAGATCATGACTCCTTAAGAAAACTTGAAACTGGACACTCCAGGTCAAGTAATTGTGCCCTTCAAGCTTGTTGTTGACAGGTTGTGAAAGTGACTGAAAATGTTGTGTTGAAGGAGCAGGGATCTGTTGTGTTGAGGAAGTCATGGGAACTAATGGATGATGAAGTTTTGTGCGGAAATAATTTGGAACTTGATGTGGCGTTTGCCTATAGCTCTGATACCATGAAAGATTTAATTGAACAAAGGAAGTGAAGAATTCTGCAGATATTGAATTCTGCATAAATTGATTCAAAGTTTGAATGTATTTGCTTGATTACATTTGATTCATTCTTGTATGTATATATAGACTTACCTAAACAGAGTATTTAAGGAAATTCAACTATAATTACAAATGTTTGAATTTCAAATATCCCGTGAAATCTTCATTAGCTGGAAATCCTGTAATCTTCAATATCCCGAATCTGCAATCTTCAATTACTGGAAATCTCGATTAGCTGGCAGTGTGGATTCTGCTTTGAAGGAAGATTGAAGCGGTCGACCGGTTCACCAAGTGGTCGACCGGTTCACCTGATTTCCTTCAATCTTCTTATCTGTCAACACTCTAACATGTGGGTCAATGGTTAATATTATTAGTTTTGTCTATTACAAGAAGCACGATTGGCTCTAATGGAAACAACACTAGATATAGACAACTATAACAAACAATACAAAATTCTACTGAACAGGTTACTACATCAATGTTGTTAATTTATTGTATAGGCTCTTTACTGTTGTAAGATTTTAATTTATTGTGTTGTTCTGGTTTTCTTGGGAAGGACCTTGTAGCCATGCTATTTCCTTTGACAGCTCTTTATTGTTCTTGTACTCTTTTCAAAGTTTTCTTCCCTAACGCACGTGATTCTCTAATAAGAATGAAGTTGTTCATTTGAATTCAACAAATATAACTTTTCATGTTATATAATCTGACTGAAAGCGTAGCAGATTTTTGTTATGGTCTCAGCCACTTGTTCTAAACCGTGTTAATTAGATGAGTGACGTTGAAGCACCTTGGTTTCCCATTTTTATCAAGGTTTTTTAGCAAATTCAGTCTAACTTGTGGAATGGATTGAAGCAATGGAGGTCATAAAGGCGTGGATTTCAAGCAACTAAGGTTAAGCCTCTCCGTGTGTAGGTGGAGAGAAAAAGTCTACATCGATCAAATTGTTAGAAATTGCACTGGAGGATTCTATCGACAGGCGCATTTATGATCCAACATTCAAGTCTGACTTGGTTGCATGGAAAAGTAGAAAGGAATCCTCAGGTTTAAAGACCGTGTAGAATATGGCTGGAATCCTCAATCAAATTGAGGTGATTGATTCTCATAATGTATATACAGTTGGAAGAATCTCTATGGACGTAATTGATGCTTATCCTATAAACTAGAAAAGACTTACATAAAAGGAAATAAATAGATGTAATTGATACCTATCCTATAAACCAGGAAAGAGATATACATGATAACAAATCATCTACGATCAAGGAAGGAATCGGAAGAGGATTCTTCCTTATTACCCCCTTTTAAGCTAAACGTGGCAGAAGGAATCATGTGAAGTTTGCTATGGAAAAATATGGATTGAGGCTTGGCGACTCCCATGGTAAAAGAATCGGCAAGTTGAGGATGTGAGGGAACAAAGGCGACTTTTAAGGAACTATTTGCAATCAATTCACGAACAAAATGGTAGTCAATCACAATATGCTTAGATCGAGGTTGAGTGATAGGATTGATCTCGCATAATATCTTCGAAGGGGACCACAATTGAAGATGTAGATCATGAAGTAGTTGAACAATCCAAGCAACTTCAACAATAGTAACGACTAAGGATCTATACTCAGCTTCGGCACTAGTATGAAAAACAATGGATTGTTTCTTGGAGCCCCAAAAGACAAGATTATCGCCCAAAAAGATAATATAGTTGGTGGTAGACCAACGTGTATCAAGATACCCAACCCAATCAGCATAAGAATAAGCAAGTAACTCATGAGAGAGGGTGTAGTGAAGTTGAAGACCATGATGGATCATGCCTTTAACATAACACAATATGCGTTTAAGTGCTCGAAAATGATCTTCAGTTGGACCATGCATGTACTGCCAAATGGATTTGACACTAAATAAGAGATCAGGCCGAGTAATGGTCAAATATTATAAAGCTTGTGCAAGAAACCAAAAAAAGGTGGGACCTGAAAATAACTTTCCTTCACTAGAGAGATGTTAATCAACTACAAAAGGAGTCGTAATGGGTTTGGCCTCAACCATGTTAACATGTTATAATAGATCAAGGGCATACTTGGTTTGGCTAAAACATAAGCCTTGAGAGTAATGTTGAACTTCTACACCAAGGAAATAGCGAAGAGAACCCAAATCTTTTATAGTAAATTCTTTGGACAACCATGTGATAAGGGTCCTAATCAAAATGAGATTGTTTCCAGTAAGCACCATATCATTAAGATATAACAAGAGATAAATTGTGTCTGCCATGGTACGATGGACAAATAGAGAGGAATTAGCTTGACTGAGAAGAAAACCAAGTTTCATACAAAAAAGTTGAAGTGTTGGAATAAAGCATAAAGGTCTTGTTTAAGTCCATAAAGAGCACAATTTAAATAACATACATGTTAAGGAAATTATGGATCAGTGTAGCCAATTGGCTGATTTATGTATACCTCTTCAGAAATATGACCATAAAAAAGACATTCTTAACATCTAATTGATGTTAGGGTCATCCAAAAGTGACTACAATGGATAGGATAATCCAAACAGTATGAAGACGTACCACAGGGCTGAATTTTATCTTCAAAATCAAGGCAATGAATCTAAGAGAAGTCTTTATCCATAAGACTATCCTTATGACACTTAATGGAACCATCAACATGAAGCTTGGTCTTAAAGATCCAACGACAACCAACCATATTATAGTTTATAGTGTAAGGTACAAGATCCCAATTATCATTCTTCTTCAAAGCTTGGATTTTATTATCCATAGTTGAGAGATGTTTGACAGCATATTTGAAACCCCAAGGCTCTTATAGGGCAAGAAGGGGCTGAAAAAACTGAGAAGAAGGTAAAGTCATTAATGCATGATAGGTTTTAGGTTTAAATATATCAGTTTTCCTTTTAATAATTATTGGGTGAGTATTGGTAAAAGTCATCGGTATGGAAACAAATGGTGAGGGCGGACTAGGAGAAAGGATGGTAGACATAATATGAGATGTTTGGGGGAAAGATTTGACAATAAGGAAGGAAATTTGGTAAATTGTAAAATCTTTATTGAATGATTTACGTTTTACACTTTGACAGTATATATACAAAACTAGAATTTGTAACGTTCTAGGTTCCTATTATAATTAGGAAATATACAGCTGTAGAATAAATCAATTCCTAGAATCTCTCAATGACAGTAAATGCTAACACTCCCCCTCAAGTTGGTGCAAAGATGTCTTCGATGCCCAACTTGTCAAGCGTATTATGAAAAATTTTGCTGGAGACGGCCTTTGTAAGGATATCTGCGAGCTGATTTTCTGACCTTACGAATGGAAAATTGATCACCCCTTCTTCGAGATTTTGTTTAATGAAATGCCTGTCTATCTCGATATGTTTTGTGCGGTCATGTTGAACTGGGTTGTGAGATATTTCGATGGCAGCTTTATTATCGCAGTATAGGTTCATCTTTGATTCTGGACTGAACCCAATTTCGGACAATAACCTCTTGAGCCATAATAATTCGCATAGTCCCTTTGCCATTCCTCGAAACTCGGCTTCTGCACTTGACAAGGCAACTACCTTTTGTTTCTTGCTCCTCCATGTGACTAAGTTGCCGCCAACAAATGTGAAGTATCCCGACGTAGACTTTCTATCAGATATACTTCCTGCCCAGTCAGCATCTGTGTATCCTTCAACCGCTAGATGACCATTTCTAGAAAATAAAAGGCCTCTTCCAGGAGCTGATTTTAAGTAACGAAGTATTCTAGTTATAGCATCCATGTGTTCTTCATTCGGACAATGCATAAATTTGCTGACTATGCTCACTGCATAACAAATATCAGGGCGAGTATGTGACAGATAAATTAATTTCCCCACCAGCCGTTGATACCTTTCCTTATTAGTTGAAGCCCTTTCCGTAGAGTCCCAAAATTTCTGATTTTGAATCATGGGGGTGTCGGCCGGTTTGCAGTCAAGCATTCCTACTTCGGTTAATAGGTCTAGCACATATTTTCTTTGTGAAAGAAATATGCCTCGGTTTGATCTAGCCACTTCAATCCCAAGGAAATACTTTAGTCCTCCTAAGTTCTTCATCTCGAATTCGGTAGCCAATTGTTCCTGTAGTTTCAAGATTTCTTCTGTATCATCTCCAGTAATGATCATGTCATCCACATAGATTATTAATGCAGTCACCTTTCCCTGTTGTTGTTTTAAAAATAGAGTATGATCTGAGTTGCTTTGTTGAAAGCCATATTTCTTCATTGCCATACTGAATCTCCCAAACCACGCACGTGGTGATTGCTTTAGCCCGTATAATGCCTTCTGTAGTTTGCAAACAATTCCGGTATTTGGGGATGAGGTATATCCTGGTGGGATGTCCATATACACCTCCTCTTCCAGGTCTCCATGCAGGAAAGCATTTTTAACATCAAACTGGTGTAGTGGCCAATCTAGATTTGCTGCTAGTGATAACAGCACTCGAACAGTGTTTAATTTTGCTACCGGAGAAAAAGTCTCCTGATAGTCCACTCCATATGTCTGAGTATATCCCTTGGCTACCAGTCTTGCTTTAAACCGCTCAATGGTTCCATCCGCTTTGTGTTTGATAGAGAAGACCCATCTACACCCAACTGTTTTCTTCCCCTTCGGCAGCGGAATAAGTTCCCATGTTTTATTTTTCGTCAGTGCTTCCATCTCCTCTTCTACTGCTCGTGCCCACTTAGGATCAGTCAAGGCTTCCTGAATTTCATGCGGGATATGATGAGCTGACAACTCATTGGTGAAGTCTCTAAGTGGCTTGGTCAGCGTTTGAGTTGTTACATGGTTGGAGATGGGATACTTCGATTGTTTTCCCTCTATGCTAGGGGAGTATCTAGCTGGAGGCTTTCCCCTATTTTTCCTGGCAGGTAATTTGTAACCAACAGGAGTATCCAAAACAGGATTAGAGGATGGAGAAAAAAGGTTTACCTCATGGATATTCTCTGGCGAGGAATGATCATCGTCGAGTACAGAGAGTAGAGGGGTTTGACTACTAGATGTGTGTTCGGTTTCAATTTCCATTTCAGCTTCTTTATCCACGGTATCTACTGCCAAATCTCCCATGTCAAGAGATACACCCATCTCTTCCTCACCCGTGACTGCCTTTTTTGTTTCCATGTCTTCTGATGGAGTACCCGTGGCATCATCGTCATCTTCCCTTTCCACGTTGATGACTGCCCGTATGTCCCTCTCTTCGTCTGCGTGTATATCCATTATGCCCATCTCTTCGTCTCCTGCGTTGCCCGTTACATCACTCTCGGGCAATGCATGTATTGGTTCTATATTTGGGCAGCTCCACCACTTCTCTTCTTCACCAAATTTCTCCCCCTGAAGTTGAGAAGTGGACACTGGAGAGTAATAATTTTCAGCTTCTGAGAAGGTTACATCCATTGTGATGTATGTGCGTTTTGTTACCGGATTGTAGCAACAGTAGCCCTTCTTTGATGCGCCATATCCCAGAAATATGCACCGATCAGCACATGCATCCAGCTTGTTTCGTTGATTCTTGTGTAGATGAACAAACGCTACACATCCTTATACACGTGGGGGCAGCATTAGTATAGATGGTAGTGTAGTATGAGTGGCCAAAACTTGCAGCGGAGTCTTAAACTCTAAGACTTTAGAAGGCATACGGTTCATTAGGTGCACAGCTGTGACCACAGCTTTATCCCAGTAGCTATGCGGAACGTTTGCTCCAATGAGTAGTGCTCGAGCAGTTTCTAAAATGTGTCTGTTTTTTCGTTCAGCTACACCATTTTGCTGTGGTGTTTGACTGCAAGAAAATTCATGTAGGAGACTAGCATTGTGGAAGTATTTCACAAATTCTTGATTGACATATTCCCCTCCATTATCCGACCTCAAAATTCTGATTTTTGCCGAGAATTGGTTCTGTATCATAGCATGAAACGCACAAAATACACCAAAGACTTCATTCTTATTTTTAAGCAAATATATCCACGTCATCCGGGTGCAATCATCTATAAAAGTCACAAACCATCGAACACCATGAACCGTGGTAATAGGGGATGGTCCCCAAACATCCGAATGGATTAACGCAAAAGGAATATCACTTTTATTATAGCTAGCCGGGAATGATACACGGTGGCTTTTTGCAAAAATGCATGTATCACATTTGAGTTCTAAATGTTTTTGACTAGAAAATAAATCTGGAAATAATTGCCTCATATAGCCGAATGACGGGTGCCCCAAACGAGCATGCCATAGCCGAATCTGTTTTTCTTGTGCAGTGGTTGAGTTCTTCACCATATTGATTTTGCCGATACTGAACTCATCTATGTAGTATAACCCCTCTCTCTTAGTACCACGCCCAATGATCTTCTTCGTGAGAATATCCTGAAAAAGGCAAAAATATGGATACATTTAAACAATGCAGTTTAGCTCTTCAGTAGCTTGTCCCACAGATATTAATTTTGTTGCAAGAGATGGAACTAAAAGAGTATTAGTTAAGGATATTGATGGTGATAATTGTACTGTTCCAGCCCCTGTTACTGGATACAAGACCCCATTAGCATTTGAAATATTGTTCCTTCTTGGCGTTATGTAGTCATCAAGGTCGTCTGGATTGTAGGTCATATGGTCTGTTGCACCAGAGTCTACAATCCAGTCATCATCCTTTTGTTGCGTAGAAACTACATGAGCACTGCTGGTATAACAGCAGCCGTTACCTTTATCACTGTCATCACTAGCCGTGTCTGCCTTTGTCTCCACACGGGGAATAAGAGAAAGATGAGGTTCTCCATATGCTATTGCTGCCCGTCCAACTCCTCCATTAGCTTCCTGTGACTTCTTTGCTTTAAATTCACTCCACCATTCCGGATAGCCATGTAGCTTGAAGCACGTTTCCCGTGTGTGTTTGGCATTACCACAATGGGAGCAGCCAAGTCCTCCAGACTGATTTTTGCTCCCCCCTGTTGCTGCATATCCGGGTGCTCTTTTGGTCATGCATAGCATTTGATTTGGTTTCCCACCCTTCGTTGCCATAACCGAGGCAGTAGGGCCACCATTTGTTTCAAGCATGACAGATTGTCTAATATCCTCTCTTCGAACATATGCGTAGGCCTGTTCAACAGATGGAAAAGGTTGTAATTGAAGAACATCACTCCTGATTTTATCTAGCCGATCGTCCAGTCCATCAAGGAAAACATACACCCGATCCTCTTGAAGCAGGGTGTTATTTCTTTGTACATCAATTGCACACTCCATTGGGTTTGGTCGCCGGTAATCAATTTCCCTCCATAAGCCCTGAAGACCATTGTAATATCCCTCAATGGATTCCCCATTTTGTTTCATTCGAGTGACCCTTCTCTTCAAATCGTATACTTGCGATTTGTCATTCCCATCAAAATAAGTTGTAGCAATTGATTCCCATACCTGTTTTGCTGTTGGAAATCGGATAAAGTTGCCGACTAGAGAAGGGTCCATTGAGTTAATCAGCCAACCCTTTACAATAGAGTTTTCTGTCCTCCATCTTCTGAATGTTGGATCATTCGTTTCTGGTTGCGGAAGATCACCATTGATGTATCCCAGTTTGTCTTTTCCTGAGATATACATCTCGACAATCTGAGACCATAAAGCATAATTAGTTCCGTTGAGCTTGATAGTAATCGGTGTAGCAGCATCATATGTTACTGCAGGGGTCGGGTTCAGACTTTGTCTCAAAGCCTGGGTCATTCTCGTAGTCAAATCTTCAAGGATAGCCTCTGTTCCTTGTTGATTTTGTTCTACTAAATCGGTAGGGGCTGCCATCGTTTCTACTAAATCAGTAGGAATTGACATCAAATTTCTTTGTGGTATATTTGTTGTCTGCGGACGCAGCTTTCCACAACTCAAAGGAAAAAAAAAAAAATTTAGGGTATTTGCTCTGATACCATGACAATAAGGAAGGAAATTTGGTAAATTGTAAAATCTTTATTGAATGATTTACGTTTTACACTTTGACAGTATATATACAAAACTAGAATTTGTAACGTTCTAGGTTCCTATTATAATTAGGAAATATACAGCTGTAGAATAAATCAATTCCTAGAATCTCTCAATGACAGTAAATGCTAACAGGATTCACCAAGATCATCATTACATGGCTAA
Organism: Salix brachista; assembly: GCA_009078335.1. Classification (NCBI taxonomy): domain Eukaryota; kingdom Viridiplantae; phylum Streptophyta; class Magnoliopsida; order Malpighiales; family Salicaceae; genus Salix; species Salix brachista. The sequence goes on from CM018575.1 coordinate 2,926,357, forward strand.
TATATAGGATTTGAAATAGGATAAGAGAGCAACAAGTCCAAAGAGGCATAAGAAACAATATAATTAGACTTTACAAAATCAGAGAAAGTAATATAAGGTGATGAACTATGAAGTTATTGTATATCATCACCCGTATAAGAGAATATAGTTTCATAAAATGTTGAGAGACATAAAGACATTATGTCTTGTGATCAAAATAGAAAAATCCCTTGTGAAAAGGGTTATAACCTAAAAAGGCGCAAAAGAATGATTTGGGAGATAATTTATTAGAAGCATAATATCGCAAATAAGAAAAGCATAAACATCCAAAATTATGGAGCATAAAGTAGTTGTTCTTTACCAAACAGGAGCTTATAGGGAGTTTTGCCGTCTAGAGTTTATGAGAGAAGTCGTAAAGGCAAGCAATGCACAACATAATACCACATGATGTGAGGTGAGAACAAAATTTATTATTTGTAAATTCAATTCCTTGACAAAGGTATCCATAAATCACAATATAAGAGATCAAAAGACAAAGCACAACGATCATTATTAACTACCGGGATCAATCCTCATAATCTTACCTTACATCACCATGTTAATGGAGTATTTGATAATTTATTTTAAAATAAAACAATTGCAATGTACATCTACATGTTACTTACAACGAATCATTCACGTACCACTGATTGATGTCATCATGCTTTAGAATATCAGTATTGGTGGACAATGGACAAAGAAGCCAATCTCTCTCGGATCATGGTCAAAAATTAGATAATCGATAGTAAAGGATTAAAGCTGAAATATTAGAAGTCAAGGTACTTAAATAAAAATCCCCTCAGCTCTCAAATAAAATGTCGTATCATATAATAAATGAGTATTACTCCATTGGAGGATCTATATCCAATGATTCTGGAGTTGGAATTTGGACAGTTGCTGAGAAACTTCAAGGAAAATCAACCTTGATAAGGTTGCCAGGAAGAAAGATTTAAAACAAGAATTGCATCCTTTTGTCTCTTCTGAAAACTGTTGATGTTGATAAGAAACTAGCTTAAGTCCACACTTTTGGATGAATAAAGGTCAAAGTTGGAGTTTGGATAGAAATAGCGTCCCTTCTGAAGCCATTACATTTACTCCGACAATGTACAGCAATCCATTTAGCTAAAAATAAAAGGTACAAGCATTCTATATTTTACAAAATTTATTTGCCTTTACTTAAAGCTGCAAGAGTTTTGCAATATCTTTTTTTTTCTTTTAAATTTGTAGATTTATTTAATTAAGCAGGATATGTACATAAATAATATTCATCATGAGTTTTTTTTTTTAAAAAAAAAAAAGAGGTCAATCACCACAGTACCAAATATCCTGAATCTATTGGCTTAGATTATTTATACATCTACAATATTCTAACCCTATTGACAAATTATAGTGCTTGATCAATAACTTCTACCACTGCTGGAATCGAAGTTCACGAAATAATTAATATGAATATCTAGGAACCTTGATCTCAGACTAAGTTCTTCATTTTCTTTTTATCTTCGATCTTCTTGTTGTGGGATTTATGCCATTTCAATCTCAGCTTGTGAGGAATCCTGATGATTCTCCAAATTGTCAGAATTACTCACACGTTCCCACCTCGATGAGCCCCATCTATCCGTATCCAGTGCTTGAGCAAAAGTTGAAGCTCTTCTAGGAATCCTCGTTTTGTCTCCATTGTAAAAGGGTTTCGAAACTTCACCTCCCTTGCTTGAACCACTCTTACCACTTGGAGTGACATTGCCTTCATTTGCTTCTTGATGATTTCGTGAATTCCTTACCAAGGGAATGAGAACTAGTAGAAAACAGATGGTGGATATTGTAGCAGATACAATGTAGATACCCTTGAAGCTGCCTAGACTCAAGCTTTCAACGTTATTATTAGTCGCGGTGGTTGAGCACTCAGGTGAGGGGGCGAACCACCGTTCTTCCAATGTTTTTAGTGTTCCCTTTTCTGAGAGCCGCAGAATGGCTCTAGAAAAATCAGAAGCAATGGGAGATCCTTTTTGGAATGCCTGCACGACAGAAAAAGTCAGAATACTCATCACTAATCTTTAAAAACTTCCTGGCATCAGAATGTAAAGAAGTAGAAGTGCAGTGGATATGGAGTACTTACAAAGCCGAACCCTCCAAATCTGTGTGTGGCTTTTGTGCCTGTGAATCTTTTACAGTACTTATCGAGGAAAACTTTCTCATATGGGAGTTCGAGAAACGCAGCAGCAATGGTTTTTTTTTCAAATTCTGTAGGGTAATCATTTTCGTGGCCAATGATCTTAATATGTTCTTTTTCAAATCCAAGTACTCTCTCGAGGTAATTCTGGACGAAAGAATCGTTATCACAACCTACAATTAAATGCTTAGTTTGAAAGATCTTATACTCTGAAAAGCTTGGTTCTTCCATTCTTTGGACTGTGAGCATTGAAGTCAAATTAGCAGTGTAGCTTGCGGTACAGATAAATACAACAAAGAGCCACATTACCACCACTATTCGAGTCAAGTTGCTATAAAGTTTCTCCGCTGCAAAATGTAACATTAATGAGCTTCAGTTTTATGTAACAATTTGGCATAAAACGATCTTGGATAAGCTCTATAGAACTTGTGAAACGCAATACTTACCGTGAATAAAGAACAGAGAACAACTTAAGAGCCAAAGCGCGTTCTCAATCTGAACCTTCAACGGACCTCTAAAGTATGGATTACTCTGGTGCTCCATGAACCAAACTATAAGCAATGTGTAGATGAATATAGCACCACTCACTATCCACGTCTCCAAGCTGAAAGGCTTCATGAAAATCCATGCTGAATCTTTGTTCGCAAATGGAACTATCATTGATAATCCTGACTCTGCATAAGGTTGAGTAAACTCTACGTATTTTGTTCTTTCGGCTAGTATGGTGATATCACCAATGGCAGCATCGTAAGTCTTCCACGTTGCACGAAAGAAAAACAAACATTTATCAAGAAAAAACACAGCAGAAAAAACAACTCGATGAATGTTACATAGGATCATCCAAAGCCTAAAAGTTTAGGCTAATTTGTGCTATGAATTAAATTTTAACTGTTAAATAATATTTTAACATATAATTTATATTATTGTTTGATATTGATACAAGGCAGGAGCAAAAGGAAAGGAAAATCCCACAACTCCTAAGATGTGCCTCAATGACCTGGTCAAAGTTGGACTAGTTAACCATGAGAAACGTCTGCAACTATATATTTCGTAGAAATGTATGATGGAGAAATCTCAGTTTCTTATAATATACAGTGCTATATGAATTTATTCTTGTTTTTGAGTAGCAGCAAATTTTGACTTTGTTGATAGATGAGATTACCCCGGAAGGGATTGTTTGAATGGTTTGGTTGATGAACAGTTGAGTCTAGTTGCACAAAATTGTGCACTTGGTTTTTCCAGATTAACATGCTGGCACAATGATTAGATCATTAACGAAACAAATTTTAAATGGTATTGTCGGAATAAAGAGGGATTTTTTTAAAAAAAAATTACTGAAAGCATCAAGAGATCATAATTCAAAGTCTGAGACAAGATGTGAGATAAGAGTCGTTACCTTGTTGTAGACACCTTCGATCATTTCATCATACAGCCCGTCATGCTCGAAAAATTCATGGGGCAGCGAGTAATTCAATCGCTCTACAACTTCATTAAAGATGTCGATGCAAAAGCCTTCAGGCAGTGCCTCGCCAGTTTTAAATGTCACAAACTTATCAAATGAGGTTCTTTTGGGGACTACTATTCTCAGTGGCCTTGCATTGGTAGGCAATGCCCATCCTTTCGGGTCCCGATCGTTGAGGTCCCCGGGCCAGATAACTGGACCTGACAAACATTCTGTGATATTACAAACGCTACTATTGCTGCACCTTTCTTTGCCGTCTTCCGCATGGAGGGTCTTCGAGAAACCGAGATTCGGAGACCAGAAATCCAACTCCTTGTATTTCTTTCCGACCACATTTACAATCCTTAATGTCGGAGCATCTGACAGCATCCCATCCTTGAAATGTATTTCGCCGGTCAAACCAGTGAAATCACTTCCCAATACGCTGTTTAGCAACATTTTTGGACTAATAGAGTCGCTACCGAATTTTTCTATAGCCTGTGTAACCATACCAATGCTATCATAGGCTCTTAAGGCTTGAATTCCAGGCAAAAAATTGTCTTCATCTTGATACTCTGCTCGAAAAATCTTCCGGAACTGTGCTTCGAAACTTTGGTAAGAACTGCTGGAGGAATAGTAGGTCTGGATTCCTAACGCACCTTCCATGGAGGAAATAACAGAGTTGTTCATAGAATCCAAGAAACTAGTGATGCTGTTAGAAAGTATCCAGGCTGTATCTCTGCCTACAAGTCCCATATTCTTAGCTTCTCTAAACAAATAAGTGAGCATAGGCAAAGACGACTGAAGAACAATAAAAACCCGTGATTCGGTATCTTTTTGTAGCTTTATAAGCTCATGATGGACAACGTGTTTTAGATCCGTTGACAATGAAAATGGTGGAAGAACCAAGTGGTACTCAATCTCTGCACCAACCTCTTGCAGATCCTCAGATAAAAGAGCTAAATTTCCAGATTCACCTCCATAAACATTATCTTCATAAATCACCACTACCTTTCTCCAATTATAGCAACCGACAAGATCTGCAATGCATCTCATTTGTTCTGACCCATCACTGGCCATTCTCATTAGAAAAGGCCAACGAAGTGTCGTCAATGGCGGGGTTATGGTTGGTGTTGCGAATGAAAGAATTGGAATTTGATACTGGTTTCCAATATTAGCAACCAGGGCTGCTTCCTCCCATTTGTCCATGCCAATAATCACTTTAACTTTCTTCTCTTTGATCAGTTCTTCAGCTGCCAGAAAAATTAACCATTAACTATTGCTTCAACTTTTGTAACTGTTAAGCTAGAAACTCAAATCATTTAGAGATCGATTACTAATTACCTGCGTAAGCGACTTGAAGAGGGTCTTCTCCAGGATGCCTGAGGTGAAGAGAGAGCTCGTGGTTTGTCGAGATAAGGTTGAAATTTTGGACTGCCATTTCCAAAGCTGTTTTCTCTTCTTTCCCAATACGGGAATTAACATCAATGATAGCACCGATATTAGTAACCTTGTTGGTCCCGATCGCCGCTTCAACTCCATTGGAGAAGATGGGAAGGAAAGTGATGAGCACAGATAAAAGAATGCAAAGTTTCAGAATCCTATTAGTCCTTTTCATTCCGTTGTGCAAAGTCGATAAATTGTTGTGATGAAAGGCTCACGTTCGTTATAATATATGGACATGCTTATATATATATATATATATATGCGGCAAGATTAGTTATCTGTAGAAGGGGAAGACCAGGTGAGCCCGCAGTTGATAAGAAAAATTGGTAGAGTTGAAGAATCTAGCCGACCTGTTCTGCCTGGACTAAATCAAACTAGTTGCCCTACGAATCGAGGCTACCAAGAATGATACAAACGGAGGGGATTCATCTTTGACTTTGACACCCACACAGAATAACATGCCGGTCCAATATTAGGAAAACAGTATTTGTAGATTCAACATAGACTTGCATTCAAGTAAATATTTTGGAAAATCAATTCGCATGTGCTAATTACTAAAAAAAATCATTCCTCTTTTCTTTTTTTTTCTTGTTTTTAAACTTTGTTTTTATATTTATTTTTATAAATTAGCTAGCAAATCCTATTATTTTCTTCCACCATGGTTTATTCAAACTTCTATGATAAGTTATATCCTTTTTAAATTGTGTCATGGGTAAGTTGACCTTGATTCTATCTAAATAATAGGAGATGTTAATGATTGTTAACCAATTTGCCAATTTCATCTCTAAGTTTGATATTTATACCAGTCATTATCAGCAAGCCTTTGAGGCCTAAAGATCTTGGAGTTTTGTGGAGCACCAATTTGTTTAGCCTTACCCCTAAATTGTCTTCTTTATGTAGAATTGTACGAGCCGATTAGCCCGCGCGTTGCGCCGGGCTTTTTATATATAGCAAACTGATTATTTATGTGGTAAACAAAGAATTTTTTAGTTGATAAATAGAGAATTGTAAATTTTAAATGATGTTATAATTTTTTTTATGTAATGAATTAGTTGATTATTGTTATAAGCTTAAATACTCAGATAATAATTCAATTTCGAAATTTAAAAATTATAAGCGATAAAATTTATGAAAGATCAGCGAATTGTAATTTGAGTATTGCAAGACTATAATTGATTAATTGTTTAGTATGTATTAATTGTTTTGATGGTTATTTAATTGGTTGATGTAAAGCTGTAATCAATAAAATGAATGAAAGATGATTTTTTGTTGTCTTGAACTGAATGTATTGATGGTTAAATATTTTTTAACAGTTACTAAGCAGTTAACCGGTTGATAGCAATATTGTAATCGCTGAAATCTATCAAAGATAGATTATTTTTTGTTTGCATTGATCTGGTTGGTTGTTGACATTATTTTACTGGCTTGGAGAATAATTTAGTCACAGTTTGGATTTGAATTGTGTGTTGATTTAATTAACTCATAGATTGCAAAATTGCAATGTTTTGATTATCTGGTGTGTTTTAATTGGATTGATAATTATATAATCAGTTGGTCGAAAAAATGTAATAGATTATATTTATTAGAGATTTTTGTTTGCTGTAGTCAATTGGGAATTTGTTGGTGGTTGGTTTTGTTGTAATTGTGTGGCCGATCATCTAATTTTTCTTTTTTCAGTTGTGTTCACTGGTTATGGAAATATTTTTTGTATCCATTTGTATGGTGAATTATTTGATTGTTTGGTGTGATATTTTTTTGTTGTAGTTTGTTGATCAATTTGTGAATGTGTTTTAATCGGTTATTTGTAATTGTGTGGCCGATCATTTACTATTATATAACTATATTAAATGTATCTCAGAGTACTTATATTAATTTTTTATATTAAAAAAATCATAGGTCATGTTTTCTTTCCCTATATATATTCTTAGGCAAAAAACTAAAAATATATATAAAAAAAAACTAACACCATTATTGTCAAAACAATAGAAATTATTAAATTATGAAGAGCAAAAAAAAAATATCAACAAAAGAGTTACTAACAAAAATAATTGTTATTATTATTATTGTTGTTGTTATTATTATTATTGTTATCATTATTATTATTGTTATTATTATTGTTATTATTGTTATTATTATTATTGTTATTATCATTATTGTTATTATTGTTATTATTATTATTGTTATTATTGTTATTATTGAAATAATTGTTATTATTATTATTATTATTGTTATTATTGTTATTATCATTATTGTTATTATTATTATTATTATTATTATTATTATTGTGTTAAGTACACTTATATATACATGGACAAAAGTAGACATTATTCTATAAATAAAAAAAATTAAATTTGTGAATGTGTTTTAATCGGTTATTTGTAATTGTGTTGCCGATCATCTACTATTATATAACTATATTAAATGTATCTCGGAATACTTATATTATTTTTTTATATTAAAAAAATCATAGGTCATGTTTTCTTTCCCTATATATATTCTTAGGCAAAAAACTAAAAATATATATAAAAAAAAACTAACACCATTATTGTCAAAACAATAGAAATTATTAAATTATGAAGAGCAAAAAAAAATATTAACAAAAGAGTCACGAACAAAAATTATTATTATTATTATTATTATTATTATTATTATTATTATTATTATTATTATTGGTATTATTATTGTTATTATTATTATTGTTATTATTATTGTTATTATTTTTGTTATTATTATTATTATTATTATTATTATTGTTGTGTTAAGTACACTTATATATACATGGACAAAAGTAGGCATTATTCAACAAAAAAAAAAAATTAATTTGTGAATGTGTTTCAATCAGTTATTTGTAATTGTGTGGCCGATCATCTACTATTATATAACTATATTAAATGTATCTCAGAATACTTATATTAATTTTTTATGTTAAAAAAATCCTAGGTCATGTTTTTTTTTCCCTATATATATTCTTAGGCGAAAGACTAAAAATATATATAAAAAAAACTAACACCATTACTGTTAAAACAATAAAAATTATTAAATTATGAAGAGCAAAAAAAATATTAACAAAAGAGTTACTAACAAAAATAATTGTTATTATTATTATTATTATTATTATTATTATTATTATTATTATTATTATTATTATTATTATTATTATTATTATGATTATGATTATTATTATTATTATTATTGCTATTATTATTATTATTGTTATTATTGTTATTATTATTATTGTTATTATTATTATTACTGAATTAATTTTTTTTTCAATGTAAAAAATACTAATTATGTGTATTTTTTTTATTGTAATGTAAATTTAGTTAAAATAATAAATCTGTGCAGAGTTCATGTTAAGTGCAAGTTTTATATAAAATATATGAATTTAAAATCGATATAAAGTTAAATAAAAAAGCATAAATTTATCATCACCATTAAAAAAGCAAGAAAACTCGGATATCTGAATTATTCAGTTCACTGTATTAAGATTAATTCAATTTATAATTCAAATTGTGAAAATACCCACAATATTAAAATAAAAAATTTAAATTTTTGTTTTTTATTTTACATTTTAAATTAAAAAAATGACGTTTTTAGATTATTTTGATTTGTTAATGTAAAAAATAATTTTTTAAAAAAAGAATAAAAATGACAAAAAACACTATAAAAAACAAACTCAATTGTACTTAAACAAAATATTTATAAAAGAAAGTAAAAAAAACCAATAACTAAAATTATCATTATTATTGTGTAAATAGTTAAATCATAAAAATCATTCAATCCAAAGAAAAAAAAGAAGCAAAAAACAAAACAAATGAACAAAGAGAAAAAATTAGCAATATTAATAAAAAAGCAATTCAAATAATTAAATTTACATGAAAAATTAAAAAAAAAAGCAAAATATTTGTATAAAAAACAATAAAAAAATCAATTGATCAAAAATAAAAAATAAATATTAAAAAAAAGAATTAATAGAATATATTATTTGAAAGATAAAATTAGCAATATTAATAAAAAAGCAATTCAAATAATTAAATTTCCATGGAAAATTATTAAAAAAAAGCAAAATATTTGCATAAAAAACAATAAAAAAATCAATTGATAAAAAATAACAATAAACATTAAAAAAAATAATTAATAGAATATATTAAAAAAAAAACATATATGAAATTAATTGTTAAAATAAAAAAAAAAATTGGAGGACCAAAAATAAATAATGCAAACTGCCGGAGGGACTGAAATAATAAAATCAGAAGAAGAGGGACTGAAATCAAACTTTGTATATATTACCAATTTCAATTGGAGGACCAAATCAAAGAAATCACAACTTCCGTACCGGAATAAGTGAAGGAATGAAAAATAAATACAAAATCAAAAGTATAAGGACTGACATAAAACCTTCTTATATAATCAGTTTTAATTGAAGGGCACAATTGAAAACAATTAAACTTTCATTTGAATAAATTAGTAATAACAACGAAATCAAAACTTCAGGGATCAAAAGAAACTTTACACAAACATCAGGGACCGGAGCTGACTTTGGGGGCGGTAGGAGAGAGAAAGCGACGTCCGTGAGAAAACCGTCCGGCGCCGCTTAACCGGACATCTACGACGGGAACGCGCCGCGACGGTAGTGAGAGGACATCCCGGCGCATCTTGTGGTACGGCGGAAGTCAATTTTTGACGGCGTAACGACACCGCACGCGCCGCCAACGTGGCGCGTAAGCGGGAAACCTTGCTGGCGCGGGACGGACACGCGCCAGTCGTCCGCGCGAAAATATAATAAAATAATAGGTCAATTACCGATACGCCCCTGTCCCCACCCATTATTACGAAAATACCTGATGGGAAAGGACGGCCCTGCCCCCCGTCTCCTGTGAGCTAATTTGTCGTTTTCCATGCCCATTTTCGGCAGCGCACTGTGCAAAAAAAGAGGGAAAACCCGAGAGAGCCCCTGCAACTGTGCACTATTTTGTCTTTTTCGGGGGCTTTAATCGGTAATGCACTGTTCATAGGCGGAAAAAACAAAAAAAAATAGGGTGGACGAACTCGCGCGACACACGGATAAAAAAGCTCGCGTCCACAGTGTTTTGTGAGTGTGTGCACAGTGTTTGAACAGTGTTTTCCGTTTTGTTTTAGGTATTTGTTAATGACAAGTGGGCACATATACATTTCATATAAAGTTTGTTTTTCATTATTTTCTTATAACAACTTTTTGTCTTTATCATGATCGATTCACCTTTTATCTATAATAATATTAGCGACTAACTTCAACCTTTAACATGGTTGATTAAGTTTAATATGTTATATTTCTCATTTATAAAAAAAAAAAAAAAAACTTTATGGTTTAAGATTAACTACAAAAACCATCACCTTAAATGACCTTAGATGAAAAGTCACTAAACACCTTTATTTTCTTTTCTAAAAAGTGAATTTAACTAACAATGCTTTTTGGATCTCATTCCTAAAAGTAATACAATTACTATAACATGCATGCAAAAGACATATCGTTCATTATTATTATTTTCCCTTCATTTGTTCCGTACGGAAATTATATGATTTTTCAAGAGTTTGATTTATTCTTCTTAATCAAATATCTTTTCAATTGATTATTTTGGTTACTTTGGTTTTTTTACCAATAGGCTTATTAAACCTTTCTTTGTCCTTTCTAATGCTACAATATTAAATAGTTTTTCTTTTTTCTTTTTGTGATTTATGCCTAATATTAGTTGTTGTTAAACTTCTTCAAATAGGGTATAGACAATTATAGGCAAATATAAATGTTTTTTTTTTAATTTTTAACCCCAACTTTTTTAGGTGTTATGGTAACTCAACCATATTAATTTTACCTCTTATTTATTGAACGATAACAAGGGCATAAAGTATGGGAGGATTAGAATTCCCTTGCTAGAAAATAGTATATGGGACACCAAACTTCTTAATTATAGGTTATTTGTAAGTAAAGTGGTTAAGTTATGTGATTGGATTGAGGTTGCATATACACTTGTTAGATAGGTGATACCTCATGAACGATCATGTCTAAATTGATTTGAGCTTGTTGCGACGCCTATAAAATAGGCATATGGTATCTAAGATAAGTTTAAAAACTTTTAAGTATTTGTATTGGAATGTTAGTTATTGTAAAATATCATAGGACTTGCCTCTTAGATATTTAGATAAAAAGAGTGTTCGATCAATTTGATCGATTTTATCTAAGGTATTTTTTATTTGATTGAGCTTATCAACCTTAACTTGTTCAACCAAACTGTAATTAGCCATGAGATAGTGTTTAAGGCATATAAACATTAACTTATCCATAAAAAAAAATGGTATAGGTAATTTCAATGAGAAATGTGAATCATTATGGATTGTTTATGAATGTTATGATTCTATCCAAGCTTAGTTCCTTCTTGATGCAAAAAAATTATATTATAAAGAGTTATCCTATGATAAATCTAATTGAGGTTATTTCATTAGCCTTTATGTTTATCAATTAGTTTTTAACTTCTCTTGGCAATGAGGATGACCTTTGTCAATTAATGGGGTATTTGGGAATGTGTTTGGGGAGCGCTTTTGAAAAAAAATTAAAAAAAAATATTTTTATTTTTTACTTTAAATTAAAAAAAAATTAGTGCTATTAGACCATTTTCATGTGATGATGTCAAAAATAATTTTTAAAAGATAAAAAAACATCATTTTGATGTTTTCTAAACAAAAAACACTTTAAAAAATAATCTCAATCACACTCTCAAACAGACACTAAGTGAATTAACTAATCATTACAACCATTTTTTCTTCTTCTAGTTTGATGTTTAAACATTATAACTAATGTTTTATTGTTTCAACATATTAGATCTATTATGCATGTCAATCTATTAGTTGGACTAATTTGTTATACTAATTTATTAATTTGTTAGATAATCAATACGTTGATTGATCATTGATTTCTTAATAAATATGCTATTTATTATTCATTTTTTTTCTTTGATAATAGAGAAACTATAATTAGAAACTTAATCTTAATCATAAAATGTAGTAGCCTCGCAAATCATATAAAGCGTGATTCTTAAGTTAACTATAACAAGTCAAAAGATATAAAGAATTTTTTTTTTGTAAAAAACTATAAACTAAAAATAAGAAAAGTTGTAGAGAAAATTAATTACAGGAAAACGATAAAAAAGAAAGCTTGTAAATTACAAAAAGCTTATGAATATTATATAAACTATACAACATAAATAAATAATTATAGTTTTAATCATAATATAATTTGTACTACTTGTATATGTCTGTGTCATTCTATAACATCCACTAGTTAATCTACTAAAGACTCAATTTCTACATAGAATTTAATTGTCGACTACTAATATGAATCTTGATCACTTGATAGATTTTATACTCTCTTGCTAAAAAAACCAAATGATGAACAATTATTGTTTTTTATTATATAATATATGGTTGGATTATTTTTGGTATAAACAAACCTAAGGGATTAATAAATGAAAGACATTATTCTAATGACATCTTGTTATTAGTAGATTATATTAATGATGGAATTATTGCCTGTAGAGTAATGAGAAAATTGATTTGGAATGATAAATTTGAGCATGCAAGATGGAGGATTTGTGACCGTTGATTTGCATATGGCGATTACGAATTTCAAACGTACGCTAAGATGGCAGGGAAAAAAAGATATTAACATTTTTTCTTGAGAAGAAAAATATGAAAAATAATCCATCTTCCTTGTTAGTCATATTGGATGGTCTCATGGGTTCTGTGGCTGTTTATGATTCCTGGATTTGGTTTGATTGTTGACAAATTAAAGAAGAGAGTCAGAGAATGAAGAGAGCTGCATCAAAACAAAGATGAGGGACTGTATTAGGAAAATGTAAGAAATAGAGGTCCCAACCATTTCTTAAACCAGCATCCGGGCTATCCATATATGTGACCCGACCCTACAACTTGAGAGCCCAGAATCCCCGACTGGAGGAGGTAGTTCATGCTTCATAGCTAGTGACTGGAAAGCAAAAAATAAAAATAAAAATAAAAGATGCCACAACAATTCTGGAAACCCGGCACCGATAAACCCCGCATCCTCGAAGACGAAGAAGGCGGTGTCGTTTTCTTCGCTCCCTCTCTCTCTTCCGCCTCCTCCTCTTCCTCCAGGTTTGGATATGCAAGTATTGGGAGTCAAAGGCAGAGACTGCCTGTTTACAAGTACAGAACAGCTATTCTGTACCTCGTAGAGACTCATGCCACTACTATCATCGTCGGCGAGACCGGTAGCGGAAAAACCACGCAAATCCCCCAGGTTTATTGGCAGTTTTGTGTTAAATTTTGGAAATGTATTTGGATTTTGAATTGATTGGTTGATTGATTGAGTTTCAGTATCTTAAAGAGGCTGGATGGGCTGATGGTGGACGTGTTATAGCTTGCACCCAGCCTAGACGACTCGCAGTCCAGGTGCAGTTTCTAAGCTTGGATCACTTCTTTCAATGTCAAGCACTGGGGAAAATGATTTAGTTTCAATTTTAGAATAGCTTTTATGGTTGTTGAAACATTTAAATGGTGGTGCAATGACCAGTCGGTTGCTTCAAGGGTGGCTGAAGAGATGGATGTCAAGCTTGGAGAGGAAGTTGGTTATACAATTCGATTTGAGGATGTTACCAATCCAGTGAGGCAGCTTACTTCCTATATCTTGTTTTGTTATCTTTTACTTTTTGTCATGAGGTTCATGAGTCCTGCATAGAGTGGTATTTGGTTGTTTGTTGGTTTCCTCTGCATAAAGATTAGACTTTGTATGCAGTTTTGCTATTGTGGTTGAAGTTGTGTCGTTTGTGCTCAAATTTTTATTCTCTTGGCACTGCAGGCTGCAACTATGATAAAGTTTCTAACAGATGGGGTATTATTGAGAGAAATTATGGACGATCCTCTTTTGACCAAGTATAGGTATTAGCTATGTTCTATGATTCTAGAAATGTTTGTTGTATTTCCCGTTTTTTTAGTGTACCATATTTCTTTCCCTTTTGTTATGCATTTTGAAATCAAGCAGCCAATGTGGTTCATGGCTTTTGATAGTTGTTGCCAACACAATGCCAAGTTTTATTATTAAAGAACTGCTAGGAGACCCATTGATCTGCATTTGCAGACATCCCTAGTGGTCCATTGTCAAGGAGTCTTATTTGTAAATAGTCATTAACTAGATATGTGGATTCTTTCGGGAGTAAAAATTTGGAACTCATCTGGAAGAAACTGGAAATGGTTCTCTTCTGTGTTTTTCCTGGCATGGTTGCTGATTTGCTTGAACATGTGCGCTTATGGTGTGAAGCTTGATAGTCTTAAGCACTGAGTAGTGGTATTAATGAATTGTCTTGTATCTGTATTTTTTTTTCTAAGTTGTTTTGTAATAGATTTAGAGTTATTTTATGATATGTACATTGTAGCCTTTTTTTATGCCACAATCTTCTTTTGTTTGTTTTCTTGATTGGTGCCATTTTTTTCTTACCTTTTTGAAAATGTTATATCTCAGTGTCATCATGGTAGATGAGGCTCATGAAAGGTCTATTTCAACTGACATTCTGCTAGGTCTCCTGAAAAAGGTAAAGTTGGTGTCACTTGTTTGAGAAACTAAATTTCCAGCTTTGGTGGATTTGTTTCCATTTAATTTTGACTACTCTTGGGATTCCAGATTCAGCGACGTCGACCTGAACTACGTCTGATTATCTCATCTGCTACAATCGAGGCAAAATCTATGTCAGATTTCTTCCAGACTAGGTATGCTTGTAAGTGCTTGAGTAAAATGGGATTCTACTCTCTCTTGTTGCCATGCTAGTGTTTCAGGATATCATTCTTTTGGAAGATTAATTGAAGGGACTTGGAAAAGCTTCATTTTCATTTTTAGCCTGACAATAATGCATTGCACCTTGGTTCTAAAAATGTTGAGTTTGCAATTTTCCACATACAAATTTTATTTGATGATCTAGCAACATGAAAATTTTATTTGATAATCTAGCTTAAGTTTGAAAAGTTCATTCTTTTCAGAGAAACAACTAAGGGACAATTTTTACCTGTTAGGAAGCCAAAGTGAGACCCCTCTGGCTCTTCATTCATGGCCTTAGCAAGTAGATTCTGTTGGTGGCAAAATTCATTTCAACTTAACCGTGCTTGCAGCAATTTTTAACAGCTATAAGCATTCTATTCAAAGAAATAGGTAAGTGAGGTTGACTGTCAACTCACTTGCTTTTATTTCCTGTAAACTAGCAAAAAGCATCGAGGACCGGAAGATCATGAGTTTGTTCCAAGGAAGGTTCCTGCAGTTTTATCTGTCGAGGTATGGTTTGTAGTGCACATCAATTTGTTTTACCCAGAAGGCCATCTTTGATTTCATGTTTGAAGCTATTTATGGTGGTTTTTTGTTTGACTAGATATGATAATCTTACGGTCTCATTTTTTCTATAACCGTTCAGGGCAGAGGGTTTAATGTACAAATACATTATGTTGTGGAGCCTGTCTCAGACTATGTTCAGGCTACTGTTTCAACTGTATTGTCAATTCACGATCAGGTGATTTGAGGCTTGTAATATAATGGAGTTTCTCTGTTGATTTTCCCTTCTTTAGGATATAATAACTTCCTAGTTGTATCTTGAGGCATTTGCACTCCTTTGTTGACAGAACCCAATCATATATCAACTCTGGTGGCACGTGTTAGCAGTTTTTAGTTAAAGAATCCCAGAACTGATTACTTATCTGTAATTAACTGAGTCTCAAGTCTTTCTTACTAAGACTCTTGATCAATTAGCTTGAAGAGTTGATGTAATTGAGACCTGAGGGATTGTCACTATTGCGTGATGGTTGATGTATGATGAATCTAAACTTATTTCAGCTTGGCAAAGCCTGTCATTCAAACCCAAATTAACCAGAAAAATATTGTAATAAAGTATATAACAGGTATAAATTGTCATTGTACTGGAACGCAACTAGAAATATCTTGTGAACAAATTTTACAACTCTTAGTAAAATAATAGAATTTGAGTGGTGAAGGTTGCCTGTCACTGTTTATAGCTACCCTATCATGGGCATAAACATATCATCAAACAATACACACTGCTTCAAATATGTTCATAGCATCTACTTTCATGACAAAAGTTCATTATTGTTAAATTGCATCAATATTTGAACCTTCCATCCTTCCATGCATCAGCACTTATGCAGTGTCACTACCATTAGCTATGATCAAGACAACTCAATTCTCTAAACCAATAATAGCAATCTAGGGTTGGCAAAGAAATATTCCTTGCAACTACAAAGCATTGGTTTGTTCTATATTCACTTCTCATACATCAGTAAAGTTGCACCCTGGATGGTGGAGTTCCTACCTGATACTTCTCGATCTATAATTGTATCATAAATCATAATTAGAACTTTTAAGGGGGAGCAACTCTATCTTATCCTCTTAGTGTTCTCATCCTTTTGCAAGTTCTGTTGATGTAAAGAGCCTTCTCCACATCATTTATGTATTTTTTTGAAGTTCAAGCTTTGAGAATCTATTGATATGCCTAAATGAATAATGAAAATATTGTGCTGCACTAACAATTTTGATGTATATTTGTTTCTAGGAACCTGCAGGTGACATTCTTGTATTTCTCACTGGTCAAGATGATATTGATGCTGCTATTCAGCTGCTTGCTGAAGAAGCTCATGCCAGCAGAAAGATCTCTTCAGGTACAGAACACAGCATAAATTTTTGACTTTTAATTATTTGCATATAGTCATCAATGAGTGGTTGTGAATAGAGAATTATTGATAAATGTGAAATTCTGTGTGGTACTATATCTCTGTTAGTGGTTCTGTATTCAGAGAATGACTTCTTTTTGTGTGGCATAAAATACTATATTTAGATAAGTTAAGGAGCACAATTATTTTGTATTTGGATGAGGACTGCTGGTTGAATTACTGGAGTGTGACTTTATTTTTCCCAGTGCTAAGCACCGAGTTGGTAGAATGATATTTTTGTTTTACAGTGTTTCTTTTGTAGGAATGGGTTTTGTAGACATTTTTATGTGATTAAAATCATCATATTTTTCAGGATTGATTGTTTTGCCTTTGTACTCCAGTCTCCCACGTGCAGAACAGGTTAGTGATATATCGTGTGGTACCCAGAAGTATTAAATTGTTTTTTATTTTCTTGTGGCTAGTTCTGCTGTTTCTGAGTTATGGAACATATTTTTTTTGTTCCTTTTAATAGGATCTGGTGTTTTCCCCGACTCCTAGAGGGAAGAGGAAAGTGGTGATATCAACTAATATTGCAGAGACGTCATTGACACTGGAGGTAACATGATCTTATTCTAAAATATAAGATGTGATTATTTTGGGGTACCAGACAGAGAATCATCATTGACCCTTGTTCCTTTGATTCCCTTAGGGCGTTGTCTATGTTGTTGACAGTGGATTCTCAAAACAGCAGTTCTACAATCCGGTAATTTTCTTCAATCTCTTTTTTTTTTTAAAAAAAAATCAACAATGGGTAGATGTGGTGTGCTGCAGGAAAGTATGCTTTTTTTCTGAACACAAAATTCTGTCTCACAATTGTGTGACATTTCTTATGGATATTCAGGAGTTAAAATGTGCTTTTAAGAGTTACCCAACTGTGAAAGTGTAACTTTCTGAATTGAATGTACATTGGTATTATTTTGGTGCTTTCTTATGATGTTTCCATGTTTATTAAGCCCTAGTTTGTTGGAGTTGTTGATCAATTTATGGATGCTTCATTCTTGTTCCATATGAACTAATGTTGAGCAAATAATTGATTATATTATTTAGAAATGTAAACGTAAATTATTATTGAGAGTTTCTTCCTTTTTCTCTTGCCTGTTGTCATTATTGTTTTTATTTTTTTCCTTTTTTTTATTATTAATAAGCTATGAAAACCTGCTTAGGTACAGAAATAAGGAAGTATATGGTTAAGGGGTCAAGGACTTTTGGAGTTGGATAGATTCTCTATGTGCTATGACCTATGAGAATGTTCTATCTCCACGATTACTGATTTTATATTGTTTCAAGAATTAACCTCATTATTTTACCTTTATATGCATATATGTTTCTCTTAGTTAATTGCTTTTATTTTCTATGCTGCAGATCTCAGATATTGAAAATCTGGTGGTGGCCCCCATATCAAAGGCTTCTGCTAGACAAAGAGCTGGTAGAGCTGGAAGAGTTCGACCTGGGAAGTGTTACAGGTAATTTACTACTGATGATTAGTTTACATTACTTTTTTTCTTTTTCTTAAACAAATGGGTGAACTTATCAATTTTTACTATTCATGATCTTATAATTTGAACGTAAGCATATTTTATAATATTCATTACAGTTAACAGTTAAACTATCAGTTTTCCAAGCATTTGTTAAATAGGACTTTCTGCAGTGATACAAACATGCTCTCTCATGAATATAAATTTTAAGGACATATTAAGCCCCAATATGACTTTCTTTTAACTGGTCATACATGCTACAGATGTCTAGTTCATATTTTATCCATCTAACATCTTAGGTCACGTATTTGTTTAGTCAAATTCTTCGAACTCCTGATAAGAAATCCTCCTGCCTTATTTCTATAAACTTGATTTGTGATACATTTGGCCCACTCCCCATTTTTTTTATACGTAAATTATAGATTTTATGGCCTTGTTAGTTAATTTAGATTATCATCTGGTTGTTTTCTTTGTCTTTTTCACATATAACAGCATATAATTGCATATGCTGGTGTCTACAACCAGGTTATACACGGAAGAGTACTTTGTCAATGAAATGTCTTCTGTTGGGATCCCAGAGATGCAAAGATCAAAACTTGTTTCCTGTGTGATTCAGGTACCCTTTGTTTTTTGGCTTCTGTGGTGTACATGTGCAGCCTTTCTACAAAGTTATTGTTGTTGCTGCTGCTGCTGTTAGTTTCATACTATTGGCCAAATAATCTTCAAATTCCAAGAATTGATTTTTCTTGGTAAACATGAAGTTTTGTGATGGAAGGTTTGTATTTTAAACTCTAATCGTTTTTGTGCTCTGATATCTCAGTTAAAAGCCTTGGGAATAGACAATATACTGGGCTTTGATTGGCCAGCATCTCCACCACCTGAAGCAATGATTCGAGCACTTGAAGTTCTTTATTCACTAGGAGTCCTTGATGATGATGCTAAGCTTACTTCACCTGTTGGGTTTCAAGCAGCAGAGATTCCATTAGTATGTTGCCTCCTGACTATTGTAGAGATTGTTGGCTTTATTGCTGGATCGTTGATTTATGCACATCATTTTCTCATCTGCGGGGAATAATTATGAATTTCTTTCTGGAGCAAAATACATGCTCTAAACATATCTCTTACCTCATATATCCGATGGATGACAAAATGAGGAAATGTAGTAAGAGTAGTTTCATTACTTCAAAGAGATCTTATTGTTCATCAGCTCGTCAGATGCTTTTGTTTGATTTGTTTTTCAGTTATTTTACATCTTTAATTTAAATTTATTGCTCTAAATGAGTATTGCTGGTTATCATGAAATGTTTTCTGTTGCATTCATGGCAAGCATGGGTTTTCTTGTTTAGAATTTAGAAGACATGAACTCAAATCTATGTAAATTTTGCAGGATCCAATGATCTCAAAAATGATACTATCTTCAAACCAGCTAGGATGTTCTGAGGAGATTATCACAATTGCTGCTATTCTCTCCATCCAGGTATAACTTTTTTTATTCTTTATTCTTTATTCAAGTTTCTTTTTTCTTTTGTTTCCTCAGCTTAGTAGTTGGAATTGGAAAATTCTATGAAAACCATAAGTACCCTATAAAATAGATAGCAATAATGATAAATTTACAAGGAAGAATCCATTTATAGGAATTACACAAATAATGAGTGCATAGAGGAAATGTTACCATGTAGGTTAGTTAATGTTTTGTATGTCTTGTTGCAGTCTATTTGGGTTTCTGGTAAAGGGGTGCAAAAGGAATTAGACGAAGCCAAGCTGAGATTTGCAGCTGCTGAGGTATTTGCTTTTGTCCATCATTCTTGCTGTTATCTTGTGACAGTGAACAGTTCAATGCATTGAAGTTTATTTCTTGACTGTATGAATTTGAAGTAAGATACCCTTGACCCTTGTTTATACCTCTTGTAGTCCTGTCAATAGAGCAAATGTGTCTAGAAGAATCTTATACCAAGCCTTGCCTGCAATGTTTTGAAAAAAATATCCTTTGTAGCCATCTTCTTGTAACTAGTTTACTGATCCCATAATATCTTGCTTCATCTTGCATGGAGGTGTAGATTCTTTTTCCATTTTTTTCTTATTGTTTGTAGCTGCATTTAACTAGTAGTTGGAATATATTCTCCTACTTTTAATATTTGGGTTGATGCTCAATGATTTTAGTTAAGTTAATGTAAAATGAAACTTATATGTTGGTCACCTGGCCTTTATTTTTACAACCTCATTTCTAGTACTTTTGCATGTATGCTGTGGTTGCATCTAATTTTATTCTACACTGGTCTCATTAACTGCATCATTTGATTACCTTTGCTCTTTATTTCATTTGTTAACTAACATATCTTGTTTTTCTCATCTCAAAAATTTTAATATTATAAATGTTTTGTTTTTGATACATTGCAGGGTGACCATGTTACATTCCTAAATGTTTATAAAGGTTTTCTTCAATCTGGTAAATCATCACAATGGTGTCATAAGAATTATATGAATTACCAAGCTATGGTATGCATCTGCTCTTTACTACTGTCTGTAAACTTTAGATGTGGTTAAATTAACAATGAAATCTGTTATCGTTCAGTTTTTCCATCCCAGATATTTTAAATGGTGCAATTCATTTAGATTATGTTTTGATACTAATTCAATTTGTTCTGCAGAAGAAGGTAATCGAAATTAGAGAACAGCTCAGAAGGACAGCACTGAGATTAGGCATAGTTTTAAGATCTTGTGAAGGGGACATACTGGTAGGTTTTGCAATAATTTACTGATTTTGTTCTTGGGAGAGAACAAAGAAATCTGTTTATATAAAAAAAAAAAGAACTTTTATAAGATTGCCACCCTCATGTAGGTCTTGTATGCTTTCTTTTTGCTTTTGTTCCTACTAGCGCCTGCTCTTTTCTGCACATTGAGAACTTATTTATCGCTGAATGTGAAAGTGGAATTATCCTTTCAGAATCTATATTAAGCTCAGGAAACCTTATGCTATTGCTTATTTCGCTTAAATACATGTTCTTGATAGATTTCTTAAGTGGTCTGAGTTAACTTTCTGGTTCATATGTTTTCTTAGCTTTTGTTCTGTCGCTAAGGATGTGCTAAAAGAAAAGGTGGGAATTTCATAATAAAATTAAAATGTGAAACAGTAAATACTTTGGCCTTAGTTTCTCCTTCATGACCCAAATAAACTTTTATGAGTGGCTTTTTGAGTGATATGCAATTGTGTACTGTCTTTCCTATTTCATGAACCTTAATAATTTGATGTATCAGACACTTGGAAAACATTATTAAGTGGACTCCCTGGATCTTTTGGCCTTCTCTTCTATTAAACAATGCCTTGACTTTTGAAAACTTTATTTGTTTGTACTTGCACATAGACATATAGATCTGATTTTCACTGTCCTCCACTGCTCACCTTCTTTCTCTAAATGATCTTGTAGGCAGTACGGAAAGCAGTTACTGCTGGATTTTTTGCAAATGCAAGTCGTTTAGAAGTGAGTGACTTAATTTTCCTTTTTCCTGCCAGACTAGAAGTATGGAATATGGATAGTTATCATCTTCTTCCATTCCAGTAGGAAGTTTAATACTTCAAAACAGTGAATCGCGTTCTTTTTAGCCTAATGTCCTGATAAAAGTTGTTATTATATTTTATTGAAAGGCATTCAGTCATAACGGGATGTACAAGACTGTTAGGGGTTCTCAAGAAGTTTATATTCATCCTTCGTCTGTGTTGTTCAGGTTAGTATGCTTTAGTTTAATATTTAAGTATTTAGTGAATTTCATCCAGTGCTGCAAATATGGCATAAACATCAAAACGAGAATCACATGCTTTGTTTTGTGATACAATTTATGCTCAATTGTTAATGAATATTATGCTTGCAATCCATATTCAAGTGGCATTCTCAATTGCAAATGTTTCATTGGTTATAACTTTTGCTACATCTGATAGGATGAGGATATAGTGACTAAGTTGTGTTAAAATTAGTCCTCTCTCTTCCTTGCCACATATATGTAGAAGGGTAGGCATGATTGTGGCTTTCAAGTGTATAGATGTTGAATGATCAATAGGAGATGTTTTCAAGATAATCTTGTTCTAGAATCTAGTACTCATTCATGGATGCATTTAATTAGTTCATGCATTAGTCACACAATTACATTGTATATGGTCTAGAGTTTACATTAATATGGTAGATGTTCAAGGAGTTATTATGTGGAAGTGTAAGTGCTGTGAAAGTACCAGGGGTTTTATAAACAGTAATGTAAGTTTTTGAGTTGTGCTTGTGGAAGTTGATCAGAGTTTCAGTTTCAAAATGCTTCTTTCTCCTATGTCAGTTTCTTGCTTTACCACCATTTTCCTAGTAAATGGTATCATATCTTTGAGAAAAGAGATGATGAGTAGTCGAATGTTTCCTTGTCAATTTTCAATATTGTCAAGGAAAATTATGACAATTGGTGTATTACGGATAATGGCCCTTCTTGGTTCTCAAGATGCATGGGAGGTTGTAGAGAGAGAGGCTACAAAGAGCCCAAAGATGAAACAACCTTGAATCAAGTGGAGAAGGAACCATTGCAAAATGCTCGCAAGAAGTATTAAAAGCCCTCACTTTGAAACATATATGCCCAGGCATGTTTGAGAAGATCACTACTGTAGCAGGTGCAAAACAGGCATGGGATATTCTCCAAACTGCCTTATACCGAGATGATGAGGTGTAAAGAGCTCCTCTCCAAACTTTGAGAGGAGAGTTTGAATCTCTCCATATGAAAGATTCTGAATTGATTTAAAATTATTTTTTGAGAGTCCTGACTGGTGAATCTATTGAGAAGGTAGGAGAGAACTTGGAGGATGTACGGGTGATTGAAAAAAACTCTTCAATCTCTAGACTCAAAAATTGAGCACATAGTAACAACCATCAAAGAATCCAAGAATTTGGAGACTTCGACCATTGATCAGCTTAGTGGTGTTTCACTTGCTTAGAATTTAAGTTCAGGATTCAATTTATTATTTGAGGCCACTTATTTTGAATTTAGGATCTATGATTTTATTGAATGTTTCTCTAAGAACTAGTATTCGTTGTACTAGATGTTCATAGAATTTTTTTATCAATTGATAGTATTTATGAATATTGGTGCTTAGAATGATCCTTGAATGGGTTTAGATGATGGCATTGTATCATCTTATGATAGAATCACAGATAATATGGCGTCTCAGTGTATGGGACTTGACAATATGACAGAATCAAGTTTTGCTGCTGAGTTTTCATGTTGTTTTTTGTACAGGTCCAAAGTCTGAT
This sequence comes from Salix brachista, assembly GCA_009078335.1. Taxonomy (NCBI): domain Eukaryota; kingdom Viridiplantae; phylum Streptophyta; class Magnoliopsida; order Malpighiales; family Salicaceae; genus Salix; species Salix brachista. The sequence goes on from CM018575.1 coordinate 2,949,949, forward strand.
TATTTGAAAACTTTTATCTTGTTGCAGAGTTAATCCAAAATGGGTTATATACCACTCTCTTGTCTCAACAGACCGGCAATACATGAGGAACGCCATGACCATTGATCCTTCTTGGCTAACAGAGGCTGCTCCACATTTCTTCCAAAATCTACGAAGACCGGATCCCATTGCTCACTAACCTCCTTTACAATTGTTTCTCTAATGGATGTAAAGAGGATACAACTCAATTTTATTTAATCTCTAGAACGGTCCTCCATTTGATTATCTATAATATAGATTCTCTATCATTTTCTTATCAATTCTTGTTTCGAATTTCGATGCTTGGGTTTGGTTTTAGAATGATGATTAGGTTCCATGCCTTTCATTGGTATAGTTCTACAGTTATCGATGATACCAGGTAAAAAAGAATGGAAGAAAGAAGCAGCCTCGGCTGGACTGCTAGCTATCTCAACCGAGGTCGGCTGAAAACCAGCAGCCCTGGTAGGGTTGCTACCTAGCTCAACTGGGCTCTCCTTTTTGTTTTTGTTTTTTTCTATCTTCTTTTCTAGCTATCCAGTTTCTCTCAAGCCTACCGAGTCACATACCTCAAAATATTTTTACCACCCTCCCTCGTCAATAAACATCTCTAAAATTTTCAAGCCAATCTTTTTTTATCAAAATCAATTTCTAAAGCTAGCTTTACCTTATTCATCAATGATTTACTTTTACGCACCGATCTATTTGGTAATGGCAAGCATGGCACACTAACAAATACTCAAGCAAATACTCTCTATCATCCCTATTTAAGTCACCACAGATTCAAGCTATCCTGACTCTTTTACTCATATTTTATGTACTTTATTCCCACATACATTTATTGGAGGATTCCATACTTTGTTTTACAACTTCTGGTACGGCAGTTGAAGTTTCCTTCGGAGATGCATTCATGGGAAGACTACAAGCTTCTGCTATCAAATTTTCCCAGTTTTAATCCTTGAGGTCAAGGAACTGCAGAATCCAAGGGTGTTGTAATGAACCATTTTTAATCAAGAGAGGATTGAATTGTTAGTATGGTAGTCTTCTATGCAGAGGATTAATGCTGATAAACGAATGGTTATATATAGCCATTACATGTGGTTACCAGTCATTAGCTGAGTCGGTTAGAAGTTAGTTGAGGACTAACACAATCCCCGCCAAAATCCTCTGCATGATTTTACTGTTTCAATATTTGGCAATCATTAAGGCATATATTACTTCTTGACCTCTCAGTTATCCCTCTCAGATTCCCAACCATTCTGCAGTAAAAGAGTTGATCAGTTGAATAAAAATGAACATTGCAGCACTCATAGTTCTGCTAGTCCTTCTGGCCGTCCAGTTTGCGAGCAGCCGCTCAATTAGAAATGACTTCTCCATTCTAATATCTGATGGTTTGGATCAAAAAGATCAAAACAACATCTTACAACTAAACAATGTGGGGACAACGGTGACTTGCGAGCCGATTTATGGCTTCATGCCTTGCACCACAAAGGTTTGGGGCAACCTCTTCCTCTTGGTGGTCTACGAGTACTTGCTGTCCCTCGCAGATAAATACATTTCTAGTGGATCCAACCTTTTCTTTCAAATGTTCGGAACTGGTTTATTTGGTGGTAGTGTTTTCTATGTGCTTGCTAAATTCCCACAAATTGTATTGGTTCTTGGTAAGCTCTTTCCTAACGCCTCCTTTTTATCTCAGCACATGGTGTAAACCTTTTCCTGCTTGTTATTCCTTGTCGAAAAAGATCTGAGGTTAATCTTTGGAAATAGGACTATTCATAGAATATTTTACGGTCGGAAAAGAACAGAAATCAGTATGGTTTTATAGTACCACTGTTGTGGTTCTGTTTGTAGTTTGGTCGGGAACGGCTTGATAAAAATGAATGTTATTTTTCAGTGACCTTGCTCTCAGCCAGTGAAGATGTTGTTGGATCAGCAGTATCAATGTCAATGGGGTTTCTTGCAGGCTCAACAATGATGAGCCTAACAATAGTCTGGGGTTCTGTTATTGCTTTCGGAAGCTATGATCTTCATCAGACTCCTTCCTCAAACCTGGAAAACAAAACGCCATGCCTTTCGAATGGTCTTTTCTTTCAGTTTTCTTGAGCCGATATGCAAAGATCTTTTCTAATTCAGATAAATGAAATTCAATTGTGTTCTGGTATACAGGTTATGGTGTTAAAACTGATATTGTTACCAAGTATACTGCAAGAATCATTCTTCTGTCAATGATCCCATATTTAATACTTGAACTGTCGAAAGCTTTCAATTCTTCTTCAGCAACACGAGCAGGAGTCCTGATTGCTCTTATTATTACAGTGGTTTTGCTAGTGACTTACTGCACCTTCCAGGTAACAAGTTTAGCTCAACAGAAAGATCATAACATCGAAACATATGATGCCAACTCTTATGAAATACATGTTCGTGCAGGTATTCCAGCCATGGATTCAGGATAGAACACTCGAATATTTGATTCTGTCATATGTGAAGAAGAACCTACTGCAATCTCTATGCAATCCTTATGGGAGGCCCATTGAATTCAAGATAAGACAGTAAGTTTTCTAACTCGTTTATTGATCACTTTTTTATAGGCAATGATCTCCACTCGAGAGTTTACTACCTGCCATTGATCAGTCCTTCCTCGATATATTTTCAGGTTGTTTCACAAGATTGATCTGAATAAAAATGGTCAAATATCAGAAGACGAAGTGAGAGCATTTTTAGTGGGAATAGAAGCAGGAGTGGTTGGCTTGATTGGAGATCATTGTGTATCAAAGGTGATGGAAGAGTTTGACTTCTCTGGAGATCATGGTATAAGCAAGGAAGAATTTATTCGAGGGATATCGAAATGGCTTGACGAGGCTAATGGCGTTGAAAACAATGAGAACCAGACGGAATTGTTCGATAGTAATTTACCGGTACATGCTCATCCACTCTCAGGTCCTTTCGCAAAAGCTAAGAGTTTCAAGTACAGTAATAACTAATTGCAATATTGCTAGGAAAGTAGAGAAGAACAGAAGATATGGGAGGCTGAACAGCAGGATTCTAAGAATTCCGATGAATGGAATTACAGTAAGGCCACTTATTCCATCCTTCTCGGAACTACTATTGCAGTTCTTCTGGCAAAACCGTTGACCAAAACACTCCAAGAACTTGCGACAGCTATAAAGTTCCCCTCGTTCTTGGTGTCATATTTTCTGGTACCCTTCGCTTTGAACTTCAGACAAGGATATAAATCAATTATCTCTGTCACTGATAAGAAAGAGAAGTCCGTGTCTTTGACACTTTCTCAGGTTCATCTCTCACAAACTCAAGTTTCTTTCGATTATTTTAGGTTTGCATCGAAATCAAGTACTTCCTAGTCATGAGGTCTCAAGCATTCATAAGAGATTATTTTCTTGCGATCTCCTCTAAACGTCTGAGCATTTCTTCTGACCAAAGAGTCATCAATGTATATATCTGATGCAGATCTTGGAGTCCAAGCAACCGAGTGTTATGCTATGGATGTTTTCCATGCATGAATGCTTATTTTCTAATTTGACAGGGGAATGTTTTTGTGCAGATCTATTGCGGGGTATTCATGAACAACGTTTTGGGTTTGACGTCGTTCTTGACGATTGTTTACATACGAGATGTGGAATGGGATATCACAGCTGAAATTCTGGTGGTTTTAATAATTTGCAGTGGAATTGGTCTATCCTCCAGCTTCTCCTCCATTTTTCCGTTCTGGACATGTCTTGTAGCTTATGCTCTATATCCCATATCTCTAGGCTTTCTTTACGTTCTCACCATTTCTCTCGGATGGGGTTGAAGGCTGTTCGCACCAGTTCGTTATGCTGATACTTTTCACAGGGCGTGATTGCAAGAGACAATAAACTGGATCGAAACTCACTCACTCCTACTTCACAAACTTGATAAATCGAGATTTATTGTGCTAATGTGTCTTCTCAGTATGAAATTATATTATTTACCTTTGTGGTTTCATATGGGAGGCACACATTAAAATTTGATTTAAAATGTGATTCTATGAAATTCATATCAAATTTGATTCTTATTCTTTTTATTGTTGTATTTTTGTTTCTCATAGGAATGTATTTTTGTTTTGTCAAATTTTTTGAATATGTTTTTTTTATTTATTTCATCTTTCAATATTAAATTTATTAAGAATTGGACTTCTTTATTGAATCAAGCATATGGTTTCACGCATTGCAAATTTAAAAGATTACCTCATGTATAGAAGATTTGATCGGGTTTGCTTGATTTATTATATTTTCAAATTAAAATTGTTTTTTTTCATATTATGAAAATAACTGACTTTACTAAATCAGTTGACTCATTTACCCGTGTCCGGGATTTTTTCTCGATTTTATTATTCAACATTAAATTAGTTTGGATCCGTTGAGCTTCTTTTATTGATATTGAACCCAAGTTTAAGATTTCACAAGCCTTGAATTTAGAAGATTAACTTATGTTTAAAAGACTTAACCAGGTTTGCTTGGTTTTTGATATTATTAAATTAGGGTTGTTTTTTTCCACTTCTTATTGAATTAAATACTTAATAAAATAAAATAAATGATAAATAAAAAAGAAGTTTGTAATACTAATTATTTCAGTTGTGTGTGTGTGTGTGTAAAACAACATAAATATTTCTCAACCAACCCTTCTATAAGTGAATGTATCATCACAATATCTTTATAGTAGAGCTTTTCATTTTTATACTTCACACATGAATATTTAATCATGAATGCACTAAATTAAATTTTATTCTTAGAATGTTGTGAACTTGAATCTTGGTAATTGATTTATATTTTAAGATTAGAATTTAGTAAACATAATAGATCATGTTTTAAAAAATATGAGAGGATCTCATACGGCGTAAAATCTTCTCAATATTGAAGGATGAAATCAACAAAAAACAATATTTAATTAAAAAAAAAAACAAAGTGAGCTTAAGCCAATAGAACAAACCCGCAAAGAAAGTTATGCATGTCACGGATTCAATAAGTAAGTTTTTTCATCATAGAGATTATTTTTCATTTAATTATAGTTATTAAGGCACACAAAAACTTTTTAATATGAAACATATTTTGTAAAAGTAAAAAACAAAAGTCATGATAGGTTTAACTTAAATAAATAAATAAGAAGGTGAAAATATATTCTTTTAAATTAGAGATAGATAGAAACAAATCATCAATTCATTGCACGATTAGCGAATGAGGCGTTAGGGTTCGGGGGTTGCCACCTAATTATTTGGTTTAGGGTTTCCGAAAACTTAAATATAGTGGGCATATTAGAGGTTTGAAAGGTAATGGACTGATTATGATTAAGGAAGTTTTGCCACCTAATTATTTGGTTTAGGGTTTCCGAAAACTTAAATACAGTGGGCATATTAGAGGTTTGAAAGGTAATGGACTAATTATGATTAAGGAAGTTGTTAGCATTCCTAATGCACTATACCTAAGATAAGTTATTTTGTATGAGTTTAATTTACTTTAAGGATTTGGTTGTTTCCTAACAAGTATTTTGACTTAGAATTTATTTGTATAAATAAATTTGACTTTTTGAATATATTATAGGCTCGTGTACAAAACAAATTCTTATCTTGAAAAATTCATGCAAGTGCCCTAATAGGGTTAATCTATCTTGGATAAATGATTTTTTGTATATAGTTATAAAATACTTTCAATTAAAATTGGTGAATATTCAAGACAATTCCGAGAATCTTTAGGTGAATAACTAATATTTTAAGTATCAATCTACTTGTAAATCCAATATTTATAGCAGTACAATTCTTATGAATTAAAAAAATTGATTTTTTCAATATTGGCCTAATACTCATGGATTTAATAAACTTGTTGTTAAAAATCTAAAATGCATGCAAAAAAAATACATTTTGAAAAATATATAATTTATTTTTGATAAAATATGAATTTATATTTTAAGATATTTAGCAGTATGCAACACATACAAAAATTATAACTTGTTTTAATAAATTTACTATTACAATCCACAAAGTTATGAGATGATAAACACTGCAATATATAACTTGCATGCTTTAGTTTTTTGTTAATAAAAGATAATTTGGTATCATGGATAAATGAAGGGAAATTAGATGTATTCCTCCATTCTTCATATATAATATCCTGAATCAAAGAAGATCAAACTTGAAAAATAAATATAAAAAAAAAAAAAAAAAACCTAAGAAATGCCACTCTTTTCTACCACACTCCCGAAGCCAGTTGAATCCCCTGAAGCTCAATTTTCCCACATTTATATAATGCCAAGCAATCCACAAACGATAACTGGAAAAATGCCCTTTTAAGAATCGTAATCTCTGATGGATTAGCTCCCACTCAGAGCCTCAAGTCGAGATCAATACCATCTCCTCTAGCTTCAATTCTATCATCATTGTTTAAGCTGAAGTTTGTTTCCACCTTGCTCTTCTGCTCCACTGGAAGAAGGAAGCTGAACGGGGGTTTATTACAGATTGATCCACTACCTGGTGCTGACCTCTGCTGTGAGTCCTCTGTGCTTTTCTAAAAATCAAAATAAGAGGAGATTTCCATGAGATATTGATTAGCTATTGCATGTTCTTGTTGCCCTTGAAAAGATAAAGTAAAATAAATTTACTGATGTTTCTGAAATTTATTTCTTACTTCGAAAGGTTGTGGATGTTTCGATCTGGACTGTTGTTGTTGAGAAATATGAGTTGATGGAGAAGGAATCGTTGGAGAGCCAAACAAGAGGAAATTACCATTAGCTACTCCATAGTCTGTATTGCGCTTACTGCCTATATTCTTGTCTCTGAAAAGAAAAGGAAAAAAAAAAACAAAGCACGCAAGGAAATGTTAGCAAAATACATGGCTAGCTTGGACGACTTATGATATTTTTCTCACAAAAGTAAAATTATTTTTATTTTTTATTTTAAATTAATTTTTTAAATATTTTTAGATCAACTGATATTAAAAAATATTTAAAAAAAAAAACATTAATTTAATACATTAACGAAAAACAATTTCAACTATGAATTAATTAGTGTATATATGTAGTATGGAATTTAAAATAGCTTGGCTAATTAATTAACCTGGAAACTGCCTCAATTTGCTCAGGATTTGTTATGTTGTGGCTAGCACATGCGAGTGATGAGTCTTGTCTGCTGAATTGACGTGAAAATGCAGGAACTCGGTAGTGGTGAGGAAGTGGAGGGGCCTCCATGGAAAATGGGAATGATCGCTTTGAGCCAACCATCTATGCATCAATAAATTTGACAATCAAATTAATTAAAAGGGAAATTAAGAGCAAAAGAGATGGACGGAGTTTATGAAAAATGAACTTAAATTAAGAGCAAAAGAGATGGAAATTAATTACACAACGTGTATATGTGTGTATATGTGTGTGTATAAAGTTAATTAGTCAAGAAATATAGTGTCTTCAAATTCTTTAGTTTGATAATAATGAGAAATGTGGCGGTTTAAAAACCATATAAAAAGAAAACATCAAAATAAATCAAACTAGATGCACCAGGCTAATTGTAATTAGTGGGATCTTATTTTAAAAGAAAAGAAAAATGAAGATTCTTAATTTTCAATTCTTTTATTGCTATAAAAGGATGCCAAAAACAGCCAATCAGTTTCTTAGTGAAATATTTAGGCTTAAATGATTCCAATATATACATCCATATATATTATTTTCCGGGTAGGATATTTTTCTTCAGCGGAACAGATGAGCTAAATAAAGAAAAGAACCCTACAAAAAATAATCTTATGAAGGATTGCAAGCAGCAAAAGAAGATAGAAATTAAAATCGAGGGAGGAAAACAAGGGGCTAAAATGTGATAAAATAAGAACAAATTGTAAACTTGCCTTGTCTTCATCTGGCCATACAGAATTGTTATGATGGTGTGACGTTTGGTTTGAAGGGGGCTCTATACCTTGATACATTACAGCTGATGATGGAGTTGTTGAAGAAGATGATGCCACAGACTCTGGAAAAAAATTTATCTGCAGCAAGTTACACACATTAAAAAAAAACAAAAAAAAGCTGTACAGAATTTTAAAAACAATTACCCCTTACCATTGGAGCTGGTGAATATTGGCTCCCTTGTGTCATAGAAGAGGAAGGAAACAGTTGGCTCGGTCCATTTGTTGAGCGCATAGAAAATGGATTCCCTGAAGCCATTCCAGGACCTCGAATATCAGCATTAGGTTGGCAAGAATTCCACATCGTGGGTAAGAATCCATGTTCATGCAGAGCAACAATGTCTGATGCACCATTGCCAGCACCTCTGCAAGCTTGTAACGATGTGTTTCTACTGCAATCACCAAAAAAGGTTGTGGATTGTGGACTAAAAAGATTAGGATCGGGAGCAAACGGGAGATTTCTAGGATGAGATTTGTGGGAAGGGAGAACAGGAGATTGTCTTTGATAAGAACTTGAAAGCTGTGAAACTAAACAGAACCCTTCGATATTCCTGGTTTTGTCCACACTAGTATCTTTCTTCTCTTGATCTCTCAAGATCTTCTCTAGCTCCGCCACTCCTGGCCCTCTCTTCGGGATTTTTTGTTTCTTTACCTTCTTCGAATATGTGTTATCAACACCATTGCCACCACTATTGCTGCCGTGATGACCACCATCGCCGTCGCCGTCGCCGTCGCCGTCACTACTAAGGCTAGTATAGCTACACATGTCAATGTGCCTACGGTGGCTGTTTATTTTTCTTGCATTTGGCTTCTAGTCCATTATAAGACCACAAATCAAAATATAGAAGGAAAAAGTTTAATTACGCAAAGCCATTAGGGAGAATCCAGCGAGAGCTTAACAAGAATCCCCACATTTTAAGACCCACAAATCTAAAACCAGTAACAAGAAATCAATTCAAAAACCGAGATATATGGTAAGAAAATCGCCTCAAAAGGTTGAGGAATTAAAAGCGGCTATCTAGTCGTTGATGTAGAAGGTAAGCTCCCAAAAGATCTTTCACCACGGTGAGCTAGAAAGAGTGATCCAAACCCTATATTAAGTGTAGGAATGTGAATGACTTGACGTAATTTTCTCAGAAAATTTTGTTTGTCCGACAAAGAAAATTTTCACGACGAGGATGGTTCCGAAGTTTAAAAAACAAACATTTATCAGAATCTTCCCCTTTGTCGATTTTCTTGCTCAAAACGAATCTTTAAGAAAAAACAAAATCTAAAACCTTTATTTATTTCCGAATCTATTTACTTATTGTCAATTGGATCTCAGACTTGTAAATATATTATCAGTTTGATTCCAAAAAATAAAATAAAGATTATAATAAGTACATGAATTTAATTATTATGCCAAAAATGGTGGTCACATATGCTCATTAATTTTTCTTTTTTTTTTGGAGTTGATGCTTTTTTTAATAAATAAAATATGTCTACTATACTTCAACTATTATAAAAAATTGACAAATTAAAAGACATGGTTGAGAAATATAGAAAATGTTTGGAACCTAGGTAATAAAATTGGAGTAAATTTGAGAATGGACATATAGGTTTGAAACTAAATTGCATTTTCTATAATATGAACTTCCATGTGTTAGGTGTCCGAAATTTTCTGAAAATCTTTTCCATGACATTGATAGATTTTCCTAAAATACAATTCACGACTATAATATAGTTGATAATTAAATTTCCTATAATTGATAAAGTGGTCCCAAAAATAATTGTTTGCAAGGGAGGCCATGATTGATTAGAGCATTGCATATTAAGGCAAGTCCTTGAAGCCATATTGAAGTCTTTGGTTCGATTATTATTATTATTATTATTATTATTATTATTATTATTATTATTATTATTATTATTATTTTCATACCGTTTATTTCAATGTATATCCAAACAAAAAAATATTTTAAAAAACAGTACTGAAATAATATAAAACAGTAATTATTCGTTTAATTTTCAGTTGCAATATTTACTTATAATAAATTAAAAGTCTTACTAATGATCCAAAGAATACAGCTCATAAAGGTAAACGATCTAAGAATTTAAAAGCCAAATGGATATGAAAATCTGCCTAAAGATTTTTTAATAAATTCGATCTTATTATATATTTGGGGTAGTGGTATTAGGTAAGTTGGTAGGTTGCGAATTCACATGGGGTTACGAGGAGACCACCATCTCGTCTCATTAATCATTTTTAAATAGGATCCTGACACCATCATGAAGCCTTTCAATTTATTTAGCTGTAGCCAGGCCTAATTATGGGTTAAGATCGTCAACTAAGAACAATATATCGAATAAGGAAATGGCAGAATGGGTATTATATGATAAATCAGTTTCGAGGAAAAGATGGTCTGTGATAAACGTTGTCATCTGCTATTTATTTATTTATTTATTTTTATAGCCACGCTAAAAATAAATGTTTTATGTTCAAGAAAGGGTGTTTGAGAGTTTATTTTTTTAATATATATATGTTTTTTAATGTTTTCGTGATGTTTTGATATTTTGATGCTAAAATAATTTTTTTTTAAAAAAAAAAATTATTTTATATATTTTTCAAACAAAAAATTTAAATAATAATATTTACAACTCTCTTAAACAAAAAAAAAAAACCAGCCACCGACAAGCAATCAATAGCTATAATGAATTTGAAATTGCATTTCAAAAATATATTTGATTTAAAATAAATTAAATTAATATTTATTAGATTTTTTATTGTTTTAATTTTATAATAAAATACTTTTAAAAAATATGAAACGTGACAGTATCCATTCCAATAATGGTACATGAGCAGTTAAGAAATTGAGATTTGACTTCCAGCCAATTTCACATTTCAAAATGATTGTCACCTCAGCAAGAAGTAATTAAAATAAATGTCAGGAAAGATTCTGACAAAGACCCACCACTACAATTAAAATTGGCCATAGATTTGCATTTAAATAAAAATAAATTAGGAAGATTACGATTTTAGATTTAAATCTAAATGTTACAGTTAATGAAGTGACACTTTTCCTTTTTCGTGATTGAAAAACTATTTTTTTCTTTTTTATCAAATTACACTAATACCCTTGAGCTACTATAATATTATAAAGAGTACCACAGGGTTTTGATATTAACTTTATTATTTGATTTTGGTTAGTTTTTTTCCGAGTTTGTTTTTAAAATATATTTATATTTTCATTTTTTTTTAATTTGACAACTTTTTAAAACAGTTATTAATGATATTTTTGGATTTAAATGAGGGTTTTTTCTGTTCTTTAAACTTTCAGTGATCTTCTAATCTTATAAAACTTTATTGTAATTTAATATTTCATTTTTAATGAGCTGGATATTCTGTGATCAGCTTTCCCTTCTAATACTAACACTAAGAAAAATAGATATGTTTTCAAAACAAAACAATTAAGACAATCAAACATGTTATATGTCCTCGTCACAAACCCTTCTTGATATTAATAGATAAATAGATTTAAATTGTAGAATATAGAGGACGCATACCTCTTAAAACCTTATTTAATAGTGTGTTTGAAGTTGTTTTTCAAATTATTTTAATTTGAAAATATTTTAAAATAATATTTTTATATTTTTAAAATTATTTTTTACATCAGCATATCAAAATGATATGAAAACATCAAAAACAATTAATTCAAAAAAAAAAAAACACAGTATCAAACAAACACTTAATTTTTTAACTTTCTATTGACTTAGTCACCCACACCCATTGATTGTTTAGTAGATTACTTTATTGGATTGGCAATAAAAATATGAAACTAAATTCATTTTATTTTAAGGAAAAATGGCACTAAAATAGCAATGGAATAAAATTGCATTTTCAAAGGCCGATCACATGCCAATGCAATAGCCTTGAGCATAAATGGTATAGCTATCAGCATCGGGCAAGGCATCAATTGACGTTGTTGGAGCAATTTTTCTCAGCAAATCCCAAAATTAGAAGATACTCCAGCCATGCTCAGAAGCAGTCCACCAAATAATTCATATGCGTTGCTTATTTTGTACATGGAGCTTCTCTGATTAGGGACATTTTGCTTGATGTAAAAAATAATATTTTTTAGATATACTCCAAAGATATATCGAGCAATTTCTTTTAATAAGCTGCTGATATGGTAAGAGGAAATTAATATAATTTCTTACATCGTGTGGCACGTTCATTCGGTTGGTTTCAATACAAATTGAAGTAAGGAGCAACTGATAAATACAGCAACAATCTTTAATAAATTTAACCTAGGTGGCTCAATAATAAAATTTTAGAAGTAAAGGTTTGCTTCTCAGTTCGAATCTTGTGGTTACTAATATAATAATCATCAGAAATTTACATGATCGTTAATTTCAGGATCCATGAAATTAATCAAGGTATACACAAAATAATCCGGACACTCGTGTTGTTACAAGAAAACAAAAACATTACGAGTCCAAGACTGTCCTGTGGATTGTAGCTGTGGTCAAGAACTCAAATTCTTATAAAAACTAAATATAAATATGCTAACTAATACTATATATTTCATGACGAGATATCTATTTTATTGTTCTATTCTCTAGCATGTCCGTGCAATGTGGCTGCAAATACTATTCTAAGTTAATTTTTAATGTAAAAATAAGAATGCCATATTATTTTAAATGCCTTCTCTGACATCATAAGAAATTTTATTTAAAATTTATAAAATTGATGCATGTGTTTAGTAAAAATGAATTGAAGAATATTATATGGATTAATAAAATATATATAAAAAATCGTTAATGCTAATTAAAAATTAAAGCGGGAATTTTACGAGGAAAAACTACATGCATATATATATATTATCCCATATCTCATGACTCTCTTTGAGTTTTATTTAATTATATGTCAACCAAAACATATATTAGTGTAATTTCGTAGTCTAAATTAATCCCTCCTTTTCCTTTTTTTATTAATGTATTTCTAAGAAAATATATGTTTTTATTCAATAAAAAAACATGAGCAACACGAATAAATATCTGGTAAGAAAACATGATCTGAAAAAAAGAAAAAAAAGTATAATTCTCTAATCAAAGCTTCCTTCTCTTCTTCATGCGTTCTTTTTTTATTACAAAAATATGTCTTTTGTATTGAAAAAAATTTATTTAATAAAGACAGACTTGTCAAATAAAAGAAAGAATTAATAAAAAAACAAATTATGAATTAAAAAATATAAAATATTAAGAAACATTATATAAAATACTAACAATTAAAAAAACAAATATTTCATTCTCATTAAATATTCATGAGTGCCAATATTAATTGAAAATATCATTTTAATAAAGTTATTTAAAAATAATTTACTATAAAAAGTAAACAAATCAAATAAAACAATTAAGAGCGTTCCAAAAAGAGCTTGGTGCACCTAGTCTAAAAGGATAATAAAAAAAACCCAAGGCACATCTAATTTTTAAGGATAAAAAGCATATTCTCTTCTATTATTGTTTTAAAAAATTAGATGGGTGACAAACAAGTGATGCTTTTTTCACCTTTAATATTTTAATGAGATCAAAGATGACTTCCATGGCTGAAAATCAAAATTTAAATTCTTAAGCCCAAAAAACCCACTCCATAAAAAAAATTAACATGGATTACCTGAAAAACAAATCATGTAGTCTAATTTCCAATTAACTTAATATTAAAAAATAAAACTGGAAAAAAATTATGTAATTAAAATGTAAAAGTTTCAGAAATAGGGACCAAATATGCAAAACATGAAATTCAAATAACTGAATTGAACTTGTTATTTGAACACCTCAGCGGAAAGAGGTTCCTTTTTTTTAATGTCAAAACCATGTTAAGTGTTAACATAACTTTGAGGGTGAAATTGAAAAGAAATACAGTTCAGGGATCGAAGTGTGAACGAAGAAGAATATTGTAGACTTAAAAGGAAAACAAATGACAGTGAGAGGAAGCTCAATAAATGAGCCTAAATCTTCATTTCTTAATAATTTGGCAATATTAATATTAATATTAATGTTGAACTTGAGATTGAGGAATTGGTGGGGTCAGTATAGATATGGGTCTAGCAAGGGAAATTCAAGCCCAGTTGTTGTTGGCGGCCTTGTTTGCGGCAAATTTAGGGATCTGCCTCCAAGAATAAGAATTAAATTGAAATAATTTTGGTCAATTTTGTAGGTTTAAAAGACAACCTCAATGACCAATAAAAATGAAATTCAACTCAAATAAAACAATTTTTTTAAATTTTTATAATGATAACATATTAGATAAACTCAGACAATTTGAGTTAACCTCTTAAATTCACTATCTAAGTCTTAAGACCATGATAACCATATAGAAACCAAAAAAAAAAAATTAAACTCAATTTTCAATCAATTAAATGTTAAAGAATGAAATTAAAAACAAAACTCGATTAAAAAAAATGAGTCAAGTAAACCCGGGTTACCATATTAAACTCAGATCATGAGATTGACATAATCTTATAGAAAGTAAATTAAAACAAATTATCACGCTCAATTCTCAATTAACCCGATATTGAAAGATGAAATTAAAAACAAAATATATAAAAAAACATGAATCAACCAACCAAACTCATGAATTGGGTCATGAGAACATGATAACTTTATAAAGTCTAATTTTCAATCAAACTGATATTGAAGGATGAAATAAAAAAAAAAAAAAAAAAAAAAAAGCCTATCAACCTAACATATTAACCTTAAAATCAGAAATCATCAAGAAATTTAACCTTGTCATCAAGAATCTTTATTTTTAACCCTGCCATAAAAAAACATCAAGACAAACATTAACCCTATAATCAAGAAGTCTGATTCTGATATTAGAAAATGATAAACACCATTCTGCCATCATGAAACATTAAGAAAAACAATCATAGACAGGTTATCCCAAACACAAACTATTCAAGAGAAATCTTAGATATTTTCACAATACAGGGAGAGTACCCAAACACAAGCCATATACAAGTTACCTCGATCAAAGACCAGGAGCAGGCTACTAGAGCATAAGCCATGGGCATATCAATCAAAGACTATAAGCAAGTTACCCAAACATAATTCATAAGTAGGTTATCCAATCAGAGATCATAAATAGGTTACCCGAACACAAACCACTAATATAAGTCACCCGATTAGAGATCACAAACAAGTTACTTGAACACAAACTACTAGCAAATCACATGATTAAATACCAATTGTAGGTTATCAGAACACAAACCACAAGTTTGTTGCCTGGACAAAGATCATTTATGAAAAGAAAATTATATATTTATCACAACACGGGCAGGACACATAAACATAAGTCATTCTATCTTTGAGCTTGTTACTCTCTAAAATGACTAAAGTTCTTAGATAATCACTATATGAAAAGTTAAAATTCCAAAATTTCCTTGAGTTTGTCACTTTAAAAAATGACTAGATCTTTACCATGACTGTTCTATAAGAGATTAAAATTATAATTTTTGTTCAAGCTGATCTTTCTTTCAAATAATTTCCTTAACAAAATAAAAACTTTTAGTTTAAAAAAAAAGAGTTTTGAAAACTTCTATAAAGATATTATTTTAATCAAAACCCTAATGAATCTTTCTCTTAACTTGGGAAAACTTCCACAATTTTTTTTATGAACTTACGTTCTAAATTTTATTACAAGACTTTGTATTCTAAGCATTATAAAAATAAGAGCAAGTCATCAACCTATTTTTATATTTACTTTTTTGTATAAAAAAATCAAAAATTAGAGAAAAAAACAATAAAAATTAAAAAAAAATATATCTTTGATGTATTTGTATCGTTTTTGACATTTTTAATGTTTTTTTTAAATAAATTAAAAATTGATCTTGATGCATTTTGTTTTTAACATTTTAAAATAAAAAATGAGGGAGTCTAATTAGGTCAAAGGATTTCAGAGGGAAAAATATTGTTTTAGATAAGAAGAAATCATACGTATGATGATAATATAAAAAATTAACCAATTTCAAATGATTATTAATGCGAGTTTTCATGGATATAAAATTGTTTGTTGTTCTCTAGAAAAATAAAAAATAAAAATGTTATCATAATTGACTGTCAAGCTGGCCATGATCATCTGGTTGAGTTGACATTGAGATTTCTCTGGCCAAGTTGCTTCTTTCTCTCCTCTCCTCTCCACGTAATCTATTATCTTACTAGACAATGTCCCCGCGCTTCGCCGCGGGGGCATAATTTTTTTTTAAATGTAAAAAATATTAATTGTGTGTATTTTTTTATTATAATATAAATTTAGCTAAAATTATAAATCTATGCAGAATTCATGTCAAGTGCAAGTTTTTTTTATAAAATATATGAATTTAAAATCAATATAAATTTATCTGTTTAGTAGTTTCAAACGAAATAACCAGCATAAATTTATCATCATCATTAAAAAAGCAAGAAAACTCGGATATCTGAATTATTAAGTTCACTGTATTAAGATTAGTTCATTTTATAATTCAATTTAAATTAAACAAAAATAAAATATAAATTGTGAAAATAAATACAATAATCAAATAAAAAAAAATAAGTTGTTAATTTTCTATCAACAAAAAGACGAAAACATAGATTGAAAATTCATCCTGACGTTATTGCCATTATCATTGCTATTAAAGCTAAAATTATTACTAACATTACTGCCAAAACAATTAAAATAATTAAATTTCCATGAAAAATAAAAAATAAAAGCAAAAGATTTTTATAAGAAAAAAATAAAAAAACAATAACTAAAATTATCATTATTATTGCATAAATAATAAAATCATAAAAATCATATAATCTAAAAAACAAATAAAGAAACAGAAAACAAAAAAAAAACGAATAAAGGGAAAAATAGAGTAATATTACTTTTAAAATGATCACCGATATAAATTAAAATTTCAGGAAAATCTTTAAAAAAAATCAAAAGATTTTTATAAAAAATAATCACTAAAATTATCATTATTATTGGTTCGGAGATTAGTGAACAAAAAAACGTATAAGGAAAAAAAATAAAAAATAATAATAAATTGGTTCGGAGATTAGTCATGGTGTGTCCACGCTTGCCTGGACACCCCGATTATCAAAAAATAGATTTGGTCCGAGGAGTAGTGGTGGTGCACTTGAGCTGGCCCGGAGATCATGGTTATAAAAAAAATATATAAGTGAAAAAAAGAGCTTAAGCTGGCTGAGAGACCATGGCTACAAAAAAATGTATAAGCAAAAGAAAACAAAAAAAAAAGTATAAGCGTGAAAGCACTGTAGCAATCCATATTGTTTTTTAAAAAATTCGGCCCAAGAATTAGTCGTGGTGTGCTTAAGCTGGTCGGAGATCCCGGTTATAAAAAAAATGTATAAGTGAATAAAAAACATTATAAAAAAAGAAAAAAAATGTACCAGCAGGAAAGCATTTTAGAAAAAAAAAATGTGGGTCCGAGGATTGTCGTGGTATGCATAAGTTGGCCTAGACACCCTGGTTATCAAAAAAATTTGGATATGGAAATTAATCGTGGTGCATTTAAGCGAGCTCGGACACCCCGATTATTAAAAAACAAAAAACCAAAAAAATATATAAGTAGAAAAAAAAAATGTAATAAGAAAAAATGAAAAAAATAATAAGTAAAAAATACAAAAAAAAGGCAAAAAAAGAAGAAGCAAAAAACAGAGGAAAAAAAGAAGAAAAAGAATAATTAGGAAGAAAAAAAAAAGAAGAAACGAAAAAAGAAAAAAGAAACGAAAAAAAAACAGAAAAAAGAGAAAAAAAACGTAAGTAGAAAAAAAAGAGTAAAAAAAGAAAAAAAAAAAAAAAAAAAAACCTACTATTGCAATCCACAATACACTGTGTCTGTGTGCACAGTGCACTGATGCACAGTAAAAAACCTACTGGTTTTATATATATAGTAATTATCACCTTTCCTGATTTTTTTTATAATAAAAATACTTTATTCTAGTTCTAATATATTTTTTAATGTGTTTTTAAAATTATTTATTAATTAAAAAAACCTCTGTATCACAATATTAAATATACATATTTAAACTGCAAGGAACTTTCCCAAGTAAACCTCAATTATGTATTGTTCTGAAAACTAATTTCTTACTTTGAAATGATAATAAAAATAGATAACTGGCGGGGGGAGAAATTTAATTTGTATATTTGTCAAATTCCAATTACATGATATCTAAATACCTTATATACATGTATGTGTGGAGTTTTGATTGGCTCTCCCTCTCTCTTTCTAATCATTTCTTTTTTTTTCTAACTAATCAACGGCCCACAAACAGTAATCCTTATCATAATACTCCACCTAATCAACACCCACAACCCACCGTGACCCTCTAATTATTTTTGGCAGTGTGGTTGTGGTTGTTTTTTAAAGTGCTTTTCTTTCAAAAATATATTAAAATTATGTTTTTTTATTTTTTAAAAATCATTTTTGACATCAGCACATCAAAATGATATAAAAACATAAAATTTTATTAATTTAAACTTAAAAATAAAAATAAAAAATTTTTATTTTTTTTTAAAAGCGCTTTTGAAAATCCTCCCAAACACCATCTTAAAATGGGAGTACTTCACGGCAGTGTAAGTTATTTTTTTAATATTTTTATTTAAAAATATATTAAAATAATATATTTTTTAATTTTTAATTTTTTAACATAGAGCATCAAAACAATACAAAATATTAAAAAAATTACTTCATAATAAAAAATAAAATTTTATTAAAATATATTTTGCTTATAAATAAATTAAAATAATAATTTAAAAAAACACAAAAAAACATTAATTTAAAATAAAAAATAATTAAATTTTAATAAAAAAATGTTAAATCTCAATTTCAAACGTCAGGAAAACTTAAACAATCAACTCCATCACACTTCAGAACAAATATTAATCACATAAATTATTTTTTATCTTTTAAGTATATTCTTCCATAACCACCAATAATTCTCTTTTTTTCTCTGTGTAGCAATCCTAGAAGGTTAGCCTGATGGGTTAGATATCCAGTCCTTTGCTTCTTCTACGGGTTCATATTTCGAAGGTGGACATTAACATATATGAGTTGCTATTCACTGGTTTTGAGCTATTTCCTTTGCAATTAGATTTTTTGAACCTTACTTGATGAACTTGAATGTATTTTGTTCAAGAGCTCAAGAGATTGCATAGAATTAATTAAACTGGAAACAAATATAGGGATTAAAAACAACATTTTTTTAAAAACAAATCTATAGAATACTAAAAAGAAATAAATTTTGAAGATGCAAACAAGCATCCAGCCATCTAATCAAACCTTGTCATGGTTTGTTCTGCTGTCACTATTGGCCTTGTAATGCTGAATTATTCAAAACCAAAAAACACACCAGCCAACATAGGACAATCAACTTGGCATTTGTTGAGTCCTTGATTGAAGGGCAATTGGGTTCTTAATGCTATTGTTTATATTTGCAAAAATTGTCAAATTTCTGTTGGTGAAGGTTTTTGGAGAGAAAAATAAAATAAAATGCTGGTCATGGGCCATAGTAATTCACATTTCCACACCCACTTCTGCTCTTTATTGTTCTTCTTCAGGGCTTTGCTTCTTTTTACTGCAAGTACTATTGTCACCAGCACCTTTGCTTTCCTCAAAAACTTGACTGCCCATTCCTTACAGGACTCACCTCTCTGGTATGTCTTACTTGCCAAGTTTTTGTTTTTCTGATTTTTCTGTGTAAGAAAACTTTTTGGGCCTTAAGGTTTGTTTTGCTTTCACTTTTAGATTGACCAAAGTGATTTGAGGACACCCACTTGTTGACTTAGAAAGATGGGGTGAGATCTGGGTGTTATTGTTGCTATTGGATTAATTTGTCTCAATCAGATGTGTAATGAATCTAGTTGCTGCTTGATGTGATCAAGTATTAAAAGTTGGTTTCTTGAATGGTAAAAGAAAAGATTTTTTCTTCTTCTTTTCTTCCTGTTGTGGGGGCTGCAGTTCAGTTTCTTTCGAAAGATAAATGTTTTTTTATTGATAGATAGAGGGATTGTTTGTGCGATTCTACTTTGTTGGTTGGGATACAAGAGGAATGAATGTTAGTTGCAATGATATGGACTATGCTATGATATTTTGTAACTCTGCTGTTAGTTTCATGATCAAATGGTTGTGTAACCATATGAAATCAGATTTCCTTTGAGGTACAACACTCAGATACTAACATTTTCATCACTGCAGTTTTTTGTTTTTTTGTTTTTTTTCGTTGCTTATGTTTTTTTCCCCTGGATTGCCTATGGTTATGTATGTCTCCCAGTTCAATTTCACCCATGACTGTTTGTTTGGTCAACCACTTAATGGATGAAAAGGATGTTTTTTAATGCTATGTAGCATTATCAATATGCTGGCTTGTCGGAAAGAAAAACAAAAACTTTGCAAAACTTGCATAATGCTGGTGCTGCTGTATTTTACTACCAGGTTTATGTTAAGTTGGAAACAGACGTCTGGCATCATCAATGGGTTCTGGAGACTGGTTTAAGACAATAATTAGCATAAAGAAAGTAAAGGATGACAGCTCAAAACAACCAAAGGTATTAAATCATCCAAAGCAAATTTGCTGTCAATGTATTTTGTTCTTATTTGTATGTTCATGATGAATCCATATCCTTTACCTTGATAAGATTTATTGTAATCTGGCCATTCAATTCTTATATTATAAACTACTGCTGATTCATGACTATTGCAAGGCTGTTACGTTTATTGTTGGAATTGTTGTTATTAGGATAATGGTGTAGAAAATTTTCTTTTCTAACCTATTATATGTGACCACATCTGTTTCTGCAATCTGAACAGGGCTCTACTACTTCTGCAAAATCAAATGGCTTCAAATGGAAGAACAAGATGCGAAAAGAATCTGCTGTTCTTGCAAATGGTTCCAGTAGGGCCAATCCCAGATTTATTGGCATGCCAGTCGAGGATGTGGCTGCCATTCAGATTCAAACAGCATTCAGGGCCTATATGGTATGTCCATTGTCTGAACTACTGTACATCACATCGATGCATATCCATACAAATGGAATACCATGCACATTTGAATGGACAATGGCTCATCAAATCATTTCCTAATGGTGCAGGCTAGGAAAACTCTTCGCTGTTTGAAAGGTACTGTGAGATTACAGATCATCACTCAAAATTATTCTGTCAAAAAGCAAGCTGCAACTACTTTGAACTACCTCCATTCTTGGAGCCAAACACAGGCCCAGATCAGAGCCCGTAGACTCTGTATGGTTACAGAAAGCCGGTTAAGACAGAAGAAGTTAGAGAATCAACTAAAACTTGAGGCAAAGCTTCATGATCTGGAGGTTAAGATATAATTTCAATGCTTATACAATCAATCAAGCTAAAACAATGATTTTCTTTTGTATTGATATAGATTTAATGGATGTTGTAGTTATGTAGGTCTTAGTTCTTGCTGTAAGGGGAGGTTGATGTAGAAATACTATATGCAGTCACATCCATGGAATTTGGTTCCTTTAAGACTCGTAACTCTCAGTTGTTTTAAGATTGTTCATATGTCTACCCGCAGAGAATACAAAATAATGATGAAGGTTACTTATTTCTCTTACACTAGGAATTAAATGTTCGGAATTTAATTTCTTGGCTGTGGTCTGTCGATGCCCATAAAATATTCTCCTCTCCACTTGTTATATGATCCCGTCTCTCTCTAAGAGTACTGATTGAAATGAATGACAGGTTGAATGGTGTGGTGGCTCTGATACAATGGAGGGAGCTCTTGCAAGAATACACCAGAGGGAAGAAGCAGCAGTTAAGCGGGAACGGACGATGGCATATGCTTTTTCTCATCAGGTATTTGAAATTCCAAAGATGTTTTATTCATTATAGTTTCCTAGAAGGGGCAAGAACAAATTGGAAATCACCACAAAAATCCCATGAATTTCAGTGGAGGGCCAGCACTGGTCATAGCCTTGGACTTGTTAATTATGAACTTGGGAAAGCTAACTGGGGCTGGAGTTGGAAGGAACGCTGGATTGCTGCTCGTCCATGGGAAAGCCGGGACCCTGTGAAATCTGCTAGTCCAAACAAAATGAAGAACAAGCAGGCTAATAAGGTTGATGAAAACACAAAGTTGCAAACCAAGAAAACACCAGTTTCATCTAAGCCATCATTGTCCAATGGGAGAGTAATTCCAACAGCACGGAGATTATCTTACCCGCCAGCTGAAAAACAGGCTACACTTGATGGAAGCCTCAAATCTGAAGCAGCAAACGCCAAACGTGAACACATGGTATCTTAGTTCAAAGCAATATTATAAATCACAAAGACTTGAATCTACTTTCAGTCATTTTTGTTTCAGATAAGAAAGGATGTGTTTTTGTGCTTATCACTGATTTTGTATATTGGAGTGGTGTGATAGTGTTGTGCTTTTGCATACAGTACAGAAACTATAGGTCCGGCCTGGATTTGTCTGACAATTTTCATTCTTTCTGCGTTTTCTTCTTGGTATATGTTTACCATTTCCTTTTGGAAGTTCATACGTATTTATGCTGTAAATAGACATCATTTTTTTTTATGGTGAATTTGTGATGTATTTAAAGTCTTATCAATCCTTCAGTTGCTACGTCCTGTGCATTAGTTAGTGTGTACTGTTTGGGAATTCTTATCCTTCTGCTGCCAGACACTGTTCCATCGTTCATTGCAGTTCATTTTTCCTACATTACCAGCGCGCTTTATTTTTATCAGCTGGATGGATGTGGTTTTCTCCGTTGTTGCTCTAAAAAAGATTGTTAGGACCATCTGCAAACAGAGTGGAAGCTCTCACCAAACACACTTGTTTGATCTGAAAAGTTTTCTTTAGGCTCTGCAAGTTGCATTCTTTCTCAACTGTCGAGATTTTTTTATCAGCAGGTTGTTTTCTCAACTTAAAAGATAATGAGTTCCTCTACTTGGTAATAACATCAGAAGTATAATGCTTGGACTGATGCCTTGGGAAAAGAAGTGAAACTTCATTGTCAGCAGGAGGAGGATAGGCTGACATGGAGCAATAAAGTTTTCATTTATGGATTGGTATAAAGAAAAATGAAATTCACTATAATTGACTGTATTTTTAAAATGTTTTTGAAAAAAAAAAATTATTTTAAATTATTGTTTCTATGGTAGTTTTAAATTATTTTGATGGTTAATGTAAAAAATAATTTTTCAAAATTAAAAAAAATTATTTTAATTTATTTTTTAACAAAAAATATTTTAAAAAACAATTTCGCTGCTACAAAAACTAATAGGCTTGCCACGGTTTCTAGCTTTCACCAATGAAAGCATGCCATTTATTGAACTATCCGATTACTCCTCTGTTGACAGACAAAACTAAGCTAATTATGATACCGTTGATCACACAGCATAACAAAGAATTACTGCCTCACTGATATGTTTCTATTTTTTGGTTCGGTGAGAAGAAGAGTAAGTGAGAAAAACATTCTATTTTCACAATTCTAGATTTTTGTATTTATTTTTTATCAAGAAAATTCTATAATAGTATTTCTTTCCACATGCTCTCCCATTTGATCATTTATGGTTTAAATTAAGAAATAAGATATGGAAAAAAAATCTAAATAATATAAGAAATGATTATGAAGAGATGTAATCTCATTGTATAAAAGCTAGCATCTGAATAACGTAATTATTGTAATAATAATATTAACAATAATTAATTGAGAGGAGAGATCATTTTTTTTTTAAATAACATATTTTGTTAAAAAAACTCTAATGCAGCATGTAACAAGAAAGATAAAAGGAAATAATGAATCATTTTAGTTTTTTTTTTCTTGATTTTTTTAGTAATTTCAATGAGATAGCTAAAAGGACTATTTTGAAAAAACATATTAATAAAATAGTATTTTGAATGATATAAATATAGATTTTGTTTTTATTATTATGTATACTCCAATGAAAAAAAAAAAACAGGGGTTAAGAAGCTGGTTTCCACTTTCAATCAGATACAGCCTACAGGCATTGAATTGAATGGCCTGCTACATCTGTTAAGACCCTTTAAGGAAGAAAAAAAAGCTCCCTCCTTTAATGCTTACTTAGCAATAATCACCAGTCAAGCTAAGCTATTGATCTCTTATAAGTAGTCCTATTATGCCAAAAATAATCAGCCCATGATTTCATTTCTGAGAACAAAGCTATCACTGTCTTCACCACTGCATAAAGCACCGATCTTTACAGTCATGGACTCCTATGGATCACAAAGACTTGTGGCTTTGGCCCAGCAGCTTCGCTTCTACAAGCCACCATCTCTATCGCCAGATGAAATTGAAGACCAAAACATAGAGGAAAGTTCAGGTAAAGTCGTTCCCCAAGTGGGGTTTCAAGAATCTGCAACCTCAATCGTTAAAGACCCTGAAAGGTTTAGACCCAATAGAGCTGCTGTTTTGATCTGCATCTTTGAAGGTGATGCTGGTGATTTTCGTGTCATTTTGACTAAGAGATCCTCCAAATTGTCTACTCATTCAGGTTAGTGTTCTCTCTCTCTCCCCGTTTGTTTTCTAAAGAGAATTGGAGATTTTGAATGCTGTTTGTTTGCAGATATTTTTTTCTTCAACTCTGGGAATCTTTTGTTAATTCAGTTGAATGAATGTTTGTTGCGGCTGGCTGACTTTTGGATGCCCTTTGTTTGGTTGGTGATGCATGTTCCAAAATTTTCATTTCTTTAGTAATTCATGATAACAAATAGAGTTTAAGGAAATTCAGTAAGATAATTTATCCCAATGTTTAAGTTTTTGCATAATAGATAATAGTAATTGCTCTTAAATTATAAGCCTCAACTTGAGTGATCAGACTTGATAAAGATGGGAGTAAGACTGTAGAAGATAAAAAGGAATTGAATCATATTGCTCTCTTTTGAGTCTTACCCCAAAGTTCAAATTTTTGAACTCAGATCAACCGAGTTATTATAAGCTTAAAGAAATGCTCGAACAAGGTTTAAAATTAAAATCATTTTGTCTTTTTTTCATGCATTGTTGAAGGGATCAGATAGAGAAAAAGTTGTTGAACTTAATTGAACAACTACTCAGAGAATTTGAGAAGAATTGGAGAAAGGAATAAATTTTAAAAAACTTGACGATTCGCGTGAGTGGTTTAGTTTTCCGTGGTTCAATTAATTGGACAATTTGAGTCTTGTATAATACAAAGCTTTTAGTTATCATTTGTTAATGAAAGATTTGAGGTCGAAATTTGCTTTCCTTTTCTCTATTTGTGGCCAAGCAGGGAAAATGTAATGGCAACACCAATGATTAAGGTATAGGGAGCGGTTGTTGATTGTTCATTCCACTAAGTGTTTTTGGTTTCAGGTGAAGTTTCCTTACCTGGGGGGAAAGCTGATGAGAGTGATAAGGATGATTTTGAGACAGCAACAAGGGAAGCGAAGGAGGAAATTGGGTTAGACCCCTCACTTGTGAATGTTGTTACTTTTCTTGAACCATTTTTGTCCAAGGTATGAAAAGTCTGCTTCTTCTATGTCTTGGGGTTTATGGACTTTCCATCTTTTATGAATGATGGTTTCAGCTGATTTGCATATTATTTCATTTGACTGACTACCCTTTATGATTGACTCCAAATTTGTTTGGGACAAGGGAGTTGTTCTTGACTTCTTGTATATCGGTTGACTGCTTGAGGTTTAGACCATTAGTGACCCTTGTGGAATGAAACCTGGGCATTGTCTTAACATTAGATTACCATAAAGTATGGTGTGAAGTATTGTCAAACCTTAATGTCCTTGTGGTTAGCCCCTGTTATTGTGGGGGTAAATAGTAAACTTTCTTGTCTTTACACTTTTTAGGGGGTTTGTGGTGGAGTAGGGTGGTTTGCATCGATAAGGAAGTGAGTGGCCAAAATTTGATGGGTTCATAGAGTTTTCTTGGCAGGATTTATTTTCTCTTTTGCTTTCCCATCTATTCAATTTTGATGTTTCCATTTAGCCTGCAAGTGGGATTGATTTAGTTGAAAGTGACGTGGTGTTGGACCTACCACGTGGCATTTTGACAATTACTAGAAAGTTTCACTCACCATTATTCTTCATATAAGTGAACTTGATACTACCTCTTCTCCCCATATAAATATGTCATGGTTGGCCTGGTATATTGAAATGCTTCAATTAATAAGTTTATCATGCCTGAAAGTTATGAAGACAATGCTAGAATGCTGCAAACACAGATTTGTTGCATCACAAAATGGAATTGTAAACTGATCACAATCCAGACTGTCTTGCATCATTTATGTATCATGAGGTTGTTTGAAAGTTTATTCGCTCTTTTCTATTGCACATTTTACTTTCTCTTTTGACGTGACCAAGTTATATTCTAAAGTCAGGGCATTTAAGGTGAACAACCTGCTAACCATGAGATTCCAGAACAGTGCAAAAGGATGTGCCTGTTAGCTGTCTAGCTATTTTCTGCAATGAAACCGTGATAATCAGCATTAACTATGTAGGACAATTCATTCTATGAGAAATTATGTAGGAAAAGAACACTCATTTTTATCGCATGTGCATTCTCTACTCCCTCATTTCTGCTTTCTTTTAGCTGAAACATCATATGCCATGACGAGTTCTGGGCCAGATTCCAAAATCTGTTACCCACTGA
Source organism: Salix brachista (assembly GCA_009078335.1). NCBI lineage: Eukaryota > Viridiplantae > Streptophyta > Magnoliopsida > Malpighiales > Salicaceae > Salix > Salix brachista. The sequence continues at coordinate 2,976,514 of CM018575.1, forward strand.
ACCCAAAATCTGTTACACACAGAACTCCCGTCATGGATTTCCTGACTGGTATTCTGGTTTTGACGTTGTCTTCTTTTGTTTCAATAATCAATATCAATATAATACCTCTGTCAGTAACTATGATGTGTGCTCTATATGTGCATTGCTTGGTTCTGGATGGATGGCGTGTTTAACTAATTAGCATTCGAATTGTCTAATAAATGTGGTAAGACATCACAAAAAATTAATCTCTTATTGTCTATTTTCTTCAGTTTTAGCAATGTTGCTTTTCTTTGCAGCATCTCCTGAGAGTGATTCCTGTTATAGGCATTCTAACCGATAAGAAGGCATTCAAGCCTATCCCAAATCCTGCTGAAGTGGAAGCAGTATTTGATGCTCCCTTGGAAATGTTCATTAAGGTTAACCTCCTTCACTTTTATTATTTGATTTAACCATTTGGTTTTCTTATAAATAACTATGCTTGAAATATTTTGTTCAGGATGAAAATCGACAAGTAGAGGAGAGAGAGTGGATGGGAGAAAAGTATCTGATTCATTTCTTTGACTATGAAACGGGAAATAAAAAGTACTTGATATGGGGTTTAACTGCTGGGATTTTGATTAAAGCTGCTTCAGTGGTCTACCAACGGCCACCAGCTTTTCTGGAGCAGAATCCAAGGTTCAAGTTTCCTAAAGGTGCAAGCAATGATACAGTGATGCGTTGAATAATTCAGGAAAAATAGTTTTGGGCTGTACTCAGATTCTCAGAATAATCAATCCTTCTTCAATTAATACCCTCACAACCCACGCGTGTTGAATCATTTAAGTTATTCAAATGTATGTACTAAATAGCATTGTCAGTAGATAGGCAGAATGCGTTATTATCCTTTAGGCAATTGTAAATTGAGGAGACTGGTTATTTAAGAGGCAAGGAGGTAACTGGATCAAATTTCAACAAATTCTTCCTGGGGAGTGACTTGCATTTGTCTTATCGAATGGCTTGAGTTTTTCTGCAGCTAAGTTCTTGATTGAATTGATTTTACCGCCAAAGCTTCCACAGCTGTTAATAAGCAGCACTGCACTTGTTCAGTCTCTTCTGCATTTGAGAATGAAGTGTACCTAATGCCTGCATTGTTGACTTGGCTCTATAATAGTAGTTGAAGCAGCTCGTGTATTTGCTGGAATCTTTTTAACCGCTTGCCTCTACAAATAAAAGCTTCGATTTTCGTGGATGCTACTTTTGGTAAAAATATTCTTGTCTTAGAGTTGTACTCTCGAAATTGTACAAGTATTGTTTCCCATATTTTGGAAACATGAAATGTTCTTATTTAGTTTAGACTTCAGAGAAGCTGTAGAAAGAATTAGATGAAGGGAAAAGAATGTAATATGTTTCCTTCTCTAATCTTTGGACAAACTGAAAAACATGACAAGATAATCACCCAATAACTTCTTTGCGTACATGGACATGCACCCAACGAGCATAATTTCCTCCTGTTCCGAAGTCTTTCGTGCTTATCCATCAGCCTTTGTATTCTCTGGTCCAGAAACATATACAAGCGGAGGTGATTTTATCGAAATCTACAATGAGCCTACCAATTCCTAGGTAGTTCCCACCTCAACCAGCTCTTTCATGTGCTCCCCACCTTTCATCTTCAAAGAGGGAGCACCCGTGATGCTGATTTTTCAATTTTAAAGTCATCAAATTAATTCTCAAAATTGACTGCTACAAAAGAAAGAAATTTATTAAATTTTTTAAGTTTTAAGGAAAAGGAAATTGACTAGAAGTCATAACTAAGACAACAAGGACCAGCCGAACAGCAACATGAGTGAAAAATCCCAGAAACTGTTATCATTAGCTCAGCAGCTTCGTCTCTATAAACCTCCTGATTCTTTAAACAACCCAATAAGAAGACAAAATGGGATCCCACAAAGTGCAAAACCAAAAACAGCTGCAGTTCTTATATGTATATTTGAAGGGAATGATGGAGATCTGCGCTTGATCCTAACAGAACGCTCTTCTAGACTTTCTTCTCATTCTGGTGCATAAGAGTGTTTTTCTTTGTGTTAATTTAACTATCAAGTCATGATTTTTATTGGGTTGTATAATTGTATTGATGGCTATGTGATGTTTTGAAGAAAGAAGAAATGGGTTGTGCTCTATTGCAGGTGAAGTTTCCTTGCCTGGTGGGAAAAGGGAGGAAGGAGATGCTGATGATGTAGAAACTGCCTTGAGGGAGGCTACAGAGGAGATTGGCTTGGACCCTTCTCTTGTTGATGTTGTTACTGTTTTTGAACCATTCATGACAAAGGTTAGATTGTGTTTAATTAAGCAAATTCAGTTTGGAGTCATTATTCTTAACCATTCTTGAGGGTTAATGATTTGTCTGATATAGATTCCTTAAATTATTTATATGTTAATTATAGATACTTTCATATCGTTTTAACACTGCTTGAACAGAATAAATAGCTGCAAGATATATTGTTGGTAAATCAAAATGGATAATATATTGGCATAATTAGAAAGTTTGAGTCTTTGCTCATGATACTGATGATGTTAAGGGCATTTTCTGTTTTAAGCTGTCAACTATGAGAGCAAGGCATAGTAAAGTGTGATCTTTAACTAACAAATGGAAATGTTTAAACTAATCTCATGATTCTATTTCTTGAATCTGGAATGATAAATTTTTGAGCCTCTTTGTTGTCCTGTCAAGTTTCTTCAGATGATTGATACAAATTACAGACAGAGTGCTTATTGGTTCTCTTTGTTTGTGTACGAGTTTGTTTTTAGACTAAATCTTGGTTCCATATGCAGTATGCCATGGCTGTGGTTCCTGTGGTCGGCATCCTGTTCGATAAGAAGGCATTCAATCCAGCTCCAAATATGAATGAAGTGGAAACAGTATTTGATGTTCCCCTAGAAATGTTTCTCAAGGTTCCACTCCAGTTCGATTTCTATCAATTACTATTTGATATTAAATTTCAGAAGCATTTCCCAGTTCTCACAGGCTTCTCTCTTTTCTGATGGTGAGTGCAGGATGAGAACCGGAGGGAGCAGGAGAAAGAATGGATGGGAGACAAGTATCTGCTTCACTTCTTTGATCATCATTCTGGGAGTAAAATGTATACAATTTGGGCTATCACTGCTTCAATATTGATTAGGGCTGCATCAGTAGTCTATCAAAGGCCACCTGCATTTCAAGAGCGAAAGCCAACATTCTGGAATGGAAATCCTGATGAAGCTATAGATACCTGACAGTTTTGAATTGTCGTATCAAGCAATATCTTTATACAGTAAGTTTAGAACAAACTCTCTACTTTTGATCATGTTTTTTTGAAGATTTGGAAGCATTCGAGAGCAGCATATGATTAATCTCAAGCACTTCAGAGGCATCTGAATTTTTTCACAGTAGCCAACACCAGATCACAAATGCAAATCATCTTCGACTGTTCGTTGGCACTGATGGATGATCTGTAGAGGAGAGTGCTGAGTAGAGACTATGAACTTGAGCTTCCTGTGAAGTGTTTGTTGTTTGCACCTTTTGACCATTTGCTTCTTTGATTTCCTATCTTATAGTAGTAGCTAGAATTTGTTAGTACAGTTTGAAATTTTGTCGAGGTGCTACATATACAATTGCATTGATTTCTTTCAAAAGGAAAAAGCAAAAAAGATTGTTATGGACAAGGTAACTGTGAAGGTGTTTAAATAAAGTATTTTTTATTTGAAAATATATTTAAATAATATTTTTTAATGAATTTTGTTTTACAAGAATAGGTGTTTCTATTAAAAGTATAGTTTATTGAATAAAAAATAAATGATTTGAACCAAAGACGATTATATGCATATAATAAAAAACTTCATTTTCTTACTTCCTTATTCATGTATTTTTTATTTTATTTTGATGAAAACATGTTCTTTTTTATTAATAGCATTTTATTAAGTATTATAATTGTAAGAGTAAGCTTTAATTAAAAAAAATATGAATCAAGCATCTATATGAATAAAGTTGAGAATAATAAACCTAAAAATATTATATAAAAATTTTATAACAGAAAAGTAATAAAACAAATATTTTATTCTTATAGAATATTAATAAACAATGTTTTGAGAATTTTTGTATATTAGGTTAATATATTATTATTCATAAAATAATGACTAATATTACTATAAAAAGCTCTTATCTTCTTGAAAATTGTGGCATAAGTCTATAATTGTTTAAATATCATTTTAATAAATTTATTTAAAGATAATTTAATTATAAAACTTAAAAATAAAAAAAGATCAAGGGTTAAGAGTTGTTCAACAAATAAGTCAAATACATTTGGGCCAGTACGACGAGCAAGCATGTCTAGCTCACAAGGGTGTAACTAGCACTGCAGTCAAACCGGTGTTTTATCAAAATATATTTTTTTTTTTCATTTTTAATTATAACATGAATCAACATATAAATTCATGTTAATATAACTTGGAAGAATGAAAACGTAAAAAAAATAATCTCAATAACTGAAATGAAAAAAAAAAAAACAGTATAGAAATGACATGAACATAGGATTTGAGTACCGGGAAGCAATGATTTTCCCAATTCCAAAAAAAACCCAGTTCTTAGTAGAAATGAACGGTAAAATGAACAGTATGAGTATTGGAAAACGGTGATTTTCACAGTTCCTAAACCCCAGTTCTTATAATTTCTTCTGCAATAAAGGATCTGAATACGGAGAAACAATGATTTTCATCGTTCCAAAACCTCTTATATTTTAAATGTACAGTACAATGAACAGAGGATTTGTGTATGAAGAAACAATGATTTTCACAGTTTTAAAATGCTGTGTGTTAGAATTTCTATGAGAAGATGGAGAGAAAAACAGAGGGAGCTGGGGAAGAAGGAGGAGGTTGAAGACGAATTAAGAAGAGAAAAGAATACACGCACAATGCATGCAGGGAGAGAAAGAGACAGGGGAGGGAATATTTCTGAATTCTGTTGTATTTTCTTGTGAAATTTTGGTGCCAGTAAAGAGCCATGCCATCTAAGTAGTATGAAGCTAGCTTCAGCTTCTCCCCTTCAGGTATCTCCTCCAAATCAAAATATTGATTGCACTTGTATAGCCATTTGTGCACATCTTCCCTTCCCCCAGCCATTCGGGATGATTGGTCTGAGTAAGATGTTGGGTTGTTCGATTGTTCTGAGAAGAGCTGGCCTCCCCGGTTTAGGGACTGCAGAAAACGCAGTCGTTTGTCTTCATGAAATTAAAATCTAATTTCATTTCCAGCTTCTCTCCTTTAGTCTTCAGCTCATCCTTTCCGGTTCGTGACATAAAACCCGTGTTTTTTTTTTAATTATAACTATAATTCCGGTCTTGACTTTCAAGAAGATGATTTTACCGTAGATGCTGAGACAACTTTAACAGCATCTGAGGACAGAAAGTAGTGGTCAAAACCCAAAAACGGCTCCTGAAAATATGTGTGAGAAATCCCAGAAGCTCATATCATTATCTCGACGGCTCAGCCTCTACGAACCTCCTCCCCATCTAAACAACCCGGCCAGAAGACAACATGGGATCCCGAAATCTGCAAAACCCAAAAGAGCTGCAGTTCTCATCTGCATCTTTGAAGGAACTGATGGAGAACTGCGTGTAATCCTCACAAAACGCTCTTCACAACTCTCTTCTCACTCAGGTATGAAAATAATCTCTTTTCTGTCGTGTGTTTGCTATCAAGTCATGCTTTTCATTGTAATAGGATGATGGTTATTTTATGTTCTTTTTGAAGACCAAATCGGTTGTGTTTCGATGCAGGTGAAGTGGCCTTGCCTGGTGGAAAAAGGGAGGAAGGTGATGCTGATGATATAGCAACTGCATTGAGAGAGGCTAAGGAGGAGATTGGTTTGGACCCTTCTCTTGTTGATGTTGTCACTGTTATTGAGCCATATATGACCAGGGTTTGTGTTGAATTTTTCAAATTCAGTTTCTATTTTGCTATTTTGTGGGAAAGAGATTGTTTACTTGATCCATACAATTCAGTAACACTAACCAAATTAGCTTCCGGTGGATACTTTGAAATCTATTTTTTCTTTTATCAAACTTAATGACCCTGGTCAAATCAGAAATCAGAGGTGTTCAAGATAATTGGTGTATTGCTTGATTAATGTGGAGAGGGAGAAGAAGATAGAAGTCCTAAACAAAATAGGCCATTGTTTAGAATGAAGTATGACAAAATAAAATCGTGGGTTTGAGTCTTCACTTATCAAACTGAGTTTTGAATTTAGGTTCCTTCACTTTTTTGATGTCTCAAGCCTTAAATCTGGAGATTGTCTGCTGCACGGTGAAAGACTGGAAGAAGTTCATAATCTATAACAACGTGCAAGCCATCTATAAATCATAGTAATTCTGTGTTATTACCCATCCGTACCTGGAATGGAGATTTTCCAGGCCTCTCTGATATCCTCGTTGAGTATCTTCAGATCATTAGGCTGTGTATGGTAACGCGTTTGCATTCTTTTTTAAAGTGTTTTACGGAATGCGTTTGAGCTTTAAAAAACACCAAATTGGTGTCTTTTCATATACTTCTGGATAATTTTGATAAGTTGACGTCAAAAACATCAAATAGCACCTGAAAAACATAAAAAAGCACATGAACAATCATGTGCTAAACACATTTAGTTTTTAAACTAGTTCCTGATTCTGCGTGCAGTTTCATGTGACAGTTGTTCCTGTGATTGGTGTACTGTTTGACAAGAAAGCATTCAATCCAACTCCAGATGCTAATGAAGTGGAGTCAGTATTTGATGTTCCCCTAGAAATGTTTCTTAAGGTCTTACTTCTTGTTTTGCTTATCATTTACACAGTAATTAATCTAAAAAAACCTTATGGCTCCTCTCTTTGATGGTGAATACAGAATGAGAACAGGAGAGAAGTCGAGGATGTGTGGATGGGAGACAAGTTTCTATATCATTTCTTTGACTATCAGTCAGGGGAAAAAGGTTTTACGACATGGGCTATCACTGCTGCAATATTGATTAGAGCTGCGACAATTGTCTACCAAAGACCGCCAGCATTTCTTGAGCGAAGGCCGACATTCTGGAATGGAATTCCTGATAAAGATCTCGCCAAGCTATAGATCCCTGGCGTTTTTATTTGTGTAAACCCATTCTTTTAACCATTTTCTTTGAAGATATATGGAAAATGTTCCTAAATTTTCTGTTCACTTAAAAAAAAAAGGGGGATGTTTGGCCATAATATAACATATGGAATACATGGTTTGACCTCCTTGTAATTGATATCAATAAGTATTCAAATAGCAGAATCTGTTAAAAAACCTGGTGTTATTTGGCAACTCTTGTACACATGCATGTAACCCCAGAAGACAAGGAGAAGATTACACAAAAGCAGATATTGCAGGCATAGCATATTCTCTTCAGTTTAATACAAATCCTCAACAACAGGTACAACCCATGTCTATATTTGTAGAAATTTTAACAAATATTGCGTGAAAAACAAAGTGATAGAAGCACAAAAACTGTAATTTGAGCATCTGTTACATCAATTACAGAAGTGGACATCTAAAAATACTGGCATCAGCTAAAAACTTCATAAAATTTCTCACTGACAAGTAAACCAGAGTCAATTGACTCCAAGGGATCCTTACGAAGACGGTGTCTTAAGCAATTGGGGATGACAGTAGCAATATCTTCTGCAGTTACATGCTCCCTACCCTTCAGGGCTGCAAGAGCTTTTGCTGCTCTATTCGTTACAATGTCTCCTCTCAATCCATCAACATTCAGCTCTGAACAAACCTTGGAGATTTTAACCTTAAGATCATGATCTATTTGTACAGATGAAAGAAAACTCCTAGCTGAGGAAATTTGTTGCTGGAGTTTCTCTTGCTCTGCCATGTAAGACTTGCGAAATTCCTTTGGATTTTTGTCAAATCGAGCTCTTTCTTCTACAATTTTAACTCTGAGCTCTGCATCCCTAACAGTCCCTACTTGTGCGTGCATTCCAAATCTATCCAGAAGCTGTGGCCTTAGCTCTCCCTCTTCAGGATTGCCAGAACCAATCAAAATAAATCGTGCAGGATGTGAAATCGAAATACCCTCTCTCTCCACCGTGTTCCACCCTGATGCAGCAGAATCTAAAAGAACATCTACCAAGTGGTCATCCAAAAGATTAACTTCATCAACATAAAGAATGCCTCTATTAGCTTTAGCAAGAAGACCAGGCTCAAATGCCTTGACACCCTCGGTGAGAGCCTTTTCAATGTCAATTGTCCCACACACCCTATCCTCTGTAGCTCCCAATGGCAAGTCAACCATATTAATTTTGGTCAGGACAACAGTGAGATCCTCCCCTTTCACAACGCTCTCCCTGACTTCAATACCCATCGACTCCGGATCTTCTGGATCTGAGTTATAGGGGTCACCAGAAACCACCTTAATTTCAGGAAGTAAATCAACCAAGGACCTAACAGTGGTGGACTTTCCAGTCCCTCTATCACCCATGATCATGACACCTCCAATCTTGGGATCAATGACATTTAGCAAAAGGCACAACTTCATCTCATCTTGCCCTACTATAGCAGCAAAAGGATATACTGGTCTCTGGCTTTCCTTAGCAGCAGCCTTCTGGGCCTATAAAATTGAAAGTCCAGCAATTCATATAACCTAGCAAAGCGCATTCTCTTTAACACAATGATTCTATAGGTATAATTTTCTTCCTTCCACAAAGTCTTAGAAAGATGCATAGACAATAATTAATTGACAAAATTTAAGCTTTCAAAATAAACATCTCAACTAAACCAAGTTCTCAAATCTTATTCAAACACCACATAACTCTTAAAAATGAACACCGGTCAACTAAACAAATCAAATTTTGATCTCCATATAGCATATGTCAGCAACAATTAAATTGAAAGCAAAGAGAGAACGAAAGAAAACCTTACCTTCTCAACAGAGCCAATGTCAGTAGCAACACTGGCAACTGCAACATGAAACTGAGGCCTCCCTTTCTTACTCACAAGACCAGTCCCTCCATAATACTTCCTCCCAAAACTTAGCCCTGCAAAAACCCACCAGCTACCTCAACTAAAAACAATAAAAATACCCCACAAGATGTGGAAACTAAACACAAATTATAGAAAAGACGTGGGTCAATCTCAAATGCACATAAATCTTGAAATAAAAGGAAAATTTTCAATTTTGAAGAGGAAAAATGGAGTGGGGTTTAGCTTGTTTGATGTACCTGAGGAGGTTAAAGAGAGAGAAGGAGCAGAGAAAGGTTTAGACGCCAAGATTGCAGAGGAAGAAGTTCCAAGTATGGTTGCCATCTGCAACTGAATTTGAAGAAGAGGTTTATGTTACTATGATTGCTTGCAGCAGCTTGGCATTTGGTTTTCTATTGGCCAGTTAGGTTTAGGATAAGATGATAGATTTCATGCGCATCTTCTATGCTTTGGAGGCCTTTGCTTTGGGCTGTTTAGAATGTTTGGAATTATATTTGAAGTTATTTTTTAAATTATTATTTTTTGAAATTGTAATAATATATTTTTTTATTTTAAAATTTTATTTTAATATAATTACTGAAATAAATTAAAAATATAAAAAAAAGTTACTAAAAAAATGACAAAATGGTAGTTCAACTTTATGAGGGTGTTTGGGATTGAGGTTGCACTGGAGGTTTAAAAAAAACCGAGAATTTGGGTGTTTGGTAATGATACTTTTAGCTGATTTTTGGATGTAAATCCCATCCTAAAAATCAATAAAACCCGTACGCATGAAAAACACCTATTAGCTGCTTTTCATGTGTCCTGCTTTTCTTGGGGCGTCGGGCTGGGGTGGGGTGGGGGTATAATAATTATTTTTTATATTTTCTTATAAAAAATATATTTTTAATATAAAAATTAATTAAAATATAAATAATGTTTACATAATATATGTATATTAATATAAGAAATATATTTTTAATAGTAAAATAATATAAAAATTAATTAAAATATAAATAATATTTACATAATATATGTATATTAATATAAAATATATATTTTTAATATTAAAATTAATTAAAATATAAATAATATTTACATAATATATGTTTATTAATATAAAAAATATATTTTTAAAGTAATTTCACAAGTTGAAAGCAATATGAAAAGCTTGGTAACCAAACACATGAAACTGCTTTTCATTAATCTCGAACTCAAAAGCAGTTTTAATCAAACACTTCAAAACTTATTTTGAACCGCAACTAAAGTGTTTTTCATGAAACTGTTTTTTTAAAATCTCAACCACAAAAATAAAAGTAATATCAAACACACCCACTACCAAACATGTACTTTATCAGTATTTTTTTAAAAGAATATGATTCTGAAAATAAAATAGTTAAATAAAAGATAAGGAAAAGAAAGGATTTGAAATTTGAAATTTGCTCTTATATATATATATATATATATATATATATATATAACCAACAGCGTGAGTCACAATGATTTAGTCTAATATTAAAGGAATCCAAGTCTCTCAACATTGAAATCTTTCAATCATGATCTTGGTACTATCCTTAAAATAATTCATATTGAAAAACATTGAAAACCAATTAAATATAAGTAAATTATGCAAGTGCACAGTAATTAGTTAAATGGTAAAAAAAAATCAATTAATATGAGAGAATATATTTAAATTAAATCTTATTATTTGTATTTTTTAACTCATATATAAGTGTGATGTCAAGTTGACAAGTGTTATCTTGTGTTTTGGTTTTTAAAAATGATCACTTACTAGTAAATTGTATCTAGAGTATATCAATTAATATGAGAATATTTTAAATCTTATTACTTGTATTTTCTAACTTACATGTAACTGTTATGTGTGTTATTGACTGGGAAATCAAGTTTAAAGTCTAAGTGCTCGTTTAGAAGTGTAATTGAGATTGTTTTTTAAAGTATTTTTTATTCAAAAATATATCAAAATAATATTTTTTTTTAAATTATTTTTGATATTAGCACATCAAAATAATTAAAGAACACACGAAAAAAATAATTTAGACTTTAAACTATGAATATATAAAACAAGCAAATTATAATTTATTTTTATAGTTCAATAAAAATGAATGATTCATCCCTACATTTTTAAAGAAGGTAAATTGGGGAAATTGGACTATAAAAGAAGATAGTTTTAGAAAAGTAAAGAAAAACAACTAAATTGCGGATGACCGATCTAGGAACTATTAAATTTTCTTATATATAAAAGAAATTGAGTATTTTTTTGATAAATTATAAGGACTAAATTATAATTCACTCATTAAAACAGCTTTCAGATGAATGGGAAAGTGGTATGGATTTCAGCGAACATGATGGTTTCACCAAAAACATCAATATTTTGAACTTGGAAGCGTCCCTTGTTGAAGACTTGAAGTCCCCAAAAGCCTGACAAATAAGAAGATTGATTTTCTAAAAGCAACAACTCAATAATCAACAAGCCTCCACAGCCCAAATTTATTTTACTGAACAATCTCGGAGTTCAGATTCTTTCAATCATGGAAATTTTGAAGAACCAATACAATATCAGAAAACCAGCTGTTCATTACCCAAATCTCTTATTTTGACCAGGAGTCATCACAAGTTTAGCAGCCCTAGTGCAGGATTTAGCTATAGAGATAGTTTAAAGGGATTTAGCATGCAAAATCAAGAAAGGTCAAAATCTTGTCTGCTAAATTTCTCCATCTCTTTCCTGAACGCAGGCATGTGGGTTTCCTGCAAGGTTACCAGCACCTTGAACCCATCCTTCTGGCCTCCATTAGCAGATGAATAAGGCAAGAAAAAGCACGGAAAAACACTTCCGAGTAGGTTTCTTGAAAGTGGGAGGACAGTGACCGGACCTCCCCACCCAAAATCGACAGATGAATGCCCCAGGTGTCTCCAATCTGTGAACCCACTCACTCTGGTTCCTGCTGTGATGCCATCTCCGTAATGCAGTTCTTGAAAATCAATGAATGAGCGGACGTACTCATCGGTTGCATTGATTTTGCTCTTTTTAATCAGCTCAGCTGTTTTCCAGAGTGGTTGCTCTGTTAGCTCGTTGGCACAGAGCTGTGCATATATCGGAACACAGCCATTGCCCCAGTAGCCAGCAGGTAAGGGTGGCTTTACTAGTTTTCGTATATTGATCGAGTAAGCAAACTTCACATTCTCATCACCTGGAACCCCCGAGGCTTTAACCCTGTTTAAGTCAACAATGAATTAGAAGTAAAAGAGACAATAATATGATACAAGCCATAACTTTTTTTTGGATGTTGAAGAAACCTTACTTCCGGAAAGTGTATTTTATGGTTCGAAATAAACAATTAAAATTCTAGTTATTTTAGACTATTACAAGAGATGCACTTTCTAATTTGAATTAAGATTTATTATACAGATTACAAGTTCTACAAGCCATAACACATTGAAATATACCCGGCAATTTCTATAGTTTCAAAAAAAATTTTATCTTGACTTAACCTTAAGTATCCTTGTAGTTTTTTTCTTCTTGAGTAAGAGCCAAGAATTACATGGAAGATTGGCTTATACACCAACTGCTAATTGACTTATACTTCATTTATTTATTTATTGCAAACAAGGCAAAAATATGTAATGCATCAATAAACAATAGTGATTCAAGAAGTTTGACATGATGATAAAGAGTTTCTGATATGTATAATATATTTTAAATTCGATTTATAGCATGTATTCTTTATAAAAATATTAGATAATCAAAGTTTTAATTGATTAACTAAACTCATAAAACAAGCTTTTTGAAAAGTTAATATCCCCGCGTACAGAATAAATAAATAAATAAAGATGTCTGCTAATGCACAAACTACCTAATTGACTTACTTTGCCCGCCATATGAATGCACCCAAGGCTTCAAACGTGGTGAAACTAGAGCCACTCTCCTCAAACAACACCTTCTTGAACTTCTCCAACCACTCATCCTTCACATGGAAGCATTCCCTCGCAACCTTACCAACCACCTGACCGTAAGGTTCAAACCCTTTCTCCAACCCCAAAAACTCCCGCACCACTCCCTCAGCTCGGGGCGGGTCTCTCGGACCCAACAAGCCCGCCCGGTCCCAAACTGGATTAACTGAAACCCGATCCACACCACGTGCCAACTCTGCCATAACATTAAAAAATTGGGTTGCCCCGAGCCCATCACACAAACCATGGTGTATGGAAGTACCCAATGTCCATCCACCACACTCAAACACTGTGACTTGGAGAACACACGGGTTAGCCAGCCCATAACCTTGATCCGGGTCAGGAACTAAACTGTCCACAAAATCCGGGTCCGGGTCATCAAGGTAGTTCAGTTTCTCCAACGTGCAGTTTACCGTTGCATTGATAAGAGGCACACCTAAATGGTCCCGAGAGCAAACTAGCTCCAGACGGTTGTCCACCTGCCCTCGGCGGAGCGTGGCCGCAAGAGGGTAGTAGTGTACAAGAGCAGAGGAAAGCGAAGCCGCGATGACGTTGAAAGGATGGTCTCTATCGTCGGAGGTGGCGTTGGCGTAGACACGAAGGTAGCGGAATGTGACATTGAGGTTGCCGTCGGTGTCAAGGCGGGAGAGAGGGAGTGTATGGTCTTGAGAGAAAGGAGGTGTAGCAGGGTGGATTGGAATGGTTTCTTTGATGTGAATTTCTTGCATTGTTGTCGAAGCTAACGTTGTTGCTGTAGTACTTGTGATCTTGGTGCTTTGATTTATGGATCGGTAGTTGTTGGCTACTGGCCTCTAGGATATGAGGACATGCATATCCAGAGTGGTGGGTTGAATAATGCTGTTGAGTAGGAGACGGCGGCATGTAACGTGAAGCGTTTCATGATGGCCACACATAATTATATGAATTTGTATTTGAATAATGATGGTAGGTGGCTAATATACATATACGCAATGACGCTGTAATCAAACTAGCTCTTAACGTTTGTAGTTTTCCTTTAAGTTTAGTTTTAATTGACGTGTAAATTAATTGACTTAATAGTTTCAAAAGCAATCGAGATGATCATCAAAATGTGTGGATTGACTTTAAAATAATTTCCAAGATAACCTCTTTATATTCTAAGATTGATATCATGATATATTAGATTGACTTGGGCTTTACAACATAACCCACCAAACCCATAACCTAAACCATCTATTCCATTAGTTTTAACTAAAAAAAATTATTTATCTTTTACTTAATCATATGATAACTAAAATAAACACTTGCAAAATTGAGCACGGGCCAACAATCATGATATTTGTTTGAGACTCCGATTACCTCATTAAAAGAAAACTAGAACAAATTATAATAACAAATTCAAAATTAACCAATATTGAGGAATGAAATTAAAAATAAAAAAAAGGCAAAAAGGGATTCAATCAAAAGAAAAAAAATGGAAGATGGAATTTAAAAAAGAAAAAGAAAAAAAGGGATTGATGTAACAAACTAACCTTGAAACCTCTCAACCAGATTCTTTGTCTAGCCTAGATTTAAAATTAAACCAGGCAAGAGTTGCTCTAATGTGTCCCATCAACATGGTGGGTCCAATGAAAACCTATATTACTAGTAAAAAAATATGGTTTGACTAGAAAAAAATAATTCAAAATGACAACTTTTTTAAATAAATATTGAGACAAAGACATATTGGATCGACTTGAGCTTAACAATTTAACCCACCATACTTGTGATCCAAATCATGAACACCACTGGGTTTAACAACTTTGTTTATTTTCTTAAACTACTTTTTACTTAATGATATGACATAAGAAATAGGCGTTTGTAAACTTACCAGTACTAATTAACTAAATAATTATTCATATTGTAATTAACTAAATAGTTATTCTTAAGTAAGTTACCAGTTCTAATTAACTAAATAATTATTTTTAAACAACTTACTAATGCCATAAATCGAAGTTCTAATAAAATAGGAGAAGGTATATCTTGATATCTTTGATATCAATAGCATGTCGATGGATCAAATTAATATTTTTTAACAAAACAAAGGTGTAGCTTCTGCCAACGTATTTTGTAGCAACAAGAAAATTTATTATGAGTCAAAACATTTATTCCTCAATATAATAAAATAAATGAAGGATTGAAAGTGTTAGTAAATATTAAAATGATTTATTAACGATAACTAAAAGCCAAGTTTAAAACTTAAGTGACCTCTTAATGCCCTTACTTAGCTTAGGTTTTGAATTGAACTAGTTAAAGTTGATCCGATATAACCTAGTTTGATATCATGAAAAACATTATATTTTAGAAAACTTTGTTCTAACCTTTTTTTTTTTAATTCTAAGATGGTGACTTTTTTTAATTGACTTGAGTCAACTTGTGTTAAACCATCAAATACATGTATTTAATTAATGGGTCTTATGGGTTTTTTTATGAGTTTAATAACTTATTTTCTTAGAATTGTTTTTTTTTTATCTAAGTGTGCAACAATAAAAGTTAACATGCACAAGAAAGCCACTAAATAAAATTAAAGAAAAGAAAATCATCGCGAGGGGTAAAAAAAATGTATGCTAATATTATAAAAAAAAAATAATATACAAAGTTTATCAAGAACAAATAAAATCCATTTTTCATGGCATGGTGCTCCTTAACAACATGCTCATGGTCACAATAAAAAAGATAAATTTATTAGAGTTATTTATTTTTCACCAATTTTCATAAGAGGGGATATCTCACAAATTATTTCTCTTTATTAATAGCTAACATCTCAATCCATATAATAGTTAGTAGGGTAGTCATGAGCTTGAAAATATAAACCAATCATGAATGTTTAATGTCCATTTTAGAAGATTTAGTTACAAATTGTGATGTTGGGAAGGCATTGCTCAATGAAAAAATGGGTAACCTTGTCTAGTTATGTAGGTTTATCCCAACTAAAATTTTCACTGCTTGTTTTACATCAATTATTGTCTTGTTAGGAAGTGCATGCACGCATTCCCACAATGAGTAGTTGTAGATTCCATTGATTACGGCCTTGATGACAATTGTTTCAAGAAGATTTTTCATGTTGATCATTTTGTTATTAAATAACTAGAGATATACTATAGCTCTTTCATCTTCTAAATGGACAATTGTGAAGAACTTTATCATGTTTTTTTTCTCTCCACTAGGATGCTAGTTGTGAAATGAAAGGTGAGGTTAGCACAAAGGTTACGAGGCTAAAGATAAAGCCATGTAAAGGTTATTTTTTAAATATTGATTACATCATCTCACCTCAAAAGATAAAAAAACTGCAATGTAATTGATTAGTGAAAACATTGGTGTCAACCTTTAGTTATTATGGTTTTCACTTCATTGGTAAATAGATGTGATTATCAGTGATATAATGTCCATAAATAAATATTGGTGAAGAAAGAAAGTCATTGACTTGCATTGGATATGTTATGTGTTGGCATTGTCGACTATTGACTAGAAAAAGGGATGCCAACATTGTATGAAAATAAATATTCATTGAGAATATATAATAAGATATACTATTTAATCATTAAAACTATTACGTGCATGAGTGATATGATGTTGTGTTATGATTTCTCAAAACTTGAAAAAATACATTAAGTAATGTTTAAGAGCTAGGAACTATTTTATGATATTTGACTAGAGCCCAAAAATGGTCTAACTAGTCTAAAAAAAAACTAAAAAGTAGTCTGTTTGGACGGAAAAGTGATAAAAAAATGAGAGTGATGAGGCAAGAAAAGATGAGTGACAGAAAAAAAACCAAAAAATAGAAGGTGAGTGGTCGTTTAGGTCGTGGCCTAAATGACCATAAAAGGATGTATAGCTATTTAAGGCTTTTGCCCAAATGATATTTTTTTCCTAGAAATTATCCTAAGTATCCTATAGTTTATATAGTTTATTTTATGTTAAACTTTGCCTCTATAATTTTAAAAATTAAAGAAAACATCTTGAACTTTATATGGCAAAAAAAAATCAATAAAAAAGATCGAGTTATTTTCAAGATTGCCATTATATTTAATTTAATAACAAAAGAATCCTCGACGCATTAAAATAACAAAAATACCACTAAATAAAATATGGTAATCTAAGTAATTATAACATGTCTTCAAAGATTGAGCTTTTATTAGCATTTTAACAAACATTTCTTATGCTACTTCAACTTTGTTAGATCTCTACCCTCAAATTATAAACTCCAAAAACCTACTCTTCATTCTCCTCATATAATATAGCCATCTAAATTTCCTCTATTTAAGCATTACTTTAGCAACCATCTAAACCCAACAAATCTCTTTCTACTCTTTAAGAGGTCATTGACTTATGAAACACAAAAACACCATTAATGTTTAAGGCTAAGATAATAATGTGAAAGCTCTAACCAACTTTTATTATTTGCACATAGTGAATTGTTTTAGTGAAAAAAGGAGAATAACAAATGTGGATTTGTATAACCAATGAATGCTTTTTATTGACTGGATATAGATATGGACCATATAAATCTTCATTCTTAGTGGATAGATTTTGGGTGTAACCTTCAACGAGCAAAGAAATAGAGAAAAAATATTAGTAATCTATACAAAAACAAAGAAAATGAAGAAAATAAGTTTGGATCTAGACACTAAGGTAAAGATTATCCTTTGAATATGCATAATCAATACAAAATTTATTATTTTATTTTTTACCTTTTCTTTAAATTTTCTTATTCTATATCTATAAGAGCAAGTCCAATGGCAAGAGTCATTTTGGAGAGTCAAATCTTTAAAATGGCTCTTTGAATAGTGTATATATGACTTTTTTGTTGATGTATACTCCAATGGTAAAAGTCATTTTGGAGAGCCATTTTTTTATATTATTTAAAATAAAGTTCAATTATTTTGTATATAGTTTAATTATGCAATTAATTATATAATTAATAGGAGTAAGTTATATAATTAAATAATTGCTTTTGAAAAACCCTCCAACAATAAAATTATTTTTAAATTATATTTAAATTAAAAAAAATGAATTTAAATATAATTAAAAGACCCACAATATTTGAAATTAGAAATTTAAGCAACTTATTGTACGTTTTTCAAGTAATTTGTATGTTTTTTTTATGGTTGTTGTATTTGAAGTTAATTAATGTTACTTATTGTCTTTGAGGGTTAGAAAAATTTAAAAAAACAAAATGAACACATTAACAAATAACCAATAAGTTCAAACATAATTAATTAAAATACATTCCATTACAAATAATTCAATCAAATTAATTACAAATTAAACCCCTATTTTTTATGCTAACTATAATTATTATAATTAATAATAATTATTATTATAATATAATAATAATTAATAATAATAATTATATAATAATACTTAGCACAAACCCCCCCACCCACACCCGTCCGTTCCCCTCCAAACCCTACCATCCTTCTCTTCTCTCTCTGCTTGCGTTCCCCCCCACTTGGTGAGCTCCTCATCAGCTGGTGAAACAACAACAGGCTTTGGTTTAGGAGCAGCCTTCTTCTTAGAAAAGAGAGCAACCGTCTTGAATGTGTCCGGAGTTGATGCACTAGGAACAACAGACCTGGTGGCTCCACTGAAGTTGAGAGGGTTTCCTAGCATTTCAGACACTGGCTTTGGATGCTGCCAGGGAAGCCATCCCCCCTCCAGCGCCCCCCCCCCCCTGCCATCTCCCTTTGCTGCGCCGCTAATCTCTTCCTCCTCTTCACTACTCAAAACCTTTTCTTCTCTTTTCTTCTTTTTTTTCTTTTGAATATTGCTCTTTACTGTGTTTCAATTGTTCAATTCATTGTTTGTCACTTTGTGTTGCTGTGTTTTAATTTGGAGAACTCAATGGTACAATTCTAACAGTTATATTTTATTTTTGGCTCTGCAGGGAAAATATATAGGAATGACTCTGCGTGTCAAGAAAAACTATTTTGACTACCCATTCGACTCTCTCGTTGGAGACCTAAAAAGATAAAAAATAGCCAAAAATTCAAAATTATAGCTTTGGCTGCCCATTTGCCTCTCCCTTTGGACTTGCTCTACGATCTCAAGAACAACCTCTCATAATTTTTATTTGCCTCTATACTCTGTACACAACACCTGAAGGCATACCAATATGTACAAAATCCACACATGAAAAATAAATTTTCTCCGAAAAACAAATCTTATTTGAATGACATCTTGCCGATATCTTTAATTTTATTTATTCATGTATACTCATTATCGCAGTCCTTAGCTCCAGATTAAAAAAGGAGAAAGGCCGTTTGGTCACGAGGTGGGAAAGGAAAGAGTAAAGATTGATTGAATTTGTGAGAGGGAAAATGAACTTTGACTTTTGACGAATCCAAATTTTCGGCATTACCACCCTAAAACCCGAAACCCTCCCTCTCTCTCATGTCCCAATTTACACATTAAAAAATTGCGCGCCTCTCCATTCATTGTCTACGCTCCAACGTTCAGAATTCAAACAACCCTAAAAGGTCCCCTCCCTCTCCCTCCCGCTCCCCGTCCATGGAAAACCAAAATAATATATCGAAAAACAGTCTCCCAAAAGGAGTCAGCTTCCTCTCCCTCCATCCGTCTGTGAAACCCAAAATCAAAATCCCACAATCATTTTCGCAAACACAAAACCACTTCAAAATTTGCCCTCCAAAGAACCACTATTATATATACCTGTTCCTGCTCCTCCCATCTCTTCACCACAATCTCTTCGCCCCTTCTCTCTCACTCTATCTCTTGCAATGGCTGTCCTCCTTCTTGGCCAGTTTGACAACAAGGAGAACGTCCCCCCTTTCTTTCCAAAGCAAGATACTTTATTATCAGTTAGTAAATCTAAATCTCCAATCCCTCCAACCAATAAAAGAAGAGCCAGGAGACCGCTTGAGGACATCACCAGCCTTCTGAATCAAGAAATCTCTCTAAGGTCTGTTCTTGAAGATAGGGTCCGTGTCTTACAGTCACATCCTTCAGGTTTCAAACTGAAATGTGGAAAGAGGAGAGCTGAAGATTGTGTTGACCCAACCTGCAAGAAGACCCAGTTGCTGCATCCGAGCAAAAACTTTAGATAGCTTTATTAATCCCATTGTTTAAACAGTCAATCTTCTCGATTGATGTTCCATTGAATCTTGCTTTCGTTTTTTCTCTTTGTGGCAAAGAATTAGATGGGTAAACCCCAATTACAAAAGCAAACATATATATGCAGATTTGATGTCAATCAATAGAAGCTCCCCAATTTGTTGCACTGGATTTAGCAAAACTTTTCTTATTTTGGGGATGAGAAAAAAATAAGAATAGGATTTGGATTTTAATCCCGAACAGGATTCATTTTTTAAATTGTCTTTACTATAGAAAATGTAATATCTAAACAATTCCCTCAATACAAAAGAAGAAATGATAGATGAGCAATGAAAGTAGTTCTCGTGTCTTTCTCTTTCATGTGTCAATATCCAAAGATGACTTGAGAATTCTTGTTTTCTTTTCTCCTTTTATTCTAATTACTAAAAAAACTAAAAGGGATCGGCATTTCCCTAAAGATTACTGTTGCTCAAGACTCATTGCCACTGTTCATTGGCAATAAGTCTCGGTGCATCGTTGTTGTTGGTCCTCTTTTTTTTTTTTTTTTTTCGATTTCAAACAGTGTATTAACGAAAATAGCTCCCATAAAAGACAAAAAACGCCGCCATTTGGAGGGGCTGAACGGTCATTGGCCGTTTTCGGCCCGAACCGGATCGGTCCAACCGCCCGGTTCCATGAATATTTTATATTTCTTTTACAGTGCAAATAACCATTTTAGCCCCACAAAACGACAAAAACACGTTCTGCCGCTAAGGGGCTCCCCCGTCAATTAACCCTTTTTTTTCTTTTTCGCCGATTTATTGCAAGGGCGTCGCCGGACGCGCCGACCATTTTCAACGTTCACGCGTTGTTCAGCCGGCGCGTGCGGCGGATTCCGGAGTCCAAAAATACCCAACCGGCGTCTACAATGATTTTCATCAATGTTATCTTCCCGCCGGTGCGGCGCGTGTGCTCCAAAGGTGTTCGTGGACGGTGTAATGGTCGTTGGAAAATTTTCACCCCTTTTCTCTCTCCTGCTTGCGCAAGCTGACGTCAGCGCAACTGTTTTTTCTCAATTTTCACTTCAGTCCCTGCACTTCGAATTGTCTTAATTGGGTCCTTATTGTTATTATATAGGTTTTGATTTCTTTCAATTTCGTCCTTCAATTGCAATTAAGTATATATTGTAGTTTCATTTCGGTCCTCAGACTTTGAATTTCGGAAATTGGTCTGGAATCCATATTTTTTAAAGTCTCAAAGTTTTGATTTATTTCAATGTTATCCTTCCATGCAAATTAAGTATAAATTAAAGTTTCATTTTGGTCCTAATTCTTTTAATTTCCGGTTTTCTTTCAAATTATTCAATTTCATTAGTATCCATGCTTGGATTTATTTCAATTTTGTCCTTCAAATTATATTTAACATAAAAAAACATTTCTCTTCGAATTTTAATTTTGTACTTAACACAATAATAATAATAATAATAATAATAATAATAATAATAATAATAATAATAATTATTATTATTATAATAATAATAATAATTTAATTGTTTTTCTTGCTTACTCTTCTGTTAATATTTTTTTCCCTCCGGATAATTTAATAATTTTTATTGTTTTGATAGTAATAGCAATGATAATTTTTTTTTCTTTTATCTTTTGTTAAAGGTTCTTGAATATTTTTAGTCTATCATTAATTATATGTTCTAATATTTATTGAATATTATTGCATAGAAATATATATAGGGAGAAGAAAACATGACCTAGGATTTTTTGAATAAAAAAAATTAATATCATTATTCTTAAATACATTTTATATAATAATATAATGAATTAATCGAATAACATAAAAAAAAAATTATTGAATATTATCGCCTATAAATATATAGAGAGAGGAAAAAAATGACCTAGGATTTTTTTCTTAAAAAAAATTAATATCAATATTCTTAAATACATTTAATGTAATAATATCATTAATAAATCTTATAAAAAAATTTTTGTTTAACTTTATTTCTTAAAAACAAATTTACAATATTTTCATTTTTAATATTTTAAATATAATATTACCTGGGAAAAAATTAAACTAAAAAAATTTTTAAAAATTTACTTAGGTTATCTACAATTAAAAAATATACGGGTCACTTTCTATTTTGATTACATAAATTTTATCAATTATAATTATACTAACTAAATATTAAAATAATAAAATACAATTCATATAAAAACAATCATTTTGCTACATAGATAAAAAAAAACCGCCGCATCGCGCGGGTATACCGCTCGTAGTATACTATTTGGAAACGCCGCTAAAATATTGTTAAAAAAAACATATTTTGAATTTAAGAGTGATTTTTTTAATACTTTTAGAACCTTTTAATATATTGATATTAAAAATAATATTTTTTAAAAGCAATATTTTTAAAGACATCTTAGCAGGGCTCTGATTAATTTGCTTTATGTCCATTTGGTGACTATTAATTTCATCATCGTCTAAGGGTCTGTTTGGGAAGACGATTGTGGTTGTTTTTGAAAGTGCTTTTCATTTAGAAATACATTAAAATGATATTTTTTTATTTTTTTAAAAATTATTTTTGACATCAGCACATCAAAATGATCTAAAAACACCAAAAAAATGAAAAAAAAATTCAAAATTTCATGAAATACCGGTTGAAATGCCGTCCCAAACGAGCACTAAATGTAAGGCAGTTGATCAGCTTTAGTTTCTGTGGGCAAGACAGAAATTAAGCATTCATAACATAAGCATGGTGGCGGTAAGAGAAGGATTGGGGTGTGGTAGCTAATTTATAAGAATAAACACACAAACAAAGCTAAAGAACATGATGAAAAATGAGAGGAATGATGTTTTGTATTAAGTGTTCTTTTAAAAGATACATCTTTTAACTCTTCTTTATATCTCTCTCTCTATACTTGTATATTATATCTCCTATTTATAGGTTTTTTAGTCCTAGACATTCAATGAATTAAACTACTCAAAGAAAATCCTAACTTATCTTGAAAACTGTCATTCTAATTAAGCAAAAATTCTAATAAACTAGACCAATACAAATCCTTCTTCATCGAGGATTTCTCCATTAACTAGGATTTCTTCTTTAACTATAATCTTATCTTAATATTATGGAGTTTTAACAATATTAAAATTCTTACAAACTCTAAATCTTTATTATCCTAAATCTTAGTTGATATTGAATTTCAACACCTTTCCTCAGTATCAACTTGTCACCATTCTTCCATCTTTTATTCTCTTCACGATATCTTGGTTTAATAGTGTTGATGTTGTTTGTACTCTTATCATTATAAAAAAATGACAAAAGTAGTTTCACCATTGTACTCAATATCAATTGTATTTTTTCAAACCATGTTTGTATTTTTAAACCTTCAACCGAATTCATCAAATGAGATTAACTTTTAGGTTCACACTTCATCAATTTCTTATAACTTATCTTTAATGGTATCAATTAAAGCATAAACTTCATCATAGTCAATCCCATGCTTTTGACTATAACTTTTTTCCACTAACCTCGCTTTGTATCTCTCCACCTTTTATTTGATATTTTTTTCTCTTTGTAGATCCACTTGACATTCATTGGCTTCTTTCCACTTGGTGTAGAAACCAATTTCCAAATGTTATTATTCTGAATTATTCTGAATTGAAGTAATCTCCTCATTCATAACATTTCTCTACTTTTCATCTTTTATTGCCTTTTCAAATACTATAGGATCACATGTAACAAGGAGAGAATATAATGTTACATCATCATCAATAGGATTAGTTATCTCATATAAGTCATCAAAGCTTCTCATGTTGGTGGACTTGGTAGAGTGTCACCACTTGACCTTTCATTAGAAGAAAAAGAAAAAGAAGATGTTGAGCTCAATGGTGTTTGTGGAAGTGTGATTATAGGTCCTTGATGATCTTCATATCTTTCCTCCTCTTCATAAAGAGTCGACAAAAAGTCATATTTATCACCGTTATTTATCTTCTAATCCCATGCTCCTTTATTAAACTCAACATCTTTACTAATCACCATATTTTCTTATTAGGCTTGTAAAACTTGTATCATTTGGACTTTTGATCATACCTACAAAGATCATCTTTTTCCTATTGTCATTTTTCTTGGTCTTTACTTGATTATCTACATGCACATAACAAGTGAGAAACACTTGACTTTTTTCCACTCCATGCTTCTTGTGGAGTTATGCCACTCAAGCTTTTAATAGGACACTTATTTGACAAGTAGATAGCATAATCTACAACTTCGACCCAAAACTCTTTAGGTATTTTCTTAGTTTTGAGCATACTTCTTTCCATATTAAGGATGTTTCTATTTTTTCTCTTCACCATGCCAATATTTTATGGGGAACTAGGCACCGTTAGGGGTTTTCTTATACCATGATCTTCACATAACTCATTAAAATTATTAGAAAAACATTCACCCCTATCTAACCTAAAGGGTTTTATAAAATAATCATATTTTTCAACTAATGCAATAAATTTCTTAGAAGAACTAAGCACATTAGGCTTTCTATTTAAAAAATTAACCCAAGTCTTTCTACTATAATCATAAATAAAAAACAAATCACATATTTTTAGCAAACAAACATGATTTGATAGGATCATAAACATCGACATGTATTTCTTGTAGGGGTTGATTTGCTCTTGATGTCGACTCATTCAAAAAGCTCTTGTGAAATTGTTTGCCTACTAAACATCTTTCACATAATTGATTTGGATGTATAATGAAGATAAACCCTTTAACATAGTTTTTTGTTCCATCATCGTTAAGCTATAAAAGTTTACATGCCTAAATTTTATATGTCAAAGCTAAGTATCATCCTTCATACATGTA
Source organism: Salix brachista (assembly GCA_009078335.1). Taxonomy (NCBI): domain Eukaryota; kingdom Viridiplantae; phylum Streptophyta; class Magnoliopsida; order Malpighiales; family Salicaceae; genus Salix; species Salix brachista. The sequence goes on from CM018575.1 coordinate 3,001,370, forward strand.
TTTAGGCATATCTATCTCTATATTTAACAAGAACATTCTATTCTTTATCATGGTTACCTTTGCAATCATAATTACTTGAGTGTCAAATAATGTCAAAGTATGATATTTCATCTTAATCTCATACCCCTTCTCCAACAATTATTCTACGCTCAATGTGTTTCTTTTCACCATTGATATATAATAGACATCATCAATAAATTGATGACTTCTATCTTTCAATTTAATAAAAATCGTACCTTTTTCTTTGATGACAACTTTGAATCATTACAAAGGTGACATTACCTCTAATTGCTTCATCAAGCTATATGAACTTGTCTTTGTCTCTACACTAATGGCTGCTAGCTTAATTGTCTATATGCCATATATTTTCTTTGTCTTGTATTCTCTTATTATGCACTAGTAGTAGGGTGGCTTTCTTTTCTTCTTTTATCACAAGATCTGCATTCTCCGCAACCTTTTTTGTTGAATTCAAACAATACCTATCATAATGATCAGTTTTTTTTTGACAATTATAGCATTTAACTTTTGATTTCAGATTGTTAATGTTAGTTAAACTAGATGACTGATTATTTTCATTTGATCGATCAATTGACCTGTTGAGGCTGTCTCAACCTCTTGTTCCAAATCTTCCTTTTTCTTTGTTTTGTTCATGTATTTTACCTCTTTGGGAATATCCAAAACTATCTTTCTTTGGAAAAAGTGCTTGTACGCCTATATTTTCTTGAATTTCATTGACTCTTTTTTAATGGACTTGTAATTTTCCTATGAGACCTTATATTGAAAGAACTTCTATATTTTATGATTCCTCTATTGTGACCACCACATAATGGATATTTTTTCAATGAGCATAAGATCTTATTTACCACACGTATCTCTTCCATCTCCTTCTTATATCATTTATTTGATTGTATATGTCATATACTCTTGCAAAGTATTATGAAATATTCTCTAATTAAAATATATGTAACTTTTCAAAGTTAGCTCATAGTTTTTATAGACGTACCTTTCTTATATTGATAGTTTTTATCTCTTTATGCTTGTGTATTATGCTTCCGGTTACATTCCTATTTATAAGCTTTAAGTCCTAAACAATGAAGGAATCAAATTACTCAAAAGAAATCCTAATCTATCTAGGAAACTATCATTCTAATTAAACTATCATTATAATAAACTAGACTATTAAAATCCTTACAAATTCTAAATTCTTATCGGCCTAAATCTTAGTTGATTTTAAATTTCAACCGTTCCGGCCGGCCAACCATGACGGGATTTATTCTTAATTCTTGATAGAGTACTGAGTTCATTCAACAATAAAGAGAATGGATGGACTTGTTTAAAACCTATGAAGAATAGATAGTGAGGCAGACAATTGGATGGAAGATTGGTAGTATTTAGTTGCATAAGGTATACATCCATTCTGAGTTGGTAGAAAATGCTTTCATAAGAAGCAGAATAGCTGATTCACACTAAAGGGAAAAAGAGAGAGTGAGGAAATTCTAGAGGTCCTCTCCATTTCCATGTCATGACCTCCTTCATTTTCTATCATACCACATGATGCACATGTTAGCGTAGGTGCAGTAGAGATCCTTGTTGATGCTGAGGAGTTGAAGCAAAGATATTGGTAGTTAAGGTTCTTTCGCGACAAAAGGTTCTGACTGGCACCGGCACATTGTAAGAACCAAACTGGTCGGTGTTGATTTTTAGTAATCCGAAAAATTTAAAGGGATCACAGCCCAGATGTACAACCATATATATATATAAGCACTGAAAACACAATAGAATTTGCTGACTTCCACCCACTTTGATTATAATATGAAAAGGGGATCGCTGTTGATCTCTATATATTACACCCTCCTCATTTGTTTCTCTGCTAAACAAGCTCAATAAATTTTCTGAGAGAATAAGAAAAATGGCTAGCTTGAGATGTTATCTGTGCGTACTGCTAATAGTGCTGTCATTTGCACAATCCGATGCCCGCCCCCGTGATCCATCTGTTGTACGAAGGAACCTGATCAGGACAATTCGAGCCCTGGGCGAGAGTGAAGCTTTCGGTGTTCAGTTTGCAAGTAAACGAGTGAGTCCTGGCGGGCCTGATGCTCAACACCACTAAAAAACCAGCAGTCGAGCTTTTCTATGAAAGTTAGGGGAACTGGTTGGCTCATACGATGATTTATAAGAGAGTCAATGCCTGCTACTGAAGCTACTATGGATAAGATTAAGTATGTTAAAGAAATAAAGTTACCCTGCTTTTCTTCTGAATTTGTGTTCGATAATATGGTGCACATGCTTTTGATAAATGTATTAGATTAATGCTTTCTTCGAGTGTATTTTTTTTATAATAATAATTATTATTATGTTTTCAACAACAAGTCAAGAACATAAAAAATCATTCAAAAATATTAATAAAATATCGTGATCGCTCGCTCGTCTCTACAAGGCAGTCACTATGTTAGAACCTCTCTCTTAGATAAGCTGGATATCATTTCGTGTTTAACAATGATAAGCTGGATATCATCTATACAACGCATCGCATAAGTATAAAAGTTTGGAACCTTGCAACCTTTACAACGCTGAAACACTGTCACCAAACATCCACTAGATGAAACCATTGACCCACATGTGTGAGTCAAGCCATTTTTTAGCCTCATTAGCGTGCAGCCATGTCCCAAGAATTAATTGTTCTCATTGGGCATGGGCTTAGTTCCTTCCCCCATTCCTTTTTATTGTTGTGATGAATGTTTGTGGCTTATGACAAATGAACATTAATAATGATTTCTTACATGGGAAACTTAATGAAACAATTTACATGTTGCAAACCCCAGGCTTCAAAGACTCGAGCAAACCCAATCATGTTTTTTGACTTCTCAAAGCCATTTATGGTCTTAAGTAGGCGTCTAGAGCATAGTACTTGGCCTTGAAAAATGCTGTTTCAGTTCGGATTCACAAACTCACTGCCTAATTCTTCCTAGTTTTTTTTTATAAACATGAGTCAATTATCTGTTACATTCCGGTATATGTGGGTGACATGGTACTAACTGACAATGATTCAAATTTTGTGAATTATATTATTGGGCAACTTGACTACCAATTTTCACTAAAAGACATGTGGTCCTTACATTTCTTTGTATGAGTGGAGGTCTTACCCACTAGAGATGACATCTTTCTTTGCCAACATCAATATGTTTGGGATTTGTTGTCTACCACTAAAATGCTTGGGACCAAGACAGTCTCTACACCTCTCTCAACCAACACGCCTCTCAAACTCAAAGATAGCACTGCCTTCTTTGATAACACTGAATATCACAAAGTTCTTGGCAGTCTACAATATCTCTCCCTTACTTTGTAAGACATCTCATTTGTCATGAATAAGTTGTCCCAATTCATGTATATACCCACTCAAACCCACTAGACAGCAACTAAGCAGCTCTTGCACCACTTGAAGCAGACTATCTTATATGGTGTTCAACTTATCTCTAAGACACATCCCACTCTAACAACTTTTTCAAATGCTGATTGGGCAAGTAACCTTGATGATCGCACCTTCACTTCAGCCTATATCAGCTTTCTTGGCTCCAATCTCATCTCTTGGAGCTCCAAGAAACAACAGGTAGTCCCGTGATCTTTGACAGAAGCTGAATACAGGGCTCTTGCTAATGTTGCATCTGAAACAGTTTGGATACATTCCCTTCTGCAGGATCTTGGTTTCAAACTCACTTCGACCCCATCTTTGCTTTGTGACAATCTCGGAGCCACTCATCTGAATTTCAATCCTGTTCGACACTCAAGGATGAAACATATCTAAATAGACCTTCGCTTTATTCAAGACCTGGTGCAACGAGGCACCCTTCAAGTCAGACATGTCAACACCTACCAACTGGCTGATTTATTGACAAAACCGCTCTCAAGACAGCGAACAGACACACTCAGACACAAAATTTCCCTTGCTGGTGGCAGCTCAATTTTGAGGGGGTGGATCAAGGCAGATCATGACAAAGATAAACAATCAGATATCTACCCGAAAATCATGTGAATTCTCACCAAGAATAGTACTAATGATTTCTATCATAAATTAAAATTCACAGACAACACAATTATAGCATAACTGTTGTGAATATTTCTATACTTAGAATGCTGTAATTTCTTACCTCAGAATGCATTTTGTATAAATCAAACCCATAATGCATCAATTGATGTGTGGGAAAAATTCCATTGAATCATCTCTGCTGTAATTTTCTTTACAAGATCCATCATAAATTATTTATATTTCTGTTATACATGTCATTTTCATGACCATACCATATTAGTCCTCAATATATCATATTCGTTATTGAGAAAAAGTAACGCTGCAAGCGCATGGCAAGCAAACAAGTGAATTCTGACATGGTTTGAGAATTCTCATTGGTTTGGCCAAAGCATCTGAACATTCATGATTCATGCCTGGAATTTGTTTAAAGTCTCGTCAATGGAGATTGCATGGATTCATATCAATTAGAACGCACGAAAACAAAAAAGATCGAATTTGTTTGGAACCTATCATGACAAATCTAAAATCTTGTTTTGAGCATCAGCTCGGGACAAAGCAAGTGGCCATGGAAGCTTAAATGCGCATGTCGCTTTCTCGGCCTATGCAAAAAGGAGGAGTGCCTTTTAAGGAGTGAGCTTTTCAATTGTCAAATTGCGATATCTGCTCATAGCCCTTTAACATGGTGCTAGACCTGACTAGATGATCACAGTACAGACGCATCTATGGCTAAAAACTACAACTCCAGACTGGATTAACACACGAGGAATTGAAAAGGGTCTCTCCGATTCTTAACCTGGTGCTAGAATTGGCGTAATAGAATATTCCTCGTTCTGGATCACATATTCGTCAGTCTCTTGTCACTGCATCCCACCAGAAGAAAACAAAAGTTTAAAGAAAAGTTACTATATCCACAAACATAATATGACAGGCAGGAAAAGTAGAAAAAACCAAAATATAGATTGTTGTTTACTTCGACTAAAATTCTTTCTTGAATTTTATGTAAGGACATGACCTTAAAAAATTATCGTTAATAAGTATATTTGAGTACTAACATTTTGACTTCTACTTTTATTTATTCCTTTAGTTGTTCTCTCATTTCAATCATTTGTTCTTGAGCCCTATCTCAGACAATCTCATCTGTATAAATTTGTTGTTAATTCTCTCATCCACTTGCAGTCCTCTAGGTAGCTGCTTTCCGAGGGAAGAAATAAAAAAATAATGATTGATTTTTAAAATGTTTTTTATTTAAAAATGTATTGTTTATTTTTGATATAACATATCAAAATAATTTTAAAATAAAAAAACTAAATATCTTTAAAAATACTTTTAAAATACAAAAACAAATAAGTTGTTACACTACTACATCAGCAAAATTTTAATGGATAAGGTCTGAGATTAAATTGAACAATTTGATATACTACAATAAGGTTTTGTTCGAATGATCCAACGCCAATAGCAATATTTGTTTATATATATGTGTGTATATATTAATTGAGAAAGAATATTATTAAAATTGAGCCAATGCGAGAGCAAACATCATTAGCAATATTATCTGTACAGCATGGCATTGACGTTATGCTTATCTGACAGCACTACTCGGCGTGGAAAAAGGCGGTTAAAATTTATCCAAAAAAAAGTGCTTCTCCATTCAAGTTCATGGCTTATCTGCGTGAGGTCATTTGGTAATTTAAAGGTAACTATTATATAGAACTGATAGTTGACCGCCTGGCCAGTATGAAACAGGCCGGTGCTTTGAATGGTGTTTCTACTAACCTCAGCATTACCCAGGCTTGCATAAAGCTTCTGGTTTGTATTGTCAACTGTGTTTGGTAGGTTTATACTTTATATGCCTGATATGTCATTACAACGACAGAATTTGATTTATCATTCATGAATTATCTGCCATGCAGGATCAGATATGGATTAAGACTGAAAAAAAAAGATGAGTCAAAAGGATGGTGCTGCCAGCCATACATATTATGTGATTGGTAAAACATACTAGGATTCATCACATGTTAAACTTTTATATACTGAGTGTCTATTAGAGATTAATATAAATTATATTCTAGAAACATAAAGATTGAGTTTTTAGATGAGATGTTTAATTAATATAGTATTAAAATCTTGTTTACCCAACGGTCATGATTTCGAATCTCATCATTTCTATTTTATTTGATAAAAATCAAATACAAACTTTAAAAAATATATCCAAAACCTCATTTAATAATTTAAATTTTTAAATAATATGACCAGTTATGAAAGTTTGGCTTATCAGACTAATAAAAAACCGACTCTCCAACGTACTGACGAATCAAGGTTTTATTGGTGGACTTACACCTGTCCACTAATCCAAAAGCTAGGGTTAAAGTCTATAAATAGCCGGCACAGCAATCTCCCCTTAAGTTATAGCACTGCACAAAGCTGTTTTAAGCACCATAAGTCCAATGGCTAACGTAAGATGTTTCGTGTCCCTGTTCTTGGTCCTGTTGATTTTGTCTGCGAGGGTCAGTAGTCGTGCTCTCAATTCAAGGGTAGAGAGTAGGAATGTAAGCCAAATCTTCGAGGCATTGCATGATCATGTTGCCAGTGCAGCACACCAAACCACGTACAAGCTGTCTGATAGGGTGAGCCCTGGGGGGCCTGATCCACATCATCACTAACTTGTTTAAACTCAACCAAGAAAGGAAACTGCATTCACGAGAGTTATATATTCCTGTAATCTCATCCAGTACTTCAGTGTTTGTTTTTATGAGAACGATTACATTATGTTACTGTTATTTAAATTCAACCAGTTCTTTTTCGTTTTCTTTTTGGATAATGGGGATGAAATTCCCTGATAATAGATTGATAGAATTATCACAATCTATAACTGATTCAAACCCGACTTAATGAGATGATGTAAGTGACAGAGAAGAGAAAATAATCAAATTGTCTGTCATGTCTTGATTAGACGTAGAGACAACCTTACTGTTAAGGAATCATCTTATCTAAAAATTTAAACTGTTAAGTGAGATCTTAAAATATGATTTATATTACTCTTTAATATCTCTCTCAAGTGAAAACCTTTAAGGTTTGAAACTTGCACAGGTCCATACTACCTTGTACTTGGTTTTTTATCAAATTGAATGAGGGTGATGAGATTCGAACTCATAACCGTTGGGTTAACAAGGTTCTAATACCATGTTAAAGAATAATCTCACCTAAAAACTTAAACTGTTAGGTGAGTTCACAGAATATGATTTATATTACGTTTTAGCACTTGCATCCTATTGTATTAACTAGGAATACAGCTGCAAAATAGCTAGTAAAATATTTAACCTAAATGGTAAGATATAATAAAATTCATTAGACTGTGCTGTATTCTTGGATAGACTTCAGACAGATTAGATGAGAGGTCCTAAATTTATTCAGGATTGGAGAATGACAACTACCAAATGAGATCCCTACTTGCCATTAAACAAACTTCTTGCCCTCAACACAAGCTGAAGAGCTTGACAGCACAGCCATTGTAATATTCACAAATTTTCATTATTTGGATAGACTTGGGTTGTTCATCAGCGGCTCGTGAAGGGAAAACGAGAACAATCCAGTATCTAAAGCCTAAAGTTTTCTAGCTAGCCTGGGTTGTAGAGCCCAGATCTTCTTTTTTTTTTTTTTTTTGTGGGGGATCCTATAAGAGAATCCTCGCCCATCCATAAGTAAGAAGGGTTTGTAATTTGTTCAAGGTAATTGGAAAGGATCTCTTCAATTCCCTTGTGACTTGAGTGTGTTATTTGACAATAACATGGATTCCATTTTCATACCAAGAAATGTTATATTTCATTTTTAGTGATTATTTTAGAGTACGGTTGAAGTTATTTCTAAAAGTATTTTTGTTCAGAAATATATCAAAATTATATTTTTTTATTTTTTAAAAATTATTTTTGACATCAGCACATCAAAATGATTTAAGAACATCAAAAAAATTTAATTTAAAAATAAAAATAAAAATAAAATTTTTAATTTTTTTTAAAAACATTCTTAAAATACAATTACAAAAATTATTAATCATCACTCTTGTAATGAGTTTTCCGTGTCCATGGGCATTTGTTTGAAGCTTAACTAACTAAATTGGATTTGTGCTGACCGATACGATCGCTACTACTGCTTTTCTCACAACTCAAGATTTTTGGACGTCAGTTCTACGATTCTGACACTACAATTCGGTTAATCAAACATTTGATTTGTCATTACACAGCTGCATCATGTACTGTTAATTTCTCTTTGCTCCTAGTAAAAAGTACATATGATCTAACTGGTTTCATTTTTACTAGCATTATTGCTTATACGAGAATCTTATAATATAATGTTTGTTTTTCTTTAGTTAAGTTTGCTAAAATCAAGAGATTTTCTAGCCTACATGGATTATTTTGTACACAGAAATATTACAAAAACTATATGAACAAATAATAAAGAATTCTACCGAACATAATTACTATACAAAAACTCTAATTTAAAATTTTATTATTGAATATTTTATCTTCAATTGCTTTGACTCTCTAAAACGTTACTACTTGTATAAATATGAAAATCAACATAAACAAATTAAAAAAAAGAGAGTAATAAATAACTTAGAAAACTATAAAATCTAATGATAAAAAGAAAAATAACAAAACTAGCTTTAACAACACATTTCGTATCTAATTTGAAGATCTTTTATACTTTTACCAATCAATATTTTTTTACATAACTGAGTTTTTAGAATTCCTTATAAAAATTGAAGCTTAATCCAACAAATAAGTGAAGTGTACAAAACATAAACATGGATTTCAGAATTTTGATGATAGTAGAAGAAAATATTGGGCTCAGGTTTTGAATCTTTGTCTGTTTTGTATTGGGTTTCAACAATGTTTTTGAAAAATATTTGAATTTTTATGTGTTACTGAAAACCTTAAACGAGCTCCTTCGATTCATGGCGTTAAGATTTTGATTTCAGCATTGGATTTTAGAGTTACTCAAAATGCTAAACTCACGCATGCAAAAAGCATTATGGTGCAGTAATTAAAAGAAATTTAAAAGTTTAACAAAATATGGAGCACCATAAATTATTCAATAATAGAGTGAGATAGAGACGCGATATGATCCTTGGCTTTCATAATCTCGAACAACATAACAGCAAACATGAATATTATAACATAACGAGCTGCATTCACTGGAATTCAGAGTTCAGAGAGCGAGTCACTGTTCTGAATGTTTGAAATTGTGCTTCTCTGAAAATGATAGCAACCTTTGAATAGTGAAACTTGTAAGCATATATTAATAACCCTCAAATGCTTTGAGTGGATCCTCAGGGTCAATGTCGGAGAAAAGCGGGGCCTCAGTTGGCAAATTTTCTGGACTTAAGCCTTGCTCCTTCAGTATCTTGACCACTTCCTCAAACACTATCCTGTTGCCAGTCTGAGTAAGGTGCAAGCCATCACTGCAATTCAAAACAAGTATTGATCAGAGTTACCTAACCTGCAAAATATTTAGGACAGCCAAGAGTTCTTTCTTTTTCAGGAGAATGATCTTCACAGGTCAGAAGACATTGGTAGAGCAAAATTTAGTTTAATTTATTGAATCCCCGGCAGTGGAATAATCGCAGAAATGGATGCCAATCTTAAATAACAGGAAAAAAAACCCCTCATACAAGAACCAGATAATTTTCACATTTGAACCAAGAAAGCGACTACTCAGATTCCCAAACAGTTCATTAACATCTGTGCAATAATAGATGATAGGATTTACCGACAATTGTACATGTCAGAACACTTTAGGGTAACAGTGATATAGAAGAGAACATGACCAGCAAACAAGCGCATATCTCAGTGTTTCAAGACGTACGCACAAAGTATTCTTCATTGAAATAAATACAAAGAATTCACAGCAATAGTGAGAACAGAAAGTTAAATGAATCTTTTAGCAATAGAGGATCAATTATCAGTTATTTAGAAAATATATACATGATATTGAAGCATCCATCATGTTCACCACGCAGAAAAACTATGTATTGTATATAGACAAGCAAGATGAAATCTATAATACCACAGACAAACTTCCTTCCAGTCAGGAAACTCTTGTATTTTGGTCCAGAGATCTACCACCGGGCATCCACATTCTTTGGCAACAGAAATGCATGCCTGAGCATAAGCACCAGCAGCTTCGTTTGTTCTCTCAGGTAGACCTGATGGGTTCTCCATGTATGGATGTCTGCAAAGTTTTAATGCATTTTCTTTTTACTGTATTTCATTCTGAAGAAAACCCTGTAAGAATATTCTTTGATAGCTAACAGCAATGAAAATACACTTAATAATTATACATAAGACATGTATAGAGCTGTTTATATAGGGCATTCGTAATCGTACCGGAGGCGTGCATCTTCGTCAATTGGAGGAGGAGTAATGAGGAGAATGACAGTCTCCGGCCAACGCTTCTGATATTCACCATAAGCACAAAGATGTTAGCTTTAACTTCAAATAATTTAAAATGTATTGGTAGAGGTTTGATGGGTACGAATCCAAACTACTTGATATAAAAACATTTATTCTATAACAAAGCATTCGTCGATCATATAGCAGGTTCTTTCAGAAAATTAAGGCTGACTGTGGACAATTCTAGGGCTACCAAATCTCTTTGCTAAACTCCGCTTAAAGTGCCAGTAGCTTGCTATTTTTTTTTCTTTTATTAGTGAGGAAGGAGATGAAGCACCAACTCAGATTATCAAATGGTAACCTTAATTAGCCTACTAATCTTTCCATATAAACGAACAAGTTAAAGATATCAAATGGTACATGGACTAGCGATTCACCATGTTTCCATTGCTGGAGACCACTATATTAACGTCAAACTATTTTAGTTTCTGTTTTTAGATTTTTTTAAAATATATTTTCTTTAAAAAAGAATTAATTTTTTTATATAATTTTAATTTTTTTTAAAATAAAATAATTTAAAAATTATTCTATAATGCAATTCCAAACACTAGGAAGAAGACAATCAATAAAACTTGTGATAGCGAAATCCACTATAATCTAATCAATGACCATGTTTCGATGACGATATCCGGTCCCGCAGCTTGAGTATATATACTTATTGAGAATCATTTCGAGCATAAATAAAATTAAGAAAAATATTTTAGATGTGAAATGAACGTATATAAAAAAAAGAGCTGCAACATTTGACAAAAAAGAAAGGCAGCATTGGCTACACGCATGCCCACTCCAAGCACACTTTTGCATGTTACGCCGAGCCATTATTATTTTTCACATAATTAATATATATTATTGGTAGTCATAATCAGGCTTATTGATCCCGTTCCGTTCCGGCCGGAACGGCCCGTTCCAATGCAAAATCCGGGACAAAACGGCGACGTTTTTGTCCCGGTCAAAATCCCGGCCAGTTCCGGAAAATCCGGCCGAATTCCGGCCGGAACTCCCCGGTTCCGTACCAGGCGTTCCGTTCCGGGTCAAGCCAAAACGACGCCGTTTCATGTCCCCTTACAAAATACACAGAAACGACCCCCGATTCCACAATTCCCAAATCAATTTCGTTTCTTAAACCTAACTTTGCAGAGAGAGATGGCAAAATTCTCACTCGAAGATGGAGAAGGGCCAAGCTTTCCAAGGCCAAAAAGACAAAGACCCTCTTCTCCCTCTCCTCCTCCTCCTCCTCCTGATTTTACCATGGAAGTGTCCGTGAGGATGAAGAATCTGATGAAGATGAGGAAGAAGATGATGTGGACACAAGTGATGGAAGTGAAGAGGAAGATGAGGACGAAGAGGAAGATGAGGACGAAGAGGAAGAGGCGGCGGCTAGAGAAGAAGAAAGGATGGGTAGGGTTGGATGGGTAGGGTTTTATAATTTATATGGGTAGGGTTGGATGGGTAGAGTTTTATAATTTATATGGGTGGGCTGGATTTTAATATTTTATACTAATTATTGGTTTTTATACTAATTATTATATAATAATTAATTATTAATTATTATATAATAATAGTTAACATAAAAAATAGGGGTATTAATTTGATTGAATTATTTGTAATGGAATGTATTTTAATTAATTATGTTTGAACTTATTGATTATTTCTTAATGTGTTTATTTTGTTTTTTTAAGTTTTTCTAACATCAAAAACAATAAGTAACATTAATTAATTTCAAAATTCAAATTCAAATACAACAACCATAAAAAAACATAGAATTACTTGAAAAACATACAATAAGTAGCTTAAATTTCAAATATTTTGGATCTTTTAATTATAATTAAATTCATTTTTTATTTTTATTTTTTTAAAATAATTTTATTGTTGGAATTTTAGAGGTGTTTCTAATTTTGAGATTATGTTTGTTTGATTTTGTGTTTGTATTGTATAATTTAAAGTTAATTTATCTTGAATTTTAATTATATTTGTTAAAATATTTTTTTTTCATATATATATATAATTATATATGAACAGTACAAAACCGGAACGGAACGCCGGAATGCACCGAAACCGGAACGTTCCGTTTCAAACAAAAAACCGGAACGGTACCCGGAACGGATTTTACAACCCTGGTCATAATAGCGAAATGGCCAGCATTAACAACGACAACTGGGCTCACCCACCACAGCATGTTTTGGCACCACCCTTCTATTAAATTTTTTAAAAATATATATACTATTTTATTACATTTTACATTTTTAAATAGAAGTCATTTTACAAAAGAATTTTTTTTATCAAATTTCTACTCAATGAAGTATCATGACACTCCATGGACCAACTTCAAGCCGAATATTTCATCATTGAATTAATAAATTTAATCAACTCCATGTACGGTCATCTATATGACATCAAGATAGGTTCAATATTTCCTAATTAATATGTAAAAGAATTATATGCAAAACCTCTCTAATTTTCATGGCTGATCTGTGTCTACGTACAGATTTTTAATCTAGAAAGAATTGAGAAAATCATTGTTTAGTGTATCTTTATGTATGTGTGTGTGTGTGCGTGTGTGTGTGAAAGTGTATTTTCTTAATCATTTTATTTTAGTAAACCAACATCTTATATGAACGATAGTAAAAATGTATCCTGGACTAAGGCATTAAAAAAGACCTTTAAAATTTAAACTTAGGAAGTTTTAGGAGAAAATATTTTTGAAAATAAAAATAAAATTATTTAAATTAGTTTTTATATATATTTTTAGATAGTTTTAATGTATTGATATAAAAAAAAATACTTCATGAATAATTGCTACCATAATATAAAATAAGCTAGGATATTTCAATAGCTTATAGTAATTAGTGATACTAATTTCTGAGAAATAAATTTCGCAATCACAAGGGCATGACTGGACTACACGTCCACATGGAAAATGATAGGATGAGCATTGCGTTTTTAAAACTAATGTTGAAAAATAATTTACATATAGATAAAATAAAGTAAAAATATGGAGAATAATGTGTATACCTTGAAAAACGAGATGAGAGAGATAAGGTTCTGCTTGAATTCATGGAGAGGCACGTGCTGAAAGGCAGCGTATCTATCGGAAAGGCAAGCATCGTTAGCACCAAAAAACACCGTAACAGCCACAGCCGGTGCACCACCACTTCCCACCGGCGGAAATATCCTCTCTGCGACCTTCAGAGCCCACCTGGTATTGTACCCACTATGCCCTTTCAGCACCACATCAACCTGATAAACTCAATAACCAAACACACACTTAAGAAACACGAAGACAGGAAATATATCCTTAATTATCTTGTAATAAGAAGATTAGCAAAGTATGGAAGAGAGAAGTGAGGTGTTACCGTGCGAGAGAAATGGTTGCTGAGAGAGGCGGCCCAGCCACCATCAGCAAAGGAAACTTCAGTGATAGAGTCGCCAAACAGATAAATCTTTGGTCTCATCCTTAGATGCAGGATATTATTTTATTTTCTTCAAACTGATGAACCCTAAAACACTACTTGAAGAAGCAAATAAGAAACAGAATCCTCAACTTTCGTTTTACCTTTCTCTTCGCTACTTCCTTTGACTTTTTTTCTCACTCTTGACTTTCTCGGCTATCGGCGGATGAAAAGGTTGGTTTCTGAACTTACGCCTTGTAAGCCAATGGCTGCGTTTTATTTCTAATCAAGACTTCTGTTTAAGGACCGGTGCATAATAATACATGTGTCAACATTACTACCTAAAAATATTTGGAAAAAACAAACTTTCTTATTTATATGAATTGTGAAGCTTATCATTTTTCTTTCTCTTTTTTTTTTTTCTTCAATTTAATCCCTTTTTTTTTAAGTTCATCCCCAGGTTTTTTGTTTACAATTATCAAGGTAGCTTTTGGACCGATTAAGTCAACTAGATCACATTAGAGAAACTCTTTAAACCCAAGCTTGACAAGAAGATAGTTTGGGAGGCTATTTATTTTTCTATTATTTTTATTTTTATTCAGTTAAATCCCTATGATTTTTTTTTATTCTCAATTAAGGATTTTTGTTAGAATAACTTGATGAAAAATGTTAAGTTATCTTTCCTCTTTTGTATGAAACAATGATACATTTAGTTGAAAATATTAAATGAAAAACCTTAAAAATAGATGAAATTTTCTAAATAAAAATCCAATTCTTAGAATAAAACTAATAGAGAACTTATTTGCTGAAAAAAAATGAGATTGTCTATTATAATTACGATATATTTTTTTAGGTTTGCCCAAAATTCAATAACTCTTTTAATTCACTCATGTGCATAACGAGGATGAACGTCTAGTAAGAGATATTTGTGCTTCCAACATCTCTTTTAACGTTTACTTCTTTTAGCTAAAACAATTGCATGCTTCTTACAATTTCAAATTGTAGCCAGGTGTGCAAATGAGAAAGAGCAAAAAATAGTAAGAAAGGGAGAGGAAAGGTGTTATTTAACTCAAATTAAATAACAAAAAAATTGAAGTTAATAAAAGTAAAAGATAAATACAAATATAAATATTTGACATTATTCTCATTCTTAATAATAAATTACTTTTATATTTGTAAGGGCTTGTTTGGGAGTGTAGTTAAGGTTGTTTTTTAAAGGGTTTTTCGTTCAGAAAAATATCAAAATTATGTTTTTTTTTTTAAAATAAAATCATTTTGACATCAGCACATCAAAATAATCTAAAATCACCAAAAACTTAATTTAAAGTAAGAAATAAAAATAAAAATTTTTAATTTTTTTTAAAAGCGTTTTTGAAACATAGTGTAAAATAGACACTAAATTCGGTTGTGAAAAACAACTTATTTATATAAAATTTCATAGGAAAAAACAATTATTGTAATCTTTTCAAAATATTATGAAATTAAAAAAATATTTGAAAGATAAATCATCATTTTCAAAAACTTTTAAAAAAAAAATAAGAGAGAAAGAGAGTGTATTAAGGAATATTTAAGCGAAAAGAATCAATCAAATCAAATGCTATTGGGTTTGGCCAACAATCAAAAAGTTTGGTGGCTGATATGTTTTTTTTTTTAAAGAATGTTGTCATCGAACATTTTTCTTTTCTTTAAAATCTTTTGATGGGTCTCTTTCTTTTCCTTTGAAATATAAAGACAGAAATACAAAAAAAAAACGATAAAGTTTGGTGCTGAAATATTAATTTTTTTGAAAACAAAATAGGAACCAAATAATAAGAAAACAAAAAACAATAAGGATCAAACTTGTTTTTCAAACAAAATCTTACTGGGGTTGGTTTTTTTCTTCCAAATATATTCCTTTTTTTTTTAATTTACATCCTCAATCCCAATTTATCTTTGATTTAGCAAAAATAAAACCGTATCGAACTTTGAATACCAATGAAAATCCAACATGAGAAATAATGCAAATTATAAATATTATAAACAAAAAAATAATGATAATGTAACTTCCAAGAACGAATTTGAAAGTTAAAAAGCGTGATAATTAAAAATAATAATTGTATGAAATGGGTTATAATAGTGAATGTTCATGGTATTTTTAACTTTCATTCACATATTACAAACATCTCATTAAAATTTACATGATGTTTAGACATGCAATTCAAACATTCTAAGTGAAAGCTGTGATTTCCATGAAAAAGTAAAGAACAATGCTAAATTCAACAACAACAAAAAAGAGCATTCACTAAAAAAAGTTTTATTTTTATTTTTATATATTGATATTAAAAATAATTTTTTTTTAAAATTATTATTTTAATATATTTATAAACAAAAAATATTTTCAAAAATAAACTGAATCATATTCTCAAACAATCATTAATATACCCAAACATGCTCAAATGCATGTTCTGTAAAATTACAAAACCAAGGGCAGTTTTTCATTGTGTCGTCTCTTAGTTTTTTCCGAACTATTTGGAATTTTTAATATGATATCATCTCTTTTTGTTTTTCCGAGGTGTAAGAGATATTTATATATAATAATAATCTTCATAGCAAAAATAATAAATTTATTACTTGCCCATGAGTTTTTTTTCTTAAAGCATGCCATGACTACTCAAGGTAATGTCATTACTTTTTCCTCAGAACGATCACATTTGTCCCAAGCTTCTATCAGCTCTGTGAAATAAAACGATTCATCATCACAGGCAACCGAACAAATCAAATGGCAAGATGAAAAAGGTCAATCTAGCCACAATCAGACCGACAATTTTGTCATCAACCCGTAACTACACACCTCATCGCCCATCAAACATATTCCCGCCAAATCAAGAAGACTACATTCCCCACCTAACTACCACCTCTCTGTCCTCAGCTCTTCAACACTACATCTACTCTGATACCCCCTTTCATGGCCAAAAGATCCATACCCATATTTTAAAAACTGGGTTTCGGCCTAATATTAATATCTCTATCAAGCTTCTTATTCTCCATATAAAATGTCGGTGTCTGAAGTATGCACACCAGTTGTTTGATGAATTACCTCAACGAACGCTTTCAGCTTATAATTATATGATTGGTGGGTACTTGAGACAAGGGTTATTTGAAGAATCGATTGGGATGGTTCGTAGGTTGGATCTTGATGGTGAAAGGCCTGATGGGTTTACTTTTTCGATGATTTTAAAGGCTTCTACTAGTGGTGCTAATGCTATGTTGCCCCGTAATACAGGGGGTTTAGTGCATGCCCAGATATTGAAACTAGATGTTAAGGCCGATGATGTTCTTTATACAGCCCTTGTTGATTCGTATGTGAAGAGTGGGAAGGTTGGTTATGCAAGGAAAGTTTTTGATCTGATGTTGGAAAAGAATGTGATTTGTTCGACATCGATGATTTCTGGGTACA
The DNA here is from genome assembly GCA_009078335.1 of Salix brachista. Classification (NCBI taxonomy): domain Eukaryota; kingdom Viridiplantae; phylum Streptophyta; class Magnoliopsida; order Malpighiales; family Salicaceae; genus Salix; species Salix brachista. Next base: position 3,018,668 of record CM018575.1, read on the forward strand.
TGAATCAAGGTTTTGTAGAATATGCTGAAGAGGTTTTTCGGAAGACTGTTGAAAAAGACATCGTGGTTTTTAATGCGATGATTGAAGGTTATAGCAAATCTGCTGAAACAGGTATGAAAGCTATTGAGGTTTATGTTGATATGCAACGGTTTGGCTTTAGGCCTAATGGGTCCAGTTTTGCAAGTGTCACTGGGGCTTGCTCTGTGCTGTCAGGATTTGAGATTGGTCAGCAAGTTCAGTGCCAGCTTATGAAGACTGGGTTTTTCAACGGTGTAAAAATGGGAAGTGCTCTTATAGACATGTATTCAAAATGTGGTAGAATTGAGGATGCAAGAAGAGTTTTCAACTACATGCCAGTGAGAAATGTGTTTTCCTGGACTTCAATGATTGATGGATATGGGAAGAATGGAGAACCCTGGGAAGCGCTTGAGCTATTTCATAGGATGCAACAGTGTAATATTGAGCCCAATTACGTTACTTTCCTTGGTGCTCTGTCAGCCTGTGGACACGCTGGCTTGGTCAGTAAAGGCCGTGAGATCTTTGATAGTATGGAGAGAGATTATTCCACGAAACCAAGGATGGAGCATTATGCTTGCATGGTTGATTTGTTAGGCCGTGCTGGAAATTTACAGCAGGCATGGGAGATTGTCAAAGGAATGCCTGAGAAGCCAAATTCTGATGTTTGGGCAGCTCTGCTCAGTTCTTGTAATATGCATGGCGATGTAGAAATGGCACGTATAGCTGCCAATAAACTTTTTGAGATAAATGCTATAGGTCGACCTGGTGCGTATGTTGCTTTGTCGAATACCTTGGCTGCTGCTGAGAGATGGGATAGTGTGAGTGAGCTTAGGGAGATGATGAAGTTAAGAGGGGTATCAAAAGATACTGCATGCAGTTGGGTTGGGACTGAAGTTGCGAGTTGCGCAAAAGATGTGAACCAGCATATTAATTGAGAAGGGCTATCTGTTTGAATTTATGCCTACATCATTGTTCACACGAGTCATTTATCTAGGGGGATTTTTGAAAAATATTTCCAATTTTGTTGCACTTTGCTGGTAATGCTGCCATTAAAGCTTGCAAGCTACACTAGACTAATTTACATTCTCAATCATGAAATTGCTTTTACTATTACAACTTCGGAGCATTGGGTTGAGGTGCAGACACTCATGAATTTTTGAGAAATCATAGAACCATAGAACTCAAGAATTGGGGCTTACTCCTGAGAAGTTCAAGAAAGTACCCAAGGAAGTCCCTTCAAGTTATCAAGTGTGATCTTCAGCTTCCTGATTCATTTACGTTCTCAAGGATTATGTCCTGCCAATTCTCAATATACAAAAGGAAAGTCTTATATATCCTGATATTTGGAAGTCCCGTTTTCTTGCCAATGCATGATTTCAGTTGAGCAACGATGGTCATTATTCTTATTGGTGCCTTTTCCTTCTTGCACAGAAAATTGAGATGGGAGATTTACAGAGGATTAGTGGTTTAATTTATAGATTTATTCATTCAAAGTCCTTGGTGTCCATAAAGGGAGATGAACAATAAGCCACAACATTGATGGGAGTTTGCTCAGTTGGTCATAGGGGAAGGGCGAAAAAAACATATGTTCTAACTATATTGATTGTTTTCTGTAGTTTTATAAATTGATTGTCAGGAAAAGAATATATAATAAATTGCTGCTTAATTACTAGCCTTTAGTTAATGGTCAATCAGTCATAAACAAAAATTCTCTTGCCAGACTCCTGGATCAATATATTTTGTTTTACTTTTGTTTTGGGTAAGATATTTGGTGATGACTCAAATATTCTTAACTAGTTAAATGTGTGGTAGTCTAATCATGTATGCCTTTGATAAATTATTACACCTGGTTTTTTTAAGTTTAGTAATATATTAAGCTCAAACATTTTATTTGTTTAGTTAAGCATTGGGTTCAATCATGTATAGATCTAGCAATCCACTGTATCAAACTATTTTAGATTTAGTCAATTACTAAGCTCAATCATGTATGGATCTGATCATCAAAACCAGTTTTTTTAGGTTTCGTTGAGAGTCGAGTCCAGACATATATAGGTCTTACAATCTACTAAACCTAGCTTTTCTAGGCTCGGCTAATCATTGAACCAAGCATGTAGAAATATTCTTTCTTTGATCAAGGTGAAGATGTTTTTTATCTTTGATAAAGAGGATGGGAGAATGCAATAAGGAAAAGGAGAGGACGGCTGAAGGACAATTGGAATCCTTTGAATGAGAGTTTTTAATCTTTATTCTTTATTGTATATTTATTTTCAGAGTTTCTCTTTAAAATATAATTTTATTTTGTCTAAAATGATATTTAAATATTGGATAGTCTCTAAATTTATTAAAAAGAATTTTTATAAGTATCAGACACCAAAAATGGTCAAAACAAAAATTATAAATACTTATTGAAGACATAATCAGTACCTCAAGCCACTTAGTTTTTTTATACATCATTAACGGAGAAAGTCGTATTTCTTGGTTGTAGGTGAAGACTCCCAAGCTTTTTTTTGTTTCTTAACTCTGTCACGGCATCAAATATATAATTTGAGTAAAACGTTTTTATTTACATGTAAATAAATCCATATGCCAATTAACAATAACTAGTACCAACCAAATCGATCACTTGGTGGATTGATTTATCATCTATCCATGTTTTTTTCGCAAGATAAGGAAACAGATCACCTTATTCGAGAGTAAAAAGTCTTCATTGAATGAGGAAAATGTTTCACTCACAAGGAAGTTTCAAGAATCCTCCATTAAGAATACTTAAACTTACGTGGGAATTTGGCTTAGGCTGGTTGGTCATCCGTTTCTGTCAACGCTTGTTGGCTCAGCAGAGGCTGAACGTCACGTATAAATAAACAATTTTTTTAGCTGTTTGTCTCATTGATATTTCTCTCTCGTACACTCCGTCAAACGTCCATGCATTTGTTCTACTTATAATATAGACTTCGAACAAAAACAAGCAAACCTCATAGCAAGAAACCATGTGTTGCTGCTGCTGCGATGATGATTGTAAATGCAGGCCTTTAGGGTTTCTCTTAGGCCTGCCTTTTGCTTTCCTCTCCGTAATCCTCTCTATCATCGGGGTGTTTGTGTGGATTTTTGGGTTAGGAACACGAACTTTCTCTCACAAATTGATTCCTTCAAGTTTAAACAGCTTAATTGCTATACAATGGATAGATGTCTGCTTGTGTGGTAGTAATTCTTATGGCATGAAACTAGCGTGGATTTGGCTTGTTTTTGTGTTGCAGATTGCTGCTGAGTTGCATATGCCCTTGCTGCTTCTGTGTGACCATCATGGTTGAGTTTGCGCTGGGGTTGATCAAGGCTCCCATTCTGGTGATGAAGTGGTTCACCTCAAAGATTCCTTGCTAGGGTTCTTGATTCGTCGATTCCTGTTCATACGCGATTGCATTCATTGTTGATTATTATTGAATGGAGTTTTGACTTTTTATTCGGACATGGAAATAGGATGCCGGTATTTTCTGGCCCATCATCTTCTTTTACCTTTTGTTAAATTTGATTTTTCCTTCTTTTGATTATATGACATATTATAAGATATTGACGTAGCTTCTTATTTTTTTTGCTTTATTTCATTTATTAAATTGAAAATAAAAGAGCTGGTGTTTAATATTAAGTTGAGTCTGTCCGAGGGCATGTGGATTATTGCCTTTCTATCTATCTATCTATATGTGACTGACTGATGGTAGGCTTAAGATTCATGAATATCGTTAGAACAAACTATAATAATTCTTCTTGCTCAAGGGAAAAAAAATACTTGCAATCACTGTGTATGATAATAATTCTTTTCAAATCCAGAAAATCTACTCTCCAAAAATGTTTTTAAAAAAATCCAGGCTCAGGAATTTGATCGTTCCCTTGCTGAATGGGTTCACTTAAGGCAGGTGCCTGCTAACAGCGAAATAGATTATTCTGCTGTCCTGGCATGGAAAGCCTATTTGACCCAATTTTGACTGGGCATGATTAGACTGGTAGGCATAATGGGCCAATATTCAAGCCATTATTGGACTGTAACTGTGGACGATGGTGGCGTTTGGAGCAGATAAAATTATTATCATCCAAAGTTTCTTGATCATTTGCTCGAATTGTTTTCTTGAATAATCAGAATTTAGATGTTCAGGTTGCAACAGGTAAAATATTGGTTGGCAGCGGAAGTCACATAAGTTATTTCAGAGAATAATATAAATTATATTTTGAAATATCTTTTAACAATTTAAGTTTTTAAATAAGATAATTTCGTGAAATGATATCAAAACCTTATTGATCTAGTGATCACGAGTTTGAATCTTACCAATCTTATTCTATTTAATAAAAATCAAGAACAATGTAGAGTGAATATGTGCAAGTTTCAAACCCAAAACGTTTTCACTTGAGACGACATGTTACAGAATAATATAGATTATATTGTGGGATCTCACCTAACAACTTAAATTTTTTGGTGAAATGTTGTCTTAACAAGTTAACATTATATCTAGTGGATTTATTAACAAAAACCTAAAAGAGATGGAGAAATCATTATGTACCAAATTAGTTTACTTTGGATTATAACAATATTTTTTCTCTTTTTTTCCTTTAATTTTTTTCTTGGACCATTAAACTTTGTTTTTTATTTTGTTCTTTGACATGGCGTTTGCTTTAATTTACCTTTTCTTTTATGAGGTTATTGCAATGCCAAAAAAAAAAGACTCACCATTAATTGATACTTGATTTTCTATTGAAAAAATTAATAATTTTATTACATTTGATAAGTTATTCATTGAAAAATTGAGGATCAAAATTCATAAAGAGACAAGCAAATAGGGTCTGTTCTTTCCTGGTATTGTACATCATTGTTAAGGAAATTTGCCGGTTGATTTTTTTGTCTTTTTAGATTGAAACTCTTAAATTTTGGTTCAAAATATAATTTTGTATATATTCCAATCTATGTGAGTATGAAAGAGACGAGAGAGTTATCGCAAGACGATAAAAAAGAGAAAAAATTATAGGATGTAAACGTGTAATAAATTTAATTTTATTATTTGGTGAAAACAAAGATATTGTTATGTTGCAAAGTCTAGTCTTTAAATTAATTTCAACTAAACCACGATGATGATCTACTCTTAATTTCATGTTAGTGGTGTCATACCATTAGTTTTGAATAAAAATACTATATTATGTTCGCCACGATCTTGCAATTCAATGATCTCTTCTTATTTTCTATATTTTTTTATTTGAATAAGCCCCAGTCCCTTTAGACATTTTTTGCAAGCCCGAGTTAAGCGAGTAAAATCTCGATTGTCCTATATTCTTACAAGGTAAGTATGCACTGACTCGAACTTAAAACTTGTAATGTAGATCTCAAACTCTTTGTCACCATATCATGCCCCTCGGGGACTCTTACTTCCTATATTAGTCAACTTTAAACTCGTTAGAAGTAGATTTCTTAATACAAATCTCATTGTTATATATCCTTATACCCTACTCATATTCTTTAGTATAAAATACATGTCCATTGACAAAATACCTTAGACTTAGTAAAGACAAGGTAACAATAACATTTCTTTCTAATTTATAAATCTAGTACATGAAGCACACACATGTAAATATGCGTTGAGATTAAGCATTCCAAGCAATAAAATTATCATAAAATACTTACTTTTATTCTGAACCACGTTAAAAGTTCTTCATCTTGTGATCGAAAGATTTAAGATTCAATCAGCTGTGAGTTTTGGGGCCGTAAAATTTGACAATGTTATTTACGAGAAAATGAACATTGCATCATCTTATTATATTTTTAAGAGATAAATTATTTAAAAATAACATGCTTAGTAGCATACTTACTAGATAAAAAGACTTAGTTCATTGCCATTAAAAACATAATTATGTGTTTATCTGATTTTTTTTTTCAAACAAATATTTTCTCTCGACAATAGTTCTTAGAATGGGTTGACGAGGATAAGAGAATATTGATAAGTTTTCACTAGAGAGTACTTCCCCATTATCGTCATGTCTTGGAACATGGTTCATTTGTGTTGTCAATTAAGACTCGAAATAGAATGAGATAATATTTACGATTTCTTCAACAATATAGATCTTGCATATCATTTCCTCAACATGCACCTTATTTTAAACCTTTCTTTTAAGATTGAATAAGTATATGCATTAAATTAAATAAATGTTTTGATATATGCACAAAAAACAATGTAATTTTAATTATTATAAATGTGTAATCTCTAACCCCTCAAATAAATAGACTCATCTATATTGAACTAGGCCTTCAACTTTTCTCTCATATGATAAATGTAAAGGCAAATGCTCTATCGAGTCAAAAAAACAAATGAGAAAATATCATCTCAAATTTATAAATTGTCTTCAACTTTTCTCTCATTTGATAAATGTAAAGGCAAATGCTCTATCGAGTCAAAAAAAAAAAAAATTCATCTCAAATTTATAAATTGTATACACGATATATGTTTCAAGCCTTTACAAGTGTGTGAGTAATGTATTGACACATATATCACTAAAAAAATATCTGATTTTAATGAGTGTATCATATATTTTTTTAAGCAATAAATTACGGTAAGCTAATAAACTATTTTATAATATATTTATGATAATATTAAAATATTTTATTTTTTCTTACAAAAGCATGCTTTTATGTTTTGATAAGATGTCATTTACCGACAGGCTATTGAGTGCCTTTATTTCGTTTGTCTTGGTAACCAAATTGCATGGAGACAATTCCATGGAGACAATGCACTCAATTTTCAACTTAAGCTGCTGCTTCATAGTAACTATGCATCCATAAGAACAAGATAAACCAGCAATTTAAATGAAATGGTGTTAGTTTTACAATATTTTCACAAGTTTCAAATTATTTTTTCATATACTGCTATTAATAATAAATTTTTAAAAATAAAAATATATACTGTTTTAATATATTTTTAAATAAAATGCATTTTAAAAAACACAACAAGTCTAAACAGTCACTCAAGTAGCGTCAAATTCTAACACCAGGCAGCAGCCTCCGTCTCTTACACCGATCCATACGTCTTGAAAGCTAGTGGCATCCCATCGAAACCAAGTGGATATCGAAACCTACGAACTAAACAACGAGACAGCAGTCAACTATCACCATCTCTGATTTTGTTTTTCAATTATTGTCGATTTTGTAGTCCTGAACAGTCAGACCCTAGTAACACTGATAATCGAAGTGGTGAAACCAGCAGCAAAAACAACGATCGATGAGGAATCTAAAACCCACCATGTAATAGTAGATCCTTGTTTTTCATGTTTCCCATATCAAATACCAGTGGATGCCTTACTTTTCTCTCAGGCTTCCTCCTCCTCGTCTTGGCCTTGCCATTTGCCCTTAATTTTCAAAACCAGGACCCGAATAACCTTCATTTATTATACAATAATATAAATTTTATTTTGGAGTTTCACATAACAGTTTAATTTTGTATATAAAATGATTTTATGATATAGTATCAAATATTTATTGATATTTATTGATCCAAAAATCTCATCTATCTTATTTTATTTAATAAAAAAATAATTTATAAAGTAATATGGATTTGCTTAAGTTTTAAGCATAAAAAATATGTGAATGATTCTTAATGAGATGGTTAGATGAAACTTTTGAGACTAAAACCACACCTGTCAAAACCTATATAATCACGCCCACTCAACCCTTCAAAACCCACCAAAAACAACAAACTCTTTCGTTACCTTCCGAAACTTCTAACCCTCACTTCATATTTTAATTTGCATTGCTTTTGTTTTATCGTCGAATCTGTAAACCAACTTGGCTCAATTAATGGCACACCCCGGCTCGGCTCCAGCTCCTGTTCCTGGCCATGCCAGGAGTGGAACCTTGGGGCATCATTTAGCTCGGAGGCTAGTAGAGATCGGCGTGAGAGATGTGTTCTCTGTGCCTGGCGACTTCAACTTGACACTTTTAGACCATTTGGTAGATGAACCAGAGCTGAACTTGATCGGCTGCTGTAACGAGTTGAACGCTGGCTATGCTGCTGATGGGTATACACGTGCCAAAGGAGTCGGGGCATGTGTGGTGACTTTTACTGTAGGTGGGCTTAGTGTGCTTAATGCGATTGCTGGTGCTTATAGTGAGAATTTGCCTGTTATCTGTATTGTTGGTGGGCCCAATTCCAATGATTATGGAACGAGCAGGATTCTGCATCACACTATAGGGTTGCCTGATTTTACACAGGAGCTTAGCTGCTTTCAGACGGTCACTTGTGTTCAAGTAAGTTAATAATATATTAATGCTATACATGCAAAGTTATTATCACGTGAAGCAATTCTGTTCGTCCATAATATAACTCATTGATTTGTGTTAGAAAAATGTGTTTGAGGAAAATCATGGATCCTTTTCATGTTTTATTTAATGATTTTGGTGCCCAAGGAACTTCAGTATATGTTGTGTGTTATCTCATAATGGGGTAACGTTGGTGGTGGTAATGTGTGACTGCAGGTAGTGGTGAACAACTTGGGCGATGCACATGAGCAGATTGACACGGCAATTTCTACTGCTCTGAAGGAAAGCAAACCAGCTTATATTAGTATAAGCTGTAATTTGTCTGGAATTCCTCATCCAACTTTCTCTAGGGAACCTGTGCCATTCCTTCTGGCACCTAAGTAAGTCTTTTCTCTCATTCTTCAAGTTTCCTGGTTTAGAATACGGAGTATGTAAGTTCTTTGTTTTTCATGAACTTTTGATGCTATTTGATTAGTTTAACTTGAAGGGGATCTCAATCATAGGTTTAATATTTATGACTTTTTGATACTTTGTCAATTTTATAAGTAAGGTAATGGTAGATTAGGTCCCCAAGGGCGGGACGTGATGGCAAAGGGTTTGAGATCTGCACAGCAGGTCTTGAGTTCGAGTCAGGGCGTACTCCTCTTGTTAGAGTATGAGACAGTTAGGGTTTTACTCGCTTACCTGGGCTCACAAAATGCGCTTTTCGGGGGATGAGATTTCCTCGAATAAATTTTTTTGAAGAAAAAGTAATGGTAGATTAGAAACAATAACAATAATGGTGATTGGAATGAACTAATATATAGATAGCTCTGACGATCATGAGCAGATAGAAGAAATTGTCCATCATATGCTTGCAGGAAATAAGTAAACATATATTTTTTTCCTGTATTAGAGAAAAAAAGGAAAGGAATAAGGTTCTACAAGAACGTGAAGAAGACCCTGGGCCGCTATATTATGCTGTCATTCGAAAGTGAAATGAAGTTAACAAATGGATTTTGTTTAGGGGTAAAATTGAAGCAGATACAATGTCTGTATTTTAGAGAAGTTTTTGGATAGTTGTTAATTATAGTGTTCAATATGATCGTTGAAGTTTTCAAAGAGGAAAAATAGGAGAAGGGAAAAAAGAAAGAAAGAATTTTGACACATTATTAGATCTTGTATGTTGTAGTAGTTAGGCTTGGTAGCGCCAGTTTTATCGATAGAAAAGGACAAATTATAGCTCAAGAGATTGTGTTTTGACTTGTTTAAAAATCATTACATGTATGAAATACTTAGCGTACGTAGAGATATTGAAGCAGCTATACTTTGCTTTCCATGCAGGGTTAGCAACTATCTAGGATTAGAAGCTGCTGTTGAAGCAACTGCCGAATTTCTGAATAAAGCTGTGAAGCCTGTCATAATTGGAGGACCCAAGCTTAGAGTAGCAAAGGCGCAGAAGGCGTTCATGGAATTTGCAGATGCCAGTGGATATCCCGTAGCTGTCATGCCTTCTGGGAAAGGGCTAGTGCCAGAGCACCACCCTCACTTCATTGGGACATATTGGGGTGCTGTCAGCACCAGCTTCTGTTCGGAGATAGTAGAGTCTGCTGATGCCTATGTTTTTGTTGGTCCCATCTTCAATGATTATAGCTCTGTTGGATATTCTTTGCTGATCAAGAAGGAGAAATCAATCATGGTGGACCCTAATCGTGTGACTATTGGCAATGGCCCTTCGCTTGGATGGGTTTTTATGGCTGACTTCTTAAGTGCACTGGCCAAAAAACTGAAGAAAAACAGCACAGCTTTGGATAATTACAGACGCATCTTTGTCCCTTCTGGCATGCCATTGAAGCGTGAGAAAGATGAGTCTCTTAGGGTCAATGTACTCTTCAAGCACATTCAGGTAAGGCTTCAAAAGAATGATGTGATGCAATATTTCTAACTGATGGATTTTGTTTATTAACAGATATGCTTCCTGTGAGTATTAAAAGTCTAAATGTATATCTTGTCCTGGCTTCTTTCCTTTATATCACAATAGTTCTTGATTATTGTTTACTTCCAATTGTTGTAACAAAATTGAACATTCAACAGAACATGTTAGGGGGAGATACTACTGTAATTGCTGAAACCGGAGACTCGTGGTTTAACTGTCAGAAACTCCGCCTCCCTGAGAACTGCGGGTAAGCTGATAAGAGCAATTTAAGCTCCTAAATGATTAGTTTTAAACAGGTTGGTACCTGTTCATCAACAATCTGTGCAGGTATGAATTTCAGATGCAGTATGGATCAATTGGCTGGTCAGTTGGTGCAACTCTTGGTTATGCTCAGGCAGCTAGAGATAAGCGTGTGATTGCCTGTATAGGTGATGGGAGTTTCCAGGTGAGTGATACACTTAAGTATTCCATCTGCAATGATTCGAAACTCTTCACCATCATATGGCGTTAAGGAAATACATTCAAAAGGGAAGAAAAATAAATTATTTTCTTACTTGACTGCCAAAACTTCAGTGACTTGTAATGATCAGTATTCAATTATTTTTACATAAACAATTGTCACTGGCTATAAAGATAGAGTCTGGGAAATTGAAATAGGTTACAGTATGTTATTTACATGCAAAATTTGCAAGTCGTGCCATATGATTATCAATTTTCTCCTTATTCAGGTCACAGCTCAAGATATTTCAACTATGATCCGATGTGGGCAAAGGACTATCATATTCCTCATCAACAATGGAGGTTATACGATTGAAGTAGAGATTCATGATGGTCCTTACAATGTGATCAAGAACTGGGACTACACTGGCCTTGTTGATGCCATCCACAATGGCGAAGGCAAATGCTGGACAGCAAAGGTTAGCATAAATAGATTTGAGACATTCGTTTTTCCCCTCAAATCTTTTTTTCTGTCCAGAGTTAGACTGTTCCCCTCAAATCTTCCTCAAATTTATGAAGCTAATTCGCAAGTAATGACTGAAAGATTAATTTCATCAAGATAAGCTGATGGATTATGCTATGAAATACAGGTGCGCACGGAGGATGAATTGACAGCAGCTACAGCGGCAGCAACAGGAGAACAAAAGGATTCTCTCTGTTTCATTGAGATTTCTTCGCACAAGGATGACACTAGCAAAGAGCTTCTGGAGTGGGGATCTCGAGTTTCAGCCGCAAACAGCAGACCTCCAAACCCTCAGTAATTGCGCTACTGCTTCAGCATTTCAGCGATTCGTAACTAGGAGGAACTGAAATCACAGTAATATGAGTTTATAAAATGTAACTAGCAATAAGAGAAAGATGGGATTCCTTTCTTTGTTTGAAATTGTTACTGCTTCCAATTCTAACTCTGTTCATAACCCATCCATAATGTAGTTTTCTTGCTGATGGGGTTGTTTATATATGTATGAAAAAGTGCAATATATAGAGTTGAACTCAATTTTATGATTAGCTTCTGCAATTCAATTTTTATGTTCTGGTCTATTTACAGAGCTCATAGAACCTCTCCAGATTCTGCTCCATCAATGAATCACTAACTCATCTTTCTCAAGACCATAAGTTCTGATACAACCCCCTCAACATTGTTGATAGATCATACACATGGATTATATGCTGATGCACTCAGCTTCCTGATGCTTTGAGATCTCCAAGTGACACATTATTAATGGAGTTTCAGACAATATTGTGCACCTTATTAAGACCTTGGGCCATGATGCCTTGGTATTTGAATTGAGTGTGCCGCCCTATTCCACTATTCTTTCTTAGTTTCTTGGCCATTTTCTTACCCATCCGGAATCAGACTCCATAGATTTGGTAACGGGTTTTTATTTAAACAAAATATGGAAATTTGGTTGCCCCCGTGGAGACAATATCAAAAGCTGACATGAACTTTATTCACGTGCCTGAGGGGAAAAGTTTGCATTAACGTGCTCATGCTCATGCTCTAAAGCATACAGAGTAGCTGCGACCTCTCCATCCAAAACCACAAATTTAAAAACTTTTTTCTTTTAAAGATTCCTCACTGTGAACTAGTCTTCTCTTCTGCCACTCTCTTCCTGTTCCATTCCTTCTCTTTTTACAAAATGAAGGCTGCAGTGTTAAGATTTTCTCGGGCAGCATTAAGGCCATGCACATCCAGGCACCTTGTTGGCCGATCATACACATCAACAGAATCTAGCCCAGAACGCAGAGTGGCAATACGTGGTGCAGCAGGTGGCATAGGGCAGCCGTTGGCTTTGCTTATGAAGTTAAACCCACTCCAGGAGTTGCTGCTGATGTTAGCCACATCAATCCTCGTGCTCAGGTCCGTAACTCTTGACAGCTATATGCTTGTATATCATCGAGTATAATGGCCAAATTCAACTTCTGGGTTTGTTTCAATTCTTCATGTTGCACAACTAGGGCAAACAAATGCAAAGTATTGGATTCAAGGTTTCCTTCCATTTTTATTTGACATTTCTTTTGTTTCTTTGGAAATTAAAAAATCCTATGTTTCTTCGACCCTTCATTTTGCCTTACAGTAGCCGTGTCCAGCACTAGACACTTGTACATAGGTATGGAAAACACTCAAAATACATCGAAAAAATGAAAGAGATTCTTAAAAGAATGCGGAGTCCAACATAAGTTTGCATGTCGGACACGCACATATGTTGGATATGTATCCCGAGTCCGCGCAACATAGAAAACATGTGTGAAGTGAATCAACTCAGTTGCAATGATCAATGATTTATTTTCTTTTGCCTTCCTTTCATTTTTGCTTTTGCCTTGCGGGGTGGTTTGTTGTTGTCTTGTCAGGTTGCAGGGTATGCTGGGGAAGAACAACTAGGTGAAGCATTAGACGGATCAGATATTGTGATTATTCCAGCAGGTGTTCCAAGAAAACCCGGAATGACTCGTGATGATATCTTCAAAATCAATGCAGGAATTGTCAAATCTTTATCCACAGCCATAGCAAAATACTGCCCCGATGTGAGCTCTTTTCTGAGATATTATATGTTCAAGAAGTGAGGATTCATTCTCTGATTTCCTCTGCCTTGACGGATATGTTGCTTGTTATAATTTTGATTTCATTGATGGTATTAGGCTCTAGTTAATATGATAAGCACTCCAGTGAATTCTACTGTCCCGATAGCTGCTGAAGTTTTGAAGAAGGCAGGGACATTTGACGAGGTTAATGTGCCAGTAGCTGGTGGGTGTGCTGGGATAACCATCCTCCCTATTTTCTCTCAGTCTATCCCGCATCCTTCTTCTGTTTCCATTTGATCAAGTGATTTATAAAAATAAAATCTCTGAGATACTACTAATGTTACTAGCTTGAATCTTTGCTGTGTTGAATTATACCAACAGGCAGCTCCCAAATCTAATATTTTATCAGATGAGGACATGAAGGCTATCACAAAGCGAGCACAGGATGGAGGAACTGAGGCTGGGGAAGCGAAGGCTGGAAAGGGATTAGCAACACTTTCCATGGCGTAATGTCCTGACACCTCTCTTTCATTTTTGTCAGATAAAATGGCTTTTCTGATAAATAACATTGATTCCTGCTGTACCTATGCTGGAGCTGTCTTTGCTGATGCTTGCTTAAAGGGACTCAATGGAGTTCCAGATATTAACAAACAACATAGTAACTTTTATATGAAAATTAATTAAATTAATACTTTTAAATGTTTTCCAATTATTTTGATGTGCTAATACCTATATTGATATATTTTAATCGAAAAGAACTTTTAAAAACTATCCTATATTGAATTACCAAACACATATTAAAAAATTATACTGTGAAAACATTGAGTCCAGAAAAATAAAAAAGAAAAGAAAAAACAAAATGTTACATCTTTTCGATTAGAAGGTGTCCATTAAGAATGGCTGCATGTGAAGAATGATATTTGTGCTTTAGGACCTTTAGAGCTGCGGCTGAATTAGCTTTCCTTTAATTTTTTTTTAAATTATTTGTTTAAATTAGTTTTTTTATGTTTATAAAGTGAAAATATTTTTTTTAAAAAAATATTATTCATCTGGGTGAGTTATTATTCATCCATCACATAATTGGTCCACTAGGTTTCTTGATTCCTCCGTCAAACCCATTTTCTTCTATTTAATTTCTTACGTTTCCTTTCCCGAGTGTTTTTGAGGACAGTTAAATAAATTATTACAGCAACACACACAAAAATATTTCAAAGATATAATAGACTTAATTAAATTATAAATAGTAACTATAGTTATAAATACCATCTGCATCTTAATTAGTGTTTTCTTTGGACTACAGTAGCAGATGTTAGTTGCCAAGCTACGATTAACACACGGGGAGATGTTGTTGCTCATTTCGATGTTTCTAAGATGGATTCAAGTTCTTAATGTAAAATAAGAGCATAAAGTTTATTTTTTTAACTACCCAATTTTAATATTTGATTATTTCATATGTCAATTATTCAAGAAAATTCAAATTTTATGGACCTCGTTTTATATTCAAAGTATGTTTACCTGAATCCAAGTAGCGTTAAAATTCATATACCAGACAAACTCTTGTAAAGGTTAACAATTAAATAAATATTATAACATAAATAATTAGAAAATCAAATTAAAAAAATAATGAGAAGTACGTCATAATGGGACAGGGACCGAACATGAAGTTTGGTGTTTTACGCGTGAAAAATGATGATGTTGTTCTTTAATCAAATCGTCACCTACCCCCTGTCATCAATAGTTTTTATAGCTAGTTCATCGTCAAGTACATCAGAAACGGTATCTACCACAAGAAAAAAGTAAACTTCTTGTGAAGCTTTCTTTCTCAAAAATCTATATTCGTTTATCCATGGCTCCATGTTCGTCTCACTTCCGATGGAATGTGTTTTTGTTCATCATTCTTATCCTATCCACCATCTCGTGTACAATTGGATGCTACACTTCGATCTTTAGCTTCGGCGATTCACTTGCCGATACCGGAAACTCAATGAACTTGTCACCGCCGGAAAAACTTCCCCACTTTTCCTTTCGCCCTTACGGAGAAACCTTTTTCCACCGCCCTACCGGACGTTGCTCCGATGGTCGTCTCGTCATAGATTTCATTGGTAAACACACACACAGCTAATTACATGGATGTATATTTTTGTTTTCATTAAAAAAATTTAATTGTTTCAGTTGCTGTGCTAATTTATTCACGTAGCTGAATATCTTGGGCTTCCATTTGTGCCACCATATTTTGGAGGAAGCATGGAAAGTTTCAAAGAGGCCGGTGCCAATTTTGCTGTAGCGGGCGCTACGGCGCTTGATGTTGCCTTTCTTCAAGAAAGGGGGGTCACGGGGCTGGTGACCAATAGTTCTTTGGCTGTTCAGCTGGGTTTGTTCAAAGAATTATTGCCGTCTCTCTGCTCCACGCCTTCAGGTAAGTCTGTCATTTCAAATTACGGGTAGATATACTATAACACCAGTTTTATTCTCTAATTAGGGGTGGTTAGGAAGCATTTAAAAGTACCCTTTATAGACTCAGTATTGCCGAACTGAATCTCGATTTCATCATAATGAAAATGTTTTATCAATTAAGTCCCTGATGTTTTCTATATTTTTTAACTGAATCCTTGTTATCATGTCCAGTAATATAAGTTTTTGGGGGGGATCAAAGTTTCATCGAAATGGAGTCATTTGATTGCATAAAATATGCAGAGTAGATGGAGAATACAAGCAGAAATTGAAATGGAGGTAATATATATATATATATATATAAAAAAAAACACGTTGCGGTTTTATTGTGTCCTTGCACATAGATCATTGTAGATTTCAACAATAAAATTATCATTTTACCTTTCAAATTAAAAAAAATCAACTCTCAGATCAAGAATATTTTGAACATTTCTGGAGTAACTGTACACAACAATTAAAAAAACACTTCTTAAGAGCCCTCACCTACAGTTGTTCACGTCAATAAAAACTAAGTTTCATTAAAAATTATGTATTCTCCTACCTTAATTATTATATGTCTATATGAGCTGGTTTTCCTTTTAAAATATTTCCATGCCAACCTAATATCTTTTTGTTTAACTCGATGCCCTACAATCATGTCGCACGACTCAGACCCAAATTCAGTAGACTGATTCCAAAAATATTAACCAAAACTTAAAACGTAAGTGATTTACTTTAGATAGAGACACAAAATACAGAATGCTATAGATTGAAATAGTATATTTTTATTTTTATTATTTTTATAAAAACTAACAAACCTTATTTTCTAAGGGTAATACCATCTTCTCAAAAACATATTCATTCGTCATTACCACATTGATTGGTAGCAAATTTGTGTTTTTTTTTTTATAAGGAAATGATTTATTTTTTTTTTACTTTTAAGATGAAAAAAAAATCTTTCACTTTAGATTAATGAAATTACGTTTAAAAGTAAAAAAAAGAAGATAAAATGGCATGCAGATGCATTTTTCTATTTTCTATTCTGGTTTTTGTTGGTTATAATTGATTTCACAGAGGTATACTTAATTTTAAAACATGAACAATAAACAAGTATGTGGTGTTAGCCAGTATACTTAATTCTAAAACAAAATATAAAATATATAAATTTCTAAAAAATATACATTTTTTTTATGTAAATAAAAAAACAAGTCTAAAAATAACAACATCCTCTAGCAACACATATAGCATATTTAAGTTTGAAGAAATATAAATGCAGGATTTTTAACAAAATTTAAATATGAATTTATATAAAAATAAGATTTTAATTTTATATTGATATTAGTATATGAGAGATTAATTTTAGAGCTTTGAATGCATCTCTTATCCTGTATTAATTTTTCTCCAATACAACATAATAGATTTCACATTATCATTTATTAAAATGCTATTCTTATATGACTCGTCACATAAAATTGAACCGTTACAATATGAAGATCTTGATAATTAACGAGTCTTGGAGCCTGTTTGGTAAGCACTTTAAAAGTATTTAAAAAACATTGTCTTTTTGCTTGAATTGATTTTTTTAATGTTTTTAAATATTTTAATGTGTTGATATTAAAAATAATATTTTTAAAAAATAATGCATTTGTAAATAGAAAAACATTTTAAAAAACAACCATAGACTCTTAAACACTCTCTTAGTCCTTCATATCATATCCTTAATTAAGAATCATCGTATCAATGTTTTGTTTTAGTGTACTTTCATTTCATATTGTGATACACTCTTCACCTTTACCTTTATGGCTGTCTCTTATTTACCTCTATATATTCACCTTTACTATAGATTTATAATAGAACAATTTTTTATTGTTTATACCTGCCTTCATCGAAGACAAACCTCAAATTAAAAAAATTAAATTTTTATGACTTATTAATATCAAGTAAAATACATAAGTCATGAAAAAAATAAAAAAAATTACAATTATCAAAAACGTTGATAAAAGTAATAAACATAAATTATTTTATACATATTAAAAATTATTAATAAAATTAGTTATAAATATAAATTCATATACAAAGCTCCATTGGCTTGGAGAATACTCCTTTCATCTATATTAAGTCTAGCATTTTATTTACCCTCACCTCAATTGAGGTCAAAGTTCTTACATATCCTGATCCTCCGTTCAAGTGAATAAAAGTTCTTTCATATCTTCTCACATCATTTAATTGGAGAACATATGATAAAAGTATAATTATCATCCTCAGATCCACGAGCTAATATTTTTTTTTATTTAAAAAAAAAAACACATCTCCCCAAACTTTAGAAAGGCTGCGTAAATTTGTAAGTTCTATTACCTCGTAAATCAATCTTTTTTTTTTCTTTTCAAGCAATTTCACCTATCAAAACAGTCGCAATTTATAAGATTCGCCGAATCAACCTCTGTAAAAAACTGTATATAAAGAAAAGAAAAAACTCTAAAATAGGTTTATAAGGGCAAGAAATATTAGATAAATTGGATGTTACAAAGAAAATTCTCCTCACTTGTCCCACCTTAATTATTATATGTTTAGTCACGTCTATCTGAACCTGATTTTCCTTAGAAAAACATTTCCATGCCATCCTAATTTTAACCAAAACTTAACGAGTTAAGTGATTTACTTTAGAAGAAACAAGAAATTAAAGTAGAGATGATATTTATTTATATTTTATTTTTCATTTTTATGGTAATAATTGGGTGATTATTATGATTAATTTACGTTAAAAAATAATATTTATGTTTACATAATTTAGTTATATAAAATTAAATAAATTTGATATGAAAAAAAAACCTTATAGTCAAACTTCAAATCTCTTTTGCATTCTATTTTTTCCACAACTCAAAAAATTTCTCCTGACAATGCTTATAATTAAATAAGATAATGAGTCAGAATAAAGTTAGAAATGATTTTAAAAATGCAACTCACAATAATTACATAAATTTTACTCTTCAAAAAAATGATTGTTGCACATCAACAATGATACTCTTCTGGATTTATTAATATAGGCTGATGAAATATATATTAATAGGTCAAGCTGTAGCTCATAGCATATTACTAGTTATTCCTTGAGTATTATAAAAACTTTCAATTAAAAAATTAATTTTAAATAAATAGATCCATTCACAATATTTAAACAATTGAACTATATAATATATAATGTTACAAATAAGCATTTCTGTGAGAGCCAAAATCTAAATTGAAAAAACTTTCATTGGTTTGTAGACTGCAAGAAGCTACTTGGCGACTCCCTCATTCTCTTGGGAGAGATCGGAGGAAATGATTACAACAATCCGTTCTTTGAAGGACTTAACTTTGAGAGCATTCAAGATCTCGTACCTTATGTTATTCACACCATAGGTCTAGCCATCGAGGTAAGAACTTCGTTTAAAAGTAAATGAATTTTATTATATTCTTTAATTTTAAGAGTCTTATATTTTCGTTGAATATATGATTACCAACCGATGCAATGCAGGAGCTAATTCAACTTGGGGCAATAACAATATTGGTTCCTGGAAATCTCCCGAACGGTTGCTCCCCATCTTATCTAACATTATTTGAGGGCTCGGATAAAAAAGACTATGACCATGTTACTGGTTGTCTCAAGTGGCTCAACAAATTCGCTCAAGATCACAATGAACAACTAATGAAAGAACTAAAGCGACTCCAAGAGCTTCATCCCCATGCTAAAATCATTTATGCAGATTATTATAATGCAGTGATGCCTTTTTATCACTCGCCAGATCGATTTGGTATGTTTAATTTGTAGCTTTTTGTATGTTAATTACTGTATATAGGGCCGTATAGTTGTGCTATAATGTCTTGATTGTTTTATTTTTCTTTTCATTTTAGGATTTACTGGAGGCGTTCTTAAATCATGTTGTGGCTGGGGAGGAACTTACAACTACGATTCATTAGTTGAATGTGGCAACCCACTTGTGAGTGTTTGTGATGATCCTAGCTCGTTTGTGAACTGGGATGGTATACACTATACAGAAGCAACTTATAAATTGATTTTTGAATCTATAATAGAGGGCTCATATTCCTATCCGTCTTTCAAAGCCTTCTGTAAATTAAATGACAATGAAATGTATTTTAATTCTAAATAATTAATAAAGAATGGCAATGTTGTTTTAGTTTTTTAGTTGTAACAATAGAATAAGATTTAGTCTTCAAGGGGCATGGCATGATAGTAAAGGACTTGCGATTTGCATAGCAGGTCTCGAGTTCGAGTTAGGGTGTATATCCCTTGTAAGAACTTGGAATAGCCGGGATTTTACTTGCTCAACAGGAACCGCAAAATATTCTTTCCGGGAGGTGAGCTTTTCTCGCATAAGAAAAAATATAATAAGATTTAAATTTAAATCATTAGCACAAGAAATTAAAAGATAAATAAGAAAAAAAAGGCGAAAAAACAGAAAGAAGAAACCAAAAAACTGTTTCATCAAACCAGGAGGAGGTGAATAATGAACTCACATCTTTTTATGTTTTTTGCTGATTACAACGCGATGTAATAAACTTCCCAGAAGTGACATGTCTCAGGTAATTAACCGCATAAAATATAACGAATTTTGAGTGAGATCACGAGGTCGCAAACCATAATAATAAATGAGATGCAAAATCTGGTGGAAGTTGCCTCCAATAAATTAAGATTCACGTGGAATCCGAAGGCCGCTTTCCTATATATATATGACAAGAACTTAAGAGTACACGTCCGTCAAATTAGTAAAACCTCTTGCAACCTAATGAATGCCATCATTTTTCATTCATCATGAAAATGTTGTTCACCCTAATTCTTTCCTTCTGCCTCATTTTCTACTTCAATGTAGAGATAGTTTCGACAAGTCCGTTGCAGTACGACTCAATCTTCAACTTCGGTGACTCTCTGAGTGACACTGGGAATTTCCTTCTTTCTGGTGCTATTGCATTTCCTGTGATTGCAGAGCTCCCTTATGGTGAAACTTTCTTTCGACACGCAACAGGCCGGTGCTCCGATGGACGGCTAGTTGTTGACTTCATCTGTACATATATTTAAATGCCATCTCTTCCATTTTATTACTTTGAGTACTTCAATCAACATGTTTAATTACAAATTTTGTTTTGTGTGTGTGATCAATGAAATGTAGCTGAGGCATCTGGGCTGCCTCATTTGCCACCCTATCTAGCACTTAGAAAAGATCAGCTGCATTCCTTTCATGGAGTAAATTTCGCTGTTGCTGGAGCTACTGCTCTTGACGCTAAATTCTTTTACGACCAAAGTATTGGAAAAGTTTTGTGGACAAACGATTCTTTGAGTGTTCAGCTTGGATGGTTCAAACAGCTGAAGTCCTCTCTCTACACCACCAAACAAGGTTAGATCAGTGACAGAAAACTTGAAATACATGCACACTCCTATTTGTGTTTACCTCACCACTCTCTGCTCCTTTTTTTTCCATCAGAATGCGATAATTACTTCAAAAAATCGTTATTTCTTGTGGGAGAGATCGGAGGAAACGACTATAATTATGCCTACTTTGTTGGTGGAAGCATTAAACAACTGAGAGCTTCCGTGCCTCTTGTTGTTGAAGCAATTACTAAGGCTACCAGTGTAAGTCACATCATATTAATCGCATCAAGACTGATAAAGAAAAACCTGGCCTACATAAAACAAAAACCAAAAAAAACACAGACAATAAATTAATATTGTTTGGTTAGTTGTAAAAGTAAAATTCTGTCTTATATTTCTATATAAATGTGGGATATTGTGTTAGTTTTTGATAGAAGAAGGGGCAGTAGAGTTGTTGGTGCCAGGGAATTTCCCGATCGGATGCTCGGCAGTGTATTTGACCTTGTTTGGGAGTCCCAACAAAACAGAGTATGATCGTAATGGGTGCTTGAAAGCTTACAATGCTTTCTCCAAGAACCATAACTATCAGCTCAAGAGAGCCCTGGATATGCTGAGACAAAAATACCCACATGCCAGGATAATATATGCTGACTACTATGGTGCAGCCATGCGCTTCTATCACGCACCACGACATCATGGTAAGTCTTAATTTTGAAATATTACTTAGTAATATATATGGGTATAATGATGTAAATTTTGAATTTCCATTGATTAGGTAATATATATGGGTATAATTGTGGTGCCTTTTGCTACTAATTGTGGTACTACCAAAGGTATTTATTGGTGGACGAACTTAAAAATACCACCCAATTATATAGGTGGTGTGAATGTTACTATTGACAAATAAGTTCTTATATCAATTTTATTTTGAATTTAAAAAAAAATCTAAATTAAAGATTTTCACCCATTTTATTAAAAGCTTTCCCTCTATATTTTATTTTATTTTAGAAAACAGTTTTTTATATAAACATTGTTATTTTGTAGAAAATATAACTTTTAAGTATTCTAATAAAATTCTTTAATAAAAAAAAAAGTAACTTAATAATAAAAATAATGTGAAATAATAATATTTCAATGACTTGGTTCTATATTTTTAATTTTACCCTTTATTTTATGTCCTCTACAAGGTCATGATAATGTTCGGCTCTGAAAGAAAGAACAATTATAATTGGCAATACAATTAATATATCACCTACATTTTCATATCTCCAACCACACAAATTAAGATACTTGTCTTTTAGCAAGAAAATAACTGCTAAGGAAGCAAGTATAATGCTTAGAATATTGCAAAAAATAAACAAATAAACCTATGAAATAAGATATAATTGAAGTTTAGAGATGGGTTTTTTTTTTTTTACTTGAAAGCTACTCTCTAACCATACATGCCCCCCAATTACATCTTCCAAATCATCCACACAAATACATTTTCTCGTGTCAAGATAAATAAAACAGCAAATTTTGGATCATCAAATCATTTGTGTGGGCAGGTAATTACGAATTTTTATGAATTATATATAACATGCAGGATTTACGGGTGGAACTCTGACGGCTTGTTGTGGAGGGGGTGGACCATACAATTTCAATAACTCAGCAAGGTGCGGGCACATCGGCTCAAGAACATGTAGCAATCCATCCAGCCACGCAAATTGGGATGGAATTCACTTGACAGAAGCTGCTTACAGGTATGTTGCCATGGGTTTGGTCAACGGCACTTTTACTACACCACCCCTGCGAAGCTCTCTTAAATAAATCTATATTATAGTGTCTGAAATTATGGATGTCTACCTTGTTTAATAATTTATTGGTGAAGCCTATTGTTATTTTATTTTCCTTCCTTTGCTCGGCAAATGTGAGGCCTATTTTCATACTGGTATCTTTCTTTAGTACAAAAAGTCAGGAAAGGATAATTAATCCAACAATAAATAAGATATTTATTAGTGGTTTGTATATGAACCACTTATATTTATTTATTTTTCTCCAAACTTTTGATGATAATATCAATCAATGATTTAACGATATTTTAATATCCCGTAATGTAAAGCCATGTGTATTTAAGTTTTTTTATTTGTATATTTTAATATATGATATTAAAAGTAGAAAAATTAATTCTTCATATATATAAATCTCTTTTTTCGTTTTAACACAGAATTTTAGTATCATTCGTTTCTCAAAATTATAACAAAGAAAAAGAATAAAATTAATTGTACAATAATAAATACCTATCCGAGAACTATATAAAAAAAAAAACTCTATAAAAAATCTCAAAAAAGCAAACTAAATAGTTTCAGGATTTTGAATTTCTCTCTTTTATTGAGCCGTACGTTTCCCTTAATAGTTTTTGAAACATTCTCGTTACTCCATGACATATCTACTAATTTATTTAAAATAATAATAATAAAATTATAATTTAAAAGCATTATTTTATATTTTATCATTGAAGTTTGATATAATATTTTTTTTTTTTAAATATAGTATTACATAATATAGTAATATTTTTTTGTCAAATAAAACTTATGATTATAGCTTCTTCTTTTTCCGACTACGAATCCTAGCTCCACAGCCTCAATCTCCACCCCTGGTCCTAATTCTAATAAATTGACGATTCATAAGATCTCTAGGGTAGAAATTTGATAGAAGTTCTATATAAGAGAAATTATATTACCTATTATCATTAGGGTTAAAATAAATTAAAAATAGTAAAAGAACTACATAAAAGGCTGAGAAAAAAATTAAAGAAAGAAAAGTCACTTGAACGAAAACATGGTTTTTGGATTCGGAAAAACTTCACTCCCTTTAAGATATTCTTTGTGAACCCAGATTAAACAAGTAAAATATTGTCTGTCTCAAATTTTTACAAGCCGATTATATCCTGATTTGAACTCAAAATCTGCAAAGCAGATCTCAAATTCTTTGTCACCACACCACACCTCTTGCAAACACTTTAACAATAACTTCCTTAGACCAATATATGAAATCCAATGATATACACGAATTGTTTTTCCAGATAAATTAGAAAGGTCAACCTAGTGGTCTTTCAAGGATATGATAAAACTTTTTGATATTTTGATCCACAAAAATAAACTTAAAACATGTACTTTTCCCAACAAAAAAAAATTATCTTCTCTCAACACAGGCATCATGGGACAGCAAAAACCGACCACAAGCTGAAAATGGGTTTTAAGCAAAAGCAATAATCCATGGACTTTCTACTCTAAATAATAAATAAGGATCCAGTCCATACAACCAGTCAAAGATCGGCCTCATTTTCATTCTATTCCTTTTTTACAACCCCAAATTACTATATATATAAAACCCGTGGGTTTTTTACTGTGCATCAGTACACTGTGCACACAAACACAGTGCACTGTGGATTGCAATAGTAGGGTGTTTTTTTTTTTTGCTTTTTTTTTTCCTAATTATTCTTTTTCTTTTTTTTTCCTCCGTTTTTTGCTTCTTTTTTTTTTTGCCTTTTTTTTGTATTTTTTACTTATTATTTTTTTTCATTTTTTCTTATTACATATTTTATTTTTCTACTTATATATTTTTTTGGTTTTTTGTTTTTTACTAATCGGGGTGTCCGAGCTCGCTTAAATGCACCACGATTAATCTCCATATCCAAATTTTTTTGATAACCAGGGTGTCCAGGCCAACTTATGCATACCACGACAATCCCCGGACCTATATTTTTTTCTAAAATGCTTTCCTGCTGGTACATTTTTTTTCTTTTTTTATAATTTTTTTTATTCACTTATAGATTTTTTTTATAACCGGCATCTCCGACCAGCTTAAGCACACCACGACTAATTCTTGGGCCGAATTTTTTTAAAAATAATATGGATTGCTACAGTGCTTTCACGCTTATACTTTTTTTTTGTTTTCTTTCGCTTATACATTTTTTTGTAGCCATGGTCTCTCAGCCAGCTTAAGCTCTTTTTCACTTATATATTTTTTTTCACTTATATATTTTTTTTATAACCACGATCTCCGGGCCAGCTCAAGTGCACCACCACTACTCCTCGGACCAAATCTGTTTTTTGATAATCGGGGTGTCCAGGCCAGCGTGGACACACCATGACTAATCTCCGAACCATTTTTTTTTTCCTTATACGTTTTTTTGTTCACTAATCTCCGAACCAATAATAATGATAATTTTAGTGATTATTTTTTTATAAAAATCTTTTGATTTTTTTTAAAGATTTTCCTGAAAATTTTAATTTATATCGGTGATCATTTTAAAAGTAATATTACTCTATTTTTCCCTTTATTCATTTTTTTTTGTTTTCTGTTTCTTTATTTGTTCTTTAGATTATAT
This sequence comes from Salix brachista, assembly GCA_009078335.1. Lineage (NCBI taxonomy): Eukaryota > Viridiplantae > Streptophyta > Magnoliopsida > Malpighiales > Salicaceae > Salix > Salix brachista. The sequence goes on from CM018575.1 coordinate 3,044,070, forward strand.
GATTTTTATTATTTTATTATTTATGCAATAATAATGATAATTTTAGTTATTGTTTTTTTATTGTTTTTTTATAAAAATCTTTTGCTTTTTTTTTTCATTTTTCATGGAAATTTAATTATTTTAATTGTTTTGACAGTAATGTTAGTAATAATTTTAGCTTTAATAGCAATGATAATGGCAATAACGTCAGTATGAATTTTCAATCTATGTTTTCATCTTTTTGTTGATAGAAAATTAACAACTTATTTTTTTTATTTGATTATTGTATGTATTTTCACAATTTATATTTTATTTTTGTTTAATTTAAATTGAATTATAAAATGAACTAATCTTAATACAGTGAACTTAGTAATTCAGATATCCGAGTTTTCTTGCTTTTTTAATGATGATGATAAATTTATGCTGGTTATTTCGTTTGAAACTACTAAACAGATAAATTTATATCGATTTTAAATTCATATATTTTATAAAAAACTTGCACTTGACATGAATTCTACACAGATTTATTATTTTAGCTAAATTTATATTATAATAAAAAATACATACAATTAATATTTTTTACATTGAAAAAAATATTGTGCCGCCCGCGGCAAAGCGCGGGGGCATTGTCTAGTAAATAAATAAAATTTAATTGAAGTCACCCCACTTTCTTTCTTCTAAACCTTTTAATTCAAACAAGTTAAACAATCATTGTTGAAAACTTCCAACATATTACAGGAGGAATAAATATGAGTTAGTGTTTTCTATTTGAGGAATTGTCTATTTTTTTTTTTACTTTTTATTAAAAAAAAAAAAGAGTCAATACTCATCAAATCATCAGCAAGCACATTATTGGTCAATAATTGATGGTTGACACTTAATGAGAAATGATATGGACAACCGTGCAACTTGCCGATGATGGAATTTGATGACGATATACAAAAGCGACCATGTTCACATATTCACGTTCGTATGCAATTCAGAAGAAGTATATTATCTATAAAAAAAAAGTGTGATGAATGTGACTTGTGAGACTTTTTTTTTTTGGTATAAATCACGCCGTGTACTAGACACTGGTCCAAATTAATCCACGTTCGCACCGAGTGGACCCCGAAGGGGTGAAAGTGCTCCCTAAATGATCAGCTCCATACAAGAGTAGAGATTGAACCCTGACCTTTCTTAAGGGACGAGAGTGCTCTCACCACTCACGCAAGGACCCCTTGGATACTTGTGAGACTCTTTGAACATTCAATAGATGGTGAATATACCAAAAAATAAGGTTGGGAAATGCCATAGTAGGTGTGGCCAAGTAAGGAAATAAATATCTGAGACCATGCTTTCGATGCTTACTTCAAATCATACATAGACTTTTGAAGTTTACAAACACAATCAGGATCTGAGTCACAAACCTTGCGGTTATGGCAAGTTATCATCCTTCCGATAGCGATCGAGATAAGCATTCAAAATGACCTAATACGTACTTCCATGTTTCATAATTAGACTGAAAATAGTTGAATAATCAATGCCTTCCTAATGCGCGTAGTCTTACGTTACTAATCTCTTATTGCATCAATTTTAAATTTCTAAGTTCCATCTAAAGCTTGCTTGACTTTAAAAACCAAATTGTTGTCTACAAGATTAGCAGAATTACGTAGTCTGGGTATAAGATTCCATGTACCAAGAATAATCAACGCAAGAAATTCAACCTTCAGGGCCTCCTGTTAATATTTGTGCATCATTGCTTTTGTGTAAAAGGATAGCTCAAGCACACAAAGCACACAGCTTTTTGTAGGAGGAATAGATAGTTGTGTATTGAGATGAACATCTGCAGGATCGATCATATGGTATTTGTTCATGCTAATAAATCAGATTTAGTTGCTTCATTGCTTATAAGATAGATAGTCGATGCATTGCTTATAGTTTACCAAAGCCATGTAATAAATTCTGATCCTTCTTCTAATAAAGAAGACAGTGCTCATAATATATATATATATATATATAACACATAACACATATATATTGATAACACATTCTGGATTATCCATGAGTGAATGGCCGCTTTTGAAAACTAAACCACTGGGGTAGGATTTGAACCAAAGATGTATTCTCATCTACTTTATTCCTTATCATTTGACTATGATCAATTGAACAACTAGCTCACTCGCACCTCTCCTAGCCGTCTGGTTGAATATTTTTTAAAGTATTGCCAAATTAGCTTATTGCAAGTTTATGAATCCAAGAATAAATTCCTATCACTTAACTTTTCTGTTTTTTTTTTTTTTTCATATACGAAACTATATTTACTGCAATCATCTATGAAAACAACAAAAAAATTAAGTTAAGAAAATGATAAATTGTTGAAATTATTTTTTATAAATAAACTGATTTATCTAGTTAGATTTTTAAAAATCTAAGGATTATTTGATATTTCATTTTAGAAAAGGGTGTGCTAAAAAACCTATCCATATGCCAAGAGCATCATCCATTAGGGAATTAAGTTGTTGCCAAAACTGGATATCAATGCTTGTATGTCCTTAAGAAAGAGAGAATACTATTGAGTATGGAATTTGCCAACTTATCATTATGCATTAGCCATCTCTCGAGCATTCCAATGACTATAATCACTTTAGAGTTTAACCACCATATTATCATTTGAAGGAGGTATTTGACACTGCGTTTCAAAAGCAGTTTTGAAAAAATTAAAAAAAAATTATTCATAATTTATGGTGGTTAAACTCTAAATAATTTAATATCAATGATAGTTAATTAGTTAAGTATAAATAATTTAATTAGGTCACATTATTCATTAATGCAAGTTGTCTTTAATATTCTATAGAAGGTTTATATGAGTGAAAGATGATCATTCTTGAATGTATAACGTTTCACCTTAAATGTTGATCATAATGGATTATTGCGATGATTTTATTTAATCTGAAAAATACTAGTAGAGGTGGTATTAACATGTCAATGTAAAACGTATAAAAATAAAATGTCTCTCGATCTAAGTACTGTTACAATACATCTTTTACAAAAAAAGATTTATGAAAAAAATATTTGTGTTAGTCTGCATATAAAGAACAATATGCTCCTTATAAAACTATAATAAAAACAATAGTTAGGTAAACTTCTAGTCTCGCAAGGTGCATAGAATTGTAGATGATAATAGTAATCATTATAAGTGTATGATAATTGATACAATAAGAATGAATCAGTGTTATGCAAGTGAATGTTCAATCATAAATGTAAAATATAATACAAACACAACCAAGTTTTTGATCTTTTGAAAAATCTTGGTGAATCATTAAGGAATGAGTTCATAAATCATACTAAATTATTGGTTGTTTTACAAGTGTTCACCATCACATCAAATCATAGGCCGAATGAGGCTAGTTATGATAGAATCGTTGAATTGACGAGAAACATTTTATCTGAAGATAATAGGCTGGAAAAAAAAGAAGCTTAAATGTTATTAAATCCATAATAAAATGCCCAATCCTATGATATTACAAAATTGAATTTATGTCCAAACTTATGCATGTTTTACTACTTATAATGATTACTATTATCACATAAAACTTGATACAAAACTAAAATTAGAGAGGGAAATAGTTTTACCACATATGAAAAACTAAAATATTTTATAATCTCTCCTACACTACAAATGTTGTTTATATATCTAAAAACCATTAATCATATGACAAGGTATCATTCATATAATACGGTGGATAGAGTCATGATTCATTCTTTCAATGGTGAAGTATGGAAGTAGTTTACCAGGTTGGAGCTCCTTATCTCATTAGCCGAAACTTATGCTTCCAGTGGTTGTTTATTTGGTGTTGAGAATCCTTTTGCTTGATGATTGAAAGCTTTGGGTTGTCTATGGAAGTGAGCTTTGACCTTTGATGGTTGTATTATATTCATATGCTAGTGGGGTCATTGTAGGTTTTTATTAATGCATGTTTGATAAATTTCCATTAAGCTGGGACGTACCATGTTAATTTTTTAAGAGAAATTCCAACAAAACATGAAGAGGCTTCATAACAAAAACTACTAAATATTGTTCGCTCATGCCGGCTGAATCTTTTTTATTACGTTTTTTTATTTTTTTTTCTACGTTATATAATTTATGGAAATCAGCTCAGATGTTCAGTGAGTGGAACGATAATTTTATCCAGAATCATTATTTGAAAAAGTAAAAAGACGAGGAACAATTGGATTCCAGTACAGACACATTAGGACAGAAAAAAAGAAATGAAACTTGATGTGTTCAGCAGTGATTGAACTAAGAGTCCCAGATAGGACCGAAGGCTGCGATCCCTGCTGCTTTGCAAGAATTTACGATATCTCTGCTTCCTTCTGGATTGCTAGTAACAATGACTACTTCTGCTTCCCATTTCTTAGCAGCATCCACACTCATCTGGGCCACATTGGGCCGGCCGAGCACAGCTGTATCGTGCACAATCACTTTGTCTTCAGGATGTCCTCTCATCATCGCATGAATTTCTTTGCCGAAGTTTTGTTCGATCCCTTTGGCCACCCAGAGTACACACACGCTGGCTCGACATGGCTGCAAAAGGAATGACAGGAAAACACAAATGCCAGAGCCTGTCGCCACTAAAAGAACCCTGTCATACATATTCACCAGGTATGGCAAACCAGCAAAAAGAACTTGCCTGACCCACAAATGGCTCGGGGGGTTTGAGATCAGGGACTTGGTGAAGTCACCAACTGCACCGGCAAGCATCATATGCTCTGATTTCCCATCAGAGATGATACCGAAAGCGTGCCATTCGGATAATGGGGATGGGCTAATCCTTCCCAAAATACCAGCTTTTACACCTCCCTCAAATTTTATGATTGAGGCATGACTAGAAGGAGCACATACTTTGACATGAACTCGTCTCACTGTTATCCATGGGATGATAATTAGAGTTGTGATTGCTACTGTGAACCAAAACTCTTGCTGTCTGATCATCCTGGAGCCTAGTTCGTTCCTATAGGATTTGGTTTTGGGGTCGTACGAGATAGTGAGAGTGATGAAGACCCAGAGGAGAGCTAGAGCTGTCCACCCAGAAAACCTGTGAAACCTTTCAAAGACATTATGATGGAGATGGCGGACGAGAGGGAATGCAGCCAAACAAGAGACGCAGAGGAGAGAAAGAATGACGGAGGCCACTCCAACAATCTCTGACGAGGTGTTTTCTCTGTTCTTAAGAGTAAGGACTAGGGCATATATGAGCCAAGCGACTGAAGAAATTCCACAACTGCTGTGTATTCCACCAAGACTTTGAAGGAGAGATGTAGTGGCGGTTTTGATGGGGAGAGGTATCCAAGACCTCCCAAAGACCTTGACTGCGATCCAGAAAACAACTCGCAAAAACGCCTCACTCCTGCAGAGTGTCAACGCAAGAATGTTGGCTATGGAGAACAGGGCAGCTCTATTTCTGGCATATGGGAATTTCCCAGTTGCTGCAAGTACCAAACCAGTGATGTTCAGGGTCAAGCAAACGACGAAGAGCCGCTTGTACACCGTGAACAAGCCTTGGTCCAGCAATATCACCGACAGTCTTGATTCTTGCTTTCGAGCAGGTTTTGATGGCTGCTCTAGCTTAGTTGCAGACTGAAACGGAGCTAGTTTCTGCTCCCTTTCCTCCACTTCACCTTCCTCTAATACTGCCAAAGAAATCTCATCTCGATCATCATCCTCATCATCAAGATCACAGAAATGGCTACTGGCTATACTTGAAGACCTGCGGATAGAAGGGAACACCTTGGAGGAGCTTCCTAGATTCCAAGGAAGCCAATTTCGTTTGCTGACCCTCGCCTCATCATTGGATGGTGCAGGAATGGAAAATGGATTTTCATGAGGTTTGATTTCGAAGGATACTCCTCGGCAGCTTGTAAACCTCACAGGAGATTGCATGTTTCGTTATCTCTCCTGACAAGAAAAAAAGAAACCGTTCCCGTTTTGGTTACAGCGAAGAAGCGATTTGTAAGTGGAGAGAAAGCTGGAGATATTTATGAGAAGCTTGTGTAGGTGTGGTCTTCAATGGCAAGGAAAAGGTGGCTATTTATAGTGTTTAAAGAGAAGATACATGGGCTACATCCCAAGAGATTATTAAGTGATTATACATAAAATTCCTTACGTAAAAGTCAAGTTAACTGGAATTCGTCAACATTTCCAAGTTGCTAGCTAGTTATATCAAGTAAACTATTGTACATGGGGCTTCCACACTTGAAGCCAAAGCTCGCAAACAAGTCTACCAATAAATTTCTGTCAAATGAAGCTATTTACTTGTCTAAAAAGAAAATAAAACGATAGGAAGAAGCTTCCCGGTGAACATACATGTAAGAATCTTTTTTTGTGGTCGCTGCTTTCCTTCTCTATCTTGTTTTTGTTTTCTCCTAGAAGGTCAGTAATCCATTTTCGTTGATCGAGAACTAGACTTTGGCATTGATCCTCGTTATTGAATGCTCATCAGTAATCCATATATCTTCTAGACTTCTATGGTTTCACATTAGCAAATTTCACAAGTTGTAGAATTAACAACCAGTTAAAATTTTCAGTGTTCTGACTCATATATCACACAAAATTCTTAAACCTTCATCAATTTTGACTTCGACCACCAACTCTTCCTTCCACCTCTTACTACTTGCTCATCTATGTCCTTGATTGGTTAATTGTTACATCTACAAATCATAATATTAGCTCTTTGTATCTAATCCATTTTCCGAATAGTCTTTGCTCCCTCCCCAAGACTAGTGCTTGCTCTAGTGAGACCTATTCAGGTTTTGAAAAGATCGAAATCACAATATTTACATGCTCATTATTACTTGCAATTTAATGCGTGGCATCATGAAAGAATGAGGAGGGATGGAAAAGAGAAGAAGAGAATGTTAATTCAAAACCTCTAATTTCGGCTTCATATAAGGTTGGAATTGTTGAGGAAAATTCAACATTAATTTGTAATCGTTGAGAAACATTCAATGGAGTACGTATATTAGGTTTCGTACTGTATTTGGTTCCTTAACTCTTAATGTTTCTTAGTTTAGTTCCATTACTTTACTACCAGAAAAATATTGGCATTTATACTATGATTGAAACCCTAGAAATATCAGAGAGATTTCCTTGTACAATAAGGCAGTCTTCTAATGCCTTTCATCATTTTTTATTTTATTTTATTTGGGGGGCACTAATTAAAACCCACCAAGAGATTTAAAAAAAAAAAAAAATCATATATATATATATTAAGGGGTGAGTCAAGAATATATATGTTTTGGACACGACTACACTATATTTGTCAACTTACACCATTGTATTTCAATTTATGGGCAGAAGAAATCAAATCCCTTTGGTCTAATGGAGAATAGACTGGAGACCGTAGAATATCTACGCTTGATGGACCCCGGCATTTGAGTCATTGAACCCAGTGGCTTCAGACTTTCAGTCGTGTGAGAGCCCGTTTGTCTTTCGATGTGGAGTCGCGTTATTTAACAAAATAATACAAATATTTTTTATTTTATTTCTTTTTAGATATTTATTGAGTTGTTTTGATATGCTGTTATTAAACAAAAAATTAGAAACAACCAATACATTTTAAAGCAAAAAACTTCTTGAAAAATAATCACTACCACACTATGAAACATTATCTAAGAGCATGTTTGCGATTATAATAGAATTTATTTTTATAAAATAATTTGAAAATATAAAAAAATAATTTATTTTTATAAATATGATTGAAGAAATAAAAATAAACACACTGTATTAAAGAGTTCGTGTAATGGACTTAAAGATTTGATTTTATATTTATTTTTAATATTGTAAAAGTTGTTGGGAGATCCTGATCATGGCATTGAAATCGGTAGACTGTTTACCAAAGTCTCAGTCAAATAATAATCCTACAATTTAGGACTTAGTTGTTATCTTTGAATTCTCTGTTTTACCATGATTTAAGTGGGCTGCAATTTCTCTTTTCTGTTATGATTATAAGGCTATAAAGCCAAAGGTTTAGATTGAATAATACAGAGAATTTCCAGAATCTCTTATCTGACAGTAAACATAATACTAGTTCTCAACAAAAGTCATGTCTTCTAAACTTTCGTTGTTGAGGCTTGACGAAAAAGGATAGATTTGCCAAATTTTGTTTGCCTACTTCTGAACCTATTTTATTTTTTTTATTAATAATTTTGGTGTTCGATTATTGTATTATTTTATACACATATCAATTTACATATTACATATAATTCTATATGCTGCTTTTCAGGATGTCATTTAGAATTGCGATCAATCTAATATTCAACTCGTAAGGTATTAAATTACTTCACTAATCTTTTAAAAAAGAAATATATATATATATATATATATATATATATATATATATATATATATGTGTGTGTGTGTGTGTGTGTGTGTGTGTGTGTGTGTATAGATGTATATAGGCAGAAGAAATCAAATCCCTTTGGTCTAATGGAGAACAGACTGGGCAACGTTGAATATCTACGCTTTATGGACCCCAGGCACTTGAGTCATTGTTGAACCCGGTGGTTTTCACTTTTCAGACTTTCAGTCGTGTGAGAGCCGTTTGTCTTTTGCTCTGAAGTCGTGTTATTTAACAAAATAATAAAAAATATTTTTTTATTTTAAATTATGTTTTTTTTATTTATTGTATCAAAAATAATTTTTTTATATTTATTGCATTAATTATATTTTTAATTCATCAGTAATTATGACATATTATTAACATAATAAGTTGTTGGTAAGTCTATCGGTGATCACATGCATGTTAATGATGAAATTAAATCGTCAAAGAATTACATCTAACAATGGCAAGTCCTATAATTGTTTTTCAACTCTTTAAGTGATATAGTCTATTGGTAATTCCATTGATAATTCTAATTTTATATGTAATTTTGTCAGTATTGTATTATTATTTTTATTAAAAAAATGCATTAAAAATAAAATAAAATAAAAATTTATTATTAATAATTTTAAGATATTATTGAAAGCAATTTAGTGGATAGGAATAGAAGAATGCAAAATCAGGTCTTCACCGGATCCAGAAGGAAAATGAGATTGACCACAAGTATCAATAAGGGTTACCAACAATTGCTTAAGGAAATTCACTTTATCTGCTTGGTCAATCGTATCTAGAACTAGAAATTGATCCAACTATTCTTTTTATCATGGTATTGAAAGGAGCATAGGGTTTTCTGCGTGCAAAGTAACACAAATATTTTTCCATGAATATATTTTTGCAAGAGATGAATCATAAGAACAACTAGCTCGAGAATTTTTTTATTTTTACACCTCTTATATGGACATATAATATTGCCTCCACTTATATATTTTTGGATTAAATAATGCATAATTAATAAAACTCTCAATTTTATTACAATAATTTATTATACACAACCCTTCAAGCGAAACTCGATACATCTAAAAACGATCGTCAAATACTTATGTGAAACTTACTTAGAATATTAATGACAACATGAATTAATTAATAACGTAAATTAAACAAATTATCGTTACCTAGTTAATTACTCATTAGTAAAATTAAAAAAACAATTGACTATCTAAACATTATTTTTTTACGTTTACTTTTTTTAAATATGTGAACGTGTGAGTATACTTGTAGACACATATTCGTTGAATTAAATTGGAAATACACATAAGAAAGGAGTTTGACAAGTCTTAAGAGGTATACTTGGTGCTAAAAAATGGACACCATGGTTTGGTACACACTTATCCAGCTAAGAGCATGTGCACACCAACCTGCCAGAATTGATTATGTTAGCACCAAGTTGTTTTTTTGATTAATATTATTGTTTGGGTCAGCTTGTGCATAACTCGACTAATTTCATGATGTAAACTTCTAATGATCATATATTAACAACCATATAGCTCAAATTTAAAATCACAAGAATAATAAATTTTTTAATTCCAAACTTTTACCGATATAACATCTATTAAATAGTTAGTTAGTCTTGCTTTAGCTGCTCTTTGTGCACACCAGTATTCTTGGCGCACATACCTTTGAAATTCCATGATCCATCTCTCTCTGCCATTATAAAAATCCCCAGTCAATGAACTTGGATTGCGCGATAAAGAAAACAAAATAAACACCAACACATAAATAAGGATTTCATAATTATTTAATTACAATCAATATTAGTAAAGACTTTATCTTTACTCTAGGCAGATTAATCAAACATCTATTAAAGATAAATAATACTTTAATTAATAATAAATATATTCTATACATAAACAAAGTCATTGACATATGTAACCAACCAATTGACTATAAAAAATATACACTAACAATAAATCATTTGCACTAAAGTCAATCACTCATATTGAAATCATATTTTTACTAGAATAACGACTTGGTAAGAGAATCTATTATATTCTCTTCATTGGGCACTTGATTTATTTTTGCATCTATTTATATATATATAATTCTTTCATTAGAGCATATGTTTGGATCGCTTACGAGACATTGATTCTTTTTCTTATGTAATGGTTCCATGGATATCAGATTACAGGACTGCTGAATCGAACAACGCTAGGAATCTTACTTCAATGATGAGCTCCTTGATCCCAATAATGTTTTTGACACATCAAACACATAAGTATACTCAACTTCAATTGTGAAATTTATTGTGTTTTCATATTTAGAACTTTTCCAACTCATAATATCACTATTTAGAATAGAAACATATCGTAGCTAAGATTTTTTATCATTAATATCTGATTAAAAACAAGCATTTGAATAACCATGAATTATTAATTCATCTTTGGAACCCTTAATATAACACGAAGAACGATGCTCTTCTTTTTCCAAGCAAAAATTACCTTTGAAACCCGTTCTTACCAAATATGTCATATATGAGCAAAACAAAATAATAATCACTTGAGAAGAATATAAATAAGTTTTGTTAAAAATCATAACTCTCACCTTATATGCCCCAATAGAACATCTAAAAATATATCCTAACATTGATTGATATGTTTTGGATTGTTGTTCAACGAAATGTAATCTCCATAAAAATACTTTGAACCTTCATCTTGATATTCATTTAAATAATTAGACTTAAATGAATATACTCATTAAAATTTGCAATTTAATCCCTAAAAAAGAAGGATAAGTCACAAAAAAAGTTATCAACTGAAAATGTAAAATTCTCGTCAATAATGACGTTGATGTGCATATACCTTATATAGGCGAGTAATAAGATTATTTTGGAAGCGATTTTGTGATAATTATAGTGACATGACTATCTAAAAATTTTGAATTATGATGATGGTGGATATCTGCATCTTCAATTAGGGCTAAAGTTGTTTGAAAAAGATGGCTAGGTTAAGTAATACATTTCAAATTGAAAGATTTTAAATGTTGATAATGTGTGAAACGTGTGAGTTGCATGGCATATATTAAATTAGCTAAAAGAGACTCATAATAATCATTCACAATAACTAAATTACCATAATGATGGGGGCTCCATCACAGTTGAAATTGATGAAACCAGCAACTCTCTTCATGATGAAAGTTGAGTGGCAATTGATATTGTCGAGTCTATCAAAAGAGTGAATGGGGAGAAAAGTCATTAATTAAATATAAAAAAATCACCTAGTTTGTTCGTTTAAGTTTTAATGAAATGATAAATTGAAGAATAGGTCCTTAATCAAGATTTATAAACATATAAACTATGGACTAATTGAAGAATCATTCATGTTTAAAAATATATATTTATCCATTATTTCTAACAAATAATCTTTTAATCAAAATTTCTTATCTTGTAAATTGATACTTATCTTTAAAAATAGAGATTACATTAAAATTGTTAAAAATCGACAGTAGACCTATATAGATAATGAGAAATGACTTTGGTTTCGGACCAACAAGAGTGATGAAAAGGAGCTTTCTGCCCTTTTGTTCAAAACATCTTTTGAGTTTATTTTTATCTTTGAAAGAAACATGATGTTTTTTTTTGTATGTAGACCCAATGTACGACTTGTTTTTATCTAAGTATTAATGAACTTAGAAACTTGTTCCCAAGTACATAAATACATGTAACAAAAACATTTTAAAAATGGTAACACAAACATTTTTTCTCTTACAAGATACTAACACAAGTAAATTTTATTTATTTATTTATTTATTTAAGACAAATAGTTTAGAAAAGGCTAAAACAAGAAAAACAAAATGTGAAAGTAAACTAAAACGAAAAGACAGTGATATTGTCTTGATATATTGCCTTGTCCTCTTGCTTGTTATATATTTATTAAGCCATGCCCAAAGCCCAATGGAGTTCGATAAGACCTGGGCTGTCACGCAACACAAATGGAAGCCCAAAATAATGGTTTACCAAAACAAACCCCTTCTTGTTATATATTCCCAAGCCATTTTCTTAATAGCTTTGTTGTGTCTTGATTGTAATAAACTCGGATGTAGGTAGCTGTCTCTGCTTTCCTTTTGATGTCTAAAATATGAAAAAACAAAAAAGATAAAACGATACTCTTCGTTTTGAAGATTTAGAGTACATTCGTTCCCAATTTAAGCAAAATGCAATGTTTTGGGTAGAGTAAAACGGTGCTGTTTTTGCTTTTCAATTAGGATTAGGTTTACCTCTTTTAATCGCGCTAATTTCGTATCAATCTTTCCTCTTCAGCACCTTTTGCTCTTCGGTTCTTGAACTTCAAATTTTCTTATTTTGATCACTTTTCACCTCTTTATTCTTAATCTCTTTTAATTTCCCCCTTGATCAAATTACAACATGCCCTCTAAGTTATCCGTTTCTCTCATCGGAGTCCTTGTTCCTTAAAAATCTTCATTTATATCATATGAATTATTGTGACCTCACAATAATTAGTGCCAAGAAGAGAAAATAAAAAGTAAAGCACCTCTATCCTATAAATATTGATTTTCCCCGTGACACATTGGGTTAAATAAAACTTTCTTTCTTTCTTGAGTTTTTCTTATTGTACCACTTCTTTTTTTAACTATATATTTATATAAATATATTATTTTCCAGCTCCTCATTCATTTTGACACGTCATCATTTCCCCTTTACTCTTATGCCATGCCAGCAAAATTCTTAATTATTACTTCTTTTTTTTCAAAAGAATAGATATGCGCCTTGAATGGAAATAACGGTTGCGATAACGTAATGAGTTACTCTTCCTAAGGAGTGTTTGTTTGAACTAGTTTTCAAATACCCCTTAGCTATAGTAACGTCAAAAATCCATTTTTTTCTTCTGTTTTTTAATGTTTAATTAATAAAATTTAATATTTAATGAATGAATTTAGAATAAATTTAAATTATTGAGACAAAAATATTTTACAAATACAATTATAAACTTAATATAGTTATGACATTTTTATATTATCAAAATATTATATCTCAATGCTCATATTCAATACTCTATTATTATTGATCATTAATTAGAGCTCATTACAACTTTTACATATTATCTTTTTTTGATGAAACGCTTTTCTTGTTTTTTTTTAAATCATCTTATTTGTTTTTTATTCTTCTTGGATTATCATTTTTTTATAAAAAAAATTAGCATGACTAAACTAGCCCTACACACTATTGTTGTCAAAATCACTAGTTGACTCATAAAAATATATGATTTTATGAGTTAACATGTTTCTAACATGAATCAGACTAAAAACAGTAAAAAAAGACTTGACTCATACAAATTGGTAAACTCAATCTGATTTTAAAAGTTTACTAAAAAACTTTATATGAACCAAATCATATTTGAATTTGCTCTTAAAATATCTATTGATCAATATTGTGATAATTAACATATCTCTCAAATTATATATCAGATCTAACTGAAACTTCATAGAACAATACTAGACATATAAAACTATACTAGATAAATCTTGTCAAATTTGTTAAACTAAATCTTTGTGTACTTTTAGGACACATCTAAATCTACATACAAAATTTTGTCGTGATCAAGTTGGGATAAAAACTAGACATCTCAAGTTTTTCAATATATATTGGATTATAATTCATCCATACAAGAGAGAACAACTTATTTGAAATCAGGATTGAAACCTACCAATAATGTACGAAGATCGAAGATTTGGGTTACATTGAAGAATTTTAGCATGAATACTTTGTGTTTATTATCATATTATATTTATTTATTTAATATTGAATAAATATTTTTAATTTGGGTTTGACATTGTTTAGAAGTTTATTTCATCATTGGACTTATGTTAGTTAATAATTAGTTTAGGCTTATTAGCTTACAACTGAAAAAAGGTCCATTAAAACAGGTTGTGATGGAAACAACCTAGTTGTTAATAAATTCTTCTGTTATTTATTATCATTCACTATTTCCTTACATATTAGAAAGTTTTGCTTTGAAATATTTTATTTCTCTATGTCATTATTCTTTTTAATTTATACTATCTATCTCTATTATATTATTTAAATCGCTCATTGATTCTAATATTATTAAATTTTTATTAAATTTTAATATGATTTAATTTCTTGGATGAAATTATCAATAAGTAGTTAAAAAAAAAACTTATAATTTTACAATCTAAATTTACATCGTATTTTTTTGTAGTGTTGTCAAAAATTTTAGACAAGCATGCTTGAAAAGACCGAATTCTAAACGGGCTGCGGGTTCATTGATTGTTGATACTGATTTCCGTTTTATAGTTTCTCGAAATCTTTATTTTTATACTAATAAAAAGCAACGAAGGCTATCATCACGCAAACTTCAAGTCATTCTTGTTTGGACTCTACGATTCATAGTATACCTTGATTTATCATTGAGCGAAGGGAACAGATTCCCCTTTAAAGTAAGCTTTGGAATTTGTTTTTTCCTATAAGTGGTTAAGAACAATTGAATAAGAGCTAAGGAATAAAGCTCATAGAATTGAAATACGTACACGAAATAAAAAAGTTTAAAATTGAAAACACCGATAAATTAAGTATGCTGGTTTCCAAATATAATTCACCCAAGTTGAAAGCATTGGGAAAATATCTAAGTAATTGGCAAATATTTGCTTTTCTTAAAACGAAACGCAACTTCGACTGCTTAATTGTGTCAGCATGTCTTCTTCTTAGAGGTACCTTGCAGGCAAAGGCTTGTTTAATCTGATGTGTTAGTGTCCCACAAGCAATACAAGTCTGCAGGCAAGCTTTTATCATCTTGACAGGTGATTTTAAGGCCCAATTTCAAAGTAAATAAAATAACAAGTAAAAGTTTTTGTTCAACTATCGTCACATGCACGATTATGATAAATTTTCAAGGGCATGCTCTCTTTTATGGTAATTTAAAGGTATTCAAGGGTATGCTCTTCTAAACCCTTCTTGGTTTGAGCTACCGAAAGCATTTTATTGCTTCAAATGGGAAAAAAAGGAAATTAAATGTGTATGATTTCCAATTACTGATAGGAAATTAGCCCTGAATTAATGATCTGACCTCTGTTAGTTGAAATATGTGCATCCTCATTGATACTCCAACATTACTTGTTCCAGAAGGAGCAATATATGGCAATAATATTTGTAGTAAGATTTTCTGAAATACACGATTCGTCTCTTGTAGTATTACTTTCTGATGATCTATTTTAAAAAAATATGAGAGAACAAGGTTCGTGATTAAGGACACAAGGCAGAAGTTGATATTTATTTATATAATAATAGAAGGAGTTAAGGTTTTAACATGTGTATTTAATTAAGGAACTCAGAAACTATCTATCCTTGAAGGTGGTTTGGCAAGAAGAAAATGGTGGGTAGCATAGCAAAAAGATGGAAACATCTAAGTGGAGAAGATAATTGGAAGGACCTGCTGGAACCTCTTGATTACGATCTCCGGCGGTACCTCATTCATTACGGGGAAATGGCTCAGGCTACATATGACAGTTTCAACTCACAGAAGGCATCGAAGTTTGCAGGAAGCAGCCTGTACGCGAAGGATGAATTTTTTAGCAGGGTTCATTTAGAGAAAGGCAATCCATTCAAGTACAGTGTGACCAAATTCTTTTATGCAAGCTCACAGGTGAAGCTCCCTGAAGCATTCATCATAAAGTCATTATCGAGGGAAGCATGGAACAAAGAATCCAACTGGATGGGATTCGTTGCGGTGTCGACCGATGAAGGGAAGGCGGCGTTAGGGCGGAGAGATATTGTCATTGCTTGGAGAGGAACGATACAGACCTTAGAATGGGTTAATGATTTTGAATTTAATTTAGTCTCAGCTTCTAAAATACTTGGCGAGTCCTGTAATTCTAAAGTGCACCAAGGTTGGTACTCAATCTACACTTCTGATGACTCGCGTTCACCATACAACAAGAACAGTGCTAGAGACCAGGTAATATACTAGTCAAAGTATTAATTTTGTGCTATCAATCTAAGAATTTTCTGTAGTATATATGGCCTGCATGAAGGAAACTGATGATGATCTCAAAAAATTCTTGTGACAATGTCCTGAATATTAATAAAATACAGTAATTTTCTAACCAGAAATTTAATGCGCGTCCACGCAAGTAAAGAAAGTTCATGTATCTATTTTATATTGGTCGGAAATTATGGTAATTTATTCCATGTGCCTATTTTACAGTTCTTCTCTTTACTAGAGATCTTATGATTTTTATGTTTTTATGAAATGAATTTCTGGAAAGAAATGATTTTGATTACCATTGCTGTAAGAACTTGAACAAATTCTATAAAGCAACATTATTAATTAATGTTTGGTAATTCTGATTGTTATTATTTGCCAGGTTCTTAACGAGGTAAGGAGACTGGTGGATCAATTCAAAAATGAAGAAATCAGCATAACCATAGCCGGACACAGCTTAGGAGCTGCACTTGCAACATTGAATGCAGTGGATATAGTTGCGAATGGATTCAACCAGTCCCAGAAAAACAAAGGTTGTCCTGTTACAGCCATGCTCTTTGCCAGTCCTCGTGTCGGGGACGCGAACTTCAAGAAGGTTTTCTCCGGATACATGGATCTTAAGGCATTACGCGTCCAGAACGTTCTAGATGTTGTTCCGAAGTATCCATTGATAGGCTATGCAGATGTGGGAGAAGAACTGATAATTGACACCACCAAATCCAAGTACTTGAAGAGTCCTGGAAATTTGTCGAGCTGGCATAATCTGGAGGCTTACCTGCATGGAGTGGCTGGAACGCATGGGTCCACAGGAGGGTTCGAATTAGAGGTCAATCGCGATATTGCTCTCATTAACAAAGTTATTGATGGCTTAAACGACAAGTATCTTGTCCCAGCATCATGGAGGACTCAAGAAAACAAGGGCATGGTGCAGCAAGCAGATGGTTCTTGGAAGCTGGTGGATCATGAAGAAGATGTCGATACCTGAAGAATCGATCGAGGTGGTAGCTCCAAAACATTAATTAATGATGCATATTTAGATCAAAATCTCTATAAGCTATACATTAAATACCAGGTGGAGGCATTAGGGCAGCATATTGGTCTCTGAGTTCGTTTGTTATTGGAGCACCGTCTTTTTCCTTAATTATCGTGTATCGTGAATGTGTTTGATATGGACAGCAAGTACTGCATTATGTTTATCAGCTGAATAAAGCAAGCATTGTTTTGTTGCGTGACTTGAATTGAGACGGCCAAATTTATTTTGATACCTATTCTTCTTACCATGTCATTGAGAAAGAGATTTGTAGTTTTTTTCTTGAGGTTTGTAGCTGAAACGACCTTGTATACTTTAATCATTCTTCCATTCAATCAAAACGAAAACAAATCAAAAAATTTAACTAAATCGGAAGAATAAAAAAAAATATAGCATTTTTTTTTAATTTGAAATGGTTCAGTTTTGATTTACCAATTTTTTCTTAAAAAACTAAAAAATAAACCGGAGCATAAGTTTAAAAAAAATCTAATTGGTTTTTTTTTCTCACCCCACAAAGAAAGGAAGACAATATACCCTAATCGAGAGCATTAAAAATTATAAATGAGAGGAAGATACACGAAGAACCTTGAAATTCTTTCTTGGCAAACAAAATGGAAATCCAATTTTTCAATTTTCATTCATCCTTTCCCCCGTGCTCTCAAGGACTTTAGCGATCGAGAGAGATTATTTATAAATTTCAATAGCAAAATATACATGTCAAAACCAGCTTTGCTTTGAGTCGGCCAAAATCTTATATGATTAATTAGTCAATAAGTGAATTGTCTCAACTTTTTTTTCTCAACTTTTTTAGCAAATAAGTAAATAAGTCAAACAAATTAATATTTTAGTTCATGAATTAGCATGTACATGTATGTTCAAGTATTGCTTGATGACTAGTTTGATGCTTTAAGGTTGTTAAGATGTGACAAGTGTTAGTTTGAAAGGTATTTTATCATGTTTTAATGTTTAAGTTAATCAATAAACCTATCTTAGCAGAATATTTTGAAAGATGATGTTGATTGTTTGTTGTTCTTAGTTTTTTTATTTTGTTTTGGTGGCTAGATGGCTTTCTTTGAGTTATAAGCATGGTGTTTATGGTTGGGAATGAGAAAGATAATCAATGGAATAATATTATATAATACGTAGAAAAATCCATTTTTAGCTTGTTATTTTGTTCTTGATTGTTTGTTTCTTGTTGTTTTGGACGGGTCAAACAAGTTATAATTAGCAAGATAGAGCTATACTTGCAGGGCCTAAGCTGCTTTTCTAGGTTTTCAATTTTTTTTAAAGGGTTGGTTTAATTATTGCCCTTTTCTGGAATTTTAGATTGAATTGTTTGGTGTGCTTTTAAATATTATTTACTTAAGATTTTTTTTTGGTGAGTTTTAGTCAAAGCTTAGATTCAAATATGTTTCTTCTACACTATAATTTTATTTTCTTATAGCTTATTTTGGATCAATCAATTTTTAGATTTCTTGAATGCAAGGTTCAGATTTTTCAACTGTTAGGATTAATTTATCCAAATCAAAGTTTATCATTATTGTTATAAGCATGATGATGACTTAGTTTTTTATCTTTCAACTTTTTATGCCTTTTATTTAATCTAATTTGGCTAGATTAATACTTTTTTTTTGGGTTTCTTGATGAAGTTCTTTGTATTCTTGGATGGATTCAAAAGAAATTTTAATTTCATCTTTCTTTCTTTTGTTTATAATCTTGGATATTGTTTTAGGGTTTGGGCCGAGCCCGCATGATTAAACCAGAAACTAAAAATATCTTGAGATGTAAAGTGTTGGATCAAAATAATTTTTTTAAAAACTTTAAACACTAAAAATATATCAATGAAAAAATAAAAAGATAAAAATTATCTTTTCACGCTAATTTTTTTTGTTTTTTGTTTATTGTTTCATCTTTTTTGTAGATCTTTTCTTGGATTTGCTATTACGAATTACGATTTACGGGGGGGGAAGAAGTACTTGTGCTGACAAAAATCATAACCGAACCGAACTTGTAAAATTATATCGCGAGAAAATGGATAAGATGAGAGAAAAACTAAGCTTGCTCCACCAGACCGTTGTGAGAAA
This sequence comes from Salix brachista, assembly GCA_009078335.1. Taxonomy (NCBI): domain Eukaryota; kingdom Viridiplantae; phylum Streptophyta; class Magnoliopsida; order Malpighiales; family Salicaceae; genus Salix; species Salix brachista. The sequence continues at coordinate 3,063,535 of CM018575.1, forward strand.
GTAACTATCCAGTTTCTTAATTCCCACTATTTCCAGATCCATTCCATTGCCCACTCATTCCACTCTAAAATCTCAAATATCAATACCATAAACATTCTTGCAATCATAAAACATCCATTAAATCTTGAAAATAAAATATATGTTATACTTTATTTCTAACTAATTATGATAATCTTTGAACTATCCCCTTTCTTTCTGAAAAAACAAAACAAAAAACTAATTATGATAATCCTGACCTAGTGTTATTTGACTTAGAGTGTTTGATATTGAAGAGAGTAGGGACGGAGAAAGTGAGGAGAATGCCGGGGGTGGCGGGGTTTTATCACTCGTGGAGTAGCGGAGGGACTCGAGGCGGGATTCCGGTGGTGGAGTAGCGGAGGCCTTACCGGTGACAGCTTATGCCCGTGATATGATTGGGGAGTTAAAGAATAGGTTGACTCATTTGTTAGCGGTAAGTACCAGTCCCTCCCATTTGTTTTTCCTAATCTTTTGAGACATTTACGAGATTTACCACTCTGGGTTTTGGAATCTGGGCGGGGGGGATACCTGACAGGTCTCTGGGTGGATTTACCGGTGACATTTATATGTAGATGGATTCTACTGTTTGCTTCTGAGACAAGACAGTGTGTGTAGGGGGGGAAAAGCTGCTATTTTCTTATGAATTTGATGGCAAATTGGGCAGTTTAAACCTGATCTAGAAAGTGTGGACATCATCATATCTTAATGTATGAATGTGATTAGTTTTGGTAATGCAAGATACTGACTTGATTAATGTTTGTGTGTTATTTGGTCAAATGATTAGGGGTTATGTATTTTCTTGGTCCTGCGATTAGAACGATATATTGGTTAGCTTAAATACAAGGCCTATCTGTGTGTGTATTGACAGGTAAAAACAGATGCGGAAATACAAGGAGATTTTATCAAGTTCTTGAAAAAAGAAGTTGAGATTGCTGCATTTACAAGCATCGAAGACTTCCCTTTTGTTAAATGGCTCGACGATGAGCTATCTTATCTGGTAGATTTTTAAATTTTCCAGGAAACCCTTTTATTTAGTTCAGATAAATTTAAAGACCCTTTGAGAGAACATAATGATTTGTTTCCTTGCTTGGTATGGAGGTCGATGAAAGAGTGCTGCTTATAAACACTTTGGTTGGCCGGAGCAGAAGGCAGATGCATCACGCGAGGCTGCCTTCGGCTACTGTGATCTCAAGAAGCTAGAATCGGAAGCCTCGTTGTTTCGAGACTATCCCCGCCAGCCATGTAAGTCCCAAAACCTCTACAAAACTCGTAGCTCCACCATCTCTTTAGCCAAACCTATTAAATTATGGTCTAAAGCAGTCATCAAAGAAATACTTTTCATGAATGGAAATAGAGTTTACACTCCACGTGTCTGAAAACCAAACTTGTGATAGAAAGGTTGCTATGCATCTAAATGCAGTAGAAGGGTTTTTGGATTTCTTTTGTCTCTACTTCCCTTAACCTCGTGTTATTTAAATCATTTCTCAGAGCCATAGAGCTCGTACATTTCAAGTTAGGAACATCTTGCTTCGTTAGTTGTTGCAAATGAAAGAAGAATGTGAAAGCGTAGCGAAATTCAATATGGACTACTCATAATATCATTATCTGTAAAGTCTAATTAAAAACAACAAACAAGTGATCTGACAATACTTGGACAAACTTAAGCTTACTTCCCAATGGATTTCTACTTCCTTCACACAATCATCAGATGCCATTTGCATCTGTCACCTATCTTTGTATCATCTTAGGGTAATTATTGTGATTAAGCAAATCAATCACTTTACATTTGATATTTGCCACCCCGGGAGTAAATGAGGTTTTTCTGCCCCCCATAAATATACAATTCTATACAAAAAGGAAAGAAAAAGAGAAAACTAAAGTGAGAATTTAGTGTCGACCCTCACATGACGAGAGCTGCATATAAGAGTTGGTTCCAAATATCGGGCAATCCAGGCAGGCACCAATGACTGCAGTCTGTGCCAGACCCATCAGAATAAGTTGAGGGATGAGCATCTTTTCTTAATTGTGATAGCGTTGTTATGTCAAGTAGATAAACTGGTTTTGTAATTGAGCTCAACACTTTGCTTACAACACCGACCGCTGGAGGTGCACCGGCTGGATATGTAGACCCTGATAGAGGCTCCGCTTCTCCAGAACAACTCTTTTGCGGTTGATTCCAGTCCTTCCCCCTGGTTTTATAGAAATAGTCAGAATAAAATGAGTTGTGATTGTTATATTGCATGCTGCATAGCATTTAATGCATGTTTTTCCCCACTTACTGATAATGCGTGGGTGAAATCCCCTGAAAGAAGACTTTAGTTTTAGAAGGATCTACATTTTGGTCAACCCATCTGCCCCATGTGGATAATCCTTTATTGAATGCTTCTAAACGGTCCATGTTCGTGTACAATGCTGATCCATCCCGGATGTAGTCCCATCTGCGCGCATTTGCACAGCCAATAGCGTTGGCAAACTATATATTAAACTAGAGTTCCATATAAAAAGAAGAAATTACTATACTACATAGTGCTGGCCGGGTGGGCACGAGAATGGAGGGAAGAAAATACCCTTGGGATTTCCCAGTGTGAAGCCACCAGTGCCAGGAATTGAAGATGAGCATGTCCATCCCTTTCCATGCTTTGCCATTCTCTATGGAGTTCAGGTTTAACACATCGCCAACACTTTCTCGAACAATATCTACCAGGTATGGTGTACGATACATGTACAAAGTTAAACCGTAGTCCTGCAACACTATACTGTTAGCAATACACTCGAAATACATGCTGTAAATCATTTAATTACTTTGTGTTTAAATGTCTTTTCATCTATGGATGTAGGCAAGCAATTTTCTCGAATTTTAAAAACCATTTGAATTGTCAAAGATAATGTTTTCCCAACATTTTTTACGTTTTCCTATTCTTTTGTTGTTGGATTATTCTGCAGGAGATGCCCTTTTCCTTCAAGATCAATTTAAGAGAAATTTACCCATTTTATACTTCTTCATAACTAATGCGATGATCTATGGTAAATGGTAGCAGTTCATAATTCAACAATGGCCATAAAACAATAAGATCCACATTGCTATGATTTTAAAAACCTTTTATATTAGCTCAAAAAAGAAAATAAAAATATTACCAGCGATACTTGGCATTACCATCTTTAAAAAAATGTTGCCGGGATGGTTTTCAGTAGCACAAGATCAAAATCTCGTAGCCCTCATTTTGAGGAGACAGAATAATAAATGTGATAATCTATTTTATGCAAAGCAGAATATTAAATGCAAGATTCTTATTCTCAAGAACAGAATCTCTGCCTGGTCAGTCAGTCATTCACAAGCGTCACAGTAGCCATCCATGTTTCTTCTGAAGAATGACCGCTGGACGAGCGAGCACTCACGTGAAGCTTAAAAAGTCTTACAAAATCTAGTTCTCATAAATATTATTAGACTAGCAGCTAACTGAATTCACGGAAACACAACACTGTTGTAGACCTGCCCCCACGTCATCTCATCCCCAACTTTTCTTTGCCATTAAAGCCTTACAAATCAATTAGACCTCAATCTCTTTAACTAGAAAAGATGAGCCAACCAGGATCCAGCTGCAATCTAGAGCTCTAGTAGGTGTGTCTCTTAGTTCCCCTACCGCACCTAGCCCGGCTGGCAAGTTGACCCTCCATTGATCTATTGGTTTGAAATCTTGTTCGAGTGAGATCCAATCATGTCAATTCTGATAATTTTATTTTAAGTTTTTTTTTAGCTTTTAAAGTTTTTATTACAAATCACTGAAACAATATCATTTTGGAACTCATCATCGTAGATTAATTAGATGATCTACGGGTTATCGGGCAATCCATTGACCGAGTCAAACCCTTGAGTCGAGTCTATAAAGTGTGATTAGGATAGCTACTAAATTGGTGTATGGTGATAGCTATATCCAGCAATAATGTGATTAAATAATCGTATAAATAAGCATTATGAATACAAGTAAAATAATTATTCATAGCCAGCCGTATATCTATATAGCAATAAAACCGCAGTTTGGCGGCTTCTTCAAAACAGCTGTCAATGGAAAGTGACGGGGACTCCATTTTCTCTAATCTGGCCCCAGATGGGACCTAATAATGTGCTAATTAATTACTTTATCTTATTCTTATTTTAATTTTTATGGTCATGAGCTCTCCCTCCCTCCCTCCCTCCCTCCCTCCCTCTCTCTCTCTCTATGAATAAAGAGTCACGGAATTTAGAAAGCTACATGCGTGTCTGAATTGGTCAAGCAGAACAATGGGTTACCAAAATGTAGCTCTCAATAATTTGTGCAAGAGGAAAGGAGCTTTTTATTTTTCTAGAGGAATGGAAGGGAATCCTTGTGAAAAGACATTTTAACAAAACACTATCTCAGAATCCATATCCTTTCACTTCGATCCCTATCATTTTTCTAGTGAAAATAATTAAAATATTATGTAATTCATCTAATTCCCTTTACTATATTTAATTACTATGCTACCACGCACAGAAGACTAGAAAAGAGGACCCTCTAAATTTAACTACATACACAAATATATATCTCAAAAATATATTTTTAATTTTTAGCATCAGTAAATTAAAATATTCAACAACTATAAATAAAAATTAAAAAAAACTTTAAAAATTACGGTTGGACTGCAAAGAGTAACACCATTTAATCACAGCACAAGACCCATGAAATGAATCGTGGAGTAACGAGGTGTAAATTGTGTTAAGGAACCATCTCACCTAAAAGCTTAAGCTTATAAGTGAGGTTCCATAATATGATTTATATTATTCTCTAACACACCCCTCAAGTGAAAGCCCTTTGAACTTGAAACTTGCACAGGCCCACATCACCTTGTGCTTATTTTTATCAAATAGAATGGGGGTGGTGAGATTCGAACTCGTGACCGTTGGGTCAACAAGGCTCTGATACCATGTTAAGGAACCATCTCACCTAAAAGCTTAAACTTATAAGTGAGGCTCCATAATATGATTTATATTATTCTCTAACAAATTACCTTAATTAAACTAAATAAATCTATAGTTTTCTCAGAGCAGCATATGAAACAGCAATACCTAATAAGAAAGCCTCCTCGTGATAGTTAATATTGCATAGCTGTATAATTTAAGGGAAAAGGCCAAGCTACAGTTTGGAAGTAGACTTATTCTCAAAGGCAGGAATATGGAATAATGAGTAACACATAAAAATAAGATGAAACAGACAAACATGCAATAGTAAGAAAATTGGGTGATATTGAATTTGATTTTTGAAATGAAAAAGGGGGAAGAGGTGGTGAAGTAGGAAGTGAACTCACGACAAAGGTCACGGAGTTCCGCTTTGTAAAAGTTGTCTTGGCATTGGGCACGGCGGCATGAATCATGCATGCTAATGATTCCCACATGTTCAGACTCAGCGAGTCCCCCACGAACATTATCTTCTTCCCTCTCCACCTCGCCAAAAAATCTGCGCCATTAAACCTACACCAGAAACAGTAAAAAGAAGCTCGTAAGCACAGTCCTGCTTGAATATGTTTTTGGTCTTCCATTCAGCGAATGATTCTAGCTAGTACGGACCTTGGTATATTGCAGGAATCAGGTTGCCAAGAGAATTTGAGATACTGAGAATCAGGTCTGCCGTACCCTTGGCAATCAAACTCGGCATCGATGAATGGACAGCCAGAGGAATCGTAGAGAGGATAAGAAGTATCAAACACCCATCTCCCTTGAAACAAATTACAGCTCCTCGCTTGCTTTCTCCCCTTCAGCCTGCTAACATTGTAGTATTGGTGTCCAGCCATGGCTTCTTGCAAAAGCAGGAGCATAACTTGACAAAAAATGGAAATCAAAACTCGGCGCTTAAAACCCATCTTGGGTTTCGAGTACCTGACAATGTTTACACAAATTTGCCCGTGAATTGAGCTTATATACAAGTGAGAAGCGAGTCCTTGAGGGGAGCTCGTGAGGAAGTGGGGCTGGGTGGGTGGGTTCACATGTTGAGTGAAGGAGGGTGGCACTGACTTTCTTTTATTGATATAACGCAAAACTAGTGCAATATTGCTTAAGAAATGGGGTTTAAATTCTTATTTCTTGAAAGGTTCTTTGAATATTCTATTGGCCTTGCATGTCACGGGCATGTTAATCATGTACTGACATGAAATTGCACATGGCACGTTAAATTATTGGTGATTAAACAGAAAAATTGAAAAAATTGGTGTTGGCAATTCAACGATTGTTCATCTTGCAATAATAATTATTATGGTAGTGGTTATTTTCTAGAATGATATATTTTTGTTTTATTTTTCTTAAAAAAATGATTTTGATATAATCACATCAAAACCATTAAAAATCATAAGAAAATAGCTTTTTTAAAACAATATTTGTTTAAAAAGATATGGACAACCATTGTCAACCATTGTTTTAATTTATAATTTAAGTTGTGTGTCGGTTGATTTTAAAAATGGATGGTCAGTCAAGGATCCACAATACATATTAGTGAGAAATGACATGGGTTTGGAAGTAAATAAACATAAAAACTGCATCGCCTTCCATGAATGAGATAGCAACATAAGATGAGTTGACAAAAATAGAAAAAAGATAAAATAAAATGTAAAATAAAATGATCAATTGAAGTTACTAGAAAGAAATAAATAAATTGAGTATTTAACATGATTTGACAAGTGATAGTGTCCATGTTTTTCTTGGGTTCAAGCATAGCTTAAAACAAAATTAAAGTTTAGTTCAAATGTCATTATAGCTAGGGACAAGCTGGACGTGAGTAAAAAGTCTATGAACATCAAATTATCCCTAAGTTTTACAAGTCCTCATTTTTTTTAATAGAGTTTCCTTGCGTCCAAAATAAAAGAGAAAAAGCTATGGTGATCTATCAAATCCCACCATCATGCAAAGATGATTCCAATCGATCTCTTAACTAACCAATCTATCATGCCGCACAGGGTGACTCGATAACAACCAAAGCTTTCCATGCAATCATGTTCAAGCAATTTGCGTCCAAGCTTGCATAATTAGAGCTCTCCACTAATTTCTACATGTAATGTAATAAATAAACTACTAAATTTATTAAAACACAATACTAGATAAAGAGTGTGTCGGCTGGTTGTGTTTTTTCCTAAAATATAATTGTTTTTTTTTTATGTTTTGAAAGCACTTTGATACTGATATTAAAAAATAAAGTATATCATATAACCAAAAATAAATACAACACCGAGCAATACTAAAACAATTCCAAGTTTTATACCAGGAAAGCGAAAATTAGTCCGGGACACTCAAATTTGGGACGACACAGCACCATCAACCTTTTCTTTTTTGTTTTGCCTAAAGCCAGAAAGCTTACAGAAATATGAGCGAGCGTATGCGGTTGAGCTATAAGACTGGGCCCAACGACAGTGTCTGTAGGCCGGTAGGACCCAATGGGTCCACCAACATGGGACCCATTCTACAATCATCCACGAAGATGGTGAGCCGTCTACTAGGGCCACTGTCTGGTCCTTGCGTGCCGAGCCGTCTATAGCTTGTTCGATAGATAATTAACGAGGATGCGTTTTTCTTTTCCTGTTAATAATAATCATGCTTTTCAATTTTCTATCCTTCAATATCCATGGATTTTTCTTACATCAAACGAACAAATATCTCTCTTTTGATACTATTTTATCAAATGTTTTTCAACTATACCCTTATACTATAAGTTATGATAACAGAAGAATTTTGAATACATATACAAGATGTATTCTTAAATGGTTTAAGGAGAGGTTTATCTTAGATTAATATATATATATATATATATTTGATTAAAAATATAAAAATTTACTGTTAAACCCAAAAAAAGACCTTCAAATTTATACTAGACAACCATCTCTCTAAGAATTTAGAACAATAAAAATTTAATATAAGATTTTTGGAATTCTATTGTTTACTTAAAGCGCCTTTATTCACGAGTCAAAGTAACAATCATTGACATGCCCCCTCGAGGCAACATCAGCTTGCTGTAAAATTAACAGAACATAACATGTAGTGGGTGGAAATGAAATAAAAGTTTAAGAGTTTTGCTCCTCCTCATGTTATTTGAGTTTTGAGCTATGTAATTACCAATACAATAATTATTAAAAATTTATATAATTAAACCCCGTAAAATTAATTAAAATATACATAAAATAGCCCGAACATCCACATTAACCAAAATTGTTTTTAGCAGAAGATGCATTTCAAGCAGGCTTTCACCAATGGGTTAAAAGTTCTGAGAAACAACCATTGGAGGAAAAGAGACAATGTGGGTTTCTCCAAGAGAATAATTCAAAATGATACGAGGAACAAAATGATCAACAAGCAAGTTTTCTACTCCGATGTCACAACGTTGCTTCCTTAATAAACCACAAAATAGTAATGTATTGCCGACATGGTCTCTTATGGCGGCCAAAATGATACCACCTTCCGCTCAAAACTTGCTTTTCTATAATAAATTCATTACCACCACCTTAAATAACTCAAAATGATAAAGATTTTTCGCCCTCGTCGAATCATTATAGGAAAATGCTTTTCTTTGTCATTTCATCAATGAATTAATGTTACAGATCCAAGAAAATATTTTTAACTTGAGTTTTTGAATTTTAATTTTAGAGTGAGTATAATATATATATATATATATATATATATATATATATATATATATATATATATATTAGAATAATGTTAGAGGGTGCGTCCAATATCATTTATAAATAGAATTTAGTCTTTATTGATTAATATTTTTTTTTCCGAAATATTTTTTTATTTATCATCAAGTAAATAATATAAAAAAAAAACTTTATTAACGAAATATTTGATGAGCTCTTAAAACTGACAGAGAGCAACTATTATTTTCAGAGATTTTAATGGCATCCTTCTTTGATAAAGCAGTAGCAAAATGCATGTTACTTTAATTGTTCTCATCCAATAATCCAAATTGAGTGTTAAGAAGGCACTCTCAGATGTAACGTGCACATGTAGCATTAAATAATTAAACAGCATACATGCCCTCGATTAAGGTTCACTTGCATATATTTTCATTAAATATTGAAAAAAGTGCTATCAACATCATAATTACTGCTGTCAAAATCATGAATTAACTTTATTTTCCATGTCATTAATTTTTTAATTCATATTATTTATCCTTTTTATTTTATTTCAATTACTCAGTATTTTTTAGTCTCTTTATTATATTTTAAAGTCGAAGTACATCTACTTATGTCCATCACAATTTTGTGTGCATTACACCTACCTCTAAGGTCATGCAAATCATGAATTAACGCTTAAGATGGATAATTTCACCGAATAATTGTTATTTATAAAATTAACCAAACCTCCTTTTTTCTTCCTGTGAATCACTCAACAAGGACTACGCCCAACAAACTAAATATAACTTGAAGAAAAAGAAGAAAAATAGCATCTCAGTCACATCATGTAGACAGCGAAACTTTTCAAAAACCCACTTTCGCAATATAACAAAACCTTATCGTCACCATATAGTTGATTTCGTTAATGGAAAACAGGATTTGCACTCCAGCAGAATTGCTACGCACCCACGTCCCAGGCAGCAATCCCATCACCATATAGTTGTTAGCGGTGGGCCAACAGTGATATCATGATTTCTTTGAAGGAAAGTGGGATTTGGAATCGGAAAAGTCTCAGGAGGAGGGCTGTATCGAAATGGTGGAGGTCCACTTTCATGGCTCCATTACAAGTTGCTGCTAATGGCGTAAGCAAGACATCACATTCTTACTGCCTCTCTCGAGGTACACCTTTTTAGGGTTATTTGCTTGTCTTCTCTCTAATCATAATCAAAGCCTGGCCTCTTGTTTGAATATATGAGTTGGCTGTATTTGTTTGAATAATCGACCTAAGAGCTTCTTCCCACTTGAAAAAGATCAGCATCTTTTAAACTTGTTTAAAAATACCGTGATAATTGTTTTTTAAAGTATTTTTTTATTTAAAAATACATCAAAATAATATTTTTTTATTTTTTAAAAATTAATTTGATATCAGCACGTGAAATGATATAAAACACATAAAAAATTTAATTTAAAGTAAATTTTTTTTTTTTTCAAAAAGGTTTTTAACTTAGAGAAGGTAGCTAATTAGGTGTTCCTGCAATCCGAGTTATGACTTCACACTTTGAACAACTCTTTTGTTTATTATTTTATGGGAAAGGGGGGGAGAAATTGAGATTTCTTTTTTTCTAATTTGCTGATAATTTGGAATGATGTATGGAAGTCCATGTTCCCTATATCATAATAATAAGTACACTCTTTGGCCTCAATCGAGTTGATTTGCAATTCTTTACCTGCCGGTTCCTTTCTACCAAAAAAGATGTTTTTTTGGTGGTATTTACTATTTAATAACTTATTAGCAATTCAAGGATGAATCTGAAAGGTAATTAATATAATTTTTCAGATTAACCTTAATTAGAGAACGCTTATCATTTACGTTATTTCCTTTTCTCATTATATCCTCTTAAATTGCCACACGTGAGAAGTTATATCATTAACTAAGAACAATCTTTATATTAAAAATTAAATTTATGATATACACTGAATAAATATAAAATATACACCAACTATTTCTCTTATTAAATTTATAATACTAAATAAATATAAAAACACAACAAAAATAATATTTTACACTGCTAAAAAAAAATAACTTTTCATATTTTCAACCGTAGCTAAGTTTTTAGATTCCGTTGGGTGGTTGGATCACCTCTCAAGACGACTTGGATCACCCAACTGCTCAGCACCGGTAGCTGGTTATTTTCAAATCGCAGGATCTTTCTCAAATATTTATTTTGAGTTATGATTCGACTCAAGTGGTAAGGGCCGACAAACCTAAACAAAAATTAACACTTGATTGGGGTTGTTGCATGTAAGATTGAATTTCTTACATCCAGAATCGAGTAGTTTAACTTCTTCTTGTACACACAAACGCAACAATCATAAAATAAGTGATTGAGTGATTATTTGAGAGTGTGTTTGTGGTAGTTTTTAAAAGTGTTTTTTGTTTGGAAATATATAAAAATATTTTATTTTTATTTTTTAAAAATTATTTTTGACATCAGCACATAAAAATGATCTAAAAATACTAATGAAATTTTATTTTAACGTAAAAAATAAAAATTTCAATTTTTTTTCAAAAATATTTTTAAAATGCTGTATCAAATAGGATTAAAGTGTAAAAGACTTAAAAGTCACTATGCATTAGAGTTTCTTGTTTTTTTTAAGAAACTATTTTAACAAAATTTGTGAGCCTTAATTCTGTCGATGGCACGGTTATTATTGGTTAATGGGAAATTCTTGTTCTTGGAGTTTTATGTATGAATTTAAAATTGTTAAGCAAAATGTTTTTTTTATGAAAATATATCAAAATTAATATTTTTTTTATATTAACACATCAAAATCAAGAGATATTGATTTGATTTTTTAAAAAGAAAACATTTTTAGAAAATATACAAAAATAGAAGCATCCTTACTCCCAATACACTTCAAGTCATGAGCAAGAAGGACTGAAATGAAGGGCTAAGAGTGAGGATTTGAGCATGAAAAGAAGTTTTGCAAAGGGATCGACTATTTTATTTACATCTTGTTTTTAAATAACCAGAAAGGCCTTGGGCTCCGAACCAGGCCTTGAACATGGCAACTTCAACTTCATCTCCTTTCTCTTCACCTTCTTCCTTCCCGGGTAAAGGCTTGGGCTCATGAGGTTTTCTAATTTCTCCTCAAAATGGTTCAAGTAAGGGACTAATTCAATGGTGGGTATCTCTGTTTTGTTGACCTTTTGTAATTGGATTATTGAAGTACTGAAATGAATATAGAATAATATAAATTATATTTTAAATTTTTAGATGAGATGATTTTTTGATTGACATGTATAAAGATTTGTTTTAGTACGGAAAGATGAATTCTTATTTTGAATGAAGGCAAATTCTGAGGTTTTGGATGAGGTGATTTGCAAAGTAGTAATGAAGAAATTTAAGATAGTTGCTTAAATATATCCGATGCTATATTTTTCTTTCACTATAATTTCTCTCCCTGCTTTTGTTTTTTTTCTTTCTAGTCTTGAATTAAGATAGGCTCAACCTTTACCAACGAATGTGCTTCTCAGAGATGAATTTGCCTGTAACAGCATTCTTCTCCGACAACAATCATATATATGTTAAGAGTTCTGTGGTTAATATGTGTTAAGATTTCATGTTTTATAGTGCTAGAGTGGCTATAGTATTCGGTCCTCATAGGAGCCTAATCAACCATTGAATTGTAACGTTGGAGTTACAGATACTATTGAACTTTCCTGGTAAAGCCCGCTCCATTAAATTGCATAATTATAATTACGACTTGGACTTTTGACTATAAAATAGAGGGTATATAGTCCTCTTTTATTATATTAAATGTCAGATAGCAATCGTTTGGATTAGGATCTTGATTCAAGAAAGGAAGCTACAGGTACACAAGTATTACGTTACGAAAAGAACAAACTCTTTATTTTAATAATAATAATTAAAAAAAAAAAACAAGTTCATGAGAAGGGAATTGATAATAGGAATGCAAGTTCGCCTGAACGTCTTGTTGAACCTGGTTTCATCATTTATTCAGGGTACAAATGTGCAGGCAAGCGTGGTTTCGCCGCTGCAAGCAGTGGTTTAGCGAGAGCCATACTATCTCCTGCGGTGGAAAGGTCAATGCTGGGCTCATTAGATGGCAAACTCCAACTAAAACCTTGAAGAAGCCTAGCAAATAGCATGTTCGTCATCGCACTCCCAAGTGTCACAGCCATGCACCCACGCTTTCCTGTGCTAAATGAAATGAATCTCAATCCATTCTCAGCCAGCACAACTTTTCCTGTTCCAGTGAGATGACGCTCTGGTTTGAACTTTAGTGGCTCGTCCCAAACTTTAGGGTTTCGACCGAGCCCTAATCTGCTGAGAATAACATAACTACCTTTCGGGATGAAGTAGTTGGCGACTACTGTATCAGCCATGGACATGTGAGGAACGTTAAATGGTGCGATAGGGTGGAGCCGAAAGGCTTCTCTAGCGCAGGCCTTGACGTAATTGAGCTCTGCAAAATCTGATTCCTGGACCAGTCGTTGCTTCCCAACCACTCGATCCAATTCTTCAACAGCCCTTTCGAGTATCTCAGGGTTGTTTAACATCTCTGCAAATGCCCATTCACAAGCATTTGATGGATTGTCCACTGCTGCTAAGATTATTTCCTGAGAATAATATAATGTATAGTTTAAAAACATTATTGGATATAAATCTAGTAATATATAATTACTAATAGAAAAATTGTTCTTGTATTTGTCAAATAACTATCTCATCAACTCAAAATTAATTAAATTCTAACTCGGAAGAAGAAAAAAAACTACAGTAGTCGAGATGACTCAAATAAAAACTTAAAAGTGATTTTATAGCATTAATCAGAAAGTAGAAAATATTTAGATAAATAGTTAAATAACCCAAAAATAGCTTGATCTTTGATCTTTGGTTTAAATTAAGTTTAATCCTTGAACATTATTTTTTTATTTGATTATCTTGAATTATTTTTTAAAAATAGGTCATTTCATTAGTTTTGACTACTGAAACAAGTAAAAAACACATGATTTAAAACAAATTTAGCAAAGAACATAAACCTGGACAAAAGGGCTTGTTTTTAAATAAAAAAAACAGTTATGGTGCTCAGACAAAAACAAAAATGTAGTTAAGTTAGCTTTAAGTAATTAATTAGCACTAAAAAAGTATAAAACTCACTTCCACTTGAGCTCTTATCTCATCCCTTGACAATAAAGGATTGCCATTGTCATCATTTAAGGTTATCAGAACATCAAGCAAGTCCTCAATGTCTTTCTTCTTGCCATCCTTCCATTGTTGAATCCTGTCGTCAATTATTGGATCATGATACTTTCTGATGATCCTATCTTTCTCCCTCATCACCTCCTCATGACCATCTAGGTCGAGCCATGTCAAGAATGACAAAAAATCTGAGACACAAAATGAAAATAAATGATTGAGGATAGTGAAGAGGGCATCCACATATTGCTCGTCTTCAAAACCAGGTCCACCATTTTCCATCCCCACTCCAAAATATCTTTTGTTAAACATCAACTTCTTAATAACATTTGCACAATAATGTTGTGATGTGAATCGCAAATTCACCATTCCTTCTTGATTAGATTCCTGACATTGTTTATAAACAAGACGAACAAGGTTATCAGCTTCTTCAACTCGTTTTTTGTGAAGCCATTGATGTCTTCTAGGAGAAAGCACATGTGTTGCGAGGACTAACTTCATTTTCTTCCACTGGTCTCCAAATGGTGATAGAACTGCTGATAGGTACCCATTAGATGCGAGATAAGAGGATATGGTTTGGGGTCTGGATGAAAATACATCATCTTGTGCTTTCAAGAATTCGCAAGCAATATTAGGACAAGTGACAGGAATCACATGAATGTTTCCTAGACGGATACAAGCTATTTCAGAGTTCATTTCTTTCATGAGATTGTGTATCCACCGGTACGCTGGCTTGTTTCGGAGCATTGCCGGAAGGCATCCAACAATAGGCCATGGTCTTGGACCAGGAGGCAGTGGGTATTGCTTGACATTCTTGTGGGATTGGATAAAGGAAAATAAGGTGATTGCTAAGACAAGAAAAAGAATTGGGAAGCTCAATAAGGTTGTGAATGAACTAGTGGATAGAGAATAGTCCATGATGAAACAAGTGTAATTGTTTTTTTTGACAGCATGGTGTTGTTATTGTTGTGGCTTTATAAATATATAAACATTTGGAAAATCTCCATTTTGACTAAAATCCTCATGATCTATATCTTATGTATCTTACATAAATAGCGCAATAAATTTCATTTTTTTTTTTAGGAAAAAAAAGAAGGATTCTGCTTATTTCCAATATGCCTTATAATTGTAAGAAACAAAAACCAGTTCTTTACTTATTTAATAAATTTTGACAAGGAAATATATTAAGATTAATTGTGGACTGAATTAAATTGTTATGACTACCTTGGATATCTTTCCCCATCTACTTGATATGTTTCCTGATTTGTTTTATTTTTCCTTGCTAGTGTGTTATAGGTGATGCAAATCTTGATGGTTATAACTGATTAGTATACAGGAAAAAAGATATAAATAGAAAAAGGATATAAATGTATTTAATTGAAGAAATGTAGATAGAAAAAAAATTATCTTAGATGAAGAAATAGAAATACTATTATCTCTGGAATATTTTGTAGTGAATTTCTTGTCGTTTCAAAACAAAAAATTTAGATAAATATGATTTTTATATAATAATTATCTGTCTTTTTTGTTTGAAATAGCAATCAAATACTACTCTATTATACATGAATAAGATCATACATATAGACAAACACAAATACATATATAAATACTAACTTATATGTATGTATTTATAAAAGATGCGCTTCATGAATTATTGAGACCATGAAAACAACTTAATTTGTTTTTCATTCTCGTCCTTTTTAATTTTATTAACTCTGATCTAAACGAAATAATTTGCTTCAAATAACCTCTTATGAAGGTTTTTTGTGTCAATATTAAAAAAAAAATTAAGTTAATGAGCCCGCTAAATATAATTTAGTTTAATTGATTAAAAAAATTAAGTATACATACTAGATTTGACAATAAGGTTAAAATGTAGGTTTTAAAAAAAAAATTAAACATCTTATTTTTTAGTTTTTTGTTTGTATTTTTTATTCTTCTAGTTTGAGACTTTTATTTTTGTCCAAAGTTTAATTATGTTCCCATTTAGGAATCAAAGTAATTTTTTCTTTATTTTTCCTGTATTCATTGAAAAGGAGGCTATAAAATCATAATAGGGTTTCTATAATCCAAAAAATAATATTTAATCTATTTTTCATCAAAAAACAACTAATAAGCAGTACTTTTAAAACCTCAATAAAGTAATTTTTCAACTTAAAACACCATTAAATAAAAATAAAAAACACAAGATTAATCAATAAAAAATCTTTCTGGACCTTAATGTACTCGCAGACTCTCGTTTCCTCATTTTCAATTGACATGGTGAATTGCTCCCGATGTTTGATCCCTCTTACAGCCAAAGGCTATACTGCAATCATCGCAAGGGCTAGCCTCCATGTGAGAATAAGCCCTAGTGTAGTGTCTAAGCGAAAACACTCGACTCGGTCTACAGAACAAGTTCACGTATCACCATACTAACTCACCGAGTTCATCTGAGTTTAATTAAAATGCGATTAGTGATAATTAGATCCAAGAAACCTAGCATTAGGACACTACCATGGAGAGCAAAATGCTTGACACCTATATCCCTGCTCGCCAAAACCGTCGATATAGCTTCTCTTCCACCACATAAATGACCACCATGAAAGGAGGACAAGGAGTTCAGAAACAGAGCGCTCACACCACACCACAAACCACAAATAAGCTCACAAAAAGTATCTCTTTTGATCCAAAACTACACCACAGCGAATTCTGTGCACCCTTTTACCACACAATTCCAACGAAAACATACAACACACATTCATCGGACACCCATTTACCACATATGACAATCAAAAATATTAAAGAGGAGAAATCATTTGATTAAAAAAAAAGCATTTTATAAGAGGAGAATTATATATTTGAGACGAATAAAAAAAAAATTATGTGAGGAAACCGTATTTCTCGGAAAGCACACTCTCTAGGTGTGCAAATAAAACCCCGATTATCTCAGGCTCTTACAAGAGTTGTGTAGAAATCAAAAAAACAAAAGACAACGAAAAAAGTCAACTGCATTGACTTGTTGACAAAAACAGGCACTATTCAGATCAAAATCTGGAATTGCCAGAAAATGAAGAACATGAAGAACAGTTGCCCAGAAATTTGAAGAACAATAAAGAGCAGAATTCCAGAAACAATGAGTAGAATCGAGGTGAGGTTACTGTCATCCCTTTTCTTTATTTATAGCAAAAATAAATGATTACAAGAGTTCTAGTTGATTACAACTTCATCTTGTACTAGATAAGTCCTAGAATTTAAATTGCACCTAAGCTAGAAAGCATGATCAACATGATCTGAAACAGATAAAATTCCCTACAGCTAATTCAATACTAATCTAAACATTAATACTAGAATTCAAATAGGACTCCATGCTCTAATCTTCAATCTGCTGCAGCCTTGATATCCATGATCTTCAACACTCCTCCTTGGATGCAAGGCTGCACATTCCTATCTTCATCCTTAATTCTTCAAACCTGTCTTTGGCTAATGGTTTGGTAAAGAAATCAGCCAATTGTTCCTTAGAAGAGCAGTATTCCATCTCTAACTCCCCTTCTTGTTGAAATTGCCTCAATGCATGGTACTTAATCTTCATGTGCTTAGTTTTATTGTGAAAAACAGAATTTTTCGAAATGGCTATGGTTGACATGTTGTCACATAGCAAGACAGTAAGATTAACTTGAACACAATCAAGATCCTTAAGCATTTTTCTCAGCCAAACCAATTGTTTTGCTGCCACATAAGCTGCCACATATTCTGCCTCAGCTGTAGAATGAGCAATAATTGATTGTTTCTTTGAAAGCCAGCTGAAAACATTTGAACCCAAAATAAAGCAATATCCAGAGGTGCTCATCATGCACTCACTCCCTCCCCAATCACTGTCAGTATAGCCAACAAGGCTGACAGGTTTGGACTTCACAAAATTCAGGCCGAGAGACTTAGTCCCCTGCAAATACCTTAGCACACGTTTGGCTGCCATGAAATGTGATTGATTTGGATCTTGCATAAACCTTGAAAGATAATTAACAGCAAATACAATGTCAGGCCTTGTAATGGTTAAATATAATAAGCTCCCAATCAAGCTTCTATAAGTCTTCACATCACATTTTTGAGTTCCATCATCTTTCACCAATTTCAGTCCTAGTATCATAGGAGTAGGAACTGATTTGCAATTTGTCATTGCAAAGCTATCCAAGATCTTCTGAACAAAGGATTTTTGACAAATAAAACATCCTTGTTCTGATTGCATTACCTCCATTCCTAGAAAATAAGACAACAAGCCTAGCTCATTCATCTCAAATTGCTCTTTCATGTTCAATTTGAACTCTTCAATCAGCTGCTTCTTGTCACCTGTGATCAGCAAATCATCCACATATACTGACACCATCAATACATGTTTATCCACATGCTTAACATACAAGGTCACCTCATTTGCATATCTTTCAAATCCCAAACTCAACAAGTGTTCATCAAGCCTACTATACCAAGCTCTAGGAGCTTGTTTGAGCCCATATAAAGCTTTCTTCAAAAGATACACTTGGTTTGGATTATCATTCTCAAACCCAACTGGTTGATCAACATAAATTTCCTCATTCAAATAACCATTAAGAAATGCAGATTTAACATCTAATTGATAAACATACCAGCCATTTTGTGCTGCAAGAGCAAGCAAGAGCTTCATTGTGTCATGTCTAGAAACCGGGGCAAATGTATCAGTATAATCCACCCCTGCCTCTGAGCATAACCCTTAACCACCAATCTTGCTTTATGTTTGTTTATCTTACCATCAGCATTTAACTTTGTCTTAAAAATCCATCTTACCCCAATTATTTTCTTGTTTGCAGGTTTGTCAACAAGCTTCCAGGTCTGGTTTTTCTCAATCATTGCAAGCTCCTCCTTCATTGCAGCTATCCATACCTGAGATTTCAAGGCTTCTTCAACTCCAACAGGTTCAGCATCAGCCACATTGCATCTGCTATAAATCTCAGCCAATGATCTCGTGCCCCTCACAGGTTGGTCATCACTGTCTTCATCCTTTTCTTGCTCATAAAACTGAATCTGTTTAGGTAGTGTTTCAGTTGTGCTCTCCCAATTCCATGCTGCATTTTCTATCATCTTCACATTTCTAGCAACAATAACTTTGTCAGCATTTACAACATAAACCTTATAAGCCTTGGATTTTGAGCTATAACCAATGAACACTCCCATCTCAGCTTTTTCATCCAATTTCTTCCTATTAAATTCAGGTTTCAATACATAGCAAATACAACCAAACACCCTTAAATGATTAATACTAGGTTTAGTATCATACCACAATTCATATGGAGTTTTATCTCCTAAAACTCTAGAAATCATTCGGTTCAAAATATAGGTGGCTGTGTTGACAGCCTCTGCCCAGAATTTTAGGGGCATTTGTTTCTCAAACAACAAACACCTTGCCATCTCCATAAGAGTTCTATTTTTCCTTTCACTTACCCCATTTTGCTGAGGTGTATAGGGTATTGTTAGCTGATGTTTGATACCTTCTTTCACCAGAAATTCATCAAATTTCCGAGAGGTATACTCACCCCCATTGTCAGACCTCAGAATTTTGATTTTGCAGCCAGTTTCAAGTTCAACAGCAGCTTTGAACTTCAGAAACTCAAGAAACACATCAGCTTTTGCCTTCAAAAAATAACTCCAACAAAACCTGCTATAGTCATCAATGAACAAGAGAAAATACCTTGATCCACTCAAGGATTCATTAGACATAGGGCCACACAAATCAGTGTGCACAAGCTGCAACTTAGATGTGGATCTAAGTGTATTATTAGGAAAAACAACTTTTGTTTGCTTCCCTAGCTGACAGGCTTCACAAAACACATCCTCATTCAATATATTTGGCAAACCATGTGCCATCTCTAAGTTAAACATCTTCCTTAAGGCTGCATAGTTAAAATGCCCAAGCCTTTTGTGCCAAAGTATTGACTCATCCTCTCTACATGCATTAGCTTTTAAATATGTTGAATTCCAATCAACATTAAAGCTTCTATTCACCATTCTAGTGGACAATAACAACACCCCTTTATCATCTTTAATTTTGCATATTCCATGCTTAAATGACAATGCATAACCAGTTTCTAACAGTTGTCCCACACTCACAAGATTTTGCTTCAATTGAGGCACATACATAACATTCCTTAAAAATTTTATACCTGCCATAGTGTCAACTGCAATTGCACCTCTTCCTTCAACTTGCACATAATCTCCATTAGCTATTCTTACTTTGGACAAAAAAAATTTATCCAATTCTTTGAACAAATCAAGGTCTGCTGTCATGTGATTTGTGCATCCCGAATCAATGAGCCAAAGTGAAGATTTTACCTCAGTTATGTTGCATGTAGGTTCTGAAATTACCATAAATAATTGCTCTTCTTTCTCCTCCTCAGCATCATCTTCAGTTTGTGCAATTCTTGCAACTTCAGTTTTCTTGCAAAAATTTTGCATGTGGCCGAATTCTTTGCATCTTCTACACTGGATGTTTTTGAGCCAGCACCAAGAGTCTCGGTGATTAGTCTTCTTGCAATACTTGCAAAGTGGAAAATCTTCTCTCTTTTCCCCTCCTGAGGTATTCCCTTTCCTGTTGAATGACTGCCAATTGCTTGGCTTCCAGTTGCTGCTCTTTTCTCTTCTATTTTCAAAACTGTTTCTGAAAATAGGTTTGGCATGGTGCTTGTCTTTCACTTTTGCCACAAGTGCTTCACCACTTGACTCTTGATGTCTATAAGAGTGTCTCTCCTCCACTGATTGCAGAGCATTAATCAGCTCTTGAAGGCTGATTTCAGAAAAATCATGTTAATCTTCAAGTGAACATATCTTATGTTCAAACCTGTCGGGTAAGCTCACCAACACCTTCTCCACAATCCTTGAATCAGGAAAATCTTCCCCCAAAAGTCTCACTTGATTCACAAGTTTTGAAATTTGAGAAGAGAAATCCTTAATTGTGTCTGTCTCCCTCATTCTCAAGGCTTCAAATTGCCTTCGCAGATTCATCACTTGCATCCTCCTTGATTTTTCATCCCCTTGGAATTCAGCCTTTAGCTTATCCCAAGCTTCTTTGGCTGTTTTACAAGTCATAATCCTTGTAAAAATCTCCTCACTTACTGCATTATGCATGCTAGTAAGTGCTTTGAAACTCTTGGCTTTTTCTTCATTGAAATACTTTAGTTGATTCAAAGTTGGATTATTGTTTAATGGAGTTGGAACCTTGTCCGTATCCACATAATCACATAGATCAAAAGCCTAAGGTAAGCCTCCATCTTTACAGCCCACACACCATAATTCACACCTGTAAATGTAGGTGTTCTTGATGAAAAAACTTGCACCAGAATCCATTTCACTCTGCACTAAAAAAAATGCACAAAAAGAACCCAAAAATCTGTTTTGTCCAAGAACCCTTCAAAGCTGTCAAGCTTTGATTTTGATTGACCTCACAAACAAATCACTCGTGTTTCACACAATCCCCACAAAGAACAACACTGTTCTGATACCAATTGTAGAAATAAAAAAACAAAAGTCAACGAAAAAAGTCAACTGCGTTGACTTGTTGACAAAAACAGGCACTATTCAGATCAAAATCAGGAATTGCCAGAAAATGAAGAACACGAAGAACAGCTGCCCAGAAATTTGAAGAACAATAAAGAGCAGAATTCTAGAAACAATGAGCAGAATCGAGGTGAGGTTACTGCCATCCCTTTTCTTTATTTATAGCAAAAATAAATGATTACAAGAGTTCTAGTTGATTACAACTTCATCTTGTACTAGATAAGTCCTAGAATTTAAATTGCACCTAAGCTAGAAAGCATGATCAACATGATCTGAAATAGATAAAATTCCCTACAGCTAATTCAATACTAATCTAAACATTAATACTAGAATTCAAATAGGACTCCATGCTCTAATCTTCAATCTGCTGCAGCCTTGATATCCATGATCTTCAACAAGTTGTACACCCTGACTCGAACTCGATATCTGATATGCAAATTACAAGCTTTCTGTCATCACATCAGGTCCCTTGAAGATATTAAAAAGTATCAAAAGTACTAAAATCATAAAACAACAATTTTCTCCTGTTTTTTTTTTAATATCATAAATCACATAATAAGTATTTTCAATAAAAAAGAATATAATAATAATTTTTGATAATTTAACCAAACTTTTTATATTTATTTTATTAAAACGAGATTTATTATGATAAGAATACAACTTATTGACTCTAATTAACTTGTAAAAGAGAGATATCTTATTATACTTATAAATAAATAAGATGGTAATAATAATATATATCAAGTGATTATGAAAAAGAAAAAAAAGATGGTGTTTAGAGTGTTGAAAGCTTTTGTGTTAATCGTAAAACTAGTTAAAGACATTCAACATCAAAATAAAAGTTCAGACCTTTATTTTAGAAAAGAAAAAAAAAGAATTGGAAAACTAAAAAAAACAAAAATATATGTTACTAGTGGGTTTCTTGTATCCAGAGACTACCGAATACAAGTTCTTGTAATGATTAGACTGTGATTACGCTGCAACTTGGTAACGTTTTGAATTCCCTTCCCCCATCAGGAATTTTGATTCGAAACATATGCTTGAAGAACAGAATGTGAACTAGAAACATCAATATGTTGCTGCAATGCAATTCATTTCTAGTAATTGGTTCCATTTCTTAGACAATGATGAACTTCCTCATGCCTTGAAAGTTGGCCTAATTTTCTCTCGACCTCTATAAAAACATCAGGGATGTGCAAGCCGCATTAGTTCAAAGCATCTGAAACGAGTTTACATTTATTTGCATGAATGAGGCAACAAAATCACTAGAATCACCGAATTAATCATGTTCTAATTTATCTAGACAATCACCCAGTCGGAGTCGCAGGGATCGTGATCTGGTCTGGTAATAACAGTTGATGCGAAACTTTCCTTCTGTTGACTGGCGTTTGGATCAAAAGCTGGTTCCTGATTGAAAACCTGATTCGCTTTGAACGAAACATTATCCAAGATTTCCTGCAAGATAACATGAGAAAAGAGAAAACATTGGCTATCAAAAGTTTCAGCTTTTGACAGTGCAATAGCTCATTACAAACTCTAATGTCAGTACATCAATGCCCAAAAACGTTCAAATTTCAAAGGATTGTATATTTAAAATTTCATGAGTCTGCACCGTATGTGACCATTACTAACCCAGTTTACAGAGTTGAGGGGAAGTCATACCTTGGAAGACCCTAGTTGTCCTGCTTCGTATGAAAAAGAAGAAAGTTCATTACAATCGGTAACAAAGCAACTCCCATCAAGCTTCACTGAAGATGATGATCCCAGACTGGTAGCATCTTCAGTGGAGTTGTCAATCTGTCCTGTAAGAAGATAAGAAAGGTAAATTGTCATCATAATTGCTCCTTTCTTTGATTGCAAGGTAAGCTAAATCTCAAGATAAACAACAAATAGTTATTGAAATGCAAGATAATAACTTTCATTTCTAACTTTCATCCACAATATTCTCTATCTCTTCAAATGGGAATCTCTCTCTCTCCCCCGCTAGATAATAGGAAGTGCAGGATATAGTTCAGCTAGAAAGTTCGCAGGTTATAAAGTGAAGCCTTGTTTCATAAAAACTATACAGGTAGGAAAGTAAAATAAACCAAGATCTCAAAATGGTGAAAGGTGGGGACACGTTCATCATAATGAAACAAGCATTTGAATACCAGTTTCAAGACGAGACAATGGGATCTGGTTTGGCAAAATCATTGTATGACTCAAACTCTTGAAGAGAAGGCTCTGTCCCAGATGTGGTTAGGAGGCTACTTGAGTTTCTAGGCCTACCATCGCAGACATCAATGGAAGGAAAGGAAAATTGAGGGAGTGGTTAAGAGATAGCAGAAGGAAATACTTACTGATCGGTTCAGCTGAGGCCTCTATCGAAGTAAATCCCAAATCTGGAACCTTGCTTTCATACGAGTCAACCAGATTAACAGATTTTGAAGATAGCCCATCTATTGGAATTGCCTCTGTGAAAGAGTTACTTTCTAGTAGATCATAGGATGTTGAGGATGATACTGAAATGCTTAAATCTTTGTCTTCTGGGGCATCAAATGCCTCAGGCTGATAGGTTCTGAGGAGAAGCAAGTTCTCGGCAACAATCATTTCCTCCAAAGACAGATCATACTTTGTGGCCTTGATAGGTTCAATAGAACATGAGTAAAGCAAATGACTCACGTTGCAAGGTTCCATATCAAAATAGTTTTGTACAATGCCATCCTTTGACTTTTTATCTGACTCGGTGTTTTTCACTAGACAAGAGTCGCTGGCTACACCATCCATAGTATCCTCAGCTGGCTGAGGCTGCACATCTCGCACAATTTCTGAGCAAAATTGCTTGATATTAGCACCTACTGTCTGCAAGTGGTCGGCATATTTCAACCCTTCCTGTCCAACAATGTAATCAATTTCGTGAGATATGTTTTGGCAGAACTGACTGCAGCTAAAGCAGGAATCGAGCGGCAAGCAAGCAAGCAACATGAAGGATTTAAGAAAAAGATCCGCACAATCACTTCAGAAAATCAATTGTAATAGATTAAAATGAAAACAGGTACAAAGCTATTACTTTTTTCCAAATTTTATAAACAACGAACAGTTTAGAGTTGCAGTATTAACCTAAAATCTGCTTGCTCGAGGAAACTATGGAATCTTATCCTACTGTGCCAGGATTTAGAGTTGATATGTAAATCTGCAGTGAACAATGTAAGGTTTAAACTGGCGGCCATTCATCAAAGCAAAGAAACAGTCATCTGCCGAAAGGTGAGGCTTTTCCATTAGCGAGATGCAGGAAGGTTTTGTTCACAATAAAGTCAACTGCATTATGTAGGAATGGGTGTTTTGGGCATGTTGCAGCCTCTTCGCTGCTTAATGGTGGGTAGATTGTATTAACCATTTACAGATACTAAAACTGTAGCTTTTATTTTGATGAAATAAAAATATTTTTGCCTTATAAACATGATTCAATCGGAAATACAACCAGTAAATATTCAGTCAAACACAAAAAACAATATATCAGTAGAATGCAAATAATAAATATAATCAAGGGTACGTTTCAGAGAGATTAAGAATACCTGCTCCAAGACATCATCCAACTCCAAGCACATAGCTTCAAATTTCTTGTACATAATTTGCATCCAGGCCATACCTTTACCTTTTTTTAACCTTGTCAGCAAAACAACCGAGCAGTAATCAGCCTTTAGATATGTCACCTCCTTCTCAGACTGTCATAAACATCTGTAGTCAGATAACTGGGAAGTCTAAAACTTTATGCTACAATATCAGGGCTAAGAAAACCAAATCAGAAACAAACATGGTATGATAAGGAATTAATTTTATTATTATTTTAGCTTTTTTCTCAGTTTCTTAGGTAATTATCAGAGAGAGGGTCAAAAGGAATGGAAGGGAACAAAAATAATAAAAACCCGTGAGCCAAACAACGAAACTAAAGAGAATCCATAAGCTGGGCAACTTTGGGGTCACGAAACTCGAAAGATCGATCTCTGATAAATCACGACTGACAGCAGTCCAGGGGCAGAGATAACAAGCACTATGAAAGAAAGGTTATACAGTAAAAAAAAACCCTCCTCCTCCCAAAAGAAAAAATCGTGTAGCAAATATAAATTAAACCCATAAAAAAGAAAGAGACAGAAACGAAGTTCAGATGATAAGCATGCAAAATTATGACTGCAGAGTCACACTAACCTAACTCAAACAAACCACTCAAACCAATGAAAAAAATAAAATATATATATATATATACACACGAAACATGAAGTTGGATCACTTACAAGTCGATTGCCAGAAGCCAAAGAAAAAGTCTTGAATTCCTTGAAAAAGAAAAAAAAATGTTTCTTTACTGTACTAAGCAAAAAGAAAACAAAATTATCTTTGTTTTGTAACTAAGAAATAATAGAGAAAAACAAAATAGTGTCGTTATTGATGATGACAAAAAAGGAGAAAGAGTCCATCAAACCCGCACTTATTAAAGTAGCTTTTCAGAGTGAAAGCCGCATGCTCCCTCTCCTCCCCTTCAACTCGTTGCTTTTCTTTTTTTTTTCAATGTTTGTGTTATTTTACAATGAGAATTTTGTATAACGGAGATGATTTTCAATGGCAGAGATCAAATATTCCTAATATTACTCAGATTTAAAGATATCCTTAGATTTTGAGTTCAAAATTCAAATTTTACTTGCAACTTGTACAATTGAGAGTGTAAATAGTGAAATAAAAAGAAGAGAATGTTGTTGTTGATCACTTGAAAGTAAAGCACTTCAAATATCCAAAATTAGGAATTTGTAAAAAAATACATCCTTACTATTTGTAAAATGTAAAAAGAATTATGTAACTTATTGCTTGTTCTTTGATTTTATTATTATTTTTCCATTAACTAATGTAACATGTCATTGATTATTTCAACAGATTCAAGAAGACCAAAAGCGTGGTCTTGTTATGATTTTCAGGTCTAAATGTAGATTTGCAAAAAAAAAATAAAAAAAATTTAGATTGTTTTGATATGCCAATATTAAAAGTAAATTTTAAAAAATAAAAAATATATATTATTTTTATGTATTTATAAGTTAAAATCACTTTGAAAAACAATAATTGTCTAACTCTTTAAAAAGCCTAATGACGATGAATAATTACAACATTTTAACATTATAGTAAAAGTTACAAAGATCATGATACCGTCTCATTGCTTTGTTGTTCTCCTTTTAATATCCCTTGATCTATCACCATAATCATATGAGTAGCTTTCTTGTTATTAACTTGTCTTTTTCAATAATAAAACTTTCAACGCCTATTTGAAAGAAAGACAAAACTCATTATTTGACTATGATATTAGGTCTAACATGGTAGATGCTTCTAAATTCTAACATAATTTAAAAGTAACTCTTTGTTCAGAATTCTTACAAGTGTTTGTACATTATCTTGGGGGTTTTAATTATTTTTTTTTTATAATCAGGGTGACCGAGTCAGCTTATGCAACCTCAACTAATTCCCGGATCCACTGAATATTCTGCAAGCCCAATAAACAGGTAAAACACCGCAAGGATAACAGACATATATGGTGGAACTTGAACCTTAATGCAGAAAAAAAAAAAAAAAAAAAAAACAAGTCCCTTTTTCTGCCAGACCATGAATGTTTAACTTTGCTTTATGGCGTGGTGTGTGAAAAACCACTATGGCTCTAGAGTTACATAGATGATGAAAAGACCTAAGAATTCAATGATGCCTGTATCGCAGGAGCCCTTATTTTAATATTTATGACATAGCAACATTCCCACCACACTAGATTCTTAAAAGCCTGTACAAATATTTTTGAAGCACATATAAATTAACAAGCACTGAAACTGTACCGCAACTCGAGATATACACTTTTATTTTATTCTTAAATGTAGAACGAGTCAGAATGGTTCCCAGCTATATGAAGCTTTATAATATACTTTAGGGTAGGGAGTGATGTACTTCTGCAATATATATAAATATAAAAGGTTGTTTCGGGTGGAGAACTCAAGTTGTCCTATGAATGAAATAAGCGGGGCAACTCTCCCCTCGTATCAAAGATCACCATCCGTGCTCGAGATAGATGTTGGCCACGCCCTCTCCAAGGTCCACGTGGTTAGTGGTGACCCACCATAAGAAAACATTAACAGGGCAGGAGCATAAAACACCGGCAAGGTCAGTCGTTTCCATCTCCAAATGACAGGTTGCATGCGCAAGCTTTGATGAGAGAGTGCAGTCATAGAATTCCCAAATCATATCAGGTAAAGACCTCATTTCACATCGAGCTTTAGAAGCCACAAAAAAATAAAATGAGACACCTCTTCACCACAGCATCGACCCAGGTTCCAAATGCCGAGGTGCACGCCCAGCATCAGCCAAATGCCATAGTGCACCAAATACAAAATGAGGATCATCATATACCCAAAATCAAATCTCATTAGATTACATAATATTGTGATACGGATATTATCTCAGGAAAGTTTTATATTTATTTCATGTTTAAGACTGTAAATTTCTTTATCAGGCCTGGGTCTCATCGACAAATTTGGACACTGCAGCGGGGTTTCTACATTTAAGATAGAAAAAAATCATTGTTTTTGTAACCACAACAGCCCAAAACCTGATCAGTTGCTACCAGACAAGGCGTAATGGAAGCAAGAGAAATACAAGGTTGCAAGAAGCAGAACCATAGCTACAATTCGCACTAAGAATTCCAGAGGCATTGTAATGCTAGTTACATTGGTAAAGCCCACCAGCAGGCAACAGCTTTAAATACAACTTTAACACTAAAATAGACACTATGCAAGCATATTTACATTCATGAAGCCCACCAGCAAGCAACAACTTTTAAGTACAACATCAATACTTAGATAGGCATTTTGCAACCATAATTATACAAGCACCAAAACCGTTAGTTGGGGGCTACAACATTTAATGACCTTAAGGACCAAAGATTTATACACCCTATTAAGAGTATAATGATAATTTAGCATGAAGTTGTGCTGTTAGAGCATTTCCCATGATTGACACACATGGTGCCTAAGATTACCATTCTGCTGTAGTGTTTAACACATTACAGTTTTATTGCTATACATATATCTATACAAAAGCATTGAAGCTGTAATGTCATGCTCTTACTGCACTTCAAGTGCTGAGAACTAAAACCCTGAGATTGCTATGTTACCATCATGCAAGAATTATTATATAGATCTGCAATTAAAATTAAGGGTAATATAGCTCTCTTATCGCATTGCATATCGATATTGCACTAAATTTCCTTCATTTTTTGTATTTAAAATAAGAAAAAGAATCAAAATTATTTTCAATTATATTAAGCTTTTATTATATTTTCATTCAAAGTTAAGTCTGTCAAACAGGAAAACCCATGTAAAAAAATAAACTACTAATAATTCGAAGATAAATAATGATACTATCGCTAGAGCAAGACCGGCTACTAGCTGGATTGAAAGCCAAATATTGAATTCTCACAATGATTTTTAGCCAATAAAATAAGTTCATAAAACTTGTTAATGTTTTATAGAGGGCAAAATATCTTTTAATGGGCAAAAAAATTAATTAGTGGACAAGAGACCATCTTTAGATGTCCTAAGAAACAGGTTGTTCGTAGAATGGATGCTGGCCATTGCTTGCTTTATAGGGGAAAGCAAATTGAAATCCCAACTTCACATGCCCCAGCACAAAACAATATTGGGAACAAACCAGAAAAGAACACCAACGTCATCAGTTCCAGCACCATATAACACAGTTAGCATGAACAGTAATTCAAATCATATCTAATCCCTGACATCAGGGTATAAACGCCAGTGAGCATGAACACAGGTTTATTAGATTCAGACATGGACCTCCAAAACAATTCTGCCATTTATCTAATCTCTGACAACAGGGTATAAATGCCAGTGAAGGGATTTCTCCTATATATCACAAGGGAACTTTGATCTCGAGGTCACAATCTCATAATAACTAACAGTGAACATCATAGAGACACCTCTTGCAAAAACATATAACAAGAAATTCCAAAAGCCAGCACACAAAATCCCAAATTCCAGTCACTAAATAGCCCAAAATCACATCCAATCCCAAATTTCAGTCATTACTTACCCAAAATCACATTTCCACTAAATTCAAAAATTTACATAAGGCAAAATCAACATAGTATTTAGTAATTTTATCTCAAGAGAAATTACACTAGTGAGTTACATTTATTTATTAGACCTGGATCATATTGTCAAATCTGCATGTTGCAAAGAAAATTATATCCATTTGCAATTGTGTTGCCACTTGATTGTCCTACATGTTCATATAATCCCTCCATTGTTTTAAAAACACATTCTCCATTTCTGTAACCCAACAACCCAGAAACCAGAAAAATGCTGCCAAATATATTACATGGAAGAACAGGAGAAGTTTGGGGATACACGAAACACAGCAAATATTTATGCAGCTTGGGCTAACTGAGGCACCAGAAGCGTTGTAATGACATGTACATTCTTGAAGCCTCCACCACAACACAATGTCTAAGATGAATATTTATAAAAGCAGACTATTTAGGGGGAAAACTTTTTTTTACTCAGGGACTGAAATGAATTTTAAACAAATGAGCCAGGGGCTAAGGGAGAAGGCTTAAAAGCAATTAACAAAAAAAACATCAACACGTAAATGTGAGGAAGAAGTTTTCTCTCTCACAGAGAGATATATGCAGAAATTATGTTGTGAACCCTCGACAAATGAAATTAAAAATTCCCTTAATCAATTGAAATAAAAAAAAAATCACACAATGATATAGAAAGGGAAAGACGACAAGAAAACCTCAAATACCAAAAATCTGCTTGAGGAGCAAAAGTAGCACAAACCAGAAAAACAGGTATTTATAATCTAGATAAACATAATTTCCGGCATAGCAGAAAAGTTCTACAATCCTTCTGTAAAAGCCCCGTTCTACAAATTGACACTAGAATTTGCAAAGTTCAAGTAGCATCCATCACAAATCCAACCACATCTTAAGGAAGCAGATGAAGTGAAGCAGCAACAAAAGCACAGCAGTCCACATAAATAAATTAAAGATTTCATTGCTTGCATTCAGGAAATCACGACAACCATTTAAAGCATGTGTTCCCAAGAAGCTCTCATACACCTGAATCAAACACCCATCAAAGTCAAACATATAAAATAAAACTCAGGCTAGCTAAAGCACAAAATAAGAAACCAAAAAGTTTTGGAAAGCCATGAAACAAAACTACAAGTAGTCTACTTCATCTTTAAAAGATCAGAAAACTCTTTATCTTTCATGTGTGTAGTAATAATTGTTTCTCTATGACCCACAAGAAAATGCTACGACAACACAATCAAATCCACAATGATGTGACACGGCTTCTCAACAATTATAAAGAAACAGCAATTAGTCTAAAGAACAAATGCAAACTTCCGGGAAAAAACGAAGAAAGAAGACGACACCTTTTCCACAAAAGAAAAAAGAGATTGTTATAACAAAATAAAATAAAAGAACTTCACATGGGACAAAATCATTTGAAAAAAGAGAGTTGGCAATAATTACCTTCAGTAATATGGTGGTGGCATACCCTGATACATCCCTCCAGCTCCCTGTGGGAATCTAGGAGGCAGTGGCATTGAGGATGGCTGCTGATGCTGCTGTTGTTGAGACAAAGCATAAGACCCAGCATCTGGATACACCCCAGAACCGGTCCCAACAGTGCTCTGTGGCATTCTATACATTGAAGCACCTGCATTCAATCCACCATCATTTGAACCCGCCCCTACATATGGCGGAACCCTATAAGCACCATTATATCCAGAACCCGTCAATGAAGTATTCATCTGATAGCCATTATTACCAGGAGGCCCATAATTTTGTAAATTTCCTACCCCGCCCATCGAATTTTGTTGTTGTGGTTGCGGGAACGATGGATGCGATAATGGCTGTGAAGTTTGCGCAATTGCACCGCCCTGACTAGTCTTATTAACCCTCTTGTTATCAACAGCTAATTTACAAACAACTTGATGCCCATCAATATTTTTCATAGGATCAGCAATCGCAGCCTTGGCCCCATCCTCAGACTTATATATAAGAAAGGCAAAACCCTTTGATTTCCCAGTAGATTTATCAAACCCAAGCGGGCCTTCTTCAATCTCACCAAACATTGAGAAAAAACCTAACAACCTCTCCGAAGTAATCTCAAAAGGCACGTTCCCAACATAAACTTTCCTTAACGAAACATCACCGGTACTCGAATTATTCGATGCTAATTGAGTAACGGTAATCCTTCCATCAATTTTTTTACTAGGTTCTCTAATAGAAAGCATAGCAGAGTCCACATGTTTGAAAGTAATAAACCCGAAGCCTTTCGACTTACTTGTGTTCTTGTCATGGATAACAATAGCTTCTTCGAGTTCTCCGAAGGCAGAAAAGAGAATTCGGAGGGTATCCGAGGTTGTTTCGGAAGAGAGGCCGCGAATGAAGAGCTTTCGGAGGGAGATGTCACCATCCGCTACGGAACGGACAGAGTTAAGGATGTCAGAGTGGTGGAGTGTGGCGGATTGGATGATGTCTAATAGTTGGTCTTTTGTGAAAGGTTCGAGGATTTTACGGATTTCTTCGGGGGTTAGAGGAGTTATTGGAGATGGTGGAGAGGTGCCGGAGACGATTGAGGTGCCGTTTTCGTCGGCTTTGCGTTTTTTAACGAAGTCCATGGTGGTGGATTGCTGGTTAGCGTGGAATAAACCCTAGAAATGAGGGGGAGATACACAGGATAGAGGAGAATAAAAGTAGTCTGTTTTGTGGCAAACTGAATTTTCTGGACCGATGTTTGGGTATTTATATTTGTTGGGTCCAGGGAACCAGTTAGGGTTTCACTTTCACCGCCATGATGTTTGGACTTAGATTTGGGCTTGGTGGACCGGAAGGAGCTCTAATTGGGCTGGGCTGATCATATTAATTTAACCTATTAAAGCTAATGTCTCCCGTTGAATTTTCAGTTATGGTTGGATTAGTTAACTTAACAAATTTAGTTCAATCAAAACTATTTTATTTCATTATTTATTTATTTTTAAAAATCCAAAAAAGTGTTTTACGCAACAAAAGAAAAATTATTTAAAATAAATTAAATCATTTGACACCACTAATTAATCAACGATTGATTTTTTTTTTATGTATTCAGTTTAAATTAGTCGATGAGTTAATCAAGTTCTAAATTGATATATTAAATCAAGTTCAATTTAATAATTATGAAAAATGTTAACTTAAATTTACTGAAATTATTCTAAAACAATGTAATTCAATTTTAAATTTTTTTTTTTATCCTGGAAAAAAATCGTTGACAATTCTCCTAATCTATGCAGTACTTTAAGAACCTTTATTATTATTCTTTTCATTAAATTATCATGAGCAGCTATTATAAGCTGCAATAAAGCACGATAGAATTGCAACACAAAAGCACTTTAAAGATTCGATTCGGTAAATGAAATTTCCTGGTTATAATGTAATGAATGAATGATGCCCTTTCTAAAAAACATTTAAGATTCGTCGGACCGTTCCAGCAAAAAGTTACACAAATAGTGAAAGAGAAAGCTTTTTAGATTTGATTTGTGTTAGAGGTTATTTTAAAGTGTTTTTGTGATTAGAAATATATTAAAATAATATATTTTAAATTACACAAATAGTAAAAAAAAAAATTTATTTTTTATTTTAAATTAAATTTTTGGATATTTTTTTAAATATATTTAGATTATTTTAATATGTTGATAACTAAACAAAGTAAAATGGAGAATTGCAATTGATCTTGTGGGAAAAAAATGGGAGTGGGACCCCATCTGGAGACTTCAATTTCTTTTTTTTTCTTTTTTCTTTTTTTATTAAGGCCACCATGTACAGTTATCATAAGCTATTATACTGCACACAAAAGCATTTCTAATTTTAATCAACAAACATCACAAGACCTAGGCTAAAAGAATTGGATTCCTAACTTGATGAGCGGTCACGGAGGAATTTCTCTGCTGTTCCCGGCTCAGAAAGATTGCTGAAGGGTCTGTAAAATCTTTAGCCAGGCAAGCTTTTAGAACTTGTATTGGCAACCAAAGACTTGAACTTCGAAGAGTCCCCTGAAGTAGCATTGGCTCGACGGATTATCAACTCCATATTCTTCTGTAAACTTTGCCTCACCAAATTCTTCATCAATTTCTTTCCTTCTTGAGCCTCCCTTTTATTTTCTGGTGACCCTATTGCTATCCTTGCTGTTTGAGGCCCAGAATGTGGCCCCATCCTTGCTTGCCTCTCATCTTTGAACCATTGCAGTAGTTTCAGTGCTCTCTTCTGAGCTAGAGGACTCCCCAATAACGCCACTTCAAGAATTACAGGGACAATGCCAGATTTGAGCATTTTATAACGTAGATCTGAACTTTGGTGAGCTAGAATCATCAAAATATAAGCCGATAATTCTTGACATTTTGGCATATCTTCCCATGTCATTATCTCTATCAAGCTCTCTGGCACAAGTGAACTGTTTTCCATTGCTTTCTTCCCCATTAATGTCACCACTAAATGGCCGAGTGTCGCTAGAGCTTTCTCCGAGAGTTCTTTTACTGATATTACCCTCAACAGAGTATGAACGACGCCATTGGAGAGCAAAGGCCCTGCATTGTCTAGCACAGCAGACAGGTTGTATAGAGTAGCCAAACATGACTCCTTCGTTTCATAGCTTGAGGATGACTCAAGAATTCCAATTAGAAATGGCAAAACTTCTGATGAAGCGAGAGGGAACTGGGTATGATTCGCCAGCAAAGATAATGACAGGATTAATCCTGCAAATTCTTGTCTTGTTGGCTCTTCTAAAACATCCATATTCTTTGGTAGTTTTGGAAAGATTCCTGCTTCTACCATGAGAGCCTTGTTCCTGAAGAAAGAAGATAAAAATACATTAACACTAATAATCTTGTTGAAGCTACTGAACCATAGAGTATAAATTAGGGATAGTAAAACGGTAGCCATTTTTTAAGGCCTCCCCTGCAAACAATGAACATCATGCACCCCAAACTAACCGACCAACAAGTATTAAACAAGTTACTGTCTTGGATTTAGATCTGAGATGAAAAATGGAAGCCAACAAATGAATTTGTTTACTGCTCATAGATCATAGGGAATCTGATCATTTGCACCTATTCTTATGTCCTGTAACTAATTTCTATTCAAAGACAACAATGTCAATTCAATAACATCATGCTTCCTACTAGAGCGTGTAATAAGCGCACTTTGTGTTTGTGGCCTCCTAATTCATCCAAATTCATAATTTTCATTTCTGCTAAAACAAACTTAATTATTTTCTTATAATGTTGATTTGATGAACATGATCATTATTAACATTCAAATGGGTGTCTTTTTAAACCAATCAAATAACAAATAATTTGATTTTGAAATTTTTTAAAGGGTATAATAAGATTGAGAAATGAGTTTATACAAAAAGAACGAAACATTTACGAAACCATCATGAAATCCCCAAAATTGGATGTTGCCTCAGCCAGGGTAAGGTAGTATTTATCATCGTTGTAGGGCTCTTTATAAATTATTTTTTACTTTAAAAAATACACAAAAAATAAAAATTAATTTTAAAAAATCAAAACCACGTATTCTTGGCTCAAAAACAAACCCACTAAAATCAATGACAAATCCTTTTTTTTCTCATCAGGAATTGAAAGCTTGACGTGGCACCCAGAGCAATTATACATTACCATTTAAGGGTAAACCAAGAAAATGAACCTAAAATAATCATCTAATAGGTGACATAGCAATAAAAAATTAGGATTAAAAAGTTTGTTTTCTCTGTGGTATCAATTTCAAGGTATGTGGTTATTAATATGATAATCAATAAAAATTTATATGGTTTTTAATTTCAAGATCTGTGTGATTAGTTGAGGCACTCGTAAGTTGATTCGAACACATATATTAATAAAAAAATAAAAAAATGAACATAAAAGTGGGACTTGAACAACCCCAAAGCTTTGAACCTATCTATTTTATGAAGGGTGCTGAAAACCACTAGTCCTGAAAGGCAACGCATCCACAGCCTAGACGTAGATAGCCTTCTTTAACAACGAGGGGGTCCCTTGGACAACTCCATCATTATCAGAGGCAAACTTCAAAACCCAAACCCATATCTGGTAAGGACCATCCACCACGTGGCTCATCCGTCCCCTTTATTCCTTCCAAGTCAAATGGTGCCACTCGCCAAATTTCAATTCTTAAGAATATAAGGGTATGGGGTGCCGACTTTTATTGACAACTTTGTTATTAATAAATTTGATAGGGTCCCCTATCAGCATCTCCCACCCTAAACTTGAATAATGAAATAATTCATGCCCCAAAAAATCCCGATGGTGCCAAAAACCAAACTCCATTTTTTGAAAAAAACATCCATTTACATAAACTCTATGATGGAATCTTTGTTTTCTTCTGCAAATTGACAACTGAGGTGCTTATTGTACTATGACAGCATTTGTTTTCCATTTGTTTATAATTAGAAAGAGATAGTTGATTAATTAAATTAAGAGGACCTATCGAGTACAAGCCAAATAGTTTTATATATCAACTATATAGGTGTAATTAATTTATCCAAAAATAATAAATAAAAGAACTTATGGTGTAAAAGGTTTAGGGGAATTCTACAATGCCGACTAAAGGCATTGTTTTTTGCTCTTTTTTTTAGATAACAAGTAATGGAATTTTATAAAACAATTCTAATTAATTTCCTAAACGAATATGAAAATATTCGAAACAGCTCAATTAAATGTCTTACGAGGAGTGATTACAATTGAATTTAATAATTTGTATTTTGTTTTTGTGAAGTTCATAATTAGCCATGAATAAATACGATCATTATGGTCCCAAACATGTAATCCACACCAAAAACAATGCCTTGTTTTTTTTTTCAAAAACACCATAGAAGGATTTCTGGTTTAATAGTACAGTAATTTACTGTTCATGACGATGTTCAAATCAAAATAAAAATGGAAAAGAAATTAATGAAAAATAATGATATCGAATTAGAAAAGAAGAAACTTACGTGTAATTTCCATTAGCAAGCTCAATCAAAGCATTAACAGCCACTCTCTGGCGGCCAGCTTCTTCTGAAGCCACCATCCCTACCAAGGCAGGAATAACACCAAGCTCTGCCATCAACTTTCTCATCTTAGCATCTTCTCTAGCTAACTTTTTAATCTCAAGAGCTGCCATCTCCTTCTCTTCCCAGCTTCCAAAGTGAAGTCTCTTTACTGATCTCTGTAACACCGCAGAACTATCATCATCAATTTCACTACCTTTTCTATTCACAGTAGTAATTGCTGCTTGCTCGTCTTTGTCGACCATAGCTTTGGTTCTTGTTTTAATGCTCTTTTGTGCCCTTTTAGTTTGCAAGAACCACCTGACACGAGCGAAGAATTGAAATTTCAAGTAAGAAAGTTCACAGATTGAAGAGGAGGAAGGGGAAGGCATGTTTGGTCTTTGTGTTGGAGACATGAAGATTGTTTATAACATTTCCTTTTGTTCATAAGAAACTTGACTTTTGAGAGAGTGAAAGACAAAGCATATATATATATATATATATATATATGGATATGGACAAGAACTGCGCGACGGGAGGGAAGGTGGGAGAGAAACTGAGAGGGAAATTACAGGAAGAGCAGAGAGCACGTGCACAGTGCTCTCTTTTAACTCGCAAACTGTATGAGATATATATTTCAGGGACGATAATAAGATCACTTTGCAAACCCATAAATGAACTTGTGCTGTGTGTTTAATTACTAATTACACAATAAGCTATCTGACAAGGGATTAATTAGCAACAATCTTAGTCTAATTAATTAAGGATACAGAAGAATTGGGCTGCTGGCGGGATTTATTGTGATTGTGTCACCTAAACCATCTTGGAGAAGCTTCCTTAGGTCACAAATGAAATTATTACACTGCTAAGACTTTTTGTTGACTCTTTATATTGAACTTTGCACAGTGTTGGCTTGGCTATGATCAATAATGTGTTAATTAAATGAAGATAAAAACATTAGCTGTCTATTAAATAAATCTTTGAATCTGTGTGAGCTGAATTAATGGCATGTGGGTTTCAGATTTCAGGTTGCATCGGCCTCGGTGCTCTGCTCCGTAATAATATGGGGCTGCCATCTAGCTGTTGATTTTCTCTCGAGCACTTGTCATGCATGCATCGAAATGGGGTTGCTAGTCTATTAGATTTTTAGGAGAAAATCTTCTTTCTCAGAAATGAAAAGATCTGCATCCATGCTCTGTTATTTTTTACGTGGATCGATGGCTGGATGAATCTCTCTGACAAACTGGGTGGATAAACATTTATGAAATTCCATTGCAAATGATCCAACAGAAATAAAATACTTCGTAGTGAATATGTTTGCTCTACATAATCCTATTTCTTCATTAATTTAATAACTAGATATCATGTGCCCTAGAGATTTGCGACTGCAACAAAGGAAAACCACTTTCAAAATTGAAATAGAGAATCATAATAGTGACTGTAGCGTTGGAAAACATGATTTTGAAGCGTAAATGAAACGAAGATTAAGTTCGAAAGAAACAATAATAATAATAATAATAATACACAAAAACATACGTACCTTAAATATTCAGTCGTCAAACCAATTAGGTCTTCCACTTTCTCCATTACCATGTTGTGATGATGATTACTCAGTGTATCATTAATTAGTCGACAATCCCTCTCCTCCCCATTTCTTCTTCTTCAAAAAATTTATAATCTCTAATTTCCCAAATCCTTATTTAATCTTTTTCTTCCCTATCTCGTTGTCTCTCTCTTGTCGTCTCTCTCGCTAGTAGTAGTTAGCTTGAATGATAAAGTATTATTGCTTGATTTTTGAAATTCAAAGTCCATAACATGATAATGTGAGAGTATTTAATGATAAAGTATTATTGCTTGAATTTGAAATTCAAAGTCCATAGCATGATAACATTTAATGATAAAAAAATTGTAAATGAGCTTGGAGTTTATAAAAAAAAAAAAAAAAAAATACCCAGCACTGTAAAACATTAGCATGATTTGTTGATTGATGCTATTTAAAGTTATAGGATTCCTCATTAAAAAATAAAATAAAAAAGCAAGTGGAACAACGCCATACAATGGATAACCAATACATTAAAAGCTAACAAATGATTGTGAAGTGTTCTGGTGCATTATGGCTTGAAAATAGTTGAGATTGTTGGTCGATATCCGATGTCGTTTTACATTTTTGGATATATTGCATGCGAGTGTTATCTTTGTTTTAAATGCTTTAAGTTGACTTATGTGTTTTTGTGATTCATGTGGTATTAAATAATTAAATTAGTTGCCACCTATTTTTTTGAAAGTTTCAGAGCATTTCCTCTATTCAATAGCGTTACCAAGCTATCGATGTTATGAATATTTGCTTGCTTCAAACATTATTTCATCACACGTCGAATAAACAAGTGTATCTTGTCAAATAATATTTATAATATCATTTTACTATATTCTCTTATGAATACTCTTTATACCTATTATGTAGCATTTTAACTATTCACT
Source organism: Salix brachista (assembly GCA_009078335.1). Lineage (NCBI taxonomy): Eukaryota > Viridiplantae > Streptophyta > Magnoliopsida > Malpighiales > Salicaceae > Salix > Salix brachista. The sequence goes on from CM018575.1 coordinate 3,102,536, forward strand.
TAAAGGAAACATAAAAGCATTTTACATTTCATCTAATTAAATGTAATGCTTTTAGAGAGAGAGAAAACTCAAGTAGTTCACACATGTTAACTAGCCAAAGAATATTAATTATCGAACATGAGCTCTTAAATTCTTGTCTACAATATGTCGACAAGAGTTAGCACTAAAAACACAACACAATACGTAGATGCAGACAATGGTTAGTTTTAAAGCACAAATAATGCTATTTAAATTAGTAGCCTAATATTAATTAGTCAACAATCTACTCAGCCAAACGTTTATTAGTGCACCGCTAATCACCAAAATTGACCTCTCTCTCTCTCTCTCTCTAAATTATGGTGGACCTCGCATTGCATTAGTAATGGAGTTTCAATGGTGTGTGGCAATTCCAACTCAGACTCCACTACAGACTATATCCATTTGTTGAGCAGCAGGCAGGGAATTTTTTATTTCCCACATGTGGAACAGGCACCACGGCCAGCATGGCCTGTGGTTGACGGAATCGGGGGTGTTGACCTCAAAAAAGCACACAAATGGGTGCATAGATTATGTGTGCCACAATTGATCAAGTAGCTGGTTAACTTCTTCTTCTTTTTATAACTGGGATGTCCGGGCCAATTTACACGCACCATAACTAATCCCCGAGTCCATTGAATATCCTGCAAACCCAGTGAACAGGTAAGACACTACGGGAATGACAGGCGCACAGAGAGCACTCGAACCCTAGCACGGAGGAAGGGACTTGCCAGGTCCTCAGGTTCATAGCTGGTTAACTTTGGAAAATAGAGAACAAGTGACGTACTGTTTGAAACTTGAAAGAAACAGTCGGTTCTGTTCGATTGCGTCTTTGAATATCTTATTTGAACAAAGAAAGGAAAATTCACTCAAAATGCGTTGTCTTGTTTGATTTCTTCTGTATAACTTCAGTTGATCAATTTAGGCAAGCAGAAAGATCGTTGGTCAAAATCAATTGGAGTAGAGACATATAATCTATAGCTACTATTTGTTTTCATATTTCAAACTGTATTTAGATGTGTTTTTTCAAAACTTGTTTGACTTTTGTATAATTGTTATATGCTGGTATAGAAATAATTATTTTGATGTATTTTCAAGCAAAAAAAATATTATAAACTACAATATCAAACACGCTAACAAAGTCCAAATGCATATCCTATATGTGAAAATTTTATATGTATTAGGGATTTCTTGTCTTAGAAAATACTTTAAAAATGAATTCCCCGAAAATTTCTTTGTACGTAGCAAATTTTTAAATTCAGTTTCAAATCAAGTAAGATTTCCCATACTTTGATTCTTGTTTTTCTTAACTTGAGGTCTCATATGAATGAAATCTCAAGTTTTCTCTGCTTAACGTTTTCCTGTGACGATTACAGGGTTGAAGACTAATTGATTTCGCTAACACACAGAGTGTAAGGAATCATACCTTCTGGAGTTTCGAGTTCATTAAATGGCCAACAAAACTTGCTACGAATTTCTTTATTTTAAGAAATTACAGGCCTATGATACAAATGGAAATGGTAAGGACACAAGATACATGTCCAATGAGCAAAATTTCATGTACCGGCAGCCGTAGGCGAAGGTCTTAACACGGGAGACAAGCAAAATGGAACTCAGAATGGGCATTCCACTAATTCACCAGCAAGCGCTGCAACTTTATTTTTGTTTATAAATTTATCAATAAAATATAAAACACCAACAATATGTTTTGTGATAATTTATTTTTATTAATAAATTTATTTTCAATTGAATCCATGTTAAAACACAGATAGCTATATTCAACATTCAATGGCGAGGATATTGCATTCATTATGAGGCAAAAAGTGTATGAAAGCCCTCTAGCTATGGAGGTACAGAACCTTTTAAAAGACTTTTTGAGGTGGCAGACTTTGAGAATTCAGGAAAAATAAAATCTGCTCCCTCTTAGGGGAAGACTGTTTGGGTTTTCGGCTTTGTGTTGATCAAACCTGAAGTTTCGTACCATGTTCTGATGTATGTATAGCTAAGTTAGGCCAAACTTTGTAGCTGAAATGAAGCTAACTTTGTGATTGCTCAATCTTCGAAGTCATAGAACAAGAATTGTAGAGCTTTTGTGGTCCATGGCTGCCTTGCCAACTTATGCCTAATAATAGTTGAATAGCTAGTTTCTGGTCCAATTCCTTGTGATCCTAAGGGTTCGGGCCATCTTTCTTGAGAGGTCCTGAAGAATACAGGGGGCAAATTGCTTAAACTCTAAGAGATGTTATCTTCTTCATTGACTGATTATGTTGATTTAGAATATTACACCAAGATCTTTGACTCTGGCCTGCAGCACAAAATATATGGGGACTTGGTTTTGGATTCCTGAGTCGTGTCGTTTTTAGGGCAGCACTGAATTGGAGATTCGACACCATAATCATGAGTCACGATCAAAGACTTGGAGCGTGGGTAGCCAGAATGCGACATTCTCGTATTCTCCAGAGACTTTATAATACATGTTGGTTTGTAACACCTCGACATGGTCTCTCAGCTGGTAGATCTCCTCATCCCTTATCTGCAACTCTTTCAGATCGACCGATTCAGTGTTTGTAGGACATCTTTCTGTTTATTAAGCTCCATAGGCACCTCGTATTTAGTAATGTAATGGACGTGTTTTTTTTTTTTATCATTTGATCTTAGACATTTACTTGGTCGGGTAGTATAGGTTTTTTTTAATAGCTTAAGGCCCCGTTTGTTTGCTGGAAAGTGGTTTCCTGAAAAGTGAATCCTGTAAAGTGAATTCCTGGAAAGTGGTTTCCTGGAAAAGTGAATTCCTGGAAAGTGATGAATCCTGTAAAGTGAATTCCTGGAAGGTGGTTTCCTGGAAAGTGAATTCCTGAAAAGTGAATTCCGATGTTTGGCAGTGTTATGGAAAATGAACTGTGTTTGTTTGTGTTATGGAAAAGGAATTGGAAAATAATTTATTAATAAATTAATTTTTTTTTCAAGATTATCTAATATATATAAAATATTTAATATAAAATATTTTAATCACTTAAAATAAAAAAATGAAATCTAAAAAGTATAATGATGAATTTTTTTATTATATCCTATATTCATACATAGCTTATTTTATAAAATATAACAATATATGTCATATCATATTATAGAGAAATAAGCTTGTGAAATATTTTTTAAGTAAAACTTATTATTAATATATATTTTTTCCAATTTTAAAAACTTAAAATAAGTTTTTTTTAATTTTAAATCAAAATCTCAATGCAAAATTTTAATTTAGGTGATTAAAAAAAAATAGAATTTTTAAGATTTAAATTATTAGTTTTTGTGTTTTTTAATTGTTAATATCAGAATTATTATTTTTTTTTATAAAAAATAATACTTTAACATGTTTCTATTTTTTTAAAAAAAAAAACAATAACTAGCTAGCTCACGGAAAGTGTATTCCGGATTTTAAAAGAGGAGTACACTTTCCGGATTTAAGCCTTAGGTTTTCCTTGGCTGGAAACAACTTTCCTGGAAAGTTGTTTCCAGCAAACAAACACAAAAAGAGGAGTACACTTTCCAGTGTTTGTTTGCTGGAAACAACTTTCCAGGAAAGTTGTTTCCAGCAAACAAACACCGGAAAGCAAGGAAAGTGAATTCCGAGAATTCACTTTCCTTGAAACAAACAAGGCCTAAATTATCCTTATGTTTCAGGTTTAACCTCTAATTTGTTTCCATTAATTATAAATTTAATTGCTTCTAATTTGCATTAAGAACTCAAAATCAATCACTCTGCAAGAAGAACTCAAAAGCCACCAGCAGACGCATCTTCAACTTCAACATGCTGGGTTCAAACTTCACACACTAAGGGTGTGTTTGGCATTGCTTTTGCTTTTGCGATTGAGGTTGAAAAAAAGCAGTTTCAAAAAAAGCGTTTTTACTGTGGTTCAAAATAAGCAGTGAAGTGTTTGGTTAAAACTGTGGTTGAGTTGGAGGTTGAAAAAAAAGCAGTTTTGGGTGTTTGGTTACCAAGCTTTTCATATTGCTTTTAATTTGTGAAATTAATTTAAAGGGTATATATTTATATGTATATAATTTTTTTAAATATTGTAAATTTAATAATTATAATAATATAATGTAATTAATAATTCATGAAAAAACAAATATTATTTTTTATTCTCCCATCAAACTACTTGCAATTTCATCACGAACAGATATTTCCCTTCCATTAGGACTGATCTGTATCTACACATTTTTTTTAAAAAAAAAATATATATATTTAAAAAAAAGGCTGGGCCGAGGGCAGCCCAACCAAATTGGGCCTAACCCAATTTTGCTGGACTTGGGTTGGGCCGAGTGCAGCCCAACCCACGTCCAGCTTCAATAACAAAGAAAAGAAGTAAAACGGTGCGCCGCACTGTGCGTCTTCTTCGCGTGACAGTGCAGCGCACCTGTGCACGTGAATTATTTCACGTGCACAGTGGCTTCCGACCGACCACGACGAGAGCTTCAACGGAGGATACCTACGAGTAGAGGAGGCCGAGGTGGTTCATCCTGTGGTGGTGGCGTCTGAAATGGTGGCCGGAGGCAGCGTTGGAAGGTTGTGGTACTGTTCACCGACCACGACGAGAGCTTCAACGGAGGATACCTATGGGTAGAGGAGGCCGAGGTGGTTCTTCCTGTGGTGGTTTCATCGTAAATGGTGGCCTGTGGTGGCCGGAGTCAGCGTTGGAAGCTCTCGGCTTCCATGGCTGTTCTGTTTTGGGCAGAGAGAGAGAGAGCGAGAGAGAGAGAGAGAGAGAGAGAGAGAGAGAGAGAGAGAGAGAGAGAGAGAGAGAGAGAGAGCATGTAAAATTATCGAACATGGATTTGTCAAGGGCAGCTGCACATTCTCACAGTTTTGCATGTAAAATTCTCACAGTTTTGCATGTAAAATGGATTTGTATCGTCGTTTCAATAAGCACGAATCGCAGATAAAAAAACATCAATTTCCAGCTTTCCATGAATCGGCGTTTTGGACAGAATTTGGTGTGGGTCCCACACAATAAAACTGCTTTTTTTTGTTATCCAAACAGCACATTGTAGTGTGATCTGGCAATCGTGGATCGCACCACAATGCCAAACACGCACTAAGAAAAAAAAACCTCCAAATCTTGACACAGCCCAGGAGGTCAATTAAAATGAGCCTTACATACATTTCAAAAGTGTTTTTAAAAGTTTTTTTTTTTTCAATTTGTCATTTTGATATGCTAATATCAAAAATAAATTTAAAAATAAAAAAAATATCTCAATGCATTCCTAAATAAAAATTAATTTAAAAACAACAATCACAGCAATACTAAACAAAATCAAACCTTGAAACACAACCACTACCTTCGTAAACTCAAACCAATAGGTTTTTTATTTTATTTTATTCAGGGTTCTCGTGGGCATCAGTATTTATGTCGTTAATTAACAAGCAGTATTTCATGTAGGTAATCTTGATCTCTGAGGTAGATCAAACATAATGGAGAAGGAAAGAATGACACTACTTGGCTTTCATTTGTACAATTGATATGAGAACAATTAGAAAATGTCTGAAAGATAATTATATTTCAACACAATCATCATCATCATCATAGTCATCTTTCTCATCATCCCAGTTCAAATTGAAAGAGTTAGCCGACTTCTTCAATTCTGTGAGTCCGGTGAGATCCTCCAAATAAGTTGGGTGATTGATTGCTTGAAGCAGGAATTCGATTCCTTTTTTCCGATATTCTGATACAACCTGAGGGTATTTTTTTATCATAAAATTAAATTGCAGTTATAATGTCATGAAAGAACTAGGGAACAAAGAACAACAAATGAAGAACATGACTGGAAAAGAAAGTATATATATTGCAATATTCATCCAAATTTGCTAGAAGGTATAGGCGTATGCATGCTAGCTTTTCTACAGCTCCTAAAAGAAACTGTCATTGATCAGTTTCAATAACAAAGTGTCTCTAAAAGGACCAAGGAAGGCCATACGAGCTGCAAACAAACACTTATAATTAAAGGGTTCAGGCTAAGAAAACCCTACATGAGGAAAAGTCAACAAAAGGGAATTTCAGGGGGAGGGGGGGAGTATACAAAAGAAACCAAATGAGGAGAAAAAAGAAGGCATCTGGTGAAACCCTAGTCGTAAATTCCCTAGTTGTTTGGGCTACCTAAGCAGCAAGAGCATTATCATCTTATTTACCCACTAAACTACCACTTGTATAAACACTGGAAATAAGATTGTAAGAGATGATGAAGCAGGCACGTGAAATTAATTGAAAAAAATCTGAAGTGTAAAAGCAAAAACTTACAGTGTCGCAACAAGCAGTGCAACTATTGGAGGAGTGGCCTACAAGCGTCATTTGCGAAAACTGAAAGAGAGAACCCCGAATCTGGTGGGGCAATATACCGAGAGGTGGCTCACTGCTGCCACTGCTACTAGTGGAGTTTGTGATATCACCTTCAGCAAACATCCTGTTCACAAATAAAAGCAAACGAAATGGAATTTCTTAATAAACTCTAAATATGAGGATGAGATAGACATAAATGTTCATAGACTACAAGCTTCATTGACATAGTTTTCCAGACTAACCCATCAGGATGATGCAATATGCTGACAAAAAGCTCTACGGCAAGAGATGAAGCAATAGGAGCAAGCCCTGGACGTGTAACAGTGCATTGCTGGTCTAAAGTTCGATTGGCAGTTGACTGCACAGAGAGAACATGAATTAATACTGAGCTTGATTAAAAAAACAATCAATACATGCAATCAGATCCATTGCATTCTAGTAAATTACATCTGTAGGTGCAACCACATCATTGCAGAAGTAACAGCCCAGTCTCTTCCCTCCTTTGTCAGATAGAGTAAGGTTGTCCATATCAACAGATGAAGTCTTAGCATGAGCAGAGCTAAAAGGACCAGGGCCATGCCGCATTACCAAGAAGCTATCAAACCCAAGAGCTGCAGTTATAGTGATCTGTAGAAGAATAATTGGAAAAAAAACAAAAAAAAAATACATTCATAAGAATTGATAAATGATAGCCAATCCAATGTATTGAAATCAAGTTAACTGATCCAGATTAATGCAACATGAGCTTGATGAAAGAAAATACTGAAAACATCCAAAGAACTGTACTAGGTACACAGATCAGATTAAGAAGACACCTTGTTAGCACTTGCACATAGAAGGGTTGGGAGCCATCGGCTCTCTCTTGTATCAGTCAACAAGAAAACTGCATCATGGGAATCAACCAGATCATACAGACGACTACAATCATCAACCACACTCTTCTCTTCTTGGTTAGTCACTGGATGACCAGGCATTGGTATAGCCATCACTTCACCCTTCGCTTCCTGAGGAAGAAAAAAAGGAAAACAAGAGATGCACTATTAGCAAGGATTAATGTTCATGATGAGAAAAAATGAAAAGAAAGAAAGAAAAGATCAACATTCATTTTGAGCTAAGCCTTAAAGCTCTATAAGTAAAATCAATTACCACAGCTGGAAATATACGCTTCAAGCTTTTAGCTGCTGCAAAGGCTTTAAAATCACCTCCATTGAGGCAGTCATCCAATGTGTACAGTGACTGCCTCAATGGATTAGACATAGCCACTCTTCCATTGTCAAGTAGTGTAATTTTCCGGACACCCCAAGCCTGCAATATACATAAGCTTTTAGAACCAACATATAGACTATCAAAAAATAAATCTAATCTTTACATCACACTCACCATAAGCATGCGAGCAACCTGGCATCCAAGTGTGCCCGCTCCTATGAGAAGACACTTCACAGAAGATAACTTATCTAAGTTAAGGGATGGCATGGCACGCCATCTCATTAGTTTTAAATTCAAATCTGCAGCAGATTCGGCCAACCTGTAAGGAACATTTGAAATGATAAGATAAATGGGGTAATACTACCATGAACAAGGAGGGAAAATGGGGACAAATACCTAGTTGGGTCCATGGATTTAGCAAGGTTAATACATCTGGATACATATTTATTTTTGTTTTTTTCCCATCCAACTGCATTAGGTACAAGTTGACGATCATTCAATCCTGAAAACAGATATTTCTTGCAAGTTAGAGATTCACCATCTATGCAAGCTGTAGGACGTCATAACAGCAATCAGAGTAGAGAAATATTAGCCAATTGCAGCTGGTCTACCTTGTGGAGCTGTTATTAAGGCTTCAATGACAAGGGATAACTCCATATCCGCAAAACCACGACTCTCTCTGTAGCATAAAAAGTGGACACTCTTCAGATTCCATCTTGAAGAAATCAGCGCTAGGAAGTTGCGAAGAGGCCAGCCAGGATCTTTTTCATGACATGGGTCATAAAAACCAAATAGCACCTGCTGATAGTAGGCAAATTAGCTTTAAGAAAGAGGCATTTACAGTCACATGTCATTACTTTACTCCAGGAGCATTACATAGATAAATATACGAGAATCGCCCAATTTATAGATACATGACATTCATTTTTCCAAGAAACTGGAAGAGTTATGGAGATGAACCTTTTGATTATCAGCCTGGCAGGCTTCCCAGTCCTTTAGATGCCTGATAGTAGCATGGGAATTGGAAGCAATACTGATAAAAAAGAATGGAACATCTGTGGCAGATTTGCATGATCAAGGAGTTAAGGTTATCTCATAGACCAAATGACAAGTGAACTGAAAGAAAAGAGATGATTTTACCTGCGGTTAAGCTCGAGTTACGCCAGCCATTACAAGCCACAGATACGGATTTTACCTAACCGTTACACATCATTTTAGTATTGCTATACAGATAAATGACAGCTATTATAATGGATTATCTACTGAATTCCCAGAAGTTATCATATTATATGCACCTCTTCTGGGGTGAACCATTCTGAAGCACGCTTTGATTCAACCAATGTCGCAGGAGGATCAAGCACCAAGGCAGGGAAAGCAAACCAGTAATGAAAGCTCCAATTTTTTAGGTCTGCAAAGGATATAAGAAGGAACCTTGATAGAACCGCACTGTCCTCCACAGCTCTTCCAGTATGAATGTCTTCCCAGATCTAGTTATTCACAAAACAGAATTTTCATGTGACATCTTTATCTCAAGAAATCATTTCACATATTCTTACACAAAATGGAGATCACTGATGGGAGATGGCCATGTTTACAGTTCAAGAATTAGACCAATTTGAACTAAATACCCTCTCAACTTGAACAAACAAGCAGTTAAATCACATTTTCTCTCAACTTACAATAAAGTCAATTCATCACTACAATGCTAAGATTGCTCATCCAAGATCAATCTGAATGAAATACCTTGTTTGCTTCCTCCTTTAGCAAGCTCTTTTTATCCAGGGCATGGAAGGCCTCCAATGTATTTGTATTGTAAAGAGTCCCGGGTACAGGGCATCTGTTCCTGTTACCGCGACTAAATGCTGGCATTGAAGACTGGTCATTTTCACCAATGGGTAAGGATTCAGCGAGAAGTGTCAAGTGATTGGATACTTGAGAATGTGAGCAAGGCGCATAAAACCCTGCAACGAGACCAGTCCAGATCATAGTTTCATGAATAAAGATCGTCTATAACAACATATGACTGACTAGTCACAAAATCCACACCTGCCTCCTATTCAAAATTCAGCCTCTTAACTGTTAGCTGCTCCTTTTTTTTTTCAAAAAGCCTGATTAATATAGTTTCAATATATGACTACACATCCATCAATTCCAGAGCTTTCATCATTAACAATTCGAATGCTTAAAGAAATTCCAAAAGAGTTAAAAAAAAATAATACCGGTGATGGGTATAGGAGAATCATCGATGCCATATTTGTTGAGCTTCAAAGAAGACAATCTGTGCCAGAAACCTTCGTCGGCTAAGCTATTAAAGGGTACGAATTGGAGGATAGTAGAAGATGAAGATCCGCGTCCACTCCGACTCTTTTCCTCTTGAGCCATAAAGCACTCTTCTACCTTTCAATTCTAAGAAAATCCGAAAGATTGATTGATTGTAAGCAAACTCTTATGTTTATATATTCTTCGACGCGTTTTATGAACTCTTTGACACAGAGAAAAACAGCCTTCTTGACTTCGAGAGCGTTTTCGCTTCTGGTTTTTAATTAGAGCAACTTCAAAACATCATGGAGACAAGACAGCAAGCGATTACAGAAGAAGAAGGACTTTGTTTCAGTTCCTGTTTGGAATTGGAACTGGATCTTCCGCGATAACAGAAATCCTTTTCCCTTCTGTTTTTAGACTTTCACTTCATTAATATTTTCTTAATCATTATTTAGTTCTTTCTGCTCTAATTTAGTCCTTGCTTGTCTGAGCACGTCATGCGTTAGTCCCTTAGCGGAGGTCACTGTTAACTCTTTTTTAAAATTTCCAGACTAAACTGCTCCTTAAACTTGCTTTATCTGGGAAGGCTGAAAATTAAGACTAAGAATTAAGATTGCAATAATTTTTAAGTTGTTTTTGGGTGAATAATTAAATTGTAAATGATTACTAATTACATAGAACTTCTTTAACCATGAATATAAATATACAGGGACTAAATAAATATTTGGATAAACATCTAAGGACTAAATCAGTATTTACTCTTCTTTTTAGTTCTTACTGTTCCACATCGGGTCAGATAACATGGACTAAAAATTACTAGCTAATTGCCCGCGCGTTGCCGCGGGTATTTTTTTGTATATAATTTAACATAATTAAATCTACAATGATAAATTTATATGATATAAGTAAATAAAAATTATAGATTAAAAGATAAAATATTTAAAATTTTGAGTTGAGTTTGTCATGTAAGTATAGATTACATCTTTTAGAATATAGGTATTGCGTCATAAACGATCACAAAAGAGCGCGCACTAACATTAGAAAAAAGAGCAACATATTTGAATAAGAAAAAAAAAAACTACTGAAATCATTATTGTGCAGATAATAAAATTATAAAAATCAATTAATAGAAAGAGCAAATAAAAAAAAAAGGAAAAGGAAGCAATATTAATTTAAAATATTATAACAATAGCAACATCGGAGTCTTAACATCTAAAATTATTATTGCTGCTAGAATAAAAACAAAAAAATTTATTAAATTATACCGAGGGAAAAAAATAAAAAGCATGAACAAAACAGCAAACAAGAAAAACCAATTAAAAATTATTATTATTATTATTATTATGAAAGAATAAATAATCACTATTATTATAATAATAGAATACATAATCACTATTATTATAATATTAATAATAATCATTATTATTATTATTATTATAATTATAATTATTATTATGTTAATAATGAAAGAAACAAAAATAAATGAAATACTAAAAATATCCCAGAAACTTTAACAAAATATATAAAAAAAAAATTATCATTGCTATTACTGGAAAAAAAATTATCAAATTATCGGGAGGGAAAAATAACAACAAAAGAGTAAGAATGAAAAATAATTAAATCATGATTATTATTATTATTATTATTATTATTATTATTATTATTATTATTATTATTATTATTATTATTATTATTATTATTGTGTTAAATACACTTATATATAAATGGACAAAAGTAGGGATTAAAAAAATAAAAGTGTAAGGGCTGAAATGAAAATCAAATATAAAGGGATTAAATTAAAAAATTAAAAGTCAAAGGGCTGAAATGCAAATTACATTTATTCTCAATTGAAATCAGAGGACACAATTGCAAAAATCGAAACTTGTGTACCGAATTGATTGAGTTATATACAGCCAATCCGGAAATTGAAAGTAGCAGGACCGAAGTGAAACTTTGACATTAAATTAATTCAAATCGGAGGACCCAATCGAACAAAATCAAAACGTATATAACAGAAATGAGGACAAAAAACGAAATTAAAAGTCGAGGGACCGAAGTGAAAAGTCAAAATATATGGGGGACTCTCCTGCACATTGACGTGCAGGAGAGAGAGAAACGTGGCCGCCGGCTTGAACCGGCCTCCGCCGCGTCCACGGACATTTGGTGGTTACATGCACCACCGCGGGAGGAAGACCACGCGGCGGCGCATCGGAATAGCCTCCGGTAGAGAATTTCCGGACACCGGAGGAAGCTGCACGCGCCACCTGAACAGGGCGTGAGGCGGAAAACCGCCTGGCGCGTGCGGCTCACGCCCTGACAGACAACGCTTAAAAAATTCAAGAAATAGGACCAATTACCGTTCTGTCCCTGCACCCAATTCAGTGTTTTTGTCTTATTAGAGGCTAAAACCGTCTTTAGCCATTTCAGAAAATAATTAAAAAATCAAAAGTTGCGGCGGACCGGACCGGTCCGACCGCGCGCAATTACGCCGGTGCCCCTCAGCCGGAACCCTTATTTTGTCTTATTACCAGGGACGAAATCGTCAGTGCACTGTTTACACCTGAATATTTTAAATAAAAAAAAGGACGGGAAAAGGAAAAACCGAAAATAGCCCGGCTTGCCAGCCCAGCTTTGTCGCGCGCTCGAGGGCCATTTTCGCCCGCACACTGCTCGAATCCACAGTGTAATGTGAGGCAGTCCACAGTAAAAACCTCACGCGGTTTATATGTTTTGAAATTTGTAGTTTGCGGTTCACTACAGATTCTAAACCTGCCACCCAGGTCCGACCCAGCCTGATTCTTTTCTCTTTATTTTTTCTTTTTTTCTTTTTTTAAAGAAGAATTATTTGCTTTTATATAAAATAAAATAAAAATTATCTTTGCTTGCATTTTTTCATTTATATTTATTATAGTTATTTATTCAAGCAAATGTGTTTAGCAAATCCCATACCGCAAAAATAGTTGCATGTGCGTTACTGCTGAAAAACTTTATATATAAGTAAATATGGTTGCTTGTCAATCTAGTCTCTAGATTATATTGGTTTTAAAAATAACTTGGACGGGAGTTCATCTAGTATGATTCAAGTTCAACGAACTTAATGGGTGCTTATAAGACTTGATTAATCCAATAAAAATTTATTTGATTTTCTTAAAAGAAAATAAAAAAATATTAATTCAATGATTTTCTATAAATAAAATTAAAGAAAAATTGAAATAATATTTTGGATTGACGAGGTAAAACCTATTTAATCCTTACAACCCCTGATATAAGTTATGGCTTGCACTGGTATAATAACCTTGTTTTCTAAAATTTATTTTTATTTAGTTAGTAATTATAAAAATAAAAACCTTTAGAAAATATTAAACATAAATTATCAAAGAGAAATATTTTTTTTTCATCAAACTTGTCTTTTCCTATTTATGTAAAAAAAATGTTTTGAAAATAAATAAAAAATACTTTTTATTAGCACTAGTTCATTGAATAACATGTAATAAAACACATTACAAAAATACATAATGATTTAAAAATTCCATAAGCATATGTTTTTAATAAAATAAAATAAAAAACTAAGAAAGATTTCTATATGCATTCTTTTTAATTTTTGAAAAAATACTCTTAATAAAAAATTTATATTTTAAACAAAAACTCATTACGATGATAAAACCTTGTTCAATTAAAAAAGCTAAAAGCCATGAATCAATCTCTTCAAAATTATCTTAAAAACAAGAACAAAAAATGTTTGGTAGTTACTCGTGATCTCTATTATAAGTCCACCTTCAATAGAAGCGGGCATGGAGTATCGAAATTTATATATATATATATATATATCACTATTTGTATTTCGTATATTTGAGTAATTAATTAACTAAATTATTTTTTCATTTTAAAAGTGTTGACTATCTTGAAGTCTATATTAATAATAATAATTGATTACATATGCTTATTTTTATAGTGAGTTGACATTTTAAAAAAAGAATATTACTCCATTATTTTCATCAAATAAATAAATGATACAGCTTAAAGATTATTTGGAAGTATAATTGTTGTTTTTTTTTTAAAAAAAAAACTTATTTAGAAATATATCAAAAATATATTTTTTTGTCAACAAGACATCAAAATAATATAAGAACATTAATAACAATATAATTTAAAATAAAAAATAAAAATCACAGTGCAAACTTATCAACTAGTTCTAACGTAGCTTTCGCTGTCCATTTGAAAGATTTGGCTTGTAAAGTCGTCGACAATTAATGAACAAGTTGAGTTACTAATCCCTTAAATAAATAAACAAATGAAAAGAATCACGTAACAAGCAGTGCATACTACATAGAACGAGGTTGTGCTGTCCATAATCTTTAGGAATTCATAAGATTGTAGATTTCTTTTACTATCTGCTACATACGTTGCGAATTACTTCAATCAGGATAATGATACATTTATTTTGATACATTTACAAATAAAAAAAATATTTAAAAAAACAATATCTACAAACTTTATTCAGACACCAATTACACAAAGTTGCGTTGCCCCTAATTAATTGCAACTCACAGCAGTGCAATTTCAGATGCCAGCGAACAGAAGAGGCATTATTCAAACCAGACCTGATATATGTTACAGTATACAAGAGATTTATAGAGTTTAAGCCTTGAAAAGGAACATCCATGGTTACAAATACTATGATTATACCACCTCGTCAAAGCAAAGGCAGTGTAAACCTATAGCTAGCACGGCTGGCTAGTCCCAGGTGAGGGAAGCCTGGTTGTGGTGGCCAATGGGAGCTATTTATTATAAATATCAGTAAAAAAGAACAAAAAAGAGAATTTTCTGTTCTTAAGAAGAAGAGCTCGAGGAATCAAAGAAAGTTACCATCCTTTTCTTGTTTGGAAGAGTTGTCCTTGGCGAGTATTCGGGTGAGGCAATACCTTTTTCCAACACAGATGTTAGGGCTTGGTGAATAGAATCTGTAAGAATCTGCGTTGCCTCAGCATCATCTGCAGAATTCTTATTTCTGCTGTTGGTGAATACAAACTCATTTTTTAACCGGCTTCCCAGTGTTGACATTTCCGCGTTCACCATTTTCAAAGGAAGAGAATCAACAGCTTTTCTGATATCGGATAGAAGCTCAGGTCGATAGTCACAACAGATCGATGCCTTGAAATACAGCGTTCCTTCTATAGTTCCATCAAAATATGTCTCGACTTTTACTTCGTCGTCAGCTGTTGGAATAAGATGGCCTTTACAAGCTTCCAAGGCATCCCTTTCGAGTTCTTTGACTTGGCTAATCACTGCGGCAAGCAACTTGGCTTTGTCCATCTACAATTATCAATTAAACACGATGATATAAGTCAACCGATGATGGGAATTTCCACGATCATTAATTAGGTTACATGGGCTTAAGACGAAACAAAAGCAAAACTACGATCTCAGCCAGCATGCAGCATGCTTATACTAGCAGTGACATACCAGCAAGATATGCCTTCATATTTTTCAATGTTACCTGCAAAAGTAATTTGTTTAATTAAGAAAAATCAATGGCTCGTTCAGCTACTACTTTGATTTAATCAAAGTTTATAATAGGATAAGCTAACTCCCTCCAAAACCTTCAGAAGAAAACAGTTCGAAAATGGCCAATAGAGATGAGGTAAATAAATGGTTTGTATTGACCTGATCAATATTTGCAACTTCACATGTGAAAATGACAGAAATAAACAATGAGAAGGAAAGTGACTCTGAAAGAAATCTTTCTTAAAATATAGCATTTTTCTTGTGCCATACGTTTATTTCATGTTTGCAGTTCCGGCCTTGATTAGTAATAATATGTATTATACGATCGAGATAAATTATCATATTCAGCAGCTGATAAAGAAAGAAAAACTAAAGCCATCAAACACATGAATAATCAAAAATCATCATGGTGGGATCCATGATACCGGAGCTGGCATGGTGTCACACCATCCGATTAATATTACCATTAATTTATCACCTACCAGTTCATGTATAAGTGTGTCTGTGTGCGTATCCACCCGACTGTAGATTTGACTCTGCTATATATTAATCTTATTTTCTAGAATCAATACTAATCTTATTTTCTAGAATCAATATGTGGTTTGTTTCTTCTTGTTAAACAACTGGAAGATCATCAAATAAACGAACAACAAATTAGGACCAGCAGAGAGGTTCCAAGCCATCAGTAAACTACAATATATCTCCTTTAATTTCCCGCAGCAAGAGCTCATATGTTGGCTACACAATCTCAAGCCAGGCTTATTGAAGAACAACCCCCAAACTATTAATGCATTATCTAAGTTTTTAATCTCAACCTCCATTTTTTTTTATGACAGATTGAAGATCCCCAGTTGATCTTGTTTACAAAAAAATATGCAGTTGACTACTCACTGGGAAATAAAATCTAGATGAAGTGACATAAACTGAATTTATGAACTCATTCTAATATGAAAATAAAAGGTAAGATAACACCTTATAAGGGTCTATAGCACATTGATGAAATCCCTTGAGCTTCATAAGCGAGCAAACAACACAGGTAAGAATCCTTCTGGTTCATTAGAACATTATATGTCTCTCTAATTTAAGCTTTATCAGGAACAATGAAACTTGTCAGGATTATAACTCCTTGTTTCAGTACTTCATGCTCATATATTGCTTAAATTTAGAGTTCATCAATCATGATATTGAATTGTTTTTTTTCTTTTAGCTGTTTTCTAAAAGAGTGTCAAGTGTTTCTACAATGTGGCTTGAGCCTTGTTTTAGTTGCTCTGCAAACAGAGGGATATTTGAAGGGAAGTTTTGATTCCAGTTTTTTAAATTTTCCTGGTTTTTATAAGTAAAACTTTTCCTTAAATAAGCCAGACTAATTTGTTTGTTTAAGATTACTATACGATTGAGGTCCTGAGGTGTTTCTTTCTGCTGGTATTTTATTTCTTTTCCGAGGCCATAAGATTGCTTCCTCCCCTATCAACTATCATGCCTTAAAACTTACTCTATTCGATCCTTATATTTCATCATGGCCTAACTTCTATCAGAAACCAGGAATGACCAATCAGGAATTATATATTTCAATCCATCAATGATAATAAGTCAGGAACACCAGCCAAAGTCCCTCTAATTAAACTAATCAAGTAGTCTTCATGGTACCTCCTCTTAACCAGTTTTCAGAATCAATTCTGGTAAAAGTTTATAAACTTGCAACAGCAATCAAGCGAATGATTCAGAATTATGTATCACTGTGTAATCATATTAACACACGTGATCTTGACCAACAATTTTTTTTTTTTTGACAAACACTAACAAATTAAGGAAGGAAACACATATGCTAACCTTTTCAGTACTGCAGGGAACAAAACCGCGAAGAGTAGCTAGATGGGCATTGATCCTCTCCCTCCTCCTCCTCTCGGCCTCGCTATGGCTCTTCAAAGCTGCCAAAGCCTTGGTCTCAGATATACCCTTCTTCCCAACTCTTGCAGGTGCCTTTACTAGCTCTCCCATCTCAGCATCCAACACCAAAGTTTGAGAAACCGTTGGCCTACCTTGTAAAACATCACTAAAACCCTGTAAACTACGCGGAAACGGATCAAACGTGCTCATATAACCGGACCCAGATGAAGAGTTAGAGTTAAAACCGTAGTCAAACATTGTAAAAAGAAGCAGCAAATTCTTGAATTTTGAAAAATATGATTATGTTGTACTCTATGTTTATTCTAAGAGCCAAAAGTGCAGAAGAGTAGGCCTGGAGGTCGAGTTGTTGGAGCAAACCAGAAAGAAAGCATTTGGAGAGGAAAGTTTGGTTGTTTAACAGCTTTGTTGGCGAGTATCGATGTTGTTTTAGCTATGATCATGAATTCCATAACGGAAAAGGGACGATTTTGGGTTTGAAAGGGCATCCAAATAAGCTAGCAAAGAAAAATCCACATCTTTTTCTTGATACTCCTGAAGAGCATTATGTATTTGCTATACGTGTTACTTTCTTTGGAAACTGGAGCTGAAACTGTCGAGAAAGAGAGAGAATCTTGAAAGAGTGAACCCTAAAGTTTATTTTTGAGAATTCAATGAGTATAGAGGGAGAGAAAGGGACCAAGATCCTCAAAGGAAATGGAGTTTCACGGGGATGGTTTTTCTTGGAATGGAGATAGAGGTGGCTGCAACTCTTGAGTTGTGAGCCTTGCAGTCTTGGAACCAGTATAAATGTGCTTTGCAGCTTGACTCGTAAATTGTCTATTTTGGAGTCTTTTTGAGATTATTTTTAAATGTTTTCTTGTTTATAAAATATTTTTTTATTTTTTTAAAATTATTTTTCATATCAGTAATTTAAAAACACCAATGAAAAAAAAATTCAAAATATAACTTTTGAAACACAAAAATCCACTGTATTGCTTGGAAGTTGAGAGGTCAAAAGGGATAAACCAAACACAATTGTGGAGCATCTGCTGAGCAAGAGTCCAAATTATTGGATAAATAAAATTAATTGAAAACTTGTGTTTTGGAGGGGGTATCTGGTGTAAAGGACACCGCATCAGAAGTGTCTTTTTTCGATATTTTGTCCATTGTTTGATGGGATGACGAGTCAAAACAAACCATACCAGCTCTATAGCATGTTTGTTATTATATTAAATTGATTTTTAAAATACATTATTATTTGAATTTTCCTTCAGGATTTTTAAAATACATTTCAGATATATTAATATAACATATATTTTTAAAAATTTACTTGTGACAAAATGGGATTTGGTGAATTGTTCATGCAAAATTCAACATGATAGTATTGAATTTTCCTATCCAACTTCAGCCAATATGTTTTTTACTGCCGCAATTCCATCCAATCACCATGGGATTTGGTGAATGGTCACTTTTATTTGCAAGTTTCTGAAATTTTCAAATCTGGTAAAGAAGAAGAAAAAACAAAGGCAACCTGAGCTATAATGAACGGAAATGTGTATGAGCTTGGTTACAATAAGACAGACAATCCCAAATGAACCAAAAAGGTTTCTTCACCCTTCAGGATTTTGAGTCTTCTAAGTTTTTCTTTTATTATTATTATTATTATGGCGATAGCAATTTTCTTTTTAAATATATTAATTTTACTACCAGATTTGATTTGATTTTTGAGGTGTTTATCTAATTTGTTGGCTATTTTTCATAGTTTAAGAGGTTGTTGATTTATTTATTTTCCTTTATACATTCTTTCTTTTTATGGGTCTTTGTGCTGCAATGAAAGTTTTACACAAATGGTTAATAAATTAGTTCTCAGAACTTTTGTAAGAAAAAAAAGTATCAAATGGAAGATCAAATTTAAAAAAAAAAAAACTATTATGTATGTATATATATATATATATATAATTATGTCAGCTATTTGTACATTTATAAAATAGTTTTTTATATTTTATATCTATATTATAGATCAAATAAGTAAAATTTCTTTGTATATATTTTTAGCTCTCTTAATATGCTATATAAATTTGTCTCATTCTTTATTTGAAATAATACTCCTGGCTTTCGATCTAAACTAGCTTTTATACCTGCGCTTTCGTCATGGGTCCAGATTATTTTTTGTATAAAAATGATGCTTAGATATTGAAATGGGGTAATTAATTATGACAAACATGTAACAACATTAAATAGGTCTAATCCAACACATCATATTCCTTTAAATTTGTGACTCAAAATCACATGAATGAGATATTCTAATAAAGACAATAAAAGAATTATAAAATCTTATTTTAAAAAAAAACAATATGTCAACTTTTTAAATTTGTGACTCAAGTTATTAGATCTGAAATACTTATTCTAATAAATCAAGAACTTTAATTCATAATTAATTATATTTAAAAGAATGAAATTCAATGAAAAAAACTAATTCTACAAGATATTTTTTAAAAATAACAATTAAAGAAGTGAAGATCAAAATTACTATTACTATTAATAAGTAATATCATCATCATCATCATCACTACTACTACTACTACTACTACTACTACTACTACTACTACTACTGTTGTTGTTGTTGTTTTATTCTTGTTGTTATTATTATTATTAAATTATTACTACTATTATCATCATTATTATTGCTTATATTATCATTAGTACTTTTTACAATTATTATTATTATTGATGTTATCACTACTAGTATTACTATTTATCATTATCACAACTATTATTATCCAAATTATTACTATTATCATTGTTATCACTATCATAATAAACTATCAATAGTACTACTACTATTACTACTATTATTATTACCACGATCACCACCACTATTATCATTATCATTATCATTATCATTATTTTTGTTGTTTGTACCACTACTACTTTTACTACTATCATTAACATCACCACTACTAATTTAATTATTATTATTATTATTATTATTATTATTATTATTACTATCACTATTGCTACTACTAAAAAAATAAAAATCATGAACTTAATTTTAAGGATAAAATTAAAAAGTGCAAAAACTTTGACAAAAAACTAAGGAAAACAATAAAAACACAAAAGAGGAGAGACTAAGTTACTTGATTTGAAGAATAAAATTGAAAGTCATAAAAACTTTTTTTAAAAAAAAAGGCAAAGGAAAAAAATAAAAGTAGAAGGACCAAATAAAAAAAAATATTATGTATTCAAATTAAAAATTAAGGGTTAAATTAAAAACAAATAAAACTTTAACAAAAGAAAAAAATGACAAACACACAAAAATCAAAACTACAATTGACAAAAAAAATTCAAGACTAAAAGACCCTAATTAACATTGACTATAATCACTTAAATTTATTGAATTCAAGGGACACATGTGTAATTTAATACTTATAAAAAATAAAAATACAAAAATACTCATACCTGACTATTTTGATTTACTTTATCCTTGAAGTTATCTTTGTTATTTTATTGTTTATAAGAAATCAAAAAATATTGAATAGAATAAAATACCACCAGGAAAAATTATAATGACTAAAATGCAGTGAAAAAAAATACAAGAACATCTCTAATTCCAACCTTTTTTTTTTTTTTTTTTTTGGGGGGGGGGGGGGGGGGGGGAGTTATAGACGTCACTTTATTATTGTAATAAATAGTAAATTATTCTACGGTTAGAGAGAAATTCTTTTATAATTTAGAAGTCTTCCTTATTTTTAGTTCATTGAAATTTGTATCTTTGAAAAAAATAAATATATCCAACACTTGTTGACAGACTGATTTCCCATTTCCCCTATTTTTTTTGCAAATATGAAAATGCACCTTTCTTTTTATTTAATAGAAGCCATTTATATATATATATATATATATATATATATAAAATATAACCAGTTTATTATTCCCTGAAACCACATACATTTTTTAAACTGACGTTTCCCTATTAACAAGAGTTGATTTTGACTTCCTCAAATAAATAAATAAAAAAGAAGGAAAAAAAATTGATTTTGAGCCGTGGAGTTTCATTGCACCGTCGGCATTTTATATTTTATATGGAGGAGAGCCGCCCCATCGCATAATGACGGCTACTGCTCGATGGGGTGTTCTGACTTCCCCGTTTGACATCAAGATTCCAAATATTAAACAACTATCGAGGAAAAACAATGGTGGATAAATTCGGCCTCCAACAATCGTTCAATTCTTTTATTGGAAGACGACTTCTTTTACGAGGCTATGGAGGCCTTGCCTTGTCACAATCATCCACTTCTTTCGTCCACCCATCACTTTTCTATACTGACACTTTATCAAATGCAAAATAAATAAATAAATAAAAGTATTTTATAATATGGTCCCTGTCTAGATTCAACGAATGTAAAGATTAGGCTAAAACAATGAGCTATGTGTTTGTTCATATAATTATTATATATATATATCACCTACTATACTCTTTGTTCAGCTCCAATCACGTCTTGCTTGATTGGTTTATAGTATCTAGTGATTTTGCTTCTAGAGCTACTTCACAATATACATGTATTCATATAAAATGCAAAATTTAATTAATTTGCTTTGAAATTAAGAGTAGAAGACCTTAGGGTTACAAGAATTAAATCGTCAATTCTATCATTTAGCTTTAATAACGATTCTATCTTTTTTGTCCCTCCCTCTTAATGTCATAGTTTTTTTTTTTAATCTCTTAATGGAGTTTTATATTTCAATGAAGTGGTCTATTGTTTTTTATTGTTTGTGTTGAATCTGTATATGTTAACGCAATGTTTATAATAGGACTCCTCCATCCTGAGTACTAACAGTAAGTCTATGGATTTAGCCCAATAAATGATTTCCATTTCTAGTAAAAATATTTTATAATTAAAATTATTTATTTATTTATTTTTAAAAATATTTTTTCCTCTTTTAAATATTCTTTTTTTTGTGAAGGGCTGACTTTCTTCCATTTCAAGAAAAGGTTGCTTGTGGTGTTTGCACAAATATTAAAAAAGGTTTTATATATACTTTACGCTTTGGGGCTGAATAAAATTAATGTTATATAATGATCTTGAATAATAAAGGTTATTCCTTTCATTTATGTTCAACAATATTTTTTATTTATTTTCCAAGAAAATCAATTTTTTTCTTCTATTTATTGAGATTTAAAGTCGAGTACAATCATGAAATACAAATAAATATGCATTGAATATATAAAATATCTTATATATATACATTGTTTTTAAAATATTGTCATAATCGAATCAAATTTATAAACAAACTAATGATCACTTTATAATATATAAGACCACTAGATAAACACATCTATCTTTTACATAGTAGAAATGACTACACACATGAACAAAATACTTTTATATTTAATTTGATCCTTAATGTTTTTTATAACTTTTCAATTTAATCTTCAATTTCATCCCTCTTGTGGCTAATCAAGAGCCTTACCCAGGAAGAGAATAAAGGATAAGAAAACAAAGAGATATGTTATCCAAATGGATTACTTAATTGAGATCATGTACATGAATCAATTTGTGAGTTTTGTGAATTAACTTAGATCGACTAGAATCAATATAATATAATATATTTTTAAATTTTATGTCTGATTCTCTTATAATTCTTTAATTTTGTTCCAAATTTAATCTAACTTGAGGTCAATTAAGACCCAATCAAGGTCCAACTATAAGATAACAAGGTAAAGAAAAAAAGAGAGAAATTGTCCAACCAAGTTAATTTATTATAGTTATTTCCCTTACCCAAGTTGTAAATTTTACATTTTATCCTCAATTTATAATATGTTATTTTTTTTCAATTTAATCATTTGGGAATTAGCTGTTTTGTATTTAAGCTAGGATTGGGTAGAAGTTAAAATGATAATAACATGAAATTAATTTTTAATGATATCATCACTTGACCAGGGTGATTAGTTTGCTTTTGGCCTTCTAGGCTAAACAAATCGCATTAATTTATATTTATTTATCAAAACACATGGTAGTCAATTAATTTGATATGACAAACTGTATATTTTTGAATCTCCATTTCAAAAATTTCACATGAAAAAAAATAATGATCTTGTATATGTCCGGGCTTGCAGGAAAGAGCTACCTGGGCCTAGTAAAACAACTAATTTGTTCTTTAAGGCCGGAAATGATGGAGCTTTCATCATATATCAGCAAACCAAATACGTCCCTTGAGAGGAAAAAAAGAAGAAGCAAACCAAATACGTATTTATACAGATTCAAATGAAACTATTTACACATTTACATCATCAATAGATGACGAGGATATAAACAGTGGCAGCAGAATACTTACAAGCTTTCCAGACGGTACATGTAGTCGAGCACTATATGCTTTCGACACATTTAATTTAATATTTAATCATACAATTTTTTTTATACGAGTAAATTCATTTCTGGAAAGTGTATTTTATATAACCGGTGATTAAATAAAACCCTCGTTATTCCAAACTATTATAAAATATGCATGACTGGCGACTCGAAATCTGAGAACTGTGTTCAAATCATAAGCCTTTACTCATGCAGTCGGATAAGAAGCCGCCATGGCAACACCGCATAGTCCTTCTCTTGCACCGGCGCCTCTCTGCATCCTCATATACCCACTCTCACCCCAGCTGGTCCCCCATGAATTCTTTACCAGCCAGTAAGCAGTCCCATCACTGCTAGCACCATATCCAATTGCAGTAACAGCGTGGTTGAGGTATGTCCCACAGTCCCCTTTGAAGACACCACTTTTGTAGAACTGGAAATCGTACCCAACGCCGTCTACGGCGACAGACACCGGCTGCTTGGCCACAGCTTGCAAGAGAGCCTTTTCATTATTCACTGGCACGTCTTCATACCCAGTTATTTTTGCTTCAATATTCGATTCTGTCTTCTTGCTTTTGCATGTGCCATCTGCTCCTTGGTAGGGGTAATTAGCTTCACTTGTCAGGCCTCCGTTTCGTGTAAGAAACTGGAAAGCGTTGTCCATGAGACCACCTCCACAGCCTTGATCGGAACCTTCAACATCGCAGTCCACTAGCTCTTGCTCCGATAATGATATTAACTTGCCTGTCTTGAGCTTTATAATTCCTTCTATTGCTGCCACCGCGGAAAATGCCCAGCAACACCCTGCCATTCAGCCGCAAAATAAATTAACGAGAAGCAGGGATTAGAACTCTGTGAAACTTCCCGTATTTAATTATAGCAATTAAAGAATACTATAGCAGTAATTATATATTCCACCTTTACACACAAACAAGCCAATATTTAAGAATTATATCAAATCAGAGTCTAGTTTTTCTTAAGTCTTAATTACTTAAGAGGATCTGATAGTGTTCGAACTTTTATGTATGCCTTTTTTCATGCAGATTAAAAATATCATTAATTGATATTGTGACGTCATTATTATTGGGTATAGCTAGTGGTGTTTTCAGAGTACGTGCTACGAATCATTTAATACTTATAATTAGTCATAATATCTTTTTATTTAAAATTTGTTGTAAGCACTAGAGAATATCACCTTATAAAATAAGATATATTTATTTAGTCTTTTTCATAAATTTTAATTTATGTATTTGATTTTTATTCCTTTCCTGACACAAATTACCAATAAATGGAATTTAATAAATGCAATCAATTAAATATCAAGGATACAGGTGACTGTTTGGTATTGGTGTTTTAAAATACATCTGTTTTTTTTCCTAATATATATGTTTGGTCTATAGTTGTTTTACTGTAAGAGCAAAGCAGTTGTCATTTTAAAAGCTTTGAAAACTGTTTTCTTTTTTAAACAAATCAAATTACCCCTTGATTTTTAACCGAATGTTTTT
This sequence comes from Salix brachista, assembly GCA_009078335.1. NCBI lineage: Eukaryota > Viridiplantae > Streptophyta > Magnoliopsida > Malpighiales > Salicaceae > Salix > Salix brachista. The sequence goes on from CM018575.1 coordinate 3,127,595, forward strand.
TATGTGGTCCATTTTTTTATTTAAAATAAAAAAATTCTCCATCATTTATTTTAATTCCACAACTAAAGATGTTATTGTTGTTTTGTGATTTTATCTCAAAATTACTTTTTACATATATTATTGGTTTTATTAAAATGATGTGTCTCTATATGTATTATCATTTCAATATATATTTTTATAGCATTTAAAACTTAAATATTACTCGTATAAATACACACACTCATATCATATGAGTTCAAGTAGTCACAATTCACTTCATATAGAAAAAATATTTCCTAAAAAATATTTCTATTATGTTATAATAATTATTGATCATTTTATATCTCAAAAGCACAATAATGTTTTTTTAGCTAAACGTTATTTATTTATCTTAAATATTTATAAACACAATAAAACAACTAGTTACTAAACACTGTTTTTACCCATATCATAGCAAATACCAAACAAATCTTAAAGACACTTGCTGGCTTTTTATTTATTTATTATTTTCAAAATTATACCTCTTTCCAGTGACATGTCTTTTACAAAGTAGCTTTGATTAGAAATTTTGGAAGAAAATACATGAATTGATACTTTGACAAAAGAAAAAAAACAATTTGTTTTTTTTTTAAAGAAGGGACTAACATGGGATTTTGTCGCTCAAGCATCAGGTGCGGGCGGTCCCTATGAGCTATATGGAATTATGGATACTAATCTTGGTCCCACTATGGAGTGACTTGGTATCAAGTTGTAAATTCTGTTTTAAATGGTGCTTTGTATTTTTAATTTTAATAAAATATTTCAATTTTGAATCATTTTAGTGTTTTGTTTCATGATTATATCTATATATCTATATATATATTTATATATATATTAAAAAAAATAGTTCAACGTAAAAAATAAAATTATTTAGAAATATATAATTTAAATTTCAAATATAAGTAAAAAAAAAAGTGTTGAACTGATATAACTCGATCAACTTGATGGGTTCAAAAATAACATGAAAAATTGATAGAAATATAGTTTAATTAAAAAAAAATCAAGTTGACATCTTAATGTTTTTTTTGAAAACAACGATATATTGAATCAATTTGGGTCAACCGAGGTTAACCTTTCAAATGTGTGATCTCCGTTATAAAAAAATCAAATAAAAATTATAAAGTTCAATTCATAATAAACTCGTTGTTGAAGAATGAAATTGAGAAAAATTTAATCTAAAAAAGATACAATAAAATAATTTTTCTGAACAGACTTATGAGCATGTATAATATTACGAGAATGTCATCATCAATCTCGCAAGGTCATTACTTTCTCTGATTGCTTTGAAATTTTAACATAATATATATAATTATGTCAAGAGACTCCTCGTAAAATTTCATCTCAATCTAACAGTCGAATTAAGAGATATGATTAATATTGTTAAATTATTCATTATTTAAAAAAATATTATTTGGCCAAAACAGAACGGGCAGAATAAAATCATAACGTTCAGGCCAAAATTTCCAGAACAGGTCAAAATTTCAAATGAAATAAAAATTATATTGTTTTATCTTGTTTTCTTAACTGGTACAAAATATTTCGCCGAAATAAAATTATATTAACATAACCGGTTGGAATATCATTTTTTCACCTTTTCTGAATGGAATATGAAAGTCTACGTACGTACCGCAAGTGCCTTGGTCTTTAACGGGGGTGACTGCGCCGGGTTTTCTCCAATCCATTGAAGGTGGCATGGCACTGAGATTTTCATATCGAAATGATGAAGACACCAACTTGGACGGTTGGCTCCTGTATCCATGATGCATAGCACGAAATTCCTCGTTGGTTAAGTCTGCGAATTTGTTCACTCCAAGCTTGTATCCGCGGTCAGAACCGCTGTTAAATGCTTCTATGCGTTCGATATTCTCCTTAAAAATCACGTATCGTTTCTCCTTCTCTCCCAGGTCTTCATACACACGCCCATGCTGAGCCATCCATTCTTCATGCCTCTTCAACGTATATTCCTGCTCATCGAGAGGACGGCTAGCTATTTTTGTTGCCCATGTAGCTAAAATAATTAGCAGAAATGGCAGAAATATGCGAGCATTGCTTTTTATTGCGGCCATGCTACGTATATGCGTCCACAGCCTTGTGAGTGAGTATGTATTTTCCTACAAATTTAAAACAGCGTGATGGGGTTTTATAGACACGGTTTTGTAGCCAGCTTCTTGACGGTGTGGCTAGCACTCATTCCACGTGGCTTAGAAGACGTTAACTTGGACCTATAATTTGAATAATATGTGAACTGAGTTTTCATGCGTCTAGCCATGCTCGAATAATTGATTGGTACTGTGAAATGGAATCTTGAGTGTAGCAGCAAGATTCAGGTTTCAACTTCCATGATCTCATCTTTCTTGTACTCTAATGTTGAAGTGACCATGGAAAGGGATGGGAATGGCCAGGGTTGTGCAGCACGGAACTTCGACCTTCGTTGAGTGGGAGTGAACCAGACAATCGATTTGGTCGAAAATATTATATAAAATTAATTGGAAAAACCAGTACGAGATATTAAATTGAAAATACGTACTTGAAAATCTAAAGAAAACCTATTTGGCTCGTTTTTCAGTTGATTTAGATCTTAGAAACAAAAGCATATTAAACTAAACCAGATCAAAATGTATTTTCTTGAATGAAAAAATAATCACTACTCATTACATTAAATAGCTAAAAAATTAATTAAAAGACACATAGACTAATTTATTTTATTTTTTTCAAATTATACACATACGAGAATGGAACCCTCTTTCACCGTAAAAAATAACATGATTGTATTTTAAAAAAAAATCTTATTATGGTAGAGGATAATGTAGTTAATGAATACCAACTCTATATGGTTGTGTTAATCTTCTTCTTTTGTTCTTTGTAATTAATTTTGAAATATTTTTTAATTTATTTTTTAATAGTTTTTTTTTTGATAAATTATTGTACAGTGATTATGGAAATTGTGTTTTAGTGCAGCAATAACAACATTGTTTTAATTTGAAGAAATGATATAACTATAAATTTTCTCAATTTTGTTATTGCACAGATAACAAATATAGCTATAATTGTTTTTAGAAAAAAAAATAATTTCTTACAGTTTTTTTTGCGAAAACAATTTATCCATCCCATGGCAAAACGAAAGTGAAATAGCTAGTAAGAAACTCAACAGAATCATAATATCTGAATTCTTTTTATTTATTAGCAAAGATCTCAATTTAATTTTCAATTCAAACCGAGACGAACCAATCAATACGTTGGAAGATTTTTTTTTAATGACCATCGATAAACTAAAGTTCATATGATTATTAATTTTAAAACCTGTAAAATTAATCGAGATATCAGTTCCGGACATTCATATTTTAAAAAATCTAATAACATCTGAATTCGTTTCAGCAAACCTTCCTTAAACTCTGAATTATTAGATACCATCAATCAGTCTGATTCCTTTATTTTTGTGGATGAAATTAAGATTCCATTTAGAACAGCCTGGGCCCGGTGCATCCAAATAATTGAAATATTGATTGGATGATTTGCAATGATTTCAGTATCATTCCAAGGAAGAGAACTTTATTACGATACTTAATATAAGGTTGCTTAATTTGGGACGTGAGCTAAAACGCATCTCGGGGCTTCGTTTTTTCTATATAAAAAACTAAAGGGAGAATTCATCCTTGCATGTTAAAGCTAAACCTAGAGGAGATCTTTTTAACTGCGGCTGGCTAGCATATGTCTACCTCTTAAAATATAATTGTTGTGGACATAATATTGAAAGATTTCTCTTGTTTAGGCTGTAATCCAAGTAGGGTGGGTGGATTGAAGGTGAAAGAGGGTGGTTTTCGATACTTCTCTACCTCTTAAAATCAAGATTTCTAGGCTTTTTTTTATATTATTTCACTTGTGTAGAAAATTAATGTTTTTTATGAGATCATATTATTTAAAAAAATTTAATACTTCATACAGTCAATAATATTTTGAATTATTATGGATTATCATTTATTTTCTTTAGTTTTTGTTTTAGTTGGAACTTAGGCAATACTGTTACGGAACCATCTCACTTAAGAGCTTAAGTTGTTATATGATTTATATTATTCTCTAACACACACCCTCAAGTGAAAGTTCTTTGGACTTGAAACTTGCACAGGTCCACACTAACTTGTGCTTGATTTTTATCAAATAGAATGAGGGTGGTGAGGTTTGAACTTGTTACCGCTGGGTCAACAAGACTCTGATACCATGTTAAGGATCCATTTAACTTGGGTTTTTTTATAACTTTTAAACTAAATTAGAAAATTAGGTTTTTGCTGATTGAGTGTTTGTGGACATAATATTGAAAGATTTCTCTTTTTTAAGTTGCAATCCAAATAGCATCGAAACGAGCGAATTTGCCCGCGCGATGCGCTGGGCTTTTTTATTTATGTTGGAAACTGATTGATTTTATACGTGTTGTATTTTGTTATTTTAATATTTAATTAGTAAAATGATAATTGATAAAAAATATTTTATGTTTATCATTAATGTTTGAAATTGTAATCTCCTTTAGTCATTCTATAAAATAATAGTCGTGGTGCCCGTAAGATGACTCGTACACCACAGTTATAAAAAAAATATAAGAGGGAAAAAAAAGAAAAAACATGTTAAAAAAAAGTGGTTCCGGGGATTATTCATGGTGTGCGTAAGCTGTCCTAGACACTTCAGTTATAAAAAAAAGTTCATGTTTTTTGTAAAAAAGAAAAAAAACAACCAATTATTTTAAAAAAAAAAACCCATTTTTTATATAAAAAAAACAGTTCCTAAAAAAAACCAAATCAGATTTGTTAAAAAAAAAAAAAACCATTTTTTTGGTTAAAAAAACGGGTTTTTTTTTTAAAAAACAGTTCTTTTTTTTAAAAAAACAGTTCTTTTTTTTTAAAAAACAGTTCTTTTTTTTAAAAAAAAAAACAAATCGGATTTGAAAAAAAAAAAACAATCCCTTTTTTTAACAAAAAAAACCCTTTTTTACAATAAAAAAAACAGTTAAAAAAAAAAAACAGATTTGGTGCCTAGACGGTTCGAACTCGCGCGCGCCCGCTCGGCCAAAGGTACTCATTTGTCAATTTCACCATAAAAAATACATAAAGAAGACCTGTGTATAGAAGAAAAAAAAAAGGGTGAATAATTAGTTGTAATTTTTTCTCTGATAAATATGTTAGACTAATTATATATTTTGCTATTTATTTCATATCAACGTCTTAAAATATATATATTCATAACTTTTTGGAATTGCGATCTCCTTTAGGTATTCTATAAAATAATAATAGTCATAGTGCGTGTAAGCTAATCTGGACACCCTGATTATATATAAAAAATGTATAAGTAGGAAAAACAAATAGAAAAAATATTATGAAAAAATGAGCCTAGGGATTATTCGTCGCGCGCTCAGTTGGTCAGGAAAAAAAATATATACTTGGGAAGAAACAATCGTGGTAAGCGTAAGCTGACCCGGACACCTCGATTAAAAAAAACAAATATATAAGTGGCAAAACAAAATAGAGAAAAAAATATCAAAAAAAAAGTGGATCCAGAGATTAGTCGTGGTGCGCGTAAGTTGGTCTGGACACTTCAGTTATAAAAAAAAATCTTGTTTTTTTGTAAAAAAAGAAAAAAAACAACCAATTATTTAAAAAAAAAACCCGTTTTTATAAAAAAAAAACAGTTCCTAAAAAAAACCAAATCAGATTTGTTAAAAAAAAAAACCATTTTTTTTTGTTAAAAAAACGGGTTTTTTTTTAAAACAAACAGTTCTTTTTTTTTTAAAAAAAAACAAATCGGATTTGAAAAAAAAAAAAAACAATCCCTTTTTTTTTTACAAAAACAAACCCTTTTTTTTTTAAAAAAAAAAAAAACCTTTTTTTTACAAAAAAAAAAACCTTTTTTTTACAAAAAAAAACAGATTTGGTGCCTAGGCGGTTCGAACTCACGCGCGCCTATTTTGGCAGCGCGCGGATAACCGCTCGGCCAAAGGTACTCATTTGTCAATTTCACCATAAAAAATACATAAAGAAGACCTGTGTATAGAAGAAGAAAAAAAAAATGGACGAACTCGCGCGACACACGGACGATAAAAATCCAATCCACAGTACAACTGAGTCAACGTGCACAGTACCAAGCCCGAGCTCTTTTAGCTATATAGTAATAAATAGGAACAAAAATAGTGGTTGTAATTTCAATAGTTGGAGCAAGAGGAGGTAGCAAAAGGATGCTTATGAATCTAAGAGGTGCAGATTGTCCAGTATGCTTATATATCAGATGACTTGTCGTTTATAATGGCACCCTGCCCGTAGGCTATTTTTCTTTCAAATGAAAAAACAATAATGCCCAGAGATTTCGCTGCCTGAGCTAAACGACATGTAGTGTATTTTGAATTATTTAATCCATTCATGATCCTAAACCCTAATCCAAATAACAGAGTTGGATTCGTCCGGTCTTGCAAGGTAATCAGCCAATCTCTGCTCTCTTACGTTATCGCTTAAACCCTAGGCTGAACACATAAAGAATTTAATCATGGGTTGTGGTGGGTATTATAATTAGGAATGTAGGGGTTTTGATTTTTAAAGCATGGAGAATTCTGTGCCCCTTGTCGTAGAGAGTTTTGGGAGTGCGACTGAGAATTAGTATCATGGGAGATTATATTTCACCTTAGAAGAAATTATGCTTTTCAAGTTTCAATTGATGAATGTCTCTGTAATGTCATCTTCTTCATCTGTTCATGTTTATGCTACTACGGAGTTAATGAATACTAACTCTGTATGGTTGTGTTAATCTTCTTCTTTTGTTCTTTGTTGGCAGTCTTCGGTGGTTAAGAGTATCCAACTATGGCGACAGTGAGTTCGGAGTCTCTCCCAGAAACAAAGGCAGCTGCCAGTATCACTGATTCTGAAACTGCCCCTAAACCTCAAGCCATTTACCGCTGTAAAAGATGTAGAAGAATTGTTGCATCGGAGGAGAATATTGTCCCCCATGAGCGGGGAAAGGGAGAACAATGCTTTAAATGGAATAAGAAAAGTGTTGACTCCTGCAAAAATGAAGAGCCACCCGAATACTCTTCTATATTTGTCGAGCCCATGAAGTGGATGCAAACAGGCAAGTATATGCTTCAAATATCTGTCCTTTTCTGTTTTGCAACAATGTATATGTGCCATTTAAAAATGCTAGCTCGGATTTTGAAATTGCCAGTACAAGAAGGTTTTGTGGGGGAGAAACTTCAGTGCATGGGCTGCAAAGCGCGCTTGGGTTCCTTCAATTGGGCAGGCATGCAATGCAACTGTGGAACGTGGATCAATCCTGCGTTTCTACTTCACAAAAATAAATTAGATGAATGCCATATATGAGCAAGAGCTGTTCTGGTTAAAGGAGTAAGTTCTAGCAACCATCAAAGTTAAAGGTTGCACTTGCGTTGTGCTTGGATGCCCATTGGGACATCTAACCGAGACTTGCTGTATTAAATGCTTGCTACTTGTAGAAATGTACTAGAAATACTTGTCTAGTATTTTCTTTGTGGGTGTACTTTTGGCGTGAATGCTGTTCACATACTTGTTGGGCTAGGGAAAAACTGAAGCAAGGGTTAGCTTGCATCCCTTCTTGGATGGTGATCCACTGTTTCTCCGACGAGATTACATAAGATTTAACAAATAAGAGAACAGGGACTTGACTAAACAAAGTTGAAATTAGTTGATCGGAAGTCAGTTGCAGGGTTATGAGCTAGCATAACTGATTTTAATAGTTAGTAGTTCGATTCTGTTTGTCAATGTTATTAGCTATTCCTTTGCGGTTAAAGTTTCTGGGCAGGATGTGGAGAGGGGTTTGAGTAAACACTGCCTGAAGTTCTGCTTGGCTTGGGGCAATACCTTTGCTTTAAATGGCTTTTATGCACGATCTTTATAGTCATTAAATCCTCGCTATCTAAGTTGCTAGCATGTTTCTCTGATTGATAGGACTTAGTTTTAGGTGATCTGTTCTTACACACACACACACACACACACACACACTCACCCCAAACTATGAATGAACTGGACGAAATTATTGGAGAAAACAAAGAAACTACACTTGTATTAACCACCAAAACTGGATCATTTCAAATTGATGTTATCTGTCTTGTTTAAGTGCAGCTATTTTAACATGTTTTATTTGGCGATGGACACCGGGTAAACAAAAACCAATTTCATATGCAATCTCTATACCAACGCCAGCTTCTCTCTGCAATAAAAGGTGTTTCCAAGGCTCTTCGCTGCATTTTTCAACGTAAAATCATTTTCAGGTTAGAAAAAACTACTTGAGCAGCGCGTACAGAGGCTTCTCCTCTATTGTTTTCTTGTCTCTGTATGGGTACAGGTCCATGTTAAATAGTGTCATCTTACTGTAGTAATGACAAATTACCAAAACACTAAATCGCGTGGATTTTCCACTGTGCACTGTCTCTTGAATCACTGTGGATTCGAGCAGTGCACGGGCGGAATTGGCCCTCGGGCGCGCGGCATAAGGGGCCTGGCAGGCGGGGCTAATTTCGCCTTTTCCATTTTTTTTTTCTTTTCTAAAATATTCATTTGTGAACAGTGTATTGACGATTTCGTCCCCGGTAATAGGACAAAAACAGGCATCCGGGTGAGGGGCACCGGCGTAATTGCGCGCGGTCGGACCGGCCCGGTCCAGTCCGGTCCGCCGCAACTTTTTTTTTATTATTATTTTTGGAAATGGCTAAAGACGGTTTTAGCCCCTAATAAGACAAAAACACTTAATTCGGTACAGGGTTAAAACGGTAATTGACCCTATTTTTCCAATTTTTAAATCGGTGTCTGGGGGTGCGTCCGCCGCACGCGCCAGGCGGTTTTCCGCCTCACGCCCTCTTCAGGCGGCGCGTGCGACGTGATACGGTGGACGGAAATTGTCTACCGGAGGCCAGATCGCTTCGCCGCATCGTGGTCTTCCTCCCGCGGGGGCGCGTGTAGACACCAGATGTACGTGGACGCGGCGGAGGCCGGTTGAAGCCGGCGGCCACGTTTCTCTCTCTCCTGCACGTCAATGTGCAGGAGTCCCCCATATATTTGGACTTTGCACTTCGGTCCCTCGACTTTGAATTTCGTTTTTGGTCCTCATTTCTGTTATATAAGTTTTGATTTTGTTCGATTGGGTCCTCCGATTTGAATTGATTGAATGTTAAAGTTTCACTTCGGTCCTTCCACTTTCAATTTCCAGATTGGCTGTATGTCAGTCAATCAATTCGGTACAAAAGTTCCGATTTTTTCAATTTTGCCCTCTGATTTCAATTGAGAATAAATGTAATTTGCATGTCAGCCCTTTGACTTTTAATTTTTTAATTTCAGCCCTTTATATTTGATTTTCATTTAAGTCCTTATACTTTTATTTTTTTATATTTATACAATAATCCCTACTTTTGTCCATGTTTATATAAAAGTGTATTTAACACAATAATAATAATAATGATAATAATAATAATAATAATAATAATAGTAATAGTAATAGTAATAGTAATAGTAATAATAATAGTAATAGTAATAGTAATACTAATAGTAATAATAATAATAGTAATAGTAATAGTAATAGTAATAGTAATAATTATAATTATAATAATAATAATAAGTAAATTGTTTTGCGTGCTTGCTCTTTCTTTAATGTTCTTTTTCCCTCCGGATAATTTCATAATTTTTTTTTTTACAGTAATAGCAATTATAGTTTTTTTTTTTAATCTTTTGTTAAAGTTTATAAGATGTTTTTAGGCTTTCATTTATTTTTGTTTCTTTCATTATTAACATAATAATAATGATTATAATAATAATAATAATAATAGTGATTATTATTAATATTATAATAATAGTGATTATGTATTCTATTATTATAATAATAGTGATTATTTATTCTTTCATAATAATAATAATAATAATAATTTTTTTTTTAATTGGTTTTTCTTGCTTAATGTTTTGTTCATGCTTTTTATTTTTTTCCCTCGGTATACTTTAATAATTTTTGTTGTTTTTATTCTAGCGGCAATAATAATTGTAAATGTTAAGACTCCGATGTTGCTATTTCCCTATTTTTACTCTGTCTATTAATTGATTTTTTGAATTTTATTATCTGCACAATAATGATTTCAGTCATTTATTATTTTTCTTATTCAAATATGTTGCTTTTTTTTTTAATGTTAATGCGCGCCCTTTTGTGATTGTTTATGACACAATACCTATATTCTAAAAAATATAATCTATGCTTACGTGACAAACTTAACTCAAAATTTGAAACATTTTATCTTTTAATCTATAATTTTTATTTACTTATATCATATAAATTTATCGTTGTACATTTAATTATGTTAAATTATATACAAAAAAATACTCGCGGCAACACGCGGGCAATTATCTAGTGAATTATATACCTTGTTTTTACCTTTTACTTGATCTTATGTTTTAAAGAAAAATATGCAATATATATTTTAAATTAAAACTTATAAATGAGCTTTTAATTGATCAAATAAGAAATAACTAATAAACATGTAAATATTTTTTTAATTTTGCTTCACAAATTTTGGTTAAAAATTCTTCTCTTAGTTTCTCTTTAAAAAATCCATTTCATATTGTTAATTGTTATTATATATATATATATATATAAGTTCATGTTTTTGTTATATTTTAAAAGCAGTTAGGACATATCGTTTATCTAGATTCATAAAATATGTTTTTCGGAGAGTGATGTTTCTTGTATAAAAAAAAAATGCAATAACTTTGAAGCATGTCTTACTTAAAGATGTTAATATATGTTTTGCTTTGGGATTTAAACAATTGTCACTTTAGAAATAAACATTTTTGCTTTTGAAATAATGAAAAAAATGTAGCTAGAATAATTTTGTCTACAATTTTTTAACACGATAATAAATGGATTGATAGTTTCAAACTTTCAATGTGTTAACACGATAATAAGAAGAAAAAAGGAGGCGATGTCAGACTTGGGGGCAGTGGTGCATTAAGACCCTTCAATTTATTAAAAGGTTTATGATAATATAGAAGTTGAATGATGTATTATATGAACCCTTATTACTTTTCAATTAATTTTTTATTCTTAATAAAATTATAATATGAAGTGATACAATAATATTTAAAAAAAAAGTTGACACAGATTAATAATTTAAATTTGATATGTATAAAAAAAATATACCATATTTTCTTAAGAATTATATTATTTTTCTTACTTTAGTCTTAGGAAGAAAATTCGAAATTTATTTTCAGTCAATAAAAAAATAAACATTGATACCAACTTGAAAAAAAAAACAAATTATATAAAATTCGGATTAAACATTTTTTAATTAATGGATATGATATCTATAACTATTCTTTTTTAAAGTCAATTAAAATAATACAAATAAACATAATTACAATACCATGGACAACATATTACTTATAATAATAATAATAATATAGACAAATAATTAAAGAATTGATTATTTTTAAATAATTAAAATTATTTCAAGCCATTCATAAGTTTCGTTTCTTAAATATATTATACCAAATTTAGACTTGTTTTTTCACAATTCCACCCCCAACAACAACCTTGCTTTCTTATTAGTATTTAAACTTGATACCTTCGATTTGAAAATGCATCTACCACAATTTAAATATCAAATAAATTGCTAACAAACGACAGGATTGATGTATACTTTGTGGAGAAGACTGGGTGAACTTGAAACCTTCAAGTCATAATAGGATCGACCACAATTTTGCTAACAATTCCACAATTTTAAAATTGTCTGAAAATAAAATCTAGTCTCTATTGTTAAACTATCTATTCCAAAAATATTTTCTAATCGTCAAATTAAGATGAAAAAAGAGAGAGAGGATGACATAAACTTATTGCCATTGGAGCTTTAATCAATGCTTTCTCGAGTGACTTGCGTCAACTTAAACCATTGTAAATTATATATATAAAACATCTAAAGTCTTTTTAAATAATTCCCCGCTTACTTTATCATTTCGAGTTTAATATTTTAGAGTGGAGCTTTGTTTCTCTTCACTCAAACTTTGATGACGTTATTGCATTACGCCATATGATGGTATATCCATAGACGTGGGACTATGAACTTATAGACTCCCTGCTTATTTTATGGCCAAGTTGTTCTAAAATAATTATATTCTTAATCCCTTTTCTTTTCCTTACAAGTAGTTGTTATATTCTAGGTCTTAAAAATAAAGTTTTTGGTGACGAGGGGCCAACCTCCATGCATATTTTTGGAAAAGCACTGATCCCAACTCCAATAAATATATGAATATAAAGTCAAATAAGATGTTGAGAATCGCTGACATTATTATAAGAAACAAGCCACGTCCTGATAAGATAGGATAAAAGAATATACTCAAATAAGAATTACATAAAAAAAGCTTATAATACAGTTCGTGGAAAAGAAATGACATCAAACATTTTTAAGGAAAAAAAAATATTTTTTTCACTTCAATACAATTGGTTTTTCTGATGATTGTTTTTCATTGGAAGTTACAAAGCTATATTTATACGATTTAAAATGTTATTTTATTAATTTAATTTTTTTAAATAGTATCTTTTCTTGAAGATATCTTATAAAGTGTTGGGGAAATAATCTCAAATCTAATAAATAAGTCATTTAAAAAACCTGAGAATGGAACCAAAACCCAAGCACTTTCGTGTCTGTTTTGCAGTGTGTTTTAACTTGTTTTTTAAAGTGTTTTTTTGTTCAAAAATACATTATAATGATATTTTTAAAAAAATTCTATATATGTTTTAGGTGCCATGAACTACTTTTATTCCACTTTTGCTTTTCTTGATTTATTTTTTATCCTTTTACAATTGATCTAATTAGAGCTTCATAAATTCTTATGGAAAAAAATTAACAAGAAGAAAAACTTATAATTAGAGCAAAGCTTGCCCTTAAAAATAAAATTCAAGTGATGGATTAGAGTTGACCCTTGAGCTAAGGGTAAACTTTTTATGGGATATCTGTCCCCTTTGGGTCATAAGAAAAATAAATGGAAGGATTACATATGTTGGATACTTGCCTGGAAGTTGCAATGATTAAGAGTTTAAATATATTTCTGGTTGGATGTACGAGTAATTATTTTCGGGTTGCTATTATTTTTCCTATCCACGGTGACCTATAAATTCTCTCTCAAAATAATTATCACCGGAAAAAAAAAGGGTTCGAGTTGCCACGAGTGTTTTTTAGGACAGCAAGATAATAATAATAAAAGTAAACCTTGCTCACGAAGCAAAATCAAGTAATTGATTAGAGCCGACCTAGCACTGTAAGACAATACCGATGGATGGTTTCCAAGAAATTGCAAAACGGTGACGTATGAGTGCTGAGCTAATTCGGTTTGATAACAATCTCCAACGTAGTTACTTTCGAGGAGCTTGCCATCCATTTGCACCAAGTTCAACGCTCTTCGTCAGCCATATATTGCTAATTAGCTAACACATGATTACTTAATTGTTGAGCTATCAGCTTAATTGCTTTTCAAGCTCTTAATTAGACCAGTAAACTATCACGCCCATACGTGGTCGTTTTGAAAAAGATCCTTGGATTCCAAGAAAAAACTTGAATGATATATAGTTAATTAATTAATTAAACGACATGATATAAAATTCCTCGTGGTACGTAGGCTCCTTAGCCAACAAGAAACTAATTTAGTATACTTAGTTAACAAGATGTGTATATATATGTAGGAATTTTGATCTGAAATTCGTCTCAAAATGAATTTGATCTATTCTTAAAAGGAACCTCTAATATATATATATATATATATATATATATATATATATATATATATATATATATATATTCTTAAAGGTAAATATATATGTGTTAAGTAATTATCTCGCCTAAAAACTTAAATTGATATGTGAAGTTTTAAAATATGATTTATATTATTATCTAATATACTCTCTCAAATGAAAGTTTTTTGAACTTGGAACTTGCACAGACTCGTACTATCTTGTGCTTGATTTTTTATCAAATAGAATAGAATGATGAAATTCGAACTCGTAACCGCGAGGTCAACAAAGTTCTGATACCATGTTAAAGAACCATATCACCTAAAAATTTAAACTTTCTAATAATATGCTTGAATATTTCTTGTATATTCGTTTGGCTTGAGCAAATTGTGCAAGCCATCGATGGAGCTGGATTCTGACTTCTAAGCAGCTGCGATGAACTTTCTGCCGAATCTTTGTTCAAGTTTTGTCGCTTAGAAGCAACTAGAAGGGTTTAAAAAAGGAAGGTCTGTGGGGGACTTCGTATATTTTATTCTCTCGTATCCCTCCTCTAGTTCTATGCCTTGTATTGTAAGCTGCTTCCTGCGCTCTATATATACACCCACTTCTCAACCATTCTTCGTATATATCCTCAACATAAAAAAACAAAAAAACTAGAGCCTCTAGATTATAAGATTTCTATTAAGCTCCCAAAATGACTGTAAGAACTCTTTCTCTCAAGCTTTCTATCTCTTTCTCTTAGCACTTGCATGATGGGTTCATAACTTCTTTTTTTTATTTCTAAATGAAAAATGTTCTATAATGTTCTTGTCATGCGTCGTTAATTTGCTACCCAGCTAGCGGCTGTTTTAAGTTAAGGTTTTGTAGGATCCAGCCATTATAAACGTGTTCTTTGCATCGAATAATTATAAGTATCACATAAATACAATCAAGCTAATTAGCATGCTACGAGTTCTATTTACTATAAATATTCTAGCTCATGTCTAAAATCAAAATTAAATTCTAGCTAGCATACAATATCATTTAAAGGGTTAACTATAACTGTGTGTATATGTGTGTCCATTTAGAATTTAATCTAGTATAGTATGTATTTCATTAAACTATATATATATATATATATATATATATATATATATATATAGAAGCTGATTTTGTAGCCAAGAAATCATCGATGTTAATTAGCATTATAATCATATGCATGCTGACCAAAATAAACCCTTTGCTCTCATGTTTCAGATCACAGAGATTAAAGTTCATATGAATTGTGTTGGCTGCGAGACCAAGATAAGGAAGGCTATTCAAAAACTACATGGTACGTCGTATTATAGGTTACTTTCATTTAAAATATGAACATTGTTTTCCTTTGTGTGACGTACTTACCAAGATTGTAAATTCTGTTTTGATTGATGATTTGTTTTTTCAATTAAAACATAATATTTTAGTTTCGGATCGTTTCGATATGCTATTTCAGGGTTATACAGTTTATATATATATATATAATTAAATATATTAATTCAAAAAAAAATTCAAATCTAAAAATAAAATTATTTAAAATTGTGAAATTGTCAACAAAACTGACAACTCTGGTACTTATTGATTGGTAAAACATGTTTTTCGCTTTTTTGACACAGGAGTGGATGATATCGATATAGACATAGAAATGCAAAAGGTAACAGTTATGGGATGGGCAGAGCCGAGAAAGGTTCTTAAAGCAGTGAGGAAGACAGGAAGAAGAGCTGAGCTATGGCCATACCCATACAATCCTGAATCCTATAGCTTTAACCTACGGCAGCTTGAAACGGAAACATTTACTAACTATGCAAACAAGCCTACCTCTTCATACAACTACAACACGCATGGCTACAGTGAAGAAGAGTTTGGTTACTATCAAAAGCCAGCTTATGCCGCCATTGTTGATGAAGAAGCTAGCGCCATCTTCAGCGATGAAAATCCTCATGCCTGCTCCATCATGTAATGGCGTGGCTTAAACAATATCTCTGAATCTTCTTTTCGTCATTTTTTTTTAAATAAGATGTATTTTGGCCGAGTTGACTGAAATTTTATGATATAAGCTAAGTTCATTTGTAAATATATATTAAAGAAAGAGTTAATCCGTGTGTGGGATAAATACTAATTATCATTTTATCTCTTTAAAAATTAGTTTCATTAGTATTTTTGACTTTTATAGTTGACTTTCACTTTTGTGATTTATAAGGTCTTTGTGTTGGGCTTGCAGTACTGTGGCCCCTTTTGGGTTCTTTGGGCCATAAGAGGCTTTTGAGCAGGCTCTGAACGAACCTAGTCTTCTCGTTGATGGTACATGAGAAACTCTGAGAACCATTTTTCATGTGAACATCTAAAATTAGAGTACTAATGCTATAGAAAATGAAGTCATGAAAAAAAATTAAATAAAAATTTAATCTTTCATGGTTGTTTCGTGTTGATGCGGTTAAGTTAGCCTCTGAGTAATGAGATTGACAAGGCTGAATATTGGTGGGGGGGGATCCTTTGAAAGATAAAAAAATATTCCAATACTTAAATCGATAAAAATAAAATTAACAAAGTAATTTACAATAAAGTTGTGAGGAGTTCATACATGAATACAGCTTTGGATCTCTATTTTCCTTTATTTTTAGGCACAATGATAATCTGTTGAAAATTTCCAATTTGAGTTTTTTTCACAAAATCAATTTCTTAATTTTATTTTTTTTATTTTATTTTTTTAATTTTATTTATTTATTCAAGAATAACCCAGAAATAAGTTTTGACATTGATGATAGAATCAATATTTCATAGTCATTTCTATGAAAAAAATCCATCAAAATGTTACTATCCATTGTAAGACTTTTGGTAAGACCTACAGAAGTTGATTTTTAACAATTCTGTTCGTATTGAAAGTTGAAAGTTGCCAATAAAATTCTTGGCAGGATAAAAAAGACCTAATAAGTTATTTCTTGACAATAATACTATGTCGTTGTTTTCATCAATAATTTTTTATAGCAACAGAATATTTAGTCAATATTTTTTGGTAATGTATCTTGATGTTGAAATGCCATATAGATCTAACATTGAGGATTACAGGTCAACTAGATGATTGGTTGATTGGTTATACACATAAATATAATTATAAAAAAAATTGATAATACAGTGTATTAATGAAAAACATTTTGAATACATGTGACCCTTACTTTATTAGTTAATATTCTAGATTTTGTCTTATTTATTGAAATTGTAAATGTAGACACAAGAAATAAAAGGCCAAATATTAAGTCGTGATGCCTTTTTTTATGATAAAGTTATGCTGTGAACATGTACATACATAGAACTGCCACTAGAGATTTAAAAGGTGATTCTATCAAAACCGGTATTGTATATATATATAATACACGCATGATGATAAATATCAAGACCATCAACAAGTTTGACCACCTGAGCCACCGCTCCTCCTCCGCTTCACGGGGAAAACATGACGGAAACTGCCATGGGTCGTTGCCAAGTGCCAGTCCTCCAAAACCACCCCATCTAGCTCAAATAGGTGAACCCCGCCAGAGCCATCATACAAGCACCCTTCCGAGTAACCGTCAAGGCCAACCAGGCCAGGTGGCTTAGTTTTCCGGCGGCCGGCACCCACAGGAACATTTCGCAGGGCCCCACCTGCCGTCCAGTACCTCTGGCAGCCCTTACAGAAATATCTTGGCTGGTTAATATTGTAGTTGTTGAAGTAACAAAACTTGGTCTCCATGCTCTTACATCTAGGGCAAGGGATGAGCTTCTCTGGTCTCTTGTCAATGGTCGGATCTTCTTTGTTTGGATCTTCTTTATCACCTTCTTGTTTATCATGCATCGTAATTGTTGCTCCAAAGAGCTTGATACCCTCTTCCTGGCAAGCCATGATGGATGGAGACGAACAAATTAAGGATGAGATAGAGATTTGTGGGTTTCTAAAGCCTAAATTAAGGGGAAAATGAGAGAGAAGATTTATTTGTAGACAGATAGGAATGGGAGGCTTTTATGTTGATATATAAAGTCTAAAAAAATGTTGCCGCCCGCCCCCCCCCCCCCCCCAAAAAAAAAAAAAGAAAAAAGAAAAAAGAAAAAACCTCATAGCTGCCAAGGAACAAGGTAGGTGGCGTGGAAAAGCTGATGATGAGTTTTTTTCTTTTTCTTTTTCGGTCTACATCATTATCCCACGTCATCAACAGTGGGGATAGTAAAAGTCTAAATGTAGGACCCAAAACATGTGAGTCCGCGTACAAAGTGTCAAGGATAGGAATAAATTAAAGAGAGAAAAAGTTTTGTCTAAGCCATAAAGAAAACTGAAGGGATAAAGAACTGAATTAAAGTACTCTGCATTTTCCTTTGAAAAGTTACTTTCGTGCATTGATTTGGTCGTTTGCTTTTAATGGATTTTGTTTCCACATCAGGGTAGTTGTAATTTTGTATAGGTAACTATCGATAGCATGCGGTGACAAATAGAATAAGAGGATATTGTCAAATAACCCTAACACGTGTAGCTCTAAAAATTATTAATTCGAGTTTTTATTCCGTGAAATTAAGTAAGTTTTGTGAAAATTGATCTAAATACTTATATTAATAAGAAAAAAATATTATCAAAATAAATAAATAAAAAGTAAGAAAGTAGGTGCTACACATGTAGCACAACACAAGGAAAATCTGCTAATCAAAAATACAATAAATAATAATAATAATAATAATAATAATAGAAAAGATTGAAAGGAATTCATACTTAATTAATAATTTAATATAACAAGATGGTTTTTTAATGGTTTAATAATCTAACAAATATTTTATGATAAAGCAAAAAAATGGATTCGAAGTGAGTGATCAATAGAAAAACAAATCCCACATAAATCCTATAAATAAAATTAAAACTTGCCTATTAAATTTAATTGAAAATATCCTCTCACAAAAATGCTGAAAATGATACTTCTAGAGAAAACAAGGTGTTTGAACTTTGAAATGGAGAGGAGCGCTCACATTTCCAATTCCAAGTCAAATTGTTTGAGAAGAAGAAGTGTAAATGGTGGGATGCTTTCATATTTTCAATAACGTCTAACTATTATCGTTCCTTACAAATCTAAACCACACTCGAAATGTCACTCCATTAATGACCCAGCTACTTGCTTCCTAGCTAGTGATTTATAATATGTGAAAGATTAGAGAGCTCTGTCGGGGGGTGAAAGAACTATGTGGGCGGGTCATGGATTATATTTTTAACATGCAGTGTTTAAGGATCCTTGTAAGAGTTGGATGCTGTTTAATGCTCTTGCTTTTTGCTTAAAAAACCATCTTTTCACCTGATCTGTGTGGCTTTGATGATAACTCCGTCGCTTGCTTTTAGATGGCAACTTGGATTAAAATATTTGAGTTTTTTTGTGGTAATTTATATAATTATTAATTTATAAATTTATAAAATTAATTGAAATAATGCGGACAACGATGATATTTATTTTGCTTGCTTTTCGTTTTTTGAAAATTGTTGGGTGTGTGCTTATGGGTAGCTTTCAGATGCATTTGTGTAGGGTTTTTTTTTAATCCGTTCTCTAACAAAGGAATCGGCAACTTTTCGAATAGTATAATGCGGACAAAGGAGCATTTTCGTGCCTTTTACTTGAAAAAGAGACGCACTTTTTCCTTTAGGATGCTTTGGAAGTCTCCTTTTAATTTAATAACAAAAGCCTATTTTAAAAAAGGATAAAGTGATTTGCGTAAGCTTTCCTTTTTTATATATAGGGGACCTCTCATCTTCTTTTTTTTTACACTACATGACAGGTTAAGTGCCTGAATATAAAATGGATCTTATTTTATATTTTTCATATTAAACAAATTGCGTATCATTATTTTATTTTTCAGATTAAAAAATTAAAACTATATATTCAACAGAACTTCTTTCATTAAATATTATAGAGTTAATCACTCAATCTCCATCATAAGCATGGAGGTCATGATAGTTGTAATTCTTACCGCGATAGCTTGAAATTATTACATATCAGACGATGGATCAAAGAAAAAAAACCATTTAATAAATAATATATAATATATTAGTGAGAAAATAAGAAAACTTGAAAATGGAACACTAGGTGAATTCATAAATTAAGTAAATATAATTTTGTTCAATGGTGAGACGTCTTATCAAATCCAACACGCTTATATTATATATTCAAAGTCATCATTATTGTCATCACCCAATTTTTGGGTGATTCCCCAAAATATACCAAAAACTAACAAAAATAAAATAAAAGGGGCTGGTGTCGACAGAAAAATTAATGTGGAAATTTTGGACGTTTTCGAAAGCCCGGTCGTACCTCTTTTTTGCCCAAAAATGAAGGAAAATGCAGATTCAAAGCTAAAATAAGTTATTATTGGATAAATCTGCATAAAAGTTAAGTCGAAAGACATAATTATATTTTATGGGCCAATTTGATTTAATCGTCGGCCAATTTAAAGTGTAATTATGCTTCAGAATTAATTGAGAGCCCAATTGAAGGATTTAATTAAGCGCAAGGGCTTAATTATATTTTAAATGAGTCAAATTAATTTTACTGAAGGCTTAATTGGTGAGAAATCAAGTTTGGAAGCCTAATTTGGGTTAAATTGAGAAAATCGGAATTTTCGGTGACAAAACTTTTTCGGGTGAAATCGAAAGCCAAAATTGAATAAAAAAAACAAAACATCGTTCTTTTTGGTTTTTCCCATTAAAAAAACTCTTTTTTGTCCTAACCTATTTATTTCAAATTAAAAAAGAAAAAAGAGAAAAAAAAAAAAAAAAAAAAAAAGAAAAAAAGAAAATTGTCGGCAGCATGCTTGGCCCTGCCGGAGCCATGCTGCACCATGCCGGCAGCCATGCTCATGCAGCCATGCCTTCAACCCACTCCCTCTGCAACACCATCCCGTGGACAACACCCCATGCCTGCACCTTACCTCATTCGCCTATAAATAGGCAGGAGAAATCAAAGCAGAGGGGGGGAGAAATTTTGAAACTGGACTGTCACGAGGGGAGAAAACTGAAGAAAAAATCACGTAGAGGGGGAAGAATCACGTGACAGAGGAGACGAAATAATGCATGAAGAAACACTAAAGAAAAACACTGACCCGTAGCAGCCATCTCTCTCGGCCATCTTCCTCATCTCCGGCAAACCCCTCTCTCTCCCCGACGGTGGTCCTCTCTCTCTCCTCAAGCGTTGCAGCTCCTCTTTCTCTCCATTTGACAGCCCCGACGGTGCAGTTTCCTCTCCCCGACGGTGCAGCTATCTCTCCCTGACGGTGCAGCAGCTCCTCCTCTCTCACCAACGGCAGCCATCATCCTTCTTCTCCGGCGACCTCTGCACGAACTAGCAGTGACAGGGACGACGCAACGGCAGCCCCTCTACACTTAAACCAGCGACCTTCAGGCCCTCGTTCCGGCCACCACAGGCCTCCGTTTCCAAAGCCACAATGACAGGAAGGACCACCTTGATCCCCTCTACACGGCTGCATCATCAGGTAATCCCCTCATCGTGGTCGGCCGACCAAGTTACTGTGCACGTAAGAACAGTGCAGCGAATTTCACTGCACTGTTATTGCGTTTTTATTTTCCTTTGGCCTTGGGCCAGCCCTTCTCGGCCCAGCCTAGTTGGCTGGGCCGGACCCAAGTCCAGCAGACTTGGGCCCTTGGCCAACCTCAGCTGGGCCAGGCCCAGCCCGAAATTTAATTTTAAAAAAAAACAATTTTTTTTTAAAAAAAAAATATTTTGTTTTCGTGCATACGGCTGAATTCCAAGATTTTTCAAGCATATTCTTCGTAAAAAAATATGTTGCATCTTTCTCATATTTTAAAACGAAAATTTGGATATCGTAACAAGTTTATGATTATCCGTTGAAATTTGGCCAAAATATCAAAAATAATTATAAATATTTTTGTTTTATCTATTAGGGTGTGAATTTACATTGTAAAGTACATCCGTGGATAAAAAAAAAGGTTTTTAAACTACGGTGTAAATTTATATTGTAAAGTACATCTGTAGATAAAAAAAGATTTTTACTACGGTGTAAAATTACATTGTAAAGTACACTCGTAGATAATAAAAAAGATTTTTTTTACCACGATGTAAATTTACATTGTAAAGTACATCGGTACATAATAAATATTCTTTTTGAAAATGCAGTGCAAAATTCTTAACTTACAAAAACAATCAAACAACAATGCAGCTTACCTTAGGTAGGGTGCACTGGGGGTGATGCGTCTTCCCCTTGCACAACAAGTCCCCTTACCTAGACTCTCGCAGACCAATAGGTTCCTAGTAACCTTGATACTAGGTGGCGACTCCTAATAATTATAGCCGTAATTTTTACGGCTATAAAATAAACCCCTCATTTTCACCGCGCATCGTTGTCTCCTCAATCCCGGGGAACGGCGGGGCGCGAAGCGCGAAAAAAATCGCCGTCGCGACAGATGGCGACTCCACTGGGGACCTTGCTAGACTGAGCTTTGTTTTGTTTGATTGTTTATTTCTCAATTTATTTTTGCACGCATTTTTGCCGCTATAACATGTATTTTTACTGCTTTAGCATCTATTTTACTTGCAACTCATGCATAACATTGAGGCTGAATTATTTGCATCATGCATTTTTATTTCCAGAGTAAACCTAATTTTAAGTTAGGTGGGGAGTAACGGTCTGCCCCATGACTTTTGGTCGGGGTTCAGATTCGTGAAACATCCAACTATAAACTGAGTGTTTACTTGTTAATGGCGGTCACACTGTGCCCCAACCATTTCTTGTAAACCCCTATACTACCTTCACGTAAGGTGGTCACTGGGCAGTTCATAGACCTTTTGAGACCAGGTAAAAAGCTTACCCCTCATGTAATGACTTAGGACTTGTCTTTCTGTCTAAACTCTCCAATAATTTACCTAATGTGTATATACATGCACATACATCCATCACTGTGCATAACATATCATCGTCAGATTGAAATATAGGTCCCCGAAGAGCTCCTACCACTCGACCCCATCAGAGAAATATGGAGGATGAAGAACATGCACACCGTGATGCTCATTTTCAAGAAGAATTGGATTCTCTGAAAGTTAGCGTGGCTAGTCTTACCAGCTTACTCGAGCAAGCACTGAGAAATACCTCTGGCGAGGGTCCTACTAGACCCACGGCTGCTGCTCAAACACAAGGAATTAACCACCATGAAGAGGTGATAGGAGAAAGGGTTCAGGATCCGCAACAGAACCCAGCTTTCGTACAATCAGCAGTGCCGACACCTGAGCCAACCCCAACAGTTATAGAAGCGCCAGAAGGTATCGACCAAGATAAGATGGCGACGCTGGAAGCCAGGATAAGGGCCATTGAAGGGGTAAACTTATATGACCCAGTACAAGCTGCAGAAATGTGTCTGGTCCCGAATGTTGTAATCCCAAGAAAGTTTCGTGTCCCTGAATTTATCAAATACACCGGGACACAATGCCCTATCACTCACCTAAAATCTTACTGTAACAAAATGGCAGAAGTAGTTCATGATGAAAAGATACTGATGCATTTTTTCCAAGACAGTTTGAGTGGGGCAGCATTGAATTGGTACATGAGACTAGACAACACTAGGATCTGTAGCTGGAAAGATCTGGTAGATGCTTTCATCAAGCAATATAAGTACAACATGGATATTGCTCCTGACAGGATAACTTTGTCCAACTTGGAAAAGACGAACAGAGAAAGCATAAGGGAATATGCTCAGAGATGGAGAGATCTTGCTGCACAGGTACATCCCCCACTTCTAGATAAAGAGATGGTGATATTGTTCGCCAACACGCTAAGAGCGCCCTATTACGAACATGTGATGGGCAGTTCAGCACATCAATTCACGAATGCTGTAGCAGTGGCAGAGCGAATAGAACAGGGAATTAGAAGTGGTAGAATTTCTGCACCTGTGGAGAAAAAGGGTTTTGAAGGCAAGAGAAGAGATACCGAGCATTTCGAAGACGACTATAAGGGTAGGAACAACCAATTCCAAAACTACAATAACCCTTCATCTCAAATTGCCAACATTAATTTTCAAGCCAAAGATCCACCAAAAAATTTCCCGAAAAGAAATTACCAGAAAATCCAAGATCAGCTGCCTCCATTACCATTGCCTTTAAATGAGATGTATCAAAACTTGGTAAGCACTGGAAAAATAGCTCCTGAGCCTTATGCACCTTTGCAGCCACCTTATCCTGATTGGTACAAGCCTGATTTAAGCTGTGAATACCATGCCGGTGCTGTAGGGCATAGCATTCACACTTGTGGCGCCTTCAAGAACATGCTCATGCAATTGATTAAAGCGGGGTGGATAACATCCGAAGGAAATCTAGGTCCGGCACCCAAGTAAGCTTCACGGAAATAGGGTACCAAGTGTCTGCACCATTTAAAGTGAAATCGGCAAAAGCTTTTGAAAAGGGAATGTGCCGATATTGGGAGATGAAGTCTGCTTCCGTGATTTCCTTTTGTTTTGGTCATGTCCGCACATTATATCCACATTTTGACTTGTCGACAATTTTGCTTGTAATACCACAAATACCTTTTTGTAGTCAAGCAAACCTTTCTTTTCAATGATTATGTATTTTCTTGTGTTTATGATGTGTCCTTGCTTTTTTTGTCTAAATGACACAAGCACTCCATATACCCTTTCATCCAAATAAAACATGATCTCATGATTTCATCAAGATTTTTGGCAAATCAAATTCTAGTACGAAAATAAATGCCAATTTGATTTTTGTTTAACAAATGTGTTCTGGGAATTCAAAGGATTTCTTTGAAAGGTGATCTCATACCACCAAAACCCACATAATAAAGCTAATTTCCAAAAAAAATC
Organism: Salix brachista; assembly: GCA_009078335.1. Classification (NCBI taxonomy): domain Eukaryota; kingdom Viridiplantae; phylum Streptophyta; class Magnoliopsida; order Malpighiales; family Salicaceae; genus Salix; species Salix brachista. The sequence continues at coordinate 3,152,232 of CM018575.1, forward strand.
AAAAACTTGTTTCGTATGGAAAAGCAAAGCTTATTGATTCAGATTGCATGTTTTTGAAATGAGGAAAGGCCATCTTTGATATGCCTTCACAAAGTCTCAAATATCCTTTGCAGTCCCTATTTGAGCCTAATAATTTTATTTTCTTGATAATTAACCCTGACAAGGATCACACCCTACACTGGGGGGCAAGTGCCAAAAAAAAAAAAAAAAAAAAACCTACAAAATAGTCCTCAATGACAAGTGGCGCCCGAACAAAGCTGGGGGGCATAAACATAAAAAAGGTTTTAGTACACTATAGCAAATTAATTCAACATTTTGGTAGTACTAAAAACCCAACATAGAAAGCCCAAACAAAATACTTGGGGGGCATGTCAAGTCAGCACAACGTTAGTGCCAAATACCAATAAAAAAGCCCAAACAAAATACTTGGGGAGCATGTCAAGTCAGCACAACGTTAGTGCCAAATACCAATAAAAAAGCCCAAACAAAATACTTGGGGAGCATGTCAAGTCAGCACGACGTTAGTGCCAAAAACCATGAAAAAGCCCAAACAAAATATTTGGGGGGCATGTCAAGCCAGCATAATGTTATTGCCAAAAAACCAATGAAAAAGCCCAAACAAAATACTTGGGGGGCATGTCAAGTCAGCACAACGTTAGTGCCAAATACCAATGCAAAAGCCCAAACAAATACCGGGGGGCATGTCAAGGTCAAAGCCCAAACAAACACTGGGGGGCATGCTAGGTCACTATGAAAATCAATCATGAGGGCTAAATGAAGTTCTAAGAGTAAGCACTAAGTGATCCTTAGTCTAAAAAACCCTTAAACACTTTTTGAGCCTACAAATATCTTTTTTTCGTAGCCAGTAACCTAAGCCTACGTTACAAGCCTAATAAAGCCCTTTCTAATCAAATACGAGTGATCTGGATCGATAAGCAATGCTTTTCCATTTGAAAAAAAAGCCTTACAAATGCTTCATAAGACTTCATCAAATCCTTTTGACATGCGAACAAGCATCATTTCGCATTTTTGAAAAAAGTCAACATAAAACCTGACAATGAGATCACTTGAATTCTTTCAAGAACAAGCTTGTTAAACAAACATCAAAATGGTTTTTGTGCTTGGAATGACTTTGAAATTCCAAAAGTTTTACATGAAAACAATTTTTGCAAATAGCCATCCCTTTCCTGCAAAAACTCGTAGCCTAAAAACACTGGTGTGACATGGTCCGACTGGGGCAATCAAAATGGTTTTTATGCTTGGAATGACTTCAAAATTCCAAAATTTCCACATGTAAACAATCATTGCAAATGACCAACCCTTTTCTGCAAACACCTGAAGCCCAAAACACTTTTGGGGCATGACCAAACAGGGGGCAATCTACAAATGCAATTGAAGCTGGCTCCATCATTCCTTTTCAAAGAATCTGGATCAAACTCAGGGGGAGCATGTTGATATGAAAATCTATCATCTCCAGTGGTCAAAATCATAAAGCTGACTCCATCATTCTTTTCAAAGAATCTGGATCAAACTCATGGGGGCATGTTGATATGAAAGATCTATCATCTCTAGTGGTCAAAATCATGAAGCTGACTCTATAATTCTTTTTCAAAGAATATGGATCAAACTCGGGGGGCATGTTGATATGGAAAAACTATCATCTCCAGTGGTCAAAATCTTAAGTTGCGGCTTGAGTAAGCAGAAGCGAGAAGCCATCAAATCCAGAGGTCCAAATCCCGGAAAAGAAGGCCTGGAGGAAGAAAGGGGACCTATATCTCTCAGGTAAGTATACATGCATCATCATGCATTGCATCCCCATTGAAAATCTAAAAAATATTCTGGAGGGATCGTAATTTACGAACCTTCATTCATTTTACGTGCATGCTTTCAAGCTCTTACCTCTTTGAGAATGCTTTTCAGCTTTATCTCTTTCTTGATTTTGGGTGTCATCATGCATTGCATCGAAAATCTAAAAAATGTTTTGGAGGGATTGTAATTTACGAACCTTCATTCATTTTGTGTGCATGCTTTCAAGCTCTCACCTCTTGCATTTTCTTGAGTATGCTTTTCAGCTTTATCTCTTTTCTAATTTTGGGTGTCATCGTGCATTGCATCCCCATGGAGAATCTAAAAAATATTTTGGAGGGATAGTAATTTACGAACCTTCATTCATCATTTTGTGTGCACGCTTTCAAGCTTTCACCTCTCTCATTTTCTTGAGCATGCTTTTCAACTTCATTTGTTTCTTGATTTTGGGTGTCATCATGCATTGCATTCTCCCATTAGGAATCCAAGAAATGTTTTGGAGGGATTGTAATTTACAAACCTCCACTCATCATTTTTGTGTGCGCCTTTGAGCCCTTACCACTTTCACTTCCTTGAGCGCTTGCGAGCCTTTCCTCAGAACAGATAGAGCGTTTTTCAACCCTATCTCTTCCTTTATTTGAGTGCGCTTACTAGCCATCAACCAACTTAGATAGTGCACTTTTAAGTCCTATCTGTTTCCAGAACTTGGTGAGCTTGCTAGCCACCATCAATCTTCATCTTCGAGTGCGTTTTCTAACCCTCGACCATCAATCAAAATAGTGTGCTTTCCAGCCCTATTTTCCCTCATCTTCGAGTGCGTTTTCCAACCCTCGACCATCAATTTAAATAGTGCGCTTTCCAGCCCTATTTTCCTCTTCATCATCGAGTGCGTTTTCCAACCCTCGACCATCAATTAAAATAGTGCGCTTTTCAGCCCTATTTTCTTCTTCATCATCGAGTGCGTTTTCCAAATATCATCTTTATTTTTTCACCTGGGTAGGTCACCCATTACAATGAGACCATCTTCATCACTTTCACCCGGATAGGTCACCCGTTACAATGAGACCACCTTCACAATCTTTCACCTAGGCAGGTCACCCGTTACAATGAGACCACCTTCACCATTCTCACCTGGGTAGGTCACCCATTACAATGAGACTATTTTCCTGTGTCATTTACAAATATTATCATCTTCCATCCTTTAAGTGTCCCCCTTAGGCCTCAATTCTTAGGTAGTGCGCTTTCTAGCCCTATCTTACCATTCCCTTCTGAGTGTGCTTTATAACCCTCATTCTCATTTCTGGATGGATCAACCATTTCTTGGTCTGGTAAATCTATTTTTCTTTTTCTTTACAACGCTTACTATTTAAAGTCTTTTACAAGACTTTAGTCGTAAGCATTGTAAAGAGGGGGGCAACTGTCATCACCCAATTTTTGGGTGATTCCCCAAAATATACCAAAAACTAACAAAAATAAAATAAAAGGGGCTGGTGTCGACAGAAAAATTAATGTGGAAATTTTGGACGTTTTCGAAAGCCCGGTCGTACCTCTTTTTTGCCCAAAAATGAAGGAAAATGCAGATTCAAAGCTAAAATAAGTTATTATTGGATAAATCTGCATAAAAGTTAAGTCGAAAGACATAATTATATTTTATGGGCCAATTTGATTTAATCGTCGGCCAATTTAAAGTGTAATTATGCTTCAGAATTAATTGAGAGCCCAATTGAAGGATTTAATTAAGCGCAAGGGCTTAATTATATTTTAAATGAGTCAAATTAATTTTACTGAAGGCTTAATTGGTGAGAAATCAAGTTTGGAAGCCTAATTTGGGTTAAATTGAGAAAATCGGAATTTTCGGTGACAAAACTTTTTCGGGTGAAATCGAAAGCCAAAATTGAATAAAAAAAACAAAACATCGTTCTTTTTGGTTTTTCCCATTAAAAAAACTCTTTTTTGTCCTAACCTATTTATTTCAAATTAAAAAAGAAAAAAGAGAAAAAAAAAAAGAAAAAAAAAAAAAAAAAAAAAAAAGAAAAAAAGAAAATTGTCGGCAGCATGCTTGGCCCTGCCGGAGCCATGCTGCACCATGCCGGCAGCCATGCTCATGCAGCCATGCCTTCAACCCACTCCCTCTGCAACACCATCCCGTGGACAACACCCCCATGCCTGCACCTTACCTCATTCGCCTATAAATAGGCAGGAGAAATCAAAGCAGAGGGGGGGAGAAATTTTGAAACTGGACTGTCACGAGGGGAGAAAACTGAAGAAAAAATCACGTAGAGGGGGAAGAATCACGTGACAGAGGAGACGAAATAATGCATGAAGAAACACTAAAGAAAAACACTGACCCGTAGCAGCCATCTCTCTCGGCCATCTTCCTCATCTCCGGCAAACCCCTCTCTCTCCCCGACGGTGGTCCTCTCTCTCTCCTCAAGCGTTGCAGCTCCTCTTTCTCTCCATTTGACAGCCCCGACGGTGCAGTTTCCTCTCCCCGACGGTGCAGCTATCTCTCCCTGACGGTGCAGCAGCTCCTCCTCTCTCACCAACGGCAGCCATCATCCTTCTTCTCCGGCGACCTCTGCACGAACTAGCAGTGACAGGGACGACGCAACGGCAGCCCCTCTACACTTAAACCAGCGACCTTCAGGCCCTCGTTCCGGCCACCACAGGCCTCCGTTTCCAAAGCCACAATGACAGGAAGGACCACCTTGATCCCCTCTACACGGCTGCATCATCAGGTAATCCCCTCATCGTGGTCGGCCGACCAAGTTACTGTGCACGTAAGAACAGTGCAGCGAATTTCACTGCACTGTTATTGCGTTTTTATTTTCCTTTGGCCTTGGGCCAGCCCTTCTCGGCCCAGCCTAGTTGGCTGGGCCGGACCCAAGTCCAGCAGACTTGGGCCCTTGGCCAACCTCAGCTGGGCCAGGCCCAGCCCGAAATTTAATTTTAAAAAAAAAAACAATTTTTTTTTAAAAAAAAAATATTTTGTTTTCGTGCATACGGCTGAATTCCAAGATTTTTCAAGCATATTCTTCGTAAAAAAATATGTTGCATCTTTCTCATATTTTAAAACGAAAATTTGGATATCGTAACAAGTTTATGATTATCCGTTGAAATTTGGCCAAAATATCAAAAATAATTATAAATATTTTTGTTTTATCTATTAGGGTGTGAATTTACATTGTAAAGTACATCCGTGGATAAAAAAAAAGGTTTTTAAACTACGGTGTAAATTTATATTGTAAAGTACATCTGTAGATAAAAAAAGATTTTTACTACGGTGTAAAATTACATTGTAAAGTACACTCGTAGATAATAAAAAAGATTTTTTTTACCACGATGTAAATTTACATTGTAAAGTACATCGGTACATAATAAATATTCTTTTTGAAAATGCAGTGCAAAATTCTTAACTTACAAAAACAATCAAACAACAATGCAGCTTACCTTAGGTAGGGTGCACTGGGGGTGATGCGTCTTCCCCTTGCACAACAAGTCCCCTTACCTAGACTCTCGCAGACCAATAGGTTCCTAGTAACCTTGATACTAGGTGGCGACTCCTAATAATTATAGCCGTAATTTTTACGGCTATAAAATAAACCCCTCATTTTCACCGCGCATCGTTGTCTCCTCAATCCCGGGGAACGGCGGGGCGCGAAGCGCGAAAAAAATCGCCGTCGCGACAATTATATAATTAAATTATATTTTATTCATTAATAAAAACTTTTTCATATTTCAATAAATACGTGTGGTGTCTTATAAGGCTCTATTCTCATAAATGATTAGGAATAACAATATAAATGTGTATCTATAAAATTAATAGATATTTGTGTGTATTTTCTTTCAAAAACTCAATAATTATATATTTCTTACGATGATTGTCATAATCCATTTATTAGCTATGCTTTTTTCATGTATTTTCAAACTATGAAATTTGAGTCATAGTTTTTTGTATTTTCAAACTATAAGATAGATAAATTAAATTTTACAGAGTGGAAATAAAAGAAAGAGAGAAAGGGAATAAGAGGTGCTAGTTTTTTTTTTTCTAGTTTGAAAAGAAAATAATATAAAGATCTATTAATTTTTTGTTGAGTTTTTCCTGTTTGTATAGGAGCAAAACAATATAAATACAGAGATGAGAGAACCATGGAATAATAATAATAATAATAATAATAATAATAGAAGAAGAAGATAGAGAATCACCTAAGCTAAAAAAAAGAAGAAATAGAAAAGAAAAGAAAAGGAGACGGATGACATATAATAATAATAATAATAATAATAATAATAATAATAATAATAATAAAAAGTATAACCAGAAAATGAAATTAAAAATCCAGGAAAAAATGAAAAAAAAATAAGAGCAAAAAAATAGGGAAGAATCGTAAAGGTGGAACTGGGATTCGAACCTCCTACCTCTGCAAGAACCGTAAAGGTGGCCCAGTCCTGTTTTCCAGTAAGCCACTGACTTTTCTTTGTTACGCGCTGTGAAACAATATATAAGTATCATAAAAATAGCGAATCAACAGTCCATCACTGTTCAAAAACAAAAAAAAAAAAAAAACACTATTAAAATCCAAGTGTTTTTACTCACAAGCTACTAAGTTTTCCTGAGCTGATGCTCCACGGTCCAGCTTGGTTGCTCGCTCGTGTAGCCTATACGCCGCCATTGTCTTCCTTCGTTCCAACCATGGGGGTAAATTCCGTTCCAATGGTATTGTTTCGGAGTCTGTTTCAGTTGTACTGTTATATATATATATAGATATATATATATATATATATATCCTTAAAAGGATTTTGCCCTCGAGAAATGGAATTTTGTTGTCTGTAAAGTGATCTCGTTTTCACTAAAATGATGAGTGAATAAAATTTTTCTTTCACTAAAAAATCAATGTGGAGAATATAATCTTTAATAGGGTTTTGTCCACGGGATGTTGAGTTTTGTCATCTAAAAAATAAAAAACTTGTTTTCTCAAAAAAGACTTTTTTGTGCAAGTAATTTTATTTTAATTAAAGAGTCGATCATTGAGTGTTATAATCCTTAAAAGGGTTCCACTCCTAAGAAGTTGAAACTTTATATTTTTCAAAAGAAAATACAAGGTTTTGTTTTTATTAAAGAATTGACCTAAGAATGGTAAAATATTTTATGTTCTCGTGAAGTAAAAATTATACTTTCTAAAATAATAATAATAATAATAATAATAATAATAATAATAATAATAATAATAATAATAATAATAATAATACAAATCTCACAATAAAATAAAATGAGCTAACACCTAATTTATATTTTACAATTGTAAGGATTGGAAATATTATGATTTAAATATTAAATAAGAATGGGATTGGAAATATTTGTAGCATGTTGCTTGCTGGTGTGGCTCTTCATCATCAACTTGTTTTAATAAAATATCGAGGCAATCATAGTCTTTCTCTACTTCTTTGTCTTCTACTCTTTCTTTCCCTTTTTTTTCTTTTCTTTTTCGAATCAGTGCAAACCGGAAGCTTTGATGAGGTGCCTGAAGAAACCCAGGTCAATATATACAAGAAAAAAAGAAAAAAAAAGCGAGAGAGAGATTTTTAAAAACATTTAATGTACGGTTTCTTAGGTTTCTCTTGGCTTATTAAAAACAATATGAAGGTAGGGTAGCAATTTTCTCTCCATATGAGGTTTCTGGGAAAGCCGAAGGGTTCATCCGGAGAGGAGAAAAATCTCTTAGCTCATCAAGTTAAATTAGTCCTCGGAACAAGTAAACATAATTACATGGCAGTTTTTTACATGGCAATTCAAGTTTTAACAGTTTCAATTTATTTTATTGTTATATAATAAATAGACCAGTCATCATTATAAAATTCTAAACCCGACTGATAAACAAAAACAAAAGAGAAGCCCCCGCCACAAAGCAAATTGATATCAAAACCCCACTATTCTGTATAGCTTCTTCTTCTTCTTCTTTGTTTTTTCCCTGCCCTCTTAGAATCACAACTATGTAGGGATAATAGCTATCTATAATCGATCGATGCCAATTATACAGGAATACATGCTAAAGTCACGATAAAAGTAGTCCCCGTTAAGAGAGTCTCCTTCCTTTGTTAAACAACATTAGACAGATTCTAAGATGTTGCAGACAACCCACCTCAGCTTGAACTTGTATTGACACTTTCAACGGCAAATATTTTGATTCATAATATTATATAGAATTAAGAATATTAAAGACATCTACAATGATTTAAACAAATAGTTATTCTCGTATCATAATAAATTGTTTAGCCGGTTTGAGCCGCTGGCTTAACCCAAAAAATAAGTGCAAAGAGTACAAGTTTCATGATCATGTGTGTACCTTAGTCAGAACCTATTCACCCAAGATCTCGTGGTTTAGGTTTTTGAACCATATATCATATGCAAGGCTAAAAGGTGTTTGGCATTGATTTAAACAATTTGGTGTTTGGTTAACAAAAAAAAGCACTTTTTTTGTGTGGGACTCACACCAAATTATGTTCAAAACGTCGATTCAAAAAAAGCTGGAAATTGATGCTTTTTTTGCATCGCCAGTGCGAGATTGAAACGACTTTTCTTTGCATGTCTACCCCGCGTGATGAATATAAGAAAAATGAAACACACCCGAAGCCTCCTCGCCATGTCTGATGAAGAAAAATGACTAGAAAATTATTCAAAAAATTGGAATCTGATCATCGTAATATGAAAAATGACTAGAAATTGTTGTGCATGGCTCTCTCTCTCTCTGCCCAAAACAGCCATGGAAGCCGAGAGCTTCCAACGTTGACTCCAGCCACCACAGGCCACCATTTACGATGAAACCACCACAGGAAGAACCACCTCGGTCTCCTCTACCCGTCGGTATCCTCCATTGAAGCTCTCGTCGTGGTCGGTGAACAATACCGCCACCTTCCAACGCTGCCTCCGGCCACCACAGGCCACCATTTCAGACGCCACCACCACAGGAAGAACCACCTCGGCCTCCTCTACCCGTCGGTATCCTCCGTTGAAGCTCTCGTCGTGGTCGGTCGGAAGCCACTATTTCACGTGCACAAGTGCGCTGCACTGTCACGCGAAGAAGACGTGCACAGTGCAGCGCACCGTTTCACTCTTCTGCGTGAAAACTGGGCTGGGCTGGGCTGCTCTCGGCCCAGCCCAAGCTGGGCCAGCCCATTTAGCTGGGTGAGGCCCAGTCTGAATTTAAAAATATATATATATTCAAAATAACAAAAAAAAAATGTATTTTTCTGATGAAAAAAAATGACGCGTGACTTCGTTGCACTTCACAACCCTGTTATTTTTTGATTGATGGGAGAATAAAAATTAATACTTGTTTTTTCATGAATTATTAATTACATTATATTATTATAATTATTAAATTTACAATATTTAAATAAATTATATACATATAAATATATACCCTTTAAAGTAATTTCACAAGTTAAAAGCAATATGAAAAGTGGTAACCAAACACCCAAAACTGCTTTTTTTTCAACCTCCAACTCAACCACAGTTTTAACCAAACACTTCACTGCTTATTTTGAACCACAGTAAAAGTGCTTTTTTTAAAACTGCTTTTTTTCAACCTCAATCGCAAAAGCAAAAGCAATGCCAAACATACAAACAAAACAGTTTTAAGAAAAGCACTTTTGTTGCGGTTCAAAATAAGTTGTGAAGTGTTTGATTAAAACTGTGGTTGAGTTTGAGGTTGAAAAAAACAGTTTTGTGTGTTTGGTTATCATGTTTTTCATATTGCTATTAACTTATGAATTTACCTTAAAGGACACACACATATATATAAATTGTTTTTTAAATTTTGTAGATTAATTATCATAACAATAAAATGTATTATTATTTTAATAATAATATTATATTATTTTAATATTAAATTTTTTTTTTATTTTTTTTATTTTTATATTATTATTTTATTTTAATATTAAAAAATATTAATATTTTAATATTATTATCTGCTAACCACCCCCTAAAACCCATCTGCTTCGTCTCCATCTCCCAACCCCCACCCCCGGAAGCTCTCAACTTCTCCATCTCCCTAGCCGACTCACTCACCTCTGAATCGTGACCCTCTACTTCTACCCCCCCTCTCTCTGGAAGCTCAACTGAAACCCATTTGCTTCTAACCCACCCATTTGCTTACCTCTCAACTTCTCCATCTCCCCCTTCCCCTATGCACCTCTTTGTGAAAAACACACACTCAAACGCATGCAAAAAAAAAAGAATCATGATCGCACCTCAAAGCATCAAAATGGTTGTTTTTCTCTTGCTATGTGTTCATTTTATAACGCTTGTTTTAAGTTCATTTTATAATGCTTGGAGAGAGACAAACTTGCGATTGGTTTTACGCTTAACGGTTTGAATCTCAATTTCGATCGATTGAAAAACATGAGTTTTCTGCTTATGAAAATAAACAGTTTTGCATGAGTTTTCTGCTTATGAAAATAAGCAATTTTGCATGATTTTTGTGGTGGGTCCCACAACAAATTAAACTGATTTTGCACTTACCAAACGCTATGAATCTGCTTATGGTTTGAAACGCCGGTGGGATCGCGTTACCAAACAGGTACTAAGTGTAGTTGTGGTTATGGTTGTTTTTTAAAATATTTTTTGTTTATAATATATTGAAATTATGTTTTTTTATTTTTTAAAAAATTATTTTTGACATTAACATATAAAAATAATCTAAAAACACCAAAACAAATTAATTTAAAGTAAAAAATAAAAATAAAAAAATTTCAAATTTTTACAAAAATATTTTTGAAATACAGTGTCAAACATCCACTTAATTTAGTCATAGGAATGCATTTCTTGGCCGGGATTCTTGGATAAAATTAAACCCACTTACATAATCAAAATATATGCCTTAACATATTCCAAATCATTAATTAAATTATCTATATTGATTAGGAAGACAACATTGATAAATAATAGAATACAAGAATGATTAACATATTACTTGCATCAGAATTATTTGCTCCAACTAATTGGCAATACTCATTGTAACTAATGAGATAATCCCTTTAAATGACTTAACAAATTATGTAGAAAAAATTAAGGGTTCTTAGTAGTTATATGAAGACATAATTTATTTTTGATTTTATAAACAAATGAGATAGGTATAAACCCAAGAAAGGGTTTGGTCACAAACTAACAAAATGGCTACAAGATTTAATTCAACTATTAGACGAAACTTAAATTTTAACAAGAAATTTTCAAAGCCCAATTCTATAAATGACGTGCTTTCTCTATATGTTAGTTACTTTGATATCCTCCAATTAGGTTATGAAGATTATATTTAATTCATTTTTTTTTATTTATTTATCATGATTATCTCTGATTTTATGATTTTTAGGTGCTTTTCCCTTTTGTTTTAGAATTATGGTTTTTTCTACCAAGTAAGGTTGATATCAGACATATATGTAAATATCTTGAAATGGTATATTTTGTCAAATTAATATTACAGAAATAAAAATATTTTTTTTACAATTCTCTATGTTTTTACCCTATTTTCTATCGTATTGTGCTTATCGATGTCCTTGTTGTGCTTCTTGCCTCCATTAACAAACTAGACTTTGTTCTTATTTGAAGCAAATATAAATGACATTATTTGTAGTTATTTTTCTATATCATAAATATGATATGGAAACATATTTAGTGTTAAAATCTGAAATAAACTAACCACCTTCACCTCTCTTAAGCTTAGAGTCTTATAATAAATTTCTTTATATATATTTTCTTAATGGTAGGGGCCAGAAAATTAAGAGAATTAAAGAAGTAAAGCATTTGTTATTTTCTTTAGGATAAAAAATAGTATTTCATTAATATTAATTAAAAAAGATATTTTCAAATTTCACTTATAGAAAAGATAATAAGTGTTGAAATTAAATCTTATTGTTTGAAAAATGATATTGACCAGAGAATGGTGGAAGTTGACATTCCAAATAGTTGTTAATTCTTTTATGGGTTTGCACGACAAATTAAACTGTCTAAAAATTCTAAAGTTACAACCATTTTTATAAGAATCTATAATACATTATGTTATGTCTTAATGAGTTAAAGACAACCTAAATAAATGAGAGAACAAGCCACAATAATAAACTCCTTGATTAAAAATTTATATTCCTTGATAACAACAAAATCTTTCTTCTAACAAAAACAACCATCAGATCTTTATTCAAAAGAGAGAAATCCCTAATAAGTAAAGAACTAAAACTCAACAACATGAAACTAGACCCTTAATAAAAGAGAAACACAAGAAAAACATACATGAATGAATAGATATAAACAATTACTCTGGATTCTCTCTCAAATATAAAATGAGTTTAATTTAAAACTAATATTGGTCAAATTATAACTAAAAAAATTTAGAAATCTTGCTCGTGTAGATCTACAAAAAAAAAAAAAAAAAGCGGACATTAATTTTTAAAAACATAAAAGAATACTTCTAGATCGTCAAAATGTTTTGGTATTGTCATTATATTTGGTATGACAGTGTAAACTTGAAAAATTCACAAACAACTCAATAATTGATGTTTAGTCAATCTGTCAACCTTGTCGCTCGGGTAATAAACTTCACTAGATCGAATTAATTTTTTATTTTATTATATGATCAAAATTACCAAGATTAATTTATCATCAACCTAATATTGAAGGATAAAACTCAATAATAATCCCACATTAAACGATGGAATTGGCAACAAGAAAGGCAAGATAAAAAAATACCAAAAAATCTCAACCCGACTCTATAATTATTTTTTAGCAACTCGGCAAACTCGTGATCGAGGTTATGGACTCTAGTTGATCAATCTAATTTTTAAAATTTATTATATAACAAAAACAATTATTGACCGTCAACTCAATACTAAAAAGATAAGATTGAATAAAAATCCTCCACCGTCTTCAAAAAAATAAAACTAAATGAGTAAGAAATAAAAACCCATACCTTGTGGGCTGGGCCTGGTGCAAAAAGCCGAGCCCGAGGGAGGAAAAACATGAACCTTCTTCAAAATTATAGGAGTAAGTTCAACTGGGCGTCTCTAGTAATTTGTTGAGCCATATACCTATTTCAATGTCCCCTATCTACGCAAGGAATTATATAACTGGCTAGGCCCATTTACGAATGAAACCCTAAACACCTTATGATTTATCTTCAAATAAGTAAACACACAAAAATGGGCCGGCCCTTTATATAATCGACGCCAACCCTAAAACCCTACATTACTTTCTCCATCCGCTCCGCCTCCCATTTGCAGCTGTAGCAGTATTCATTCTTTGAGCCTGAGGTACCTCCAAGCTCTCTTTCTTGATCTATAATCTTTTTGTTTCTCCCTTTCTTCTTTCTATGCGTGATGTTCATAAATATGTTAATTTGTGTATGTATATTTGACAAAAATCTTTTTTCTTGTTGATATAAGAGGATGTGAAACTCGTTGTCGCCTATGAGTTTGTTGTCTGTTGAATCAGAGCTTTTGTCTCTATTTCTGAAAACCCATTTAGTTCTTTGTATTGAAAGCATATGGGTTCGATTTGCATAACTGGATCACTTGTCATTACTGTATCAGTACCATATAAACTTGACACAGAAAAGGACTCCAATTTTCAGTCATTGACTTAATTTAAAGAATAAATTTCAATTGTGGGCGCAAGCTGAATCATTACCACTAACTTTGTTTCTCTCTTTTATTTTGTGTGTTTTTTTATGGGGAGGGGATTCTGAATTTAGGGGTTTAGCTAGCATTTTTTCTAGTAATTAAGGCCATGAAGTCATAACCAAGGATTTGACACTCTTCTGGGACCTTAGGGAAATTGCAGGACTCAATACTGTGATTGGATAACTTTTCTCTTTGTTGATATATTCTCTTATGTTAATATTTAGCTTGCTATTTCGTAAAATCAACTAAATATTCAATTGTGACCAAGGCGCTGTGTTCTTTTGCCATCTGTAGTATAAATTGTTACTGGTGAGTTTTTTGTTTAATATATTCTCTCTTTTATTTTGTGTGTTTTTTTTATGGGGAGGGGATTCTGAATTTAGGGGTTTAGCTAGCAGTTTTTCTAGTAATTAAGGCCATGAAGTCATAACCAAGGATTTGACACTCTTCTGGGACCTTAGGGAAATTGCAGGACTCAATACTGTGATTGGATAACTTTTCTCTTTGTTGATATATTCTCTTATGTTAATATTTAGCTTGCTATTTCGTAAAATCAACTAAATATTCAATTGTGACCAAGGCGCTGTGTTCTTTTGCCATCTGTAGTATAAATTGTTACTGGTGAGTTTTTTGTTTAATAGTTGTGTTGATTACATCGGAAACTGATTAGAAATATTTCAGGGTTTTGATTTTGTATGATTTATTTGATTTCTTGTTATTGTCTTAATGGTTTTACTTTTTAGCATTATTTAAGGTTATTGATATTCAGTTAATATTTTCTGTTTTAGGCAATGGCTCCCAAACAGCCAAATAGTGGCCTCTTTGTGGGATTGAACAAGGGGCACATTGTGACCAAGAAGGAGCTAGCTCCACGTCCTTCTGATCGCAAAGGAGTAAGTTATTTTACCAAGCTAGCTTCACTGAGACCCTTTTTCATTTTCTGATCATTGTGTTTCCAATTAACACTGATGTTATTCAATTAATGTAATTTTGGATTGTGTTTTATTCTTGTATGTGTGAAACTGCATTTCTGATGGGTGCAGTTTGAACGCATTAGACCTTAATTTTCTATTCTTTTTTTTATTTCTTCCTTGTATTTGTCAATGGGACATAAGATGTTGGAGCATCATGTAATTACTATTTGCTTAACAAGACGATATTTTTGTAAAGTTTATGCATTTCAAGTAGCTGGTTGTGATGCTGTTTCTTGTTTTGAGTGCAGAAAACCAGTAAGAGGGTACTCTTTGTCAGGAGTTTGATCAGGGAAGTTGCTGGTTTTGCACCTTATGAGAAGAGGATCACTGAGCTTCTTAAGGTTGGCAAGGATAAGCGCGCGTTGAAGGTTGCTAAAAGAAAGCTGGGCACACACAAGAGGGCTAAGAAGAAGCGTGAGGAGATGTCTAACGTTCTCCGCAAGATGAGGTACAACAGTTATCTTTTTTTTTTGTTACTTGTTTTAGTTTAGTGGTTTTTGTTAGATATAGGTGAATTCATCTTGGAAATTTGAAGTCCAAGCTTTTCTGCTGTCTGGAAAGATTTCTTGTTTCATCCTGGTATTTTTGTCCCCACAGGGCTGCTGGAGGAGCTGAGAAGAAGAAGTGAGGAGGAATTTGGATGTCTCCAATTTACTGTATCCACATGCTATTTAGGATTCTATGTATTTGGAGGGAGAATTTTGTTTTAGACTGGATGTTTATCTCAGGTTGCTTATTTTATTTTGATTTGCTACAAACCTTTCTGTTTTGAGAATCAAATTTTATGTGCCCCTTTTCTGATCTGAAATTCAAATGTCTTGGTTTTATTGGAGTTATTTGGATGTGTTGATTTTGCCCATCTTTCTTGATCGTTTTAACGATATGTATGACCATGACAGAAGAAGTGAATCCTTGCATGTATATCTTCCACAATGTTATATTTTCCTATTTTTTTGTCGCATTTCCATGCCAAGGCTTAGCGAATGTGAAATACTAAAGTGTAGGAGAATATCCCATTTGCACGACCATCACTGCTGGCTTCAATTGGCATTGATGAATGTTTGCAGGTAAAAAATTGAAATGGTTGTGTATCAGTGATCTCCATTACCTTGGAGATGTCCTGGACACTGCCGCATTCCTGCCCAACCTGAGCATTGAGATGCTCTTTGGATACCATTTGTTTTTCTCAAGGATCACGTGATAGTTTTTTCATTTTTCTGTTTTTTTACCGCTGACTAACACCTCTTCTTCTATGCTTATTATTACACTTATAAGAGAGTCGTAGAACACGCATACTAGATGATTATTTAATGTAGAGCACAAACTAGATGCACCACGATTATTTTCTTCCTAGTAATCTTCTTCCGTATTCATAAAACCAGGGATTGTAGACCACCTTGAATTGATAGATTATGGAGGCAGTGTTTAATAAAATAACAACCATTTACAAAATCACTCCAACCAAAAACTTTTACACTATTTTTTACCACAATTTAAATCAACCAAATGTAAAGATATTTTTTTAAAACTTGTTCTTTTTTAAGCCATATTTGCACACACTATAAAAGCATCTGCCTTCAAGAAAGAGCCGGGGGTGGGGGGGTTCGATTCAAAGCCGAAGACGCCTCTTCGGGAAACAAGTCAACAACCACGTTCTATTCACAATAAAATTGGTCTAATGTATTGTGATGCGCTCCTTTTATTCTGTCCAGGACGAATCGATGGAAATCAGCAGAAAAGTCAGGGATCATTGCAGGTCCCTTGGAAAATGAATGGAGCCTAAAACAAGCTTCAACATGTACAGAAGCAGCCTGCGCAAAGCAAACACCAAATGATAAAAACACAGAAACGCTACAAATTTTTGGTGCTCTTTTTCTGGCATCATTCATGAAAAATAATTACCTCGTGGAAGAATAAAATTACATGATAAGAGACCTACTAGCCTATTCCATTGCTTACAGAATAAATCCTAACTTCAGAATCAAAACAAATATTCGCAATAAGATACTACAAGAGAAACGCTACAAATTAATTACACAATGAAACTGGGATTATTCACATATACGTGCTATGACATGGCCCCAACTCAAAAATACAAGAGAGTTGTTGCACCGCCCGCAAGATGATCAAGAAGAATCCAATTATCAAACATTCCAAAATGATCAATCCATTCAATTTAGTAACTCGGAAACAAGAGGATTTGCATTTTGATTAACTTGCACGGCCACCTAGATTAATCAAGTGTCACTCCAAGTATCATCATCTTCCCCATCATCACTCGCAACAGCCTGCCATGTTTTCCCGGTGTTAATTTGTCTCTGTTAACCAATTTAAACCAGGAGGATGAAAAGAAAGTGAGAAAAACTGAATACCTGGCGGATTACACTTGCTTTCTCCAAAATAGCACTGACTTTGTTATTCACAGTGGGACCTGAGGATAAAGTTGGCTTTGCTTTTGCGGCGCGTCTCAGAGTGAATGACTGCAATAGCACATCAAAGAAATAAGGGACACCTAAATTGTAGACCTCAAGATTTTCTCATCACATAGCAACTGGTGATTCTATAATTAGGTGGAATTCATTACAGCTTTCACCTTCCATTCCATCACAACTCTCAATCCCTTACTCATCTTCGAACTTCTCTACTTTTCTGGTTAACAGTGATGATATTAAAAGATATTAATCAAATTTGGTATTGAGCATTTAAGGAGTATGAAATTTAAAGATGAAGATGGGTAGAGAGCTACATGCTCCGTTGAAACGGATAGATTAGAGATGATCATGAAGAATTGCTACCACATGAATCATGAGCTAGAAAACTCTGTTTTATTGTTGGTAGTGAGAAAACGTTGTTTGATCACAACTTCGCATTTGCAGACTTTATTTGCAATTTTTTAAGGATGGTATTGAGATTTATCAAAGAAATTATGGATCAGCAGTTGGGATTGGGTGTAAAATAAATATAGTGTTATCATGTCCTAGCTCATAGGTGCCAAGTCTCATCTCCCAAAACACACATGCACCAAGACTTGTCAAGCTGAGATTCAATACATGAAAAATCCATGTAGCCATCCATGCTGTTTTATAAAATAGCTTGACTTATCATTTACTAATCTCTTTCTAGTTCTTATGCCTTCTGATTTCAAATTAGTCTCACATGCAAACTAATCACTTCATAGTACTTCAATTATGGAGAGCAGCCAGACTACAGGGAAGAAAAAAATGGCTCACTCACTTTGGCTCTGATCTGATGCAAGAAATCTTCCTTTTCATCTGTATCCATGCTATTTGCATATTGATTAGCTTCTTTGTGACAATTCAACTTCTGCTGACCCTGTTCCTGCACACAGAGTCCCAGGACAACGATTTAGTCCATGTTCCTCATTGTCTTAAATGAAATAGATTTAAGCCAATAAATAATATGCTATTTGTATGAATGCATTGTACCTTGCTTTTTGGTTTAAATGCAATGGCATCCTCATTCATTTTCTGATCATCAGCTGGGAATGGCTTAGGTTGCTGGGGTACAGTAGATTCCAAAAGTTTTAAATCAAATCCATGTTCATCACCTTCGGATATAGCATGCAGTTTCCCTTCTGATATATCAGAGTGGGGCTTGGAAACTCGCCATTGAACTGGCGGAAGTGGAGGTGGCAATGGGGTGGAATCTTTAAGATACTCCAACTCTTGTTGATTTCTTTCATGCAAATTATCCTTTTTTTCTCCATACACTACTGAGTTCATGGCATCAAAACATGGAAGATCCAATGAAGAAGCAGAGAGAGACGGCTCTGCACCATTCTCGGTATATGCACATTGATTATTGCCAGCTTCTCCAGGCTGCAGAGAGCTTGAAAAAGATTCAACTGGAGATATTCTTTGCAAAGCATCACATGGCTCATGGTCCTTGCTTCCAGGAGAACCATCAGAATCCCACTGCTCAGAATCTGATTCAGAGTGATGGCTAAGATGATCATCAGACATATAAGGCGAAGATCTACAAAATGTATCATCATCAGAGTCAGAACTCCCTTTGCAAAGTGAACTGACAGTCTCTGGAATCAATTGAAATGATGGAAACATGTCTCTAATGCTTTCATTACCATGGTTCCCATCAGGAAACTTCAGTTTCAGTTTAGAATCCTCAAATCCATCAATAGGGTGGAAAGATATTTTCATATGTTCCAATGGTGGTGAAGAAATGATTGAATCGATAGAATATTTATGTCCCCACTGCTTGTTATATGCTTTCTCTGGAGTTGCTTGATATGTAACTTCATTGTGCCAGCTCTGCTGCTCTAATGCACCGCTTCTCAGCAACCTATTTGGTTCACGTTCACCATCATGGACCAGTGACACCTTTCTACTTAAACCATTGACAAGTAACCTATGACCAAACCCAAGTCTTTGATACAAGTTTTCATCATTTTCCTGACTGGATTCAATAGGTGATACTTTGGAGTATGAATCCTGCTGTAACACATTTCCTGGTGTTACTGCACTGCTAATATTTTGTCCATCCTCATAGCCATGACTAATTCTATTGCCTTGATGAAAGTCACCAGATTTTTCAACTTTGGTATCTTGATCATCATGCCATGATGTGGAGCCTTTGGAACCTGGAGCCCTTTCGATGTTTCCTGCATCCTTGATCAATCTGCCAGGTTTTCCTCCATTGATTGGCATGGAAGTGTGATTTGGAGGCATCCCTGTCTCATCTTCACTTCTGGTTACATAATCTGGACTTTTAGCATTTGATACAGCAAAATCTGGAGGCTTTGAAGGCTCAAGTCCTAACAGGCCACCATTTGTCCAGAATGTAGTAGAATGAACACCTGAAAAATCATCCTGAGATTCTCTCGACATGTTGGAACTACTTATGGTTTTATCACTCAACGGCCCTTGTGAATTTGAAATTGAAGTTGCCGAGACAGAAGATGGAGGATCACTAACAGATTCTACTTTTGAATTATTAAGGACATTAGCACTTGTAGAACATTCGATGCCAGGTGAACTGTCCAGCTTAGAAGAATTTCCAGATACACGAGATTCCTGTTCACAGGCAAAACTCTTCGAGGAAACTGAGCTGGGTAACTCACACGGAGACTTTTCATTCGAGGAAATTACAGATAAGGTACAAGATTCATATTCAGATGGATGATGGTCTGAAATATGTGATGGTACCTCGTGCATTGTCTCCTCAACTTCCTTGTTAACACTGGAGGAAAATTGCTCCACATCACATTCAGATGGATGATGGTCTGAAATATGTGATGTTACCTCGTGCATTGTCTCCTCAACTTCCTTGTTAACACTGGAGGAAAATTGCTCCACTTCACATTTTGTTTGGCAATCAATCTCATTTTCAGATTCTGACTCTATGGTGTTCAGTGCATCCATGAAATCATCTGGCTCACTTTCAAACTCATCAAGCTGGCTCCTGCTAGAGCTTGATTTTGGACTATTTGCATCATCAAGTACAATATTCAGAGGATTAGGATTTTTAACATTGACAGTTGATCTGGCGTGTGTATCTACGTCAGGCTCTGCTGCGAGGACCTCTGAAATTTCATCTTCATCGTAATGTTGACCACTAGGCTCTACTATTTCTTCCTTTTCATCCCAAGTAACACAAGATGAAATAGAGGCGGCAATCTGCTCTGGTGATGAAGTATGATTAAAATTGTTATCTGCAATTGCAGGTTGTCGATCAGGAAAAAGTGAATCAGGGAAATCATTCTGCTGCATGGAACTTGAAGAGAATTCCTTGGGTTCCTCTTCTTCAGCTTGCACAGAGGAGTTTAGATGGAACACACATTCAATATACCCTGAGCCAGTTCTTGAATCAAAAGAATTTGATTGATCACCCGCGTCAGATTTTAGCGTCGTGTCAATTGTAGAAGTCGTATGAGAAGGAGAGGTCTGCCCATTACCAGTTGGAGTGGTAAACTGCATTCTACAGAGCCAATACCATCCACACATTAATTTCATCAAATTAAAGATGACAGCACTAACTTCCTTAACAAGGATACAATACCTGCCACTATGATTTGACATCAATGCATAATGGGCCACATCTCCATTCCTTTGTGACGATCGTTTTTTCTGTTTATTTTGACATTTATAATCAGTAAAATTTGAAAGAGAAAAAAAAGGAGCAAAACTAGCAGCTATTTTATTAAAAGCATATGCTAAGCGAGGATGATGAAATAAATAAATATCTCAGTGAAAACCTGAGAAGTCAATATAACGAGCAAGAACGCCTGCCATCCTCTAAAAATAAGTATGGAGGAACATGTAACAATAAGTTGTGGAAAAAATAGTTTCCCCATTAATGTGATTATGGAGAAAATTAGTTCATTAAATAAATTCAAGAGTAGTATCATAAGATCAGACCTATTCAATAGAAAGAAACACTTTTCACAATGGCTAGAATTTGTTATAGAAAATAATATCACCTTGCTTTTCTTAGGTCTCTTATCTTTAGGGAGTTTCTCAGCATCTGGCTCGGTGACATTACCAGATACTCTCCTAAAGTAGCTCGGATCTGAATATCTCTTTAAACAGGACCCTGGCCCACCAGTATCAAATCTGAATGGCAAACCAAAAACGAGTTAGTATCTAGGATCACATTGAACATCATTATTCAAAAACACCAATCATTTCACTTGGGAGGCTAAGGAGATGGGAATGACCATACTTGTCAAGCAAATGCAAACGTGGAGTATCGCGACATTCTTCATAGGAGTCCATAATGAATTGCGGCAGGTCATTGTAGATGAAATGATTTTGTTCATTTTGAATACAAGGATGCCACTCAGAACCTGCAAGATAGCTGCTTTTCATCAGCATTAGAATAACTAGAGATTCAAGCAAAAATAACAGCAATAGAAACTTGATTATGGCATACGGGGCAGAGTAAGCTTCTAATAACAACATGAGATACAACATGTGAACGGAGGGTAATGGAAGTTGCCTAAACTCTACAAGTTTTTTAGATGCTCATATATCTCGAGACTAGTAATAATAGATACACATATGAATTGATTACTAAGCATAAAGGTACCATGGAAGGGCACTAAACAATTGAAGATCCAAGGCGTCGAGGTTGTAACAGCCATGATGAGGTAGTCATGAATAGCATGATAGATATGATAACCAAACAGGCTTAAGCCAAGAGAGCCAGAGTACACAGGGTGGATTTATAATCAAATCAGAAATTCACAGGAGAGGCTAAATAAAAAGAGAGTATTGCTTTTTATATCAGGTAACGAGCCATACCAGGTGTGTAAGCAAAATGTATGTGGCTTGTTTGGGCAAGCACCGCCTTTTCAAGAGGAGGCAGCGCAGCTTCAATGCTTTGCACGCGAACCATCAATTTATGACTTCTAGAAGCTGTACTCATCACTCGCTCTTGTAAGCCATGGAAAACCTCTGCTGCAAATCTACAAAGCAGCTCAAATATGCTATCTAGTTAGATTAGACACTCGAGATTTGTAGTCAAAATAAAAATTACAGCGCATGTTCCGTTTTATTAAGAAACAAAATATCTCCAGTAATTAAGAAATTTGAAAAATCCTTAAAAAATAAATAAAAAACTCCGAAGGAGAGGCAAATCGCACACGCATACAGTTAAGAAATCGCTCTAATTTCTCCTATTTGATTTGAATTAATAGCAGTCACCTCTTTAATTAAAAATGAAAGAAATAAAAACTGGAGAAGAAGAAGAAGAAGAACAAACTCGGCAAGATCGCCTAATTGACGCAAGATCCCAACCAAGCCAGCAACAGCAACACCATCGAGCACAGCTTTTGAATCTTCTTCACGGTTTCCTTCTCTATAAAGCTCACCCTGTCCTAAGCCGTACTCATTTCTCACTTCAAACCGAACCAGAGGCATTCTTTTTGGTATTTGGTCGTCTCTTCCCTCTTTATCTCTCTCAAATAAAAGATTCTTCGCTGTCTAGGACTGAAATAGCAGCATTAGTATCAGTGATGCATTCAAAACTCAATGAACGAATGAATGAAATAATAAATGAAGAAATACGAGAGTAGGTGAAGGAGATTGGAGCAGCATAACTGCCAGAGATGCACAGACGACACCCACTGCTTTTTTTCTTCTTCTTTTAGTTTTATTTAATATTTTTACTAGTATTTTAAAAAAAGAAGAAAAACAAAGGAGTTAAGCTAATACACATTTACATTGCCAACTCTGGAAGCCATTCTTCCTCTTCCCCTCCTTAACCAAAACGGGAATTATAGTTATTCGTACGGTGAGTCTGTGAGTAAAAAGACTTAATTACCCCTTCCTTTGTGATTATTTACTTGGATGCACTTGGTAACTGGGAGTGAGAGCGGATTATATTTTATGATTCCGAGTTGCCAAGAAAATAAAGAGTGGGGACGTTAGACGACGTGGCGTCCATGAGTTTTCTTTGGAGTTTTGTTTTTGGTAGAGATTTTGGTTAAATTGTTGTTGTTATATTCTCTATGATGGGTGAAAACTGTAATTTAACGTAGTTAGAATTTGTGTGTATATTATATAATTTTCAGTTTTCCCATCATTTTCAGATTTCATTTAAAGCAAATTTTGAGAGAGAGAGTTAGAGCGACGTGCAGTGTAGAAAGGGGCAAATGGAATTTACGAAGAGAAAGCAATCTTTCCAATATGAGCTTTCATATTGGTAATCAATACACCATAAGAAGGGGAAAGGGTAACCGTCAAACAATACTCAACACTATAATTAAAATTATTGATATTATTTTTTAAGATTAGTACGCGGTGTGCTATACTTATTAAAAATATTTTTAACTTGCAGATATATCTAAATAATTTTTTTATTCTTAATCTTAGCATATTAATATTATTAAAAAATACTCATTTGATATTTTTGAAAACAAATATATTTTCAAAAATATATATAAATAAAAGTTATTATACTCTCAAAATGCTTTCAATGTTAATCGTTTAAGTGTGTTTTTGATATTATGGTAATAATTGTTTTTTAAAATATTTTTTTATTTTTTAAAGTTTATTTCTAACTTAAGTACCATAATAGATATTATGGTAATGAATTTTCTAGTTATATTTTGGTAAAACTGGAAAGTTGTTGCTAACTTCCACACTTGGTTAATGAACTTACTTCCATCCCGTTTAAAGCTTTTTTTTCTTTCAAATCAACCCAAATTGTACTCACGTGGCCTATACATTTCTAGAGAAGGGTATTATCTGTAACTAGTAGGATCATGTAATCAGATGATCTGATTTGTTTGACTTTTCCTTACATGACCCTACTCTTATCCATTGCAAACAATTTACATATGTTATTATTTAATTAAAAAAATTGTCTAAGTTTTTCAAGAAATATTGGATTTTTCGCTGTTTGTTTGATTTTGAAGACTTTGCGTTGAACTTTCTGGAAGCTTCTATTATGTACCCATTTTGTAAGATTTTCCTATTCAATGTTTGCAAATGATTCAGAATTCTATTTAATTTATATTTCCTTGTTCAATTTTGACTTTGTAAACTATACTAAAGAATAATTGCCTAATTAGGAGCTGAATTTTAACATTGATTTTAATTCTTTTCCACGATGGATAAGTAACTTTCAATGCTATAAAATAGTATTCAAGGGGAGCTATGTTCATTGTATCATCTTGCCTGCTCCTTATCAAACAAACCCACCACAAATCTTCTCAATCTTTACGCTTTGTATTTTTCTTTTCCTTCAAGTCTTATATTTTATAGATATATGAATTATCATTAGTTTTTAGCTTTATTTATTGTTGTTCTTTATAAGTTTCTACCATCATCTTATTTATTTTCCATGATAGTTGTCGCGACAACGTTTTTTCACGCTTCGCACACCGTCATTCCCAGAAAAGGAGAACAACGTTACTCCCCTCTTCAAAGATGATGGGTCATGAAACGTGAAAAAACATCATCGCGACAATAGTTATATATTAAAAAACTAGGGTTTGGAGGGAGGGCTACCTCCCATTTTGTAGTTCAGAGCTTAATCAAGTGGAATGCATGAGGTCTGTTAACAATTTATAACTGGACGGTCTCCCTTCTCGGAGAATTATGAAATACAAATGATCCTAGAAGATATTACAAGGCATAAGAGCTCGTTATACTCGGAGAAGGAAAGGGGAGAATAATTAAGAAGAATAAGAGGCTTGTATAAAAAGGAAAAAGATATGAGAATATGTGAAGATATGGCAATATCTTTTATATTTTTCTTTAGTTGCTACTTTCCTTGTTTTGTTTTCTTACCTTTTTCGTGTGAGATATTTTAAATTCCAGGACTCATCTTTAGATTAATTATCATTTAGTTAAATTTTATTGCTGTGTGCTTTCGAGATATAAAATAATCAATAAGGACTCTAGTATTCTAAAAATATCTATAACCTTTTAAACCTAGTTTACATGGCAGGTGTCCATATATTATTATTTTCCCATGGGAGTCATTAATAAGTGCAAAAAAACTAAAATAATTTTTAAATAAGAACGAAATATGATTAAAAAGGGATTCTTTTTCTTCAGAAAACCATTTATTATAGAAGATTTTTCTTCTTCATCTTCTGAAGTCCAGAACAGCAAAACTTGATCTTTAAAGCTGTCCCATTTTTCTTACTTTGACTGCAAATATTCCAACGTCCATAAAACTTTATTAGCAGAGACAAATTAAATAACACGCACCTTACCATACAGCCAGAGATCTGAATAATGAACATTATTTGCAAGGATTCATGTCCAATAAAAGCATTATGCTGAGCGATTCCTGTCGGTATAGTGAGTTGACTCATGGTATGCCAAGGTTTGGTGAAGATTAGAATCTTAGTTAGCTTCCACTCCACCCACAACAAGTATATAATAGAAGAATGCGATCATCAACTAGGCATTTATATATATATATACACTAATTATTTGCAGCTTTATTTAAAGAAACTCTGTGGACTTCAATCTGCAATAAGTTGTGTGGATCCAAGTAATTGTTCGTTCCAAGGATATGATCCAGCTGGTTCGTCATTTCAAGGTATTAGGTGATGTTTGGATGGAAAGCTTAGAGTTATTTTATTTGTCTTCTACAACGTTGCGAATGGAAATATAGCCAATCCAACTCAAAATCTGGAGTACAGATGGAAGGAGCGTGAGACACCTAGTTCTTACCTTGTCACACACGAGACATGCCATCTGCCTAGCTCCTACTCTCGTCATGCATGCATACACACACACCAATTTGTGTTTGTATTTCAAAATTGTTTTTCAAAAAAATAATATTTTTTTATTTAAGTTAATATATTTTCTGATCGTTCAGATATTGATGACATCAAAAATAAATTTTAAACAATAAATAAAATATTATTTTAATATATTTCTAAGAAAAAATAATTTGATTAATAATTCTGTTAATATTACTGGATAGCTACCCGAATTGTTTAATTATCAATCTGGCTGAGATTTAAATGTTTTGAATTCATTAATAAAAAAAGGGAATTAATACCCCATTGTTATATGGCTTACGTTCCAACAGCACCTTTCATCCCACAATACCATCAATTGTATAACCAGGTGCGGAGACGAGAGGACTGGCAGGGGCCTGACCCCCTTAAAAAAAAAAACATTAATATTAATATGCTCCCCAGAAACAAAAAAAAATATTAAGTTAAAGTTAGTAAAAAATAAATTTTGGCCCCTAAAAAAATTATCCTGGTCTTGAACCCCTTGAATTTAATCTTGGCAGGAAAAATAATGATCACAGAACTTACCAGATAAACTATATATGAATTTGCTACTCTAAATAAAATCTAACCCATGTAGCCACTCTCGTTTCCAATGTCATGGATGCCACTCAAATTTTACGTTTTTTTAAAAATAAATCATTTTTTAAAATGTTATTAAATTGTTTTGACGTGTCAATTTTAAAAATAAACTGTTTTTAAAAATATATTTTTAAATAAATAATAATAATAATAATAATAAACTTTTTATGGTACGGTACCAATATTATCGAGTTTTGCGAGTCGATTAGTTAAATAAAGCGTAGCAGACCGGGCACATTGTTGGCTCAGAAAACATGCATGCTGCCATGATAGCCGGTGTCTTTAGACATCTATTTTCCTTTATTTTAGGCTGTCTAGGGCACTTGTACAGTAAAATATTATATGTGGCTAACCAACCACATGACGTGATCCAGGGTTACCATCAAGCTTCAATAATTTACATAGAGCTTCAATTCTTCAAATGTAAAAGTTATAATCAGAGGAGACTATTTTATTAGTTGACCTTGGAATTTGTTTAATTAGAATAGTCTCTGCATCGAAGGGTATCTCATCCAGAGTTCTAGATCTGTTTTTCGTTTTTTTAAACACCGCTGCTTAGTTTAAGGCCTTGTTTGATTAATTTAGTGTATGGATTCACCATAAACTTATGCTTGATGCTCTTGATACAGTATGATATTCAGTTCTCTCTAAGACTCACTAGACCTAGTATGGAAGTGGATGCATAGCTTATAATTAGAGACATGAGGGGTGCAGCTTAGTGGCTGGCTGTAATTTTGCTTCGTAGAGATCACCAGTTTGACTTTCATAACCTTGAGATTGATATTTGATCGTTTATTCAATGACTCGTGGAATTAGTTAAGGTGCTTTTGATACAGTAGGATATTCAGTTGCCTCTAAGACTCACTACATGGAGACCTAGTATGGAAGTGGATGCATAGCTTATAATTAGAGACATGAGGGGTGTAGCTTAGTGGCTGGCTGTAAGTTTGCTTCGTAGAGATCACCAGTTTGAGTTTCATAACCCTGAGATTTATATTAATCGTTTATTCAATAGCTCACGGAATTAGTTAAGGTACACGCAAGCTAACCCGAACACCCATGTTATAAAAAAAAGAGTTTATAGTTTGTAGTAGTAAAGACCGGTCTTGTTCTTGGAGATTAATTAAGAATAAAACTTTTTAGGATATATATATATTGAAAAAGAAAAATAGAAGAATTTTTAAGCTCTAAAATTATAGATAAAATATTGAGAAACTTTTGATTTAATAAACTTGAATGTCAATAATCCTTAGCTGTAACGCACAAAGTGTTTAAATAATAGTTATACCACCTAATTAATAAAATCTAAATCAAATAAAATTCTCAAACCTAATTAAGAAAAAATAAATAAATAACTAGGATGGTAAAGAAAATTCTAAAGCAACAACTTTCCAAGCTTAAATTTGACTTGATCCCAACTTCAGGGTCTGGAGTGAGATTGAAGTTGTTTTTTAAAATGATTTTAGTCCAGAAATGCATAAAATAATATTTTTTATTTTTTACATCAGCAAATCAAAATGATCTGAAAATATAAAAAAGTTAATTTAGAGCAAATTATATATATAAAAAATACTTTTGAAATACTATGTTAAATGCAATTCATCTAGTGTTTGTCAACCAATCATATACAAAGAAAGCTTGATAACACAGACTACAACGCTTGAAATCCAATTTGAATGCAAGTTTATATTTGCGATGGACTTGGCACCAAACTTTTGGGCAAAAGCCTACCAGCAAACACATAAAACAAAAGAGGCAAGCTGTCCTATGAAAACTATACGGCAGTGTCCCAGCAACATGGTGACAAACAATTGAGAAGTGGGGTTAACTCACCTCACAAGTAATGAACAAATATGTCACCGGGAAATCACATTCTTAACAGTGAAAGGTCAAGCTACATTACCATCCACAAATCTAAAGTTCCACACGATATAATGATATTTCGTGTTCGTTAATATCGGTAAAGATATCTCGTGTTCGTTAATATAGGTAGTGTGTGCTCTCTATATAGTTGTTGGTGATATGGACCGGATACCCAATTAATTATTTTTGTTGTCGAGAAAAGAAAACCTGATTATCTTCAGGAAAATGACAATTTAGTCCCTGAAATAAATTGTAAAATAAAACTTGTGAAGACCCCGAGTGGTGATGCTCGATCACTTGTGCGAGAGAGGTCGCTATTACTTTTAGTTCTTTACAAAACTCTTATAACTTGTAAAAAATTATTCTTTGTGGAATTCATTCTTATACCTTCGGTTTTTGGTTCGTTATAATTAATAGGTTGGGATTTTTATCCATTTTTTGGTTCATATAATCACTGCATGAAGATTTTTAACTTTATCTTTTATTGTAATAAGAAGAAAAATATAAAATTAGTTGTGATTGAATTTACTCACTATGTTGTTATTTGATTAGATCAACTTGTTTTGAGAAGGAATCGTGAGAGACATGTTGATAAATAGGACGAGATGAAAGTAATTATAAGAACAATATTTGTTTATAATCATTATTATTAGGAGTTGTATAAGAAATTGTAAAAACTTAAGATTCTAAAAGTGTAGAGGATCATCATAAAATACATGGACATAACTATGATTTGAGTGAATATAGCGGATGGAGAAGCTATTACAGTTAGGTTTTTGAATGATTTGAACCGTGACATAATGAATGTTACAGATTTACAATGCTATATAAAGTCAAAAGACATAATGCATATCATTATAAAGGTGAAGTGATAATTCAAAAGAAAAGGTAGTTCATAGTAAGTTCAAAATTTGGGTTTTATTTTTTTTTATATGAAGGTAGAACTAAAGGAAAGAAAGGGTTGCCCAAACCAAGCCGAACATGGAATTAAAACTAAACCTCTTAAAGGGAAAGAAAGAAGTTTTTGTCGATATTAGAGATAAATATTATTCTTATACACCTCATAATTGTTATATTTAATATTTTTATGTTTTGGATGGGGTCATGTAGTTTTTTAATTCCCAAGTGAAATAGATATGATCTTAAATGACCATGGGAAGGTTGAAAAGGAAAGTGATAACGATTATGAGGAGATGCTATCATTTGAGGATGTTAGTGATGATGATATAAAGTATTTGACTAAGGGCGGGTCACTTATAATTAGGAAAACATTGAGTATTTACGTCAAAAACGATAATTTGGAGTAATTAAGAGATAATATTTTCCATACAAGGTACTATATTAGTAATAAGGTATACAATATGATTATAAATGGTGAGAGTTATGCTAATATATTCAGCATTACACTTGTTAAGAGGTTGAATTTGAATACTACAAATATCCTAACTTTAGTGGTGGAATGAAAATAGTGAGGTGAAGGTGAATATATAGGTTATATATATTGTCATGGTTTGATTAGTTCTTATACAAGATTTATTAAGGGTTAGCACACTAGTCGTACCATTTACAAAAGTTGTTAAAGAAATTTGTTGGGTTTAAATGGTGTATTGAACAAGAAAATATATTTAATTTTATTAAAGAAAGGTTATGTTTAACACTTTTATTCGCATTGACTGACTTTTCTAAGACTTTTTAGATTAAGTATGATGGCCTCAAGAACAAGTATTGAAGTTGTTTTAATAAAAAAAGACCAAAAGAATTGAATCGATGGTGCAACATTGAATTACCTAACCTATGACAAGAAGTCTTATGCATTAGTAAGGACTTTGAAGACTTGAAATTATAATTGTGACAAAAAAAACTTATCATCCATTCAGATCACAAGTCATTAAAACATTTGAAGTGATAAGGTAAGTTTAATAAAAAAAAAACATGTCAAGTTATTCTTGAAACCATTATATTTGTTATTAAATAGAAGTAACGTAAGGATAATGCAGTGGTCAAAACATTATTTAGGATGAACATTTTTCTATCTACCTTCAATTTTCTAGGAGGTAGGTTTTTCTATCCATCTTTAAAATTTCCTTGTATTTTGTTGTTGTTTATCATTCTTGAATCACAATTGTAAAAAAAAAAAAAAAGACCGACAGTTTTTATTTAATTATAGTTAATACAAAAAAAAGAAAAGAAATTGCAATGAAGTTTTTGCCATAAAATTAAAATTACCAAAATCTAGATTTGGGGTCTGAAAAAAAAAACACAAATCATTTTAGTTGGCATCAAAACTTAGCTATAAAATCATATTTGATCTATCTATCTATAAAATCAGCTTTTTCTTCTTCATATTTTGATTATTGTTTCCTTTGTCAGGACTAGCTATAACTCTTTTTTTTTTTTGTCACCAGAACTACCCAAGATGAAAAAACAAATTATAGACACATGTCGTCTCACTTTTTTATAAAAAAAAACTACAACGATTAAATTCAAATCAAAGTAGAGAAAGAAAACACGCTCTAAATCTCACTACAGGGGCTCCTATATACTGTATGCATCATAAGTGGATGCATCGCCTGTCTGTAGAGATAAATAAAATTTAAAGCGTTCATAAAAAACAAAAAAGTTGAAACCTAGACAGCACATCAATTCATTAATTTCCGTGCGTAGTAATGCTCTACAGCACATCAATTTATTAATTTGTGGGTGCAATTATGGCTCCAATTTGTCTATTGATAAAAAAAAAATAACACAGCTCACTGGGCAGTTGAGAATGGCTAGGTATCATGTTTTGAAAGTATTTTTGAAAAAAATTAAATTTTTTTATTTATTTTAAATTAATTTTCCTTAATATTTTTAAATTATTTTCATGTATTAATATTTAAAATATTTTTAAAAAAATTAAAAAATATATTTTTATATACTTGTGAACAAAAACAACTCTTAAAATTGAGCAATAAGAATACTTGCGTACTGACTTTGGGTACTACAGTGCTTTTAATCCAGTTTTAATGCAAGATCATTAATGTGATCGACGTGGCACGAAACTATAGGCAAACAGCCAGGCACTTAAAACAAATAAGCAAGCTGTCCTAGAAAAATATAATTGTACCATATTAAAGGCCTGCAATCCTCCTAACGATCCCTACGTGCTAAGGCAGTGTCCCAGAAAAATCGTACCTCGGTAGCATATTATCATCCTCATAGTAGGGTAGACTCACCCCACAACTGATTCGAGAATCCACATTCCTTGCCTCAAAATCAAGGTAGTCAAAATCGCGAGCCAATTCGCAAAATCGTGCGAGTTGGCTCCGAAAACCTGGTTGAACCGGTAGAAAAACCGAATCCGGTCAAACTCGGTCAAACTCGTAGAAAAATCGTTCAAAATCGTAGAAAAATCGTATAAAAATCGTAGAATAATAATAATAATAAAAATAATAATATAATAATAATAATAATAATATTTAATTATATTTAAATTCATTTTTTAAATTTAAATATAATTAAAAATAATAATTTTTGTACGGACATTTTACGATCTTTCTACGATCTTATGATCCGATTTTTCAGAGCCCTTTCCGATCCGTGTCAAAATCTCGATTTTGACTACCTTGCTCAAAATCAATAATACGGATTCCATTAGAAGTGGAAAATTCAAACTTATTAATTGTTAAAGGTGTTGCAACCTCGCCGTCCACAATTTTTCTTAAAAATATTTTGAGTCTGTGAATATAGGCCGTGAGGACCCAATTAATTATATGTGTTGTTGAAAACAAATTAATTATCTATTTCTATTTTCCAAACTGTAAACTTTCCTCGACCACAAATTTGATAAATCCAGAAAATTCATCACAAATTTGGCCGCCTCTTATTGGCTAGTAGAGTTTGTGGGTATTAAATTTACTCAAAACCTAGCTAATCAACGGCAATTGAAGTCCAAGGATTCAATTATCCATCTCCCTTTCTAGCCATTACCACTGTCCCATCCTCCAAAACATTCAAATACATCAATGATGGGCAGAGTTTTGATCACCCGCCACCCTCTTGGTAGGTAAAACTTACGATCCAATGGCCCAAATAGGCTTGTCAGTCGGGTCTCCAATTATTGATGGCTCACAAGGGCCTTATAGCTTTGTAATGCAGTAAGGGTATTGGGCTTGTACTATATGGTTAATGAGCTTCGTGGTGATGGGCAAATCTTATTTTTTATTGCATACCCGAGACCCGACAAGCCTTTGCTTTTACAAAAATAACAAATAACTATATGTAGCTTCACTTTTTCTACTTGTTTATGTTAGAGAATAATATAAATCATATTATGGGGCCTCACTTATAAGTTTGAGCTTTTAGGTGAGATGGTTCCTTAACATGGTATCAGAGCCTTGTTGACCCATCGGTCACGAGTTCGAATCTCATTATCCCCATTCTATTTGATAAAAACCAAGCACAATGTAATGTGGGTCTGTGCAAGTTTCAAGCTCAAAGAGCTTTCACTTGAGGATGTGTGTTAGAGAATAATATAAATCATATTATGGGACCTCACTTACAAGCTTGAGCTTATAGGTGAGATGGTTCCTTAACAGTTTATATAAATAATAATGAAGCTACTCTTTCTTTTTCATTTTTTTTTTGTCTATATATATATACTAGCTAATTGACCCGTGCGTTGCCGCGGGTATTCTTGTGTATATAATTTAACATAATTAAATCTACAACGATAAATTTATATGATATAAGTAAATAAAAGTTATAGATAAGGAGATAAAATGTATGAAATTTTGAGTTTAGTTTGTTACGCAAGCATAGAATAAATCTTTTAGAATATAGGTATTGCGTCATAAACGATAACAAAAGAGTGCGAACTAACATTAGGAAAAAAATGGAAATATTTTTATCAGGGAAAAAAATAATTATTTAAATCATTATTGTGTAGATAGTAAAATTATAAAAATCATTTTATAAAAAGAGGAAATAAAAAAAAAAGAAAAAAAAAGGGAAAAGGAAGCAATATTAATTTAAAATATTATAACAACAGCAACATCGGAGTCTTAACATCTAAAATTATTATTGTCGTTAGTATGAAAACAATAAAAATTATCAAATTATACCGATGGAAAAAACATAAAAAGCATGAACAAAATAGAAAGCAAGAAAAACAATTAAAATATTATTATTATTATTATTATTATTATTATTATTATGAAAGAATAAATAAATGAATGAAATATTAAAAAAATTAAAAAAAAAAAGATTAAACAAAAAATACAATAAGAACTTAAAATTATCATTGTTATCACTTTTAACACAATAAAAACTATGAAAATTTTCTGAGGGAAAAAAATCCTCAAAAACATCAACAAAACAGTAAGTAAGAAAAATAATTAAATTATTATTATTATTATTATTATTATTATTATTATTATTATTATTATTATTATTATTATTATTATTATTATCAAAAGAGTAAGCAAGAAAAACAAATAAAAATTATAATTGATGATAAAACAAATATCAAAATTATTAGCTGGGAAAAATTATTTAATCTGAAAATTTTAAAAAATATATGTTCTATGTTGCGGGTTGAGGGAACAATTTTTATAGGATTTGTTGGATCAAAATTAAAATACAATATTTATATATGCAAAATTTGATATAATAAAATTGCTAAACACACCTTATCATAACAATAGCAAAATCAAAGCCTTAAAATCTAAAATTATCATTGCTTTTATTATTAAAACAATAACAATTATTAAATTATCCTGGGGAAACAAACTCAAAAACCATTAACAAAAGAATAAGTAAAAGAAACAATTAAATTATTATTATTATTATTATTATTATTATTATTATGTTAATAATGAAAGGGAAAAAAATAAATGAAAGACTAAAAATATCCTAGAAACTTTAACAAAAGATTAAAAAATAAAAAACTATTATTGCTATTACTGTTAAAACAACAAAAATTATCAAATTATCCGGAGGGAAACAGAAAATTAAAGAAAGAGCAAGCAAGAAAAACAATGTAATTATTATTATTATTATTATTATTATTATTATTATTACTATTATTATTATTATCACTATTATGTTAATAATGAAAGAAACAAAAATCAATGAATGACTAAAAATATCCAAGAAACTTTAACAAAAGATAAAAAAAACACAAAGAAAAAAATTTATTATTGCTATTACTGGCAAAACAAAAAATATTATCAAATTATCGGGAGAAAGAAAAAAAAATAGAAGAGTAAGAACGAAAAATAATTAAATTATTATTATTATTATTATTATTATTATTATAATCATCATCATCATTATTATTATTATTGTGTTAAATACACTTATATATACATGGATAAAAGTAGGGATTATTCTAGAAATATAAAAAAATAAAAGTATAAGGGCTGAAATGAAAATCAAATATAAAGGGATTAAATTAAAAAATTAAAAGTCAAAGGGCTGAAATGCAAATTACATTTATTGTCAATTGAAATCAGAGGACAAAATTGCAAAAATCGGAACTTCTGTACCGAATTAATTGAGGCATATACAGCCAATCCGGAAATCAAAAGTAGGAGGACCGAAGTGAATCTTTCAAATTCAATTAATTAAAATCGGAGGACTCAATCGAACTAAATCAAAACTTATATAACAGAAATCAGGACAAAAAACGAAATTAAAAGTCAAGGGACCGAAGTGAAAAGTAAAAAAACCTGGGGGACTCTCCTGCACATTTACGTGCAGGAGAGAGAGAAACGTGGCCGGCGGCTTTAACCGGCCTCCGCCGCGTCCACGGACATTTTGTGGTTACACGCGCCACCGCGGGAGGAAGACCACGCGACGGCGCATCGGGATAGCCTCCGGTAGACAATTTCTGGCCACCGCATGACGCTGCACGCGCCACCTAAACAGGGCGTGAGGCGGAGAACCGGCTGGCGCGTGCGCCTCACGCCCTGACAGACACCGAATTTAATATTGAAAAAATAGTGCCAATTACCGTTCCACCCCTGCACCCAATTCATGATTTTTGTCTTATTAGGGGCTAAAATAGTCTTTAGCCATTTTAGAAAATAAAAAAAAATCAAAAGTTGCGGCGGACCGGTCCGGCCACGCGCAATTACGACGGTGCCCCTCAGCCGGAGCCATTATTTTGTCTTATTATCGGGGTTTAAATCGTCAATACACTGTTCACAACTGATTATTTTAAAAAAAAAAAGAGGAAAAACCGAAAATGGCCCTGCTCGATCAGCCTCTTTTGCCGCGCGGACGAAGGCTAAAATGGGGCGCGCACTGTCGCAATCCACAGTGTTCTGTGAGGGAAGCAACAGTGCAACACCCCACGCCCTTTAATTGTTTTGTAATATTTGTCTAACCAAGAAATGGGCTACCACTTGAAGTTAGTCGGTTGCAGGAGTGAGTGCAAAAATGACTGTGGGTGCTTTGGATTTTTCTACCGTGGAGTCTTCCACATCTCTTTTGGCTCCCGTGCTGAGCACCTTCCTCCACTTCGTCTCATGGTGGCTATATCAAGATGTCCAAGTAGATTTCTTAACTTCACTCGAAAATATATAGTTTGTCGAATAATTGTGATGGGATTAAAAGAATGGAAAATATATAGTTTGTCGAAAATATATATGTGGACATGGCGAATAATATAAGATCGATTTACAGGTTATCCTTTATATATTAAATATTTTCTCTATAACTTGGATTTCTTAAGCTCATTGGGCCTAGAGAGCTTCCAGCCCAATGACAGTCATGTTAACGTAGCATTAAGAAGAGGCCTGAATGCCCAATGTGCATGCCTATACATTACGTACCATCTGCTTCTTCCTTCCCTCTAATTCCTCCCTTCCACATTTTTCAGGAAACACCGTTACCGAAAAATATATTTTATGAATTTAGATAAATAAGTAAAATTCTAGTTATTTAAATTTTTATAAAACATGAATGCTCTAACTTAAATTTGAAATTTATTATACAAATCACAAGCTTTCTGCTTTCACATCACGCTTTCTTGGAAACTTTTTATCTTAACCATAATGGTAATATCATCTCCCATGCTAGCATATTAGTTTTATTTTATAGTGATATTAAGTCTATCAACGTCAGAGCTTTAAACAAATTATGTAGATTTATATGTAAATAATAAATAATAAATTATTATTCTAAAATCTACAACTGTTTTACCCTTTTTCTTCGACAACACTGTCCGTGACACTTGGTGAAACAATTAGTTTTCTAAAAAAGAAAAGAAAAACAAGCAAAGAGGCTTTCAGCAGGTACCATTTCTAGAATTAGCTGCTGTGTTCCTGCGGTAAAGCTGGACAATAATAGAGGCAAGGCTTTCACCCTGTGCCCTAAGTCACCAACATCTTCAGGACCTGGTCCACATATCGATTATGTTCGATATGTCTTTCTACGAATGCTGGATTCAGTTCTCCAGTACAATAGTCTAGATTTGGTGTTCATCAGAAACAAATGTTATTCTTTATATAACTTTTCGGGCAAAACTCCAAGTTAATTTATTACGTAAAAGAATATAGTTAAATTTGTTAATTGCAGATTAAAAAAAAAAAAAAGTTTTGAAGAAAGAAATCATAAATATATAAAATGATAAATGTTTTTCCCAAAATAAATATTTATCATAATTGGAAAAGAAAGTTTCAATTTATGCCCATCTAGACTTGAAAGGATCGCTCCGAAAAGCGCATAGGCTTCTCAAGCCACGCTAAAGTGCACAGCATTTCAAAATAAAGGCAAGACGCTATTTATTCCTCTTACATTTTGACTAACAACATGTTTTTTCAAATAAAAACGCCATAACTTATAAAGAGTTCTTCTACAAAGCAGTAAAAAATATATATTTTGATTATTTTATGTGAATATGTATATAAAATAATTATTATTTCAAGGAAAAAGCATTAAAAAACAAGATTATTATTTCTTTCTACATTCTAAATATTTTCAAAATTGATCTACATATCATAAAAATACCAAATCACTGATATTATCTTTAAAACAACCTTCTACCTTTGTCACATCAACATTAATAGCATGATTAATATTATGATTTTTTTTTTCAAAATAATTTTTGCTTAGAAATGTATTGAAATAATATGTTTTGTTTTTTAATTTTTTAATTATTGTTTTTTGATATCATCATATTAAAATAATTTGTAAATATCAAAAAAATAATTTAAAGTAAAAAGATTAAAAACATATTAATATTTTTAAAAAATCACTTTTAAAACTAAAAAACAATGACGTTCTTGCTTGAGCATACAAAAAGAAAAAGAAGAGAAAAGAAAGGAGAAAAGGAAGATGGGTCTTGACTCTTGAAGGACCCTTGACTTGAAAGTGTAGTGAAAGGCGATTGGAGGGGAGTGTGGGGGCCATTCACGTGGATTTGCAGGTCTTTCCGCTAAGGAAATTAAAAGCACTGAAGTAAAGAGTATGAAAACGTTTTAAGAATATTTTTTTCCAAAAATTTTACAGTAATTTTTTAAGTATTTTTTGAATTATTTTCATGTATTGATTTCAAGAATAATTCTTTTGAAAATAAAAAACATCATTTTTAATATATTTTTAAATAAAAAATATTTTAAAAAACAACTGTAATTATATTCTCAAACAGTCACAAATGCGTGCGTTAGAGACATTTGATATTTAGATTGTTTTTAAAATATTTTAAAATATATATTTTTTAATATCAAAACTAATATATAAAAATAAAAAATAAAAAATTAAAATAAACTTTTTAAAAAACACAAGAATAAATATATTATTAGTATCTTTACCATTAACTAAGAGTATGTTTGATAATGTGATTGAAATTATTTTTTAAAGTGTTTTTCGTTCAGAAATACATTAAAATGATATCTTTTTTATTTTTTTATTTTTTTTTAATATCAGTTATTAAAATGATATGAAGACATAAAAAAATATTTTTTAAACAAAAATTAAAATATATTATTTTCAATTTTTTTTTGAAATATACGACCGAACAATCACTAAATAATTTTGGTATACTAAAAGCTATTTTCAGTGCATCAATAAATAATTCGCCTTTAACTTTTTCTATGAATGACTAAACGCTACAAGTTGATTTTGACCCCTCATCACCCTAGATATTTGAGTGAGTATCCATCTAACATGTTAATACATTCCAACCAATGTCTTGAATTTTCTAAGATATAACTTAAGACATGGTTTCATTTTTAAAAATATATGAATTAATATTCCATTTCAAGAGCTCTTAACTATAATTAAAAATTAAATTAGAAAATTGATCTTCATTATAAGAGCAAATTGTTCTCAAAAACCCAAATCTCAAATTCTCTTACTCAAAGACATGCTAAACTAACCATTATTTGGACCTTCACAATGAATAACCACACAATACATTTTAAATGAAAAAAAATCAAAATTAAACTAATTGTTTTTTTATGAACACTATTTACCTTGTTAGGTATTATTGAAGCGAAATTAACAACCGACTTCATTGAGTTCCCCTCTCTTATACAAATTCAAAGACACTAAAATCATAATTATTGGTGGTTAGAATTTGACTATTCCATAATTTCATATCCTTTTGCCTTTTCAATTATCTTTTTATTTCTAAGTATTTAGGGACTAGAATGCAAAATAAACTTATAAACCAAAACATTGAAATCGCAAAGAAGATGGATTGATTATGAAAAAAATGAAACTTAAGGGATTAAATTGAATATTTTCATGCCATTTGAATACTTAACTCGTGAAAACATTGAATTTTTTGACATAATTTCAGGGATTGAAGATTAATTAGAAATATTGTTTATATTCAAGCGATAATTCATCCTACTTTCCGTAGTTGTGTTAGTAGTACCATACACATTTTTTATGAAAGGTGAGTCTATATTTAGAGCCTGGTCTTTTATTTTAGATATTGGTTTTGGATAAGTTTACTAACATGGTTTATATATATATATATATATCTGATTAATATGCTTTCTAGTCCCTAGACATAACTACTCTCTCTCTCTCTCTCTCTCTATATATATATATATATATATATATATATATATATATATATAGAGAGAGAGAGAGAGAGAGAGAGAGAGTAGTTATGTCTAGGGACTAGAAAGCATATTAATCAGACAAAAAGATTTTAATTACAGAGATATGTTTTTTATACTTATTTTAAATTGTCCTATTTCTTTTTGGTATGTCTTCTAATTTCTTTACATGTAATAAATGACATACAGAAAATAGTTATATTGCTTTTTAAAAATAAAATATATTAATATATTTTATTGTCGTTCAATTGGGTCCCCACACACAAAATGCTTGTTTCCTAATTGAGTCTCTCAACCAAATTAAGCCTTTCCTAACAATTTTGCCTTCTTCACAAACAAAACCCATTTGTTCCGGAACAAT
Source organism: Salix brachista (assembly GCA_009078335.1). Classification (NCBI taxonomy): domain Eukaryota; kingdom Viridiplantae; phylum Streptophyta; class Magnoliopsida; order Malpighiales; family Salicaceae; genus Salix; species Salix brachista. Next base: position 3,191,781 of record CM018575.1, read on the forward strand.
GCCGCTTTTCATAGATTTTAATGTTAGGGTTTAATTCGTAATGCTTAATGGTTGGAGGATCAAATTGAATTATTTTGCTTTGATAACCGAATTGAGAATCACCTAGCGGAATATGTCCTTTTCCATTAAACTAAAATCTATCACCAATAATAGGTTGGTTGTTCAAGTAGGAAAGTGATGTCTCATCTGATTTTTAATTTCGTGAGGCATTAAATTTTCATCAAATTAATTAACCTAATTCTTGACAGTACTCTAAACTTAAATTTTGATATAGTGAGGTGAGACTTTTTTGTAAGTATAAAAAGTATAATGTTTCATGTTAAGTTTTATTTCAATCTTTAACAAAGAGATTCATAATTGTATTTTTAATTATTTTTTTTTGTACACATTGTAATCTGTGCTATCAATTTCATCTTAGAATTAGTTTTTTTTTTTAATTTGACCGTATCATTGACAAAAAAAAATCCAATTTTCTTTATATATATATTTTGAGTTCAATTTGTCACATATACTAATAAAAAATATACTTTAAAACATTATATAAGAGATCTGAAAGTCTAGAAGCATTTTTTATTTTTTCTTAAGCAGCCAGAAAATAATTTTGAATGATCCCAAATTTTATTTGGGACCTTAAAAAATCATATAAATCCATCTACTTAGTCTTAGTATGATTCTATAAATATCTGAATGGTTGAGTGCATAACACATTACAAAGCTTAAAATAGGGGCATTAGTTGCCCAAAACATGTTAATTTAAGAATAATATTGACAATAATAATAGCTACAACCTCAATCTAATCATTAAATGTCCGTTTGGAAATGTAGTTGAAGTTGTTTTTTAAAGTGGTTTTTAGTCATAAATACATCAAAATGATATTTTTTTTATTTTTTTAAAATTATTTTTGATAACAACACATAAAAATATTCTAAAAACACCAGTTTTTTTTAATTTAATATAACAAGTAAAAATAAAATAATATATATATTTTTAAAATACTTCTCAAATGCAATGCAAATAGGGGCCTAAACGGCCTAAGATGGGGTAGGGAATGCAATTATTTAAAAAAAAAAGCTAAAGTGCACGGGAAGATTAAAGTAGAGCACTTGAACCAAAAAAAGGACAGACAAAAATGAGCGAAAATGGAACCAATGAGCGAAAATGGAACCAATCTAGCATAATAAGTCCGGCAATGCCTGTAAGAGAGCCTGCAACGTTAATATTATGATTTCATGACATCATTAACATTAGGAAACGTTGGATCAAAGCTTAAATTATTGTTCGCAACGACGTCGTCGACATTATATAAAAAACTATCTCGTAGGACCTCCCATATATCCTACCTACCTACCCACCCAAGCATATATAGATAGAGAGCTAAGGACAAGATAGGAGATAAAAGAGGGAGCAAACATTTTAACTTTTGGGAGAAAGGGATAGCACTGAAGGAGAGTGTGAGGCTATGCCGTTTAGGGGGTCAGTGTATAGGCAAGAGAATCACCCATAAAGAAGCAAATGACAAAACAAAATGCCTCAAGAAATTCTAAGATTATCAATGCATCCACAATTTTCAAGCGATAATTTATCCTACCTACACACTTTTTTTTTCTTTTTTTATGAATGGTGAGTCTATATTTAGAACTTGGTCTTTTACTTTAGATATTGTTTTCTTGGATAAGTTTACAAACATGGTTTTATATATATATATATAGAGAGAGAGAGAGACCTGGATCTATATAGGGGCCCTGAAAGTATTTTACAGTAGACAAACTTTTCTCTCTCTCTCTCTATCTATATCCATAAATATAACTTTTCTTGTTCTAATTTGCCATGTCTTTTTTACAGTAGCTTTTATATAAAATATAAATTATTATCAAAAGAAGTTTGTAGAGAGAGAGGATAGTTAACACAAAAAGGGTTTAATTTTACCATAACTAAAAATTATTATCCTCGCAAAAATGGAACATTCAAATTAAGATAGAGACCCGATCCAGCATCTCTATGCACATTCAAAGTCCTCAAGAGGACAGTATATTCAGAATTCTAAATTTCTATTACAAGGTTTCATATTCAAAATTTGGAAGGGTGGGATAAAAATTAAGGTTAGGATTATTTGGTTCCAAACCCGTTGGACCATCTTTTGAATTGTAAATTAAATGGACATCTTACTAGCATTGCTCCAATTAACATGCTTATTTTTGGGAGGAGTGTTATCGTTTGTTTCTAAGTAGTCACTTGTTAGAATAATAAATTGATAATTGAGTATAACAAATGAGTTTAGGAGCCTTCATTTTCCTAAGAAAACATGGTGTTGTGTTGGATTTAGTGGTTTTTTATATATCATAAGAGAATCTTTTTAGCCAAACAATTTCTCATAACAGTATAATTTGATTTTTTAGTGGGTTAATCATATGCATATATCTTATTAATTTTGGAATGTGTGGCCATAGATCATTTGTTTTGTATGGTTAGAAAATAATATAAACCATATCATAAAATTTTATTTAACAATTTAATCTCTTAGATGAGATAATTATTTGATATAATACTATAGCCTTGATGACCAAGTAGTCACAAGTTCAAATCTTATTACCGTCATCCTATTTTATAAAAATTAAGCACAATACATTGTAAGCTTGTATAAGTTTCAAGTTCAAAGAGTTTTCATTTGAGAAGATATGTTGAAAAATAATGTAAAAAAAAACTTATAACCTTACCTACCACCGTTATCTTTTAGAAGAGATGATTATTTGACATGCACTATGAATAAAATCAAATAATTATTTAATTGTGTATTGTTTTATTATTTGAATTATAATTAATATAATTAATCTAAACTAAACACCAATTGTTTATTATAAGATCAAAACAAACTTCAATTTCTTTTTGATACTTTGTTACATAGTGAAAGAAATAAAGGATTATTTGTAAGACTAAATGTTCTGACTAATATAATTCTAAGATATAAGAATCAAATGTTACAAAATAAGGCTTTTAGTTTTTTAACTATATAGAAATTTGTAGAGATAAATTTACATAGACTTTCATTAGGGGTAGTCATTGACATTTAGTATTTAGTATTTTAATAATGAAAATAATTTTAGATTTTAGATTTTTTACTCACCCACTCATGCTATCTACATGTGTATCACTAGCCATTGGATCCTTGATCTGCCACTAAATACAATTGTTTTTTTTTTAATTTTAGATATAATTAAATATTGTGTATTTAGTAGACTACTAGAATTTTACAGTATATTGATGACATCGATAGTTAAAAATTGATTTTGTTAGTATGACTTTTACATATGGGTTCACAAATATTTACCGCTCTTCAAAAACTTTTTTTGTGGTGATTTCTGTTTTGTTGGTTATTTCATCAGTAATATATTCATTAATAGATTTATAAATAGAAAAAACATGCCAAATAAAAACACAATTGTCCTTTTAATTCCATTATTATTTTCATTGGTGAATATGACATATCATAGATTTAATGACTAAGCTGTGGTAATGGCATTCTTAGTAACTCTTTCTAACTCTGTGGAATATACTAATAGATTTAATGCATCTATAAGGCTGTCAATGTTGTTTTAAATACATTTAAAAAACATATTAAACAAAATAGAAAATAATTAAATTAAATTAAAAATAAAACATGTATTATAAATTAATTTATCTAGAAGAGAGGGGATGAAGAAGGAGGAGGAGGAGGAGGGGGAGGTGGGTTTCTATCGGGACTAAAAGGCAATAAAAGGGAGTACATAGACCACCCATATGTGATTTGAACTCTATGTACAATCATCATAGTTCAACCGTCTTAACACCAAGTCGTTGTGTCTTAACATCAAGATGTGTCATCCGAGTTTCATCTTATTGGTTTAAAATTTCCTTGAACTTTTGAGTTTTAATGCTCACAACTGATTATAAGCATCCAATGATTGATAAAATTTTAGATTGTCTGCAAATTTTTATTCATAGTATTTAAGATACTATAAACCCTATTTCTATCGAGTCCACCTGAATTTTGGATCGAATTTCAAATGAGCCAAATGATCATCCTTGTATCTCTTCTACAACTAGGTGTTATATGTTTAATAAAAAAACACTATTCAACAAATTAAAAAAAATACTTTAAAAAATAAATTATTGAAATTCAACATACCATGAATGTCTAAGCCTGGTTATCCATGAATTGTTGCACCACTTCATGATATTCACCATTTTTCACATGTGTTGCTATAAATTAATTTTTTTTTATTCTTACATCTCTTACATGAATATCAAATACTGCTTTCATTAATATTTTATGGATTCGATTGTATGTGATTAATAAAACTCTCAATCTCATTACAATAATTCATTTTCTTTTAGATGAATCTTGATACATTCATGAACGATTATCCATTACTTATATTAAACCTATATAAAATATTGATGACAACTTGTATTAATTAATTATTTAAAATAAATAAATTAGCTAACAATGGTGTAATTAACTCAAACTTATGCAATCTATTTTAATAGCACTTTTGAATAATTATCCATATAAATTAAAATTTCTATACATTTACCAAAATTTTCAATTCAATAATAAAATTGACAAAATATAAAACAAACCCATTAAATAAGTCATTATTTATTTCATTACAAAACAAGTAGGTCATAAAATTGAAATCATTTTCATCAAATTACAAACAAACCCTAACATGTACAAATTATATATTCAAACAATAAATTCTATAAGATAAAAACCACAAAACAAGTAAACACAAACAAACTATATATATATATATATATATACTACAAAAATATACAATTAAAATTAATATTATATACAATTAAAATTAATATTTTAAAACTGTGCCAAGAATACTAGTTTCTAGTGAATACCATTTGATGCTTTTAATCTACTTGTTTGTTTCAATTAATTAATTAATTAATTTTCCTTAAAGCAGATCAAGTAAAAGTTAAGAAAACAAGATAAGCAACCTAGCTAGCTACGCCAAGAATATGATGCAACTCGGAGTACAAAACAACGAGTCACGTCAAAAAGACTCCAACCGTGATTCTTGCACCAGCTAAGAAAACAATTGCAATTATTTGCTGTTGCATGAAAAACACATGGTCCCACAACCCACGAGTGGTGATTGAATCTATGATATATCGAGCCTTAAACCCGCGCTCCGTGTCGCAGGAATTAAATTTTTTTTTGTCTAGTTTTAATACATAAAATTTTTTATATTGTATTTTGGTTTTTATTCTTTTATTTTTTAGTTTTGTTTTGATCCCTTGATTTTTTCGGTACTTCTAAGATAATTTTAAATTTTTTATTTGTATCTATACACCTTTGCTCTTAGTTTAGATTTTTAATTTTTATTGTTATTTTTATTTGTATTAAATGCAACTCGTGTTAAAAAATATAGTAAATTTAGCTTTGGTGATATAAAATAAGAGTGAAACTCTTTCTTATACATGTATAGTTAAACGTGAAATGTTTGAAACACCACCGCAGGTAACTCTTTTATTTTGTTTTATTTGAAGCTACAAAAGTTATTTTATTGTGCGCTAAAAAATTAAAATTACCGGGACACCCCCACTGACAATTCTTGGTTTTTGTTTTATTTGAGGGTATTATGATTATTGTACTATGCACACAAATGAAAGAAAATGAAAATACATGTAATACCATGATATTATTTTAAACACATTTTGCATAATAAAATGAATATATAAAAAATTAATATACATTTTTAGAAGTTTTACGACGCCGCACGCGTCATCCAAAATGTGCATGAGCTCTAAAATTGATGTTGCGCCCGAAGACGCACCCATAACACTGCGATAGAAAATATAATTAAAAATTGGTAAATTACCAATACACCCCTATAACCAACTCTTGGTTTTTTATCTTATAGGGGGTATATACGTACTTATAGAACTCGTGGTGCGCATCAGCTGACCTAGACACCCCGATTATAAAAAAAGAATCCGAGGATTAGTCATGGTGCGCTTAAGCTAACCCAGAGATCCCGGTTATAAAAAAATATATAAGGGGAAAAAAAAAAAAAAAAAAAAAGCTTAAGTTGGCCTAAAGACACCGGTCATAAAAAAATATATAAGTGAAAAAAAAAAAAAGTATAAGCATGAAGGCACTGTAGCAATCCATATTGTTTTTTTTTTTTAAATCAGTCCGGGAATTAGTCGTGGTGCGCTTAAGCTGGACCGGAGACCCCGGCCATAAAAAAAAATATATAAGTGAACAAAAAAAAATAAGGAAAAAAATAAAAATAAATAATAAATTGGTCCGGGGATTAGTCATGATGCGTCCAAGTTGGTCTGGATACCTCGGTATCAAAAAACAAATTTGGTCCAGGGAGTGGTGGTGGTGCGCTTAGCCCGGAGATCGTGGTTATAAAAAAAAATGTATAAGTGAAAAAAAAATGAAAAAAGAAGAAGCTTAAGCTGGCTGAGAGACCATGTTTATAAAAAAATGTATAAGTGAAAAAAAGAAGAAGGTATAAGCGTGAAAGCACTGTAGCAATCAATATTGTTTTTAAAAAAATTCGACCCAGGAATTAGTCGTGGTGTGCTTAAGCTGGTTGGAGATCCCGGTTATAAAAAAAAGTATAAGTGAATAAAACAAAAGAATAAGAAAAAAAATGTACCAGCAGGAAAGCACTTTAGAAAAAAAATGGGTTCGGGGATTGTCGTGGTATGCATAAGTTGGCCTGGACACCTTGGTTATAAAAAAAAATGGATATGAGGATTAATCGTGGTGTGTTTAAGCTAGCTCGGAAACTCTGATTATTAAAAAAAATAAAAAACAAAAAAAATATATAAGTAGAAAAAAAAATATAAAAAAGTATAACAGGCAAAAACATGTTTTGGGGAAAAAAAATATAATAAGAAAAAATGAAAAAAAAACATAATAAGGAAAAAAACAAAAAAAGGAAAAAAAAGAAGAAGAAAAAAATAGGGGGGAAAAGCACTGTTGCAATCAACAATGCTATGTGTGGGGAGCTACAATGCTTTCCCCACACCATTTACAATCCATATTGTTTTAAAAAATAAATTCGGTCATGAAATTAGTTGTGGTGTGCTTAAGCTGATTCAGAGACCCCAGTTATTAAAAAAAAATTGGTCTGGGGATAAGGAAAAAAAATATAAGTGAACGAAAAAGGTATAAGGAAAAAAAAATAAAAAAAATAAATTGTTCCGGGAATTAGTCGTGGTGCGCGCAAGCTGGCATGAACACCCCGGATATCAAAAAACATTTGGTCAGGAGATTAGTCGTGATGCGCTTAAGATAACACAAAGATCCTGGTTATAAAAAAATATATAAGTAAAAAAAAATAAAAAAAAAGCTCAAGTTGGCTTAGAGACCATGGTTATAAAAAAAAGTATAAGTTAAAGAAAACAAAAAAAAATATAAGCGTGAAAGCACTGTAGCAATCCATATTGTTTTAAAAACAAATTCGGTCCGGGAATTAGTCGTGGTGTACTTAAGCTGACCCGTAGACCCGGTTATAAAAAAAATGTATAAGTGAACAAAACAAAAGTATAAGGAAAGCACTTTAGCAAAAAAAAAAAAAAAAAATAGGTCCGAGAATTAGTCGTGGTACGCATAAGCTGGTCTAGACACCCTGGTTATAAGAAAAAATTGAATCCAGGGATTAATTGTGGCGCGCTTAAGCTAGCCCGGACACCCTGATCATAAAAAACAAAAAAAATATATAAGTGGAAAAAGAAAAAAATTAAAAAAGTATAACCAACAAAAAAAAATGTTAAAAAGAATTTGGATTTGGGGATTGATTGTGGTGCGCTTAAGCTAGCCCGGACACCCCGATCATAAAAAGGAAAAAAAATATATAAGTGGAAAAAGAAAAAAATTAAAAAAGTATAACCAGCAAAAAAAATATTTCATGGAAAAAAATGAAAAAAAAATAATAATCAAGAAAAAAACATAAAAAAAGCTATAAAAAAAATTGGATCCGAGGATTAATCATAGTGCATTTAAGCTAGCCCAGACGCTCCGATCATAAAAAACAAAAAAATATATATATAAGTGAAAAAAGAAAAAAAATTAAAAAAGTATAACCAGCAAAAAAAATATTTCATGGATAAAAAATATAATCAGAAAAAAAAAACATAACCAGGAAAAAAAAACAAAAAAACTATAAAAATGGATCCGGGGATTAATCGTGGTGCGGTTAAGCTAGCCTAAACATCCCGGTTATAAAAAAATAATATATATATATATATATAAACGAAAAAAAAAAAAAAAGCACTATTGCAATCCACAGTAACATGTGTGAGGAGCAATAGTAATTTCCCCCACACGATTTAGTGTTTTGTTAATTAATTCCTGTTAGAATGTGTCCCGGACAAGATTTTCTCAATATATTGATGGGAATGAACGCATAATGTTCTTCTCTCTCTCTCCATTTCTTTTTATCAAATTGTTCATTAGAAATAGGAAGACAATCACATGAAGGCAGTGAAACTCGCGAGTTCTCTTGCATGCAAAATATTTAGGCAGTGAAACTCGCGAGTTCTCTTGCATGCAAAATATTTAATTAATTTATTTTTTCATAAAGAAATGCATTTACTTATCATGATTGTAAGGATTAATTTGGCAACATGAAAGTCAATTTCTCGAGAACGTTGTTGTTCCATTAATGGAAGTTCCGGTGTGCATTCAGCAAAAATAAAATCAAAAGTTTACTATATATCTCAGTAAATTCACTTCAACAGGGCTCGTTAGCAACCCTAATTCGAAAAACGATGATGGTTTAAAGCTAGAAAACTATAAATTAATCATAAAATATTAGCATAACTGGTTAAGGTTTGGATTAGGATTCATTAATTAAGATCCTAGAATCAAATCTTATCCTTAGATAATTTATAGTCTTGTAATCTTTTTATACTATTTGTCATGGGGCTTCACTTATATATCAAAAAGATGGAACTAACATATAACTTGACTTGATGATGCAAACTATAAAAGATAGCATCTTCTAATCCTCGTGGACTAATAAAACAACAACTACTTGCAAATATATACATAAAAAATAAAATAAAATCATGAACCAACCTTAAAACCTCCAAACATTTATTCACTATAAAAATTGGTAGCAGATTGAAAATCACATGTCGCATGACTCTCTATCAATAAATAGTTTCTTTTCTAGGACATCTTAAACTCAAAACCATCCAACTACAGAAACCCTCCAACCCACTCGGTTCTAGCCATTCTTTACAGAACAAGTCGATTGACATGAAAAAATTGCGCTATTCAAAATTAACCAGCCCATTTATATTAATCTTTTCTTCATATTATACCAGTACAATTAACCAGAAAGATGTAAATTATATATATATATATATATATATATATATATTCTAGTCCCTGGCTGCTAAAAGAGAATCGGGTCTAGGTTTTCTATTAGTTCAAGGCATACCGCCTAATTAATTCACCGAACTTTCTAAAGGGGATCTTGGGAGTCATTTTCATCTCATAGAAAACTCAATCTACTAGCGTCTGATTTTTGAATACCTAGCTAGTGGTTGCAAGGTCACGACTCCCCTGGAAGAAAGAAAATATAAGTGGGCCTACAAGCATTCAATAATGTCTCTAGATGTGTCTTTATAGCATGGATTGCTATGAAAATTAATGTCATTGTACAATGCACTTGGTACTCTAACGTATACGTAAAATCAGGCTGAGAAGTTAATATTTCAACAACCTCTTGCACTAAATTTGTCTACAGCATTTTATAATGAATGCATTATTAATTATTTCATCTTAATCATGAAATGATTCACATTGTGAATATAATTTAAGATTTGTAATAGTTATATTAAATGATCATAATCTTAAATGATAAACCAAACCACATTATAATTTCTTATCAAGGACAACACACACACAAACTATAATATAAGAAATATGAAGATGATACGAATGACATACACATTACGATAATTTTTATTGTTTTAGTAGCATTTTCCTGCAGATTTAATTAGCAAAAGGCTATTATAAAAAAGGTCATTAATAGATACCTTTACATTATAGTGGAAACACCATCATTTCAACTTGTTTAATTATTTAAAAAAAAAAGCAATGCAACAAGTTTAAGTTTCTAGCACTCTTGGCTTATTAGAAATAAGGTCATGTGTGTGCCTGACTAATCTTTTTCTTTTCTAGGATTGTATGACGCCATCTTTTTCTATAACAAGCAACATGTCACGTGGTATGATGATGATTGAAAAATTATTTTTTTAATTAATTCTCGCTTGAGAAAAATACCTAAAACATTCTATAAGTACCTCAATAAACCCATTATCAACCCGAAAATACCTTAAAAACAAAAATCTACCAACTTTCAAGATAAACAAACCCTAATCTACTTTTTCAAGCATCTTTATAGAAAACACCATCATTATTAAACTTCTTTCAAGAAGATGACACAAGTGACAATATGAAGGATTTTTTTTTGCTGATGAAATATAAGAAATCTCAAGGCAAATTTTCATTGAAAAGGAATTGACAACTTGATAGCAGAAAAGGGTTGTATGGTTGTTTTCTTGTCAATTTGGTCCCTACAAATTAATTGTTTTTACCAACAAAACCAAACCCCGTCTCGCTAAATTAGACATTCACTTAATGTCAGGAACACCTTTTTGATACCTTGAGAATGCTATAGAAAGTAATTAAAAATAAATTACTAGCTTGAAATAAGATTTAAGAGGATAAAATTAAAAAAATTAAAATACTATTCTCGTGAGTAGTATTTTGTATAGTGAAATCAACAATTCTTTCTATGTTTTTTGTAATTAGTTTATCTAGTGATTTGTGGTACTACACCAATTATTCCTTTTCTATATTAGAATCATACATATTGATAATATTCATATTGTTAAATTTTTGAAACAAATATCCAATTATTCTCATAGAGGACGAAGCTCGCCAATAGCCACTCTGAATTGAGAAACAACTTGTACAAAAGGCACTGTCCTCCAAAAGAACATTATGATTCATAAGTGCCATATCCTGCGGATTGGACCCATCTTACAAAGATGTCTCCCTAATTTTTATCAATCCTTCTTTTCAGTGTCTTGTATTTTCAACCTCGATTATAAATTTGTACAATCGCTCTAAAGGTATTATTCTTCTAGTCTAAATAGTTACCTTAAAATGGAAAATTTCTTACCTTGATAGTGCGCTGTTGAAGTTTGAGAGCCCTAACCATCAAACACAAATGGCCAAGTCAATGTATTTCTACTTTTTTTTCTTTTCTTTTCAATTGTGCATCCCAAATCCCTCTACCCTAAATCAAACACGAATCTATTCCCTAGCCTTACTGTTCATCTAGAATTCTACACTTTATATAGTCCTTACTTTTAGGCGGTGATAATCATCATCTTTATTAAGTTTATGTTCCTGAGCTTCTTATTTTAAAATTAGTGAAAGCCACTATAATTTCATTACATTTTTGTAAAATAATATATAACGCAGTATAGTATCTTTGACTTTCTAAATTTAATACCACATAAGGATATCCAACAGCCTAGATTTTCGATTTTTATTTGAAAGTCTCAAGTTTAAATTTGAAGTACTTGTTTGATAAGGTGGTTGAGATTATTTTTGAAAGAGTTTTTCGTTCAGAATTGCAAAAAAATAATATTTTTTTGCATTTGTTTTTTATTTTAACACATGAAAATGATCTAAAAACACCAAAAAATTTAATTTAAAAAAAAAATAAGAATGATGGATGGGGGTGGAGTTTGAAAACTTGATTGGAATTTGGTGATTGACTGTATAATAAATCTCTCACTTACAATTTATATTCTATGGATTGGATCCTCAAATCATTACTAAGTCATTGGACATTAATAATTTTATTATAGCATTGAATTTAATAATTATTACTAATATATATATATATATGAAAGAAAAAGAACTCATGTGAATGCTATCCGTTTTGTTTCGATGCATCTATAGATGATGCATGTTCATGTGTATGTGTCATTTCATCCTTGCATAATTTCGCACTTAAAAACCTGACAAAGAAAGGGGCTCAGAAATTCAAACATGAGTTATTAGTATCTTTTATTCCCAGCTGAATTTTTTTGTGTTGCTACTCATGTAAAATTTGAAAAAGAAGGATGAAAGATAAGGACAGCACAAATTGATACCATTAATATTGATAAAGAAAGGACACCTCAGCAATTCCACTAAATTAAATACAATATCCTGTATTATTGCTTGGTCGTCTTTACTTTATTAGTTGATGGTGGGTAATTATTTTCTTCACCAGCAAAAACTTTGTGGATCAATAATACATCTTTTCTCGATGCGATTTCAACTTCATGAATTCAAATATTATACATTCCGTACCGAAGGGTTATATATATATATATATGAGCTCAATTGCTAATCAGTCGGTGAGTCGCTAATTCTAACAACTGCACCGACTGATTAGTGAGCTCATATATATTAGCAATGATCAAAATTCAAATGATGGTGATGATTGTATGGATGATAGCAAGGAGTTAATAATTGTAAATCATATTTTAAAAATATAGTTAGTGCAAAATAGTGTCATTAAAGGAAAAGAAATAAAAATTGTTGCTAATTGGACGAGAGGAAGAAAAGGAGGAAGAAAAGCACCTTCATAGGGCCCATTTCATGTCTCCTCATGAGACCCGAGCTTTCCCCCCACTGCACTATCACACTATTCTTCTTTCACCTCTTTTCTTTCTTTCTCCATCACACAACCCGTTTTCTTAATTTCAATTCTTGTCAAAATAGTCTGGATTTTCTCTGCAAAAGAAATTAATCATGTCAGGTGATCAGAGGACTAAAGATTCTGCTGAAGGCTCTTCGCGATCTGGAGGCGATCACCACCAGCCCCAGCCGGCTCCTTTGAGCCGGTACGAGTCTCAGAAACGGCGAGACTGGAACACTTTTGGGCAGTACCTGAAGAATCAGAGACCCCCAGTTTCATTATCTCAGTGTAATTGCAACCACGTGCTTGATTTCCTTCGCTATCTCGATCAGTTTGGCAAAACTAAGGTTCATCTTCATGGATGCGTCTTCTTTGGACAGCCTGACCCTCCTGCCCCCTGTACATGCCCGCTAAGGCAAGCTTGGGGGAGCCTTGATGCCCTAATCGGACGCCTTCGAGCAGCTTTTGAGGAGCATGGAGGGTCAACGGAGACTAACCCGTTTGGAAATGGAGCTATCCGGGTTTATTTGCGTGAAGTGAAAGAGTGTCAGGCTAAGGCAAGAGGGATTCCTTACAAGAAGAAAAAGAAGAAGAAGGCTCAAATAAGGCCAAGAGACGAAGCAAAGCCTTCGATGCAGACAGCTTAGGTCCTTTGGCTTCTTCAGATAAATGGTAATTAATTTTTTCTCTAGATCATGCATAACATTTAATTACATAGCAATTTTGTGCTTAGTTTACGAAATTTTCAATCAAGACTGGCTAAATATATCTGTATCTTTAATTTAACTACATGGTAAGCAAATAATCAATGGTATGGTTGAATTTTACAAGTTAAGACTTAAGACATATAGCGCACGTGAGTTAGTAGAAGGATGTGATTGATTGGAATTCTAATACATTGAAAGGCTCCATGATATACACAGTAACTAGTTTGTGTTGAGGTTTTCGTTTTCTGACATAAACCCTAAACCCACATTCCAAAACCCTAATCTGGATATCACTTTCAAGACTGCAAGATAAACAACTCTCTGGTTAAATGATAGTTTTACCTGAACAGCTTTTACCCTTATTTATTATTTCAAAAAATACATCAGCTACGTACTATTATTGGAAAGGAGGGAGAATAGTTTTTGTTTCCTCTCTCTCTCTCATATCATGCAATAAAAACACTGTTCAGGTGCTGTTTCGAAATTGGATTAAATAATTTCACAGCCTATTTTACTTTTTGCCTTGTTTTGCCTCTTTTGTGATTCTGCGTGATTTTTTGCTCCCCATGATCCGAATGACCATCATGTGATATGCCATATGTTGTGATTCTTATACACCTTGACGTTGGGATTTACCATGCATAATTATAGTTTCATAATATTGAAACAGCATTATCTTCCAAACTATTATTTTTTTTATTACTTTTCTTGCTGTGGAACCAAAATCTTGTATTTTTAAATGTGTATGTTCTTTCATTTGATAACCATTGTTTATAGCCAGAAACCTCGGTGCATATCTTATAAAATCAAGAGAAAAAAAAAAAAAAACTCGAGGGAAATCTGTGAAAGCAAGCACGTCTGGTAAAATTATGAGTCAGAACATATGATGTCTGTCCCTGGTAGTGTTGTACACTGCATTATTGTCTTCTATATATTTGAATGGATGGTTGTCCTCATTTCGTGATTTCATATATTTCAAACATCTCCTTCATTTGCATGGCCAGAAATTAATGTGTTTGAGGAAAAAAAACTGAAACAAATGAAAATAAATTGTCGTTTTGATTTAAAAAGCAGGCAATCTTGAATTTTAGTCCTCAGGAACTTCCTTATTTGCACCTTTGTTATGAAAATTAAGTTATTTGTTCCTCTAAGATAATAAACATAGTTTCAACATGGTATGAAAATTTACTTACTTGTTTTTTTGATAATCAAGATAGTATGTACTAAAGCTAGCGTCATCACAACAATAGCACTAGAAAAAAGAGTTCAGTACAAAGTAAATAAAAAAAGAAGTAAATATCATCTAATTGGACCATATTAGAATACACTATGAACCTTTATACAAATCCACTATCTGTCTTTATAAATTCTCAAAGATTGTGCAAAAAGTGTTTGTTGGTCTATAAGGTTTGATCTCCTTTAACCAGATTTCATAAGCATGATTTGACTCAAGAATTGAAGTTTTGTGATTAGGGATTTGTTTTTCCATTAGTAAGACCAACGAGATTTTGCCTATTCAAATAGATGGATGGATCGAGTTAATCTTCAGGAGATGTCTAGCAGCGGTGAGTTTAAGGAGTGATGTGCGTGATGGAGAGTCGAAAATGATAGTCACTACAGTAGAAGAAGGAGCAATCGCCATAGTTGTGGCAAAGGACACCAGATGTGGTGGTTATGGCCCATAAAGCTCTAATACCAACTTCAAAACAACAATAATAGGGTTCTATGCTACGAAACACCAATCCTTTTCTATTAAATAGAATTCTGGCATATACACAAAAGAATAATAGGGTATGATCCCGAATATTCAAAAGAAATTACCAAAGATATAACAACTAAGTAATAACTCAAAATTTTCCTATCATACAAGAAAATTGTAATTATATATATAATTTTAATCAATTCCTTATATCCTAACGATTGTTTCTGTAAGTATAGTACAGTTTCCACATGATATATTGTATCTCGGTAAGTGACTTTTGTTTGCTTTTAGTTATGACTGATTGTATCCTAACCATTTTTTTCTTTTGTTGTGAAGTTTAAAGTTTTAGCATATATAATAACAATAGAGAAAAATAAAAACAAAGGTAAGATGGTAAGGAAGAATTTGTGATGATGGAAATTTTCTACACCTTTCATTTTACTAGAGCCTCTGTCAATTGCTCTACCGACATTAAGAAGCAAAGTTGCTGTGAAAATTCCTTAACAAAATCTATGGAATGAGTAATGAAAGTAGTTAGAAATTCTAAGCAAAGTTAGCAATTGGTTTTTCTCTTTGCTATGTAAGTTTGTGGTTGTATCACTCTTTAAAAAAATACCATAAACAATCCTCAATGGAATTGAAAGTATCTCAATTATGAATGGGAATAGAGAAATCTAAATGAGTAATAAGGAATCAAAATAATGTTGTATTAAAATACAAAGTTTTAAATTAAGTGCAATTTGTGATGATGGAACTGAAATTTAAAACTTGCAGTAACTATCCATTAGATGAACAAGAAAATTGCTTATGAAAAGAAACCATGCAGAAGGGTAACGATTATCATGAGAGTAAAAATAGCCATGATACTTTGACGATTCGTAAAAAGAAATCCCTTTGTCGTCGATTTGGCCAATTGAGAACTTGTATTGTTAATCAATTAAGTACAATTTGTCTAAATTAAAACAAAACCCTACTCAATAGGCAGCGTGGTGTCGACTATAATTTTAAATATGAATGAATGAATGAATGGAAACTTAATAATAATAACTTTACATGAAGATGCGTATTTTTTTTATATTAATCGAAGCTATATTATTATTTAATTAAGAGTGCATGGATAAATAAATCTCCTAGCAAAAACAAAAGCCTAGACAACACCTTAAAAGAAAACTTTTTTTAAGAACCACATCATCTATCCTACAACCTTTCACACCTAGCTAACAAAAAAAACCCTTAATAATAGATAAAAATACCTATTTATATTTTGTTACAGAATTATATAAATCATATTATGAAGTCTCACCTAACAACTTCAACTTTTGATTTAGATGGTTCTCTAACATGGTATCAAAATCTTGTTGATCAAGTTGTCATGAGTTTGAATTTCACTATTTCTATAATATTTAATAAAAAATAAGTACAAGGTAGTATGAGTTTATGTAGATTTTAAGTTTAAAGAGTTTTTACTTGAGGGAGTATGTTAGATAATTACATAAATCATATCTTGAAACCTCTCCCAGAAGCTTAAACTTTTTGTTTAAATGGTATTTTGACACTCTTTCTTAATTCACTCTCCACCAACACTAAAACAATCAAAGAATCATCTCACCAAACAAAATTAAGCTATTAGACGAGGTTCTAATATATGATTTATATTATTCCTTACACACTTTCTCAAATGAAAGTCATTTAAACTTGAAACTTGCACAAATTCATACTATCTTGTGTGATAAACCTTGTGTTATAAATTTGAAGAAAAAAAAAAGATTAATGAGATTCAAACTCGTGGTTATTTGTTCATCAACTTTCTGATACTATGTCAAAAAATCATCTCACAAAAAAAATTTAAGCTATTAGGTAAGGCTTTGAGATAGAAACCATTTGCCCCAACACGTCAGCCTGAAATCCTTCTAGCCAAATAAACCAACCAACATCGTTAAATCAACAACATCAAATCAATTTAGAACCCATTGCTACCCTGACTTCTCTTCATTCTTTCAACCCGATATAAGTGCCCCTCAAACAAACCTAATCTCATGTTAAAATGCGCATGAACATGCGTACTTAATCAGTTAAATTTCTAATTTAGCCAAATTGTACCATGTTAATTATGACTAATTATCAAGAAGTATCTCACCACCATACAATTGCTTTTACTTATGGCTAATTATCAAGAAAAACTCAGCCTTGTAATACAAAGTGAAATCATAATAATATGGCACTCACAGTTATTTATATTTGACCCATAATGTGAGCATTTGCAATTAACTAATGGAATGCAACAAAAACATTTTATTGATAAAAAAAAATGAAAGTAAGAATGCTAAAAAATATATAGATGGACATTCAATTACAAATAAATTAAAAACTTCATTCACAATCGGTAAACATGCCAATATTGCACATTACTATACAGTAGACGAAAACTAACAAAAATACATGGTCAGGCAAATATTTAATAAAAATGAAAAAAAGAAACCTAAATATAAAAAATTGAAAAGCTCAAACATTGATATATGACTGTCAACGAACCATCTCACCTAAAAGCTCAATCTTTTAGGTGAGATCCTAAAATATGATTTATATTATTCTCTAACACACACCCTCAAGTGAAAGCCCTTTGGGCTTAAAACTTGCACATACCTATATTACATTGTGCTTGGTTTTTCATCAAATAGAATGAGGGTGGTGAGATTTAAACTCATGACCGTTGAGTCAATAAGGCTCTGATACCATGTTAAAGAACCATCTTACCTAAAATTTTAAACTCATAGGTGAGACTCCAAGATATAATTTATATTATTCTCTCACACTCTCTCAAGTAAAAGCCATTTGAGTTTGAAACTTGCACACAGACCCACACTACCTTGTGCTTGATTCTATTAATTAGAATGAGGGTGGTGAGATTTTAACTCGTGACCGCTGGGTCAACAAGGATTTGATATTATGTCAAGGAACCAGCTCACCTAAAAGCTTAAGCTATTATGTAAGACCCTAGAATATGATTTATATTATTGTCTAACAGTGACTACCTGAATAGGAATAGTATATTATTCTTTGGAAGAATAATTCTTTTTCTCGTTTCTAATTTACATTTTTAGCTCTTTTCATAAGAATAATATATTGATTTTCATTCTTATAATAGGTAAGTCATTATGAAAGAAATAACCATTTCTGTTGAAAATATTGTTATTAAGAAGAGAGTAACAAAGAGGATATGGACTTTCTTTCCAATTCCCGCCTGCGGTAAGCTAAAAAACAAAAGATATTAGCAAGAATATTACCATATTTAATATGAAAAAATACCAACAAATTCTAAGGGGTGAATGATGTATATTTTATCCTTATTTTACTTAATCTTTATATCATCATTAAAATTGTCGGGAAAAAAATTTAGTATCGTATAACATAATTGGAGGACATCAGTATGGTGAAACCAAAAAAAAAAAAAAACTAATTTTGTCCTACTAAAAGATCAACGATACCTCACGTCTAGAAACCAAACAATACCTACATTAGAAAGTACAGATTAATAATTTACATATTTGCTTATGGTATGTCAAGGGATATTGTTATTAGTATTGATCTGAGTTTTGGAAAACAATAAACCCTAAGAATGTTAATTGCCTGCTGATAAACGCTTTTCTTTGAAAAGAAAAAAAGAAAGAAAAGTGTGTTTACTTTAAGCTTCTTATGGCTTTTGACTATATGATATGGGCATGAATCATGGACGCCTACCCGAAGGGTCAAACCATTGCAAAGAATTTGACAAAATAAAGAATTGTCGAGTGGTTTTGCAATGTGCGTGTGTACATGCATGTATCGGAGGAGCTCATTAGGGCTTCAGGGAAACATATCGTTTTACTAAACCTGGGAGAAATGAAGCAAGAAAACTCAAGTGTAATAGCAATTCCAAGAGAGTTTATAATTCACGATTTTGATAATATTATTGTTTGATTGACGTTGAAGTTACAGTTAACTTTGTATTTTCTGATAGTTATAGGGTAGTTTGGTTCGAATTCAAAAGCCTGACAGCTTACAAACGTCCACTAAATCTTGTTTGCTTAACAGTCATACAGAAGTTGAGCTTTTCTTCTTCAACCTATTATTTTGTTAAACTTGGATGATTCCTACATGTTCTTGTATACGATTGTTCGTTTTTTTAATTTATTATTATTTATCTTGATTTGATACTGTTATTACCTATTCACATACTCCGAAATATTTAACCTTAGACCATAGAGCTCTCTCCATCAATCCCTCTCCATTACTTAATTTCTTGATGCTAGTGTGTGTGCAGACACGTTTATGGTTGATGAAATGATGTTAGTTATGTAGGGCAGTCCAGGTTTGGAGCTCGGATACCACTAAAGTTTCTATAAATAGAAAATGATATTGATCCCTTACTTATCCGAGAAATATTACTATATATTCGCTCAAGATGACATGTGATAGCATGTCGCTGTTACATATACATAAATTAAGCTTATTCTGAGTTTATTGGCAATTCTTATGCTATTTTGGGTTTTGTTAGCTGCAATTTGAAGCTCTTTTCTTTGTTTTTTTTCATGACCAATTTTGTAGATTCGCTTCTTTGTTTGTTTTTTCGCTTTTGGTCTTACGAGCCAAATTTAAAACTGTATGTTCTGGGCTTGAGACATTCTGCTCAATGAAGGGAATTTTCTTAGATTCAATCAGGTAAAGCGCTTATCCTTGGATAACTGGTAATGGCAGTAGGAGTGGATGAGTGGAGGCCAGTGATTACCTCGACCGTGCGTGCCGATTGTGTAGTGGCTAGAGACTCTAGGTTTTGAAGTGATTAACTAGATGTAGTAGTTACGTATATCTATGCTGCTGTCAAGTAGCTAGTTTCATGATAAGATTCGTGCACCAGAATTAAAGACTTTATGGCTGTAATACATGAAATGGGTATTTGAAATCACTAGTAGTATCATTTCATCACGTAAGAGCCTCTGTGGAAATTAGCTTATTGGCAATAATGGATTGACGAAGGTCAAATTTTGTTACAGAAAACATCGGTAAATTGCATGTTAAACTTGAATTACGGCATTGACAATTTGCTTGTGTTAATCTTTGCAGGATCACAAAATAGGACAAATGGAATTGAATTTCCAAAACGGAAAACGTTGGACGTGTAGCCTCTGCTTCAGTACTTGTTATATAGCTAGCTAGGTTCTCTCCTTGCAGATAGTGTTACATCACAGCCTGCATCTAAATAATCTTGTCCTGTTCAGGTTGGTCGATAAGCTATTCCTAGCTTATAGGAATTAAAACTATAGTCGTAATGTTCTATTACATCCTCGACTTCTTGATTAGTAAAACGTTAACACTATATGTCCAGCTCTGTTGTTTCTTCGGTGCAGAAGACAACTGGTGTCTTCAGCTAATGCTGAAAATGGCTTTTAGCTTCTGCCAAAATGTAGCTTTGGGCTTACCTCTCGTTAGATGAGCTGTACTTCCTTTCAATTGTTGAACCAAGTTTTAATTCATATTAAATCTTCAGTTAGTTTCCTACGTATAGTACTGCTTATTCTTTCACTACATATATATATATATATATATATATATACAGTCTATTTTAGATTCTACCACCAGTTGATTTCCGAATCAATCTAATTCCAGGATCCGAGGAGCTTGGATTTCTCCCCAGATGCGTACGTTAAATTTATCAGCTATACAAGGATGGTGGCCGGAATAGATCACTAAACCAGACATAACACCGCCAGATGCCCATCAAGGATTTATTGTTTAGACGGTGGTTGTTTTAATAGTTTAACAAGTTTTGAAAACATTTTAAAAAATAATTGTTTTAATTTTTTGTTTTTGTGTTTTGAATTGTTTTAATATGCCTCATTAAAATTAAAGTTTTAAATATAAAGTATTTTAAAAATTAAAATTTATCATAATCTCTAACTTATTTTAGGGAGTGAGGGAGAGTTAGCCCACTGCCTGCATGAAAACCTATAGTTTTTTTTTTTTTTTGTAATTCTAGTTTCCGGGTCAATTTACGTATATCTTGATTATTTCATGGGGTTCTGGAATCAAAAACCAAGTTTCTAGTGGTTTTGAGAGGACTTGAACTAGTAATCATTGAGAAGCACATCTAAGTCTTAATCAACCGAGTTACTCCTTAGAGTTTTGAAAACCTAAAATTTAAATCTTATAGTGGTTATGGTTTAATCTAATAAGGTAAAAATTATATTATAAGGACAGACCTCCCTTGAATTAGATGATTCCAACTACTAGAAACACAATTTAGATAAACGATCAAACAATAATGCAACTTATCATAGGAACAGTGCATTGGGGGTAATAATTATTTTCCTTTCACAACAAGTCCTCTTACTTAGATTCTCAGAGATCATAGATTTTCTAATGACCATAATACTAGATGGTGACTTTCTTATATTATATTTTTATAAACCCTCCTTTCAAACTCTAAAGGCAACTTTGTTATTCAACATCATGCACGTCACATCATTTATAGTTATTGGTTATAAGTTATCTCTTCGATAAACTGTTAAATATTCCATTTATTTATTAAAAAATAAAACTAAGCAAAAATAAATTGAAAAAATATATTTCAACATGAAAATTAATAATTAAAAATTTAATAATAACATAATTGTATATATTCTGCACATAAGATTATATTAAATATCCATTTATAATAATAACAAGTGTATAAAACTAAATATGAGACAAATCTCAATACCTAAGTAAAAATAAGAAATAAACATTTTTAAAGCATGAAATAAATAGCTAACTATCTATAATAATTTAATTAGTTATAATATCTAATATCTACATAAAAACATATATAAAAATAAATAGTATTATGTTGATCCTATATGTCGTCATCTTAATATTATTTAAAAAATATATATTTTTTAAGTTAAATCAATCAAGTTGACTAGGTCAAATTAGAACAACTTTCATATTATTTAATTAAAAATTTATGCTAGAAAAGAGTTAGGATGGAAGATTTTTACGTTTGACATGTTTTTAATAACGTTGTCTAAAATATTTCCATAAATTAATTATATATATATATATATATATATATCTTTACATTAAAAAAATATTTGGTCTAATTCGTCACGTAGGGCCAATTAGTAACGTGACAAAACAGCAAGTTAACACTTGGCCCATCACATATTGTGCGATTTGGTAACGGTTAGAGACGACAAATATAATGGCTCTGTTTTTGTTTTTTGTTTTATATATCAAAAGTGTCCACTTTGTAAGGTACAACGATATGGAGCGTATAAAAATAAAGAGCATAAAAAATAAAAAAACTTTTAAGTTCCCATCCAAAAAACATTAAAAAATATAATTTAAATTAAAAAAATAATTTTTTTAATTTTTTATTAACATTTTTAAAACATAATGTTAAACACCTAGTTAGAACATCACCCTTATATAGTACTTAAATATTTAAAATAATTTTGTGACAATACAAAAGTATAGTTGAGATTGTTTTTTAAATGTTTTTTTATTTAGAAATATATTAAAATGATTTTTTAAATTTTTAACATTTATTTTTTACATCATCGCTTTAAAATAATTCAAAAACGTTAATTTAAAACAAAAAAATAAAATTAGAATGCTTTTAAAATAATTTCCGAACAGACTCTGTATGTATAGCTTTGGATCCATTCACTCCGACCCTTATTTGGCCCACCAACTGTCCAATATTCAATGAATGAACGCAGAGCGCGTGAATCAATTGAAGTATTGCTTCCAGGAGAGGCCTTCCACAATTGGATGTCGGCAAACAACGGCTGAGAGCATGATTGCAAAACATTTATGCATTTTTTATATATTTTCAATTAATAAAAACGGGTTGGTCATTTGAGGATTTTATTTTCATATTTGTCAGTCATTCAAGTTATTTGGCTATTTATGAAGTGGCCGCATCTGAAGCTCTAAGCAGTTGCCTTTGTGAGCTTCCTTTGATGTATAACAATTTGATCTTTGAAAACAAAATAATAAATAAAAAACCGCATGCCATTGGATCAAATAGCATTAAGTTATAAGATAAGTACTGATTAAAATTTCTGGAGAAAAACATTATTTTTTAAGAAAATAAAAATGTTTTTTTTTTAAAAAACTAAAAGCTTGAAAAAACTTTCCGACATTAATCAATTGTTAAAAATTTGAATTAATTTCTTGATAATTGCTAGTTTCAAATAGCACATGATACAACTTCTGTAAAGTGTGAAGACAAATTATGCAAGTTATTGCAATGACATGATAAGACTTAAAGAAACACATTTACTTCAAGAAAAGCTTTTGTATTCAACCTATAAAATGTGTTAAAACAAATTATGGTATGGCAAGACACTTAGTGATACAATTAGAATATGGCGGATATTTTTTATGTTAAGTTTTTTTCTAAAGACTCAAATATAGTTTTAATTTTTACAAGTTAAAATAAATAAATAAACATAACCTTACCTCACTATTTTCATTTTTCAGTTTTCTAAAATACTTAGAATTAGTGATATATTATGATTGATGGTTTGATCATAGAAGAGTTATTTGAAGTAGAAATGTAAGTAACACCGGTTTTATATATATAACAATTTTCTAGATTAAGAATTATCATTTTTTGTAATGACAAATTAAAGAAAGAGAGTAGCAATTAAATGTGAAAGTGAAAAAAATGAAATTGTGATTTATTCTTTCATAATTATTATAATCTTTTTCAAGATAAATTAATCATTTTTTCTTTTATTATGTGGTAGTTTGTATGTAATTAAAAAAAGAGAGAGAGATTGTTTAGTTTACTAAAAAAAGGCATGTTAAACAAAAGAGTGTTTTAATGTGTCGTATTAGTGAGCAAAGATATTTAGTTTATCATTAGGATAGCATTCAAAATATAAAAAGATATTATAGAAAATCCTAGAATTCATTCAAGTTGAGATTTATAAGCATGAAAAATAAAAAAACCATGGCAAACATGCTTTCAAAACATATATAATAATAGAATTCTAACATACATGCTAAGTATATATTCAAACTTTCTATTGATATTAATTCAAAGTCCAACATGCATAGTAATAATAAAAATATATGTGTTTAATTTCTTAAAAATAAAGATACTTGCTTAAACGCTTTGAAGTATTTGAACTTTTGTTGTTGTAGGGATAAATTATTTTCCTTAAAAGCTTCATTGCTCCTTTATGATGTTTATAAAAAAAATTCAAGATCTTTGAATCAAAGTAAAAAACCTCAATTATATCTCAACAAAGTAAATATAAACTCTAGATTTGGGAGGAGGAGTAAACACAACGCATAAAAAGAAGAAGAAAAACACTAAAAATTGAGGTGAGGTAGACTATGTAAGAATCTATCAAAACTTTTTCTTCACCTACCCTTTTATAGTGGATTTTGGAAGCTCAGAGGTTGAATAAATAATTAAAGTAGTAATCAAAATTATTTCCCACCATTATCAATGTCTGATTAGTCATGTTAGATCAATAATTAAACTTGAATAATCAAAATTACCCCCTAAGTTTCCCCTCATCCTCTGCATCTCCTATCTATTGGTGGACAATTGGCAGGCAATAATTATGCTTCTTTTTCTTTCTACACCACTTTAGGTTTGATCTATCTCTTCTCTCTTATTTTTTTATGGAGGAGTCCATTACATTCGATTAAATATGATGGACGAAGATATATGTATGAATATATAGCAAAAAGGTTTTTCTTGATTTCTAATTTATGTGAAAATTTTAGGTATTTTATATATAATGTGATTGATTATGGTGGTTCAGTCTCTTATTTGTTTGATGGGTTTGTTAGTTTGCTAGAGATTTTTGTTCTTATTAATAAGAAATTAGATCTTGTTCTTGCATTTGGAAATAACAAGTATCCCATGTCTCTTCTAAAATTAGTATTAACATAATGTTAGTGGAAATGGATAGTTGTGGATTTATATTAAGGACGATAGTGTGTGGTGAAATGTAAATTTTAAAAATTTATAGAACAATGGTTGAATAGGGAAAACAATTGCATCATTTGTATATTTTCATCTATAGCGTTCTCATATTTTTAAGTAATGACAAATCATATTTAATTTAATGAATTAGTGTTATAGTTACTAACCTAATTCTAGTACCGAACTTAATATGATGGATGGAGATATATTATTTATATAATACAAAATTAAAATTTTGACCATTCCATAAAATCAAAATACAAAATAATTTTATTATACTAATGCCATATTGATCTAGTATTTGATGACTTGTTTGACTTTTATGGTTTAGAAACATGTCTTTATTCAATTTTTTTAGTATTTTTAAATGGTGCAGTTATGTGGTGGATGATAAATAGTTGATGTCTTGATGATTGTGGTTTGAGTGGCATGTAAAAGGCAACTTGTGATTATGGATTGAATGAGATTTATGTTAAGGTGTTTGTTGCTATTTGCTGTAAATTTTATGAGTATGGTATAGATTGAAATGAAGATAAAATATAAATAATTTGAGAATTATAAAATAAATACTATAAAAACCATAAAATACTTGACAAAATAATTAATGTTGGCAAGACATATAGGATAAATTTATTTCGCGATTAAAGTATCGGAGGGACATTGACTTAATTGAAGCCTCTACGACAAAATACTTGCCCCCAAACTTATGATTAAATTAAGATGAATCATTTTATCAACTATTTCATAGATGAAGGATATAAAATATTGAATAATTCAGAGGTCAAATTAGTGTTTTGAACTTGCAAGGTTGAAATTGAGGTGGGATATTCAGGAGCAACTTGCACATAACATGTCTTCAATCGTCAAGCCTGAACTGAGTTGCTGGCACTCTGACAAGCCATGGATTGGTATCAAAGCTGTTGAATTAGATTACATTCCAATGATATCAAAGCTCTGTCCCCTTGTATTCGGTCCCAGATGGTGGGACTCGCAAAATATTTGGTTTTGAACGTGGGCTTGCTCAAAGGCCAAAATATACTGTAAATTTAACTTTACGGATGCTGTTGGCGCCATCTAATAATCATCCTCATCTGTAAGAGAACAAAATGCTTGAAGACATGCCCCAGCTAACCAGCCCACTTGTTAGTGCAAGCTAGATAGAAGTGCATTATTAATTATTCTACGGTGGAAAGTTTTGTGGGGACTATGATTCCATCCACCTCAAACTCACTTTGATTGCGGGGAATTTGCAGGGTGGGCATGACCTCCATCAAATCTGATGGGCAATCTCAACAACAGACTGATGATAAATATTGTGTCCCTCATCGATGATCTCGAGGCATGATCTACGACCAATATTAGAACTGCCTTTTCCATTGCATCACTTGATGATAGGACCCAACCAGTCAGCCAGTCAGTAGTAGCACCAGAGGACGGACTTTTTTTTGTTTGGTAAATCCCTGGATTTATGGATGAAAATTGGCTACTTTTTTTAAAAAAAAGAGGATAAACGAGTAGTTGGGAAATTGGAATCAATTGCAATTAACATAACTGTTAATTAATTAGCGAACCTAGCAGTATGCAGTTTAGCACAGCTAAATCGATCGTTTTTAAATATATAACATTGTAACATGTTTATCTCCTATAGCACAATAGCATTATTTATGGATGCCGTCGTCACTATTATTATTATTATTCTCTTGAATAATAATAATAAAAATAGTGTATGTTTGTTTTTCGGCTCTAGAAATAAAAAGGAATTAATACTCCTTTTAAACTTATTGCTTTATGCCCACTTATTGAGAATGATGCAAGCATCATGCCACACAAAAACAATTAGTGTTAATTTAAAGAACAATTTGAGCTACATCTACATTTTTCCTTCATTGAAGATTGAAAGACAAGACTGGTTTAACAAAATGGTGGGCAGAAGTATGGTGACTAAAGAATTCCAGTTGTAGTGTAATAATCATATATATCTATCTATATATATATATATATATATCATTCTCCGAATCTGATTGGTACAATGCACAGTAGAAGTGGGATCTCTATTCATCAACAATGGCAAAACTGAACTTACAGAACATTTGCTTGCACCTCTTAAGAGCTTGTCTCTTCCAAGATTACAGAACTATAGCTTCCATGAATTGCCTCTATGGTTGTTGAAAACCTAGCTAGCTTCAATAAAGCTCAAAGCAACTACATACAGCCTTAAAATATATGATGATACAAACTAAAATCCCACCACCATGGCTGTTCTGGATGATCATCTTGACTCCACAATTTCCAAACTGTGACTCCACAGCTTTTGCATTATTTTTGTTTTTCTCTATATGCCTCTATATACACTAAACAGAAGAAAATTGAAAGAAAATAAAATTTGAATGAGAAGAAAGTTCTTGATGAACCCTACTGAAAAGTAAAAGAGCCTCTAAAATGAATCACAAAAAGAAAAAGTAAGCAAGAATTTGATATCACTTGACATGAACCGGACTCTTTTATGCATCATATGGCGCCTCTGATATGCTTTCTAAATGGGGTCTCCACACACCAACACGGCCTCTTCTTCGATCTCTCTGGGTTGATATCTTTTCCGATAGAATCTCACTCAAATACTGATCAGAAATGAGAAGGTTTGCTGTCATTGAAATGGAGTCGCTACTGAGATGGGTCGAGTTGTTGCTTTCACTTCTGTTATTATTACTTGTCTCTCTTCTTTTCTTTCTCGTACCAGAACCTCTTGATGATCGAGAACCCTTGGCTTCTTGTGTTGGTGGAGCTGGCATCAAAAAGTAAATCTTTCCACGTTGTAGCTCTGCATCTGGTGGGACTATAACAATCTTTGGAACAACCCCATCATCAGATGGTGCAGATGGCTTTTTCAAGATATGTTTCGGATATGTTTTCATGATCTCACTAGCTCGGATTGTTCCACTGATCTCTTCTACCCGACCATTAGAGTGTACTATTCGGATTACATCAAGAGCTCCGCATGGTAGAATGCAAGAGATACAACACCTTATGGTGCTCTTCATGGCTAGTACTCTCTGTGATTTTACCACTCTCTCTCTCTAGCTATCATGAGTCTTTCATATTTGAGAGCGAGAATAAGACGGGAGAGCTTTCTAGATGTTGAGGGAGATCAATATCTGATGAGAGAGAGAGGGAGAGGGAGAATGAGAGGTGAAAGAGAAGGGTCTTTTTAATTTTCTTTTTGTTATATAACACAAAAACATTGAGAATCAGTCACTTAAAGTGAGTTTTGTAAATATGATGTTTTTTTTTTAATTATATATTCTCTTTTCTCACTTGCTTAGGATGAAATTCATGGAGTTAATAATTGCACCTCACTCTGTACTTTGCCTTTTGGATCCATCATATGGGGACCCTCCCATTCCCCAACATTCACCAAGTTGGATGATTTTGAGTTCGGTTTGCATTTTGCAAGGTTGGGGAAGCTCATGGGTAAGGGCAATGCATGTTAGTACATGATTGGGACTGCCACGTAAGCTACGACAAGACCCTTCTGCGAAGGGGTGATCCAAGACATGCGTGTCAATCAAGATTTGAAATTTGTCAAGATACGACTGAATTAGCCACATGGATTAGGTGGAGAGACTATAAGGTGGGGTCATTCTGAAAGCGAGTGGCGAGATTTGGACTGAGTTGGGTGTTGGGTGAGTTAGGGCTCATTTTGAAAGAGAGTGGCGAGGTTTGGACTGAGTTGGGTATTGGGCGAGTTAGGGCTTGGAGAAATCTTCTTTTGAGAAAAGGGGTTGTGATCTTTCTGCATCCCAAAACGAGATCATGTGGATTGTGGCTTTCATTGAAAAGTGAGGTGCGGTAGACTTCTTTTACTTTTTATTTCTATAGTAGATTTTGAGAAGTGCTTCGACCCAGGAGATGGTAAATTGTCTACTTGCCCTCGTGACGAAGGACAATTCACCCCGCTATGAGGCGCATACCGCTAAGCTTTTTATAATGCTGTTCCTTGTTTATGTTTATCCATATATTGGAAATTAAAAAAAAAAAATACATTGTCATTGTTTGGATTCTTTTTTGAAGTAAAACAATAAAATTCAAAAATCCCATGACGACAAGTGAGAAAATTTCTCATACTGATAGTGATTTTCATTACTATATGATTGATTTGATATACCCATAATTTAGCATTGACCGATCGATTTGTGAGCCCGCGTTGAGATTTTCTACAGAAAAAACAAGGTAGCTAAAACTATTTAAAGGGCTCGATTGGCAATTAATCCTGAGAAAGTCCCATCAGAAATGTGGCCCATCCATTAAGTTTGGATGTAGATGTTAGTGGGCAGCATGTGAAGTATGGAGAAAGGTCCATTTTGAAGGTGGTTTTGATGTTGTCACCAAAATCTAGCAGCTATCAATGCTAAATTAACTCGTCAAAAAATACTTTTTTCTCAGACAATTAATTAACTCGCGTTTGGAACCGTCCGTTCTCATACTATTTTCAAATTTTCGAAGGTGGGGTCCTATGAAAATAGACGTCCATAATCCCTTTTTATATGTGTGTATGTTTATTTTTATGTTTAAAAAAATTTGTTTGTTTCCTAGTTTCAAAAATATCTTAAATGTTTTTTTGAAGTTTTTTAATTTTTTGTGTGTTTTTAAATCATCTTGATATGCTAATGTTAAAAATAAAAATATATATTATTTTGATATGTTTTCAAATAAAAAAAATTACTTTAAAAAACAATTGTTATTACAATATCAAGCATGTTCTTCGTAGTTTAGTGTTGTAATGCAACATGTCTATTAAAGTATTGATGTTATTTTTTAAAGTGTTTTTTATTTAAAAATATATTAAAATAATATTTTTTATTGCTCAAGATATTATTTTCGACATCAGCATATAAAAATGATCTAAAAATATTCAAAAAAATTAATTAATGATAATAAAATTTTAATTTTTTCAAAAATATTTTTTAAACATAATGCCAAACACCTTGAAGTTGAGAGCCCACACACTCTGCCGGGGGAAAAGGCCAAAGAAAGAAGGTATCAAAACTATGGATCATCAAGAACTGAATAAATAATTCAATGAGGCTCTTCAGGAAGGCTCCAAAACTAGGGAGCTTGAATTCAACTCCATTCTCAATTTGCAGGGTTGTGTCAATTTCCTGCAAGTGGTCTTAAAATCTGTCTGGAAAAAAGCCAATTTTCATGGCGAACCCTTTTATATCAAAGTTTGTGAGCTTAATTTTTGCTATTTTCACTTTCCTTTTATCAGATTTAAGGGCAAGGAATTTATGCGCACTGCAAGTTAAATATATATATATTACAAAACAAATAAAAGGCGTGGACATATCCCTGTAGCTGCGGACTATGTTTACTGTGGATTCGAGCAGTGTAAGGGCGCATTTTCCCTTAATGAACCGGCGCCTGTTATGGCTTATTGGGGGCGTGTTTCGTCTCTTCCATTTCTTTCAAAACACAACTAACACAAGGCTGGGTTTTTTTCGTGTTTTGGCCAGAGAGCGAGCGGCGGCCTGGTTGGTGAGGGCTGATCGGGCGGGCGAGGATGGCGGTTTGTGGGTTGGTTTCGGGTCGTTCTGGGTGTTCGATGAGGTATGGTTTTCACCCCTTCGTTGCGTCAATTTCTGGTTTTTCTCGGTTTCTTTACAGTGGGTTCTTCAGATCGTTTTTTTTTTTCATTTTTTTCCCATCTTCTCCTTCGATTCATGTTCTTTCTGGTCTATGTGTTAGTAATTGATTGTATTTTTAATTTCTCTGGTTCGGGTATTCAGCAATTGGTTCGGTTTTTTGGATTTCTCATTTTTTGTGTTGGGTATTCGGTTTTCTTGGGGTCGGGCTGCTTGGGTTTGGTCGTTTGTGTGTGTTGGGGAGTGGGTTATTGGTTTAATTGGGTTCGGGTTGGGTTGATTGATGGTTTGGAACTGGTTGAAATCTCGGGTAAACGTAGGCTTTGGTTGGTTTCATTCTCAGGTGCTCTCGGTCTGGTTTGGTTTAGTGTTATTCTCTGCATGCA
Organism: Salix brachista; assembly: GCA_009078335.1. NCBI lineage: Eukaryota > Viridiplantae > Streptophyta > Magnoliopsida > Malpighiales > Salicaceae > Salix > Salix brachista. Next base: position 3,222,914 of record CM018575.1, read on the forward strand.
ACCTAATTAAATGAATTGATCATTGATTTGGTTTGTGTTTGCTCTTGGTTCATCACTTCATTTCTGTTTTAGTTTGTTTCATTTGTTCATTGTTTGTTACTGTTGCCATCTGGTTTCGTTACTTCAATTAGTCTTTTTGCTTCATGTCACTTCGCATTAATGAATTTCTCTGTTCATTTTGTAGGATGACATGCTTTAATTTTGACTTCTTCTCTTTCGATATTTCATTCTCTGGACTGCACCGTCTGTCTTGCTTTGTTAAGTCATTTTGTAATTGTTATTGTAATGTTTATATTTGCTGTTTTTTTCCTTTTCTCTGTTGCATATTTCTGTTGCGTTTCGTTTGCTCTGGTATATATATATATATATATATATATATATAGTTCTCCCATATTCCTGCAGCCTGCTTTTCTCTGTTCTTTTTTATTCCCTCGAATAAGCAGGACGAGTAAGAGGAAAGACAAGGTTTATATCCACTTCATAGTTTATCCTTTTAGTTTTCCTTAGCACTCAAATTGCTTTTGGTTAGTTTCAAGAGACAAGTGAAATATATAAAAATGATAATATGTTTTGTTAAATAGACAAAGATATGTATTAAATTTATTTCCGCAATAGTTTTGGAGTGAATCTTTATCTTTAAAATATATAGGAATTTGTTTCATTTATCCCAACTATTTTTTTCTATTTTATTCCAAGAGAGTGGCTAAACAATATCTTAATGATGTAGAGTTTCTTTTCCAAATAAAAAAGTTATTTTTTAAACACAGTGACTAAACAATATCTTAATGATTTTTATTTTATTTCAACTTAGAAGTTGTGTTGTGGGTTTATGGTTGTAGTTTAGCTTTAATTTATGATTGCAGCTATTGTAGTAATTCCAAATAAGAAGTGTTTTGGTTAAAAAAACATCATTATAGTAATTACTGTCGCATACCATTATCAAAATTTATTTTTATTTAATATTATAGTTATTAAAATAAATAATCATAAGAATTTCAACGGTTTATATTTAAGATTAAAAACTATATTTATTCAGCTACAATTTTTTTATGCAATTGTTTTACTTGGCCATGACTTTTTCATTAATAGAATGGTTTGTAAAACTAAATCAAAAGCAATTAAAATAGAAATTGATAATAATAGAAATGATTACAATTTATGAGAGAGAGAGAAACATATTTATCAAGGAAAAACTCGTTTTATATTATTAATTTATAGATTTATTTTTGAGTGACTTGAATTTTGCTGACTTAGAACTTTCTCTCCTTTTTTTCTGATTGACTTTTTCTTTCACCTTGAAGGATTCGAGGATAAAATGTAAACAATATGAAGTTGCAAACTCATTTTAATTGATTTTGTTGATGTGTTTTAGGAAAATATGGTTTTTTAATTAAAATACATAAATATATTTTTATACATTCATAAAAAAAATATTTATTAATTCTTATTAAATACTAAAGCATGAAGCTAATCTTCCTCGTAAAAGTAGAACATAGATGCAAATACAAATGTTTCACCTCCTATATTTTTGTTTTGTACGTTTTCATTTATTTTAGTCTATAGGTTCATTCTTGTTTCTAAGAATAAATTATTTTCACCTATTTCCATCTAGAAAACTCAAATTTAAATATTTTTTCACCAAAAAAAAAACATAGAAACCATAATAATCATATTTATAATCCAAACCCACCATTTGATCAGCTTACAAACTTGAAATCAAATCAAATCAAAACAAATTTTGTGCCCAAAACTTTTTTTTTGCATGATCAAAGACCCAAATAGGCTCCATTAGACTCGTTTCTTCAAACTAAATTTTACTGAGATTTTGATATGCAATAAAACTAAATTTTAAGTTATAAAATTAATCATCACTCTATATTGAGATTTTGTTTTATACTATGATAATCTATATAAGATAAATTAAAATAAAATATCAAGCTCAAATCCAGTCATCACAATATAAATAGAAGATATAAAAAAAATCAGTGATCAAAATAGAAAATTCTTCAACAAAAAAAAGATGAAAACATTGTTGAAACCCATATATAGTATTTTCTCCTACCATGCTCATTAAAATCAACACAACAATTAGTTTTCTTTGTAATCTGTAAAATGAAGAGGTAGTATTTTTTGTATCATTAACTTACTATTGATTATCAAAAAGTTTTATCTTACATGATTTCATGGTAATTTTAAAAGGTTAGCTTAATGGTTAAGAATTTTTTTCTCCCTTAATTGACTTTTTTATATTTAAGTCTTGGAGTAATGTCAAGGAAAATTATTAAATTCTTATTAATGCACCAGGATGATGTGACAGGTTAAGATTATCTAGCAAGAGACTTTAGTCTCTATTGTTGTGTAAGCTAGCCTAAGAATATCTTTACAATTGAAAAACATAATAATATATGATTCTATGTTACATAATTATTCTTAGATGAGCAAGTGTTTAATTTCGCTCTTATAAAAAGTTTATTAAAAAAATCAAAATATCATCATATTTTTTTTTTGGATGTGAGGAAACTCGATCTCCGGAAAACACACTTTAAGGGTCCAATTGAGTGAGTAAAATCTCGGCTGTCTCATGCTTTTATAAAGGATATCATCCCGACTCGAACTCAAGACATGTTGTGCAAATCATAAACTCTCTGCCATCACGTCATGTCATTTGGAAACAATATCTTCATATTTCAAGGTCACAAAAAATGCAATGGCTATCCAAAAATCAATACCGTTTCAAACAAAATATATGCTTTGTATATTTTTTTCTTTTGATATAAAAAAAGTTGATATTAAAGAATTTTAATATGAAAGGGTGCATAATTTTACTCAGAATAAAACCGAACGTGGGAAAGATACACCCATAAATCATGGCAAGGCTGAAAAAGCCCAGGCCCAGGAAAAATGCTCTAGAGTCCTCGTACTTAGAACTCTCCCTTGTACAACCCAATGATCCAAACGGTGCAGAAACCCATCTTGCTGCCAAGAGTACCATGGATTTGTCTGAAAACAGCACAAATTTTTGGCTGGAAGATAATCATAGCAGTTTCTAATTTATAAGAGAAGATCAGATCTAATTCATAAGATGAGATTTATGATACCGGACTTATTACCTCATAATTATTTAAAAATGATTTCTGTATAATTTAAATAATTTTCTTAAGGTAATAAACTTTTATTGAAATCATTATAATCAATATAAAATGCATTTTGAACTAATAAAAACTATTTTTCTATTTAAATGTAATATCAATGATATGAATAATTATATAAAGAAATCTTAAAAACAGACTTTATATATATATATATATATATATAACACCACACTCAACACAGACTTTGTGCTTATTTCACATTGTGTTACAAAAATATTTTTGAAAAAAAATAATTTTATTTTATTTTTTATTTTAAATTAAAAATAATTATATTTTTAAATTATTCTAATGTGTTAATATAAAAAATAATTTTTAAAAATATTAATTTAATACTTTTCTATGTTACTTTTTATAAAAAAAAAAAATAATCTCAATCACATTTACAAACAATCACAAGTTTCTCAAAAAAAAATTTACAATGTCTTTTCTAAACCCTAGAAATGTGAATCAATGAAGAATCATATCCAATTTCATATGATCTGGATCGTCCAGAAAAGCCATTGTCAGTGAAGAAAGTCTTGATGCTCACGCTCGCACCTCCTCCCATACCCACGGCCTTCTCCACTTGAGTCTCTGTAAATTTCTTAGATAGCTTTTTGTTTGAATATAATTTACGTAGGCACCAAGAACGACCAGAGCAAGCGGCTCTAGTTAACACGCATTGATCATACTGCCCTCACCTGCACACCAACTCTTGTTATTCATTTACTGTATTATTTATGATATTTAAAAAAAAGATTCATTTAATTTTACACTTGGTTTAGATAAATACTTGACAATTTGTTTGTGTTCCGCCATATGCCGAACCATATTTTTTTTAAATGTAAAATGAAATTATTAGGAGCGCATAGATTTTTTTTGCAATGCTATAAATTAGTATAAGATGATAAATCTTTAAATTTCTTATCTTGAAGGATAACAAAAAACATAACAACTTTTACAAAAGAGCAAAGTAAAAAGAATTAATAAAAAGATAAAATTAAAATATATATTATTAATATTGAAAAAAAATATTTGATTTGAAACACAAAAATTAAAAACTATTAAAACTTTGACAAAATAGCCAAGGAAAAAAATAAAAAATCAAAAGAAGAAATACCAATTAAAAAATATTATCTATACAAATTAAAATTGGAAGATTAAGGTGAAACAAAATAAAACTTTAATAAAAAAAAAGGTCTAACATTAAAAGACAAAACTAAGAAGATAAATTCAGGAACACTAACAAAAAAATAGGATTTCATTTAGAAGGATTGAAACTTAATAAAAAAAAAGGACTTAAATTAAAAAAAAACATATGAGAAATTACAATTGAAAAAAAAACTTTTATAAAAGGAATTTTATAGGTCTTCACATATTCAAACTGTTAATGGTGGTGTTATACTTATTATGGCAGTTGGTGATAAATCTTCTTCCTTTAAGGATGTTCTTCTATCACCTAAACTCTATGAATATAGCTTCCATTGGCTAGCTTGTGGATCAAAATTATAATTTACATTCTACTCATGGTGGCTATGTTTTGCAGGATCAAATGTCAAGATAGTTGATAGCAAAGGGACCTAATCATGAATGTCTATTTTATCTACAATTATCTATTTCACGAAGCTTACCTTCTTTCTATGTACTGCCTTTACTTTGTCATAAGTCTAGATTGTCAAATGAAATCAAGCATAAATGCTTTGGTCATCCTAATTTTTCTATAGTTGCCAAAAATGACTACCATTCACACAACTTTGATTGTTGTTGCTTTTCAAAATTGGACTTTGTATCAAATGGATGTGAAAAATATTTTTTTTCATATGGATATCAAGAAAGATGTTTATATACATCCTCTGATAGGTTTACTTTCCACTCCTATTCAACAATGTGCAAGTTGTGTCGCTTCTTATATGGTCTCAAATAGACCCCTCCTGCATTGTATGAGAAATTTACTCCTACCCTACTCAAGTTTGTTTTTCTTAAAAGCAAGTATGATGCATCTTTGTTTCTTCACAAAACTAAGATTGAGATGATCATTCTATTGATTTATGTTGATGGTATAATCATCACGGGTACCAATTTAGTTTTGATATTCTAGTTAAAATAGTTTTTACAATACTCTTTTCACATGACGGGTCTATAATCTTTTATGTATTTTCATGGTCTAGAAATTACTTTTGGTTCACATGGTATTTTTCTATCACAATATAAGTGTGCTCAATATTTGGTGGTTACTAGTGGTTTCTAGAACTCTACCTCTCTTGATACTCTTATAAAATTTAATCTCAAGCTACACAAAGAAAAAAATCACTTGTTATCAGACCCTGTTGGCTATCGTAAATTGGTTAACAACTTGATCTATCTTATATTTACTAGACCTAATATTTCTTTTGCAATCAAACATGTTAGTTAGTTCATAGCCTCTTCTTGGCACCTTTATATGGTTGTTGTTAGACGACTTAATAATTATGTCCATGTCATAATATTACAAGGAATTTTCTATCCTATTGGTACTTCACTTGATCTTGTTGCATCTAGTGATATTGATTATACCTGGTATAGTGACACTCGACATTGTACTACAGGTTGATATATGTTTCTTGTTCTAGCTTTTATTTCTTGAAAAATCAAGAAACATTATCGTATTTGTAAGTTCTCTACTAAATCTGAATACTGGGTTATATCATAAGCTAACGTCGAGATACATTGGCTCTTAGGGCTATTGGTTGAACTTGTCTTCTCTCCACATGGCTATACTTCTCTTGATATGTATAATACTAGTGTCATTCATATTTTAGCCAATCCTATCTTTCATAAACTCACTAAATATATCAAAGTTGATTATTACTTTATTCATGAAGTGTTTGAAACTCAGACTATCTTACAACCTCATATGTCTTACAATCTTTAAGTGACATATAATTTTACCAAGGCTTCCACACGACAACGAAATAATTGTTTTCCAAATTAATTGATGTTTATGAATAATCCATATCAATTTTAGAGGGGATGTCATGACAAAGTGTCAATCTTGCCTATACGATGAAAGACCTTCTAAAAAAGGTAATGTGAACCAATTCTATTAGGGGTGATAATTGATATCATGACAAAGTGACAATAAATTAGGCTTCTCTTTCTTTTTATCTCAAATATGCTATTAACATCTTGTTTTTTTAATTATTAATTATTGTTTTTTTATTGTATTATTTAACATTAATGTTTTTTTTGTCATATTATTAACTTAATTTAACTTATTGTGAACTCAATCAATTTAATAACTTAAATCTCATTTTTTTTAAAATTTGTTTTCTTAAAAATAACATAATTTAAATATTATTTTTTATATTAAAAAAATTGACTGCGCACGTGGCATTGTGCGTGCGGCTATCTAAGTAACACTGTAAAATCACACTTGAACCGTTCATAATTAATAATACTAAGTGTTCAAATTAATCCTCCAATGTCTCTAAGATAACAAATCAATCCAGTCCACCACCAAACCAAATATCCCCAAAATTCCAACCACCTCCACCTCCACCTCCATCACCAACAATGCCAGTCTTCAAGACCCCATTCAACGGCTACTCCGTCAAATTCAGCCCATTTTACGAATCTCGTCTCGCCGTAGCCACTGCCCAAAACTTTGGAATCCTCGGAAATGGTCGTCTCCACGTCCTCTCCTTACCTCCAGCACCCTCCTCCCCTCTCACCGAACTCATCTCCTTCGACACTGCTGATGGCATCTACGACCTTGCCTGGTCCGAATCCCACGATTCCCTCTTAGTCGCAGCTGTGGCTGATGGCTCTGTCAAGCTTTACGACACAGCCTTAGCCCCAGCACAAAACCCACTCCGTTCCCTCCAGGAACACACGCGTGAAGTCCACTCAGTCGATTACAATCCCACGCGCCGTGATTCTTTTATTACCGCTTCCTGGGATGACACGATTAAATTATGGACCCTTGACAGGCCGGCGAGTATTCGTACGTTTAAAGAACACGTCTATTGTGTTTATTCTGCTGCGTGGAACCCGAGGCACACGGATGTTTTTGCATCTGCTTCCGGGGACTGTACTGTGCGAATTTGGGACGTGCGTGAGCCGGGAAGCACGATGATTATTCCAGGTCATGATTTTGAGATTTTGTGTTGTGATTGGAATAAATATGATGATTGTATTATTGCGACTGCATCGGTGGATAAGAGTATTAAAGTATGGGATGTAAGAAGTTCCAGAGCTCCGATTTCTGTTTTGAATGGACATGGGTATGCTGTTAGGAAAGTTAAGTTTTCGCCCCATCACAGGAATTTGATGGTTTCGTGTTCGTATGATATGAGTGTTTGTATGTGGGATTTTATGGTTGAAGATGCGTTGGTTGGGAGGTATGATCATCATACTGAGTTTGCTGTTGGAGTTGATCTCAGTGTGCTTGTTGATGGGTTGATGGCAAGCACTGGGTGGGATGAGCTGGTTTATGTTTGGCAGCATGGGACGGACCCGAGAGCACCTTGACAAAGGGAAGTGTTTCTTGTTTTCCTTTTTTTTTTTGTCAAGAGTTTTTGTATTTTTTAATGGAAGTCGTACGTTTAGAAGTAAAAGCATAAATGCGGTTGTTCTTGTAGTTGTTTATTTATCTGATGGTTGTGAGATTTGTCTCCATGGATGAATTTGTTCGATAAGGTGCTGAATAACCCTGTATATCAGTTTAAATAACACGAAAAAGTTTGTGTTGTTTGATGCTTCCTTCATTTTTGATAGTTGTATCTTCATTGACTTGTTTTCATTTGACATATAGTAAGGAATGTTTAACACAGGTCGGGTGGAAGTTTTCTTTCTAAATGAAAATTTGACTTTCCTTCCTCTCACGAACGAGATGCGATACTATGGCAATCCTTTAAGAGTTGGTTTGATACATTTGAAAATCCTTTTTCTTATGTTTTGTGATGGACTAAACAAATGCTATCGAATAAAGCACAACCATAAGAGTTAATTGCCTTCAGTGTACAGTAGAAATGAAATTTACATTAATTGATAAGGCTATTTATCTACCTCTCTATTGTTGAATTACATACATCGCCATGCATTATGTTTGGTTGATTGAACAATCTATATGCATTAGATCCTGGCACTTTACTTGGTTAGTCAACTGGGGAGGTAGGATCTTGCTTGGTTTGCAAAACCATCAGTCTTTTGTATCTAACTTTGTGATGCTTTGACCTTTTGTTGTTTTCATTACATCCATTGCAAAATATAAATCGGCATGGTGTAGAACTCCTGGTCTGTTTAATATTTTTAATTTACAAATGCTGTAGTAAGAGTGGTAAAATTATTCTGTGATTATTAATTAATCTACTCTTTGCCAGGAGTGCTTCTTTAATTGAAATTGAAAGGATGAACTAAGGGTATCTAGTGGATTTGATTTTACCTTGCAATTTTACTTCTTTAATTAAGATCACTATATGTGTTTCATGTACAGGATTTACAGATTCTGTGCAGGATCATATTTGATTTTGGGGTTTGAGAGTAGATATTATGCTTTTGTCACTATATTCTTGTGTTGAATTTAGGGGTAAAAATTTGCATTTACCAGTGAGATTCTTACTCTTTGTGGCTACATATGTTTCATTGTTAATAAGAAAAGGAGAAAAAAAGAGACAAGTTTGGGATCAGGGTCCTATTATATTTAAGTTTGAGTTCTTTTATACGGAAATTTGATTGTTGAATGGTGTATGGGAGAGGATCTACTCTTTTTAAGGTTACTATCTTAGCCTTATGGGTAGCCTAAATCCTATGCAGATAGATTGCTTCTATGCAAGGGGAAAGCCACCTGTTCTCATTTTAGCTTCCAATCACATGGGAAGATCCTTGATTTCCTGTTAAGATATGTTTCTTCATCCAAAAATCTACAAGCATTTATCTTTTGCTTACGATGTTTGGATGGCTCTAAATGTGAACTCAGGTTAAAGGTTAGAGATTCAAACCAACTGTAGTGCAATCGGTGAACTGTTTATATAAATAGCTTCCTTGTGTTTTTTTAGATATCCAAAAACATGAAGGGATGATGGGTTTTTAAGGGCATGTAACAAGTTAGCTGGGTTTGCTTGAAAACCAACCCAGCTTCAAAGTTGGATTAGCATCTTCCTACTCAACACAATACCTCTCAGGCATGAAGTGGTTATTCGAGGTTAGGCTTTAACTGTTTTAATACTCACGCAGAAGCTTCCCTAGCTTGATTTGGAGTAGATGGGTTCATAGAAGCTCTTGGAGTTTGTTTGCCTAGAGCTGAGAGATGAGGGTTTAGGGAATACAGCTCATGATGTTCCCTAGCTCATATTGATTGTGTTGGAAAATTAACATGCTGTTACAATTTCTCTTGAACCAAATCGGTTGGATTTTTATGTTCTCAATGAGATTCCTTGGATAGTGTCTCTCTGCATGGTAGAGGATCTGATGAGCAAATGACATCGCAGAAAACCAATGCTTTTCTTTCACATCAGCACCTGGCTGGCTATGATGCCTAGACAACTTGCTATCTTTGTACTTGCAGTATTAGGAAAAAAAAAGTTGTTACACTTTGGCCTTTTGATAAATTTGTTTACTATCTTGTAGTGCGCATATATCAGGTAGTTTTCCTACGTGGATGTGATGAGATGAAGCTAATGCGGTTGAATTGGCATTTGTTTCATATGATAACTGAGATGGGTGGTATTGTTGAATTATAGGAGTAAATGGCATTTATTTCTAATGAAGTTTTAAGTATACTATGGATGTTTTTCTTCAAATAATTTAGTCAAGTAAAGCTGCTGAATTCCAAAACTTAGCTAATCATGCGAAGTCTATCCATTTTAAATCATTTTGCTTGTTAGCTCCATGTTCGTTAAGTCTATCCATTTTAAATCATTTTGCTTGTTAGCTCCATGTTCGTTACTGATAATGGTGTTGAAGTATGGTTTTCAAGTATTAGCAGCTGTTGACGAGACCCGTCAACCCTTGGTAGAAGTAGGGATCATAATCTAGGTGTGCGTGAAAAAAAATCAGATGCATTTCTGGTTTCAGGTAGTCTTATAAAAGTCCAGGCAACAATTGTGCTATAGTGCTGGGTTCTATGAAATACTGCAGTTGCTTTTGTGCTGCAGGTAGTTATCTCAGACAAACTATTTTCCTAGGATGACAAGGTTGTAAAGAAGATTGGGAATGCGCTTGAGCCACTTGGTTCTTAAGCCAACCTACTTCCAGATTAAGCAATCTTCTGACCTTCTTTGGTTGGCTAGCAGATGGCGCCATCACAATTTAGTCATCCTGTTGAAATCAGACTATGACTATATAGGGTAGAAGTTTTTGCGGAGACCCTCTATCTCTTACCCTGCAATTTACTTCATCTGTCTTTTTATTGAACTGAGTAGGATTCATCAAATTGTAGTCATTGCTTGGAATGCACTTTTAGATTCTCAGATGTCCTTCCAGGCATGAATTTGGCGTGTAAGATGTATTTTTTTTTTTATCTATGTTCATCGAATAGCTTCAAAATAAAGCTGTCCTATTTCACCTGCAAATTTATTAATATGAATAATGCCAACATGTGGGTAACCAATGTGTGTAATAGTGATTTTTGAAGAGACTTGAGGTGGTAGTTGGAATCAAGTTCACATAAAGTACTAGGATAGTTTTTGTTACTTGCTAACAGAAAGAAAGGATTTACAGGTTTCTTGATATTATCGAAGTCATGTACTTTTTGTCGTCATCTGTTTTTGAATTCTCTTGTTTTCTTAATACAATCTAGTCATATTTTAAAACATTTAAGGACATTTTATGATTTTAATACTTTTGCATATTATATTTAGTGTCCAACTATAATAGATAGATAGATAGATAAAGAAACTATAATAGATAGATAGATAGATAAAGAAAAACACAATGAAGAAGAAGAAGAAGAAGAAATAAAAATTAGGTACAAAAAAAGAGGATAAAAAAATAGTGAGTTACATATTAAAAAACAAATATGTAAATGAGTTGTGAAACTCTTAACCTTTTATTTTTATTTTCTTGTGACCAATTTCTTCTCTCTTAGCACAATAACCAGAACCATAACAATTCACACAACCTAGAACTCACCTCACAAACCAGCACGACAATCCTTAAACAATTTATGTAATTTATTTGTCCATCCTCTATTCATAATCACTAGAAACAACACAACTGACCAAACCCATTTAAAGAAAAGTATACGGAAACAAATAACAATAGCAATACTAATGAGGGTCTAAAATCCTTCTCCTTGGCTAATGGTGTAGACCACTACTTATAAAAATGAAGAGAAGGGATTCGAAAGCACATTTTTTACCTATTGGAGTCCACGTCATTACATGAAAACCCTGAAGATATGAAGTTGCTTATGATTATTTCTTAGGCCGAATAAACACATGATGATACATTTGGGAGGATGGGTTACAACGTATTTATCTAAGGCATAATTGTTTGGTCTTGGTATTGATATCACTGTGTGATGATTTATGTGGATGGTTATTTGTAATAAACAAAAGTGTTTTATCTCCTTACTTTAAAAAGTTTGTTTTTGTATTTTTTTTTTGCTTTGCTCATTGTTATATTATGTTGTATTAGTCATGTTTTTATACCAAAGTAACCTTTGTATACTAAGACTTGTTATTTGATCCTATCCCTTGATGTTGCAACACATGTTTTGTTTTTATCTATATATTGTGTGACAAATCCATACTAGTGTGCTCGAGAATGCCTCAACCTTACTTTAAATAGTGCATCTATAAGTTTTCAAAAATTATTACCTCGATCATTTTGATCTAATAGAACTCATATTATTATACTAAATTAATATTTGGCAAATTTGTTGAATTATTACACTTTGAAGTCCTTAAGAATAATGCCATTAAGAGATAGACACATCTTAATAGTCTCAGGTAAACCATCAGATTCTTTATTCTCAATGACTTCTAGTCATTTCTCAATCAAATGATATTGACTTGCACTAATCTTTTTAATTTTTTTTATATAAGATATTATTCGAGCTTATGATGGTTAAGGTAACTCTAAGGACAGATTTAAAATAGTTGGATAAGTAGAGGGTCTTTATTAGCAATTATACATGATTTGGGTGTTTCATGAATGACTTTAACAATGAAGGGTGAAGAAAAGGAATCCTCATAGTGAGTTATGCCATAAAGATTTCAATATGCATAGGCTTGAATTAAAAATTATAGTCAAGCTTGCTAACTAATCAATTTATTTAAACTTTTAAAGTAGTTGACATTTTTTTTAGGCAATCATGGCTAGTTTAAACCATTTCTTCCTCTATTATAGCTTGGATTGATGTAAGCTCTCAAGAAAAATTATGCTTTCAAAATATGATTTGTATTTTCTTCCTCTTATCTTCTATACAAACTCAAAACTTACATGCATATAAATATTTACCAAATAAAAATGAATGATTGTACATTGAGTATTAATAATACATGGAGACATTCTAAAAAAGGTTCTAGTTACTATGTGTATGTGTTGGTTTACTAACTAATTGGTCATAAAAAGGTCTCATGTTTTCTCATTGGTCAACCACTAAGGGTCAATGTGAGGTATACCACGTGAGGACAATATAGATCATAATCATGTCATTTTAGCATACTAAACATGCTCAAATAGATAATAAAACAAGAATTGAATGGTTTTATAACCATCAAGGTTCTAATATTCCCTTATATAACTTAAATTAAAGAGAATGTTCTCTCAAATAGTGTTGTCTTGCATGAGCATACATTTATATCCAATATGTTCATCGAAAAAAATTAAAAAAATATTATAAAGTAAACATGATAAATGAAATAAGAAATAAACAAGTGTACAAACACATAAACAACATAATACAATATAATAAAGCTTAGTTTAAAATATTCTTAGTATAATCATAATTATGTCTCACTCGATATCATGACAACCTACCCTTATTCCTATGAGGGGAGAAAGTTTCTTTTTTTATGAGAGGGGGGGAAAGATCTTATATTAGAAAAGGAGTGACCACATACTATTATGGTTATTATAAACTATAATTGGTTTTCATAGTTTTAAGGTTAGAGAAAAGAAACTATCACCTTAATTTTTTTTATTTAATATAAGTTGTATCGCTACTTATCTTCTATTCATAATGGTTTGTTGTGTTTGGTATACTAGTTGTTTAACTACATGGATGAGAATGAGTCTACTGCAGTGAATTAAACCTTGGTGATCAAGTGAGTTCAAACCTATTAACTCATGCATTTTGTTATTATATGTATAATTTAGAAAGTAGTTTACTATTCACTCATGCATTTTGTTATTTTATCTTGTTTTTATTGGTTTGTATTAAAAATGCTTTTATCTTTTCACATGCGTGTTCATGTGTAAATATTTATTTTTGAAAGGGAAAAAAATAATATTGATGACTTTTTATTAATTTAGTGTCATGTTTTTTTTATTAAGCTTGAATTTTAACAATTAGTTCCACGTGTCCCTTAGTTTTTAGGGACAAAGATAATTCCATCATCATATTTTTAACTTTAGAATGCGTTTAATAATGTGTCTTATTTAACTTTAGAAATGTAGTGTGTTATTTAACTTTGGTTTTTAAATAATAATAATAAGATTAAAAAAGAATACTTCAAGTTACGAGACTTTTGAATCATGGCATGATGCTAACTAGATGTAGCGAGACTCTTGATTCATGATATGATATTAAGATGAACACCCATCAATAATAAATGACTTACAAATAAACTCAGAAAATAATATGGGCATTTAATGTCATTTATAAAATAAATTTATGAGAATTGCATATCTATGGTAGCATTTATTTCAAAATAATATGGTAAGGATGATTTTAGTCATTTCCTTCCAAATTCCTAATTTTCTTAAAAAACTAAATGAAAACTCTGTTTTACATATTCTTTTTAATTTTAAAAGTTATGTCGAGTGTTATAGCATTAAATACTAAGTGTCTGTTTGAGAGTGTGGTTGATGTTGCTTTTGAAAGTGTTTTTTGTTTAGAAAGACATCAAAATGATTTTTTTTATTTTTTAAAAATTATTTTTGACATCAGCACATCAAAATATCTAAAAACACCAATTTTTTAATTTAAAATAAAAAAATTCAATTTTTTTCAAAAACATTTTCAATTTTTTTCAAAAATATTTTCAAATCGCACCCCCAAACAACCCCTAAGGCTACTATATATGAGATTAGTTGAAGAAGAATATAGTTGGATCGAAAACCTCATATTCTTTTTCTTTGAATATAAAGAAGGCAGTATTAAGTAGGTTTTATTGTTATTAATTCTCGTGAACTGATGAGTGGATGGGAATGATCTATTAAAGATTAGGCAAAATATATTTTTAAACAAAAAAATATACAAAGGCAAAGGCAAAGGTGTGTTTGTTTTCGCTGCTGTTCTTAAGAATAAAAATTAAGTTTTTTTATGTGCTCATATAAAAAATAAATTTTAAAAAATAAAATAATAAATATTTTTAAACAAAAAAATATTTAAAGAATAATTGCTACAGTAAAATAAACTCATTAATGGGGTAGATAAAATGCAAGCTTCAAATTAATACCATGGCAGAACTGTTATAAAAATAAAAAAAATAAACACTCGACACCATTTGGCATAACCGACACCGTTTAAAATACTAGGTTTTGGATAACTTTATGTGAGTTATATAGAAAAAGCTTGAAATTTGTATCATTCTGGCCTTGATCTAATAGTTTTGGTGAGCGAAACTGAAGCTGTGTCAGTGAATTGGTTGACATGTGTCAAAAATGATTAATGAACGATCCATCTACCCGCTCACTGCAATCTGGCCATGCAAGACCAGTTGCTACACCTGTTTTTATAATAGATTTTGACCACCCACTTTTCCCAGATTTATCCTGCTTAAAAAACTAGAAATTTCCTTAAATTTGTGAGCTTACGTTTTGTTTTTAATTAATATATTTTAAAAACACTCAAACGATCCAGCGTCAAAAAATTAATGTTTGTGCTGCTGTAGATGTCAAACAATTCAGGTCAGCTTCAACGAGATATTTTGTAGACATTTACACCCAACAAATGAAAACCACGTTTATGTTGTTAGATTGACTGGTAGATGTCTCGGGCTCTCAGCCTGTGCGCCACCCACAAGTCAAGGGCAGATGATCACCAACCCAAAATAGTTTCCTTCACATTTTTAAATTGGCACAGTTTTAACTACCAAAATACCCTTTACAGTTCCACCGATTTCATCACTTCCATACTCAGGAGTCCGGAGTCGTTTCGGTCACTTTCGAAATTCGGATCATGTTACCCCTTCAATTTTTAATGCAAACGGCGGAAAGTGAGAAACGAGGATGGTTTTCTGAGCTGACTGGTAGGCACGATCAGGCCTATAGTATTTCACCTTATAAATTACAGTGTAGACAGATGGAGAAAACCAAATGTTATCAGAGATGGATTTCAAGAAATCCCAGATGGTTCATACAATTTTCTTGCTTCTAGCTGTGCTAACATGCTTGTCTTCAAGCCTCCCTAGTGAGTACTCTATAGTTGGCAATGACTTTAGTGAGCTTCTATCAGATGATAGAATCGTCGAAATCTTTCAACAGTGGAGAGAAAGGCACCAGAAGGCTTACAAACATGTAGAAGAGGCAGAGAGGAGGTTCGCGAATTTTAAGAGGAATTTGAAATATATAATTGAGAAAACAGGAAAGGAAACAGCTCTGCGGCACAGGGTGGGGTTGAACAAGTTCGCTGATTTGAGCAATGAGGAGTTCAGGGAACTTTATTTGTCCAAGGTGAAGAAACCCATCAGCAAAAGGAGCATTAATGCAGACGACAGGAGTCAGAGAAGCTTGCAATCCTGCGCTGCACCTTCCAGCTTGGATTGGAGGAAGAAGGGGGTTGTCACTGCTGTCAAGGACCAAGGAGACTGTGGTAAGTTTCCCTTAATGGCTTGCACTACAAACCTTTGATCGTAAAATGACTTTTTCTAGCAATTTGGTCAGTCATAATTTGTTTTAGCTGTACTATCCTATTTCTCGCAATTCTTAATTACAATGTTATCTGATTTAAGCCTTGAGAAATGAAATGCTTGGGTGAGAAAACAATAACGGGGTCTGGAAATGAAATGTTCACAGGAAGTTGTTGGTCATTCTCTACAACTGGAGCCATAGAAGGAATAAATGCCATTGTCACTAGCGACCTAATTAGCCTCTCAGAGCAAGAGCTTGTGGATTGCGATTCAACCAATTATGGGTGTGAAGGAGGCTATATGGACTATGCTTTCGAATGGGTTGTCAACAATGGTGGAATTGATACAGAAGCTAATTATCCTTATACAGGAGTTGATGGTACCTGCAACACAACCAAGGTTTGGTCCCTCTATATCAATATAACCTCTTGATTTTGATTTATACTCAATAAGTTAAGTTCACAGAAGTTTTAGTGAACATTTTTATTTCAAGAAAACTTTGAATGTATCTTATTTGTCTCATTGATGGTGTTTCTATTGATTAGGAGGAATTAAAAGTTGTATCCATTGACGGGTATACAGATGTAGATGAAACAGACAGTGCACTCTTGTGTGCAGCTGTTCAGCAACCCATTAGTGTTGGCATGGATGGTTCTGCGTTAGATTTCCAACTATATACTGGTGTGAGTATTTCTTCTCTTCCGTACGTACTCAAAACTTAAAATTCTTGCCCAGAAGTTTGGTGATAAAAGTACTGGTGTGACTTGATCAGGGAATCTATGACGGTGACTGCTCTGATGATCCAGATGAAATTGATCATGCTGTTTTGATAGTTGGCTACGGTTCAGAAAATGGTGACGATTATTGGATAGTGAAGAATTCATGGGGCACATCTTGGGGATTGGAAGGATATTTCTATATAAAGAGGAACACTGATTTGCCTTATGGTGTTTGTGCAATCAATGCAATGGCCTCGTATCCAACAAAAGAAGCTTCTGCGCCATCTCCAACTAGTCCTCCATCGCCCCCGTCGCCACCGCCTCCACCTCCACCCCCACCAACACCAGTGCCACCTCCCCCCAGCCCACAACCAAGTGACTGCGGAGACTTCTCCTACTGCCCGAGTGATGAGACTTGCTGCTGCCTTCTCGAGCTCTTCGATTACTGTCTTGTCTACGGCTGCTGCTCATATGAGAATGCTGTTTGCTGCGCCGACTCTGACTACTGCTGTCCCGGTGATTACCCTATTTGTGACGTTGAAGAAGGGCTCTGCCTCAAGGTAAGGAAATGATAAATGACAAGCTATCAATTCAAATTTTCTTTTCATGTCCATAGTCAGCATTTCATCAAACTTTATGACATAAAGAAAAAGTGATTTATGAAAATCTCACAAGCGCGCGCGTGTGTGTGACAGAGCCAGGGAGATCATCTGGGAGTGGCTGCAAGGAAACGACATACGGCGAAGCACAAGTTTCCCTGGACCAAGTTGGAGGTGAAAACGAAAACGGACCACCATGTTCTACAGTGGAGGAGAAACCCCTTTGCTGCAATGCGCTGAAAAAAAAATGGAACAGAGTTTATGATCCCTTAAGAATTTGAATGTCGTCTCTGTTCTTCCCTGCTATGAACATATGCTTTTTATGTATGCAGCAGGTGAAAACATAATCCCCCCCCCCCCGCGATCTTCTGGGACAGAAATTTCATTTCTCATGACGATTTTACTTTGTTTTTTCAAGACTTTAATAAACCTTGAGCCATATTTACTGCTGTGTGTGGTCTTTGTAGAACTTTAGGCGATTGTGAGGAATTAATTGAACAAGGGAACAATTAACCAACAGAAAGTCAAGGGTTCATGAGAATCCACCAGGTTTACAAACTCGATGAGTGTCAGGAATCTTGAACAGAAGCTTTGAATTTATTTGTGTGGTAAAAGGGCTAATTTGACCAGCCTTTAAGACTTGAAGGATCATGCATGTAACTGACCTGGATTGTACCATCTAGTTTTGATCAAACCATGGACATGAATCTCATGTCTTTGTTAAGTCAAAGATAACAGAGCTAGTTATAAGTCAAAATACTCGGATACTAAGAATATTATAATTCTAAAATTATATTTAAAATAATTAATTTTAATTTATTTCAATCTCGAAGACTATTACAAATTCTTTATATAGAAAAAATAATTAAAAACCATAATAACATAGAATAGAAAAACATAAAATTAAATAATACAAATATTTATTTATTTCAAAAAAACATCAATTTCTTGTGTTAATCCAAATAAGGGTTTGAATTCCGATTTCCCAATCATCACTTGAATATATTGAAGGATATCCAATCATTAATAACTGATCAGATTTGATTTTTCCTTTTTATTCTTTTTTATCTTGTTTTAATGAATGGTCAATGGAGCGTGAACCATTTTCTTTGTGGGAGCTCAGTAAGGGTGAGCCCAATGGAATATAAACAAAAATATCATCAGATCATGGTTAGCCCAAAAATAGATATCAGCTACCAGCCTATAAAAACTAGCCCAAGCAGAGTCTCAGCTGAACTATTTCTTGAACTAGGTAAGCATGGACCAACCTTGACCATGAAACCCATTGGGGTGGCTCTCTGTTGGGCTTGTATTTTGTATTACCTTTATTTATTTACCTTGGTAAATAAGCAAAGTCAACATAATTAGCGGAAAATACGTTGTTTTTTTTTTAAAAAAACAATATTACCTTTCTTTCCCTTGTTTTTTTTTTTTTTACTAAACTTACAAATTTATCCAAATTGCATCCTGATCTTTAATATGTTTTTATTGCAATTTAGCTCCTTGCTTTGCATGCTCACTGATTACTTGTAGCTATTATTACTGTTTTAATAACAAACAATTATTTTATTAATGATATAAATCAAATAAACACAATTGTTTCCACGATGTAATGATACCAATTATAAAGATAAGACTATAATTTATTAAATATTATTTTATTAAATCTTTAAATAGTTAGCAGGAACTAATTGAGAATAGAACAGTGTTTTTATTTATTTATTTTTATAATTCAATATTGAGTTATTTATCTTAATCTTATAATTTAGGATTTTTTTTTAGATTTTTTTAATTCAATTATTTTTTAATTTCATCATTTAATATTTGATTGATTTAGAATTAGGTTTTATAGTTTTAGTTTTATTTGATTTTTATAAGGTTATCTTGATCTTATTATCTGAGTTATGGGCTAGGCGGGTGACTTATGTATTATTAGTGCTATATATATATATAATTGATTGTTTTTCAATTTCAATTCACAATATTAAGTTGATGGAGAATTAAGTTTTATAATTTATCTTTTATAGATTTAACACTTTAATTCAAGTTAAAAATTATTAATTTAATATTTTTAGATGACTTTTTAATGGTTTTTTTATATACTAATATATTATATAATTATTTTGAATTAAAAAACAATACAATAAAACAACAAAGACACAAAAAAGGGATGGGGTTTTACGTCGGTGGTATGACTTGCAGGTTCCTAATTCAATACAAGCAGGAGCAAGTCTCCATCACTTCAATTTAACTTCTACCCTAAAGGTTTAAAGGAAAGATATTATAAAAAAATATCTGCTCCCAGGATAGAATTTATCATTCAATCAATACCTTCGTCCATGAATAAGTTAGTTTTGAAACTGTATTTTAAAAGTATTTTTGAAAAAAAATTAAAATAATATTTTTTTTATTTTAAATTTTTTTTATTTAATTTTTTTTTTATTATTTTGATATTCAAATATTAAAAATAATTTTTAATAAATAAAAAATATTATTTATATATTTTTAAAAATAAAAATAACTTTAAAAAATAAAATCGTGATAGCCATGGGCCGGGAGGAGAGGGAGAGGTTTTATCTTTTCAGATTTCCCACTTCGAATTTGAAACTCTCTTAGATATGTTACATTCGTTGATAGTGACATTTTACATCATGACAGTTCTGATCACATCAATACTGTCCTCCACTCGGGATTGTCTATAACTATAAAGTAGCTGGATTTTTGTGCAAGAGCGCCTTCTGTTTTTTAAATCAAAATTATTGTTTTTTTATTTTAAAATTATTCTTAAATTTTTTAGATTTTATCTTAATTTAAAAAAAATCAAAATCAATTTATTTTTTTATTTTAAATTTTTTCAATTCTAATTTCTCATCTTTTCTATTTAATTGTTCGGTGGGGTCTTTTTAATTCTTGATGTGCTATTAGTTAATTTGAGTCAAGAATACAATATATTATATTATATGGTTACGGTTGAAGAAAGGAACTCCAAAGAGGTATCTCAAGCTCAAGGATTCCACATTATTGTAATTACGAGCGATATGCCCGCGCGATGCGCCCGGGTTTTTTTTTATCTATATAGAAAATTGATTGTTTTTATATGTATTGTATTTTGCAACTTTAATATTTAATTAATAAAATTATAATTGATAAAATCTGTATAATCGAAATGGAAAGTGGTTTGCATATTTTTTAATCGCAGATAATGTAGGTAATTTTTTTATGAGTTGTATTTTTCCCCCAGTAATATTAGATTGGACACATTATAAATAAAAATATTGAATTTTCTTTCCCAGAAAGAAACTTACATTTTTTGCGTGCTATAATTAGTTATTTCAATGTTTAATCACTAAAATTGCAATAGATAAAATATGTTAGAAATGAGTATTTTGCGTGGTATAATTAGTATGCTTGCCCGCGCATTACGCTAGGGTTTTTTCTATGTAGAAAACTAATTTTTTTTTACATGTTGTAATTAGTTGTTTAAATATTTAATTAGTAACATTATAATAGATAACATATGTAATAAATAATTTTTTTCCCAACCTAGAAGGAATTGTATAATCGAAATGGGAATTGGTTTGTATATTTTTTAATTGAAAATAACTTAGGTAAATTTGTAAAAAAAAAATTGAGTTGCCTTCTTTCCCCAATAATATTAGATATGACACATTATAAACAAAAAAAGTGTAAATTTTTTAAGGAATAAATTTTTTTTTCCGTCCTATAGTGACTCATTTGTCGTCTAAAAGGAACAGTGTAATCGAAACGGGAAGTGGTTCGCATATTTTTTTAATTGTAGATAATCTAGATAAATTTGTCGAAAGAAAAAAAAATTGAGTTGATAATGTAGGTAAAGTTTTCAACCTTTTGTATTTTTGAGTTGTATTTTTTCCTTAGTAATATTTGATTTGAAATATTAGAAATGAAAATATTAAAAAAAATTACGAAATAAACTTAAACAAAAGAATATAAAATTTAAAGTCAAAGCCAATATTTTTTTTATAAGATTTATTAATCATATTATTATATTAAATGTATTTAAGCATATTGATATTAAATTTTTTTGACAAACAAAATCCGAGGTCAGTTTTTTTCTCTGTCTCTCTATATATTTTTAGGCGATAATATTCAATAAATATTAAAACATATAATTAGTCTAACATACTTTATAAAACAATCAAAATAAAAAGTTGTTCGTATATGTTTTAATTGTAGATAACCTAGGTAAATTTGTTATTTTATTTTTTGTATGAGTTGAATTTCCCCCCAATAATATTTGATCTCACACATTATGAATATTCAATAAATATTCAAACAATTAAATTATTATTATTATTATTATTATTATTATTATTATTATTACTACTACTACTACTACTACTATTATTATTGATTATTACTACTATTATTATTATTACTATTACTACTACTACTACTACAACAACTACTACTATTATTATTATTAATATTGTGTTAATAATGAAAGAAACAAAACTAAATGAAAGACTAAAAAAATCTTAAATTTTTTAACAAAAGACCAAACAAAAAAACTGAAACTAAAAAAAAATTATCATTGTTATTATTGCCAAACAAAATAAAAATTCTTAAATTATTATGAGAAGAAAAAAAAACATCAGCAAAAGACTAAACAAGAAAAACAATTAAATTTTTATCATTATTATTCTAAAAAAAAAACATTAACATAAGAGCAAGAAAAAAATAATTAAATAATTAAATTATTATTATTATTATTATTATTATTATTATTATTATTATTATTATTATTATTATGTTAATAATGAAAGAAACAAAAATAAATTAAAGACTAAAAAAATTGTAAAAACTTTAACAAAAGATCAAATAAAAAAATAAAATAGAAACATAAATTATTAAGTGAAAAATATTAAAGAGCAAAGGTAGGAAAAAAATTATGAATATTCAAATGATTATAAACAAAAAAATATAGGGATTAAAATCAAAGATTAAAAGTATAAGGGTCGAAATGAAAATTAAATATATCATCAATTTTAATCAAAGGACAAAACTGAATAAATCACAAATTCCGAACCAAATATATTAAGGTTTTTAAACTCAATCCGGAAATTAAAAGAAGGAGGACCGAAGTGAAACATTAACATTTAATTAATTTCAATCAAAGGACTCAATTAAAAGAGAAGGGACCGATCTGCAAATCCAAAACTCGGCTGCTCCTCTGTAACACACAGAAAATTCGAAGTTCAAGGACTAATGTGTAAAGTCAACAAACATGGGGGCCTATCCTATACGTTTGTGTCCCGAGGAGAGAGAAACGGAACAAACGGCTTCAACCGTCCACCGCCGCGTACACGGACACCGGGAGACACAACGCGCCGCACCGGGAGACATAGAAGGCGGAGGCGAAGCGCTCTGTGCGCCAGTAGCTCATTTTTGGCCACCGCAAGACGCCGCACGCGCGATCTGAAGAGGGCGTCAGCGGAATACCGTCGGTCGCGTGTACAACACGCGCCGACAGGATTTCGAAAAAATAATAAAAAACATTTGTGAATTACCGAAACACCCCTGCTCATTATTCATCACGTTTGTCTTATCCGGGGCTAGTTTCGTATTTAGCCATTTTAAAAAATATTAAAATAAAAAAAGTGCGGCGGACCGGACCGGGGCGGACCAAACCGGACCGAGGCGGACCGAACCGGACCGGTCCGTACGCGCGCAATTACTTCCGCACCCCTCAAGCCCTGAACGATGTTTTGTCCTTATCGAGGGACAGAATAGCCATTACACTGTTCATCAACGAAAAAAACAAAAAAAAATAAGGCGGAAGAACTCGCGCGCAACACCGAATCAAATTTTGAGTCCACAGTGCGCGCGGGTCTGGTGCTACAGTAATGAATAGTAATTGTGCGATGCCTTTTAGTTTTTTTGTTAATAACTACTATATTTATATATTTGGAGACTCGAAATTTATCCACAAACTTATCCATTAATTTTCAACTAGGTCTCCAAAATATGTTTTTCTTTTAATTGGGTCATCAATAAATCAAGATTCTCAATTGGGTTGTAACAGAAAACATTAAATTGTCTTAAATGATATTACAAAGCCCAACCAAGAAGCAAGCAATTCCATGTTTTATACACTACAAATATATGTACCCGTGAGCTGTATAATTTCCATACAGATACAGGAAATATCAATTTGAACGCAAGGATCCCTTCTTCCCAAATTTTTTTTTTTCTAATTAATTTAAAGGAATACAAATAAACCCAAGAAAATATAAGTAAATAACGATACAGAGATGATGATGTAAAGCATGAACACACTTGAAAACAAAATTTAAATTGGGATTATTCATGTGGAAATAACCTATCATTGCCCGTGCTATCCCTAATATTTTCAAAATAGTCGATAACAAAAAAGAATTATAAGGTGATGATGCTTGAAATTTGTTTTTCATAAAACAAATTAAACAGCATTATTTTTTGCACGTATAGGGATGCTTTACAAAACTTTAATTGACCTAAAACTTATATAAAACATGACTTTTGAAAAATATTTGTAAAATTTCAATCTCATTTAACAGTTGGATTAAAAGTTACACTTGGTAGCATAAAAATATTTGTAAAAAATGTCCAAAAATAACATGTTTAAAATAGTAGTGATTTCCGAACTAAAATCATATTATAATTAGGGAAAAGAACTCATAAACATATGCTTAGATTAGTTGGTGTTGATCTATCGAATCCATCCAAGCCGCGATTCAATGGACCCATGGAAATAATAGCAGCAGGCTCTCGTATATCTAGAATATTTTTATTTTTTTATAGTTTATTACAAATTATCGGCAATATATGTGATTCAGAGAAATTAACGAGGCAAGAGGCAAGAGCAATGGAGGATTGCATGGTCTTCTCTGTTTCATTCAACATTAAAGCATCTCTGATTTACATTGTGTTTTTAAAAAAAATCAAAAACATTTTTTTTTTAAATTAAATGTTTATAAATATTTTTCTTCAAAAATAATTTTTTAAAAATAAAAAATATTATTTTAATTTATTTTTAAATAAAAATTACTTTAAAAAATAAACTCAACTAAATTTTAAAAAAAAACTTCCGAGCAGTCCCTAAACCTCCCGTAAATCATGGTCAACAATGGCAGACGATGGAATCAATCAGGAGAGGCAAGACAGTTAAGAGATATAAATTTGCATCCATGCTAGTGGAATGGTGTGTGCCCGCAATTTGAGGGAAACTAACGAGAAGATAATGGATAAAAAAAGAAGACATTTTCAAATGTTAGGCCTAATTTGGACAAAAGAAGCCCCGCTTACCATGTGTTTTGTTTTTTAATAGTAGAAATCTTTATCGTATCTAGCCAAAACTGTTATTTATTTATAAATATATTAAAATAATATTTTTTTATTTTTTAAAAAATATTTTTGATATGAATATATAAAAAAGTATCTAAAAATACTAAAAATATTTAATTTCAACTAATTTTTTTTTCATTTTTTTATTAAATATATTCGATAATAATAAACTAAAAAAAAAATCATTTTTTATTAAATATATTCTATAATAATATAAATTATATTTTAAAACTTCAAAAAATCATTCCTTAACAAAATATTTTTAAAATGCATCGACGACAAACAGTGCGCTATCTCCTGATTGGCAATTTTAGACCTTACTTGCCGCAACATTCTCACTTTTCAAACTTGTCTGCTCGTCATCGCAGGCCTCTCTTTAGTGTACCCCTTCGGTGCAAAGCTCAACGAAACATTGTCTCAGCGCTTAACTATTTTAATGAAGCATTGCAAAGCTCAAGGAAAGATCCTCTCAATACTCTAATGTCTACATCCAATACGGATACGAATGTATCATGTCATTATGAACCCAGTTCATGTAAGAAAGTAATATGGTTACGGCTACTTTAATTATTTTTTTAATATCTTGTAATGGACAACATCATTTTTCGCCCCATTGTTTTTGTAATTAAAACAAACATATTGTTGTTAGTGATATTTATGGTCTAGATATAGTACCAATCTCTAAGCATGCATGTATTTTTTTTATAAAAAAATAAAATGTTAAAATGGCGTAGTACATCATTTTTTTTTGTAATTTAGTATATGTTTAAGAATGTGGTCAAAAGTTATTTTGAAATTACTTTTTGTTTAGAAATATATTAAAATGATATATTTTTATTTTTTTGAAATTATTTTTGACATTAACACATGAAAATGATTTAAAAACACCAAATTCTTTTTAATTTAAAGTAAAAAATAAAAATAATTTTTTTTTTTTAAAAAAAAAACACTTTTAAAACATAATATCAACCAGGACCTAAGTTGTTAATAGCATTAGATGTTGATATTTGTGTTTTGATTCTGTGATTTTTGGTGTTCTTGTTTCAGGTTGTTAATTGAAGATGAGGAGAAGAACAAGTTTAGATATTTGGCAGAGAGAGAGAAGGTAGGCTTCTTCTTCACTAACTTCGTATGTACCTCTTTATTGTTTATGAAAGTTGCATATCAAGTGCTTGACAGATTGTCCCTTATATACTGGACATTACACTTACACATTTTCCATGTGTTTAACTACTTTGTAATTGACTAACTACCTTAGAGAAGTTAGTTACAATCAACTGAATTACAACTGAATTGAGTTTATTACAAACACACTTCTTCCTCTTTATGCCTTCAGCTCCCTTCATCTCTGTCAAGTACTTCAACTGCTGCATGTTGAAATCAGTAGATAGGCTTATTATTCAACATTAGAAACATTGTAACAGCTTAAGACACAAATAGTTTTTTTAGAAGTAATTTTTAGTTGACCATATAAACTGACCTTTGTTCTTATTCTTTTTATCTTTTTTATCTTTTGTCATTTCAAGTTCAACAATTTCCTCTAGTTTCTGAGTAGGCTTACTAAATTTTTTAAAGCATTTTACCTCACTAATTATAAAGGGATTAAGGGAGTTAGAGGAAGTCAATACAAGATTTAAGGCATGAGGATGGATAAAAAAAGATGCGCAATTCCTAGAGTATGTTACTTATATATAAAAATAACAAAAAAAAAACGGTGATTAAAGAGTAAATATCCATTCTTACTTCCAACAAGAATAGAAGAAAAGGAGAGAAAAAAATGTGTATATAGACATATATTTTTTTTATGGGTCTTAGATTTGATTTTCTCTTTTCTTATTTATCGTTTCTCTTAAAAAGGGTTTAAGTCTTGTTTGTCAAATTATATTTTTATTTTATTTTAAATTCAAAATCTATACGTGCATGCATGGAGCCATGGAATTAGGAGTAGCGACGTTCATAAATTCCTATAATGCACCGAACAATTTATATATTAGCTTGTTGAAGTTAGGGATGAAGAAGCTGTTTAATTAATTCATGTTAATTAGAGAATCCCACGGAATCATATAAAATCCAAGGCAGTGGGTCTCCTCAATTAAAGGGAAACTAAGAGGAGATATATTTGGGTTAAAAGGAAAGGACATTTTCGCATATTTTAAATATGAAGTTTGGTATACTTATGTAAGATGGCGATGTTTTTTTTGTCTGGTAATCCTTTTATGATGTAGCTGTCGGCAGTTAGTGTTCCATCGGGTAATTTCCTCGAAACTGTTTAGTCGCTGTAAACAACACCAAGTTATTCATTTTTAGAGGACAAGTTGGCAATTAGAGTGAAAAATGGTGGATTCAGCATTCTGTAGATTTATGAATTATGCAGGCTTAGTTTGAATGGAAGATAATAATTTTAAAAACCTTCAAGTTTTCTATCAAATGTAATTGACCAGTAGATCGCAAAAGTATTGACTGAAATTTAAGAAATATATTATTGCAAAGGACATTTTTTTCTTAATAAGAAAATTTTGTTGTCTGGTTTCTGCACTATGATGTGATACATAATTATTTTCTTGTCAACGGAAAATATAGCATTCAAGCTTGTTAATTTCATTCCGTTCCGGCCGAAATAGCTGGAACGTTCCGTGCTATTAAAAAAATCAAGACGAAATGACGTCATTTTCGTCTCAGTTTTGATTCCGGCCCGTTCCGGAAATTCCAGCTAAATTCCGGCCGGAACGCCTCGGTACCGTTCTGGCTCAAAATCATAATATTTCTTTTATTTTAGAACATTTTACTATCATAATATTTTGAAATTTTAGAGATGTTTCTAATTTTGAGATTATGTTTGTTTGACTTTGTGTTGTATTGTATAATTTAAAGTTAATTTATCTTGAATTTAAATTATACTTGTTAAATTAATATTTTATTTTTTTCATATATATATATATATAATTAATTATATATGAACAGTACAACCCCAAAATGGCACGCCGAAACACTCTGAAACCGAAACGTTCCGTTCCAATAGAAAAACCGGAACGACGACCGAAACGGTATTGACAACCTTGGTTGCGTTGGATCTAAAAATAAAAACAATTATTGATAGCATTAAGTTCAGATACATACCCCCTTTATTATTATTATTGATAAATTCACAATTATTTTTACATTAACTACCAACTAATTATAATCTCTCAATTATGGTTTTTACTCTTAAAGAATAATATAGATTGTATATTGAAGTCTTATTTATTAACTTAAGTTATTAAGTTAAATTGATTATAATATCAATAATTATGAGTTTAAATTTCATTAAAGAATTTTTAGTTTCAAAAAATTTATTAAAAAATAATATAAATTATATATTAAGATCTTAATAGTTTAAGATTTTATTTGATATTGCGGTGTGATTATATTCTCTTAAAAAATTGAAATCTCTTTCGCTATAAAATTGATCATATATTTAATGTGTTAATATTAAAAATAAATTAAAAAAATATTGTAAAATAAAAATATTTTAAAAATAATTATTATCTTGTACTAAAATTTCATGTCATGTATTACTATTAATAGAATATATATCTATATATGTATAGTGAGTTTGCTTTTGGTTTAATTGTTTTAAGGAGTTCCACCCCACCCACCAGGGGCCAATTTAAAGCCGTTGCCTGGTTCAACAACCGTCGCTTTTCAACTGTATCCCCGTGACAACGCCACTCTATCATAAATTGCACAATCTGACTTTACTATATAACCATGTCATTACGATTTAATTAGACTCAAAATCATTCAATTCATTTACAGAAATTATCTTCATAAATGTATGGAGCATAAGTCAGTCTGGGTTTTGTGGATTGAATATTTAATCCTTAACTTTTCATTAATTTAACGAATTATGAAATACGAGCACATTGTTGAAAATTCAGTAAAAGGAGAAGACAAAGAGACTAAAAGAACGTGGCAAAGGGGTTATCCCTGTCTCAGTCAACTCCTCCCCATGATTCGAGTGCCTTATTCTTGTATCTTTCTTGCTGTGTAATACTTATACACATAAAGCAAAAGCAAAGTAGTAGCAATAATCTCTCTCTCTCTCTCCTGGTTGCTTTTCTTTGTTTTCACTCACCCCCCAAATTCATGCCATAATTTCAGGACCCCCCCACTTTTGCAGTAGCGCCAACCTCACTTCCATTGCTCACTCATTCTCTGGTTTTATTCTCTATGCCCTTCTCTTCTTTCCTTCTGCCCTCCTTCCAGTTTCATTTCTTGAGCTTGTAACTTTGATAATCAACGGTCAAGGCTTTATCTTTGGACCATCCAGGTATGCTCTTTGCATCTCTTTTTATTTCAATCCTTTTTTTAAATTGCCAATTTCAGTTTCTTTTTTGGTTTTTGGAAGCTCATTGATTTTTCTGCCAGTTTGCTGGTTCTTGGTTAATGATTTATTAGTGGATGATGTTTAACTGTTAAAGTAAGTGTTAGTTTAAAGATGATGCGGTTGGTTCTTTCTTGACCAGAACACATGCTTTCTTGATAATGCATGCCACTTGGATAAGGTAGATGAAAGTTCAGGTCATGCAATAAATTCCCATCTTTGAATTTTATTTTTCTGGAGTTTAATCAACGATAATCTTGGCGATCGTGTGGCTATGCTAATTTAATAAGTGTATCTGTGTGGTTAAAATCGGATCTAGGCATAACTTTCCCATCTTGGTTGCTGAGAAATTGAAGAAGAAAATAAGGATAGAAGAATTGGATATTGCTTTTCATTGATGTGCTCTGATCTTCAGGAGAGTTTGTTGGATAAGGTTATTGTTTCACAGATCCCAATATTATTCCTTTTATATATATATATATATATATATATATATATATATATATATATATATAAACACTATTTTTTTCTGAACATTCATCTGGCAATGGATAGCATAAATGTCTTCATGTTACTTTTTCCTACTTTACTTGAGGGAACAATCAGTGCTCTTGCTCTTCAAGTGTTGTTATATGATGACATACTCTTTTGAAATATGCACATATCATTTTCAATTTCCTTCTCTGCTTCTCTCGATTTCTTTCACGGAAATTAAGCTTGGATTGTTCTCTAACTGTTAATCAGCTTATTTTCAGAGTCATTTTGTAGAGTTGGGATATAGAGGGTTTTCCATTGTTGCACCTATGGTTCTTTCTCATCCACAATCACATTTTCTTGATTGGTAAACTCCCATCAAAGAGTGAGTTGATAGAAGTTGTTTGGTTCTGAAAAGCTATGGCGGAACGGAAATTGAATTTAAATGCCCCGCTCCTATCAGTGAGGCGATTTTCCAACATAGCAACTTCAGATGAAGCAAAAACTAAGAAACTCGAGAATTCCCGGCTCAATAGACGCCATACTCTTCCTCCATACAAACCAGACACGAGTTTGGATCAAGTAACCGAACCTGTTGCCGTTCCTTTCCACTGGGAACAGATCCCTGGTAGAGCAAAGGATAATTCTGCGGAGCAGCCTAAAGTCGCCGAGGAAGCTTCTGCTACTCCAAAGGTTCCTCCGAGAAGGTCGTTGGATATTTCAAGGCACCATAAGGGAAAGCGTGAGCCTAAAGTCCCCAAGGAGGCTTCTGTCACGCCACGGATTTCTTCCAGAAGGGTGCTGGATGCTGTGAAGCACCAGAAGGAAAAGCCAGAGCCTAAAGTCCCCATGCAGGCTTCTGTTACTCAGAGAAATCCTACGAGAAAGGTGTTGGATCTTGTAAAGCACCAGAAGGAAAAGAAACCCAGAGATCAAAGTGTGTCTAGGCCCAAAGCTGAAGCAAATTCTTTCAAGGAGAATGTAAAAAAGTTAGATTACTCTAGAGAGGGACTAAATGAGAAACCAGGTTTGAATTCAGATGACAATGATGTTTACTCTGATGCACTTGAAGCTTTGTCTCCAACAGATTCAATCTCCATGAACTGTAGTGCAAGTGGTCTGAGTGGCTTTGATGTTCCGGTTGTGAAGCCATCGGGAACCTTCTCCAAGGATCGACAAACACAAGATTTCATGATGAGTCGCTTCTTACCTGCGGCCAAGGCAATGGCTTTGGAGCCACCTCATTATGCTTCAAGAAAGCAACCTGTGGTAGTTGAACAATTAAGACAAATTACAAAGGTGGTTCATGGGAACAGGACACCTCCTCCTTGTAATTCTCAGTCAATAATTATCTCACATTATGGCCAGGATATAGAAGAGAAAGAAAGTGAAGATGAGTATGAAGTTTGTGGCAATATTTCAACTAAAGCTCGTGGTTGGTTTCCTCGGTTATGCTTTAAGAATTCATTGGGGCTCCTAAATCCCATCCCTGGGTTGAAAGTTAGGACTCAGGCTTCCATGTCTTCTACCCATGATGTTGAAAAACCGGGCAGAGCTTCTCCGAGCAGATCTGTTAGTCAAATCGTGAAAAAGGTTAGAATAGAGCTTATTTTTTCTTTCCCTTCAATTATTTGTCCTTCGGTTAGGGCCAAATGTTTCTGTTATAATTAGTGGAAGCTGTCTTTCAATGCTAAAATCACTTACACTTTTGGGTTGATGCTTTTCAGCACTTTAAAGATGCTGCTAATAAGCTCAAGCAAGATAGAGGTGGGCAATCACCTAGGTTGGTGGAGGCTGAGAACAAGCTGTCCTGTGCATCTAATCGGTTCATCTATGCAAGTGATCGGCAAACAATGAGTCGGACATCTCCTTTTCGACGCTCAGCTGGTACATCTCCTTTCAGACGCTCAGGGTGTGTCTCTCCTTATCGCAATGAGGCGCCAC
Source organism: Salix brachista (assembly GCA_009078335.1). Lineage (NCBI taxonomy): Eukaryota > Viridiplantae > Streptophyta > Magnoliopsida > Malpighiales > Salicaceae > Salix > Salix brachista. The sequence goes on from CM018575.1 coordinate 3,254,507, forward strand.
AATCTCCCTTCCATGGCAGGGGATCTCTAGGCATTCCTAAAGAGGCTGGGGATTTCAGAGCCAGCAGGTTGAATTTGTACAAAGGCATTAGCAAGTCTCAGGAACTATCATCCTACTATGGTGCTAAACGAGGGTCTCGCCCAGTAAGCCCTGTTGTTGAGAAGACGCTGCATGTGGATACTGTACATAAGGCAGGAATATTGTTCCCATATTCACGTTCTTCAAATATCAGGGAGCATGTGGACTCTGGAAAAAGGGACGTTAAGACAGCCTTGAAAAGCAGAGAAATGAAAGAAGCAGCTGGTGAAGAATCTTCATTCCAAGACAGAGAGCTCCTGGATTTTCTCGAATCAGAGAGTGAAGTGAAAAATAATAAGGTCTCCGGGTCTGCAGATGCTGTTTCAGCTTCTCTTTCAGACAAACCGGACTTGATGGAGGACCATTCTAAGGCTTTAGTGTGTATAAGTGCAACTACTGAAGAGAATGTAAATATCGATGATGCAGGAAATGTGAAAAACAGTTTAGTACAGTCTCCTCTTCCCCCAAGTCTACCGAAAACACCGTCGGAATCTTGGCTTTGGCGAACCCTGCCTTCAATCTCGTCACAGAATCCACTTTCACATCTGTACCGGCGAACCAGTTTTCAGAGCAAGTGGCAGGATACTAATACGCCCTCTACTAATACCAAATGGGAAAACATTGTTAAATCATCCTATTTGCATCACGATCATGTACGCTATTCTGAGGTAATGCCTTCACTCTCAAACTTCTTTTTTCTTCCAAGAAGGAAGGTTTCATGTTAAGTTATAGAAGAATTTAACGTTAGTATTCATTTGCAGGAATTAATCCCTCACGCTTCTGAGCACCTCAAAAATTAGAGCTCTTTCCGAATTCTTCAATTGTTGTTTGGATATTTTCTCCTCGGATATGATCGAAGGCGATTTAAATCCTCCAGCCTACATTTTTTTTTGTGAGATCATGCTCCGATTGATCAATCCTCCTATAGTAGGTAGATGGAATTCAGCAGACAGTTTTGTTGAAATTTCCAAGTTTTCATAACCCTCCCTGTGATGTGGCTCCTCGCATTCATACAGTGGTGAGGTGATTGGGTCAATAAGCCATTATGCTGATGGTTTACAGTGCAAGCTGGTGTTTTGCTTTTGTTTTCGGATTCTTTTGATCCCTGTGTTTATAGAAATCAGGAACACATTATGATGATGAAAGAAATTACACGTTTGATTATGATAATGTCAATTCTACAGAAGCATTCTATATTCATTGTGAACAAGTTCTGTTGGCATTGCAATCTCTTCAGGAAGGCCCTAAAATTGACATCCAAGCATTGGTGGTATGGTGCTGCTATTGTTTCTTTACATCTGCATGTTATTCAGTACTGCTCGTAGATTCCCTTCTTTCTTGCCTGTAATAATAAAAAAATAAAGAATAAAATGAGGTCATAAGCTCTCACCAGCCCACCAAGAAAAGGCCCCTACTTAGGCTTTGTTGTTTTTTAAATGAATATGGAAGATGACATGTTGTCTTCACTATATATTTGTAAAAAAAAAAATGTCCTCTAGAATTCAACAACGGTGATGGAAGAAAAAACAAGATTTATTTTTTTGACCTAAAATCCTATTTTTAACTCTCTTTTTTACCAAAATATCTAAGAAACACTCTAGAAATCTTATTAAATTAATTAAATGCCTCCAAAAATACAAAACAAACCGCTAAAAAAACTCAAATTCAACTCAAAATAAAAAATCTCCTTAACTCAAATATGTGTTTATAAGCATTTTCAAGGTAATAACACACCAAATATTAACTTCATTTCTCATATGAAATTATTTGACACATAAATCAATCGTTGTGATGATTGAATTTGTCATCAATAGAAACTCTCTTTCTACACTAAAATTTGGTGACCCTCTCACACTTCTTCAACAAAAATAGACCGAAAAAAATAAAATTTGATACCAAAATTGAGTTTTTAAAAATTAGAAAGACCAGGAACTTCATAACTAAAAACAATTAAGAACTGATTAAATAATCCTTACAAACATATTTAAGATTCACCATATATTTTACCCATGTTTTTCACTTCAATCCTTCTCCTAGAAAAATATACAAGTGGATTCTAATTTAGGTTTTAAAATAGCTTAATTATACAAAATAAAAGTTCACCGATAAAATTAAAATTTTCAAAAAATTCACTATTAAATTCCATAGTCAAATAAGTCTTGATGAGTAGTAAAAATACTTTCTATTTTAGTTTATACAATAATATATAGCATACATATACAAAAACCATAGTGGATAATATTGCAGAAAGAAAAGTGGTGTATAGCACTTGATTCGAACAATGTGTCATCAATATTGTTGTGTTCGCTTTATTCTGTTCCCAAGAGGCGTGACGTGGTGGAAAGTGGCTTAAGATCTGACTTGTAGGTCTCGAGTTCAAGTTAGGACGTGCTCACCTTATAAGAGTCCGGGACAATGAGATTTTACTCGTTTAACCCAGGCCCGCAAAAAATATCTAAGGGGAGGTGGGGTTTTCTCGAATCCAAAAAAAAAGTGTTTAACATAACTTCTTGTTATGTTTTTAGGTGTTAATTTGATATTTTTTTAGTGTTTTTTGATGATAATAATGTATAAACATCAAAAATTAAAAAAAAAATGAAAAACATTATTTTAATACATTTTCAATAAAAAATATATTTTGAAAAACACTATATTACAATCTCAAACACCTCATTTCAAGGATGAGTTATCCTTTTTATTTAATGAACATTGCAATGACATGTCGTTAATAAATGAGGTTGAATGACAAGTCTTCCATATCACATATAGCATTTACATGTCATTGTTTACCACTTGCAAAGCAAGCATTATCGAATTTCTGTTCAGACAAAGTGAAAATACTCTCATAGACAACAACTCATCACTCTCACAAACACACTTCCCTTTTTGTTCGGAAAAAAGGAGGGGGGAAATTACACATTAGGGTTTGCTTTCATCCAAAACTGAATCAATTACGTACCGACTGCACACTGATGACAAGATAAACATTCTAAGAAAATAAACAAATAAAATCGTAAGAACACTACTAATGCTTAAGTGACTCTAAGGACAGGTACTTGAAAAAAACAATTGTACTACTCCTATATATTCTCTACATAGTCAGAAATTCTCAAGTACTAGGCCTTGCTAAAAATATTCTGTAGACTAAGTTTCTATAAAAGTTTCACTGCCGCCATGGCCATCAAGAAAGTGAAAGCTTGGTGCTAATTTCCTGTTTGCTTCTACAATGATTCTTATGTTCATTGATTCCAACTCTTTGGCTCAGTCTCAGTTGCAGATCAGGCAGCCATTCCTTGTCCTTCAACATTTTATCACGATTCAGCTGCATGTGAATCATGGGAGAATTGAAGAAAAAAAAGAAATGAGAAAGAGGGAGAGGGAGAGATATCACAAAATCAAAGGAACAATAAAAGATTGCGAAATAAGGTGTTAAAGTATGGTTATAGCATGCCCTATATGATAACTCTAATTCGAAATGTTACCTCAACACGAAACGAGGGCTCAAGCTCCGGTTTAAAGCTATTGAAATTGCCAATGGAGGGTGACGAATTGAATAAGGATTGCTTTATCTTTATGTCATTTCCAGTGTTGCCTCCAGTTGGCTTCCAGTAGCAGTTTGTCTCGAACGATCTTGGCGACGAACAATTTTGATGTGCTTGAGGTGGAGAGCAACTATTGGTACAGGTGATACTGATGGGATTATTTCTGATAATTTTCCATCTATTTTTAACCATTTCTAGTGGAGGCCACCGACGTTCTTCGAAAAATCTGGCAGGTCTCATTGGCCTTATTGCGGTTGTTGTGTCTAATCCCTGTCCGAGATCCTTTCTTGCCAAACTACTTACTTCATGCTTATCAGCTCCCCATTGTTGGAACCTGTAATATTGACCAGAAAGAAAGAACGAGATGGAATTACAAATCTGAAGAATTCTTACTCTTGAACTTAATGGGATAGGAAACTCATGATCAATTTGCTAGCTTTTCTTATCCCACTTTGATCGCTTCTTTCAAGCTTGTTTTTGTTCAAAACAAAAAAAAGTATCCTCTTCCTTATAAACCTTTATATGGAAAAAAATGTAGTGTTTAGTATAACAAGAATTTCACCATGAATATTGATTGTTTACCTTGAGAAAATGTTTTTGTTACTTAATGATCTCTGGAAGGAGGAGTGCAGAAGGCTGTTGCCGAAAGTATGCTCAGTAGAATTTCTGGCTAAAACAATTCCACCACTCTCCATTCTGAAGCATTGTTGAGGATTGGCTGACATTTGGTGGAACTTGCTCGGAATGTAACCAGCTCTCCCTTGCATTGATCTGTATGTTGGACATAACACTGTATAGCAAAAGTAAGGGTTTACCATTTCATTTATGCTCGGCTTTAATATTTACAAAATTCTTTTATTTTTATATTCTTTCCCCCATGAAACCAGAAGAGAAGGCGGGACAGCCATTCATGTCAAGGCTGCTGAAATGATTTAACTTGTTATTTGGGATTAATTGCAGAATTCATGAAGGTTAGAATGGAAGGAGAACTTATGGAACAAGAGACACGAGTACATGAGTTTTTATATCACAGATGTAATTTGGAATATCTGTGATTAAGTAAATTTATTTATTACTCAGCTAGAAAATCAAAGGTGATTGATTATTTTTAACTTAAAGCTTGTGATCATGAAACATATCAGCTACCTTTTAATGGCCAATTCAGGCCTGGGATAACATCCCTCTACTCACGTTCATTATGATTTACTTGTTTGCTTCTAGTTCAACATATATTATTAGGTTGCGGTTGATTTATCAATTCCGACCTAATTGAAATGCTCCATAAAAATGGACTAATTAATTGATAGGATCTATGTGTTACAGCTCACAAACATAGGTCTTGTTCCCAAAATTTATTTTTCTTATAAAAAAAAGAAGAAAAATAGAAAATATTTCGTGGATTTATAATTCTTCATGTTTCTAAAGTCTTTAAAACTTTATCCTCTAATTGATTAACAATACTGGGCACAAATTAATAATATTAGAAAAAATAAAAGTAAACTTCACCTTGGCCAGCCTCATCAAGCTTCTTACTTCGGTACATCTTATATGCACAATGAGGAAAGAAAAAGTTAGGAAAACAAAAAAAAAAGGTGAATCAGAAAGTACACAGTTAGCACTGATTTTAGCGAGTACCTGTAAATGACTCTTTACATGAGCAATGCTAAGTCCCCTCACATTCATCAACTGAAGAACTAACTTGGGAGTTGCTTCTTCGATCGCCAATTCAAAGAAGATGTAAGTAAAATGAACTAATTAATTGGTTTTCATCAAAATAGTATGATCCAATATTTATAAATTTCTATCAATTTCAACAAACTTTCTTTTAACTTACTCTCTTGTCCACCAAGCCTCTCTACGGCATGCACAAAAGAGAGATGGAGATCAGGAGTCCATCGCAGCCGAGGCATTTTTGATCTAACATATTGCCTTACTGTGGACTTACGTTCATTTCTCTCTTCAGACGTAGCGTTATTAGCGTAATTCTCTTCTGTTCTCTTCTCAGAATCAGTATTGCTCACTTCAGCAGTGCCAATGTCCTCTCCGCTGCTTGCTTCTTCATTCAAATCGAAGGATGAACACTTTTGGGATGACATGAAAGACGTGTTATCAGCTTGGTCCTCACATCCATCCATCTTTTCTTGATCTCCGATCTTCAATTCTTCTTCCATTGCTACTTGTTTTCCTTCGATGACTTCAAATACTGATCAGTTTCTATATCTCTGATACTTCTGTTCTGTTAAAAGAAAAGGGAGCTATTAATCGCAAGCATATAAATATAGGCATGCATTTTTAATTTCATTAAGACTCAAAACTGGGATGATAGTACTATTAGCTGCATAGCTGTTTTTTTTGTTTTTTTTTTAAATAAAACAAAAATGGAAGGCCCCATGCATCGTCTTTCGTTGCACGATGAGGGATAATTAAATCCCACCCCAACCTTCTTAAGGGTTTGAATCTGATGAAAGCTCCAACTAGAAAAAACCCAAGCTTTAACATTTGGAATGTCCTTTTTGGCCACACGCATTGAAGTACTTTAAAACACAGTAATTGACAGTACCAAGTTCTTGATCGACGAAAACTCTTAAGCAAATGGGCAAGTAGCTGTAGACATTATGGCACATCGCACAAACTCTGTTAGGATATTTAATGTTTTTAAAATTTCACTTAAGCTGAATCATCCAACCCGTATAAATGGAAGTAGTTTTACATTAATGGTTTTGGTTAAGCATGGTATTTCATTTTTTTTCCACCAAATTTGTGTTGCATATAGTCTCGAAAATTGCCGGATAAACCTCGATCAGTGAATAAAATTACATTAGGTGAAAAAAAAATGTACACCAAATGATTGTAGCTGGTAGATAACCAGTTTTCGATGTATGATGTCCTAGATGCTTCATGGGTGTAAATCCAAGGAACAGGCACACGTAGACAACAGTTTAGGTTTACAATATGGCTCTAAACAACACCGAATTCTTGAAAATTACTCAAGTGAGAGCTGGACAGTCAATTTCATGGTTTCGAAGGTCTTGTTGAGCTGGTTTGCTCTTATTTATTATGGACAACGTAAGTAAAATTTGAGTGAATGACCGCAACACAGTTTTTCTCACAATAAGAACTTATCAAGTATAGGAATTAAATGCCAAATTACTTCTTCTCCATGCACCAAATTAAGCTGGAAAACAACTAAGAAAAAGGACGAGGTCATTTTACGCCAAGATCACTTTTTTTTCCTCCCTTTTTGGTTCCATTTTATTTAAAGATCACTTACATGGCTATTTCAATGCTTTTGAGACACAATGTGTTCCCGAGCGACCCTTTTTCTGTTCATGATCTCCTATCTGCATTCTGCAAAACGCAAAATTAACAAAAAGAAGTCATGTTAGGACTTATGCTGAACACTCAAACTTATACGGCTATGCAGCCTAGACAGTACTTAAAAAGGCATGAAGATAAATTAGGATGCTAAAAGTATTTTTGAAATGACAAAAATTAGCTGATTTTCTTTCATGAATTTGCAAAATGAAATGATATACAGTCCCACTATGATCTAACAGCATATGGGCTTTTATAAATAGTGCTAAACAATCAATTAACATGGAAGTATCAAACCGCATAGCTGCTTTCCTATCATTTCTAGTAAGTAGATGGTTTAGCAACTGAATATGAAGTTAAACTTGCAGCAACCAAGTGATGAAGAGATCATGAAGGTTCTGAAATCATGATTTCAGAATCCAGCAAAACAAACAGAAATATGGCGATCGATGTAAGGATTTGAATTAGGTCATGAAGTCTCCCAAAATTAAACCCAAGAAAAAAGGGTCATGAAGAAATCTGAAGGGATAAAAGACTTTGGCTTGCATAAAATATATTTTAGTTAATTTAAAATGGATAAAAAGTGATGAAAACTTGCAAATAAATAATCTTTTTCCATTACTAGTTGAAAGGAGAAAAAACCATCGTTATCTCTTTTCCAAAAGTATTGGAAAACATTTATATCTGTATGAAAAAGAAAAGAAAAAAGTAAAAGCAAACCCATGCTAGCTAGCTGATTCACTTAACTCATACTAAAACCATAAGACCAACAGTGCAATTGTTTTTTTTTCATATATATAAGATGTTTCGTAAAAACCCTAAATAGTAAATACAAACCAGTTGGTGATGATGCCTCGATCATGCACATAGCCATCCCAAGTTGTTGGTGGGATTATCTATAGCTTCAGGTTATTTTACACATATATCGCCAGACTAACCTCTTCCAAACATGAAAATTGACGTAGACTTAGTTCTTCAGAGAGAGAGAGATATAGGGGGAGAGAGAGAAGAGGAGAGAGGCACTGTTTTCTGGGTTGGGTTTTTGGGGTGCGATGATTTTTACCACTACTATTATTATTATTTTTGTATCGAAGAATGGAATCAAAGTCATCAAAGCTCACCAGATATTCTAAGACTAACATGTGGTTAATTAATAATTTTAAATACAAATCAACGATTTTTAGGACAGCCCAACTTGTGCTCTTTAAAATGGCATTATGGATACAGATGCGACTGTTGGAGAGCATCATGTGACTCAAAAACCCTTTTCTTTCTTTCTTTCTCTTCTATTCTTTGACAGTTGTCCCTCCCCTCTCGTGATTATCTTAATTCTTCTTTGACCTATGTTACTGGCTTCTCTCCCTGTTGATAATATTAAAAAATTAAAATTAATCCTGTTTATTTTCTTTCTTTTGAGTTTCACCATTAACATAATAATGTATGGTGTTAGAGAGTTTTGTTAAATTATTTTTTAGATTTTATTTCGTAATTTAAATTTTAAGATTGAAATGTTTTTTGATTTTATATTAGAGTGCGTTATTGATAAAATAATCACGAATTTATTCTAGCATGATCATTTTTTTTATATCTTAGAGAATATTATAAAGTATTTTTACAATTTTTGTGCAATTATTATAAATAAATAAATGTGGGACCTTTCATTTCATCTGCTCATCAATTTCCTTCCCACCTAAACAAAGACTAGTAGTGTTTTTTTACTCTACGAACAACACTGTTTTTCCTGTCCCTATGTTCTTATTGATAGTGTCTACAGCTTTCTTCTGCAGAGCATGTGGCTCTATGACTTTGATCTAATTATTGGTCCGACCCAAAAATAATTGATCGGTCGTTGAGGAAATACTACCAGCTGAATGCGTTAGTCAATTTTGGTAGGACTTTTGCCTCTAACAAATCTATTCTCATCAAGTTCATTATTTTTTCGCAAATGGGAGAATCGTTGAGTTTCCATAGCATTTGACAAATGAAATTTGTTGAACGTGCTGAGATCATGATGCTGATGTTGACCCTTTTGTGGAAGAAACGATGCATTTGTGAATTTAAGTTTTCTATGGTTTGAAAATACGAACTGCATAATCCCATGAAGTGTTCTTATACTTGATTGGTGTGTTTGCTTTATATATGAATAAAAAAAACAAAAAAAAACAATGTTTTGCTAGTCAACTCCTGAATGGCACTTTAATTTGGAGGAAAATTAAGCTTTAGCCTATAATATATAGCAGCCACTGTGGTCAAAAGACATGATTTTGGCATAGAATCGTCCAGATGGACGAAGAGCCTGCACAAGGATGGGAAAAGAAAAGGCAAGAAAGTATATAATTTCCATAATACATTGATCCTTGCTGTTAGGATTGCTGGGTCTGAGGAATGAGAAGCTTAAATTGCCACCACGAGCAGCTATGTCAATGTTTATCTTTGGCCGAGATGCTAGATTAAGACCTACGGGTTAGAAAGAACTAAATATAATTTAGAGGTCAAAAAGATCGACAGACAAGTAAACAGGTGTATCACCCCATTTTGTAATGGTAGTAAAACAAATATTCTAAAACAATTACATTACTTCGAATTCAGTGTAGAGTATTTTGAATTGTTATTTTTTATTTTACCCAGGCCAATTGCTTTGGCCAATTGTGTGAGAAGCAAGCAGCAGAGATGATTACTTCAAAAGATAAGCAAAACTTTAAAACTAGACTTCATAAAAAAAAAAAAAAAAAAACGTTGACGAGTTTCTTCTAGCATGAACGAAAAGAAGGTTTCTGTTGTCTTGCTTCATGAAATATAATGAAAAAATAATCTTAAAAGTTGTATTGTAAAACATAAGGAGAATAGAATTTTTTGATTTACTGTTTATCAGTGTAGCAGAGATATATACAAGAGTATATTGTTAACCTTAAACTACTGTTACAACAAGATATTCTACTTCTATTTTGAATAATCATAACTGTAGAATTCTATATCTAATAACTGTAGATAACCACTTCATTATTATAGGGGAGAATTACTCCTAATCACATATTCTAACATCTCTCCTCAAGGTGATGCATTGATGTCACACATGCTCCAACTTGTCAAGACAACTTGTAAGCACTTTGTTGGATACTGTTTTCATTATAACATCAACAAGTTGGAATTCTAACTTAACAATAGGAAATTGGATAGTGTTGGTTTCAAGCTTCTCTTTGATGTAATCAACATAAACTTCTACATGTTTTGTCTTATCATGTTAAAAAGGATTATAGGCAATCTTTATAGTTGATTTATTATCACAAAAGAAAGAGATTAATTGCAGTTCTTTGAGAGAATCTTAAATCTTTCATCAAGTTTTTTAACCACAACAACTCATATACTTCAATTGTCATTCCTCGATATTCAGTTTCAAAACTTAATATTAACACCATAAATTGTTTTTTACTTCTCCAAATTATAAGATTACCACCTACACAGGTCAAATAATTGGATGTAGAATGTCGGTCGTCAGCTGAACTTGCCCAATAAGTGTCCATGTTTGGAGAATAATAATTCATTGCATGGAAAAGATTTTAAATATCACAATGTATGTTCTACAATATCCATTTGAGGTGATCATGCATAAATTGACTTACCATACTCACAACATAAACAATGCCAGGTCGAGTGTGAGATAAATAGATTAAGTTTTCCACAAATCTCTAGTATCTCCCCTTATATGTAAAACTAGAACATTGAAATTTTTTATGATTTTGCTCCATTGGATTATCAAATGGTTTACATCCAACCATCCCAATTTCAGATAATAAATCAAGACTATATTTATGTTATTCTTAAAAAAATGGTCAATTTACAAATTATACTCTTATTAATTTTCCTTAAAATGAAATTAATTAAAGAAGCTTGACAAAACATATACAGTTGGGCGAAAAAATAGAGATGAGGAGGTGGGGATGGAAGCATACGCAGAGACAGCTTGGTCTCCCATCTACATAACTATATATTCCATAATTATCTAATTTTCAAACTGCACTCCGTTTTTTATCCTTTCCCCAAACCATCCGAAGGGCTTGCTTTTCAAAGCTAATCAGCAAGAATTTGGACTGTTTTGTCTCCTTGTGAAAAAGAGCTAGCTACTTCTCTTCAAATTTGGTGTATTATTAGACACATAGTCTTTGGGAAATTAAGAGGGGGGGGATCACTTGAAGGATTAGGTATGGCAAGAAGACACCCAAAACTGGCTCGTTATGTGTGACAGATGCATGTATTTTCGTTGCCGTGGAGATGGAGAAAGAGAAGACAGATATTCTAAGCATTAAACAAAGTTTATGACCAGAGAAATCTACGTGGGAAGAGAAGGAAAGGGAGCATGTGATAAGGATAAGAAAATAAGCAACTCTTCGACCTATATATGTATATACCTAGAAAATACTCCATACCTTGTCGTGTGCATGGGGAGTTGACAATCTAATGATATTCTAGACCCTGGCTCCAAGAATCTTTCAAAGAATTGCTACTTTGTATTTCAGATTTATTTTATTTCATAGACAGAGACACCCAGCTAGCATATGACCACGTAATATGGACAGTAAAAAAACAATATTACTGAATATTTTGGGGTGGGAAATGGGAATTTAAGAAAGGGGAATCATATCCCATTATAACTTTCCTTGTTTTTTCTTTAATCATTGTCAAGTTTTCTTTTTCTTCGAGTTCATGGAACCCTCATATTAATTCCCATTCGATCGTTGGCTCTTTGGGGTTTGGAATCTATCATTGACCATACTGATAAAGATGCATGCCGGCTTGCCAAAAAAACCTTGGTGTCTGAACGTAGGTGCCTGTTAGTTACACTTCAATACAGACACACACACACAGAGAGAGAGTTAAGAATGACGATGGTGATTTGATTACTAGGTTAGGTGATTGTTGATATTGCTTTTTAAAATGATTTTTATTAATAAATACATTAAAATAATTTTTATTTTATTTAAAAAAAAACATTTTAAAAACAAAATATCTCATAAAACATAAAACCTCGATGTTGCTACTTCTGGCGGTCATCCGCCAGATATAGGGAAAGGGCGAGCCCAAAAACTAGTGAAAGGCGAGCCTTCTTAAATAACTGGAAATCTGCCCGATCGAGGAAGAGGAGGAGCATGTGTTCCAGTTGTGCAGATCAATGAGGCATTGACATGATCCTGTTACCTTTCATTTACACAGATCCGATACTCTAAACCCGAGCGAGTAGCACTTGTGTTCAATGCTGAAAGGGGCCTATCGACAAGGAAAGAGCCGGGGGGGTTTCGGGGTGGTGGATGTGGAAGAATGGGATATAGGGCATTTCATTTATCATTTCGTTTCAGTCATCTGAATGCTGGAAAGCTAATTAACGCCAACCCATTTTTATATGACAAGGCTAGATATTGAAAAACAGCGTTACTGCTCATCAGGATGGGCAGTGTCAGCTGGCACAGAACCAAGTATATAAATGATGGAAATTAACCTCCCCAAGGTTGGAGATAGCAGATTCCTCGGGTGGAAAATGGTTCCAGGCTGTCAAGTGTCAAAGCCTGTTGGACCCTGAGATCAATAGGATTTGGTTCCTAGTTACTTGGAACGGTAATTTATTACCGATTCTCTGATCTGTGGAGTGCACCAGTGGTCCTCGAATCTAGCCAGATAAAAAGAGTAATTAAACAGCCCTCCAATCTGCAGCGAAGTAGCTGTGAAGCTCAAAGATGATCAGCATAATTTACTCACCCACCCACGAGCTATTTCTGAGCTGTTACAACGAGGATGTTCAATAAACCATTAAATACAGAACTTATCACAGAAATGTTGGCACCGAAGTTTCCGCAAACATTGCAATAATCTAGGAAGCATAGACCTTATTGGAAAATGCCAGAGAAAATACCAGCTTAGGAAAAATATTCTACGTGCAACTCATCTATTGGAAAAAGGCCAATAAGGAAAAAAAGAACACATTCTTTTCCCTTTTTTCCAATTGCCATTTATCACTACTCCAATAATAAAATATGTACAGCAAATACCTTGACAATGCCAACAAGTGATTATTACCGCCCATGTTAGTTGACAACTAACTTTTTCAGTAATCAATTCCTTAGTTCTTCATTTGTTCATCTAATCTGATTGATGGTATTGTACATCCTGTCCAAAAAATATAACAAAAAACCTTTTAACGTCTAATGGTAGGGCCTTTGTACTGCCCTCTCCATACCACAAAGTTTTCTGGAGGTTGAGTATCTTCTAACCATGTGATTTCAGAGGGTTCAATGCCACACGATGCTTCAGTTCCTTCTGCAAAGGGAGTGTTAAAAAACCAGAAGAGAGAGAGGGAGAGAGAAAGGAAGAGTACAGGAAATAATATTTATACCTGGCAGTTCTCGTTTAGGGGCCCGACGGAAATAAGAGCAGTGTCGCCCATCTTCTGAGGAATATGGTGGTGAAAGAACATCAAACAGAGCACAGGGTGTCAAGGCTTTGAAACAATGAATGTTGCCACCACTGGTTGGATATAGAACTGTTGTACCACAAGGTGCTGTCATTTCAGAATCTCTAACAAGTCTTGCTGGTCTTGCTGTAAATTTCAACCATCAAACTCAATCTTTCAAAAAAAGGTGCAATAGACAACCACAAAAAAAAAACATGCTTAACCAAATTACAGCTCTATCAGGATGATCAGGGAAGAAATGTGATCTTATATGCAATTAGAATGTTTATGCATTCCAACCAAATTAATCCTCTCTAAATACATCGATGCTGCTTAACCTATATCATTTAAGTTTGCAATTTCCCATAGAAAGAGAATTTAAGAAATGATTTAAAGAGAATTTAAAAGATTACCTGGACTTGGTAATGACTTATAATGTACAAAAGCAAACACCTAGAATTAGTGGTTGGCTCCCAAATGAACTTCTGTCTAGAAGAATGTAAGCTGCTTTACCGAGTGATCCGGATTATGGCAGAGTTGACAAAGCCAGGTTTGGAATTCCAAGCACATGTTTATTTTGTTTTAAAACAATGATTTTTGACACTTGTACTTATGGAAATGTGATTTGAGGCAAGCCATGCTGAAACTCAATCTCAAAACAACATTCAGGATTGGATTTTCAAAACCATGGTGGTGAGAGCCTTGGGTTTCAAAACCATGGTTTATTAAAAAAACACCAAACACTTGCTCCAGATTCAAAACCCGCTTTTTTGCTCAACATTCTTTAAGAATGTGTTTGGAATTGTGGTCAAGTTGGCAATGAACTTTTTCAATACAATGATTTAGGCAAACTATGATTCCAAAAACTCAACCCCAAACTGATGCTTAATCACCAATCAGAACAGAAGTAGTAACCCAGATTGCTGGTCATTAAGGTAACTCATGATGCAACAAGAACATTACACCTACAAGCTTACAAATCTTCAATATATCAAAAGAATTGTACTGTTAGGATGAAAATCTGTGCATGAGGACGCAAAAATACCACCACCATAAATTGGTGGGACCTGCCAAGTCAGTGGTTGTGATGATTTTTTCGCCCCCTTCATGAATGAAATTTTACCAAACCAAAATGAAGAAAACCAAGTTCCATACAACCAGACGTACACACTTTCTTTCATAGGTCTCAAGCACCAACAAACAAAAACCAACAGTCAATTGCAATTCCTAACTACTTTCAACACCATTTGAGACCTACAAAGTAGTTGTGACAAGATCTTTGTGCATGGATTTTCAAGTTGTGAGAATTTCCAGGTATAAGAATCCAAAAAGAAAAAAACTTGTGAAACAGGTGCAACAATAAAGTACCAAAGGTGATACTAGTTAATTAAGTCAACGTGGTGTGGATGGATAAAAATGAGTCTGCTGGTAAACCTAGTACCAACTTCAGTGGATGTGATGGTGGCAACGCTGACAAGGATTCTTCAGCCATCAAGGACATGAAAATATTTGGGATACATTCTGAAGCAATTTTTCGTCAGCTAAGGGCTAATTCTAGACAAACAAGCAGTGAGGATGGGTATAAATGAGTCTGCTGGTAACTTAGTACCAACTTCAGTGGATGTGATGATGGCAACACTGGCAAGGATTCTTGCAGCCATCAAGGTCATGAACATATTTGGGATATAGACTGAAGAATTTTTTCATCAGCTAGGGGCTAATTTAAGACAAGAGATGCATGTTCTTCAAGCAAACCATGACACGTTAACATGATAAAGCAACTTGTCAAACAGGCATTCTTCAGCCATAGAGTGATATCAAGATATGCATTTAGCCAAATACCGACTATGGGGAAACATAGACAAAAACACACTGCATGCACACACTATGATCCAGGGTTATAATGTTTTAAATGCAACTCAGCATAGCCATCACGCTGTTGGGGCATATTCTCACACATATCAAACTGAATTTTACCACTACTAATTCCATAACATAAAGCAAAATTATTAAAGTAAATAATGATAGGCACCTTGGGATGGATCATTAAAACCAGGTAGATCAATCAAATCATATGATTTTACAAGCAAAGAGCCATAAAGAAGCTTGCTCAACACAGTCATTCCAGGATGATTATGAAGGGGTATGATGGAGGAAGGTGGCATACAGAAGATCCCTATCTGCAACGAAGTACAAAGTCCATGGATTCAATTTTCACAAGCATGAGCAATCCATGCAATTGAAAACAAAATTGATAAAAGATTCAAACTGCGATTCAAATAGAATGTTGCTGCAGTGATTTTAATCACTTACAGAGAATTTGTCACACTCATGCAAATGCAAATATTTGATAGGAGGTGGGTACGGAAGTCTCCCATTGTGCCCTTTTCTTCCATTGGTACCATTTATGGGACCTTTCCATTGACGTGCTGATTGTGCTTCCTGTTCGAGACCCACATTAGAAGGCTTCATTTGATCTGATATGACAAAACATGAAAGTGTTAAGATGATGGATTTAATATAAATTATATGATTCAAAAACAACTCAATTTAAGAGCAAATGAGCTAATTTGATTTGCGAAAAAACAAATGAAATACCCACACACCTAGAATAGCACGGATTTTTTCAAGAGCTTCTTCAGATACAGGACCATTGGCCGAGAAAGACTCTTTGCAGGCATTATACAGTTTTTGAACAACTGGCATGATGCAAAGAATGTAGGAGCTAACCCACCAACCCAAATCTAATAACAGAAAGCACTGAAGCTAACTCGAAGAACCACTTGTCAATCACCGGACTTGTATTAAAAATTGAGCATCCAAATAAAATAAAAAACAGCTTGGGCTGCTCTAGTTTACAAGTAAGCATCCAAAAGCAAGTTTCCCTCTCTGCAACAATTCCAAAATCCAGTCCTATGCGAACCGAAAGGACAGCAACACATATGCATTGTGATTAATCAAGCCCAGTCTCAAATAGCTCATAGCACCTAGAAAACCAACATTTGAAAACAAAAATGCCCAGATTACATGAACTGATATTAGTATACTTCGTTCTCTCAAAAACCTAAAAAATATCAAAAATATTTAATAACAAATCAAGACGTTCCATTAAAGTCAATAGTTTTACATGTATTTATGTGCAACAAAACATAAATGATGTGAATTTTTTTTAAAAAATAAAACAACAACAACTACCCTGATATTACAAAAAAAAAAAAAAACATCAAGCAAATTCAATTAATAAGAGCTAAACCCCAGTTTAGATTCAAATAAAAAAAAAATATAAACAAGGACATAAATACAAAAGACGACATACCTAGAAAATAAAACCCCAAAAAATCCACATAACAGCATCAACAAAAATTCTTGAGCAAGAAATCCTCACATCTCAGATTCCCAGATCAAAATGAGAAAAATAAAAGCATGGGTGGGTGGGTGGGTAGCTAGAGAGAGAGAGAAAGAGGAGTACCAAAGAAGGTAAAGGAAAGTCTTTGAAGTCGTTTAATCAAAGAACTAAAAATCACCTGATATATATATATATAATTATTATATTACAAACCACATAAACCGCGTGCCAAAATTACAGTGCAATTCATGGTGCCTTCTCTCTTCAATCACTGTGGATTACGACAGTGTGCGCTCCATTCTACCCTTCATGCGCCGGCGTGTGTGTATTTTTTTGCTGGGGTCTTTTCGGCTTTTTCCTTCTTTTTTTTAATAGTCGCAATGTGTACAGTGTATTAATGAATCTACCCCCTGAAAACGACAAAATAGCGCACAGGAGACAGGGACGCCCTCAGTTTTTCACACGTTTTATGCACAGTGTGCTGACGGAAAAAGCCCCCGATAACGACAAAATTGTGCACAGTTCACAGGGGCTGGGACGTCCTTTCCCCTCCGATATTTTCGTAAATACCAGTGGGGGCAGGGTTGTTTGGGTCATTCCCCGGGGGGACAGCTGGCGCGCCAACGGCGTTCCACGCGAACGCGCCCTTTAGGCGGCGCGTGAGGCGTCTTCCCGCCGTCAGAAATTCACTTCCGCCGTGCAAGAAGATGCGCCTGAAGGTCCTCTCTCTTCCATCGCGGCGTGTTCCGGTCATATATGTCTGGTTAATCGGCGGCGGACGTTTATTGTTGGCTGTCGCTTTTCTCTCTCCTGCCGCGGCAAAGTCAACTTTGGTCCCTAATGTTTGTGGTGAGTTCAGTTTGGTCCCTGGGGTTTTGATTTCGTTTTTATAACTGATTTATTGCAATTAAAGTTTTATGGTTTTCAATTGTGCCCTTCAATTAACATTGATTATATAAGAAGTTTTCATTTCAGTCCTTATACTTTGAATTCTTGATTTATTTTTTATTTCTTCAATTTTTCCGGTACAAAAGTTTTGATTTTTTTAATTTGGTCCTCCAATTGAAATTGGTGATATATACAAAGTTTGATTTCAGTCCCTCTTCTTCTAATTTTTTTCTAAAATGACAGCAATTATCATGATTTATTTTTGGTCCTCCAAGTATTTTTTTTTTAATTTTATCCTTCAATTAGAATGATTTTTATATATGTCATTTTTCATTTCGGTCCTTATTCTTTTAATTTTTTATTGGATATTAATTCATTTGGTTTTTTTTATTCTTTGACAATGTTTATTTTTTATTAGTATTTATGCATTTATGCTTTTAGTTTTTGACTTTAGTTTTTATCTCTTTTTCTTGAGGTTTTATTTTTAATCGGTTAAATCCTAGAATTTTAATTTATGTTTGTAATCATTTTAAAATTAATATTGCTCCATTTTTCTCTTTATTCATTTTTTTGTCTTTTCTCTTATTTTTATTTGTTCTTTGGATGAGATGATTTTTAAACTTTTATTATTTGCGCAATCCTAATGATAATTTTTGTGATTATTTTTTTATTTTTTTATAAAAATCTTTTGATTTTTTTTTTAGATTTTCCTAAAATTTTAATTTATATCAGTGATCATTATAAAATTAATATTCCTCTATTTTTCCCTTTATTCGTTTTTTTTCCCTTTTATTTTTATTTATTCTTTACATTGAATGATTTTTATTATTTTATTATTTATGCAATAATAATGATAATTTTAGTGATTGGTTTTTTATTTTTCTTTTATAAAAATCGTTTGCCTTTTTTGTAATTATTTTTCAATGCAATTTAATTATTTTAATTGTTTTTACAGTAATGTTAGTAATAATTTTAGCTTTTATAAGAATGATAATGACAATAACGTCAGGATCGATTTTTAATTTATGTTTTCTTCTTTTTGTTTATAGAAAATTAACTGCTTATTTTTTTTAATTTTATTATTATAGGTATTTTGACAATTTATATTTTATTTTTGTTTGATTTAAATTGAATTATAAAAAGAACTAATCAAAATGCAGTGAACTCAATAATTCAGATATCCGAGTTTTCTTGCTTTTTTAATGATAATGAGAAATTTATACTGGTTATTTCATTGGAAACTACTAAACAGATAAATTTATTTCGATTTAAAAATTCATATACTTTATAGAAAACTTGCACTTGACAAGAATTCTACACAGATTTATTATTTCGACTAAATTGATACTATAATAAAAAAAAATACACACAATTAATATTTTTTACGTTGAAAAAATATTGTGCCGCCCGCGACGAAGCGCGGGGGCATTATCTTGAATTCTTATTTATATTGGTAATCATTTTAAAATTATTATTACTCCCTGCTTCCCTTTATTCATATATTTTTTCTGTTTTCTCTTATTTTTATTTCTTATTTGAATTATATGATTTTTTTTTTGCTATTTGCTCAATGATAAAGATAATTTATGTGATTTTTTTAATTGTTTTCTTAGAAAGATCTTTTGTTTATTTTTTAAATGTTTTTCCAAGGAATTTATTTATTTTAATTGTTTTGGTAATAATATTGATAATGATTTTAATTGTTATAGCAATGATAATAAAAATAATGTCGGGATGAATTTTCAATTTATGTTTTTGAATTTTTGTTGATAGAAAAATAACTATTTATTTTTCTTATTTGATTATTACATGTATGTTCACCATTTATATTTTATTTGGTTTAAATTGAATTATAAAATAAACTAATCTTAATGCAGTAAATTGAATAATTCAAATATCCAAATCTTTTTGCATTTTTTATGATGATAATCAATTAATGCTGTTTATTTCGTTGAAAACTGCTAAACAAATAAATTTATAACGATTGAAAATTCATATATTTTATGGAAAACTTGGACTTTACTGGATTTCTGCACAAATTTATTATTTTGACTCAATTTACAATTCGCACCATAGAGCATCCTCACCAATGTTTTTTTAGATATTTCCTATATTTTCAATTGATTCACATCAATTTAATGTTCATTTCATTGAATAGCTTATGATATTTTTTTTAATAGGAGAATTAGCAGGGAGATTAAATGTCTCATTTTAAAGAAAGGTTTTTGCTTCGTTCTTCATGTCAACATACGTCTTTTTTTCAATGATCCGCAAGTTATATAGTTCGCGCTCTTTTGTGATCTTTTATGACGCAGTACCTATATTCTAAAAAATATTATCTATGTTTGCGCAACAAACTCTACTTAAAAATTTCTACATTTGATCTCCTCATCTATAATTTTTCTTAATTATATCATATAAATTTATCGTTGTTGATTTAATTATGTTAAATTATATACACAAAAATGCCCGCGGCAACGCGCGGGCAATATAGCTAGTATTATATAAGTGTCGAGGTCTTTAAATTGTTTTATCAAACTTTGTCATCATATGCAGCCCTAGCCCGCATATCTTTGTCATTATACGAAATATTATAATGGATGGGATGTTAGATGCATCACTGTTCAAGCTCGCATAAATTATTGTAGATAATTCTATTTATTTTTTATAATTTATTTTGATATTTAAAGTTTTATTTTATGAAATTTATTTTAGACCCATTCATTCTAATTTTCTAGTTAAGGGTCCAAATGAAGGAATAATAATAGAAATAAAAAAAAGACGTCAAGCATAAATGATAGGGGTGAACATTTTTTGTTCGGTTTTTATAAATAAAAAAAAAAAAAATTATATTTGTTTTAAAAAAAATAACCGAACCCAATCGAACCTAGTTAAAACCGACCATTTTTTATTCGGTTCAGTTTTTATAATTAAAAAATTAAGAAAATTGAATTTGTTTGGGTTTTCTGATGGGTTTACAATTAATATTAATAAAGATTGATTTTCTTATAAGATCCCAAAGTATTTTTAATTGTTTTGCCACTAAAAAAAATATTAATGTATTAAATTGTTAATGTTAATATAGAGTTTGGTTAGTTTTTTTTACCTTTCTAATACTATTCTTTTGTTTTGTTTAATTTAGCATTAATCAAAATAATTAAAATTACACAAGTAAATTAAAATTTAAATTATAGAATATTGTCTTCAAAGGACTTCAAAATAAACAGCAAGCAACATTAACATAAAAAACTTGAAGAAATACACCAGGTTTTAAATTAATTATCATAACTTTCCACCAAAACTACAAAAAAAAATTAAAAAAAAAATCTCATTTTGCTCATAAGAACAAAAGGTAATCATAAGGAAATGGGCTCCTCTCCTCGCTTGGATGCTCTTGCTCTTAAAAATCCTTGAAACTAGCCCAAGAAATTATCGCTTTAAGCAAGAAAATAAAATAACTGTGAGCATTGGCCATAACAATAAATTGGAGGGCTTGTGGGGTCAAAACCCTAATAAACAAGTGTTGCTCGATCGCAGGCACTTGTATGAATTAATGAATATTGAGTACTACTCTGCATGTATATGCCAAGTAGAAGGACCTGAATCACCATTTTTAGAGAAATATAAAAACTAAAATAACACGAGTAATTGTGTATTTGATATGTGGATCTGCTCGTCAATTTTAAGACCCTGGAACCAGAAATCAATGCCACTGTGCACGTGTTTAGCTTCATTGCTGTTATAAAACCACTTTGAGCATGTTGCCTTGGGAATTAATTGGCAACCTTTCTGTAAGTCTTGCACCCTTTTTTTAGTTTCTTCATTAGTGACTATTTTACACTCATCAAGCGTTTTATTATAAACAAAATATTTAATTATTTAATTTAAAATAATTTTTTAGTGTTTTAGATCATTTTTATGTGTTAATGTTAAAAATAACTTTTAAAGAAAAAAATAAAAACATTATTATAATATTTTTTGAACAAGAAACACTTTAAAAAATAATCTCAATTAAACTTTCAAATAGTCCTTACAAGGAATATAGTTTATTAAGACAATAAAACTCAGAGCTGATTGTAGTTGTTTTAAGGAAAATAAAGAACACGGTTCGGGTTATGAAAATTCTAGCATTATGTTTCTTCAGCATTTTTTTTATATAAAAAACTACTAAAAAATGTTTTGAATGTATATCTTGCCGCCTATTTGGCTGTCATATTTAAATTCTTACAAAAACATGGTTTTTTTTATTCAAATAAAAGTCAAGAATACCAACTTGGATCAATATATATCAATGCCATGATTAAAAATAAAATTTAATGTTAACTAATATAAAAATTAGAAATATTAACACTAAAATTATAAATAACCTTTAACCCAATATTCACATGTGATTTTTTATAATATATTTTAATTTTTTTTAAGTTCTCATAATTTCATTATTTAATATGCAGATCCACATGTTAATTTGAGTTAATACAAATTAATTTAATATATTATCATATTAATATTTATTAGAAAATTTCATCTGAAATATTTAATTATTTTAAATCAAAATATATTTTTACTAGTTATATATAGACTTTATAAAATAACCAAATCACATCAAATGAAATAAAAAACAATTTAATTAAATATTTAATAAATCAAGGGTGAATGATGTGGTTAACGGCATAAAATATAAGAGGCATTCACGCAACGAAAACAAAACAAAAGGAAAGAGGGACGCACGGCGGGAGAGAAAAAGGGGCCCAGTCAATGAAAGCGCGTCCGAGGACAACGGAAGTGAGGGCCATCAATCACCACTCCCTCTTTCTCTAAACAATAAATAAATAATAATAATAAAAATAATTATAAAATAAAAAAACCTTACCGTTGGGCAGTTACACCTCCCACGGCTCATAAGACCATCTCTGCATGTTCTTATTGATTGGTCCCATCTAACCTTCGCCAGCCTTGATAAAAATCCAAAAAAACTCTTTTGATATTTATTTTAAGGAAAAAAAAACACTACTTTAATACATCGATGAATGCTATTTAGAAATGTTGATGAGCTATGGATACGAATTCCTACAACTTGATACTTCGTAAGATAAAATTGATATATTCTATATTTATTGCACACACAAAATCAGAATCCTAAAATAAATATAGATTGTTGGGTAAGATAGATAGATGCATGGATAAATGGCAGTGATTCTATCTAGAAAAAGAAAATTATTTGCTCAATAATGGAAGTCCTTAAAAAAATAAACCAGAAAAAAATTGTGGCAAACAGAAACAGATAGGTTGCTGGGGTGGCTGGCAGAGGGGGGCTTGCTACGGAGAGAGAGGAAAAAATAACTGGGAGACAGAGAAACAAAAACAAAGAAAGAGTTGTAAGAGAAACAACAAAAAGATGGTGGAGGAGATCCTCCAAAATCATCTTGCAAAGGGGTGGTAATTGAAAGGATTTATTGCTCTAGTAAAAAAATAAAAAATTTCAATATCATTTCTTTGCTGCCTTTTTTTGTTTCTGTTTGAGCCTCTCCTTCTATCCACCCTGCATTTCCTCCTATGGAAGGATTTTTGGTATCAAAATCGCAATCTTGTCCTTGACAACAACATCACTAAAGCACCCTTTCTGACCCTTATTTATGGTAAATTCAATGTCCCTTTTGCTTTTTTTCTTTGGATTGCTTGTTATTCAGGGTATTCCTTGATTCTTCACTGTCTGTTAGAAGTTCATCTTCTTCTTCTTTCTTACCATTCCGCTAACTTTCGTGTCATTTTTTTTCCTGCTGTTTGTCTCATTTGCAGCTGCATTTTATTGGTGTGGAGATTTAGAGGAAGATTAAAGCCTGCTCTTCCATTTTATGTGGACAGGGGTGTAGAGAAGTATTTTTAAAATATAAGGATGAGGGACCCTGAGATGATCAAATATGAAGACTTTTCATGTTTTTGTAGCTTAGTTGTCTGTAAATCAAAGATTTTGCATTAGTTGTTGTTGTTGTTAGTTGAAAGTGGCGGTTTTGCATAGGAAACCTGGCGATTATTGTTGCTACCTCCACTGCCAAATTTGGTTCATCAAGCAATGAGGGGTAGATGGAAATCAACTGGATTCCAAATTTTGTTCTTTTTTGTTTTGACTCTTGGTCTTGAAAATCAATTCTCCTGGTCGCTTAATGATGAGGGTAATTCTTCGTTTTATGCTTTCTTAATTTTTATTGACATGTATCTGTTAAAATGTGATTGTATAATCAATTTCTGTCCTGATACATGAATGTAATGTGGGCAGGATTGGTTTTGCTGGAATTCCGGGGACGAGTGATTTCTGATCCTTTCGGTGCTCTTTCAAATTGGAATCCCAATGACATTGATCCTTGCTCATGGTCTGGTGTTCATTGCGCTGCGGGAAAAGTGCAAATACTGTAAGTCACTTTTCATTCTTCCTTTAAAAGAGCTAATACATATCGTTCTTCTTACAAAACATGATTTTTTTTTTTGAAATTTCTCCCTTTAAATATTGTTTTGTTTCTAATTTGAGGTGTATGCGATGGAGGATTTTGTAGATGACTTCCGTTAATTTTTGTTGGAATTGTGATATAGAGTAATGTTTTCAGTTGCATTTTAGAGAATGGAATTTTATGTGGGTGCTGAATGATCAGACATATTAATGTTCTTCAGTGCACTTGTAGGGATCTGAGCGGTTTTTCTTTGGAAGGGACGTTGGCGCCGGAGCTTGGCAAACTTGTTAACTTAACATCTCTGTAAGGTTTCATAATTTTGCTGTACTTTCTTTGATGGAACTTGGGGTTAGGAATTAAGCATTTGATTCCAACATATGACTGAGCTGTTCAAGCCTCTAAGAATATAATCGAATACTGCAATTAGCCTATTTCTAATGATTGAATATGAATTTGGCCAAGACATGTGGGGACTGTCTGGATTGTAGTGCTGACAGGCTATCTTACATATTCTTAAACGTTGTAGCATCATATAGTGAAGAAATTAGACTCAATATGTTCCCAATCATGATGTTTAAGAATTTATGGAAATAAATGGTTTTGATATTCACAAACTTGTTGACTACAGTATTTGTTTGTAGAGATCTACAACTATTGTGAAAACTGTATCTCTGATCTTGATGTATAGCTTTGTACTCTATAGCTTATGCTGGCTTTTGAAACTAATTGAACTTTCTGATTCTTTCTTTACTTTCATGACAGTGTACTCTACCAAAACCACTTCACTGGTGCCATTCCTAAAGAGATTGGAGAGCTCAGAAAGCTGGAATTACTGGACCTGAGGAATAATCACTTCAGTGGAGCAATTCCAGAAGAAATAGGAAGATTCCTGTCATTAAAACACTTGTGTGTGATCTGTCTTTACTTTTTATTGTTTTGATGGCTTATGTTGTGTAGTTAAGTAGCCTGAAATGATTTCTCTTAGGTTGCTAAGAAACAATAAATTTGAGGGCAGCATTCCTCTGGAGATCAGGAGGCTTAACCTGCTATCTGAATTTCAATTTGATGGAAACCTTGCATCTGCTGCTGCTACTGGAGTTAGCTTTGTCAACAGAAAACTTGGACATGGGTAAGAGACTTTTTCCAACTTTCCCTATCAGCACACGTCTGCGGGCACAATTGTTCTTGCCATGATGGATATATTGCCAACATACCTAAGTTGAGTTTTAGTCTTGGTGTGTACCGTGACAAGTTATAATTAAATTGAAGCACCTTGAAGCCACCATCAAATATGGAGAGAGTGTAACCTTCAGCTACACCTGATCAATTATACCTCTCCACGTGGCCATCAATTTAGCAGACAAAATTCTCTTGCCTTTTCTATTGTTTGCACCAGGCCTCTCACAAGAAATACCACATGAAAGTTATCTGACATGTCATATAGATTTAGCATGAGGTGATTGTGGACTTCGTAGACATGTAGTTTAAGAGCACTGATACATACCCATTCTTGTTAGCTAAAAAATAGTCTGTCACACTTGAGGTCTTGGCCTAGTGGGGGAAGGGACTTGTTCCCTTCCTCTGCGCCCGGGTTTAAGCCTTTCTGTGCATGTCTGTCACCCTCGCAGTGTCTTACTTGCCCACTAGGCTTGCAAAGTGTTCAGTGGGTCTGGAGATTACTTGTGGTGCACGCAATTATCATTTTGTGAATGGAAGTTATTGAAGTTGAGGGTGTGGTTCAGTTTAATAACAGGTTTTTCTGATCTAAAAAATATGTATTGTGCAGCATGTGGTGGAGCAGCTGGAAGCACTTGAATGGGGAGAATTCATTCATATTCCCAATTAAAGAAGCTTTTGTTCATTACCTGAATTCCTTAACATTGAAATTGTACGGAATTTAATATGCTCACACACAACACATGCTCACAAGTACACATGTACAATATTTAAGTATACGGATGCAAATAGTGATGAAGATATCCCACTTCCTACATATTTGCTTTGAAGTCGTGGTGGTTTGTGAATTCTTTCTACTGATTGCTTACCCTCATTACAAGGTTCAAGCTTCAGAAGGTTGCTCTGCACGGTCGCCGAGAAAATTCCTTTGTCAAGCCAGATAGTGAGTGCAAAACATTCTCCAACCTTGGTTGTTTGTTATTAAAATTTGTATTTGTAGGAAAAATCTGATACCTTTTGCACTGAGCAGGATCACCTGAGCAAAATGTAGAGATCCTTGCCAATTTTGTACGTCGCAGACTACTTGAGCAGTTCAGTAACCTCCAAGCTGCACCTGCTAGTGGTGGATCTTCCTCTCAACCAATTCCTGCCCTCCCAACCACGCGAAGTAGTGGGGCTTATCCTGCAATACCAAATGCAAAGAAGCATCAACCGCAATCCCCTGTGCCATTGGATGCACCTGTTAATCCTCCAACAATAGGAGCTAAAGCTTCAAGCCAACCTGCTGAAAAGCCATTCAAAGAACGATCTCCAACCAATGGAACTTACGGAAATACATGGATGTATTTTCTACTTATTCCAATCGTGGGTGTCTCGATCATTGTTGTAGCAGGCTTGCTGCTTATGTGCCGGAAACAAGGAGTGACAACCATAGGTCCTTGGAAGACTGGTCTAAGTGGACAGTTGCAGAAAGCATTTGTTACAGGTGACATCTAGTGTGTAAATAAAGAAATAAAGAACGAACAAAAGTAGACTGTTGACTTTATTATTGATCAGTATGCTGAATAGGCTAGGCTCTTTATTTTCAACATGATTAACAACATGAGCTGTGTGATTTGACCAACCTGATTGATTGAAGTGGTGGATCAACTGTGGGTTTTGGTCTCACCCACATGAATGTTGCCTTAGGATTCTGGCACATGTTTGGATGCCTGAGGAATAAGAGGTCATAACTAAGTTCTTCAGAAACTTTTGGAGGCATACCTAAACAAAATGAGATAGGAATGTCGAGAGTTGTTTTTTGAACATTTTAATTCATTTAATTGTTTATTTTGGTTTGCATCTTATTTAACTTAATTATTTGATTGCTACATTTTCTTATAACAGAAAGAGTGCACTGCACGGCAATGCCTCTCATTTTAATCACTAGTTCAGTAAAATTAAGTTCTGGCTTCATGTGCATGATTGGTCCTGCCATTAAGTTTCACCGAGCTTTGTTATCTTTCTGCATGAGCTGTCTCTGTTAGATTAGTGTCTGCTCCAGTTTTAAGTGTTATTGTTTATTCTATGGTCTTATATTGTTCAATTTATTACAAACTTAATCAGTTAATTGTATGAAATATAGGGGTTCCCAAGCTAAATCGACCAGAGCTGGAAACTGCTTGCGAGGATTTCAGCAATATCATTGATACATTTGATGGTTTCACTGCATATAAGGGAACTCTGTCTAGTGGAGTTGAGATCTGTGTTGCTTCAACTACAGTGGCCTCTTCCAAAGATTGGTCAAAGAATGCAGAGATGGCATACCGGAAAAAGGTTTGCATTTTAACATATAGCATGCATTGATTTTATTATCCAAATCTCTTTCTTTCTTACTAAAATTTTGTTCTGCAAATCTTTTGGTGTGTTGTAGATTAATACACTATCACGGATTAATCATAAAAACTTTGTAAACCTCATTGGATACTGTGAGGAGGATGAACCTTTCAATAGGATGATGGTTTTTGAATATGCTCCAAATGGAAGTCTCTTTGAGCATCTGCATGGTAAGGTTCTCAGTTAATCAACTTTCGTTAGTGGGGATTTTGTCAATGTTGCTGGTGCAATGTTGGAAAGGCTGAAAGTCTCAAACATTTCTTTGTATTTTTAGTTAAGGAAATGGAACATCTCGACTGGAACACAAGGATGAGGATTATTATGGGCGTTTCTTATTGCCTGCAATATATGCACCATGATCTGAATCCGCCTATAGCACATTCTGGACTGAGTTCACGCGCTATCTTCTTAACAGATGATTATGCTGCTAAGGTACATCCTTTACTCTGTTATTGATTAACTTCGTAATGTCTTCTTTTCATTTAATCTCACTACCTCGATTTTGCTTTCTCAGATTGCAGAAATCTGTTTTTTGCCTCAAGCTACATCGAACTCGAATGTCTCAGGCGAGTTGGAGGATTCACTGCCACCCCATGTTGATCCTGAAACAAACATCTATCGTTTTGGGGTTTTGTTGCTTGAAATCATTTCCGGGAAGCTCCCATACTCGAAAGAACAAGGACCCCTTGAAAAATGGGTAAGTTTGTACGAAATCTCATAGCCTGATCGTTATCTTTTGGCTTTAACTCGATGCTAAATATCTGTTCTAGCTACACACCAGATGGTTTCTGTAAACTTATAATTTTAAACCTCCAGGCTGCTGAATATTTGAATGACAAGCGGAGCATCAGCTACATGATTGATCCAACCCTCAAGTCTTTCAAAAACAACGAGCTTGACGTTATCTGTGAGATTATCCAACAATGTATCCAATCAGATGCAAGGCACAGACCAACAATGAAGGAGATCACCTCCAAACTGAGGGAAGTGATTTCCATCTCATCTGATCAAGCAACCCCTAGACTCTCTCCTCTTTGGTGGGCTGAGCTTGAGATATTATCCGTAGAGGCAACTTAGAGCTCTCCTCCCCCCCTCTGACTCTTGTTGCAAGTCCAGTCCCTCTCATACTGTGTGTCAAAAAAGTTGGCTTTATCAATCGGTGCTGCCCCAAAATTATCAAATACCTCCAATCCTTGGCTTTCCCATCCCTTTGTTTTCTGGTTCTGGTAATCTGATTCATTCTATTAGTTATATTTTTCCCCTTTTCTCCTAGCATTGCACATTACTATGAGAATGTGATGTAGGGTTTCATTCGTGGGGTGTTGTGTTCCAATTGGTAAAAGAAATATATATTTTGTGATTGACTTTTGTGGTGTAAGAAACTAACATGGCACTGGGATTTTAGTCCTGGTGAACTTATTAATTGTGTGAGTTTGTTTGATTAATAGCTAGTTTGTTTATACTCTCACAATTTCTGATGGCATCTGGCACAATTGCTTTGGAATGATTTTATGACTCCAATTGAAGCAATGGAAGCAGAGAACTTCTGATAGAACTGAACAGTTTTAGCTGTCAGCTTCTTGTTGAGAAAAGGGACTTGCAATCTTTAGGATTTGAACTTGAATTAGGATTTGAACTTGAATTTGAATTGTGGTTAAGATTGTTTTTTAAAGTTTTTTTATTTAAAAATATATTAAAATAATTTTTTTAAAAAATATTTTTGACATTAGTATATCAAAATAATTTTAAGACATCAAATTTTTTAATTTAAAATGAAAAAAAAATTCTCAAACCCTGAGAGTTGGAATTTCACTTGTCATTCATGTAATAGGTGACGTGTAAGTTTTCATGCATGATCATGGCTACCCTCGAAAAGTTCTTAAACCTGCCCGTGACATAATTGTGGCAAGGGTTAAAAAGATGATGTGCTGTCGATGCAATCTTCCATGCTGGAGAATACAGGATAACCGCACTATAAACCAATATTCCTTATTAAGTATAAACCTCAAATTGTTTATTTTAGTATTTAACTGTAAAGTTTATACTTTACTTGATTTCATGATGTTACAGGATTGATAATAATAAGATAAAATTTAACTTATAACTTGAATTTTTGAGTCAACGGAAAAATAATCTTATCTTATAACTTTAATTTTCTATGTCTAGTAATATAAGTTATTTTATTTGGTATGCATAATAATATAGAGATTATTATTTTGGACATAATTGATTATTATACGTCCAATACTTTTAATCTAGGAATCATTATAGAATCTAATTGTTTTTTAATTCAAGAATTTTGAATCTAACATGGTCAAGAATTTTGAATTTAATATGTTTTTTTTTCCAAACTTATATTTACTTGAAATTTGATTGATTGACAAACTCATTTTTTTTTAAATATGACATGTTTATCCATTTTTATGTTGCCTTGTGTTTATGTTTAACTGAGTTTAAAATATTATTGTTAAACTCAGGCAATTTAAATCTAATATTATGTGCAAACTTGTTGCTGTGTTTAGCTAATTATTGTCACGTTCACTATATTGCCTTGGCGGATTGCCATATATATATATATACATAATTGGTTTTTATTGATTAAAAAAATACAATAAAAAAAAATAAAACCTAGACTTTCTGAATTTGGAAGGTTGAAAGAAACAAAACCATCGGCCAAAATTAAAGAGCAAAGAAACCCATCAGAAAAGGAAACAGAAAAAAACCCTAAAACCCTAAAAAGAGTACTAACCAAGTACTACTCCTTTCTGCTAATACTATCCCTTTGTTAGTTATTAAACTTATTTATCAAGAGTCGCATCTATTAGTATTGAAGAGTCGCATCAATTAGTATTGAAGAGTCGCATCTATTAGTATTGAAGAGTCGCAACTATTAGTATTGAAGAGTCGCAACTATTAATGTCTATATATATTGTATGAATCTCATAATGAAAAATGTGTGAGAGTACCATTTTCATATGTATTGTATTCTACCAAATTAGAGAGTGTGCAGCCTAAACCCTTTTCTTTTCTATTCTGTATTTCTGCCAAATTTCCAACAAAATTGGTATCAGAGCCTGGTTGACAACATGACTTCCAACAACAACAATTCCCAATTTCATATTCCCCGCCTTAACAAACAAAACTATGATTTGTGGTGCATCCAATACAAAGCACTACTTAGATCACAAGAGTTATGGGAGCTGGTTGAAGATGGTTATACTGAACCAAAAGAAGATACTGTGATGAGCAATGCAGAGAGACAAGCACTGAGAGAATCAAGAAAGAAAGACAACAAGGCGTTATTCACAATTTATCAAGGGCTTGATGAAGCAACCCTTGAGATGGTGGCACCGGCAAAAACATCAAAGGAAGCATGGGAAATGCTTAGCAAAACTTATAGTGGAGTTGAAAAAACAAAAAGAGTTCGGCTACAATCTCAGAGAGGAGATTTTGAGAAGCTGAACAAAGAAGGCAATGAGACAATCTCAGATTACTTTACAAAAGTAATCACTTTGGTTCACCATATGAGAAGGAATGGTGAAAATATTGATGATGTTCGTGTGATGGAGAAAATTTTGAGATCATTGGATTCAAAGTTTGACCATGTGGTTGTAGCAATTGAAGAATCAAAAGATTTAGAAGAATTGACAGTAGAAGAGTTAATGGGATCACTGCAAGCCCATGAGCAGAAAATTGACAGAAGAGGAGAAGGAAGAACACTTGAACATGCTTTGCAGACACAACTAACTTTGAAGAATTCCAATGAATCCAACAGAGGAGCATTCCAGAGAGGCAGATTTTTGCATAGAAGAGGAAGAGGAGGAAGATCATATAGAAATCAAGAATTTCATGGTGCACGAAATCAGAATTTCAATGGCAGAGCCAGAGGCAGATTCAGAGGAAGAAGTCGTGGAGGATACTCAAACTGGAGAAATAACAATGCAGGCGTGCAATGTTATAATTGCAAGGAATATGGTCATTTCGCCTCTGACTGTTCACAATACAGATTTGAAGACAAAGTTGTTAATTTTGCTGAGAAGGTAAGTGATTCAGAAGAACCTGCACTGCTGCTGGCATGTGGAAAATTTGATGATAGCAAATCTAGTACCTGGTATCTAGACACAGGAGCATCAAATCATATGTGTGGCATGAAGGAAGCATTTGCAGATATTGATGAGAGTTACAAAGGAAAAATCACTTTTGGAGATCTTTCTCAAATACCTGTTGAAGGAAGAGGCCGAATTCTTATACAACTCAAGAATGGTGAGCAGAAATTCATAACAGAAGTATTTTACGTTCCAGACATGAAGAGTAACATCTTAAGTCTGGGACAGTTTCTGGAGCAAGATTTTGAAGTGCAGATGAAGAATAAGAACTTGAAGATTTTTGATGAATCTGGAGCTTTAATTGCCTCAGTCAAGATGACCAAAAACAGGATGTTTCCTCTTGACTTAAATGTGTGTATGTCAAACTGTTTCAAGGCAGAAAGTTCAAATCTGACGAACTTGTGGCATTTGCGATATGGACATCTGAATTGTGGATCATTAATAATGATGGAGAAACACATGATGGTTCTGGGAATACCACAGCTCGAACACACAAACGATTTGTGTGAAGTGTGTGTGATGGGAAAGCAGCACCGAAAATCCTTCCCAAAGAAGAGTTCTAGAGCATCTCAGCCTCTGGAATTGGTGTATTCAGATGTGTGTGGGCCAATTACACCTACAACAATAGGGGGAAACAGGTATTTCCTTACATTCACTGATGATTTTAGTGGAAAAACATGGGTATATGTGTTGAAAGAAAAAAAAGAAGTGCTGAGCAAGTTTAAGGAATTTAAAAATCTAGTAGAAAAGCAAAGTGAATGCAAGCTGAAAAATCTGAGAACTGATAGGGGAGGAGAGTATGTGTCTCATGCTTTTGATTTTTATTGTAAAGAGAATGGTATAGCACATCAGCTCACAATGCCACAGACTCCACAACAGAATGGAGTATCGGAGAGGAAAAATAGGACTATTATGAACATGGTTAGATGTATGTTAAAAGAAAAGAATTGTCCTAAAGAGTTTTGGGGAGATGCAGTTGTGTGTGCTGTGTATTTGTTGAACAGATTACAACAAAGAGGTTGCATATGCTTACACCAGAAGAAGCTTGGAGCATGAAGAAACCGAGAGTTGATCACTTGAGGATTTTTGGCAGCATAGCTTATGCCAAAATTCAAGATGAAAAACGAACCAAGCTTGAAGATAAAAGTCAGAAATGCATACTGCTAGGATATGGAGAAAATTCGTATGGTTACAAATTGTTCAATCCAGTAACAAAAAAGGTGATCATGTTAAGAGATGTGAGATTTGATGAAGAGCAAGAATGGAACTGGAGTACTGAGGATCAACTGCAAAAACTGATTGTAGATGAAGAGCAGATCCAGAAAGATGAAGGAGAAATCATGATAGCTCCATCTCCATCAACTAGCAGCCCATCTAATTCTCCAAGTTCAACAAGAAAGACAAAGAGCATACAGGAGATTTATGATGTAACAGAAAGAATGGATCTTGATGATGTGAACATGCTTTGCCTATTTTCAGAAAATGATCCTATTACATTTGAAGAAGCATATCAGGAAGACAGGTGGAAGAAAGCAATGAAAGAGGAGATCAATTCCATTCAGAAGAACAATACATGGGAACTGACAACACTTCCTGAAGGTCACAATGCAATCGGAGTAAAATGGATCTTCAAGACAAAGAAGAATGCTGAAGGAGAAATTGAAAAACATAAAGCCAGATTAGTTGCAAAAGGGTACAAGCAACGATATGGAGTAGATTATGAAGATGTTTTTGCTCCAGTAGCAAGAATGGAAACTGTGAGATTGGTGATTTCATTGGCTGCTCAGAAACAATGGAAGATATTTCAGATGGACGTAAAATCAGCATTCTTGAATGGCAATCTTGAAGAGGAAGTATATGTTGAGCAACCAGCTGGTTTTGTAGTAAAAGGAGAAGAAGAAAAGGTGTGCAGATTGAAGAAAGCCCTTTACGGACTCAAACAAGCACCAAGAGCATGGAACTCAAGAATTGATGGCTATCTTTCTCAGAAGGGGTTTACAAAATGCCCGTATGAACATGCATTATATGTGAAGAAAAACTTGCATGGTAGAATAATGTTTGTTTGTTTATACGTGGATGATATTCTGTTCACAGGGGATGATCCTACAATGATTCAAGATTTCAAGCAATCCATGGTAAAGGAATTTGAGATGACAGACTTAGGTCTTCTAGCATATTTTCTGGGATTAGAAGTGAAGCAATGCAGTAATGGAATTTTCGTTTCTCAAGCCAAGTATGCAACAGAAGTGTTAAAGAAATTTGCTATGGAAGATTGTGATCCAGCAGACAATCCAGTTGAGTATGGAACGAGGTTAACTAAAGAGGGAGAAGGAGATTTAGTTAATCCTACATATTACAAAAGTATTGTGGGGTGTTTGCGTTATCTAACTTGTACCAGACCAGACATTCTGTTTGGAGTTGGTTTGGTTAGCAGATACATGGAGAGACCAAGGAGTTCACATTTGAAGGCAACAAAGAGGATCCTTCGGTTTATTAAAGGAACATTAAACTATGGATTATGTTATTCATCATCACAGAATTTCGAAATCACAGGTTACAGTGATAGTGATTGGGCAGGAAGCTTGGAAGACAGGAAAAGCACAACTGGATTCATATTTTCCATGGGAGAAACAGCATTCACATGGACATCCAAGAAACAATCTATTGTTGCATTATCCACATGTGAAGCAGAATACATTGCTGCTGCATCATGTGTGTGTCATGCAATATGGCTAAGGAAATTGATGGAAGATCTGCAACAGAAACAGAGTGAAGCCACAAGAATTTTCGTTGATAACAAGTCTGCTATAGCTCTTGCAAAGAATCCAGTGCATCATGAACGTTCAAAGCATATTGATACTCGATTTCATTTTATTAGAGAGCACATAAAAGAAGGCGATGTGGAGTTAGTTCATGTCAACACTCTTGAACAGATTGCTGATATTTTTACAAAGCCATTGAAGACTGAAGTTTTTTGTTATCTGCAGAAGAAGCTTGGAATCGTGAAGATTGATGAAACAAGTTTAAGAGGGGTGAATGTTAGTTATTAAACTTATTTATCAAGAGTCGCATCTATTAGTATTGAAGAGTCGCAACTATTAGTATTGAAGAGTCGCAACTATTAATGTCTATATATATTGTATGAATCTCATAATGAAAAATGTGTGAGAGTACCATTTTCATATGTATTGTATTCTACCAAATTAGAGAGTGTGCAGCCTAAACCCTTTTCTTTTCTATTCTGTATTTCTGCCAAATTTCCAACACCCTTCTCTTTCCCCACTGCCTTATCTGAATTTGGAGCATACTAGTTGCAGCTAAGAAGTTCACACATTGCAATGGAGTTAAAACATCCAAAACTCCCTTCAAAGTCCTAAGCCTAACACAGTCTGCTGCTTTCATAACCTTCTCTAGTCCCGCCATCAGTCCCTTCAACGCCACCTCCACCAACCGGCCGTCGAACTGATCCATTGTTTCGCTATCCCTGACCCGGCCTGTCAACCTCACCAGCTCAAACATCTTCCTGTCTGCCACAGCTACCTGTTGCCTCTCCATTTCCCTCTCCACCTTCTCTTCCTCTAACCTTATCTTCACCCTCAGCTCCTCGATTTTCCCCAGCTGTTCCTGTGTCAGCTCGGCGAGACTCGACCCAGGAACCCGATTTATTCCTGTTGAATGAATGAGTTTGAATATCGTTGAAGGTTTCCATCCAGTAAACCATGAATATGCATTCTCTAAAGGGCTGCCCCAAATCGGACAAAAGAATGCAAGCACATCTTCATGGGCCAAACACCATTTGATAGTGAAGTAGTCTTTGTAATGCTGCGTCACTTTTGACACCAAAGTTTGTATCTCTCGCTGGTCACAAACGGTATTAATAACTCTCTGTTCTGATGCCTTCAGTAGCAGTTGTAGATACTCGTCCAGTTGACATATCCACTTCTCAAAGAACTCGGAGAATCTCTCACCAACTCTGCCTTTCATTTTTGTTTTCTTTGTGGGAACACAGAGAATTAACTAGTAAGTATAAAAAGAGTGAGATGCTTGTGCATGACTTACACCTTGCCAGGGAGCTTGAGGGGTTAAGTGAGCCTTTGCATAAAAAGAGAACATTTACCTGGTTTCTTCTAGTTCGACCTGTGTTGATGAGTCATTGAAGCACCCTACCACCTGGTGTTTGATGCTTTTCATTTTGAAACACGTGTCACCATGTGACTGTGTATGGGGTTCAACGTGGAACCAAGTGGGTTGCGTACTCTGTTTCCATTTTTGCCAGGTCTTTGTATTGATCCAAGCCAACCATTAATCCCTTCTAAAATAAGAGTTTGATGTAATAATTGCAATTAAGCTACAGATTGCTCAATTACGCGTGGGTTATGGTTTTTTTTATTAGCCTACCTGTTTGGTGCAGTGATGTCAATCTAGTTCTATTTCGGTCGAAATATTTTGTACTAGTTAAAAAATTAAAATAAAACTGTATTGTTTTTATTTCGAGTTAAATTCTGATCGAAATATTTTGGTTTCGTTCTACTCGTTCTGATTCATCCAAATAATATTTTTTTTAAATAATAAATAATTTTACAATAGCAATCATATCTCTTAATCTGACTGTTATATTGAGATGAAATTTTACGATGACTCTGTTTACATATTTATATATATTATATTAAAATTTCAGAGCAATCAGAGAATATAATAAATTAATGACCTTGCGAGATTAATGATGACATTCTCATAATATTATACGTGTTCATAATTTTGTTTAAAATCATTTCTTGTGTCTTTTTTATATTAAATTGTACAATTCTAAATAATTTTATTTTTGGATTTGAACTAATTTTTTTTTTTAAATAATATAT
Organism: Salix brachista; assembly: GCA_009078335.1. Classification (NCBI taxonomy): domain Eukaryota; kingdom Viridiplantae; phylum Streptophyta; class Magnoliopsida; order Malpighiales; family Salicaceae; genus Salix; species Salix brachista. The sequence continues at coordinate 3,291,075 of CM018575.1, forward strand.
TTAATTATATATATATATATATATATACACACACACACATAAACACTACAACCCCAAACCGGCACCCCAAAACCGAACATTTTGTTCCAATTGAAAAAACGAAACACCAATCGAAACGGAAGTGACAATTTTGGTTTGTTGCAGTGTTTTTTTTTTAAATATATATTTGAATACCTTATTTTATCAATTAAATATATTATATCATAATCAATTTTCTTGTAAAATATTTTTTTAACATCAAATACTGATATATATAATTTTGAGACTAGAAACTTAAAAAGATTATATATCCAATTTTTGTTCTTGATAACTCGTCCCCACAATTCTACCAAGTTGTTAACCTAACATCTCTGTAAGGTTTCATAATTTTGCCAAGACGTGTGGTGACTATTTGGATTCTAGTGCTGGTAGGCTATCTTACAGATTCTCGAACGAAGTAGCATACAGTGAGGAAAATAGACTCAATAGGTTCCTAATCATGTTGTTTAAAGATTCATGGAAATAGATGATAATGATATTCACAAACTTGTTGACAATGTATAGTAATCTACAGCTATTGATGAGGAAACTGTATCTCTTTACTTTCAATATAGAGTAGATGACTTCTACCTTAGGTTGCTAGCAGACAATATATAAATCTGGGGGAAGCAATATTCCTCTGGAGATCAGCAGGCTTCACCTGATTTCGGAATTTCTATTTGATGGAAACCTTGAATCTGCTTCTGCTACTGGAGTTAATTAGCTTTGTCGAGAGAAAACTCGGACAAGGGTAAGTGACTTTTCCATCTTTCATCTTCAAACACACAGCTACGGTAGGTTCTGCCATGATGGATATATCGCCAACCATTCCTAATTAGTTGCTACTGTCGCCCACTCGGGTGATTGAATATGGTGGTGGAAACCATCCAGTAGGTGGCCGTAGTAAGAATTTAGAATTAAAATTTTGTTTATCATATTTGATTCTTGTGTTTGTGAATATAATAATTACTTGAGTTTATCTGAACCCAAACCAATGTTAATAATAATAAAAAAGAATATGGTGGTGGAATTGAAGAATATTGTAGAAAATATATGTGTGGCCCAACCATGACCATAATTGGTTTGAGGTGAATTTCTTTTCTTTATTTCTTTTTCTTTTTTTGTCAAAAGCGATGGAAGACCCTTGTGGTGTCTAAGGTCACTGCCTAGATTCACTTTATTCTGGATAATTGATCGGTCCATCAATATCATTTTCAAAATAATTGTTTTTTTCTTTTGAATTGACATTTATGTTACTTTTAATCGAAAATTAAAAGAAAAAAATAAAAGATACGTGGACAAAGAGACCAAAGTTGAGAAGAAAACAAACAAGAGATCAAAACAAAATATTGTTATCTATATATAAAGAGGTATCCACATTCCAAACGAGAGAAAAGGAGGAGGAGAAAGTTTTGTGGACAATAAAACAGTTTAACACACTCCACTCATCTTTCCGGCAGCCAGACCACCGGTCGTCACCACTACTACATCAACAGCCATTTTCACTCCCCGCCAAATCTTCCTCTCTCCCTCTTAGTATCTTCCCTTACCATTACTTGTAAGCCAACGACAATCATCACAGCATTTTGTGGACTAAAAACTTGCTGTATATGTCTTTCATTTCTTAGGACGCTATCGGTGGCATCGTCGGCACGGGAAGGGATGAAAGGAAGAGATTCTCCGAATCCACCCATTTTGTGGTTCAGTGGTGATGGCAAGTGGGTTCACGCATCATCATTGTCATGCCATTTTGTTATAGGTTTTTGAATTTTCCTGTAATTTTTTTGGTGTTTATCATCAATAGTTATAAAAAAAAAATCATTCACCAGTAAAGATATTGGTAAAATATGAAGGGAAATAGTACTCTTCTATAAATACCGATGAAAATAGTGATGCAAATGTTTCAATCTTTCCAATACTGATCCCAAACTCCCAGCATTTTTGCAGATTGATTTATGACTTTTGCAATTCTTAAATGTTTAATGTTTGTATTTAAAATATTGTTAGAATTTAAATTTATAGTGTTTGTAAACATGTAATTGTGGTGTGTTGAGCAAAATTTAATAAAAAGAGAATGTGCGTGTTTGTATTTTTCTTTTTTTAATGCTTAAAAAATACAAAAAAAGAAATATATTTTTATTTGCATGCGGAAAAATCTCTTAGAAAATACAAAAAATATATCATTTGGTATTTTTATATGATAATTCATGATTTGGTTAATATTGAATAATCAGTTTATTGAATCCATAAGAATTTTGTTAATATTGAATAATCAGTTTATTTGGTATCCACGACATGCAAGTTGCAGAAAATTCAACCATCTTCCAGGATAGATGAACTCTGTTAAGGTATTTATATGGATTTTTTCTTGAAAAAATTATTTTGAGCACACAAGCTAATAATAAAATTTAAAAAAACATATTTATTCACATAAATAAATCATAGATATCAAAACCATACGATGCAGTTTACCTAAAGTATAACACTACAATGTGTAAGGAGTTTCTAGCTACAACCAATTCTTTATTTTTAAATCTTCAATAAAATCAATACATTCAAGTTTTATTAATAACTAGTTAACAACTCCATCAATCGCAACAATAAGAGTTCATGGGGGACAAATAGCAAGAGTTTAAGCAGACAAAGTTCTTTAATCTGATCACACAAACGTCAGGATCCCAATCCAGTTGTTTTATTTACCCTGGCATGGGAAGCAGCAATGTTTGCAATCCATGGAGATATCACTAGATTTTCATGGTATTAATAATTACTTACAGACAAATCTCCATTACAATTAAAAATTACTTTTTCGTTGCATAAACTAAATCTTCTTAGTCAAAGATTTAGATTCATAAAGAGACAATGTTGCATCTGCACGTTTACAATTCCTTCGACTGGTCATCTTTAAGTTTTTTTTTTTTTCTATTAAAAAGATGTTTGACATTGTATTTTAAAAATATTTTTAAAAAAAATATATATTTATTTTTTATTTTAAATTAAAAAATTAGTATTTTTAGATTATTTTCATGTGTTAGTGTCAAAAATAATTTTAAAAAAATAAAAAAAAGTTAATAATTATATTTACTCATTAATATATTTAAAATAATCACTAGTGATTATCTTATTGACCCACTTACCTCATTTATAAAAGGATATCAATTAAATTATAATAGAAGAGTAATGATTGAAAAATTCATATACATGTCAAGAATATTTCTACGGCGATTCCTATCATGATACGGATAAATCACTATTTTATTTCTGCATTATATATATATATATATATATATTATAGCTTTTATTGTCATGAGCAACTCATTCATGTACATTTACAAGCTGGTAGCCAAAACATGATTGCTCTATGGAGTCCAAAGTTATTGATCCCGCCCCGTTCCGGCCGGAACGGCCGGAACGCCCCGTCCCAATGCCTAATCCGGGACAAAACGGCGACGTTTTTGTCCCGGCTAGAATCCCGGCCTGTCCCGGAAAATCCGGGCAAATTCCGGCCGGAACGCCCCGGTTCCGTACCGGGCGTTCCGTTCTGGCCTGAAAATCCTTTTTTTTTTTTTTTTTTAACTTTTAATTTTTTTTTCTAATTTTGAGATTATATTTGTTTGACTTTGTGTTTATATTGTATAATTTAAAGTTAATTTGTCTTGAATTTTAATTATGCTTGTTAAATTAAGTTGATGGATTGGAGAGGACATAAGTTGGGAGAGTATCGAAGCACCTTTCTCTACTTTAAATTTAGATGATAAAGAGACATGTTGATGTAGAAGTAGAACAGGTTGCGGAATCATACATGCTGAAGAGGGATCACCCGAAATTCAAAGGCAACTGAATTTCGGCATCCGGGTCGTTGAGGTTGGAATAACGCGAAACTCACCCAGTCAATGCGTTTCGTCGTTTTCGGAAGAAATCAGTAGCTTTGCTACTGACCTCGACCCAATTTTGGCCAAATTCCATCGTTTCAGCCCCGGAATCGTCATTTTTGCTATTTTAGGAAAGTTTTGTTTTTGCAATAACTTTTGAATTAAGAGTCCGAATTGACTTTGGTCAATTGGTACTCTCTTAGAATTCATAGGCCTTTCACATTCTGCATTTATCTCAAATTTGCCATTTATGGCAAATTTAATGTTTTATGTCCTTTCCTTTTCTGTATTGAATGAGGCTAGGGTTTTCTCCTTAAGTATGTTTGTAAACCCTGCAGCCAACTTCAACTATCATTTTATCAAATAAACACTGAGTTTGATTGAGATTTATTCTCATTATCTTTAATTTTAAGGAATATTGACGTTGGTCGTATTCCCGCGTGATTTTCTGCTGCGTCACATGTGTAAATGAGGAGAATGAGCTTGGTGGAAATGACCAACTATTGGAATGTCTTGTTGATGACTTTCCTTATGTTCCACAGCAAGATCAAGATCCTTATTTTTATATTAATGATGTAGAAGATGTTTGATGTATTTTTCTTTTATTTTAGAACATTTTACTTTCATAATATTTTGGAATTTCAAAGATGTTTCTAATTTTGAGATTATGTTTGTATTGTATAATTTAAATTTCATTTATCTTGAATTTAAATTATACTTGTTAAATTAATATTTTATTTTTTTCATATATATAATTAAATAAAAATGAACAGTACAAAACCGGAACGGTACCCGGAACGATACCGAAACCGGGACGTTCCGTTCCAAACACAAATCCGGGACGGTACCCGGGACGGGATCAATAACTATGCTATGGACTCCTCTTTTGATAATAATCCAACCACTTGAGCTAAAGACAAAACACCTCTTCCAACGAAAAAAAAGCTCATGAATTACCCTGCTAATAACATCTCCAGTGGGGAGTGCCAAATCTCTAAAATGGCACTTTGAATAGTGTAAAAATAGTATTTTTGTTGATGTGTGCTCCAGTGGTAAAAGCCATTTATTTTTATATTATTTTAAATATAGTATAATTATTTTGTATGTAGTTTAATTATGCAATTAATTATACAATTAATAAGAGTAAGTTATATAATTAAATAAATGCTTTTAAAAAACCCTCCAACATTGATTATATAATTAATAGGAGTAAGTTATATAATTATTAATTTTATATATAAATTTTTACTCTCTTGTTAAGGTATTTGTAAATAAAAATAAATATTTTTGATATAATTATATTATTTTCTAATATATTATTACATTTTATATATATATATATATATATATATTATAATATATAAAAAAAGGTGGCCCCAAGGTGGGGCCACCTTTTTTAGCTCTATGTCCCGAGCTGCTACAAATAGCAGCTCGGGAAGAGGATGCCATTTTTACATGGGCAAATGGCATCCCCGCTGAAGCATGAACAGAAGCTACAAAATGCTAAAAAAATTAATATTTTAATTTTGGCACTCCATTTACCATCTCCGCTGGAGATGCTCTAACTTTGAATTCATCGATATTCCAAAATAAAATTATTTATTTCACTGTATAGAAGATCGTTCATGAAGCTGCTGTACATGGAAAATGACAATATTGTGTCTATAGTTACAATATGTCATGCAAGTCCAATTCATATGATGAAGAAATCTTACTTGCTAACCATCTAGTATATGGTTAGTGGTAGGAATTTGAGATTAAAAATTTTATATTTTTGTAGTTTAATGTTCGACTCTTGTGGTTACTAATATAATAATCACTTAAAACTTATATAATTATTAATTTTAAATCTCGTGAACTTAATCGAAATATACACAAATTAACTTGAATAAAAAAAGAAAAACTTGCTTCCCTTGTAGATCACATAGGTACAAAACAAATGGACTCAGCAAGTGGCCCATTTGCACCACGCCCCTCCAAAAAAAATCAATATCATCACCATAATTAATCCAATAAATTAGATTAAAAACAGAAAGATAGTTTGCTGTCATTATGTTACCTAATCATGTTTGTGATTATTAAAGTATTTCTTTGGAAGGCTCTGAAGGGGTGTTTGACCAGTGGCTCAATAGATAAAAACTATTATTTTGATATATTTTTAAATAAAAATTACTTTAAATACCAATTTTCCCTCTACAAAAACAATTTGATTAAACTTTGTCAAACTTTGCCAAAGGCATCATGATGGTAGCATATGCATGCGACATTGAAGTTCAATAAAACAACTGGATTGGGATCCTGGCATCATAATTCAAAATGAGAAAATAAAAAAAAATAAGGAGAAAAAAGAGGCAATCCAGATCGTGAAAGTCAACATAAATGAATCCATGGCCCTCCGACCTCCGAGACTATGATTCAAGGTGAATCACGTACGTTTCTTTGGGTGGATCTTCGATATGGCATGTGGCATTTGTCGGCTTGCAATTGTTGTCATAAAGTCATCATCTACCAGTCTTGCCATACTTAGCATATTCCAACTTTATTTTCAAGAAAATTACAGATGCTGTTCTGCTTGGCAGTGCTGAGAAATGAGGCAGAGCCGGAAATAGATGCGCCTTTCACTCTGAAGCTCTCAGCACACACAGCTAGCTACGTGGTTGAATTGCCTCGGTTTTTCTCAGGAAAAAAAAAACTTGAGAATTCCCATCACTGCACACAATAGGTTTTGTCCACAACCAGAAGCAAATGCATAACACTGTTCAGGTCCATGTAAAATGCCACTGACTAACATGGTTGCATGATCAATGTGAAGAATGGTGGGTGCCAAATTGACTTCCATCGTCGCGGATTTGAACTGGAAAATACATGACTAGCTAATTTCTATGCATTATGACCACAAATAAAGCCAAATCACTCAATCAATCAACTGTGCATCATCTCTTCTCTGATTCTCAATCACTCAACTGAAAAGACACCTTAATCCAAAACTAGAATGGAAACAAATCTCAGTTTGGATGAGCATACCGGCACCAGACAACTGACTGGGCCAACACCACCAAGGCTATCAGAATGTGTACAAAAATTGTAGCGAAAGATAAATATATGAGTTTAATCAGTGATAAAAACTTGGATTAAGAGAGATTTGTTCTCTCGTGGTCATGTAAACTAATACAGATACCCAAGTTAATAAAAAAAGAGTAGCTAAAGAAGCAATGCGCGATCATTGGAACAAAATCTATTGCTGTTACTAAAATCTTACTATGAAGAGATTTCCCTGATATCTTCACCAGTCATATTTGCAACTAATATATAGACTCTCCAACCAGCATACTTTAAATTATCCAAGCAAATGCAGTATAGCACCAGGAGCAGAGGGTATAAAAAAATCAAGAAATTGAAATGATTCACTTTCATTTTTTTATTTCCTTCTTCATAATGAAATCATAAACCTTGTATTAGCAACACTCCGTACCACAATCGGCAGGAATAAACAGACGAGAGCAACTCCATTCACATTTGCAACGCAGGTTAACAGAACACGCTGGTCACCACTAAATTGCCAAGACCAGCAGAAATAAGTATTTCATTCTCTTCAATTAATCTACTTTTTTTCTCGACAGAAGAAAAGAGCATACAGCTTGTGTTTTAGCATCTAATCTCCTAAATGACACAACAGAACATCGAAGAAATTTAAGAGCCCCCCAAAACAAAATATAGCATGAAAAGCTTATGGAAGGAAACGGAAAGAGTAAAGCATACCCTTTTCCTTTCTCTCTTTTTCTCTATTCAGAATCCGAAGGTAAATGTGAAGAATGGATAAGAAAGGGATCAATAGGTAACGGTATGGAACCGGTAGGAAAGGGATCGGTAGGTAATTGTGTAGGATCGGTAGGGAAAGGATTGATAGGAAATTGTGTGGCGGCGATAGGAAAAGGATCAACGGGTAATTGTGAAGAATCAGTAGGGAAAGGATCAATGGTGAATTGTGGAGATTCCGATGGCACAGGAGCAGTAGCAGTAACATTAGCAGCAGCAGCTGCCGCCTCAGATTCCTCCTGCATCAACTTCAGCAATCCAGGTTTCAATTCATTGTTACAAAACTCCTCGTACTCTCCTCTATCCCCTCCTTTCTTCTTAACCTCCACCACAACCAATTTCGGCGTCAGCTCAAATATCTCGGCTGCAATTGTTAATGGACCTCTCACACCTTCTCTAGACCCTTCCAAACTCACTCTACAATCCTTTTTCCTCACTGAAAAGCGAACAACATTAGCAATCTCCTCCAGTTTAGATATAATCTTAGACACAGGGGCCCCCGAAACAAACCTTGCTCCCTCTCCACCTTCCTCAAACAATCCAGATAAATCAAATCCCGGCGAAAACGATATAATGTCAAAAGCATTCAAACTTGCAGGTCTAGGCAAAGAGGTAACCCTTCTTCTAGTTTCGAATTCCGATTCCGATTCAGATAATGATTGGTCAGAAGATGAACCCACATCTTCCTCCTCTTCAACGCTACAAACTTTATCATCTTCAATATAAAATTTAATATTCTTAAACCCCTTTTTGAACCACCTGTTCTCCATAATCTCAGGGATTGTGATTCTCGTAACAGGGTTGGTATCAAGAAGTCTAGAAAGAAGCCTGGCAAGCTCAGAAGAGAACCATCTAGGACATCTAAACTCCCCCTTGTAAATCTTTTTATACATAACCATGATATTTTGATCATGAAATGGTAAATAACCAGCCATTAACACAAACAGAATAATCCCACAAGACCAAATATCAACTTTAGCAGCATCGTACCCTTTTCTTGCAAGAACTTCAGGAGCAACATAAGCCGGTGTCCCACAAAAAGTATGGAACAAACCATCTTGTCTAATCTGATCGGCCACTGCGCTCAATCCAAAATCGGAGACTTTCAAGTTACCATTCTCATCAAGCAACAAGTTCTCCGGCTTCAAATCGCGATGAAAAACACCTCTGGCATGACAAAAGGAAACGGCTGAAATCAATTGCTGGAAATATTTCCTGGCAACCTCTTCTTTTAACCTGCCTTTGGCGACTTTATTGAACAACTCGCCACCACGAACATATTCCATGACAAAGTAAATCTTGGCTTTCGTAGCCATGACTTCAAAAAGCTGGACAATATAGGGGTGGCGAACAAGGCGAAGAATGGAGATTTCACGTTTGATATGAGCAATAAGACCACCTTTGAGGATTTTTTCTTTGTCAATGACTTTGATGGCAACACCTTCGTTGGTTTTAATGTTTCTAGCATGGTATACCTTAGCAAAAGTACCATGTCCAAGAAGTTTGCCGATCTCGTACCGACCCAGAAGAGGACTTTGGCTTTGGTTACTATTGCTCTTGTTTCCTATTTTTTTGCTGGTTGCCATAGAAATTGATGAGATGAATGAATGAAATTAGGTTTGTTTTCTTTTTCTTTTTTTTATTCTCTTTGAAAGAAAGAAAGCGAGGAAGCAGCCACCTAGAAAAAAGGAGGAGTGTGTTTATGTGGTTGTAATTTGTGCAACTTTTTGCTCTCTCTTCCAATTAACTCTCCCTCCCTCTCTCTCTGTAAGAATAAGAATAACAATAACTGAATCACGCAATTCTCTGCTAAGGAAAGGTTTTTATATATATTGTGTGTGTGTGTGTGTACTCATCACTTGTGTTTTTTAGTCGAAAGAAAAAAAATAGGAAAAATACAATTTGGACTTGGTAGTAGCGATTAATTAATAATTATTGTTTTTCTTTTATTTATATCTTTTCTCTCTTTGACTGTGCGTTAAATTAATACCCAGCTGCAATACAATTCAAGTGGGTTCTGCTTTTATGTGTGTGTGTATATATATATATATATATATATATATATAGAATTAGAATTAAGGTGATTTTAGAGAGAATATTTTAAGAATCTATTTGATGCTTCGGCATTTTTTATTTATTTTTTGAAACTATCCTCTTAAAATATACTTAGAGATAAGACATGTATGGATTTAGTGAGTTGTCAAATTAATTATATATAATTGATTTAGTTTTTATGTGTGAGTTTGGCGAGTTTGTAGACTCATCACCTCTAAATATTAATAAATCTAGCAATTTATCAAACCCGTCAATATTTAACATATTTTTTTAAAAATCCAAAAGAAATTTAAATTATTTAATGGGATTAGGAATCAAAGATATTTTATCTTAACAAGACAAAAATATTTTGTTGATACATGAATCATTTCTCTTTCAATGAAAAGAGAAACATCATGACTTTTAATAGAACGAAAAATCAAAATTTTATTTTTTTCCATGTGAATAATGTGTGTGTGTTGTTTTATAAATTATAAATGTTTTTTTTCTCAAGCAATATTATAAAATTCATAAACTTAAAAAAGATATAGATAGCATGATTCACCAGCTATCTCAAAAAAAATCAAATTGTCATAACTATGAGATTAATTAAATATCTTGTATATCAACTTGTCCTATAAATCCATAACTATGAGATTATTTCTATTTAAATTATTTTTTGTTTTTTATCAGGTTATTTATTTTTAAATAGGTACAAGTATATGTCGTGTAAAATTGCATTAATGTGATTCCAATTATTGTGATAATCTAGAGTATATCACAACATAAAGTAGAAAATAAAAAATAAAAAATAAAAAAAAGGATTTTTTTTGTTTTTGAAGAGATGAGACTGGATCAATTTTGAAAGTAGAAAAGGATGACTACTTGAAAAAATAAAATCAAATACGCAAAAACAGCTTGTTTCCAACCACACCAAACCTCAATCTTATGTGTGGTCACCACGTGTAGTCTAGTCACTGTTTCCTGCGTGTTTTCATGGACCTCACGTAGCTAATCCTTTTCTCATCTCTTCCACGCAACCACATGTAACTCGTTGCTGGTTCACCGTTCGATGGTGATCGAGATTGATAAACGGTTTGAAGGGCTGGATTACGTGGCACGTGGGCACTTGATGGTGCTGTGGCTCTTGTATGGAATTATGGATAAGTGTGGAAATCATCATCGACGGTTACGTCATGGGGATCCCATGAGGCGGAAGTACGTGGTGCTGATGATAAGGTAGGTGATAAGTCAACTTGATGGTCGGTGATCGTTTCACCTACACGTATTTGAACTCTTAAAAAATGTTCAGCCATCTTCCTGCTTATAAAGAAGTGCTTATAAGTAATTAAAAAGTCTATGATGTGAAGATAAAATCTGAAAGAAAGATGCTGGCACGCGAATAAATTATTTACCCTTATATATACTTACTATTTTATGATATTATTATATTTTAGCTTTACGGTCGTCGATGATATTGATTTTCGTAACATCCCAATTTAACTGTATTTTAAAAAACAATTAAAATTTTATTTAGTTTTAAATTATTATTTTATAGTGTTTTCATATGCTAATATTGATAAATAATTATTTTAATGTATTTTTAAACAAGATATATTTTAAAAAATAATTTTCATCACACTTTTATTTTGCTGTCTATCACCATCATTGATGATAATTTGTTTATTATTTGTGTTTTGAAATCAGATTTCTCATCAAGCTCTTATTTTCCTAGTAGATAGCAAAAGTCAAAATAGTTGAAGAGTACTATTATAATTTCAGAAGAAAGGGTTACATCCTTTTGTTTCAAGGCTAGTTCGGCACGTGTATAAGATATGGATAAGAAGAGAGTATGATATAATAATTTTCAAGCACCTAGGATTATGGGTATAATGACTTTTTTTAATTTTTTATATATTATACGAAAATGAATAGAAACACGCTTCAAAAATACACGTGCCCATTTAGTTTGCATTTCCTAGGCCAGGGAACTTGCGAAGGTCGTTGAGGATGGATACAGTGCATCAAACTCCACGTGGCATGTGGGTTGTATTTAAACGCGTGATGAATTGGAAAAGATATTTTACCTTGCAGAATTTGAGTTGAGGTATTGCAGCATCTACTTCCAGCGCCTGCAAATTCTTGGTCAATTAAAAATAGAATAATGAAATAGGGTGAAAAAGGAAAAAAAAAAATAGTGTAAGTCGGTTTGAGCTACATATAATATAAACATTAAAAGACGAGCTAGCTCTTGCTGACACACATTATAGGTCATAAGTTTAGGGTAATTTGATATTAAAAAAATTGATATATATAAAGTCATGAAGATGGTAGCCCTTGAAAATTTCAATGACCCGGTAACACAGGTTATGAGGACACAGGTAGTATATATACATCAAGAAATCATGAAGCTCAATCTTTTAAAAAATAAAATGTTGAAGAATAAAATAAAAAAAATAATTTTAAAAAAAATAAGGTTTAGACTCAAAATAAAAAAATAAAGAAAAACAAAAATTCTCAATTTGAAAGTTAAATTGAAAAATAGAAAACATTAAAACACGAAAAAAAAATGGATACCAAAAAAAATAAACTATCAACTTTGATTGAAAGGTAGAAGTAAAAACAATAAAACTTTTATGAAAACAATTCAAGAGAGAGAGAAATAAGAAATCAAGATAATAAGGATCAAATTGAAAACACTAATATATGACCAAAAATAGAGCTTATAGAGTTTTCCGACCCATTTTTCTATATAAAAAAAATCATAAATGCAAATATAAAATTTTATGCACGCATCTGATTCAATAAATCATGAGTCATTATGTAAATAAATGGAACACAATCCACCAATGATAAATAAAAATATTATCAAAAAAATTGAAAGACAAATATAGATCAAAATATTTAATATTTGAAAACGAGTTATTTATTATTGTTGTGTTTGACAAATTTATTTATTAAAATCTATTTGCAATAAAAATTGACACACACATAAATTTATTGAATAAAAAAAGAAAAAAATTATATTGATAGACTACACATATTAAATATATTATAAACATAAATTATTTAATCTATATAAGATATTAAATAAATTACAAATAATCATATTAACCTTTTAAAAAATCAAACACGCCCAATGTAATTAAAAATTAATAACTATTTACAAAATACTAAATGAAAAAGATAAATCACAGAGAAGGAGTACTAATTAAAATATAAATTCAAAAATTATTTTAAAAAATACTAATTAAAAAAAAAATCTTAAGCGAGAGAGAGAGTAAGGTCAAATGTTATTATAATATATACTAAAAGAGATAAGTGTTTCACTATGTATTGTGAGTGCTTTCACTGTGGATTTCAATAGTAGTTTTGGGTTGGTTTAGTTTTTGGGTGTTTGGGTCATGGTTTGTTTTGATTTTTTATATTTTTGTGCATAGTAAATTAACCATTATACACTCAAATAAGATAAAAATCAACATTTGTTAGTGGGGGTATCACGGTATTTTCACATTTCCATTGCATAGTAAAATAACTCTTTTACCCTCCAATAAGAAAAAAAAACCAAGGGTTACCTACATTTTTTTAGGATATTTATAATTTTTGAAAATATTTAAATACTTATCTGCCCCCAATAAGACAAACTAGAAGAGTTGGTTGTAGGAGTGTTTCGGTAATTTACTATTTTTATTATTTTTTCTACCGAATACTATGAGCATGTCTGCCACACACACTGACAGTATTCGCCATCATGCCCACTTTGAGCGTCCTGTGCGGCGGTGTCCAATAGTAAAAAAAAAAATCTTTCGACGTCTTACCTGATGTGCCTCCATATACTCTTTCTCATGGTGTGGCGCGTGGTCGCACACAATTGACGGAGTCGTAATCGTGGTTGATTGAACTTTTTTTGCCCCTTTGCTCTCTCCAACATGCTAAATTACACGACAAACCCTATGTTTATGGTGTTTTCAGTTCAATCCCTTACTTTTTAATTGTTTTGTATGATCCTGATTTCTGTTATATAGGTTTTGATTTGTTTCAATTGTGTTATTTGATTGAAATTGATTATATATTGCGTTTTCATTTCAGTCCTTATTCTTTTAATTTTGGGTTTTGGTTTTGAATCCCTTAATATTTTCAATACACAAGGTTTCATTTTTTCAATTTTTTCCTTTGATTGAAATTGATAATATATTTGATTTTCATTTCGGCTTTTATACTTTATATTTTTTTTAATTACTTTATTTATTTTTTATATTTCTGAAATATTCCCTATTTTTGTCCATGTTTGTATATATGTGCTCTTTAGCTTTTGTTTTTAATTTGTATTATTTTCTCTTTTGTTGAGGTAGTATTTTTTTGAATAATTTAGTTCTTAAATTTTAATTTGTGTTTATGATCATTTGAAAAATGTTATTTTTATTTTTTTCCCTTTGTTTTTTATTTTAGTTTTTATTTATTTTCATGTCAAATGATTTTTTTCAGCTAATAATTTTTTTTATCATTTATTTTAGTTTTTTGTTTGCTCTTTTGTTAAATTTCTTAGGCTTTTCTTATTCTTTGATTTAATTTTTTTCCCATTATTAACACAATAATAATAATAATAATAATAATAATAATTTTAGTTTTTTTTCTTGCTTCCTCTTTTGTTAATGTTTTTTTAGTTTTTTTTCCTCTAGGTAATTTAATAATTTTTATTATTTAGTAATAGTAATGATAATTTTAGATGTTAAGTCTTTGATGTTGTTGTTGTTGTTATGATAAGATATGTTGATGTGTTTCAGTATATCAAACCTTATATGTGTAGATTTTATATTTTATTTTCAAACTAGCAAATCCTATTAATTGTTTCAATCCCAATGACTATTAAATTTGTTTGCTCAACATAGTATGGGCAATCTAACTAATTGGATCTAAAACACTTGACTTTTCAAGAGGGGACCATCCACGAGCCTTGTTTATAAGTTAATTGTTGCATGTCCAATTTCTTGGAAAACAAATAGACAATGTGTCATATGGTAAACCCATAAACTAACTGTTATGGTAGCATACAACGAGGTTTCTATTTTTCTCATCCAAAAACCATTTTTAACCCAAAACACCTAATAATCACCCTAGGTATCACTGATCTATGTCTTCTAAAAATGCAATAAGCACCTTCAAACCTAAAATCAACCCGAAACAAAAAAATGATGACGTGCCAATTGTGGTGCCGTCTAATTTCTCAGAATTTTAGTATTAGATAGGTGGTAAGAAATTCATATGATTGTTTCCTTTGCTAAAATTTTATTTTTCAACTTGTTTTAACCTAGAAACAACTTTAGATTATTAAAGAATTTATTTATATACTTGAAAACCACTCATTCATTTCAAAAACAAAAAATCAACTCACAAAATAATCTTTGTTCTCAATTTCAATCCCACTACTCTCTACCTTCACATTCTTCTTCCTCTTTATCAATATTAATAAAATAAAGCCTAATAAGTAGTTTTTATTTTTATTTTCGAGGAGCCTTTATATAAAAATAACAATACTTTTTCAGAATAATAAATTAAACATAAGGGCTTTTATTTTCAGCTTGTGGGCGGACGCCCCCACAAGCCCTCCGGCCCAGCCACTGTGACATTACTGTGGAAATGGAAAATGCATAGGCAATGATGATGCCATTGCTAATCAAGTAAAGTAAAGTACATGATCGCTGAAAACAAATAAAGAGAGCAGACCATTAAGAAAGTGGCCTAATTAATAAAATATAATCTTGTGAAAAGATCATTACTTTCGGTTCATCCATTTTTTTATTTTTAGAAAAGTAAACTCATCATTATAATGAATAATGAATCATCTCACAATATGGACATGTTTGATATTATGTTTTAGATTGTTTTTGAAAAAAAATTAAAAAAATATTTTTTTTTTATTTTTATTTTAAATTAAATATTTTGATGTTTTTAAATTATTTTCAGGTGCTAATGTCAAAAATTATTTTTAGAAGATCAAAAAAATATTATTTTGATACATTTTTAAACGAAAAATACTTTAAAAAATAATCTCAATCACACTCCTAAACAAACACTATATAATGTTTTCCCATCTTAATTAGCTATTGTTCATACAAGATTATTATTTTTAAAATAAATTAATATTTGTTTAATATATATATATATATATTATTGTTTTGATATTTTGATATTAAAAATTTTAAAAATATTATTTTGATATTTTTCCAATTAAAAAATACTTTAAAAATTAAAATTTACCACACTCTCAAACATCCTCTTAGAAATACCTTGTGGTTTAAAGTATTTTATGAAAAAAAGTATAAATCAAATTATATTTAGTAAAATAATATTCAAATTAAGCTTTTAATGAATCGTAACTGAAATTTGCTGTGGGTGGGCCAATATGCTTGCCCATTTAAAAAATACCAAGCCGACATTCATTCTTTCTTTTTTTCTTTTTTAAAAAGAAAAATCATATTTGATACAGCTTTATGGATCGTCGTCTTCTTACCTTTATCTCACCTGCCAGAGAAGTGGCTGAAAATCACATGATAAAACCTTTTATAGTTGTATAGACATCGACATCGGGCTAGGTCCATACATGACGAGCCTATAAAACCTTTTCTTATGTCAACGGTGTCCACAAAATATGCGCAGGCCTAAGATAACATGACCCAATGGGCCCTCAGCCAGCAGCCCAAGTATTGATTGCGGGCAATTATAAGAGCAATGCTTTAGGATATCTTCTTCCTCGTCTCATCGTCAAATCATCAAACCAAGCAGCAACAGCAGGGTACATATTCTCAAGCTTCTTTCTTCGCTTTTCCTTTTATTTCTCCAAGTTCACTGCTTTGTACCCCATTTTTCTGTCTTGATCTAATTCAGCTTTTCTACATGTTCGATAAAATGTCTCAACCAAACTTCACCCCTTTTTTCGGTTTATTTTTGGCACTTGAGAGAGGTTTACTCATTATATTCTTGGAGGACCACTAGTATTGATTGTTTCTTAACCTTTGTGCAATTTGTTTGTGTTGTGTATTTTGAAAGGGAATTCGATTGAAGTAAGAAGCAAATATGGCAGAGCTAAACATGGGTATTCTTATAGATATTGTGGACGATGAATGGATGCGAGACACTTTGCCTGATGATGGTATCATCATTTTCATTCATTTACTAATTACCCAATGCAGCTTTCTTCTTTTTGTATTGTAACTTAACTGCCTAATTTTTGGGATTATGCTTGCCTTGAGTGGATGCAGATCTTGCATTACCACCAGTGATGGTTGTCAGGACTGATGACACTGAAGATTCAAGTATGTCTCGCAAACTTTGTCTTACTGTTGGAACTTTGGAGAAAAAAAATGATCTCTTTTTTCTTATTAAATTGGATGCCCGTCTTTATAATTGATGTTTTCTGCAATGTCACTGGAGAGGAATTTATTATATGACAGCTTTTCTTTAAAGGTCTCTGTTTTTTTTTTCAAGTAATTTTTATAGTCTTTGTAAATTGCCAATCAAACCATTTGTCTTCACTGCACTAATCAATTGTAACAATAGAGTCTACTGCATTGAATGATTTTGTTGGTTCGCTCAACATAGGCCGAGTTTCTGGAACAGTTTTTCCATTTCCATGTGTTTGCTTGTTTATTAAATGGAGACGTGGCTGGAAATGATGAGAGCTTTTTGTTTGCGCAGTTCTAGTTTATCTATCTCTCTTTACAAACATGGTTGATTTAAGCGCACTAGTGCTTCTCTCTGTCAATATTTTTTTCGTCATGCTGTGATTTAGTTGATGCTGCCAGTCCATTTCTAAAGAGTATTTGGGCTTCCCCCCCTTTTTTTTCAGATCAGGAGACTCAACATGTGGACACAGATGCTTGGCATGATTTGGCCTTAGGCAACCAGTAAAGTTTTCTGGTGCCAGATCTTCTGTTTATATGTTGTGGAATCTGTCGAGATGGATGAACCTTTGTTTTTGAGACTTTGTTTTATCAGTGATCTGAAATCTAGACTTAGTCCTGTTTGTGTGAAAGGTTTCAGAAAAACAAATGCTCTTTATGTAATTGAGTTGAAGGGGGGTGGCCTTAATTGGGTGTATTGTGTTAAATCGGTTCCCCTCCTTCTCATCCCCTTCAAAGTATGCTGAGGCTTTGCCCCATTTCGTGGTGACGGTGACCTGTTTATATGATAATAGCGGCATTAATGCAAAATCCTTGGGGTAAATTGTGCTTTATTAGATGGATCACTAAAATGAGTTTCATAGTTCTTTAAATTATGTAATATCTGATAACTTAACGATCAGTTTATGTAACAACAGATTAATGATCAGTCTATGAAATCTACAGAAGGACGCTGTGCTAATGAGCTCAGAGTGGGAGAGGTGCTTTCTCTGATGCTTCCATTGCCTTTGAGTCTCTGCCCCTACACGCGCAATCCTATAACATACTTTTTGTCTGTGATTCTGCATTTTATTTTAATCAACACTTCTGGCTAGATTACAGTTCAATAAATGCACCAAGTATAACTCAATAATCTAAATTGAACATAAATAGAATCTATCTACATATCAGTGGAATCTGATGCAGCTACTATCGTGTCAGCCATCGAGGATCTTAGCTCGGTTCCTGGTGGGGAAATTTCTCCTATTATAGCAGAAATAAAACATCGGTGCCTTCTATCTCTGCCAATCTTATTCTCAGGAGGGCTAATCAGACTGCAGATTGGGATGCAAAAGCCATTAAGAACAGCTTTCTTCTTCCTGATTGGGTCTCATGCAATCCTAGTAGGTTTAATAACACCCTTGTATCTGATGTGTCTACCTAATTAATCGAAGCAGTCCATCAAGAAAAAAAAAACTGTTGGTTAATAGCTATCAGATTTCCCTTGTCAGCATCAATCCCTGGTTACACTTATGTTTCCTTACCCTTTATTAAAATCGTTATTCTTTCGTAACTTCAAGTCTTCAGCGACATTCACTAGAAGATTTTGGACGCATTGGCGCAAGTTACTGACTCATCATGTCCTTCAACTGTATGACAAAACGCATAATCCTATGTATAATAATAACGTGTCTTTCAATCTTGATGAAACTCTTAGGTGCGTGAGGTGATGGAGAATAAAATTATTTACAATCTCAAACCATTCCATTGGAATTTTGGTTTGGATTCGTGTGGATTAGGTGATGCCATCCACTTAACTTGAACCTCAAAACAATTCAAAAATATGAAGGAGCAGGTAAAATACCATTTCCCTCTGCCCCCAATCCTAATCCCACGAGGGAAGTTTTCTTTGGAACTTGTCTCTGATTGTTGGGATCATATGGCATCAGTGGGTTGATTTTAGTCATGAAAGTGTAATGTGAAGCAGCGTTGCCCCGCAAGAACAAGTAGAGCGACTTGATGTTTAGTCAAGCTTGTTGAACATGGACACGAAACTGGTGTCAAATTGATATTGAACCATCCAAGAAAGAATGTCCCCTGCCCATATTTGTTCACATGGCTTGCTTCGTCAAAAAAGTGCACCAAAAATTGAATTGTGGGGAGGTGGGGCAGCCCTCATCATAAATAAAATAATAATTACCTCATGATTTGATTCTTATTATCCACTGATTCGAGGTGGGTTTATTATATATCTCTCCCGTTAATCAAAACTGGGTAATGATGTTAGGTGGTGTGGAGATTTATTGTGGAAAGAGCCTTAGCTTTTGAAGGCACAGACACCTTTTAGCCCCCCCCCCTGCATTATTTTGAATCTTTGATGGCTAACAGAAGTGGAACTCTGATTTTTCCTCGTGGAATTCTGATGAGTTTAAAATATAATATATTTTCCAAGTTTTTATTTCAAATTATTCAACTTCTGTACATGGAACTGCACTATCTGAGCTCGCATTTCTCTCTATCACCTTTTCGAAAAAAGAAAGGCTGAATTTTAATTATTATTTTTCACCTCTGTATTTTTTATTTATTTAATTCATAGTTAGTGCGCCATAGTTCAATTCACTTTAGCTCAAACTACACGCAGCCCTGCAGGCATGTCTTTTAAGATAAAATATGTTAAAATCCTGACTCGCAATTCATACTATCCATCTCATAATATCATATTTCTCATCATATCAGAGGCACGGCAGAGCCATAGAAGATAGCTTTAACGTCTAGTCATGAAACTTTAATTTTATGGAATAAAGTATATGAAGGATCAAACAAGCAGTAGATGCTTCCATTGTTTACTTGAAGCAGTCGATGCTTCCACAGGATGTTTATGGCGATGAAAGAAAGAATCAGCTGAAAACTGGAGGAGGTTACAAAACAAGCATTACAAGACAGACAACACATGCTCGCTCAGAAACAACTGAAACCCTCCATGACACCCACCCTCACGTCACCAAAATGCAAAAAAAATGGTATTTTAATGTATTTGTAAACATAAATCACTTCAAAAAAATTAATTTAAATAACATTTCAAACGGGCATTTATTATAGCAAAATGAATTGAGGCCAAATTTTCTTTTCATATAGCTGCATCTCAGCATCCATCAGTGCCTCTAACGTGAAGTTATCTGTCAAATTCATTAAGAGTTGCTCTAGAAAAGAGAGTCAACCATGACCTATCCTCCACTTTTATTTCTTCCTCTTCGAACTGATGCGGTAACAAGCTATAGCACAGAGAGAGGAACAGAGGAGAAATCAATTATTTTTATTTTAAAAAAAAAGCTTGAATTAACTTATTTTTTATACTTTTAGATTGTTTGTATCAGAAATAAAATTTAAAAAATATGTTATTTTAATATATTTTTAAATAAAAATACTTTGAGATAAAAAAAAACTTACATAACATTTATTCGGCAATCACAACATCACTAACCGGGTAATTTTCGGGCTGGAGGACAGAATCCAAATTCTCTTCTTATATGGTTTATGCTTCAGCAAAAAGACTCCACCTTCTCACCCACTCCATTAATAACATCACCAACAAAATCAAGAGAAGAACCTCAGCCTAGTTTTCTTTCTGTACATCTCATTCTCTCCAGTTCTTTTGTGCCCTCTCTCTTATATGGAAAATAAAAGTGACAGGGGTTAATACTGGATGCTGTGAAGCCAGGAAAATGGATGTGTTTTGTAGGGTTTTGCTCGTCTTTTCACTGTTTGTGTTTGCAGAATCTACCTGCAACAGTATAGACCAAGAACTTGTCTCGAAGGCTTTTAGCTCTGTCTCTGGCTTCAATCTTTCCTGGTTTCAACATGCTTCAAACTGTTCCCATCCTTCTATAACAGAAATAAGACTTCCTTCAAGAAACTTGAGTGGTAGCATTTCTTGGAAGTATCTCAAGAACATGTCCCGCCTGCACATAATTGATCTCTCCAGCAACTCACTTCAGGGGCTGGTGCCAGCTTGGTTTTGGTCTGTGCCGAGCCTGCGTGAAGTCAATCTGTCCAAGAATAGGCTTGGAGGGAGCGTTGGGTTTGGGATCAATGGTTCATCTGTATCAATGCTTAAAGTGCTCAATCTCTCGACCAACAGGTTCACCAACCTGGTTAAACTCTCTGGTTTGGGGAATTTAGAGGTTCTTGATATCTCTCACAATTATTTGGGTTCTTTGCCTTCCGGGTTCGGTAACTTGACCAAGCTAGAGTCTCTGAACATTTCAAGCTGCAGCATCTCAGGCAACATAAAAGTCATTGCAGGTCTCCAATCATTGAAGTATTTGGATGTCTCGAACAACACCATGAATGGTAAATTCCCCTCTGATTTCCCTCCATTAGATGGCCTTGAGTTCTTGAATGTTTCACTAAACAACTTCTCAGGGCTTGTTGGCAAGTACAGCAAGTTTGGAAAATCTGCTTTTAGTCATGGTGGTAGTTTGATTTTCGACACCTCGAAAACCCCATCTAATCCCACCATGAGGCCACATTCAAATCAAACCCAACCTCACGAAGGAATCATAAGAACACACCCGCCAATTAACTCACACGCCAAAAAAGCAAGGCCCAAATCAAAAACCAAAACCCTGGTCATTTGTGTCTCATCAACATCAGCATTTCTCTTCGTTTCTATTGCTGTTGGTGTCTTCTGCATGCGCAGAAGGCGAAAGCTTGCAAATAGAAACAAATGGGCAATCTCTAAACCAGTCCAATTCACATTCAAGATGGACAAATCAGGGCCGTTCAGCTTTGAAACGGAGTCAGGTTCATCATGGGTGGCAGACATTAAAGAGCCAACATCAGCACCAGTGATCATGTCATCTAAGCCCTTGATGAACTTGACTTTCAAGGACTTGATCGCTGCCACCTCCCAATTTGGCAAAGACTCTGTCCTAGCAGAGGGCAGGTGCGGACCCCTCTACAGGGCTGTCCTACCAGGAGACCTCCATGTGGCAATCAAGGTTTTGGAGAATGTTAGAGACCTTGATAACGGTGATGCAGTTGCTATTTTTGAAGATATTTCCAAGCTGAAACACCCCAACCTCTTGCCACTATGTGGTTACTGCATTGCAGGTAATATTTTTACTTATTTCTCATTTTTATCTCTGCTGTCTATTTATTGGTCTCGCGTGCTGTCATTAAATTCTAGGGTTCAGACTTCAGAATTTAGGGTGTCGTACTAAGTAGCTGTTTATAGTGTAGGCCCTGACACTTAAAAATCTAGCAGATAACATGATGATTACAAATTTAGAAGTTCGTGATTGATTTCTTGGAAGTTCCCTGATTCGTCCCGGATATATTTTTTAAAAAATAATATACATTACGATAAATCCAATATCAATATTGAACTCAATGTTTTAATTTTTTTTTCCCCTTTGGTTTCCTAATTTTTTTATACTAGGTAAAGAGAAGCTCGTACTGTACGAATTCATGTTCAACGGAGATCTCCACCGGTGGCTCCACGAGCTGCCCACTCTCGAAACCAACTTGGAAGACTGGAGTGCTGACACGTGGGAGAATCAAAACATCCACGGGTCGCACATTGCTTTTCCTGAAGAAAAAACTAGCTGGCTCACGCGCCACCGCATTGCCGTCGGGGTGGCTCGTGGTGTAGCCTATCTCCACCATGCGGGATCCACTCATGGCCACCTCGTCGCGTCCAACATCCTCCTCTCTGATTCCCTCGAACCCCGGGTTGCCGATTTTGGACTTCGCAACGTAGGTCTAAAGAACAGCAGTACCGGTTTGGATAACAAAGATTGTGGGTTTGAGCATGACGTGTTTTGTTTTGGGGTTGTGTTGATAGAGTTAATGACGGGCAAGCCAGGGAGTGGAGAGAACGTGGAGTGGGTGAGGAGGCTAGTGAGAGAGGGTCGTGGTGGTGACGCGATTGACTCGAGGCTGAGACTGGGTGGTGACTCAGCAAGCGAGATGGTTGAGTGCCTCCGAGTTGGGTACCTTTGTACGGCTGAGCTGCCTGAAAAGAGGCCCACCATGCAGCAAATTTTGGGTTCACTCAAAGACATACATCCGTGTTGAGTCGAGTCGAGTCGAGTCACCCTACCTCACGCGCATGGGATAACTACGAGGCCAGCATGTTGCAATGGCGCGTTTTGATTGGTTGGATTGCGAAGTGATGTGCACGTGCTATGAAGTGAAACGGGGGCCAGGGAAGCTAACTTGCAAGAGACCGTGTCCTGCTGGCTCTCTCTCAAAATTTATAGCTTTTTGTGTGTTTTATTTATTTATTTTTGTCGTGTACAGACAAAAACTTAAAAGGAAAAGAAAAGTAAAGGGAGAAAAAAAGGAACAAAAGAATCTAACTTATGATGGCTTGTTTTTGAACAATCACCAAACTATAGTAAGCCTTTAATCTCTTGTTTCAATTCTTGTGGGCCTTTCATATATATATATAATTTTTTGTTCTTTTTGCGTCTTTTGATATGGATTTTCCGCATTGTTTTTGCTAGCGAAACGAAAGAGGGAGAGAAATGGATGCTCCATGGCCATGCAAATCTCTTCTTGGTTACGTGATCTATTTGGCCTAGCTAGAAGAATCATATTTTTAATATTGAACATATATGAAGCAGGGACCGGACTTTGATCTTGTGGCTGTGATAGCTAGATTCCATCTGCTGATGATAATATATATTCCAAGGAAGGAAGGAAGGAATTTTCAATTCTGAAGGCTGTTTTTGTCCATGGCATGCGCTCGTCCACTCAGCAGTGCGCATGAGTGGTGTGGTTATACCTTTTTTAATCAATCGAATCGAAATAGGGACAAAATCATCGAAAAACAGGTGATCGAATGCGAATGAATAGCTTGTGTGCGAGGTCATCGATCAGATCACTGAATTTTCGAAAGGTAGACATTTTGAAAAAGTCGGTTGGAAGTACATACGTTAAGCGACAAGCAGTCATCATCATCAAAGGCTAAAGCAAAAGCAACTTCACTCTCAGACATATTTCTTCCCATTGACCATCAGCTGTTCTGTAAAAAAGTAAAAGGAGACAGCGATGGATGCATCGCCATATAAATGTCTTGCCTTGATCTTGGAACCTGGAGAAGTTAGAAGTGCGGAAGTTACAGATTCATCTTTACGTATACACCACATAGGCACATATGCAATCAAATCTGGAGAAAATTCGCTCCCACCTCCCCTGTAGTGGATAAATTGTGGTGGAAGACTGGACCAAGCTGTCAAAATCGTGATTTTAATATGAAATGAAAGTATTTTTTGAATTTAAATTGTAAAATTATACTTGAAATTTTACAATATAAAATCATAAAATTATAGTTAAAATTATGGAGGTAAAAAAATTATAAAATTATAAGTAAAATATTTATAAATACATTACAAAACAATTACAGTATATGATAATCTATAAATACTGATTTTTTTTTTTAACCAGGAGAGAGGGGGGCATCAGACCGAGAGAGAGAGAGGAGAGGAAATCGGACAATAGGGCTAGACGCCTAGGCCTTAGAGGGCGGCGGAAGGGACAACAGTGCATGGACAATTCACAGTTGGCAAGATTTGTAGGATCATCAAATCATACCAATTTGGTCTGATTTTTATGATTTTTATCCAATTTTAACAGGTCCGATTTTTCTACCCGATTTAACTAGTTTTGTTTATTTATCTCGTAAAATTGTACAACTCACAATTTTAACAATAATGATTGGGACTAATAAAATGTGTGCGTTTATTCTAGTTTATATATGAGTGATGTGGCTGTTAATATAATAATTATTAAAATTTTATATAATTATTAATTTTAAGATTGGTAAAATTAGTCGAGATATTGACCAAATACCTGTATTAATAAAAAAAAATCTGGAGAAAATTTACACAGAAACTTCAACGGAAAGAAATTTATCTTGAGAATAATAAGACGATACGGTGATTGTGGTGAGTGATGCCATGGATACAAAACTAGTTATCCTGTGGTCGGCGGGAGGCCCTCACCAGTAACTCCCGGCCCTCAGGGCAGCTGGTCCTATATGCCCATCTGGCTCTTTAGATTAATCACAATTTCACAGATATTAGTTCCGCAGTTGCTATAAATATATTTAGCAATATTCTTGTGTTATTTTAATTTCTAAGCGCCATATGAAATCTTCTCAGCAGCATGCAACCTTGCCTCGTCCTAATCTAATCTTGCCTTGTTAGAGCATCTCCAGTGGAGAGTGCCATTTTGGAGTGCCAAATCTCTAAAATAGCACTTTGAATAGTGTAAAAATGACATTTTTGTTGATGTGTGCTCCAGTGGTAAAAGCCATTTTGGAGAGCTATTTAATTTTTTATTATTTTAAATATAGTATAATTATTTTGTATGTAGTTTAATTATGCAATTAATTATACAATTAATAAGAGTAAGTTATATAATTAAATAAATGCTTTTAAAAAACCCTCCAACATTGATTATATAATTAATAGGAATAAGTTATATAATTATTAATTTTATATATAAATTTTTACTCTCTTGTTAAGGTATTTGTAAATAAAAATAAATATTTTTGATATAATTATATTATTTTCTAATATATATATTACATTTTATATATATATATATATATTATAATATATATAAAAGGTGGCCCCAAGGTGGGGCCACCTTTTTTAGATAGCAGCTCGGGAAGGGGGAGGTATTTTTACCTCCCTTTTGGCACTCCCAGTGGAGTGCCTAAAAGGACTAAAAAATGCTAAAATATTAATTTTTTATTTTTGGCTCTTCAATATGGCATGCCCACTGGAGATGCCCTTAGCCTTTAGTATATGCTGTGGTTGTCTGAGCGCTATAAAAAGAAATTATATAATAATAATAATAGATAGATAGAGAGATAACAGTGTAAAAAATATTCATGAAAATTGTAATGATTTGATCTAATATATATATATATATATATATATATATATATATATATATATATATATAAATGTCTGGATTATTAAATCAAATAAGATATGCATTTGGTTGTAAATTCCAAAGTGGCGGATATTACACATTATTCACACCCAATTTTCGGTATATATGGCAGAGGATGCATTGCTTGTCTAGGTAAATGATGAATTGTCTTTGGTTATTTTTCCGATCATCTTCGATGGTCAAAAATCAAGATGGATTTTTAGATTTTATTCACACCCATTTTTTTCCTAACAGACCATTAGAGTTTATCCCCCCATTAGATATGTATTGTTATGCAGTTTGTCCTAAATGTGATCTTGCATGTTGCAAATGTGAATATGTATTATCTGTGTTGAACAACTGTGATGGTGATCAATATTGTCGAGAAACATATTCATGATGGTTCTGGAGGAGTTAGGTTAGTTATTATTGTATACAGACTCAATGGGACAATTTATTTTTAAAATTGGTGGTTTCCTCTTAAATTGCATATGATTTAATGCTATTTACCAGTGTTCTCAGAAATTGACTGTAAGATGAATGAATGCATCTTTAGGCAACAAAAAGCTCTCCTGCTCATTTTTTATTTTTGTTTGATTACTGTTTTGAAATTTGCATGCAATTACAATGAAATGAGACGAATCAAGGTTCTTATCGTTTCTTAGTTAGATTGCTCATGCTGATCATTGGTTAAATCTGTTTGTAACAGGTGTCATCCAAGAAAAATCTTCTTCAGGAACTGCTCATGTTTTATCTCCCAGTGTTCAAGCAACTCCAGTATCATTTGAAAATTTAGGACCATCACAGCCTGGTGAGATAAATGATGCCACTAATGAATCGGAAGCTGTCAACACTGAAGGTGCTAATGAGGTTCCCGCAGAGGGTGTTAATCCATTGGATAAATTTCTCCCTCCACCACCAAAAGAGAAGTGCCCAGAGGAGTTGCAAGCAAGTTTCTTTAATATCTGTTGTCAATAAGTGCTTTATAACATTGCTATCTCTGGTACTTTGGATATTTTGTTTACTATATAAAATATATGCTTTCTGTTTTTTCTGGAGATTTTTTTTTCTTGAGCAGGGTTGAGTTGGGAATATTCTGATTAGGAAGCTAATATTACTCATTGATCCTCGGTACATTTTGATTGAAAGATTTGGTCCTTCAGAACCACATTGCAAAATTTTACTTTATAATCTGAAACTATTGCAATAGGACATTGCGGAGTGTTACCTCACTGTACTATTCTTCATTTTCTGAAATTATTCCCTCAGATATTGTTTTTTAAATAATTTGGATTGCATTTTACAGTTTGGTTACTATGAGTAATCTTAGACAATCCTCGGTTGGATCCTTAATTGGTTTTCTACTGTGAGTAATGTTAGAAAATGCCTTGTTTGAATCATGGTTCTTTCCCAAAATTAAGAATGCATGATATTTTTTGGAACATAAACTG
Source organism: Salix brachista (assembly GCA_009078335.1). NCBI lineage: Eukaryota > Viridiplantae > Streptophyta > Magnoliopsida > Malpighiales > Salicaceae > Salix > Salix brachista. The sequence continues at coordinate 3,318,594 of CM018575.1, forward strand.
AACTGTTTTTCACGTGTTCAGATTATGTTGATTGGTATAATTGGTTTGTGATTACAATATGTAACACATTGTGCATGCTCTAACATATTCCCCCTCTTCATCCTGTGTTATTTGCAGAAAAAAATTGATAAATTTATGGCCTTGAAGAAAATTGGGAGAAGCTTCAACGCAGAAGTCTGTAATAGGAAGGATTATAGGAACCCTGACTTCTTACTGCATGCTGTGAGGTATCAAGTTATTGATGAGATAGGATCTTGCTTCAGTAAAGATGTATTTGATTCTCATGGATATGACCAAAGTGACTGCTATCTTGAGATAGGTTATTGCTATTTCTTTTCACTGTCCCATTACTGTCTTTGATTTGTATTTTCTAATATGGGTTTGGGGATCCTTTAAATTCACTTGTAATTTGGTTAATTATGAAGTTCGTGTGTTTTAATTGAAGCTTATGACTTAAACAGCAATTATGATTCTGTTCATCACACCCTACATAATTTTTTGCGCTGTATATGATGTCACACTTTAATACGTACCTTGCTTGCCATTACCTTTTTTATACGTCAGCCACAAGACTCAAATCACAAATCCTAACATTTCATGGAAACTTTTTTCCCCTTGCATTTGTTGTATATTTAAGTTTTGCCCCCTTGATAAACAAATAGACTTGGTTTTATGGCTTGGTAGAAGATTTACTCAGATAAGGGCCTGCAGTATGCCTTTATTTGGAATTGAAAAGCTTGATTTGCTGAATCGATTTCTCTAGTGTCTGGTTGTTTTTCAAAGTCATTTGAAGCCCTAATATTTTAGCAATTATTAGAGTTGTTTTTTCATTGAATGTAATTTCCTTGCAAAATGACCTTTAATATATTTGTAAAGCAGAGGCTGATATGAGGCGTGAAAGGGAGAGGAAGGATCAAGAGTTGAAGAGAAGTCCAAAGGTCGAATTTGTTACAGGGATCACTCGGCCTGGAGTGGTTGTACCTCCAACAAAGTTCAGCATGCCTATTCCAGGTCCTGAAAAGTTTCTTTTGACTGTAGGCATTGACTTTATGAGATAGGCGTCTCAATGTTGTATCTTATAATGGTCTCCTTGAGCTGATTTTTCTGGTGTTTCAGCTGTCACCGCTAGCGGGATGCGTCCATCTTCAAATGCAGCTCCTTGTGAGGTTAGACAGAACAAGAAGTCAAAATGGGATAAGGTTATCACTGCATGTGGCTCATATGTGTAACATTATGATTGCAGTGATGCTGAGGAACTACCATTTTGACTATTTTGTTTGCTTTCAGGTGGATGATGATGGAAGGAGTTTACTAACTGGTGGACAGGATTCTTTTGCTGCAGCAGCAGCTCAAGCAGCACTAATATCTGCAGCAGCTAATCTTGGAAGAAAGGCGGCAGAAACGGCGAGGCAGAAGATAAAAGATCCGGAGAAGGGACGTTGAAAAGAAGATCTTGAGCATTTTGTCATTCGCTTCTGCAATGAATTCAGGATATACCATTCTGGGGGTGGACAAAATTGCTCTAGGCAACATTGCTTTGTTCTTGTTAACATGCTAGTTTTTATAATAGAAATTGTATTTAGCTGTAACGTAAAGCTATTTTCTTGTAATTTCAGCTTGAAAAGTGTAATATTGTTCATAGCATGAGGTCAGCCTCTTCTGTTTGCTGTGCACGTCCATGTGATCAGCCGAGATTTCAGTATGTTTGCGTTGAGCATCCATCGTTATCAAAGCTTGGAGTCTAGTTGCTTAAAACCATCTTTTTATATATATATATATATATATATCGGTGTAGTCACGAATGTGATGATGAAATTGGGGCACAGCTGTGCTGCGTAGAAAAGGGTGCTGTCAGCTTTCCCGCAGAGTGGCAGGTAGGCACCCTTGACCCCAGTAGCCTACTGAAAGCCAAATCGGCAGAAAGAAATTTGGTGGACAAAGAAATTTGGATGCGCGCTCAGAATCACACTTTCCAAAGCCCCAGCCGAAAGGAAATTCCACCGAGGAAATAACTCCCACGCATGACACCATTACATGGCTCTCTTTCGGATGCCATTTGCACAAATCATATATACCCCTTCGCAGCTGTTTTTTCTTCCTCAAGCTTGGCGGTGTTTGGGAAGCAGACCTTCGTCGTCGTTTCATTCTCCTTTGCCGGTTACCATAGCCAGCAGAGAAGGCCCGTGCCCACTCGACAAAATTATATTCTTCCCTCCACTCGTCTCTCGGAGACACATCAAATTGCATTTCATTATCGCATGATTACATCAATCTATTTCGATTGTGATGAGATGTTTTGATTTGAGATTCCCGGTCAACATTTCTTGGCTAAAGTAGCGGCCCTCTTGCTTTTTAGCTCTCCACACCGTGATTCCTGTCAACTCGAACAGGTTTGCCCCTTCTATGCTATGTGTGAAAGTGAAACATATCTCATTTAAATAATGCTTTCAGCAAAAAGAATTTTAAGCATGGATACCGTTGTTATTTTCTGTATATAACCAATTTATTGGTTATATAATTTTATTTATATAAAATATTAATTAAAAAATTATCTTTAATATTTATTTCTATTTTTAATTAATGAATTTAGAGTAATATATAAAGTTCATGGGATAAAAACGTTTTGCAAATAAAATTATAAATATTTTATCGGCATGAGATTATGAAAACTCATGGTCAAGTAAAATTTGGGCATTTAGAGTTATTTGGTATGATCTTTAATTTTAGCTTATTATGAAATTGAGTAGGGAGAGGAAAAAGAAAGCGTATTCACACTTTTTATCCAATAATCATTTTCTCCAACGAATAGTTAGTTACCTTTTCATACACTGTTTATTTATTTATCAATAATTTCTCCTCCAAACTATCTTTGTTTTAATCTATTATGTAACTTAGTTACTGTGTGTTTTATATTGTTTTTTAAAGTAATTTTTGTTTAAAAATATATTAAAATGATATTTTTTATTTTTAAAAATTATATTTAATATCAGCACATGAAAATCATCTAAAAACATTAAAAAATTAATTTAAAATAAAAAAATAAATTTATTTATTTTCATGATTTTATCCCTTTCTTAGTTAAGAACTTTGTCAAATTTAAAGTAGTTAGGTAAGACATCATCTTTTATTACCATCTTTTAGAATTCAATCCACTTTAACTTTTTCAAGTTTCTTGTTATGCACCACAAAAAATAATGGTCACACCCACCATATGGATTCAAAACATATACACATTAAATGGGGGCAAAACATATACACCTTAAGTGATAGTATGTTTTCTGGTCACATGTTCATGTTACTATCATCAACAATACACAACCCTATAAACCCAAATTCATGCAATTTTTTAGTGATTTGTTATCACTCCAAACCTTTGTCCTCAAATCATCCAAAACTATCATAGACAAGCACATTGACTATCCTATCTTTTACATGGACAGATTCAAAAATATACAAGTAACCTTAAACTCCAAGGAAAGCAATCCAATAATCATTTCCATAATATTATTTTTCATGTTATAGAATAATATAAATTATATCTTGGGACCTCACCTAACAACTTAAAATTTTAAATGAGATGATTATTTGACATGATATCAGAGTCTTGTTGACTCAACAGTCACGGGTTCGAATTTCACCATCTTCATTCTATTAGATAAAAATCAAGCATAAGATAGTGTTGGTTTGTGCAAGTTTTAAGCTCAGAGAGCTTTCATTTTAGAGATGTGTCAGAGAATAATATAAATTATATTTTAGATATTCACCTAACAGGTTAAATTTTCAGACAATATGGTTTCTTGATACTTTATCCATAAAAAAACAGTAGGGTTTCGATAACTCAATTTTCTTTTACTATTCATAGTCCATTCCCATTCAAATTGGAAACCTATTTGTAAATAGCTTAACCTTCACTAAACCCTAAGGTTACATTATAAAGAACGCGAAAGTTTTAGTTCAAATTTGACTTGACTAATATGGTCATGTAAAATGCTGGGCAATTAAGGAATTGTCAGTGAAAAAAAAAAAGCAGATTGTAGAGTTGAGAAATACGACCAAGCGAATAATTATAAAAATATAACATTGTCTAGCGTGAAACAGAGTTAAGAGCGTACACAAAATTTGGAAACTAGTTGCAGAAGTGTGTATCCAAAAAGCAGTAGAAGATGCTCCTCTCGTAAAAAAAAAAAAAATTATTAAATAAAATTTATTCATAATTTTGAAGAGGTTGACTATTAGTTAGAGAGGGATGCCATGGAGGAGAGAGAGGTACATCAATGTTGAAGCAAGTATCGCAGAGAGCAGTGAAACAGGGGAAGGGGGAGAGGTGAGCTCTGATATCTAAGCCATTCGTTTGTCTTTGCATGGAAATAGAGACGTTAGAGATTCGTACACTGTTTCTTTTCTGCTCCTTCTTCACACGTGGGGTCCTCTGCCTCTGTTTATTATTATTGTTATTATTACAAACTATTACTTTTAACTGTTTCAGGTACAGAAGCATAATGATTTTCTCATAGTTTATCTCTAGGGGTAAAATCGGACAGAAATACAGTCATTTAGCTGTCACTTTCTTGCTATTCCAGCTCCATCCCTGAAGTTTAGAAAATTGGACTGTTTCGTCCTTGTGGCTTCAAATTTGCATATTCAATTTTTATATTTTTAATATAGCCTAAGTTCATTTATCAATTTTATGTTATTGATTTTTTTAATAAATAGTAAAAAGAAAATAAACTAGTGACTATCTAATTATTCTTGATACTATAGAAATTAATTAATTAGCTTTCATAAACAACAAGGATTAAGTTTTTCATGTCATAATATTAATATTCTTCCTTTTTTTTTACAATAAATAAATTGAAATATTTACAATGGGCCGAGAGTGACAAGTTTACCCCTGATAATCTCCATCTTAACATTAATTATATTGAAGATTATTAATTAATAGATCATGTAACTAAAGTGTTGGAGCTAGTTTTGCACATCTCAACTACATTTTAATGTTAATTATATTTAATATTATTAATTAGCAATTCATATAACTGGATGTCTGGACCAGTTTGTAAATTTTATTACGACTCTGATTCTTTCTCTAATTTAAGGTAAAAGTTAGATTGTATTCCATGTCATTAATAAGTACTCTGTTTAATCGTTTTTATATTTATTTTTTTATGAATATAAAATATACTAAACTATAAAATAATTCCAGATATAGATTGGAAAACTATAATTTTAAATAAAGAATTAATAATGAAAATGTTTTTAATAAAAAAAAGAAAAGGTGGGAGTAGAAACATTCCGAGGTACACTTAGTCACTTACACGTGAACAGAGAAGCCGGCGTAGATTCAGGTAATAAATAAATGTGGATGCAGCCAACTACTCCACTCTGCTCGGTGCGGTGAAGAGGCTGAATAGATTTAAAATGGAGGAGGCAATCAGGCAACGGTAATATTCAGTTTGAGAGAGTTCCTTAAAGGGCAGTTTAGGAAATGTCGGAAAAGTTAACGTAAACTATTGGTTTTGCCAAAAAAAAAAAACATAAATATATATAGATAGGCGTAAGCTCTGTAGATAGAAAGAAGGGCAAGATTAGTGCGCGGCAAGTGCCTCCATCTCATTTCTACCATCATTTTCTTGCTTGCTTGCCTTTTCATTTCTCTCTCTTTAACCCTTTTTTGCTTTTATCTCTCTTTTTCATTCTGATTCAGTCAATCAAAGTGCATTCCTCTGTTTTCCTGACTCTCTTGAGATATCGTCTCTTGAGCTAGCTTATCTACTTAATCCCCTTTTGAGTTCTGAGCTTAAGAAGCAAAAACAAGAGTGGTTTGAGGGGATTGATTATAAACAATGGCAGCTGATTTAAAACCAGAAGAGATAAGTCACCCTCCAATGGACCAGCTCCAAGGCTTAGAGTACTGTATCGATTCTAACCCATCTTGGGGTATGTTCATTTCTGTTTTTCTTTTTTAATATCAAGTCAGTTTAGCTTGTTATAGTCTCTTCTTTTCTAACTTGGTGTTTGTGGAAGCAGGAGAGGCTATAGCTTTGGGTTTTCAGCATTATATTTTGGCTTTAGGAACTGCTGTCATGATCCCTTCATTTCTTGTTCCTTTGATGGGTGGTAATAATGTGAGTCGATTTTCACCATCACCTTCTTCTGATTCCTATGTATCCATTGCTTCAAAAACTCGTACATTGTGGGCACGTGACCTGAAAGAACCTGCCATTTTTTATTTTTTTTACTTCAAGTAGATTGAGTAGACCTGTGAAAGAGAATCTGTTTATCTATCTATCTATCTATTTATTTTTGTTCTGGGCTAATGCGGTGTGTTTCAGGGTGATAAAGTGAGGGTGGTGCAGACTCTGCTTTTTGTTGAAGGGATCAACACACTTCTACAAACACTGTTTGGGACGCGTTTACCGACCGTAATTGGAGGGTCTTATGCATTCATGGTTCCCATTGTGTCAATAATTCATGACCCTACTTTGACCAGCATTCCTGATGACCATTTGGTTAGTCTCCTTTTTCTTTTTTCATCTTTTACAGTTCTGAATAGAGTAGAAAATCTTTCACCTTACAAGTCAAAAGTCCATCGTGACAACCCAGAAGGATCAAGAGGTCCCTTTAGTCAATTTTGTGTGACCCACTCATTTAATTGGCTTTACTATTTACAAGGCTGTGGAGTATCTAAATTCTGAATCCAAGTGATAAATTTACTATCTGCACTATTTCCATCGTGATAAATTCAAATGTGATAGTACTAGTAATTACTAGAGCAAATGAATGGAATCCATAAAGTGTGTGTGTTGTGTGTATGTTTTCACAATAGTTTGGAGGGGGGAAATATTGAACAAAGTGAGTGTGTATCAAAACAAAAAAGATAATAAAAAGTGTTGGGTTGACTATTGAGGTATTATTCCAAATACTCCTTGTTTAGATGATTTGTCATGTTATTTTAATCAGAGCAAGAACTAATGGACGAATTGTATTTTGTATGTCTAGAGATTTCTTAGCACAATGAGAGCAGTCCAAGGTGCTCTGATAGTGTCATCAAGCATACAAATAATTCTAGGATACAGTCAACTATGGGCCATTTGTTCCAGGTAATGCTGCTGTATATCTCAGACTCATGATCATGAAAACAAATTTAAGCATTACATAGGTTGCTGATTTATTGATCTTTCAGGTTCTTCAGTCCAATTGGAATGGTCCCAGTCATGGCATTAGTAGGTTTTGGTCTGTTTGATAGAGGCTTCCCTGTGGTACAGTGACAATTTCACTGGCATTTTTCTTCTTCTTTTTGCACAGGATTTTTTTGCCGTCGTCCTAAATCTTAGTTGTTCTGACTGCTGTGCGTTTTCTTTGTTGCTTTTTTTTTTTGTGAATCCGCTTCAGACAGGACGGTGTGTAGAAGTTGGCATCCCCATGCTTATCCTATTTATTACCTGCTCCCAGGTGTTACACCTAATCCTAGTGTCAATACTTTTGTTTGAGTTTGAGCTTTTTTAGCTTCACATAACAATACATGTCATAAGAATTTAAAGCTTAGTCACTCTTGGTTCTGTACATGCAATATTAAGGATTAAAGAGACTAAAATTTTACAACCTTTTCCATTTTTCCAGGAACTCCTTCTTGTTCAATGACTTAGATTAATAATAATAAAAAAGGTGTCTTTCTAATTTTTATTTGATTTTATTTTGATGGGCACGGTGCAGTACTTGAAAGGTTTCCAGACAAAACAGCTGCCAATACTGGAGCGGTTTGCTCTTCTTATATCAATCACGGTGATATGGGCGTATGCACACCTCCTGACAGCCAGTGGTGCATACAAACATCGTCCAGAAATTACCCAAATTAACTGTCGAACTGATAAAGCCTACCTCATTTCTTCTGCCCCGTGGTTGGTAACTCGCTCTTTTCTATGTTTGGATTATAAATATTTTCGTATTTCTTATTTACACCAGAGGATATATAATAAATTTCTTCATGCCTCGAACCCTTTTGCCACCGATTTAGATACGAGCATATATAGTTTATAAAGGAAAAAACATATGCGAGTGCATGCCAATTTCAAAATGTGAGTACTGGGATTCTGACTCTTAGTCAAGACTATGAAGAACCCTGCATTAAATGCTAGCGATTTCTCCAAAACCCTTGGATGAGAAAGTTCTTTATTAAATCAAGCTCTTGTTACAGCCTGTTTTTGACCTTAAAGAGTTTTTATTTTATTTTTTCATTTCAGGATAAAGATCCCATATCCTCTTCAATGGGGTGCTCCCACCTTTGATGCTGGTCATTGTTTCGGAATGATGGCTGCTGTTTTTGTCTCTTTGATTGAGGTAATGGTACAAACTAGCTCGTCAACCTTATTCTAGTAGTTAGTGAAATCAAGACTAATCACTTGTCTGACAGTCAACTGGAGCATACAAAGCTGCGTCACGTCTAGCAAGTGCCACCCCACCTCCAGCTCATGTTCTGAGCCGTGGTATTGGCTGGCAGGGCATCGGGATTCTACTGGACGGACTATTTGGAACATTGACTGGCTCGACAGTCTCTGTGTAAGTAGCATAGGTTCATCTCTCTTGAAGTTCTCTTTTATTATATGCAACCGGACTAATTTCTAAGAGAAACAACAGAGAAAACATCGGGCTGCTTGGAAGCACTCGTGTTGGAAGCCGCAGGGTTATTCAGATCGCAGCTGGTTTCATGATATTCTTCTCAATTTTAGGTGAGAGATACAGCCAATTATATGCTGATTTAAAAAATAACTCGTCTGTATAATTGATCTTTCCACCCTCTGGCAGGAAAATTTGGAGCTTTATTTGCGTCAATACCCTTCCCTATTTTCGGTGCTGTCTATTGTGTGCTGTTCGGTCTAGTTGGTGAGCTTACTTCTCTTTCGAGATCGTCATGATTCTACCAAGATCTTATGACTTGTTTGTAATAAACTGATCTTTACAACGTTTTTTGTTGTCTTGCAGCTTCCGTGGGGCTGTCATTTTTGCAATTCACAAACATGAACTCAATGAGAAACCTTTTCATCACTGGCGTTGCTTTCTTTCTTGGTTTGTCTGTCCCTGAATACTTTAGAGAATACACTGCCAAGGCCTATCATGGTCCTGCTCATACCAGAGCTGGATGGGTAAGTTTTCTAACATCCACCATGAAAACAGCTCACATTTTGGATCTACGAAGACCTTCATGACAAGTTAAAGCAGATGTTCTGCGTTCTTAGTGCACTGTTGTCTCATTTCTTGCTGCATTCCTTGGCAATTACAGGGGATTACATTAAATTTTGATTTTTTTTATTTTTTTATGTGCAGTTCAACGATTTCCTCAACACTATCTTCTTCTCAGCCCCAACTGTTGCATTGATAATCGCTGTTTTCTTAGACAACACACTTGACTACAAGGACAGTGCTAGGGACAGGGGAATGCCATGGTGGGTTAAGTTTCGGACATTCAAAGGAGACAGCAGGAATGAAGAGTTCTACACCCTTCCTTTCAACCTTAATCGCTTCTTCCCTCCATCGTGAACTGACTTAAATTCCAAAGAAAGATGATAGAGGAAAAACATCATTTCCAGATCAGGAATACATGTAGGGACCGGGATTTCAACTATGTTTTGCTTGCAGAGAATGACTCCTTCCTGCTCTCTCTCTCTCCTCTCTCATTATCATTGATTTTGTTATGTACATGACTTGGACTTGGGTTGGACAGGTTTATTACAACAAAACTAATTTATTGTCCCTTGCAATCAGTTTAATTCATTATTCTTCTTCTTCACCAAATTAAAGGTGTTACAACAAAACTAATTTACTGATTTTACCGATTTTGCACGATTGAAATCTGATTTTACTAGTTTTCAAGTTTTGTCCAATTTATCACGTAAACACATATGGACTTGTAAAATTCTAAGCTTTCAAGAGTGTTAACTCACAATTTTAACAACTTGCTTCGAACACTTATACTAGAATCAAAGACACATTGCGAAGAGATTCTTGTTAATGGTGAGCTTTCTCTAAGATTAATATATGTGTCTTGTAATATTTTAACCTCTAAGGAATGTTTTTTACCTGAAGTTTCGAAGGCGACGGATCAAATCCGAACCGATTATCGAATCCAAGAACGTGAAGAACTCCATTTTATCACAGGAGAGGAAGAATTTTTGTAAGGTAATCGATGGGCATTGCAAAACCAAGAAGATCACACACTAGGCAATATCTAATGACTTCAAATGAGAAGGAAGCTCCTTTATATTTCATGATTCATAAGATACTCCTCTTGATAAATATCACCGAAGTGGCTGCATTTCCATAAAATGAAAGAGGTGAGTTTTCTGCAGAGTAATACTGAATTTCCATGATCATCTCATGAAGAAGATGGTGCTATAGATTTATTTAAATAACATTGAATAACAGATCACTTCCCCCTTTAAAAATAATATAAGCCAGCATTTTATGAAAGAAAAGGCAGTTCATGAAGAAAACAGCATGTCAGATACAAAATAGACTGAAAATCACTTTGCAGCCAGGTTATACAAGAAATCACCAAATTAAGATATAACATGGAAAGTAGACGGTAATATAGATTACGGAAAGCAATTTGTATCAGACCTTGGATCCTTCCATACATTACTGTAAGGAAATCTTGGAAGAACTAGGGTTGTAAGAGTTTATCATAATTGAAATGGAAGGTATTAATTTCCTCTTCAATGATGACTCCAGCAATTGTTATAATTCGTCCATTCCCTCTTAACTACAAGAGAATTCGGAGGCAAGTCCTCCATTGTACTACTGTATCAAACTATAGTCACACCCAGATAAGTTTCGCATAATTTCAAAGTCATTCTTTGAGTTCTTCCATGAACACATTCTAAGTCGGCGTTGTTAGAGAATAATATAAATCATATTCTGGAATCTCATCTATAAATTTAAGTTTTTAAGCTTTTAGGTGAGATGGTTCCTTAATATGGTATCAGAGTCTTGTTGACTCAAAAGACACGGGTTTGAATCTCACCACTCGCATTCTATTTGATAAAAATCAAGCACAAGGTGACTGGGACCTGTGTAAGTTTCAAGCTCAAATGGTCTTTACTTGAGGGGGTGTGTTAGAGAATAATATAAATCATATTTTACTGTTTTACCTAGAAGCTTAAGATTTTAGGTGAGATAGTTCCTTAACAAGCGTGACATGATGATAAAGAACTTGTGATTTGCGCAGCAGGTCTCGAGTTCGAGTCAAGGCGTGCATACCTTGTAAAAACTTAGAATAACCAAGATTTTACCCGCTCATCTTGATCCATAAAGTACGTTTTCTGGGAGATAAAGTGTCATCGTATAAAAAAACATTCCAACCTTTTGCTATCTACAAACTCCACTCTTCTGCCAATTTTTAGATTTAGAATTATGATTCGGAGATAAGATGTTGTTTAGGGTTTTTATTCATTTTAGAGTTCAAGTTAGTTTATATATTTTTTTTTTTTGTCAAAACTGCTGCTCTCAATCATGTTTTTGATAAAGTATTTATCCCGTTTAGGAGTGCGTTGCAACCAGTGTTTTCAAAAAAATTGATTTTTTATTTTTATTTTAAAAACCGGTGATTTGATGGTTTTAGATCATTTTGATGTGCTGATATCAAAAATGATTTGTATAAATAAAAAAAATATCATTTTGATATATTTCGGCATGAAAAACACTTTGAAAAGCTACCGCAACCGCACTACCAAACAGCTCAATCTTTGATAAAGTGTTATTTCCAATCGTATTTTTAATATATCTATGTTAAAATATTTTATTTTTCTCATCAACTCTCTGCCAAACAAGGTAGTCAAAATCGCGAGTCAACTCGCAAAATCGTACGATTTTGCGAGTTGGCTCCAAAAACCTGGTTGAACCGGTAGAAAAACCGAACCCGGTCAAACTCGGTCAAACTCGTAGAAAAATCGTTCAAAATCGTAGAAAAATCGTAGAAAAATCGTAGAATAATAATAATAATAAAAATAATAATATAATAATAATAATAATAATAATAATATTTAATTATATTTAAATTCATTTTTAAATTTAAATATAATTAAAAATAATAATTTTTGTACGGACATTTTACGATATTTCTACGATCTTACGATCCGATTTTTCGGAGCCCTTTCCAATCCGTGTCAAAATCTCAATTTTGACTACCTTGCTGCCAAATGATACAGAAAGGAGAAATATCCTCTTATCTGGACAAGCGTCTGAATCTTGACGGTGATGTTAACCTACTGTACGAGCATCACAATGGAGGACCTGACAGGAGAGCTTATCAAGTAATCAGAGGTTCAGTAAGACCTGTAACCACACCCAATCCAGATTTGACTTTGACCCCGATTCTGCAAGCAAAAGCCTGACCAAACACCGCTCTTATTGTGGTCAAAATTGCAATAGTAGAAAGAAGAAAAAAGAGAAACACAAAACAAGGCTGGAGCTACCCCTTTTCCATGTTTTTGGTTTCTTGTTAAAAAGGTTTTCATGCCCTACATCATAAAAGAAAGTGACCGAAAGCTGGGGGTAAATCTGGCACAGAATTTTATTTTAGAAAAATATGCCAAGAAGCCCTTTTCCTGCCCACCTTTTTTCTGAAGGGAGGGATAGGCATGAAGCTGTGATATATATAGATACACACACAATTTCGTAGATTGGAGATGGGTAGTGATATCAAAGAGCAGAACAGGGCAACTGATGACGGGTTAAAGATGGGTTATTCAGCTTTTCTAAACACCGTCGTGTCTTTCCAATCAGTGATGTTATCTCATTTTGTTCCGCTGAAATGTTTTATACCGGCAGTTAAAAAAATAAGATAAAATAGTGTGATTTTTATTTTATTTAAAATTTTGGTGTATTCTAGAAATCTCGCTCAAATTTCGGTTAGAATGTTTCTTTTTCATTTTGTTTGTTCCGTTCTAATTAAATAGTGTTTTTTAAATAATAAATAATTTTATAATATCAATTATATATCTTAATCCGACTGTTAAATTAAGATGAAATTTTATGACGAGTCTCTTGACATATTTATATATATTATGTTAAAATTTCAAAGCAATTAGAGAATATAATGATCTTGGGAGATTGCTAATGACATTCTCATAATATTATACATGTTTATAATTTTGTTCAGAATAATCGTTTTTTTTGTTTTTTTAGATTAATTTTGTCTCAATTTCATTATTCAACAACAGGTTTATTACGAATTGAAATTTATAATTTGATTTGATTTGTTTTATTTAAGGTTATCATAGTCTTATAACGGAGGTCACACATTTGAAAGGTTAACCTAGATTGACCCGAGTTGATTCAATATATCGTTGTTTTAATATTTTCTTAAGATGTCAACTTGATTTTTTTTAATTAAACTATATTTTTATTAGTTTTTTCATATTATCTTTGAACTTATCAAGTTGATCGAGTTATATAAGTTCAACTCTCATTTTTTTTACTTATGTTTGAAATTTAAATTACACAATTCTAAATAATTTTATTTTTTAATTTGAACTTTTTTTTGAATTAATATATTAAGCAATATATATATATATAAATAAATAAATATATATATATATATAAACAGTACAACCCTGAACGAAACACCGAAACGCTTCAAAACCAAAATATTTCATTCCAATTAAAAAAACAAAATATCAACCAAAACAAAATTGACAAACTTGTTTCCAATATGCAGCGAATCTATGTCTAGGGCTACCAAATGCAAGTTCCAAAAGTTGTCTTCCCTAAGCTAATTAAAGTCGATGATCTAAATACCAGACAAAATTTAAAATTAATTGTACAACTCATTTTATTACAACAGCATCAGGGGGCATGTTGATGGCAGTCATGGACATGGTAATAGTGACAGCAATTGTTAATGTTCGTCAAATGAATAATCACAATGGTTGTGATAATAAGTTTATGGTGATGATGGTCGGTGATATAACAATGATGGTAATAATAGCAATCTTGATGGCCATACCCATAACAGTGCTTACTTCAAAAATTAAAATAGAAAATCACTTTTTTACTATATATAAAATTTTGTTTTGTTCTATAAATTAGCTTCACATGAAGAAGAAGAAAAAAACAAATAAATTTGTTAATCTCGTTTTTATTATGGAGAGCATGACACCGAGGTGTAGTAAACTTAAGATTTGCGCGCCATCACCAACGCCAGCTACATCAATGTATTTTTTTCATAAATATATTTCAATTCTACATAACATGATCATGTGAAAAGGGTGAGATTTGGAGAATTAGGTTTGTGGTTATTCAAAGGTGCCTACACTCAGGCTTTTTTTACTAAGATAATGTTTGAAAATGTGTTTTAAAAATGTTTTTAAAAACATTTTAAAAAAATATTTTTATTTCTACTTTAAATTAATTTATTCTTGGAGTTTTTCAATTGTTTTAATGTGATTGTGTAAAAAATATTTTTTTCAAACAAAAATAAAATATATATATATATATATATATATTATTCTAGTACCTTTATAAACAAGAATTTTTTTTGAAAAAACTATTCTTACCGAAACATAACAAAATACAAAACATCAACCGACTAAAGAATAATTGCTTGATTTTTTCATAATTCAAATGATATGTGCAAGAAATAATGGTGTCCACATGAATGAGATGGGAAAGCATTTGCTACATCAAAATGGCCAATTCTTCTCACATGAAAGCCTTGAAAAAATGATGTCCTTCATGCGTAGATAAAAGGGTGTGTGTATATATATACACTAGCCATTAACTCGCGTCTCGTCACGGCAGGAATCATATTTTTTTCAACGTAAAAAGTTATTAATTATGTGGGATTTTATTGTTATAATATAAATTTAGGCACAATAATAAATCTGTGCATAATTCCTATGAAGTGCAAGTTTCTTATAAAATATATAAATTTTAAATCGATATAAATTTATCTGCTTAGTAGATTTCAACGAAATCACCAGTATAAAATTATCATCATCATTGAAAAAGAAAGAAGATTCGGATACCTGAATTATTGAATCCACTGTATTAAGATTAATTCATTTTACAATCCAATTTAAATTAAACACATCAAATAAAATATAAATTATGAAAAACACCTGCAATGTCAAATAACAAAAATAAATAGTTGATTTTCTATCTACAAAAATAAGAAAACACCATTGAAAATTCATTCATACATTATTATCAATATCATGACTATAACAGTAAAAATTATTATCAACATTATTTTCCAAACAATTAAAATCATTAAATTGCCCCCCAAAAAAAGCAAAATATTTTTACAAAAAAAATAAACTAAAAATATCATTATTATTGCGCAAAGAATGAAATCATAAAATCATCTGATTCGAAGAACAAATAAAAATAACAAAAAACACAAAAAAAAGAACAATGGGAAAAAAGGAGAAATATTAATTTTAAAATAATCACCAACATAAATTAAAATTTCAGAATTAAACTGAATAAAAATAAAACCCCAATAAAAACTAAAATTAAAAAAAAAATTAAAAACTAAAAACTAAAAGCATAAGCATAAATATTGTCCAAGAAGGACCGAAAAAACAAAAACAATTAATACCAAATAAAAAATTCAAAGAATAAAAGCCAAAATGAAAAATAAAATATATAATTAATTCTAATTAAAAGACAAAATTGAAACAAATAAAAACCTTGGGACAAAAACAAATAAAGGCATTTAAAAAAATATAATTTAACTTTGTTAAAAAATTAAAATAATAAGGACCGAAATAAAAAGTAGCATATATGACCAATTTCAATTGGAGAATAAAATTAAAATAAATTAAAACCTGCATACCAAAAAAATTAAAGGAACCAAACACAAACCAAAAATCAAAAAAATAAGGACTGAAATGAAAACCAACATATATAATCAGTTTCAATTGAAGGGCACATTAGAAAAAAATCAAAATTTCCATTGAAGAACTTAGGAATAAAACCAAAATCAAAAGAGTAGAGACTAAAATAAAACAATCACAAACATGAAGGGCTTACATGTAATTTAAGCGGCAGGAGAGAGAAAAAGAGAAGAAAAAACTAAAAACCATTCACCGATGATTGAGCGACCACCAGACATCGACATGCACTGCACCGGGAGGCAGAAGACATGGTGGCGCATCAGGTGACACAACAGACGATCAATTTTCACCGCCAAATGATCCTGCACATGCCACTTGAAAGGCATGTGCACGGGAAAAACTGGTGGCGTTTCCGTACGACGCGCCTGCAGTGTTTTTGAAAAGAAATAATAAAAAAATAGTAAATTACTTATACCCAACAATAACCACGAAAAAACTGGTGATGAAAGTATCATAATACCTCCGAATCCAAGCATTTTTTTTTGTCTTTTTCAAGAGTAATTTTATAGTTTCTCTATTTATATACACAAAAAAAAATCCACAATAAAATCAGCATGCCAATTATATTTTAGTTTATATATATATACATACATCGTCATCGTCATCGCTGTCGTCATCATCGGCTTCTCTTATTTTCCCCGTCTCATCTAAACAACAATTAAGTCCAAGATTGCAACTATAAAGTAATCCTAATGTAGCGTTAAAGTGAGAGGAAATGATATTAAACAAGATGAAAGTCTAGTCATGGTCAACCTTCTTTAAATATAGTGGAGGAATAGTGTTATTTGCTTTACAAAAGGTTCGACGGAGTTTTTTATTATTATTATTTTGCACTAATGATGAGTTCTTTGTTATTTCACTTTTTTTATCTTGTGTTTTCCCCAGCTAATTCTTTTTAGTTTTTAGCTGAAAAGTTGGATTATCTCCCCGAGGATAATAACATAAGAAAATCCGATGGGAAATATTATTTTTTTAGCATGTAATGGAATATAATTAGTATATTAGGAGCTAGCCTAGCAAGGCAGGTCCCATGAACTGATGGATGCTCAAGCCTCGACCCTGTAAGAGGAAAGCTGGCATGGAGCTGCCGTTGGACCACCGAGCCGGTGCCCTCTCCCCGTTATGGGTCGCATTTTATCATGCTCCTCCTCAATTCGAAGACAATTTCACCTGAAAATAAACAATTACAGCATCAAAAAGCAGTTTAACACTTGATCAATTTATGAAAATATCAGCTGAATCCACACAAATAATGACACGTGTGGCGCATATTTTTTTATCCTTTTTGTTTTAACATTTTTAATATTGATTTAAAATTTTATATGATAACATTTTAATTCTTGAATTTGAGAGAGAAAATAAAATGTCGTTGACAAACGAGAAAATGTTATTGGTCATGATCCTATATGGTGGCTTTTTTATACATTTATATTTTGACTAGTGTTTGATCAAATAAAAAATATATTCTAACAAGGAAAGGAGGAATATATTAGCACTTTATTTTTTTAATAGAATTTATTCTTTTATTATTTTTTAGAAAACATCTGTCATATAATTAAATATAAAAAAGTTGAAGGGCTCGCAGTGACAAGAATCATATATCTTAATATGTATTTATTAAATGAAAATCAGAGACCTTCAAAACTTAATCTTAGTTTGTGTTAATTAATACATAATTTTTTTTATCAAACACGTACATCAAATTTTTAGTTTACTGTTATTTTTTTTCTTAAAGCTAGAAAACACATTGGCAATGCCTTTAATTATTATTATTTTTATCTAAGTTGCAATGATGCACGAACAAATTAGATGTGTATATTTGTTATATAAAAGCAAACCAATTTACCTATATTATGCAATTCATTGCCTAAAAATGCATTTTTTTTTTCATATATAAACATCTTAAAAATACTATTATAACCTCAAAAACAATCTGCTCAACTAAAAACCCCATATTAGTTAAAAGACACAAAATAAATTTGAAAAAAACTCTCTCTGTCTTAATTTATATTTCTGAGCAGTCTCCAAGAATAAAACATTTTATTGTTTTGCATATAAACACTTTAACATGAAATTCGACTATTTATTTCAATGAAATTCAACCAAGTAGCCTTTTTCTCTCCTCCATTTCCCTCATCAATTTTCTCTCTCTTCTTAAAATATTGATTGAAATGTGTTAAAGTAAATTTTTGGACCAAACAATCTAATTACCAAACATAAGGGACAAAAAAAGAATTTGAAAAAAATATCAAGCACAATCCTCTAAAAAAGCACTAAAACAACATTTAAAAAAAGAGAGGAATGTTATTTTTTTTTTATTTCAAGTCTGGTCCTCTAATTTTCAATCCTTTAAAACACAATAAACTCAATTTCTTTTTTTTTTTTTTGTCAAAGCGAGCACCAACTAGATGTCAAAACAATTGTTTGAGACTATGAAAATCATTCAAAAAATAAATTGAAATAAATCATCAACCCCAAATCTCGATCAAAATCATTTTAAAGAATAAAATTGAAAAATAAATTAATAAAAAAACAAAAAAACAGTGATAACAACCACATAAAAAGCAAATCGAGCACAAACTCAATGTTCTATAAATTGATGTATAATGTTTATGTGTAATTAATTACCAGTCCAATGTCAAAATATTTTTTGAGACCTCAACAATATCATAAAATTCAATTATCAATCAACACAATATAAAAAATAAAACTAAAAAAAAACAAACTCAATGACCAAATAAAAAAATAAAAAAAGAACGGTAGCAATTTACAATGTGTGTTGTTAGCATATGTATAGTATTTTCACCAAGTGTTTTAATTTCCATGTAATTATAGTTTGTTATTCATCACAATGTTTGCCAAAATGGATAGTTTGTTTGAGGAAAAACATTTTCTTATAAAAAAAATTTGTAAAGTAATTTTTCTTACTTAATAATTTATAAATATTGTCAATGTAGGGTATATAGGGCCTGTTTGGGAGAGCTGTTGCGGTAGCTTTTCAAAGTACTTTTCGTGCCGAAATATATCAAAATAATGTTTTTTTATTTTTTAAAAATCATTTTTGACATCAGCACATCAAAATGATCTAAAAATACCAAAACATATTCATTTAAAATAATAATAAAAAATCTGAATTTTTTGGAAACGGCGTTTGAAACGCCGCCCCAAACGGGCATATAATGAAATTAAATATGGCACTCATTTTGACTATTCCACACTTATTTGTAACAAAAACTATCCGGTAATGATCAAACTTTTTTGTTTTTGTTTTGAATAGCCATTTCTTTAGATTTTGATTTTAATAAAAATAAAATTCACAAAGTTTTTCTTCTTTTTATGAATTAAAGCCTGTTAAAGGAACAATACCTCCAGAAACACTACACACAAACTCGACCACAAATGGCTTCAAGTCAACAAAACTATGAGCAGGTCAAAACAAAATTGTTTTCTACGTGTTTTTAGATGCACTATGTGGATTCGTTACTGACAAAACAACAACGTCAATGACTTTGATGTAAAGGTTGAATAATATTACAATATTAGCTATTTTTTAAAATATTTTTTATTTATAAATATACTAAAATATATTCTTTAGTTTTTTTTTGATATTAGTACATTAATCAGAATATAAAAAATAATTTAAGTGCTCTATTTAACTTTAAATAATTTTTTTTTGGTGTGCATAATTTTTTCTTGATTGGGCAGATACTAGGTTTGATTTACTAGCCCAACAATATCCACCGTCATTGATTTGTTTTTCAAGGATTTTATTATCTTATATCAATGGTTTCATTATATTTTTTTCAAAAATAATTTTTAAATTTATATTTTAATTAATATCCATTTTTTATGATTTTTTTAGATTTCTTATCCTTTGTTGAATCTAAATTATTTTTTAATTATACTGTAAGTGGTTAGTTTTTTCGTAGGTTAATTTGATTCATCTATAATTGTTTTTGCATGTTTTATATAAAATTAATATTTATTTTTTTATAATATTTTTAATATGTGCAACCTTTCATTTTTTTTTCTCGTTTTATTTTATCCAATAAATCTTATGTGTGTGTTAATATTCACTACAAATTGTTTTTTATAAATAAATTCATTAAATATAATAAAATAAATGACCTGATATTAAATATTTTGATCTACATTGGTCTCTTGATTTTCCAATTATATATTTTATTTATTGTTAATATTTTTCTATTTATTTATATAATGGTTAGTGATTCATTTAATTTGATGAATACATAAAAAAATCAGTTTATATTTACATTTTTTTAAGTAAAAAAACGTGTTGAAAAAATCTACATGTTCAAATTTTATTTTTAGTTTTCTTTACCACACGTTGATGTTAATTTGATTCTTTTTCTTAGAATCTCTTTTTATTTTTCTTAACTCTTTAAAAAGATTTAATGTTTTAATTTTACTATTATCAAAGTTGATAGTATATTATTTTATTTATTTAAATTCGTAAAAAAGTTTAATCAACAGGAACTGAAATAGTCAATTGTAAACTTAATAATATACATAAATACTAAACAAATAAAAAGTAACGTAAGAGCACAAGTAAATTTGACGTGATAGGAATATTTCCTTTTCAAGGGACAGAAGAAAAGAAAGAGGGAGGTTGTTTCTTTGTTTTTTGTTTTTTTTTATATATATTAGAAATGTTGTAGTGATTGTTTTTGAAATATATTAATATTTATATTTTTTAAAAAATATTTTTAATATTAATATATCAAAATGCTAAAAAACATATTTTTAAATCTTTACAAAATCAATTTTGTTTTTTGTTTTTTTTTAAAAACAAGCATATCTTTTATACGATTTAACGGTAACGGGAAGGAAAAAACAGGGGGCGGACACTGAGGTCCAGGCAGGCAGGCAGCCATCCAATAATTGTGACGTTGTCAACAAAAAAAAGTTTAAATACCATTATCGTAATTCTCTGAAAACCGGAGGTTAAAAGAAAAGCGAAGAGAACGGAAAGTAGATAGAGAGACCAAAACAAAAGGAAAAAGAAAAGAAAAGAATTGACAAAAAGAAAAAGAAAGAGGGAGAGAGAGGACGAGAGAGAGAGAGGGGTTGGAATCACATGGGCTTGTTCTTCTTCTTCTTGTAATTGTTGTTGATGTTGTCTCTCTCTCTCTCTCTCTAACTTGTCACTCTCTCTCTCATCCTCTGTGATTTGTTTTGTTGGGTCTTCTTCTTCTTGGCCTTCTCTATTTTTGCCTCAACATGATCTCTCTTCACTAATTTCTGAAGCCAATACAATTTTAACCACTGCAAGCTCTCTTTCCTTTTCTCTTATCCATGGCTGAAGATAAGGTAATTTCTCTCTTTTTCTCAGTTTTTCTTTTAATGTTGAAATCCTTACATTTACCTTGGAAAAGTCAGACAAGAGGGAGTTATCTTTGACTTATGTTTTTGTTTTTCTAGATTTGGGTGTTAGAAGATTAGATGCTTTTATATTTAGAAAAATGTTAACAATTTTTTCCCCTCAGCACCCGAGCAATTTTTCTTTTACATTAGGGTGTATTTTTAAGATCTGGGTTTTCTTTATTTCCCAGCATTTTTGTAGTTATAAATCTTTATTTTTTTGGAAATTAGGTTTTAGCTTCTTTGATTGGTAGAAATAGTTCTGTTACAATAGATCTAGATGGTGAGGTCATACCATAAATTTTGTAATTTTGATTGATTTTCCTTCATCATCATGATCCAAGATCTCTGTTTTTTTCCCTCTAGCTATGCATTTTTTTTCCTTTTGTAAAGCGTAATTACAGTTATTATATAGATCTAAGATCACTGATGTCCATGTGTTTTGTAGGAAATGACAACCCGTGTTGCTGATGGTAATGATCCGGTGACTGGTCATATAATTTCGACTACAATTGGGGGTAAAAATGGAGAGCCCAAACAGGTAACTTTGTTTTTGGTCGAATACCTTTTTGATTCTGTTTCTGTTTTGTCAAAGGGTTCTCTCTTTTCCTGTAGTTATCATAGGGTGTAAAGAATCAATATATGATTTTCAAACAAATATCTGGAGTTTTTGTTTGCTGATGGTCAGAATAATTTTGGTTGATGTTTTGGTTCTTGCAGACCATCAGTTACATGGCAGAGCGAGTTGTGGGAACAGGGTCATTTGGTGTAGTCTTCCAGGTATGCAAATGTGTTCTCTGTTGAAGATATTGACGATGAAGAAAGAGTTTTGGGAGCAGGTCATTTGATTTCTCTCTTTTTGCAGGCAAAATGTTTGGAAACTGGGGAAACTGTAGCGATAAAGAAGGTTTTGCAGGACAGAAGATATAAGAATCGAGAATTGCAGCTAATGCGAGTGATGGATCATCCTAATGTTATTTCCCTGAAGCACTGTTTCTTTTCCACGACAAATAACAATGAACTCTTTCTTAACTTGGTCATGGAGTACGTTCCTGAGAGCATGTATCGGGTTTTGAAGCATTACAGCAATGCAAAACAATCAATGCCACTTATTTATGTGAAACTTTACATGTACCAGGTATTGCATTTCACTTGTATCTGAAGTTGATTTGTTGCCTTATTATAAATCCTTGTGGTATTAATTACAGGAATTTCTTGTTTTCCAGATTTTCAGGGGACTGGCTTATATACATGCTGTTCCTGGAGTTTGCCATCGGGATTTAAAGCCACAAAATCTTTTGGTATGCTTCCTTACTATAAATGCATGTTCATAGATGGTAGCTGTTATCTGAAGGCATTCTTGGCTGTCTGCAGGTTGATCCTCTTACTCATCAGGTTAAGCTTTGTGATTTTGGAAGTGCAAAAGTGCTGGTATGCTGACTTTCTTCTAGTTTGCGGTTCCTCATCTTTGCTTTGTGTGACTACAACTTTTAAGCTGCGAGAAAGTTGTAGTTTGTCTTTGGGATATTAGCCTGGTTCTTAACAAGAGGGGACATCATTGCAGTGACTGTTTATTCATGTGCCTTCTTTTTTAATGAAATGTATATAACTTTGAAAATGAATGTTTCCCGCAACATTGATGGAATGCAAGTAATAGTTGCAGATGAGTGTCTTGAGCATTCAGAGTATGATGTCAAGGTGGTCTTAGTATTGCTGTGCAAATCCTTTTTCTAAATTTCTTCGCATCTCTATCTCTCTGAATCTGAAACCTGTAAATTGTTTGATCAAACAGAAAAATTTATCCAGTGACTAGCATCTCTTTCATGTCCGGGTTGAGGAACTTATGTGGTTCGGTGGACCTCCACTTTTATCTGCTCTTTTAGTTCTGCAAGTATTGGTTATAGTTGCTAAAAATAATTGAGTGACTACTAAAGTTGAAGCCCTTGTTTACTTGAAAGCTTTCGGTGCTAGTGTGATATTTGAATATATTGCTTCTCATTCTTTCTATACAATGCTCCATACATTGACAATCAAGGTTCCTGTGAATAGGTCAAAGGTGAAGCTAACATATCATACATATGTTCCCGATTCTACCGGGCTCCAGAACTTATATTTGGTGCCACAGAATATACAACATCAATCGACATATGGTCTGCTGGTTGTGTCCTTGCTGAGCTGCTCCTTGGCCAGGTTAGCAGTTCTTTTTAATGCATTTTAAGACCTCTTTTGACAGTATTCCAAATGGTAATTTGTAGCTGACAGCTGACCATTTAAATATTTTTACAGCCACTATTTCCAGGAGAAAATGCAGTGGACCAGCTTGTAGAGATTATTAAGGTACATGTTGCTTATTGATGCTCTCAATAATGCAATTCATATGACCACGAGCCAACATCTTACACTGTTTTACAGGTTCTTGGCACTCCAACAAGAGAAGAAATTCGATGTATGAACCCAAACTATACTGATTTTAGGTTTCCACAGATAAAAGCACACCCATGGCACAAGGTATGCTTTTAGTTCCTTTTCATGAATGATTTTGATGTGTATTTTTTACTACAGCTAAAATACTATGAATTCTTATATTTTGTTGTTTGTGCATGTAGAGATCCATAAGGAAAAAATTGTTGATCGTTTAAGTACCATAATCTATGCCTTGGTACAATTTGATTTATAGTAGTGTTTCATCTATTTAGGTTTTCCACAAGAGGATGCCTCCAGAGGCAATTGATCTTGCATCGCGGCTGCTGCAGTACTCACCAAGTCTTCGCTGTACAGCGGTGAGTGCAAGCTCTTATTATTTTTTCTGTTGTTTTGTAGTTTCAACCTTCTTCTCTCCCTTTCATGTTGATGCGCAAGGTTCATGTCAAGTGGCAACTCCATGACCTTGTTCATATTCAACTGCAGAAATGACCATTTATCACCACCACCATCTGTTTTTGAAGAAAAATGAATCTTGATGATATTTTCTTTTTTGCTACTTGAAATGCATGTTTGCTCATTGAAATCTGACAATTTACTTTTTTTTTTTTTTTTTTTTTTTATCACAGTTGGAAGCATGTGCACATCCTTTCTTTGATGAACTCCGAGAACCTAATGCTCGCCTACCAAATGGCCGCTCTTTACCATCTCTCTTCAACTTTAAACAGGAAGTATGTCAACTTTCTGATTCTGATTGTTTTTTTCATCTTTGACCTTTTAGAAAAACAAAATGCAAGCATTCAATTATCAGATGACTGTTTTTAGTTGGGCAATTTCTTTGTTGCTCTTGTTATTTTTATTGCAATTTTTTTTTTATCTAATTATGTGGTATGCAACTGGCCAAGGTAATTCTGTTTGTACACTGTTAATGGTTTGTTGTTTCTTTACAGTTAAACGGGGCTTCTCCCGAGCTTGTCAATAAGTTGATACCGGATCATGTGAAACGACAAATGGGTCTAAATTTTATGCACCTGGCTGGGACATAAGCAAGTGACGTGGGTATGGGATTGATATCTGGCAGTTATTTCTGGGGGGTGCTATTTTGTGTTTTGATCACCATGAGGTCTGACCGGCAACAATTCTCTCTCTATCAGGATATATCAGGATACATATGGATCAGGCGGCTGGATAGCTGAACTTTCTTCATGTTTTCTTCACCCCTTTTGTCAAACCCTTTTTGTTTATGTACATGTTTGATAGTAAAGATAGCCCGAGGTGCACTTACCAGTTAGCTGCTAGCAAGAGGTTAAAGGTGGAGGAGAAGTGTTCATCCATATAGCTAGGAAGAAGGCCCCTAACATAACGGCCCAAAGAAAAGGGGTGGGCCGTGTTGTTGGACGTGGGGGTTTGTTTTTACTTGCCCGTGTTGTTTCCTATTAGTTTTTGTTGATTTGTGGTGGCTGATGACTTGAATTAATTTGCAGACAATTGCCATCACTCGCTTTATGTGCAAAAGTAATGCTATTGCGTTCTCTTGTAGTAACTGCACTCGTTCGTTGTATTTCGACTTCGGTTACTGGTTTTTCGTTCACCATCAGTTAATATTTGCTGTTTTTGTGTGCATCAAATGTTTCTTTTTTGTGTGAGAGAAAGCGTGGGGTTTATTAGCGTTGCAATTCTAATCCTCGGCGTGTTCTAGCGTTTGATGTCCCAGCTGAGATGCATGGGAGAAATCTGGGTCTGATAATTGCTTGATAAAATGATGGTTTAGAGAGGTGAGTTCCTGTTTATCAACCACCAAATAATGGCTGTAGCCTATAGCGGTTGCGAATTTTGCTCAAGCATTTAAGAGTGCAACTTGAATGCTTAACCTGTATGGTTAAAGTAACTTCACCGGTCTCTTTCAGTGACCTCGCTGGTCTCTCCGTGTCCTCTGATGATGATTCGTTGAATTCAATGGTGTCTTCCTTTCTGATAAATTGTGTTGTCAGCTGAAGACGCAGGATGTGTTAGAGATGGGATTATGGAACTTAGGATTCTCTTTCGGAGGAGTCTAAACTAAAGTGTGATTGGTGCTGTGTTTCTGAGTGTTTTTGTCTAAATGTTTTCTTGCTTTTTTTTTTATCAGAATAAAAAAAACATTGAACCGCACAAAATTGTTTCTACTCATCTTTACTACCTTACGGCATTCAAACTTGCCGCCGACAAACCTCCAAGGACATGTATTTTCGCGCTAGAAGGGAGTGCTCCGAGATTATAAACTGAAAAAGAATTTGAAGTAGCTTAATCTGAACCGTTGATTCAATTTATTGGTCTAAGTAAAAGTCTACTACGGCCACGGCTTAACTACTACTATATGAAAATGGAGACAAGGGGACCATGCATGTTATACCCGAATCTCGAAGATGCCAAACGCTATCACAGCCCCTCTTTCTCTCTCGATTTTCCATCAAACTGAATTAAAAAAAAGAATAGGTTTCTATGTTACTGTAGCAGTATTTATCCTTTTTTCATGGTTTAGTTTGTAAATGATATTATTTTCACGTATTTCCTAGGCAAGAGGTAGCAGGTGGGGGCGTTGACATGAAGACAACATCCAAATCCAATTAGTCCTATTATCTACTCTCTTGCTAGACTCCTGTCAGAAAAGAAAAAAACGTTGGCTTTTCATCGGGACAGGAAGTAATGGCGGCCATTTTGTTCCGCATCTTTTTAGCAGTCTTTTGGGTGGATTTTGCTCAAGCAACTGATAGTCTTCTTTCTCCAAAGGGTGTTAACTATGAAGGTATGACTTTCAGACTCTATATTCAAAATGATCTTGCATTACACTACCATGTGATTTGTTACTTCGTTTCTTTCTTCTTGTTTACTCGGTTGGTTTGTGGATTCAGTGGCAGCATTGATGGCTGTGAAGAAAGAAATGAGAGATGAGACCGGTGCTATGAACGGTTGGGATCTGAACTCTGTCGATCCTTGCACTTGGAAAATGGTCGGTTGCTCTCCTGAAGGCTTCGTCATCTCCCTGTGAGTGAGGAACGTCTTTTTGTCTAGTAATATAATCTTCATATTTTTAATCTTTGTTCTGGATATTGTTGCTGCTAGGGAAATGGCAAGTGCAAGATTATCTGGCACTCTTTCGCCTAGTGTTGGGAATTTGAGTCACCTAAGAACAATGTGAGTTTCTATTGCTTTCTTTCTCTGAGTTCTTCACTTGCTTTGGACTCGAGTTTTTCTGCTATTAATTGTTTCTGTGCGCGTGTATGTGTTTTCTTAGTTCTGTTCTTGGAGTATAAGCTAATTATTGGCCAGTTTCATGGCTAATGAAATGTTGCTGTTATGATTATTATGACAAACTGGACTAACTCGGTTTTCCAGTGAAGAAGTCCACGTAGAAAATTTGAAAACCGTTTCTGTTTGTAATAACTTATGAGCCTAGGTACTGTAAAACCATGCTATTCTTTTGAATCTGCTGCTGCTCTATCGAGAATTATGTTCTTTTTTGTTCCGGTTACTTGACATAAATGCAACAAATTGGAGTCTTGATATTGTGTTTTGCATTAGCTAAACTTCATGAGCTGTAATTGCAGGCTATTGCAGAGCAATCATTTATCTGGTCCCATTCCAGAAGAGATAGGAAAGCTTTCAGATCTTCAAACTCTTGATCTCTCAGGTAACCAGTTCGTTGGTGGTATTCCGAGCTCATTGGGATTTCTGACCCATCTAAGTTACTTGTAAGTTGCTTGACCTCAACACATGGCATTTCAATTCCTGTTGATTTTGTATTTTAATGTTTCTTCTGATAATTTGTGTATTATATAAAAGTTTAACATGCAAGCTTTTCCAGGCGACTCAGTAAAAACAAATTAACTGGGCAGATTCCAAGACTGGTGGCCAATCTTACTGGACTTTCATTCTTGTAGGTGGTCCATACATGTCAACAATATTACCCCATATATTGTACATAAATGTTAACTTAACTTCGATATGCTTGACAGGGATTTATCATTTAACAATCTTAGTGGTCCAACTCCAAAAATATTAGCAAAGGGTTACAGGTGAGATCTTTGTAAGAACTGTGATTATTTTTTTAAGAAAATCTCCTTGATTCTTAAATGCCTCATATTTGGCCGGTGTAATTTAATGTGCTTTTAGGGACCTTAGGTTATTCTGGGCTAGCATTGATCCAATCTATTTGATCTTTGCAAAAACTCTTTAAGAGTTGTTACCTGATGTCGTTGAGCTTGCTAAATGCTTGCAATTGTCAGGTAAAGTTGTTTTTAAATAGAATGAGATGCAGATTGCAGGTTTCAGTTCCCACTGCAGTTCCCTTTTCCCTTTTCATCATAATGTTAGAAAATCTCTCGTGGAAGGAAAACAAATCAATATCTGTGGAGATGGTTGGATGGGAGTTGATAACTTCTAGTCCCATTAATGTTTACCAGTGGTGTCCATCATTTCTGTTCGCAGCCATTTGATAGTGTGCTTGTTTTTATTGCAGTATCACTGGGAATAGCTATCTTTGTACCTCCTCACTTGCACAAAAATGCACGGGCATCTCAAATCCAGTGAATGGTAAATGTACTATTAGGCTATTAGCTAGTTAAATAGTTCTCTTGAAGAGATGCACTTTAACAACGTGGCCACAAATGCTTGATGTCGTACTTGCAGAGACACTTTCATCTGAGCAAGCCAGCAGCCATCATCGGTGGGTGCTCTCTCTTGCCATAGGTATTAGCTGCACCTTTGTGATTTCTGTCATGCTGCTTGCCTGCTGGGTGCATTGGTATAGATCTCGTCTAATATCATACGGTACTTCCAAACTGAGTGCTCTTTTAATTTTCGCAAATGAAATAAATCACACAAAGCAATATGATTAATTGTGATAATTGCATTTTTCAGTGCAGCAAGATTATGAATTTGATATTGGTCATTTGAAGAGATTTTCTTTCCGTGAACTACAAGTTGCTACAAACAACTTCAGTCCAAAAAATATCTTAGGGCAAGGTGGATATGGTGTGGTTTACAAAGGGTGTCTCCCAAACAAAACTTTCATTGCAGTTAAAAGGCTGAAGGATCCAAATTTTACTGGAGAACTGCAGTTTCAGACTGAAGTGGAAATGATTGGCTTGGCCTTACATCGAAACCTCTTATGTTTGTATGGCTTCTGTATGACATCTGATGAGAGGTTGCTTGTCTATCCTTACATGCCGAATGGCAGTGTTGCTGACCGCCTGAGAGGTTTGCCTCATTTTGCTTGTTCATATTCTACTATTAGTTCTTTTGGCAACTAGGATTTTTATTATTCTCTGGTCTTATGCAAATGAAGGTTGTTTCTCATTAAAATTTACAGCACTAAACAGATGGAATATATCGAGCATTAAAGTCCTGAATAGTTCTTTGAAGAAGCTGTTTTTTGTTTTTCCTGCTCAACATAATCTTTCATATCCCTCCTCAAAGCAATCATGGCCTAAAATATTAACTTTTTAGTACTTCAAGTAGAAAATCGCGCTGAATCTTTTCTTTAGTTATATTTGAAACTTTTTATTTTTCTTAAATCCTTTGTGCAAGATATATGCTTTAATGAATTTGTCTGTTTCTTAATAGTATATGTTGAATAGTATTGGTAATTGGCTGATGAACAAACTCTTATTCATGATTGTTGCTTTAAAATATATATATATATCTCGCTGTTACTTCAATCGAAACAAAACCAATTTTTGGTTCTGCTGCATTAATTTTTTTTTTATTTCTTCTTTGCAGAGACCTGTCGAGAAAAACCTTCTTTAGATTGGAACAGACGGATACGCATTGCCCTTGGGGCTACCCGTGGACTTCTATACTTGCATGAACAATGCAATCCAAAGATAATTCACAGGGATGTTAAAGCTGCAAACATTTTACTTGATGAAGGTTTTGAAGCTGTAGTTGGGGACTTTGGTCTTGCCAAGTTGTTGGATCTTAGAGATTCACATGTGACTACTGCAGTGCGGGGGACTGTAGGACACATTGCACCAGAGTATCTTTCAACTGGGCAATCATCTGATAAAACTGATGTTTTTGGATTTGGCATACTACTTTTGGAACTTATAACAGGGCAAAAGGCATTAGATGCTGGAAATGGCCAGGTTCAGAAGGGAATGATTCTTGATTGGGTAACTTATTTCTCTATATTGTCCTCTACCACTGAATTTACAAATTACAAACATCTCATACTTTCAAATTTATATGGAGGCAATGGATGCTTCTATTCCAGTTATTCCATGATTGCAGTGTGATTTACAATCATGACTCAAATGAATAATTTCTCTGATGTTTAGCATTTATCTGGAGAAGGCCTCTTAACTTGAAATTGAAGAGTGATGGCCAAAATCTGAATATTCTAAACTCCTTTGTGCAGATTGTTTTGAGATAACTTGCATGTCGTGTTGTTGTGACATTTATAGGAAATTATACCACCTCATTTTTGAGCTGCGTTGCCCATAATTGCCAGAGCCATGTTCAGGAATAGTTTTTTCTTGCCTGCTTCATGAATTCTCAAGTATAAAGGGAACCACTGTACTGAATTATAATCCACCATATGTTCTCCTGAAACGTTGCACCCAATACAAAATTGTAAATGGTGGTTGAATTTTACAGGTTAGAACTTTGCACGAGGAGAAGAGGTTGGAAGTGCTAGTGGACAGGGATCTGAAGGGATGTTTTGACGAGTCCGAGCTGGAAAAAGCTGTGGATTTGGCTCTGCAGTGTACCCAGTCGCACCCCAACCTTCGGCCGAAAATGTCAGCGGTCCTGAAGGTCCTGGAAGGTCTTGCCGGGCAGCCTGCAATTGAGGAACCACAAGGTGTATCTAGTATTGGTGAGGCAAGGGCATGCAATTGCCCAGGGCATTGTAGCGATGTTCGTGAGGAATCTTCTTTCATCATTGAAGCAATGGAGCTTTCCGGACCTCGATGACCAAGTATAGTTTCGCCTTTTCTGAAACCAACTGTAAATTGATTTTTCATTTAGTATGCAAATAGTATAATCTTCCCTTTCTGAATTCACCTGTAAATGATTTCTGCCTTCTGTAGAACAGCATTTTAGACACAAAAGCCTCTTCTTTTATTCTTTGCATTTTGCAGTGGAGGTTGTTTTCTGGGCCTTTTAATATCCTGTAGAGCATGCCCTGCCCCAGCTAACATGCTTTTCATCCATGGCTACCTTTAAATCCCTTTTTTTAGCTCGTTGTACTTCTAGGATTAACGCAATGCAACTTGTAATTGACGATCGTTGCCAAGAACTTGCTTCCCTCCTTTCAAATCCTACCATACAACTTGATTAATGAGTGGCTGTCACTGCATATGTCATCTCTATATTTTGTTGTTAGCCCATGGCTTTTCCTCATAATTGAAGACTGTTACTTGGAAAGCCTGGCTGACATCAATCAGTAGAGGGAGTCTGATTCATTGTTTGTGTATGGTTTGTGCTCAAGCTAGGGTCCAGTTAGGCTTCACGTACTGAAATGAAAACGCACTTTGTGAAAATTCCCTGTAGTAGCATTGAAGTGGAATAATGAGAAAAAATAGGCTGAAACATTTCAAATCTGAAACATTCCGTTTGAATTAGAAAAAAACGTAACCACCAACGAAATTGACAACCTGATGATCTCTATCTCTACTTTCGTTCAATTATCATCCCGCCTCTGCCTCTATGGCCTCACCCTCCTGGACTTTGAAGCCATGGTGGGTCCTTCAATGGCGCCTTCTTTTGACGTGGGGATCCAGATTTCAACACCATAAAGAGGGCCGCCGTTTTCCAAGTGATGAAGGGGCTGCAAAGTAGTCAAAAAGAGGTTCAATTTTGAGTTTGTTTGATACAGCTGTTGCAGATGTGATTGAGGTTGAAAAAAAGCAGGTTGATGAAAAACACTTTTAGTTGCGGTTCATAACTGAAATTTGTATTAGATTAAAACTGTGGTTGAGATTGAATTTAATGAAAAGCAGTTTCCAGTGTTTGGTTACCATGCTTTTCATATTACTGTTAACTTATGAAATTACTTTAAAATACATATATATATTTTTGTAACATTTTGGGTTGAGAAGAGACACACACTAGTGAGCAACTTGAGATGAAGTCGATCGCCTGGCCGAACCCTCTCCCCATGGACTAACATAGTTTGATAGCCAAAAATACTTGCACATTAACAGATTATGAAAAAATCAAACCCTACAATACATTATCATTTTAGACACGAAGAGGGACTTGATTTGGGTGCACGAACCCTAACAAGTGTATACTATATTTTGTTTTTAAATGCTTTTGATATATTAATATCAAATATATATATATATATCTAAAATACTATACCACGATCGTCATTAAGGTTATATCTAATCAAGTTTCATTTGAGATCATGGTGGGAGGATCCATGCTGACGGTTTGGCCAGTTAAATATACATTAATTTTAAATCTGGGCTCTCTAATTGAACCAGTAACTCATTTTTTATATGTGTGTGTATATATATATCAAACTAGCAAATGAAAGAGACCTTTTGCTGTTGATTCTTTCCCCACATTTCAGTGCTTTATTTAAAAATAAATAAATAAACGGGGAGAGAGAGAGAGAGAGAGAGGCTGGCAAATGGGACGTCAAGAATTGTTTCCATGCTCTCCCTGGAAGAAACCTGTGGGTGTGAGGGGGGGTATTACGCTGATACCACCTCCTGCAAGCAAGACAAGATAGCAAAAAAAGAAAAAAACGATGCGAAGCTTCTCATCACAGGATCGACCCATTAGTTTTTAGGTTTGGTTCTGAATGAAAACTATGAATTGCAAGCGTGAGACGGACAACATCGTCCCTCCTTTGCCTCTTCAAAAGGTAACGTACGTTGGATATAAAATTCAGATTCAGATAAGCTTCAAACATAATATAATTCCTTGCGTGTCTTCTTCTTCCTCTTTTTTCACGCCCGACATCTCTCCGCCGTCTCTCTTTCTCCGGTCACAAGTATATTTGGTTCTTTCAATTTACGTGTAAGATTTAAGTTTCTAGCGTCCTTTTTTCTTTTTCCTAGAGTTCAATTTCGACCATTTTGCTTCCGTTTTTAGACGTCATAGATAAATTTCACTATATATATATATATATATATTTAGCACAAAGGTCTAATTAAAGGATTAATCTTGAGATAGAAAGTTGACTTTGCGAAAGGTCGAAGATAAATTCTTCTTAATTAAGTTACCCAGGACATGGTCACTAATACGATTTCTTATTATTATTAATATTAACTCCCGGTACATGAATAAGTCCTAATAATAATAATAATTAAATCAAGAATTATATTCCTAATTAAATGATCACTAATTAGTATTTCCAATTAATTAACCTTTTATTGACGGCTTCCATGGACTTTCCATTTATTTTCTACCACCAAAGTTCTTCATCCCTCTCTCCACAACACCCGCCCACGCTGTACACACAAAAAAAATCTGCTGTCCATAGAGTCAACAGTCGGCTTAAGTTAAATTGGTGAGACAACATTGTTATAAAGATATACAGATCTCTTTTTTGTAAGCTTAATTACAGATGAAATTGGAAGTTAACGTTTTTTTGCTGAGAGATGCAGGCAGGTTTTATTAAAGTTTATAGAAAGGAGCAGGTAACTATCAGGTCGCTGTTTTCCTTACAAAGTTATTATCTGTCAGTTATATTTACAATTATAAGCTTGGTTCAATTCTTCGGTTATCTTTATTTTTTGAGGGTTTTTGGTTTCTTTGGAGGTTTTGGAGTCGTGGGGTTCTTTTCTTTTGTTTATTGTTTGCTACCAGTAAAGGTGCTGTTGTCTTCGTGTTGATATCTGAGTTTGTCTGTTCATAATTGAGGGTTTTTTTTTCTTTCGTTGGAAATCTTTTAGAGAGGTGGAGATTATTTTGTTATGAGTAATGGATCAAGACACACAAGGAAACAAAGGAATTATTGGGAATTTGGACCAAGTGAATCGGGGAAGGAATGAGAATGTCAGTGATTCGAGTGGAATTTCAAGCAATTTGGATAATGGGGTTGCCATAGAGACTCTAAAGGTAATAAATTCAGGAGAGAAAGTGGCTGCTGTTGTGGAAACTGGGGTTTTGAATGCCAATATTGAGGGGTTGGGATCCGGTGAGAGAGTGGCAAGTCAGGGAACAGGTGACAGGAAAAAAATTGAAGAGTCAAGGAATGAAGGAACGGTCACAAATACAATTAATATGGTTAATGGAGCTGTGCTTGAGACTGTTATTGTGATGAATTCAGGGGCGACTTCAAGTGTTAATGGAGAAAATAAGGATTCGGGAACAAAAAATGAGGAGTTGGGGCTCATAGGTGGAATGATAAATGAGGAAACACGTCATGGGCTTGGAGATGGTGATATATCAATTCAAGTTGAGCCAGGAAGTTGGTATTCGAGTAATTCTACTGGTAGGGTTGTGCTTGAGACTGTGATCGCGATAGGTCCTGAAGAAAATGCGGGTATTAATGGAGGAAACCAAAGATTGGAACACAGGGGCATTGAGATGAGGTTAAGTAAGGGATCAATGGACGAGTCAGAGAAAAATGTGAACAAAGTGGGGAAGTCATCGTGTGTGATTGATGTGACGACTGGTGGTGATGGAACAGAAGGAGGAGGTTTCAAGGATAACTGTGATGGAGAAAGGGTTTGTAGGATTTGTCAATTGAGTTCTGAGGGGTTGCTGGAAGCTACTGATGCAACTGCCACTGCCACTGCCACAAACAACTCCATGGATCTAATTCAGATTGGTTGTGGTTGTAAAGATGATCTTGGCTGTGCACATGTGTATTGTGCTGAAACATGGTTTAAGCTAAAAGGAAACAGGTAAATGTTTTGAGCTTATTGATGTTGAGATTGGATCATGCTTATTTTATCTCCTTGTGTGTATACTATTTGTAATGGCTATGCTAGTTTGCAATTTAATCTTTATTTTAAACTATCTTCCTTATATTAAATGTTGCAAGTAATATTCTGAGTGGAGCTGCTTCTGTTAGTTTTTGCTGTGTTACACTGTTTCTTGGGACTTTCTAGCAGGGGATATTTTCTTCTTCTATTTTAATTTCATATAGATTATAGAGTTCATGGTAAATATAACAGAAAGAAAGTAATGTAGATAAGGAAGAAGTTTCTTCTTTTAACAAATTCTTCTTGAAATTGACTGCAAGTGAGACAATCACACTTTCTTGAGTGTAGATCCTCTGTCTTATCTTAATCTTCTACTGTCCTTTTTATGCATCCTGGTTCTTTCAACAAGCCAATTCTCTTTTCAATATTCACTGAAAGCATCTTGTGTCGAGCATATTATTAATATTCAAGTGCAATGAATTGGGAAGGAGGAAACCTCATCATATTGAATCCATGTATTGATTTTCTTTTCATGTAGGTGCATGGGTTGAACTAGGATTTTAGGAATGTGGGTGCCAAAATGAAATTTAATAGTATACGTTTTTAAAAAAGAAATAAACTAATAATAGCTGTAGTAATTGGTTTTTCAGGGTGCAGAATGTAGATATTCTCTGATATAAACCTTAAATTCTAGGGTAGATTAAAAATGTTTTGAAAGCTTAGGACTAATATGAAAACTTTGTCCCCCTAGCCATTACGTGGTTCCAACCCTGTCTTCGCATGATTCCAGTGCCAATAGTTTAACATAGGGGAGTCCTTATAATCTTCAAATTAGTTTTGTGCTGGTGCTGCTGCAACATTGCTAGTTTGTTTTGTTGTACTCATGACTTCCATAAAAACATCATTGTAGCATTTTCTAGTTACCGTTAAATAATGGTGGCTGTTTTCTTTCCAGTATCCTTTGCATCTGTCATCTCTCTCAGAGTACCTTATTTAAGGCCCCAAGTTCGAATTTTTTCCAGGATCATTTTCAGCAAATCCTGGTTTATGAATTAACCGTGTTAGTTAAAGTTTCCCGCTGGGAATTGATTTTTCTGGAAACTAAACCTGTCAGGAATTCATAATTCATTGAGATGTCTTCCTTATTTTCCTTGTGCAGAATCTGTGAAATATGTGGAGAGACGGCAATGAATATCAAAGTTGTTGGGGAGAACCCTTTTCAGGAAAGGATATTTATTAGGAGCAATGGTTTCTCATCAGAGAGCAGTGGAGGGTGTTGGCGGGGACAGCCCTTCTGTAACTTCGTAATGGCTTGCTTGGTAATAACTTTTGTGTTTCCATGGTTTTTTAGGGCGAAAATATTTTAGAATTTATTCCATTGCCAATCTCATTCCCTCTCCTAGGAGTTGCCCCGTGTGAATAATAGGAAGATTCATTGAACGATCTTGTGGAGACTCTTTAGGGCTTCATAATTTAGCCTGAACATTTCAGGTTCCAGATTTCCCAATGCTACCTCGGCAGCAAAGGTCTATATTGTGGAGATTGTTACTTTAGTGCTCTCTTTTTAAAGTATACCACCCAAGGATGGAGTCGGATCTGTATCACTGTTAGATTTCCCCCCCATTTTTAAATTCTGTCATTTTCACCTTAAAGCTATTTCACACACTCCTTTATCAATGAAAAGTCAGTTTGCGTGTTCCTTTTTTCTTACTTCTTCCCTAAACTTCGCTTCACAACATGAAGATTTGGTCATTAGCTTGGTAACTTTCGTTTATGTCATTAGCTTATTTTTGTGCCTAGCCATAGCGATTCCTTGATTTCACCCATGAGCTTTGGTATGTCGGATTGAACTTGTAAATTTGATCCTTCGAATGACCCTGAATAGTTGGGGATTCTTGTACCAAATGCTTCAGTTATTGGGCTAAACTCTTGAGACTCTTCCAGCCATACATCATTATGCAACTAGTGTGGAAAGCTTTGAAAATGGAGTACAATATTACCATTGTATCTCTAGCAATCTTCCATTCTCCCGCGAACTTGAGGTTTTGCCTCATCTAATGGAGAATCACCAACACAAAATGATTTATTTTCCCGGATACGAGATGAAAACCAGCAACAACTTTTGCACCCAATCACATATTGCCTCGTGGTGAGTGAATCTAATCATTTTCAATTCATGACATGATGAACACACATCAATAGCGAAAGACGAAGAAAAAAAACAAAAGACAGAAATTTAGAAGGCAATTTAGCATGCAGCAGATCTAATCCATTTATAAAATCAACTACTTTCACACAAAACTTGAATAATGTGCCATTAAAAATAAAGAGTCAAAGCTCCAGAAATAAATTGGTGTCAGGAGATAATACCTTTGAGAGAGTAAATGGGATGCCCCAACTTGAGTTACTTGCTCAAAGAAACACGAGGGTTTGTTAAAGAAAGTGTTTTGAGGATAGAAAACATCAGAAACCATCCTTTCCAGGCTAACTTTGAGACTCCGAATATGCGAAGAGGATTAGATTCACAGGTCATCTTATATAAGACCTGTTGGAGGAGAGAGTAGGTGTTTTCGATGGCTAAAATTAGCGAGGTCACATGTCTCTTTTGCGCGTGCAATCCACATGCCAATGGATTAGAAAAAGCTACGCTTTTTTTGTTTTGCGTTAAAAGCTTCAACCTTCAAATCCCTTTTCTTTTTATTTTATTTCTAGCTAGAACTTTCCCGCCTTCTTCTGCTTCAGATGATGATTTTAATGGCCACAGCCCTTCCACCAAAATTTTCTCTCCCTCTGAATAACAAAAAAAGCAGAGGCAAGCTCTCTTTCCAGTCTAAATATGTGTTCTTTTCAAATAAACCATATCCAAAGTCTGATCCTTTATCACCAAATTTACACTTTTCTTATGACACAGTACTCACCCCTGCCTCACCAGCCCAAGCT
This sequence comes from Salix brachista, assembly GCA_009078335.1. NCBI lineage: Eukaryota > Viridiplantae > Streptophyta > Magnoliopsida > Malpighiales > Salicaceae > Salix > Salix brachista. The sequence continues at coordinate 3,356,098 of CM018575.1, forward strand.
AAAGAAAAAAAAATCACTGATTGGAACACAAAAATCTATGAGGTCTGTGAAATGGGCAATATTGATAAAGCAATAGAACTGCTTTACATGTCTCCAAAAACTGAAATTGAGTCAAGAACTTATTGCTCAATATTGCAACTTTCTGCAGAACTTAAGTCTTTACAAGATGGCAAGAAAGTTCATTCATTTATTTGTTCTTGTGGGATTTCAATTGACAGTGTTTTAGGATCAAAACTTGTATTTATGTATGTAACTTGTGGGGATTTAAGAGAAGGGAGGCTGATTTTTGATAAGATAAGAAATGAGAAGGTTTTTCTTTGGAATCTAATGATGAATGGGTATGCAAAGATTGGTGATTTTAAAGAGAGTGTCTATTTGTTTAGGGAGATGTTGGATTTTGGTGTTGAAGTTAACTCTCATACAGTTTCTTGTATATTGAAGTGTTTTGCAGCTTTAGGCAGTGTAAAGGAAGGTAAATGGGTTCATGGTTTTTTGTTAAAATTGGGTTTTGGTTCTTATAATGCTGTAATTAATTCGCTCATTGCTTTTTACATGAAGATTAGGAGAGTTGATGTTGCCCGTAAGTTGTTCGATGAATTGAGTGACAGAGATGTTATTTCATGGAACTCAATGATTAGTGGGTATTTGGCTAATGGTTTTTCTGAGAAAGGAGTTGAACTTTTCAAAAAGATGCTGTATTTGGGAGTTGATGTGGATTTGGCCACAATGGTCAGTATTCTTCAAGCTTGTGCAAATTGTGGTGATGTTTCATTGGGAAGAGCAGTTCATGGTTCTGGAGTGAAGGCCAGTCTACACTTGAAAACTACATTTTGCAATACATTACTGGATATGTATGCCAAATGTGGTGTTTTGGATGGTGCTATTCGAGTTTTTGACTTGATGGGTGTAAGAACTGTTGTGACTTGGACTTCATTGATTGCAGCTTATGCTCGAGAAGGTCTCTCTGATGAAGCCATTCGATTGTTTCGTGAAATGGACAGGGAAGGTGTTAGCCCGGATATTTTTACTATCACAACGGTTCTTCATGCATGTGCTTGTAATGGGTCATTGGAAAATGGCAAGGATGTGCACGTATTCATTAGGGAGAATGATATGCGATCAAATATATTTGTGTGCAATGCTCTCATGGATATGTATGCGAAATGTGGAAGCATGGAAGATGCTAACTCAGTTTTTTTAGAAATGCCTGTAAAAGATATCATCTCATGGAATACCATGATCGGAGGTTACTCAAAAAACAGTCTACCCAATGAAACTCTTCGTCTGTTTGGTGATATGGTTCTAGAAATGAAACCTGATGGCACGACTTTGGCATGCATTCTTCCCGCTTGTGCCAGCCTAGCTTCTCTAGATAGAGGCAAAGAGGTTCATGGTCATATATTGAGAAATGGATTTTTTACCGATCAACAGGTTGCCAACGCACTTGTTGACATGTATGTGAAGTGTGGGGTGCCGGTTCTTGCACGGTTGCTCTTTGATATGATTCCTTCAAAGGATTTGATCTCATGGACAGTTATGATTGCTGGATATGGCATGCATGGCTTTGGGAACAATGCTATTACTACCTTTAATGAGATGAGGCAAGCAGGTATTGAGCCTGATGAAGTGTCCTTCATTTCAATACTATATGCTTGCAGTCATTCTGGATTGCTTGACGAAGGATGGAGATTCTTTAACGTTATGCAAGATGAATGCAATATCAAGCCAAAGCTGGAGCATTATGCATGTATAGTGGATCTTTTAGCTCGCAGTGGGAAACTCGCCATGGCATACAAATTCATAAAATCAATGCCAATTGAACCTGATGCCACAATCTGGGGAGCACTGCTCTCTGGGTGTAGGATCCACCATGATGTCAAATTAGCTGAGAAAGTTGCAGAACACGTCTTTGAACTTGAACCAGAGAACACGGGATACTATGTACTTTTAGCAAATACCTATGCCGAGGCGGAGAAGTGGGAAGAAGTGAAAAAGCTGAGACAAAAGATTGGTCGGCGGGGTTTAAAGAAGAACCCAGGTTGCAGTTGGATAGAAGTCAAGGGCAAAGTTCACATCTTTCTTGCTGGAAATAGTTCACACCCGCAAGCCAAAAAGATAGAGGTTTTGTTGAAGAGGTTGAGATCAAAGATGAAGGAAGAAGGTTACTTTCCTAAAACAAGATATGCTTTGATCAATGCAGATAGCCTGCAGAAGGAAACCGCCCTCTGTGGGCATAGTGAGAAATTAGCCATGGCTTTTGGAATAATGAACTTGCCACCTGGGAGAACCATACGGGTATCAAAGAACCTGAGAGTATGTGCTGACTGTCATGAGATGGCAAAGTTCATTTCCAAGACAACAGGAAGGGAGATTGTCTTGAGAGATTCTAATCGCTTTCACCATTTCAAGGACGGCGTTTGTTGCTGCAGAGGTTTCTGGTGAAATAAAAGTGCAGAGAAGGGGTTTGAATGTAACAGAGCTCATCCCATTCCTTTGTAGGTTGATTCTCATTTATGAGCTAGTAAATTGTTGTAAATATTGGTCCAAGAGAAATATATCATAGGAGAGGATTTCAAGTTAGGGTTTATGTCATCTATTAGGTCAAACGAGGGGCATAGACACTGGTAATTCTCAGTTTATGTCTGTGCAGCAAATTCTTAGAGGCTGGAAGGCATTTCATTTAATCTCATTCATATATTATTCAAGACAGATTATGAATCATTGCGATACATCTAATACACGAAGGAAACTACGTCTCATGCCTGTTTGATTGCATTAGATTTGCTGCCTTCTATCTCTGGCCTGGTAGGTCCCGACCTGTCAGGCCAGTTTCTATGGCTATTCGCATTGGATTTCATGCCCCCCGTGAGGCCACGCTATTTGTTTTACTTGTAATGGTCGTCTCCCTCGGAAGCTCTATCCCGTGTATTTGTTTATTATTCACGGCAGGAGTATCAAAGCAAAGGGTTCTCCAAGAAAGTTTTTCTTGAAAGCTAAAATGACGGAAACTAGACGTTAGTATTTGCACTCTTTCTGAGATGGCAAGTAGATTTCAGCACCACTGATTTGGTTGCAGCAAAAACTCAAACTGTATTGAAAAATGCACGTGAACATATTGGAATTGAAGAAACAATGACATTTCCCTCTTCTTTTACAGTAGAGAAGAACAGATTTGGAATAAGTTACTATTATATCTTTAGACATTTGGGAGATGGCCATAGGAAGGAGTTAGGAATTACACAGCTAGCCTCCGAGCATTGAGAGATGTTTGTGTTAATATATTAACTAAAAAATAAAAGTTGTGAGTGTTTTATTGTGTAGTGCACTGTAGCATGTGAGGTGATTTAATGAGAATTTCATAATGAACCCGCTTGTGTTTGTTGTTGGCAGGAGATGTTTCTGGTTTTTCATCCTATTTTGAAACTGCGTCTTTGACTCTTCTCTTGCGCCACGTGTCCATACACGTGACAACCGCTGCTCTCTCTTTATCCAGAGCAAACAATCAGAACGAAATCTGCAACATGATTTTCTGAACCAAGGTTTTTAACAGAGATATCCAACATTTTTGTCTTCACCTGTACAAAAATCTGGTCAAAACCTTGGCAAAAAGAAAGTTTATCACCAGTACTTGCAAACTCTTACAAAAGTCAAAGAAAACAGTTCATAATAAGAAATAAAATCCAATCCAATAATTTTTTTATAATGAATATGATAATTTTATGTTGGTGATTTTGTTAAAACCCACAACATATTAAGAATCTAATAGATAATCACAATAACAATCATCAACAATAAATTAATCCAAGGTGATTAATTAAGTAAAACTTAATTGTAAATAAGTTTTAAAAATTAAAAACAACAATATCATTTATATTAGGGGATTAAAATTCTAGATTTTAAAACCCAAGTTGGGACATGGTTTTATAATTATTTAAAACTGTCATGAAATAATATATATGATATTATTTAAAATGCAATATAATAAAAAGAAATTTCATCAGTAGGGTTATTAATTGTTCCTATAGATAAAATATTATATCTCATATCTTTTAAAATATACATGAAGTAGAGAAAAGAAATAGCTAGCAATCAAGGTAAGGAAGACGTATCACTTAAGACATGACAATTACTCTTTTCTAAAAGAGTTTTAGGATATTCTTGATTTGACAATGAACTATGATTAATGATAACTCAATTTTGAAATAACAAAATACTAAACCCAAAAAAATATTGGATCTTTAAGTAATTTTTGTTTAAATTCAAAATAATTCAAAATTGTCTAACAAGATCTTTGACATTCCCAAGATTTCATGAAAAATTTCATTCTTAATGTGTTTATGTGTTTCAATAAACAGAATAGTTCGAGCACCTTCCTAGATGTTTGACCAAACATTTAAGTTTTCACATATCTGGACTAGGTAAGTGAACAAACCATGAAACTGTGGTCCCAAATCTTGTCTGTGTTCCAACTGAGGCCATTTCTGAAACAATATAATGAAGAAATGAGGAATGATTTTATGGAGTAATCCAATTCAGAGTATGACTTTATGCGTGAAATTCTCATTTGTTTTCCTCTGTCATGACTCATCATGATGAGCAAACCATCTCTGGAGCCATGATAGCTATAATTGCTGTGGTAGGGAATAGGAGTGAGTCCAACGAAGCACTCGGAGAGACATAGAGATGGCAATCATTTATCTACACTTTGTGTACCATTAATACCTTAGGCCTCCTCTTTTTTATTTTATTTTTAAAAAATGATCACGGTTCTAAAGGTAGATTTTTCAGTTCTCCGAGCTGATCTGTGTCCACTGCTGTCGTTTAGCAGTTTATTAGCTATCTATCATGACATCTTTTTTCCTAAAACAGAGGCCGCTTCATGAGTTATGAAATTATGCTACCTCGTATATCTGCTAAGATATTCTAACTAGGAGTGGTAAGAGTCCTAAGCAGCAGGAGGCTTGCTTGATTATCGGTTGTTTTTGTGTTTCAAGTATTTATGAAACAGGCCCATAGCTGGTAACTCGTCCACATGGCATCATAGTGCGTGAAACAATATGGGACCTCACAATTCTGTCTTTCTAATCATATCGACACAGCCGACACCGAATTTGGGTACAGCTATCTTCTACCATAGCGAATGATCCAAATTGTTAATCGGATTTGTCATTTCACACGACTTTCTATATTATAACCCTTTCTTTTTTCTATCTACTAACTTCATCAGCCATTGCCAACTTGGGCTTTCGTCCTGTTCTTTGTTTTAGCTCGTGGCTGTGGAAATTAATTATTTTAGCGTGGCAGTACAATGAAAAACATCATTATGCAGGAGAAACCATGTGGGCAGTGGGCAGTGGGCACAAAAGAATTGGTGGGGGTGGTATATGACATAAAACAAGAAATTCTGCAGAAACCATGTGGGCAGTAGGCATAAGAGAGCTCCATCTGCTGACATTTTAAGGGGATATCAAGGCAGCAGAATGGGGGGATGAGGAACAGGACGAAGGTGAACTGTAGCAGCGAGAACTATTTGCCAATCAATCATTTGCCATCAGCTTCAAAGCTGTCCTGTGAATTGCTATATAGCAAGTGGCAGGAAGGTCTGAGCACTTGTTTATGTTCCCATGAAATTAATTTTCTTCTTTTATTACCTTGAAAAAAATCAACATTCTTCTAGTCCCGTTCATTTCCTGGAAATATCATCTAATTTTATTAATCACTTTTAACACACCAAAGAAAGAACATTGGTGAGCAACTTGTGGGCTTGAAATTTGCTGTATTAATAAATAATCTGAACCAATTACCCAACCAAATCATAGAGGACGAACACAAACGCCAAAGTTACATAACATAATGAAAACACGAAGGATCAAGCATAGAGGCTGAATTAATGGAAGTATGATGAAGTAATTATTGGGGCTCAGGATACATATTTCTTGGTACAACAATTAATATCGACCATTTTTCACCCTCTACAGAATCCAAATACATCCACGGCAACCGAATTCATAATAAATTATATATATATATGCTCTTTTCTCTATCCAATGATCAAAGCAGCAAAAAAAATAACACACCCAAATAATGATTTCCACCCTCGCCTTATCCTTTCCCACTTCTACGACTACTCTTCTTCATACTCAAGTGTATAACCAATTAAACAATCAAATGATTTCTAGCAACCAATTTTTCCCTACTCTAAATTCTGAACAAATAACATTACCTTCTCATTAACCACACCTTTTGGAGAGAAGAATAAGAAAGACAATCAGGAAGACTATAGAGGAAAGCGCAATTGCCACACCAAGAACAACCTTATTAGGTCCATGATGACCCTCTTTCTTGCTGTTAGAATCATCACCTTCATCATTATAATCTGATGAATCACTCTCACTCTCACCTCCTGATGAATTATCCTTTGCAGGTGGTGGTGACAATGGCAATCCATGCTTATCACAAGGAGCAATTCCAAGCTTCAATTTTGATGACAAAATTGTATGATTATAACACAAATTGCTGTTTCCACCGACTTTAAGCACATCTAATCTCTTCATAAAAGTAAGATTGAAAGGCAAAACACCATGAAACTCATTTTTCTCAAGATTCAGGTACTTCAATTTCTTCATTTCTGCAAAAAACTTTGGCACTGTCCCATTCAACTGATTTGAACTCATATCAACATAAGCTAATTCAGGAATTGCTGACATTGAATCCGGGATCGCCCCAGATAAAGAGTTAGACCCTAAAGACACATTTTTAAGTGAAATCAAGTCACCAAAGTTATCGGGGATTGCCCCAGTAAGTGCATTTGAGTAAAGATTGAGACTTTCAAGATTTTCAAGAAGTGTAACGGAACTGGGTATATTTCCTTTAAGCCTATTACCTGAAAAATCGACATGGGTAAGATTGGGAAGGAGATGTTTTGGTATGTAGCCAGTGACATTAGCATTTGAGATAGTAACAGACCTAAGCTTACGCATATTACCAAGAACCGCATAGAGACCACTAGTATTGACTGGCACATTACTTACAGTGAGATCAGTGAGATTGACAAAGCGAGAGAGCCCGACACCAGTGAGGTGTTTAAGAGAGTGAATGCAAGTAAAAGAAAGGAGAGAGGAGGCAAGATCTAAAGGGAATCTAATAGGGGTAACAGGGCAGTTGGTGAAAGACAGAGATTGAAGAGTGGAGAGGGACTTGAGGGCAGTGTAAGAGAGAGAGAGGTCAGAGGAGCAGTTAGACAGGTGGAGCGAGACTAGCAGGCGAAAGGGGGAAGAAGAGTCACAAGTGGTGGCGTTGTGAGGAGAAGGCTGTATGCAAGGATCTTTAGATGTAGGGATGTCTAGAGATTGGAGGGCTATCAGTTGTTTGGGGCTTAAAGTGGAGTTAATGGAAGGAAAGGGAGTTTTGGTGGTGGGTGGAGTAGGAGAGGAGGTGGGGGAGGGAGTTTTGATGGAGGGTACAGTAGGGGAGGAGGTGGGGGAGGGAGAGGGTGGAAGAGTGGCAGTGGGAGAGGCAGAGGCAGCTTCAGTGGTGGTGGTGGAGATGAGGAAAAGGAGGAGGAGAGGAAGGAGGATGGGTGATGGAGGTGGTGACATTGTGGAGGAGAGAGATAAAGTGAAGTGAGTAATGTCGAGGGTGTGCTCGCTATGTAAGAAACTGTACGGTTGTTTGTAAGTGAAAAGTGAGAGCTTGGGAAATGAAAGAGGATTTTGATTTCTTTATGGCCCTTGATTTATTACTTATTTGCAGAAACACACTCCATTGGTACTTTTGTTGTATGAGGATGTTCTTCTCAAATTCAAATCTATTTTTTTTAATATTATCACACCAAAATAATATAAATATGTATATATATATATATAAATAATTTTTTTTAAATAATATCTTTCAAAGTAATTTTAAATATGTTATTAATAATACATCTCTCCACACAAGTTTTTTTAATCATTAAAAAAATATTTAAATCAATTTTTAAATTTATCTCTTTGATATGATCCAACACATTTTATAAATGTCCATAAATAAATTTTTATAATTTTTTTACTTCCTACAACTTGTCTTAAAACTTGGATATTTGATGTGTAATTCTTTAATGCAACAATAACAATCTCAATAGACATCCATTAGCTTTTGTTCCCATAAATAATCAAGTGCGTGTCATAAGCTCTCTTTCGATGTTAGATTTGCCGGTAAAAATTAATTAATTTCCTCTTTTTTTTAAAGAAGAAGAAGAAGAAGCAAAAATAAGAGGGTCTTATTGGATATTCTAGGGCTATCATGGTCAATTTAATCAAGAAAAGAAAATTGTAGCATTTAAATATAAAGAGATAGAGAGAAGATCAAAGAGGAGGGTTTAATCTAATTATGGGTTAAGAACATGGGTCAAGATACGAGATCACCGTCTTATAGTGACAATTTTTTTAAGAGAAACCATTGAATATTAAAATACAAGCACAATCAATTTGAAAAAAGTTGTCCCTTTAACGGTATAAAATTCAATAATCCTGTTTTTTAGGTGGTTTCCAGCTCTTGCTTGATGCTTCCTTCTATAATCTTGTATATGAGTTTTTTATTTTTATTTTTTTCTCTTTTATATATATATATAACCATTTTAACATGTTGGAATGAAGAAAAACTAAATAACATTCTTAGCAGCTTAATAAACCAATCTCTCTACTAAAATACCCTTAAATAGATTAAAAAAAACCCCACAAAATTACACAAAAAAATCTCTCGACCTTAATCTATATTTTCAGATAAATGAAACTCTTCTTATAGAATAAAGCCTATTAACATAAAATAAATCTTTTTTTTCACCGGAATATAGCCAAATAACGACTTTCTTTCTCTTAATAAGGTTTTTTTTTTTTTTTTTTCAAACTACGGATTGGATCTTTTAGATTAAAATAAAAGTTTCAAGACTATAGGGACTATAAAAGAATAAAAGGAAAAGATGGTGGATCAAAAGATACTTTCTCACATGGATTTGAGATTCGTTATGAGGTTTCTCTCTGTTTTATGCTTTGGTTTTTCTTGTTGAATTTTGTCTCCCATGAACAAATCTTATCAATTGATTATCAAATTAGTATAAAAGGATAAAATTGCAAAAAAAGAGAGAACAAAACTAAAAAAAACTTATAGTTATTATGGATTTCTATAGTGAAACACTTAGCTGTTTTAATAGATTAACTAAATTTTTAGTAAAATGATTTTACTAAAAATAGATCTTATATAATCATTTTGTTCTCTAACTAAACAAATTGTTTTATGCTAATAAAATTGCTATATTCTATACTCGGAAAGCAATAAAAATGTCATGTGAAAAAAAGAAAATATAAAATGTGATGTTATCAAATTTTTGTAGCAAGCTATTCAGATGATTAGTTTCCAAGGTTTCATCATCATCTAACATCATATGAACTGTACTTCGACAGCAAGCAAGTGTTTCCATCATATGAAAAAGGGTATCAGAACATGTAATGCTACGATTTGCTGTGCACTTTGGGAAAGGCTGGATCAAAAAATCAAGTCGTCTAAAAGCTGTTTGTTTTTATCTTTAAAATTGTGTTTTAAAAATTCTCAAATAAAAAATATTTCTTTAAAATTACCGTGCATCAGAAAACAGTAAGAAGTGGTCAAATTTAGAAGCTGAAATGTGAAATCCTTCATTTCCCACAGAGCTTGACCCTGACAAAAGTTAATTTCTCTCAAAATTTTATAGATTCGGTGACACAAAAATCTTCATCGTCGACAACAGGACCACATTATCGATGGTGATCAAACGGTAAGATTACAGAAAAAGTGGTCCTGAGGGTGACTCTTGACTTGTGGACATAGGTCTTCGCTTCATTTTTGTCACTTGCGAGAATGGTTGCTGAGTCCTTGTCAGGCGCCAGGAGTCTGACAGGAACCAGGTGGTTCGAGGAAATTGTATGAAATCAATGCAGAGGTGATGGCACATCAAACGTGAGACACAAGACAATATTGTTTCTATTCATCCTTGTGCTTTTCCCAATACATGGAAAGACAATCAAAACCTATATTTTTACAAAATATCTCTCATCACAACAATTCTGAGACCTGACGGTCAGCAAAAAAGAGAAATTGCAAACTGTTCAAAACTTCAAAGAGAATAATCATCTAGCAGTTCATTTAAATACTGACAGCAATATGTACTTTCTTGAGAGCAGCTGCAATGAGGATCATATTCCAATTCCCGAAGGTCTTGTAACCTCAAAATATATACTGGGAAACTTATTGGAGGGAGCTCAGCAATCAATGGAAATGCAGGTCTCCGCGACCAAGGTGTTATCAACTTTATTAACGAACGGATTAATCTTGACCCAAACAAGAGAGAAGACAGAGGCCAACAGCACTGACCAGAGAACAACAATGGTTGGTGTTCGGTTTTGGCGACCCATCAGACCTTTAAGGAATGGATAGAGATGAAGAATCACCCAGAAAGCAAAGAACACCTTGCCGAAGAGAGGTCCCCATGCTTCATATCCTTTGTTGAGTGCATCAGAGAATCCAGCAACAACACCGACAATATTGATGATGAGAAGTGTTGTTGGAGGAATCAAAAGTGTTGTCCACTTGACCATATATAGCTCCCCAAATTCTGTATCATCGGCTGCTTTTGATGTGACAGTGAAGTTCGTATCGATGCCAGCCAACATCTTCAAGAATCCCTGGAACACCGCAAAGAGATGGGCTGAAACACCTCCGATCACCCAGAATTGTTCATTACGCCACAAATCTTCAATGCTGACACCGCTCCATCTTAGCTCAAGCACCGCAGTTAAAATGATGGAGATGAAGAGGCCAAGAAACAGCATGCTTGCCAGGTTTGAGAGCTGGATTAATGACAAGGTACAATACAAAGTCAATCCCTTTAGCGCATGATTACTAGTGGAACACGAACTACTGTACATTGGATTCGGCAAACTGTGATCTTTAATATCACACAGAAAATTGTTGACTGAGAATAGCAACCTAGTAATAGTATACATAGTTGAGAAGCACAGTTCTAACTTCCACGTAGCAAAACATTTTAAATCTGTCCTAATAATAACTCACAAGTAAAGATACATGATTTTGCAACCATTTTTCATTTCATGATGAGAAAAGGAAGAACATAGAAATTACCGTTGGTATGATGAATTTTCCAGTGAGCAGACAAACTGCAGGAATTGTGCAATAGGCAATTAGAGGGAGGGATGTAAATGGGTACACAATGGTGTTTATATATGCAAGCCTTTGGAGCCATTTAAGACGGCCTCCTCCAAACCCGTACCACAGGGGACAGTGTCTGCTAAAGAAAATTTCCACAGAACCAAGAGCCCATCGGAGGACCTGATGCAATCTATCAGACAGATTGATGGGTGCAGATCCTTTGAACGCAGGCCTTGCGGGCATGCAGTAAATTGATCTCCATCCTCGGCATTGCATCTTGAAGCCACTTAAGATATCCTCAGTGACTGACCCATATATCCAACCAATCTGAGAAGATACATAAAAAGGTTTAAAACCGACAATACAAGTAAGCCAGGCAGGTTCAAACTGAAAACCAACAGCATATTTCGTACTTAAATGTCAATGCAATAGAAGGTCACATCAAGTTTTCTACTAAATAACCAGAAAATTATGATTGAAATGACAATCTAGGGTAGAAAATGCCATGAAAGCCCGCATAGGCACTGGTTTGTTAGCAAAGTAACAGAACTTATAATCTAGAACAGATGAGAGTGGAATCTTGTTATCCATACTAGGTATTGGATGTAGATAACATAAATTTTGTTCAAAGAAAATTTCTTTATTTTTGTAAATTTTGTTTTTTAAAAAACGGCACTCAACTATCATTTATGAGGAAGGGTTGGAAGCTTCACCTCTTTTCCCCATTCAGTCTTCTCTTCATAGCCACATCCGATGACATGAATTGCTTCCTTAATGAGTGTTGATGAGTTGGCAGACTCGGGTACTCCGCCATTCTCCATTAGTGTAGACTCAATGAAGACAGAGGATAAGCCAAAAGTTTTCTCAAAGCTCAACTGGGAGATCAGCATTGACCTTTCATGCTCATCATAATCTGCAGGAGAAAAGACCCCATTATAACTTAGTGATTGGAAATTCTGTTAACCTATCATATAATCTAACTCTCTTCAATAATTTAAACTTACTATCAATCTCTTTAAGATTAAATATGGCAGCATTGAGATCCTCTCTTTTTGCATCTCTGTAAATCTCAGCTGGATCCTGAGCAGGTTTCTTCTTTGAGGGGCAGCAACATGAGAAGCAGGATGAAGAATCCTTGCCCTTGCGTAAGCTGGGCAAAGAAGGAGGCCCGTAGCCGTAAAGTGCTTGCCTATTGAAAACACAACCAGTTCCTACATATACTGGTCCTTGAATGCCATCCAACCCTTTCATGTTAACCTGACAATAGAATAGAAAGAATTATCAAAATTCTCTCTTGAATATTCCTAATTTTTCACTTCTTCCACTTTCTACTTTTGAGTAAAATTTGATAGGAATTGGGAGAGTAAGAAGATAAAGAGGACTTGAAGGGCAAATGTATCTATCTGAACTCCATTGTAGGATAAAATAAAATGGAAGAAAATGTTTCTGCTAATCTAGCTTTATTTCCTTTTGAGAATATGGCTGTGCCATTGCATGCTCTACACTGGTATTGAAAAGATGAGAAGATTAAGCAAGATTTAGTCTTACATCAAAGAAAACTACGTTACGATTGGCGTAGCGATCACTCTTATCTATGCCATCAAACCTCTGAGGGAACTGCACATAGCATACATCTCGACCGACTTGTGGGTCCATCAGGATGCACATTGCCTCTCGAACAGCCTTGCTATTGTTTACATAGTGATCACAATCAAGATTGAGGATGTAGGGAGCATTTGTGAGAATTGCAGACACTCTCACCTGTACAAAGCCATTCGTGGAAGTATTAGTCCAGCTCCAACATGAGGTTCATATGAAGCCTTACCTATCTTAAATTATAAGGACAAACCAGAGCATTTTCAGCGCCAGCCTTTTTGTGGTGCTGGTAGCCAGGTCTCTTCTCCCTGGAGACATATACTAGACGAGGCAGTTCATTTCCTTCCATGTCACGAGCTCCAGTGTTTCCAAGGAAGACCTGTCAAGGAAACGTCCATATATGGTTATTGAGTCTTCAGACAGCATGGAGTCCCTTTCATGGAAGAATTTTATAGATGTGTGGAGTCGCAGGATCACATGGACTGCTAATAAATATTGAAGTAACACATAAAAGATCAGTATCTTGTTCAGAAAAGAAAAGCAAAAATTCGGCCATAGGATTTTATTTCGAAGTCTTGAAGATTCTGAATTCTAAAATATGTTTCTATATCCTTTAGATTAGTAAATGCTTCAGGGATCTCTCTATAGTAATTGAAGCGTTTTCACTTTTTATATAATGAGATGAATTTTGAAAATTTATATAACAGTAGTGTAGATCCTCTATTTCTCTTGATCTTACAAGAGAAGCAGGGGATATTAAAGAGAATCTGTTGATCTCGTTATCTTTAAAAGGTTACACAGATTTACCGAACCAAAGCAAGAGACTTTCTACCTAGTACTAACATGAGAAATCTAGCAAGATACAAGAACTAATGAAGAGTTCAACCTGGATCATGCCTGGGTGATCACGTGGGTTATTCCCAGGCCAAGGTGTTCCATCTTGCATAGTCCATCCGTCTTCCGGTGTTTTCTGAGCCTTGGCTACCATGGCATTAACTCGAACTTTGTACTCTTCATAATCCCTCTAAAACAAAATAGAAGGAAATGACAAATGACTTCTAACTAAAACAAATAACATAATGCCTTTCAGAAAGGACGAGTATTTAAGAATTGTGTAATGAGAGCTCAGAGCTTACTTTCATTGCTCGACGTTCTTTCACGAAAGAAGGTTGAATCTTGTCTTTCAAGTAATCAATTTTCTGTGAGAAGTAAAACTCTGGTGCTCTTGGTTCAATTGTATATTTTTTGCAGAACGGAACCCAGTTCCTTGCAAACTCAGCTGTTTCTACCAGAGATTCAAATGAAAGCATAGCAGCACCATCATCAGACACGTAGCAGGAAACTTTATCGACGGGATAGTCCACAGCAAGGATGGAAAGGACTGTATTGGCAGTGATCAATGGCGGTTCTTTCAGAGGATCGACAGTACTCACGAAAAAATCCACGCCAGCAAGCTGAGAAGGCTCACCCTCTCTTTCATACCTGGCATGGCATTGAAAACATCATCTCATTTACACTTCGAAAATGAACTTTTGCATACATGGTTCAGCGGATCACCACGTTTTATGGGTGTCATTGATGTCTTCTGAAGTGATTTTGTGCTACTATTACATATACCACCTCTACATTATTTTGTCTATTGATAGGCAGAGAAAACTTAGCCCTGCCAACACCTTGACATGAAATAAAGATGGTAAATTATGCAGATGACAGTGAGTTTGTGTCAAATCATAATCTTCAGTTTTAAAGGCTTTACTAGCAAAATGAAAATTTTTGCTTTCATATAGTGTACCTGGCAGATAGCCTGTCGATATATGTATCCCTATTGACAGGATTCCACTTTGGGAACTGATCCAACACCCAAGAAAATGCAAACCAGATCTCACAGATGACAGAAGTAAGCCACAGGCCAAAGGCACTATCGACAGGATTTGTTATTCTATAGTGGAAGAAAAGGCCCAGAATGACCAGCCGCATAATGATCACAGCTCTGTATGGTGTGAGTTTGTTGCGGGGAATTGGATAAACAATTGAAAGCGGCTCCGAAGCTTCTGCAGACCTGCAAATTGGAAAGGAAACATCAAATGAATGATGCCTAGACATTGATTCTTGATTTTCAACTTTAGTGAATAACTGTTGGATGAAACATTTAACCATCAACAGTTGATAAAAAAGCTTCAAGTGAATAACAAGACCTTACAACATGATTAATTTGAAAACACCATCTTTATTCTTTCAAGTTTAGATACTTCAGTCTTAGTCTTCTCCTTGTGCAGTGTTTCAAAATCTTATTAGCAATGTTTCTGTACTTACGGTTTCTCTTCCATCAGCTGTTCCGGAGGAACTTCAGCTGGTTCAGTTTCAGCCTTAGGACTACTCTTTTTCTTCTTGTTCTTTTTATCCTTCCAACTCTCCACCCGATTCTTCCAAATTGGGTTCCCGGATTCTTCATTCATTTCTTCACAAAGACATAGAAAGTGATAGATAACCCAAGAAAAATAAGAAGAGGGTTCAAATAATAAATATGATCTTTAGAAAAATCAAGGTCACTAACCACTATCCACAGTGGACACACTACTGATATGTCTAGCATGAATTCCGACATCCTGTACAAACCAAGGTTAATTAAAAAATGCTGCCAGAATCCTAACAGTTGAAACATTATATATCTTAATACTTCATGGATTGCACTAGAAATTATTTGATAGTTTTTCTTGAATTTCTCCAAATAATAATAAAATCATGAGTCTCTAATGCATCATTATCATTTTAGAAAATCGTTATACCTGAGAATTGTTGAGGTGAGATGCCATTGTGGATTGATTACCAGATCCCTTCTTTTCTACATCATCCGGCAAGTTCTCTGGAGAAAACAGACATAGATTAGCAAGTAAATAGTAAATAAAGAGGTGCGTAACAAACAAATAAAAGGGATTTTCAAGAATATGAACCGATATGAAAGTTTCAACCTCTGAAATTATATCACATATTAAAGAGAAAAAAATGACACACATTGATTTACCAGAGCAAATGAATGTTTTAGCAAAATCAGAAAAAAAAAGATAACTTCAAGATGGGGTGGTACCATCATAGGGCGAGCCACACCGCAAGCAAACTTTCCGGCCCTCTTTGATTTCATATTCGAAACAAGACTTGCACATGGGATAGTTACACTCATGGCAAGCCACAACTAGATCCCCATTTGCATCATCTCCCACCTGTTCGCCACAGGTATGGCATATAGGAGCCCCGGATTCCATCATCTTGCTTACTACCACTTTAAAAGCTCTTTACAGCCCCAATTCTTCAATTCTTTCAAGAGGGTCTTCCTCTGTTTCCTTCCAGTCGTTTTATTTTGGCCTTGTTTTTATATCAAATACCCTAACCAAAGCTAGGGTGTGTAGGTTTCTTTCAGAGGGTGGTACTGACATTTTTGTAATGGTGAAGAGAAGGTTGAGGGTGGCGGTTTGGTGGGGCATGGCGGTTGGGGAGTTGGTCTCATGTGTTTTGCAGAGAAACAGAAGTGAGAAGCAACGTCTATTTTTTGCGGTGCAAGTGACGAGTTTTGAAAAACATTGCGGGAAATTTAAGGAAGGTTTGTGTTGGGCAGAGCACATCTTCAACTAAAAATCTTTCAGTACAAGTCATTAGTGAATATAAACACATGATCTTGGGCTGGGATGCCATGTGAACAGAGAACTGGCAGGATCCATATGGTCTAGTGTCTAACATCGGCATGGTTCACATAATCATCAATCATCATATCAATGTTTCAGGGTAATTCTCTCACTGAAAATGAAAGAAAATTAGAAAGAGAAGTAGAGGGGAGATCTCTATTTTGACGCTGAGGCCATTTATCTGGTTGTCAGTCCACTAATAGCAACAGATTAACAGTTTATGGCTACATTATTGCAATGCCAGAAACGCCATTTTGCAACTTCGAATGAGTAATCCAAGAACAAATGATGGGCATAAATAAATGACTAAAGATCCATCTCTTGTTAAATTTATATAATGTGCATTTGTTTTGTAACTTCTTTTGATAGGCCAGATGTGAACAAAGCCATTCAACGAACTATAAAAAGGAGGTCTGCATGTGGCAGAGTTTTTGGCGGTAAAAAGGAATAAAAAATAGACATTTCATGGCAGAATAGGGTGACTTGCTCTTCGGTGCCCGACTGAATTTGTTCATTGAAGTTTCAAAATTGGAATTCTGCCATCTTTGTTTTATGTAAGGATGAGGAAAGTAGAGTTTAATCATGAACATTATATTCATAAAGTCATACATCATGCAGATTTTTCTCCAAATCAAAGAAAACAGCGAGATTAAGTAATCATTCTGAAAAATATAACAATGAAGAAATTCCCACGAACCATAACAATTCGATCTTCCATTAGATTCAGAAAAAAAAGAGCAACTGATTTTATTACAATTCGATCTTCCAATAAAACCGAACTCTTACTTAAATCAATATTAAGACGAAGAACATCTTCGTTGCCGCCTGTCTGCTCTGCTTCATGATATTTGGAGCAATCCCACACTTTCACTGATCAACTTATCATTTCCACCAGAAATTATCAGCTTCCCCTTCTTCCCGAATATTGAAAATGTGACACAAGCCACAGCAGCAACTTTGCCATCCACAGAGTAATCCAAATGTAACCTATTTCTTGCAGGATCAAGAATGCCAGTACCTGCAGCAGCAATCCCACCTTTAGATGATGACGATGATCCTTTTCGTCCTTTTGTATAAACTTTTGACCTAATACCTGCAAGTTGTGATTTGATCACATCAGCAACGCCATCACCGCTGGCCACAACACGTTTTTTCTCTGACCTTTTCAACATATTATAATCTGGAACTGCTATTGCATGAACAAATGCAGGATTGTAACATTGTGCCCCGCTGCTAACATTCTTTATGCATCCAGACCAGTTTTCAAGAAAAGTGGCAATAATAAATCCAATACCGACAAAAATGAGATCTCTGAAATTAATGGGAATATGAAAAACGAAGTCCTCTAATCCTAAAATATGTATTGTTTTGAAACATTTGAGCAAGGAGATGGATATACTTAAAACATCATTTTTAAGAAAATGTTATCTTAGTTATGTTTTCTACGTGTTTCTCCTAAACTCATTTTACACATGTCATCAACTATTCAAATTATTTTCTAGGCTTATTTGTTATTTATTTATTGTTTGTATTTGTCTGGTTAGTATCGGGCCATGAATAAAACATCTTATAACTCAATAACTTTTTCTTAGTTTTTTATATATATATATATATTTCTTGAAACATGGATAGAATACTATTCTCGATCTATATTGTCCTTACTTTGAGGGAACTCATTGATTTATTATGGATCTCTTTTTCAGTTAAAAACATTAATTGTACCGGCGTTAGGTGAGTCCCTTAAACCATGAGACATGTCAACTTAACTATTAAAATTCAAGTTTAATAAAAACATAATGCTAACAACTTTTTGAACACTTTTTGAGGTTGAAAACATTGTGTGAGGCTTATATTGGTCTGAAAACAACTAGGAAACATGTTGGCATAACTATTAAAACCCAAGCTTTATCCAAACATGACAATAACTTGAGAAAGCTTGTTGATATTATTTTTTTTGAAAATAAATATTTACATGCAAATATATATGTAAAAAGGTGAAAGTACAATTTTAAGAAATGAAATTAACATTAATGATAAACCAATAAATTAAGATAAATATATAATATGCATGAGTGAATAGTAACCATGCATAAATAGTGTAATATATATTTTTTGCATTTTGAATTGTAAAACATGCAAAAACTACAAGAAAAAAAAAAAAAAAAAGGAAGAATGATTGGGCTTATTATAGGACTTGTTTCGGGGATGGTTCCACAACTTTGTCACGGGACAAGTGAAAATAACATATGAAACTTCGCAAACATTCACAAGAAAGTTCCCAGCCCTTGGCATGCAGACATCACCTTGTCTTCTTGTCCATCTCATGCAATTACTCCATTAAAGTACGTTTTTTTTTTATCCTTTAAATTCTGTACAACAAAATTTCAAATGCTCGTGGAAGGATCAGGTCAAAAGCAAGAATTCATGCGAATCATGATCTCAAAACCCGAGTTGTCAGTTACCAATCGAATTTCACCAAAAAGATTTTCGGCCACCACTCTTGATTTGCAACATTTTGAATGCTGTATATAGTCTATCCATCTATTCAAATTAACATATTTAATTACTCCTCCATCCCGAAACTCTTTCCACCATCACCATTTTCAAGGTAACATTAAAGAGAAAAAAACAAAGAAAGAGAGGAAAGGACAGCAAAGATTGTTGCGCATGTTATGTTATCATGGCCGGAAAAACTCGAAGCTGCCACGGCCAAATCGTTCAAACTCATACCACTGCCATGACCATACTTCCACACCAAACTTCTTCGATGATTTCGCATTTACAACATACAGAGAAAACGAAGGAATATAACTAGACATGCTATGACAGGCTAGCTAGATCAAAGACACGATCTTGAAACTAATCTTCTATCTGACAGTGCAGGCAACAGCATAAGCCCAAGACTTGAGATGCTCTTTCATGGCTGTACCATCATTTAATGGTGGCATCTTCGCTTGATGCTGTCTGTGACTTCCAAACATCCCATAACCCCTTTTTTCCTCATCATTCGACATCTCAAACCCATAATCTAATTTGTAATAAGCACTGCTCTTATCAAAGCCTGAACCAGGCTCTCCCAGTATCTTTCTCTTGCTCCTCCTCCTCCTCCTCCTTTCCCTTCTCTTTCTCTTCTCTTCTTTCTTTGCTGGCTTTGGGATCTCCACTCCTTCAATCTTGGTATTTGGCCGATCCTCCTTTTGTTCTTCGATTTCAGCTGCAAAGTCGCCACATTTGAGACATTTTGGGGTAGCAAACTCAGGTTTAGGTGAGTCCTCATGATTTTGAAGGCTAGTTTGGAGAATTGGGGTCATGGGTTGTGGCGAGTCTTCTTTGGTTCTGTTTCTAGCACGAGAAGCTCTTGATGAAACCACATTGGTGAAGAACCATAGAGATTCTAAGCTCTGAATGAGCTGAGAACCTTCCATGGCTATGGGAGACAAAACCAAAGACCAAATCCCCACATTCACATGAAGTTTTAGCCTCTATAAAACAAAGGGAGTCTGTTAATTAATCATGGAAAGACAAGAGAGCGTCAAGAGCACAAAGAGCTTAGCAAAAAAAATTATTATTATTTTGAGTGCGTTTTGGACGCAATTATTGCGTGTTTGGTAATTTGTTTTAAAAAGATTTAAATTTAAATTTATTATTATTATTATTTGAAATTAATTTTTTTATGTTTTAAAATTAGTTTAATACAATGATATCGAATTTAAAAAAAAAACAATTTATAAAAAATATTTTAATATATTTTTAAATAAAAACCAATTTAAAGATAATCTTATTTTTGAACTATTCATCATAATAAAAGGACGGGGCAGCGACATTCTGGTTCTGTACTTTGCAATGAGTAGATTAGCCATTTTTCTTACGACATATCAAAGAGGGGTAATTTGGTACATTTGAAAAAAACCACCACTTACTCAAAAGCAAGCCGGGGGGCGGTACGGGGATGTGCGATGCCGTAATTACAAGAGAAGGGAAGCGAGTTTCAACCCTCCGGTCGAAAGATACGCGCATAGAAGCTACCGGTCACTTCTCAGTAGTTACTAGTTACAAGCTTCTTTTTTGTTTTACGAAAAAAAGAGGAAGAAGAAAATTTTATTTTTGAGCGATTTATTTAGTGCTTGTTATACATTTGGCGAAAGAGTCACTAAAATTTCACCAATTTTATCTTTATACTCCCCACATTTTATCATTTAATTTAATTGGATTGATTGTAAGCAATGCTTTCTTTCTTTATAAGATAAATCTCTTATATTATCTTAAAAGCTAAAACAGATCACGGTTTTTAACAGTGTTTTGCACTGTTCACCTAGACTCAGATGCACTGTGGACTTCAATAGTAAAATTACTTAATACTATTATTATTATTTTTATGGTAGAACTGAACGAAGAAATCGTTTGGCCTGGTGGTTAGAGCGCGCCTAAGCGAGGCGGGGCGCGGGAGTTCGAATCTCTGTGACAACGAATTTTTGGAGTAGTTAAATTATATTATTATTATTTGGATCCTATAACTGACCAAAGAAGTCGCTTGGGCGAGTGGTAAGAACGCGCCCCCGCGAAGCGGGGCGCGGGAGTTCGAATCTTCATGCCAGCGAAAATGGATTTTTGAGATGAACAGTGCTTTTTTTTTTGGTCATTTATTGTGTTTTTTAATTGCTTTTTTCTTAATATTTTTAGGTGTTAAAAATTCTAATTATTATAGATAAGACATTCAAAATAATGATAATGATTATTTGTAAGTTTTTTTTCTTATAAATATGTTAGACTAATTATGTATTTTGATATTTATTTAATATTAGCATCTTAAAATATATATAATATATATAAATAAATAAATTCCCTAGGTTTTTTTTTTAAAAATATATAATTAATATCAATATTATGAAATTCATGTCATCGATAGTATGAACAATAATAGTCATAATATGAATTATTTATAATAATATTTATAATGACAGCTACAATAATTGTGACAATTTAACAATCATGATAATAATAATGACAATTATAATCGAAATAATTCATCAGTTGATATTATTTTTCTTTAAGGTTGACTTCTGCGGTTTTCTTATGTATGATATTTCATATCTAATATCACATAAACAAAAAAATATACGAAGTGATACGTAGACGAAACGGGTAGAAAATTAAGGCAATTTATCTACAGTGAAATAATATACAAGCCATTTGCCATCCACTTCACCGTACCTATAAACAAATTTTTTAACATGCAAAAATATATTAATAGTCTTAGATTTTTTTATAATGCTATATAACTGAGCAAAACAATCAGCCTACTAATACAAATAAAAATTCTAATAAAAATTAAAATTCAGCACTAAGAGTATAGATACATAAATACAAATAACTTAGTTAAAATTATACAAAAATTACTGAAAAAATAAAGGCATCAAAACTAAATCAAGAAATAAAATAATTATTTATTTTTTCGTTATCGCACTTTTAATTTTTTAAATTTAATCCTTCCATTTAAATTATTACCATATTTTGTTTTTATTTCGGCCCATATACTTTTAATTCTTTATTTTAATTCTTTTATTTTTTAAATATATTTCTAAATAGTCTCTATTTTTATCTATGTTCACCATGACACAAATCACTATGGACGACAACAGTAATGCTCAATTTTTGGGTCAGTTCGAGTCGATTCGATTCATTCGGTTTACCGGTCACGTCAGTACAGCTCTTTATTGTGATATTTATGTTTAGTCCCTGAGCTTTCAACTGTTTTTTCTGGTCCTTAATGTCATTATATAGGTTTTGATTTATTTTAATTGGGTCATTCAACTGAAATTGATTATTGTAGTTTCATTTAGGTCCCCATTCTTTGAATTTTTGAACTGGTTTGAAATCCTTAATATTTTTGGTATCAAAGTTTTGAATTATTTCAATTTTATCCTTCCATTCACATTTAATACAAATCCTTAATATTTTCGGTATTAAAGTTTATTAATTTAATTTAAAATATTAAAATAACCAGTTAAAACATGTATAAAATCATTCAATTTCCTACATCGAAAAAAGTCTAGATAAAACATTCAAAATAATGATAATGATTATTTTTAGGTTTTTTCTTCTTATAAATACGTGAAACTAATTATATGTTTTAATATTTATTTAATATTAGTGCCTGAAAATATATAGAGAGAAAAAAAATCATTTCTAACATATTTTATATATTATAATTTTACCAATTGAATATTAAAATAACTGATTATAGCACACAAAAATTTTAAGTTTATTTCTTCAAAAAAAATATTTATTTCTAATATTTCAGATCTAATATTACTAGGGAAAAAAGACAACTCATAAAAAAATATACGAACCACTTCCCATCTCGATCACACTGTTCTTTTTAGACAGAAAAAAAGTCATTTCTAATATATTTTATCTATTACAATTTTATTTATTATATATTCAAATAATTAATTATAACATTTAAAAAATCAATTAATTTTCTACATAGAAAAAAGCCCAGCGCAATGCACGGGCAAATCAGCTCGTTTTATGACTATTTAGGATAAAATGCGATAAATATAGGATAAATACGATGAAATATATCTATATGTAACCCGATTTATCATAGATAAAATGGCTAATTTTGGAGATTTCTTTCAAAACCTATGTATGCGATTGTATAAATCGATTTTGTGGTCAATATGTTAGCTTAACAATTCTTAACATGTTCTTTTTTCCATTAGAAGAAAAAAATGAAAATAAAGTCGAAGCATACATTGTGTTGGATCATTTGCAATTTAATGTTAAGAATTTACATTTTGGCACTTCTGGCTGATTTGCTAGCATTGACTTGCAACTATATATTATTTTAATCGTTAATGGTGACATAGAGAAAATAAATTATACAGTTTAACAACTTACTAATTTATTCTGTCTTATCACTCAAGGTAACAATAATAGAATAAAATAAATAGTAAATAGCATGACAGTGAGGTATCAAGACTTTTTAAGTATATGAATTTGGTATCAGATGACTCGTAGTTTAGCATTGACGCCACTTAACCCTAGCTCTTCAAAATAAATCAACCAATTGGCCTCTAATTAATTGATGGTTTTTGTGTTTGATATTGATGGAGAACCAAAATATAACACGTTGATGTTCCATTGTGCCCGGTCGCTGTGGATTTCAATAGTGAAATTATCATTTTATCCCTGGAATCGCCAAAATTTAACATTAGGTATCAGGGGTGTTACGGTCTTTTCAATATTTATTGCACAATGAAACTATATATTTAGTATTTACCCTTGAGAGCTGACAAAAAAACAAAGGTAGGCAGAGGATATTTTCAATTTTTCACATATTTGTGAACAATATAATTACTTACATACCCTCAGAAAAGACAAAAATGAAAGCCTGTGACTGGGGGCATGATGGTGCTTCACATCCGTTTTTTTTCGTGGTTATCACTGGGTTCAGGGATGTTTAGGTAATTCTGTATTTTTTAATTTTTTTTTTGAATTTAGTGTAGGCACAACGTATGGACAGGCAATTGGTTTTCCACGCGCATGCGCCTTTTAAGTAGCGCGTGTGATGTCTACAAATGGTGTTAAATATCTGATCGTCGTGTCCTCCAGTGAGCCACCATGTCCTCTTCCTCCAGGAGTGGCGCTTGTCGTGTTAAGGCGGTCGTATAATCGCCAGTGGATGGTTTCTCTCTCTCATGCAGCCGGTAAATACATGACAGTCCTTTTATGTTTTTGGTTGTTTTATTTCAGTCTGAAGTCTTTTGATTTTGTTTTTGTTACTGATTTCTTCAATGAAAATTTTGATTATTTTCAATTATGTCATTCAATTGAAATTGATCATATATGGTACGTTTCATTTCAGTCCTTAATCTTTTTATTTTTGATTTATTTTTGGTTCTTTAATTTATTCGGTCTACAACCAGAAAATACATAACAGTCCTTTATGTTTTTGGTTGTTTTATTTCAGTCTGTGGTCTTTTGATTTTGTTTTTCTTACTGATTTCTTCAATGGAATTTTTAATTATATCATTCAATTGAAATTGATCATATATGTACGTTTCATTTCAGTTCTTAATCTTTTGATTTTTATTTTGTTTTTGGTTCTTTATTTTTTTCGGTCTACTAGTTTTAATTTGTTTTAATTTTATCCTACAATTGAAATTGGTCATATATAATACATTTTATTTTGGTGCTTATTCTTTTAATTTTTTAAACAATTACATTGCATTTTTTTTAAATCCCTTTTTTTTTGTCCTAAGGTTTTGATTTGTTGCAGTTTTTTCCTTAATTGGAATTAATTATATATTTTATTTTTCATTTTGGCCCTTATTCTTTTAATTTTTTATTTGGCATTAATTCTTTTGGTTTTTTCGATCCTTCTTGGATAATGTTTATTTTTTATCTGTATTTTTGCATCTATGTTTTTAGTTTTTGTTTTGAATTTTTGTCATTTGATTTTTATTGGGTTTTTTTTTTTTTTGTTAAGTTCTGAAATTTTAATTTATGTTGGTAATCATATTTTTTTGTTATTTTTATATGTTCTTCGGATCATATGATTGTTTATTCTCATAATATTTATTGATGTTTTTTCTTTTTTTGCTATTGTTTTTGATTGATCTTTTGTTAAAAAAAAATTTTGAGATAATTTTATGGTATCATTGTTTGCGCAATATAAATGATAATTTTAGTGATTGTTTTTTTTTTATTGTTTTCTTGCTTTTTTTTTTGTAAAAATGTTTTGGTTTTTTTTTTCCAGGACAATTTAATGATTCTAATTGTTTGGGAAGTAATGGTGATACTAATTTTAGCTATTATAGTCATGATTGATGGTAACTTAGCAATGGATTTGCAATGATGTTTTCTTCTTTTTATAGGTAGAAATTCAATAATTTATTTTTGTTGTTTAGTTATCGTAGGTGTTTCCACAATTTATATTTTATTATTGTATTTAATTTAAATTAGATTATGAAATGAATTAATCCTAAGATAGTGAATTCAATGGGTCAAATATCCAAATTTTCTTATTTGTTTTTAATGACAGTGATAATTTTATGTTGATGATTTCATTGAAACCTGTTAAACAGATAAATTTATATCAATTTAAAATTCATATATTTTACTGGAAACTTGTGCTCCGTGGTAATTTTGCACAAAATTATTATTTTGCTCAAATATATAGTATAATAAAAAATCTCACAATCTTAATATCTCACTCTTAATATTTTTTTACGTTGAAAAAAATGTGTTTTCGGTCATGGTGAAGTGCGAGTAAATGACTAGTATATATATAATTCATTAGCATGTGCGATATATTTCTAAAAAAGAAAAATTCATGAAGATGTGCGATAGCTTGGAGTAGTTATGAAGTTTGAGAATTTCTCTAATCTTTTATAGTGAGTTATTGTCATTGTAGAATATCTTTCAATCTTAAATTATAAGATTTTATAAGATTTGATTAGCTGGAATCTATTATAAATATAAATATGATTTTATTAATCCATGTTTAACCTCACTATCTTAAAAAAAATGTTTTGTGGGGATATAAAAAACAATTAAGAAAGCATGCAATGATTGAGTAATTGAAACAAAGGAGTGCCTCTAAAGATAGCATCGTCACCTCTTCATTTATTAATCAAGAAATACGTTGTTTAGAAGCTAGTTTGGAAAATAATTTGCCCTAGTTGAGCAGCATTACTAGATAATCCAAATCAGCCATTGTTAGCATATTAGGTCGGGATGGAGCACCATGTGCGACTGGCTTGACACCATCCCTCCTTGTGTGGTGGACGCTTAATTGGTCATTACATTAGGAGATGGCAAGTGTAGATTATAATTGCATCAATCATACTATATAATTATATTAAGATGATGTGATATTTAATTGCAATTCTAATCTTGTTTATGATGGTTTTTTTAATTGATATTGTTGCACGTTAAAAAAACTATGGATTCCACAAGCCTTTTCAAATGAAATTTGTGAGTGATGAAATTGTAAATAATTTAATTTGATAATAAAAAATATTTTATAAAACAATTATTTATTTTATGATACAATAATAGTTAAATCTATATTATATTAATTAAAAACCAATAATATTAGTATATTTTTTTTGTCATTTTATTATCAAATCTATACATGAAAAATCAATTTTAATAATTTTTTATTCAACCTCAATTTTGACCAAACACATATTTTATAAAGCCAATCTCAACTAAAATTAATATTTCTTAAGCTCCAAGTTTTTTTTTTTCAAACCACAATTTCAAAAACAACTAAAATTTTGTTGAACTGACAGCAACTTGCATGAGATCCTTCACAGCATGTGGAATTCTGGTGGGCAAGAAATGTCAAGTCGGGCATCTTTAACTCAAAATTGGAAACACGCTAACCTCCAATCATGGATGATTTCTAAGAACTCTCCTAACCATAATTACCTTCTATCATTGCTTATCTCAAGAGAAAACCATGGCCGAAGAAAATCAGATTTGCAAATAAGTTATTTTCAAGTTATGAAAAAGATTCACCTTCATTTACAATTGCAAACAAATGAGGATAATTATTGCCAAAATTAATAAAAAAATCAAGATTTTGCAAAATACAAAATTGATACTGAAAACAAAAACCATTAATCTGAAATTTGCGTTATCTAACAGTAGAAGCAACGGTGTGAGCCCACCATCTAAGATTATCTTTCATGTCAATCTCGTTGCCCAAAGCAGGAATTCTCCAATTCATCAATGGTTCCTCTTTCCTTTTCTTTTCCAGAACCTCCCATGCCTCGGACAAGTAAGGCCTGCAAACTGTAGGCTCATCAAGAATGGCTTCTTCCTCATTGTTTTTACCAAGTCTATGCAATCCTGGAATTATTGAAGCCAATTTTGAATCTTTATCTTCTTCTGAGAAGACAAAACCCAAATCCATAAACCCTTTTAACTCTTCATATTCCAATTCTGACAGGCTCTTGCTTGATACTTTCTTTCCTTTCCTCCTCCTCGAAACTTTCTTTTTCGGCGACTCTAGAATATATACTCCCTCTGTTGGTGTCGAGTATTCTTCCTCTTTGACTTCTTTGCCTGAGAGGATGGTGTGAAGCTTTGGCGAGTGGAGAACTGAGTTTGGAGATAAAGAAAAGCCACAATTGAAGCTTGTTTTGGTGCTCAAATCCTCACTCACAGACCTTATGATGATTGTTGGCACTCTCGAGATCTCTGGTTTTGGAGCCTTTTCTTGATTTTCATGATGTGGGTGTGTCTCTACACTGGGCGATGCAGCTAAACTTGGTTGTCTAGTGAATATTTCCATCTCAAACCAGCACGAATCAAAGAGCTGAAGGACCTCTGTTGCGTCCATTAATGGCGGCTATAGACGAGAAAGAGAAATAAAAAATCTAGAATTTGTTTATGGGATGTTCTTCTATTTACTGAGTCTATTTATATATACACAGACTCCTTTTGTCTCTAATACACTGCCCCCGTGTATTCAAATGTTTTACCCTAAAAATAAAATAAAAAATTATAGATAGAATAATTGCACGTTTTTCATCAAGGACCTAATTATACAATTCATTTGTTTTATTATTATTATTACTATTATTTTCCGAGTGAGTTGCCTTTCTTGGAAAGAAAAAGTATTTGAGACGTGTTTGGGATATGGCGTGGCTTCAACACAAAGCAAAAATAAATTATTCACTGTTGTTTAACATGGAGAGGAGGTTATTTTCGTGTTTTAAAAAATATAATTTTTTCACCTTATTTATTTATAAATTATAAATAAATCATATCAAAGTTTGTAAGAAATAGTCCAACTAAAAAGATATTAATTAAATTGAACTTGTTTAATTTCTGAAAATAGAAAACAAAACCAAACAAAATTAAACTAATAAGTTTGATTGAATTATTCAATTCAATTTCGGTTTGGTAATTTATATTTTTAAATTATTATATTGATTTTTTTAACCCAACTAGATAATTTTAAACCGATAGCCACCTCTATCTCATTTTAATGATGAGGGCACCATTTTTTGAAACGTGTCACATCTCTATCATGACGGATAGAGCAAACCATATATAATAATTGCTTCTAAAATCACTATAGCAATAATTGATATACCCAATACTTTTATAGACACATTATTGTATTTTTATTAATAAATAAATTGTATTTCATGAAACTGAAATGAATATAACTCAGAATAATAGTTGCCCTGATAGTATTTTTTTTTTTTTTTTTGCACCGGAACAAAACTTTAACCTGTGTGTTTGGTAATATAATTGTGTTACATTTAAAAATATATTAAAATAATATTTTTTAATTTTTAAAAATTAATTTTGATATCAGCACATGAAAATGATATAAAAATATTTAAATTTTTTAATTTAAAGTAAAAAAATTCATTTGTTTTTAAAAATATTTTTGAAACGCAGTGTCAAACATGAACTTAATATAATACATATTCTCATAATCTATTTTTTTTATATAAAAAAGAATAAGTGTGAAGGCTAGATATTGTAAGTGTTTTTCTTCGACTAAATTAAGTTTTTATAGTAATTTTATTTGAAATAAAAGCATTACCTACAATATTGGATTGGATAAAAGAGAGAGAAAAATAAATAATGCTAAGGTTAATCTTTACAGGGGAACCTTTTTTTTCCTGGAATATTTGCAGGGAGGACATTATGATAAGTCAAATGTGATTAACACATTTATTATTATGTTGTTGTTATTATTGTAATTTAAGTAGCATAATGCTAAATATGTTATTAATTTCAAGTAGTGTGAAGGGAGAGGAAGAAATGATTAATTAAATCAATAAAATAGAAGTCAAAGACGTGTTCTGAATAAGTACTCATTCAAAATCAAAGGCGAGTTATGGTCTCTGTGATTCTGTGAATGTTATAGGACTATTACGTCGTTTTACTTTTTTATTTTTATTATTCAAAGGCGAGTTATGGTCTCTGTGATTCTGTGAATGTTATAGGACTATTACGTCGTTTTACTTTTTTATTTTTATTATTGATGTTTTTTAATGATTGGCAAGGGCATTTTTGTGAATAAATAAATCTTAACGAATATTCGAATTCTCTAAAGGGAATGACTTCTTAGAGTCAAATGTTGATGATACCTTGAACTGACGGCTCGGGACACCTGCACGAGGCCCAGAGGCGAGTCCCAGCACCAGCAGTGTTCTGTTGGGAGAAAGCGTTTTATAAAAAAATATTTAAGTATTTTTATACCAAGAGTATTTAAAGATTAATCATTCAAGAATATTTAAAAATTAAACAGATTTTTAAGATTTATACAAAGAATAGTAAAGGATTAATCATTCTTTTTTATTTTTAAATAATTGCTTTAAAATTGTGCTGTCTCAAACCACAAGTAGTGCAAGTATTTGGCCTATAGAAATAGTCCACAATAAATCTCCTAAACTTTTTTAAGAGAGAAATAGATTGTTATACCTTTAAATACTATCTTTTTTTATTTTTTATTTAGGCAATTCCATGTTGTACTGTCTTGTAGTTTCATGCGCAAAAAATAAAAAAACATAATAATTTATTTATAGAGAAACCTAAAAAATCTATAAATGAAAGAAATATCCCTTTTGCATTAGTGTATGAGAGCATTTGCTTATTTTTATGAGAAAAAGAATATAAGGTGTAGTATTGTCAACAAATTTTAATCAAAGAAATTGACCGAATCATTGAGGCGACTAAATAGAAAATTCCCTAATGAAAAAGGCGGCAATAATTAATTGAGAAGAGAAGTCAAAGACATAAACGTTATATATGGAGCCAGTACATGCACGAACGTGTATACGTTTTCTGAAATACATAGGCGGCACAATGCAGGGCTATGGTGCCTAACTGGTTAGGTCTGTTCCTGTAGGGGACGTGTGATTGTATGAAATATGGATGAACTGCGGGGCAAATCTCCTTTGGCAGCGAGCAGCGAGCTTGTCTGCAATGGTGAATTTGATCGCCGGAAGCTGAGTGGCCAGCTGCCAAAGGAGTTAATGCATCCATACCCACTTCCTTGATTTCAAGGCTGCATATTACTTATAATATAAAAGGCGTGGGGGTAATTAGATTATATTTTTGCATTGTTCATATCGATATAGATTATTGTGGATTGTGACAGTGAAATTATAATTTTATCCTAGTGTCGAATAAATTTAACCCACGGGACTGTAGTCATTTTTGACATTTCCAGGGAACATGGATGATATTTCCTATTTCCTTGCACAATAAAACTACTATTTTACCCTTAGATACTAAGAAAAGACGCAAAACAGTGGAGGGTGTTTTTGTTTTTTCAAAAATTCATGCACAATTAAACTACAAAAATAACTCCCGAAAAAGACAAAAAAAGCCTAGAGCCGGGGGTAGTGTGGTACTTTCACTCCCAATTTTTTTGTAGTTATCGGTGGGTCTAGGGTGTATAGGTAATTTACTTCTTTTTTTTCCTGAAACACTGCAGGCGCGTCGTACGGACGTGCTGCCAGTGTTTCACGCGAACGCACCATTCAAGTGGCCCGAGCTGCTTCTATCGGAGGTTGAAACTGATCGTTCGCCGTGTCACCTAGTGCGCCGACATGTCCTCTACCGCTCAGTGCGGCGCGTGTCGCTGTATGGTGGTCGGGGAATCGCCAGTGGACGGTTTTTATTTTTTCTCCCTTTTATCTCTCGTCGCCGGGAAATACACTTCAGTCCTTGCGGTTTGTGAATGTTTTATTTTCATCCCTGAGCTTTTGATTTCGCTTTTATTACTGATTTCTTCAATGAAAAGATTGATTTGTTGCAATTGTGTCCTTCAATTGAAAATGATTATATATGTTGGTTTTCAATGAAGTCCTTATTCTTTTGATTTTTGATTTGCTGTTGGTTCCTTTAATTATTTTGGTATGCATGTTTTAATTTATTCTAATTGGATCCTCCAATTGAAATTTGTCATATATTTCACCTTCCATTTCAGTTCTTATTCTTTTATTTTTTTTAAAAAAATACACAACAATTTTTTTAAAGATGTCTTTATTTGTTTCATTTTCAAGGTTTTAATTTGTTTCAATTTTGTCATTTGATTGGAATCAATTATATATTATGTTTTGATTTGTTTTAATTGTGTCCTCCAATTGAAATTGATTATATATGTTACTTTTATTTCGGTCCTTATTCTTTTAATTTTTTAACAAAATTACACTGCAATATATTTTTTAGAATACCTTTATTTATTTAGGTCCCAAGATTTTTATTTGTTTCAATTTTATCCTTTGATTTGAATTAATTATACATATTTTATTTTTCATTTCGATCCTTATTCTTTGAATTTTTTATTGATATTAATTCTTTTGGTTTTTTTGTTCATTCTTAGACAATGTTTATTTTTTTATCCGTATTTATGCATCTAAGCTTTTATTTTTTGTTTTTAATTTTTGTCGTTTTATTTTTTATTTGGGTTTTATTTTTATTCCGTTCAGTCCAAATTTTTTAATTTATGTTGGTGATTATTTTAAAATTAATATTGGTCCCTTTTTCCCTTTGTTATTTTTTTTGTTATATTTATCTGTTCTTCGGATTATTTGATTTTAAAATTTTATTATTTGCACAATAATAATGATAATTTTAGTTATTATTATTTTTTTTGTAAAAATGTTTTGTTTTTTATTTTATTTTTTGGGGCAATTTGATAAGTTTAATTGTTTGGGTAGTAATGTTGATAATAATTTTAAGTGTTATAGTAATGATAATGATGGTAATATAGAGATGAATTTTCAATTTATGTTTTCTTCTTTTTGAAGATAGAAAAATAACTTCTTATTTTTTTATTTGATTATTGCATGTGTTTTCACAATTTATATTTTGTTTGTTGTGTTTAATTTAAATTGAATTAAAAAATGAACTAATCTTAATGCAATGAATTTCAGATATCCGAATTTTCTTGTTTTTTTAATGATGGTGATAATTTTATACTGGTTATTTTATTGAAACCTACTAAACAAATAAATTTATATTGATTTAAAATTCATATATTTTATTGAAAACTTGCACTTCATAGGAATTATGCATAGATTTCTTATTTTATCTAAATTTATAGTATAATAATTTTTTTTCCATATAATTAATATTTTTTTACATTGACAAAAATATAATTTTGACTATGACAAGACACGGGTGCAGTGGCTAGTGTTTATAAATAGAAGATGAGAAACATCTGGTATTTTTCATGGAAATAGCATATTCGAGGCACATCCATTGTTCTCAACAGTAGTCAAGTATAAGTCTTCCAAAAAAAAAAAACAACTAGAGGTCCCGCAGATTGTATTATCCAAGCTAGCCTCAGCCCCTAGTCTGTCCTAGGTTTTCGTCGATGATTTTCTCATATTTGCTAGTCCATGTTCATCATCGTCATCGTCATCGTCATCGTCATCGTCAAATAGGAAGCAGTTCTGTATTGGTGTGTTTGCATGGTTGTATTATCGTCGGCTATATTAGCCTTATTATTATGTATACTAAAATTATTTCATACGTTATTGTCTCGACGTTATGATAACCTTGCGCATACACTACATTATATAATATCAATTTCACAAACATTTTGTTCAAGTTAATATTATTATTTAAAGAAAGATGTTGTCTTCACCAACATTTCGAGTTGCATATTAATTCATCGTAGCTTGTTCATACATACAAGTAATTGACCATTAATATTGATTTATTTGGATAATTAAAAAAGGGATTAATGAATATCTTACGGAGTCAAATTTATATAGAGCTCAAACAGCTTGCTCATGCACTAACCAGAAAAGAAAACAACTACGTAGCTCATGAAGGATATGGATGGGTTCAAGAATACGTAGCAGAATAAATAAATAAATTAAGATATAAATATAATTGAGACTTAATTGGTGGGAATGGATCTCTCTCAATTTTTTTAATTCCCAAAATTATTTCTAAATTAAAATGAAAAGAAAATAGTACGCATCCTCAATATTAGAAACTCTCTCTAACTCTTATCACTTTCTTTGGAGTACTATAAGTTTTCAAAACTTCATCTCAATCTATTCAACAATAAGTATAATATTTATGTGGCCAAAAGCTTTTGAGTTCTTAAGCAAGAAAATGGACACCAGCATAATTTTCGGAATTTCTCTGTTTCTCAATTTTGAATTCAAAGTAAAGAATCAAGGAAGATTCACGACAATATTTTTAGATTTTTTGAATGCTAATTAAATAATACTTTGGATAATTGTAAGGGAGTTTTTTTTATAATGATGAGACGTTTTAATTTTTATTGTTATCTATTTATTATCGTCATGGTATTTTTGGAGGTCCTAATACTAATTATAAGGTTAAATTAGTAATACATATATGATTATGACTGAGAGGAAAAAAATAAATTTTAATATAAGATAAAAACGAGAAAGAAAATTGAGAATATTCCTATAAATATACCATGAATTCAGTATATTCTCATGCATATTCAAAAGTTAATGTCTAAACTAAAAAATAAATAAAATGGTTAGAGATGGATGGGTGAAGCCCGAGAACCTGAAGGTACGAATCTGAGAGACGTACTTGACCCAGAGGGGGTTGAACAAGAACAAAAATGATCAACAGGGACTAAATTGAGAAAAACTGCAAATAGAAGGACCGAGTCAAAGGTCTTACTCTTTAAAATATTTGATGCGTTCATGTTTCTATTATTTTCGATCGAAATGAAGAAAAAAGAGAGCATATATTTAAATCTTGAAGAAGAAGAAACTGAACATTTTGTCACAAGGATTATGGTTTTTGATAATTTTTAAATAAAATATATTTTACAAACATCCATCGTTGTGATCCCAAACACACTGTAAATGGTTGTAAGAGGTCCCCCATAGCGTCTTTATGGTGGCGGAGACGATAGCCGGGGATCAGTCAGGGACCATGAAACCATAAATGGGAAAGCTAGAGAGAATCATTCTACAGGAATTGTACGGTCATGTCCCATATCTTTTCTTCGGCATATCCAAATTTCGGTGCGAATCGTGCATGTTACATAGAACGCCTCTTCGAGCTGTTTACCTAGACAACTCGAGCAATGCTAGCTAGCTCGCTAGCTGATGGAGGAATTGTATTTATCATTCATGGCTAAGGAATAACAGGGCATCCTCCTCCTCTGGCAAGCAGAACATGGAAATAAATGCCTGAATATTTCTGTTTTGCCAAAGGAGAATTGCCCTGCCATTCGATTCCACAGATGAATGTGTCTATTTTTTCATCATGATATGATATCTCTAGCAATTATTATTCATCTCCCTTGCTTAAAAATAGTCTCTTCTGTTATTTTTTAGCAGGTGATTGCCAACGAGGTCCAATTAATAATCAGCAATGTCACAAAAATGCAGTATGAATTGATGAGGGCTAGCACTAACCGATGACTGGGAAAAAGGCTGCACTAGCTATAATGTAATGTTGTTTCGTTATCACCAGAACTTTTTATCTGACTGAAGCCCATATTGTACAATTTCAATTTTGGAAGATTTCCAAGTCGTGGTGGCACTGATCCACTGAAAAGATCGTGCTTCGCATGCTTGTAAGATTATGCAAAGACCATGGAATTGGACCCGTAAATTTGTTTATTCAAAAATTGATGTTTAAATGATTTGGGAGCCTGTCTCCAACATCCATTGGAATTTGACCTCGCAGCAATGCTGTGAAGAAACAGAGGAACATTGCCTGTGAGATTATTGATACCAAGGTCTAGATGTTTTAAATTCTGAAGACGGCCCAAATCGGCAGGGATCATTCCACCTAGATTATGGGTGACTAAATCTAGGTTAGGAGAGAGGAAATGTTTGCAATAAAGGGTGGAAATGGAATCTATTGGGTTGGAGTAAAGAGGTTCAAGAAGGCGAACTTCTTTAAAAAACATGAGTTGAGTTAGGGTGGACTTTGAGAGGATATCAAAAAATGAAGAGCAGCAAATCATGTTCACTTATAAGAAAGCTTCTAGACATTACAAAAAAATTCAAATATACCAATATTAACCCTTAGCTATTATTTTAGCACTGAAGCTAGAAAATGAATTTTGGTAGGATTATAGTTGCTTTGGAAAGAAAACATTCACATATTTCTAGTGAGATATGACAAACCTTTTAATTCATCACAAAAAAAAAGAACCATTCATTTAAAGTTATAATTCAATTCTGGAAACAAACTACAAAATTCAAATTTAGACTTGTTTTAATTAATTGAGCCATTATTCATTTATCTTTTAATTTGTGATGGGTCTGCCACATTCAAGAGTTATTTGAGTTATGTTGTGTCAAGATCTATTTATCAAGTTTGAGTTCATCAAGTCAAATTAGAGTCTTCAACGAGCGTCACGTGGTAGTAAAAGACTTGAAATTTAACTTGCAGGTCTCGAGTTTGAGTCAGAGTACGTTTATCTTGTAAGAACATATGACAACCAGAGTTTTACTCGTTTAACTTAAGACATATCGTAAGCTCTTTGTCACCACGTCATGTATCTTGAGAACAGTAGGTTCAGTTATCGAATGCTAAGCTTATCTACATGAATCATCTATAAAATACCATAAACAGTTCCAAAAAGATAGTTTATAGGCAAATAATCAAGATGATTACGCATTAATTTAGCTCCTTCAGATAGGATTGGTAATGGTTTTTTTTATAATGTAGAACTCGGGGCGCAAGTTAGATTCCTCTTAGTCAGCATGGCACAACCATCGATCGAGATAAGACTCATGGATTCTGTTGGTGGCTCACAAGGATGGGGAAAGAGGTTTCTTGCTCTAACTTCCATTTAAGAATTGAATCCTCGTCTCACAACTTCTTTTCTCCTCCCTCAACCAATGAACCATTAATCACTGTTTCGACCACTTCGAACCTATTATTTATATAAACAACGAATAATGCAATAAAACTAAAAGAAATTCATTATTTATTTAAAATCGCCATTAATTTGCGTGTCCAGTTACAGACATATATTTTTTTACGTGGTTGTAAATATGCTCAAAGAAATCTTACAAGAAAAATAAAGTAGAAAAATCTTCAAGGAGGCCTTCCCATTAAAAAAAAAACTGATTTTTGAAGTTTCGCTTCGTTCCTCGAAATGGCACACTAAGAGTATTAAATATGTAATTAAAATAGTGGTTGAAACTGTTAGAATACTTTTCGAATTTAATCAAATAAATTATTTTCTTGGAGGATTATCCACCCTTATACTTTTGCGATTGATTTGTACATTCTCTATCTTTCCTTTCATTTTCTTTTTACGCCTACTATGTATTAAGATTGTAAATTCCGTTTACGTTGGTTTTTTATTTTTTCAGCTGGAATGAAATGTTTTGATTTTGAAATGTTTCGGGGCTCCATTTCAGGATTATATTGTTTATGTTTATATATATATATATATATGTATATATATATAATTAAATATATTAATTCAACAAAAAAATAATTAAAATCCAAAAATAAAATTATTTAGAACTATGCAATTTACATTTCAAATATAAGTAAAAAAATAAGAGTTGAACTGATATACTTGACCGACTTGATGAGTATCACATGAAAAATTGATAAAAATATAGTTTAACTAAAAAAAATCAAGTTGATATCTTAAGAAAAATATTGAAACAACAATATATTAAATCAACTCGGGTCAACCAACGCTAACCTTTCAAAGGTGTGACCTGCGTTATAAGATCATGATAACCTTAAATAAAGCAAATCAAATTATAAAGCTCAATTCGCAATAAACTCGTTTGTTGAATAATAAAATTGAGAAAAAAATTAATCTAAAAAAGACACAATAAAATGATTTTTCTGAACAAAATTATGAACTTGTATAATATTACGAAAATGTCATCATCAATCTCATAAGGTCATTATATTCTCTAACTGCTCTGAAATTTTAAAATAATATATATAAATATATCAAGATACTACTCATAAAATTTTATCTTAATCTAACGGTCGGATTAAAAGATATATTGATATTGTAAAACTATTTATTATTTTAAAAAACACAATTTGGCTGGAACATTCTAGGCGAAACAAAACCGGAATGTTTCAGGCCGAATTTCTGGAATTGGGTGAGATTCTAAGAGAGATAAAATTTGTTTTGGCTTGTCTGTTTTTTGAATTAGAATAAAATGTATCGACCATTCCGAGCGGAACAACACATAATCAACAACCTTGCTATGTATACCATTTCGAGGAATGAACTGAAACTCCAAAGATCAAAAGACTACCCTTACTGCTTAGTGTTGTTCTATCGGGTCCTAATTATAAAATTACTTCTTACGCTAGCGATTGTGCTGGGGATGAATTGCTCCGAATAATGACCCTAAAGGCACGTGTGTGGTCAGGCGGTGCTCTTTCATGCATGCAAACGTGAATGCAATTAGAGAAGGTAATGCGATGTTGTGGAGCTTGAAGAGAGAAGATAAAAAATAAAGTATAGAATGAATTGCGGGGCAAATCTTCTTTGGCAGTGAGCAAACTCTTGCTGCTTGATCCCGGCTGGTGCAGTGTGAGTCAGCAACTGCCAATAGAAGAATTGCCCAGTAATGCATCCATACTCCGGCCGCCTTTTGCTGTTTGCTCCGCCGATGAACAGCTTTGGGGTTCATCGGTTCTCATTTATAGTTCAAAGAAGAGTCTGTCATTCTCCATGCAAAAGGGATATTCTAAGGACAATCCACAATTCCCAGTTGCTCTTCAGGAGGAATATATGATCAAACAATACTTTAAATCCACGTGATTTCAAAATTATTCCAGTAATTAATTTCCACAAAAAAAAAAAAGACTTGAACATTGTTTCGGATAGTTATGTTTAAAGATTTTTAATTTTTTCTCTTGAATATCGTAGTCCTTCGAGCTATAGAACATTAATACATATTGTACGAAATACATGAGTAGAGTATACTTATCTACACGCTGATTTTAGTTAGTATGATATTACTTTTTATTTTTTTATTTTTTTTCCCATGTAAATGTCACAAGTTATTGAGTGGATGTGCTAATCTTTTATGCTGATATTCATCAATAAAAAAAAGAAGGAAAATGACATAATAATTATTCCACAACTGTCACGAGATTTTCAATTGGACTCCCAAACAAAAACTAATTCCAATTGGGTCCCTCAACTATCAAATATCGCCCATTTAACCCTCCATTTAAAGTTATTTTACTTTGAACATAAATGAGGACCTGTCTTCATCAATGCCTTTTCTTAATTTATTTTAATGGTAGGGGTTAATTGGGTGATTTGAGATAAGATGGAGATCCAATATAAAATTGTTTTTTATTCTAGGACTTAATTCAGAATTAAGAGACAGATATTATACATTTACTACCGTAATTTTCAACTACAGATCCAGAATATTATGAGGTAATTTTTTTTATTTACAAGAATGGCGTGATTATTATGGTATTTGTTAAGCAGTTGATGATACTATGAACTCTTTTATTAAGAAAAATAAAAAGTATTAAAATAATAATAAAAACTTATAGGTTTTATAGTTATCTTCGTAGAAGGTCCTCTCCCTCTGCTAAGGGTCATATTGACAAAGGAAGTCGATTATTTGAAGGGACGTAAAATAGAAGGGGTATAGCTTTTGCTTCACAAACATTCCCGAGAAAATAGACATGGATGAAAAAGCTCGAAAGAGCATATTGATAGGAAGATCCAGTGGCATGTTCTTGTGTTTTTGTCTGTTGATGCTGCATGATTTTACGTGGGCACATGTAGGTGTCGCATTTATCTTTTATCATGTCGATTTTATTCTAAATTCCAGCAGTATATCCACTGTTTTCTTCCTAGTTTTTGATGATATAATAGATTTTTTGATGTTTTTTTTTTATGCAAGGAAGCCCCACTCCTTCAAAAATACATTTTCTGGACCCAGATGAACGAGTAAAATCCTTCACTGTCCCAGATTTTTACAGGGGATGCATGTTCTGGTTCGAATTAGAGACCTGTTGTGCAAATTGCAAATCATCTTACGCCACGCCTCCTGGGAACAATTTTTGATGTATCTTAGCCATTTTCTCGATGGTTTCTTTGAGTCACATAATTTTCTATTTAATCTATTGATCTCATTCATACAAAATGATCATCCAATATCTTGAGTTTATATTATTTGTGAGATTATTGTGCCCTATTATTACAATTAACTTGGTTTTGTTAATTGGTTAAGTGCTTGGAAAAATAGGGAGTAATCCCATAATTTGACGAGAGAAACAAAGAATAAGGATTCATATATGTGAGCAAGCTGTTTATCTATTTTAAGGCAAATTTTGTATATTCGGATAGTGGTTTCTTTTAATAACAAGCAGATACGAATCCAAATCTGAAAAGAAATACAAACGACTGAAGGTTTCTTGGCTTGCAATAGGGTGACAGTGAAAGAAATTGGACCACGATGCCATGATTGAGAAAAAAGGACCACACTTGAATTTAAACATAATATTAGCCACAAGGCCCTGTAGAAGTACAAGTTAAAATAGGGTAGTCATGTGATCTTATATATCCTTAAAATTATTCTGTCATAATATTAGAGATGATTATAAATTTTAATTTTACCACCATCATTCTCTCTAGATAAATTAAAATTCCAGCATAAAATAGGGGTGAGCTTATGCTTGTTTTAAATCCAAAAACCTCTTACTTATGGAGGTGTTAGAAAATAAAATAAAAATATATTTACAATAGAAATAAAAATACTTTTTTATTTTTTTTGATGAGTGAACCTGAAAGGTTTAATATATATACAATGCTAATTAAAAAATTAATTATACAAAAATCAGGAAACTAATTAGCGGGAGATTTGCTATAAACCTGAAAATTACATATTCAATCCTAATTGTACAATCCTATAATATGTATAAAAATTCTCAACATGTTCTCTTAAAATAGTATATAGATGTCACATATACCCAACTTATTTATGTAACCCGAGACTACATCGTCGGATACACTAGACTGCCTCCATGTTTGATTTGACGCATTGTAGGCTTAAAATTATCCTACTAACCATTAAATATTTGAAGATTAGTAAAAAACTTAATCTATAATACCTTATCAAACTTTATATAAATTCAAAGATTGGGTATAAATACCCATGGGGTCCTGGCGGAGTGGTTAGGCGCACTCTAGTCGCTTACGAGGTCTGGGGTTCGACCCCTCTCTTCGTCTGCAGCCGGCTCCTTGAGGAGCACTTGCCACCCGGTGCGAAAAGGATTAGTCTGGGCAGCGCTCAGATACCCTTGGCTATACCAAAAAAAAAAGAAAAAAAATTGGGTATAAATGATTAAGAAAAATCTTTTGAGAAAAGAGGCTTCTCACGTCGTGAAGTTCCATCATCCTGTCGTTTAAGGGGTATATGCCATGGAATTATGCCTCGATATTTTGAGCTTTCAAGGCCTTTGTTATTCTTCTAGCTAAAGGCACACAAATAAAGATATTTCTCTCAACGTCTTTTCTTTAGTTTTCTATTTCTTTTTTTTTCTTTTTTTTAACAAAATCTAGTAAATCTTCAACAAGAACATAATGGATTATACCTTTATACTTCATCTGATTTTATAACATAAAATAAATATTAGCATCACTTACATGTCACAATCAAAGATGATCAATCTTTTTTTTACCTCGTCTCTCTCTCAATAAAGCATCTCAGCTTAAATCTTAATTTGCTATAATCCATTATGTTCTTTATATAAGAGCTTTGACATTCTATATGCTGTTTAATTTTTTCTTTATTTCATGATATATAAAACCTCAAAAAATGGATAATACTCAACCACAAAAACCAACAATAGATTCAAACACCGTCGAGTTTCTGCATATTGGACAATCAACTTTTGGGTCCAATTACATGGTCCCAAAAGGAACCGTCTCTAAAGAAGAACATTCCCCGGCATCTTCCTTCTAATAGTATCCAATGCAGTACAGCTTAATCCTCCAATTCTAAAATAAGTTTTAACTGGTAAGCTGTATGCTTATTTTGGTAAATCAGTTCGAAAGCTTATTAAGATTAAATAGCAAATTTATAGTTAAAAGACAATATCTAGGAAGGTGGCTGAGGATAAAATAATGGATCTCTGTTTGCTTTTTAGTTTCAGAACTACTTTTAAAAAAATATATATTTTTTAAAAATAATA
Organism: Salix brachista; assembly: GCA_009078335.1. Taxonomy (NCBI): domain Eukaryota; kingdom Viridiplantae; phylum Streptophyta; class Magnoliopsida; order Malpighiales; family Salicaceae; genus Salix; species Salix brachista. The sequence continues at coordinate 3,397,719 of CM018575.1, forward strand.
TATATATATATATATATATATATATATATATATTATTTTTATGCATTTCTACGAGAAAAATATTTTAAAAAATAATCGTTATAACACTTTCTGACACCCTTTAAATCTCCATAAAAATATGTTATAAATGTATGTACAAATAAATTTATTTTGGAGCACGATCAGTTACGAGTAGTACTAGGAAATTGATTTCGCATATAGATAATAGATACAATACAACATGATTCACGAAGATAAAATAAAGTTTTTCCATTTCATTTGCAATAAAATTGAATTAAGATACAAAACTTGGTATATGAGTTTGGTATTTGACCATAATTATTCCTACAAAATAAATATCAAGAAAAATGAGAGAATTTTTGTAAGGATATTTTAAGGCTTAAGTCAGTAAATATAGAAGAAAATAAAAAATATATAAGAACAATAATGAAATGTTAAGTTTGAGAAAATTATAACCATCTTGTTTACCCACTAATCCTATTTTTATATAGACCTTGATCATGTCAGCTCACCTTGAGAGTTGCATGAAAAATTACTAATGAAAACATCGGTGTCCACTACTAGATATAGTGTCTCGCACGTTATAAGTGAAATGATTGGTGAATATGAATGACACATTGGCTAGATATATCCATTAGTCGAGAAATATAAAAAAAATGAACTATATGTCAATAATTGGTTGACAGTTTATATTTAATTCTGCCCTTTCTTTCATCTAGACATTGAATTTCACCCGTTCGTTCTTTTCAAGCTACACAAGAAATATACAAAAAATTGAACTATATGTCACAGAAAAAACAAAAGCCCGTCTTGCTTCGCATATATTAACTGTCGTAAATAATATCATAAATCTTTTATTTTACTTTGGTGATTTTTCGATTTGGTGGAATTCAGTCCTTAGCAATTTGACAGGTCTTGTACTCAAGGGGCGTGATATAATGCTAGAGAGCTTGCGATCTGTACAGCAGATCTTGAGTTCGAGTCAGGGTGTCCATCCCTTATAAGAACGTAGAACAGTCGGAGTTTTACTTGCTCACCTAACTCACAAAATATGCTTTTCAAAAGGTGAGGTTGTTAGAGAATAATATAAATCATATTCTGGAGCCTCACCTATAAGCTTAAACTCTTAGGTGAGATGATTCCTTAACATGGTATCAGAGCCTTGTTGACCCACCAGTCACGAGTTCGAATCTCACCACCCTCGTTCTATTTGATAAAAATCAAGCAAAAAATAGAGTGAGTCTGTGTGCAAGTTTCAAACCCAAAGGGCTTTCACTTGAGGGTGTGTGTTAGAGAATAATATAAATCATATTTTGAGACCTCATCTATAAGCTTAAACTCTTAGGTAAGATGGTTACTTAACAGAGGTTTCCTCTCATAAAAAGAAAATTAATAGGTCCTGGTCCAATATCAAACCAATGGATAAATGTTGGTTCAATGCCTACAAACCCCATCAGAAAACAATCGGTACCGTGGTTGTCAGAATAGCATATTCTTTCTTCATCCCTCTATCAGTACTTGTGAATGATCAAAACAAAAATCGTAGATCGATGCTGTTTCAAGTTTCTGCGTACAGGAATTCGATTTTTTCCTTCATTTGGTGGCTTTTGGGAACATGAAGAGAGACTTGCATGTTAAAGATAAGGTCTTAAGAACATGCCACCGCATCTTCCTTTTGAAGCATCTTTTACAGCTAGCCAGCTAGTCTTTCTGCTTTTACCTCAATCGTCTTACTTTTCTTAGTTATAGGCAGCTGGTTTTTGTTGGAATTGGATGATCTGAACAGTAACTGTTTGTAACAGTTACTGTTTGGATCAAATTCTGGAAAATAAGAATTTGAAGAATTTGAACAATTGCAAGAACAGAGTACTTTGAAGATTGGAATTAACTTAACTTTATTCAAATTGAAAATGCCTAATATATAGGCTTACAAAACATGAATTATAATCAAAATCAAACTCTCAACAACATGAGAGATTATTGGCAAAATCAGAAGATAAAATCTGCTATCTATCCGAAATTCAAAATTCAAAAATAAATGACAAATTCAAAACTGAAGCTTGACCTTCACGTCAGCTCAAAACTTGATCTTCACGTCAGCTTCAAGACAGCATTCCTTCAAGGCAGCATCTCATGCATATTCTGACACTCCTCCTTGAGACTTGCCTTGAACAAACCGAGATTCATTTTCAGAAATTCCAGACGTGACTTTGGAAGAGCCTTGGTCATTAAATCTGCCAATTGAACATCAGTTGAACAATAAGTGATTTTAATGAGTTGATTCTTCTCAGCCTCCCTTAAAGAATGAAACTTGACATTAATATGCTTAGTCCTTCCATGTTGAACTGGATTTTGGGCAATTGCAATAGCAAACTTATTATCACAAAAAATCTCAGTTGGTGCATCCTGACTTTGACCCAAATCTGCTAAAATTTTCTTCAACCAAATTGCTTGATTGGCTGCAGCTGCCATTGACATATACTCAGCTTCAGCAGTTGATTGAGCTACCACATCTTGCTTCTTAGCATTCCAGCAAATTGCACCTGAACCAAGTGAAAAAATGTAGCCAGAAGTGCTCTTCATATCGTCAATGCTCCCTGCCCAATCACTGTCTGCATAGCCAGTCAATTTCACTCCTCCTGTTTTCAAATACCATATTCCCAAGTCACTTGTTCCTCTTACATATCTCAACACACGCTTAGCAACCCCCATGTGAACACTACTTGGTGAGCTTATAAAACGTGACAATAATCCAGCTGGGAACATTAAGTCTGGTCTAGTAACTGTGAGGTACAACAGGCTGCCAACCAGACTTCTATATGCAGAGGGGTCATCAAGCTTATCCCCATCATTCTTCGAAATTTTCTCATTCAGTGCTAATGGAGTAGCAGCTTCTTTGCATGAGTCCAGTTTGAACTTCTTTAGGACATCAACAGCATACTTTTTCTGAGATACAAAAATTCCAGAATTGCTTTGGTGTATTTCCATCCCTAGAAAATAACTCATAGCCCCCAAGTCACTCATTTCAAACACATTTTCCATCTCCAGTTTGAACTTAGTTAGTAACTTGGAATTGCTTCCAGTTACTAACATGTCATCGACATAAAGAGACATTATGAGTTGCTGACCATCAACTTCTTCTTTCAAGTACAAAGTAGCTTCACTCTCACTTCTTTTAAACCCGATATGAGTCAAGTGAAAATCAATTCTACTATACCAAGCTCTTGGTGCTTGTTTTAGCCCATAAAGAGCCTTGTGAAGCTTGTATACTTTGTGCTCTTCTCCTGCAATTTCGAACCCATCAGGCTGCTGGATATAAATCTCTTCTTGAAGGATTCCATTCAAGAAAGCTGATTTCACATCCAAGTGGAATACTTTCCACCCCAACTGCCCAGCAAGACCAAGAAGAAGTCTGATTGTGTCGTGCCTTGCAACAGGTGCAAAAGTTTCACCATAATCTACCCCAGCCACTTGTGAGAAGCCTTTGACCACCAGCCTAGCCTTGTGTTTAAACACTGAACCATCAGGATTAAACTTGGTTCTGAACACCCATTTCACTCCAATTTTCTTCTTATCACCTGGTAATTCAGTCAGCTCCCAAGTTCCATTTCTTTCAATGGAATCGATTTCAGCCTTCATAGCTTCAATCCAGGCTAGTGATGTTGCAGCTTCTGTGTAAGTTGTAGGTTCAGAATGCACTAAATTGCATCTCTCATAAACATCAGCTAGGGACCTTATTTTACCAACTTCTGAGTCAGTAGTGTCTTCTATGCCAGTCTGCTCCTCAATTTCTTCATTTGTTCCTTCAATTTCTGGTCTTAGAGTTATAACTCCTTGACTGATTCTATTCTTCTCCCAATTCCAGGTGTTGTACTCATCCACCTGAACATCCCTTGTAATCTGAATCTTTGTTTTGTTCAGGTTGAACACTCTGTTTCCCTTTGATGCTGCTGCATATCCCACCATAATACCTCTCTCAGCCACTGCATCAAGTTTTCCTCTTGTTGCAGCTGGAATGTGAAAGTAACAAGGGGACCCGAACACCTTCAAGTGTTGAACAGAGGGCCTCACTCCAGACCAAGCTTCAAAGGGTGTCTTTTGTTGAATTGATTTTGTAGGTAATCGATTCAACAAGTATACTGAAGTGTTCACAGCTTCAGCCCACAAGAATTTTGGCAAATTCTTCTCCAGCAACATGCATCTCGACATCTCCATGACAGTTCTATTTTTTCTCTCCACAACACCATTTTGTTGTGGAGAGTAAGGAACTGTTAATTGATGCACAATTCCAGCCTCTCGACAGTAAGAGTGGAATTCTTTTGAAGTATACTCCCCACCATTATCACTCCTAAGCACCTTGATCTTTTGTCCAGTTTGTGTTTCAGTCAAACACCTAAAAGCCTTGAATTCTGACAGTGCTTGTGACTTGTTTTTCAGAAAATGAACCCAAGTCATCCTGCTAAAATCATCTATGAATAGCATAAAGTACAAATTATTGCTTAAGGATGCAATACTCATAGGTCCACAGATGTCAGAATGAACCAGCTCTAAAATTCTTGCTGCTCTTCTAGATGCACTTTGTGGAAATGGTCTTCTATGTTGTTTTCCAAGTTCACAACTTTCATATATTTGATTGCTAGCACAAATTTCAGGCATTCCATCTACCAATTCATTATTATGCAGCAACACTAATGAATTGAAATTATAGTGCCCGAACCTCTTATGCCATACAATGCTTTCATCAACCTTAACACTTAATGCATGCCCTTCTATTACATTTAGATTGAGATAAAAGCTATTCCCTTCCATTTTAATTTTTGCAATTGTTGAGTCATGTGAATCAGTAATAAAGCAAAAATTATCTCTAAATGATACTACATAACCATTTCGCAGCATTTGAGCAACACTTAAAAGGTTTTGATCAAGTTCAGGAATGTATAAAACATTGGTGATGGTTTTTGTACCTCGGCTGGTTTTCACAGTGACTGTGCCTCTCCCTTTTGCTTCAACAACATCTCCATTTCCCAGCTTAATTTTGGGCTTGATTGACCTGTCAATCGTGGAGAAAATTGACAGGAATTTGGTCATGTGGCTTGTGCATCCACTATCAATCAACCAAGTGTCCCTTCTGGAATTTTGTTCATCACAAGTCACCATGAACAAATGTTCTTCGTCAGCTTTATCTTCTTCAGTGACATGTGCATGTTGTTGGATTTCATGCTGAGGTGGTTTCTTTTTCAGCCTGCAAAACTTCTCACTATGGCCACCTTTTTTACAGAAATCACAATGGATTACTGACTTCCCTTTAAACCAGCAATTCACCTCGGCATGGTTTGTTCTTTTACAATAAGAACAAGGAAGGAAAATCTGTTTGTTAGCAGGTGCAGCAGGTGCAAATTTAGAGAGAATTTGTTTACCATTGTTGAATTTTTTGAATGGTAAATTTCCATTTTTCTTCCCTCTATTGTTTGCTTGAAAGGCACCTTCCATAGCATCATCATCCCTCATCTGCACTCTTTGCTCCTGGATGTGCAGCTTGCTTATTAACTCAGCAATTGTAAGATTTTGCAAATCGCAAGATTCTTCAATTGCTGAGATTTTTGCCTCGAATTTTTCAGGCACAGACATCATAAGTTTTTCAACAATCTTATGATCTTCAAATGTCTCCCCAAGAAGTCTCATCTGGTTCACCACATTCATCAATCTGCCAGAATACACTTTGACAGATTCATGGTCTTTCATTTTCATCAATTCGAACTCTCTCTTGAATGCTAGCAGTTTCACAGTCTTGTCTCTGCTACTTCCTTCAAATTCAACCTGGAGCTTGTCCCAAATTTGTTTTGGTGTTTCCAGGTTCATTATTTTGGTGAAAATATGATCAGCAAGCCCAGAATGAAGGCTGGTGATTGCCTTATCTTTTTTCAGCTTCTCTTCTTCATGAGCTTTAATCTGTGCCAACGTAGGATTCACACGTAGTGGATATGGATCAGCATCCATCACCACTATGTTCCATAATCCTTGGGATCTCAGAAAAAACCTCATCTTGACAGCCCAAATGTGATAGTTTTCACCATCAAAAATTGGAACCGAAGAGTGCGAGTGTGCAGAGGATGATGAAGATGCCATTTGATTTCTTTAAAACTGAATCTCTCAGTGTTTCTCTCAACCCCCCAAGTGTCTTACACTCACAATCACTCGTGTTTCACTCACAATTTTCCCTTCAGCCCGTAAGATCAATGCTCTGATACCACTGTTGGAATTGGATGATCTGAACAGTAACTGTTTGTAACAGTTACTGTTTGGATCAAATTCTGGAAAATAAGAATTTGAAGAATTTGAACAATTGCAAGAACAGAGTACTTTGAAGATTGGAATTGACTTAACTTTATTCAAATTGAAAATGCCTAATATATAGGCTTACAAAACATGAATTATAATCAAAATCAAACTCTCAACAACATGAGAGATTATTGGCAAAATTAGAAGATAAAATCTGCTATCTATCCGAAATTCAAAATTCAAAAATAAATGACAAATTCAAAACTGAAGCTTGACCTTCACGTCAGCTCAAAACTTGATCTTCACGTCAGCTTCAAGACAGCATTCCTTCAAGGCAGCATCTCATGCATATTCTGACAGTTTTATATATACCCTTTCTTTTCTTTTTTTGATGAATGATTTTAAATTATATATACTGCTTTATATACGTTATTGTTGGAAAAATAATATGATGTGAAGTAAGAAATTGACAGGGAGAGAAGTGGTTTAGAGCAAAACACTCTGATAACTTACTTCCACACATATTAACTTAAACTATTAGTCAACTTTAACAAGTCAAGTCTTCATCAAGAATTTATCTCTTAGGAAAAAGCTTCTTTTCGAGGATGTGGCTTCAATTTAAGGAATATATATATCAAGGGCGGTGGACGAGTCAGGAAAAAAAGAGTCTTTAGTTAGACAGCAAAAGCATTGTTCCTCCGGATATGCTTTCACTAGGAGGGCATAAATAGTCGGGACTCTTGTTGCCATTACTCATCGACTAGATTTCGGTGCAGTTGCATTACTGGGCAAGCTTCCATTGGCATGCAGCCACTAAGACCCGCAGTGTCTAGCACTTAGTGAATTTCTATAGAGCGCGCCATGCCAAAGGAGATTTGCCCGGCAATTCTTCTGCAGCTTGACTTTGCAGGGATGAAATGCTGGTACCAATTTGTCGCTAGTATTCCGAGGCATTATTCATAAATGTTTTGGTAAAAGATTATTTTGTGAGTATAAGAGAGTAAAACTCTGATTATTACATACTAGTATAAGAGATAAACGAGGGGTGCAGGACTTCCTCATAAAAAAATTCTACAGGCTAGCAGGTTAATACCATTATATTAGCGCGTCTGTTCTATAAATTTTGTTTGTATAAAATGAAGATACTAATTATATTTCATTTCTACAGTGTATGTTTGCAGGAATTTACAAGAAATCCATCTACCATCATTTACTACACAAGCATTGAAATAATGAATTTTGCAATTTGAGGTGGGGGTTTGAGCTGCTCCCGATACAAATGGATGGCTTACTTGGTGCAAGACTCGGTTAAAGATTAGAATCTTCATGCATTCTTAGCCTACATAAGCAAGGGGGCAAATTAAACTCAATTATGTAACAATTCATGATTCCTAGAAACAGGTACATTCTACACTTACATGCTATATATGCTTAAATATGTATCCGTTCTTTTGGAAAAAAAAATAGATGGTGGAGATAAAAAAGACAGTACAAAAAAGTAGAAAAAAATTAAATTATATTTGGTAGTAGCTCACAAGATGAAAAGACAACACAAAATCTTCAAGGAGGCCGATCTAACCTAACTAGCTCACAAGATGAAAAAACCATTCACTACAAAAAAAAGGGTGTGTTTTACAACGGATTGATCCGTTGCAAATTACAAAGAAATCCGTTGCTAATATTAATTTGCAACGGCATTTGCAACGGACACAATCCGTTAGAAACAAGTCGTTGCAAAATAATTTGCAACGGATAATCCGTTGCAAATTCTCCCGTTGCAAATACACAGTTTGCAACGGATATGCCGTTGCAATTGCAACAGCTGTTCTGTTGCCGTTCCGTTGCAATTGCAATGGCCGTTCCGTTGCAATTGCAACGGCTGTTCTGTTGGATGGTCCGTTGCAATTGCAACGGAAGCTGATGCAAATTATTTTCCGTTGCAACTGCTAATTAATTTTTAAAATCCAATGAAAATATATTTAGTTTTTAATTAATTATGAATAAATATTTTCATAAATATTATTGATATATTCTTAATATTGAGAACTAAATATTGTTAAAATAAAAATTTCATAAATAAAAATTTATAATACAACAGAGATTCGGTTACATTTACATGTAGAAGTAAATCAACATGGAATAAAAAAATACATATTTTGAAGTGTTTAAAAAAATACACCGATCCTCTTTGGTCTTCATGGCCAGTTCCATTTGCTCAATCCTTCGATTATTGTTGCTATCGTCTTCTCTATTCTGAAAATCAATTCCAAGAATCACATGCAATGGGGCATGTCTTAGTTCTTTCCAATTGTGTTATCCCTAAATTGATACTAGCTTGATTTGCATGTCGATTCGGCCAAATAAGTACTCATTCTTGGATCGGAAGCCAGAACCAGAATCCTTGTCAAGAGACAGCGTGAGAAGTTGGCCACCGTTCAGTATCTTAGCGCGCTGATCACCCCAAGTGATGTCAAAATCTCGGAAGAAATCGCCACCCATGGAGGCTCCCATGATCACACAGTGAATGACAAAAAATATCATACCCATAATCTACTCTCCATAAATTGAAAATGGAAAAAGACATTCAATAGACCTGCAACTGATTTTTCATTCAGCTGAAAGCATCAGAAACACCAAACACTGATCATGGTAATGCTTGTCATTAAGCATTTACCTTTTCTCCACAAGGTCAGTTTTGTTCCCAACAAGGACAATGATGACATCACTGCCCCTCTCAGTGCGAACCTCTTCAATCCATTTCGAAGTGTTCAGGAAGGATTGCCGACCTGACACATGAACTATCAAGTTAGGAAACATCCGCGAGACATGGATAACTTTTTCCACACAACTAGTTTGAAAGTTTTTTTAATGAGTATAAAAGAAGAAAAAAAGGCCAATGAGTCTGGATTGCAATAAGAGAACATAACCAAACACGTTTATGACTTCAGAAAACCAACACGCAAATCAGGGAATTATCAACAAAATAAGTGATTTCACTTGGATCTCTTGAGGCACCAATTAATTTAAAATGGATAAATGACACTTGAAATACTTCATACTTGCAACGTCAAATACAATGACAGCAACTGAGGAATCTCTAATATAACTTGTACAAAGATGAATGCAATAAAACATTTCACAGCAGATCCTTAAGGAAATGAAAAAAAAGCAGCAAAACGACCAATCGATGTAGGTAAAACGCGGAACAGAGACAGATCATGCTAAAAACTGAAAAATAAATGCAATAAAACGAGAAAATAACAGAGGAGCCAGATCTAAGAAATAAAGAGGCGAGGAAATAAAGAGAGATCTAAGAGGAGACCATCTCCGTCCTTATCGAATAGGATGAAAGCTTCCTTGAACTCAGAGATCTGGTCGTCGGTGAGCTGATCGGCCATTTTTGTTTGGAGAAAAGGGAATATCAGAGAGGTAGATAAATATATAAAAAAAGGAAGTGGCTGGCTGGCGAGGGAGGGAGGGTGGCGAGGGAGGGGGGCTGGAGAGGGAGGGGGCTGGCGAGGGAGGCTGGAGAGGGAGTGGGGGCTGGCGAGGGAGGGGGGCGGCGCAATTGGAAAAATGGAGCATAAATGAGGCAGACGAACGAGAGAGGAAGAGAAGAATCGAGAGGAGCGAGGGGGCGGCCAAGGGGAGAAGATAAGAATGGGGTAGTAGCTAGGGTTTTTTAACTTTTAACTTTGAGATGAGGGAACGGACGGGTGGGGTGGGTTTTAATTATAATAATAATAATTAATAATTAATATAATTAATTATTATAATAATTATTAATTATTGTAATATGATAATTAATTATATTAATTATTAATTATTAATTATTATTATTATTATTATATTATAATTATTATTATTATAATAATAGTTAACATAAAAAATAGGAGTATTAATTTGTAATTAATTTGATTAAATTATTTGTAATGGAATGTATTTTAATTAATTATGTTTGAACTTATTGGTTATTTATTAATGTGTTCATTTTATTTTCTTAAGTTTTTCTAGCACTCAAAGACAATAAGTAACATTAATTAACTTCAAATACAACAACCATAAAAAAAAAAACATACAAATTACTTTAAAAACATACAATAAGTAGCTTAAATTTCAAATTTCAAATATTGCGGATCTTTTAATTATATTTAATTGTATAATTTACTCCTATTAATTGCATAGTCAAACTAAATTCAAAATAATTGCATTATATTTTAAATAATATAAAAAATAGCTCTTCAAAATATCTTTTACCATTAGAATACATATCAATAAAAAAATCAAATATACATTATTCAAAGAGCCATTTTCAAGATTTGAATCTTCAAAATGGATCTTGCCATTGAACTTGCTCTTACAAAGAGGTTGAGCCAGATTCGGAGTAGTTGAAGGAGGTGAAGTTGGGTTAGAGAGTTCGGATTGGGTCGGATTATCCATAATTAAAGGTTTTGAAATGAAAATGAAAACATGTTTTTGTGGCTGGTCCTCATGAGATTTAAGTTAGATATATTGCTTAGAACCTGACAGAGCAAGCACACGTGCATACGCTGGTGATGAATTATTTGATTTTATGCTTCAAAATTGTTTCTTGCATTTTTTTTTTTTGTAATTTTTTGATGTTTTATATTAAAATATATAATTTTTTTGAGATTTTTTTATATTTTTATAGTAAAATAACTATTCTATCCTGATATAAGATAAAAACTAAGAGTTAACGGAGGAGGTGTCACAGTGATTTCACATCCTATTGCACGGTAAAATAACTCTTTTACCCATGATAAGACAAGATTGAAGAGTTGAATGTAGGGGTGCTATGTTAATTTATCATTTTTTATTATTCTTTTCTGCGAATACTATGTACGCATCCGACACGCCGGCCGACAATATTCGACCTGACGCACACCTTATTTTTGTCTATATTTATATATGTGTGCTCTTAGTTTTGATTTTTAATTTTTATTATTTTCTTATTTGTTAAGGTGGTAACTTTTTGAAAAATTTTGTTCTTAGATTTTAGTTTGTGTTTATGATCATTTGAAAATTGATATTTCTTATATTTTTTTCTTTGTTCTTTCTTTTAGTTTTTTTATTTTATTTTCAAGTCAAATAATTTTTTTCTAGCTAATATTTTTTTTATCATTTATTTTGTTTGCTCTTTTGTTATAGTTTTTAGGCTTTTTTATTCTTTGATTTAATTTTATTTTTTTTTCATTATGATATCATCCTCCATCTCTTCACGTGGGCCCTGCAAGCTTGTAAAACCCCACCGGATCCCGGCAACGTCAGTTAAAGAAGATGGGGCATCGATTGCTATGGCAGAACACCGGCTTCTAGGCCTAGTGGCAAAAAAAGAAGTTTTTAGCCGGCAAGGTGGAGATCGGGAAGCAGAGATGGAGAGTTGTTATGAATAAATGAGAGAACGAGAGAGAATTAAGAAGAATGGATGTTAATTACATTTGAATAAATGAGTGTTTGCTTTTGTTCTGAATAAATGAGAGAACGAGAGAGAAGAAGAATGGATATTAATTACATTTGAAAAAAAAAACGGGGTGGTGCGGGTATTAAATATATATTTAAGTTTTTTTTTTTTAAAAAAAATAACAATTCTTGCGGGGTGATGAAAATTAATTTTCATTTGCAACGGCATTTCCGTTGCAAATTTAATTTGCAACGGATAATCCGTTGCAAAAGCCGTTGCAAATTACATTTGCAACGGCGAATCCGTTACAAACCATGTTTTTTTTTTTTTTTTCTAGAATTGGTTTAGCAACGGAAAATCCGTTGCAAATGTAATTTGCAACAGAAAAGTTTGCAACGGATTATCCGTTGCAAAATCCGTTGCAAAAGTATCCGTTGCAAATGTCATTTGCAACTGCGAATCCGTTGCAAAACATGTTTTTTTTTTTTTTTTTCTGGAATTGGTTTAGCAACGGAAAATCCGTTGCTAAACAATTTCCGGATGCAAATTTAGCAACGGATTTTTGCCGTTGCAAAAATCCGTTGCTAACGGCACTCTGATGAAAAAACCATTGAGGATTGGGTGCACTTGAAATTAAATGGTAATGTGATCATATTTGTCCCTACAGAACGATCTGTTGATGCATGTCCGTACGACCCCCTTTACACACTATTATCTCTCAATCAAGTTACTGGAAATTATTTCAAATAATATCCCTGTTAAAAGATGTAATAGATTAACTGTAATAGGACTCTCCATATATATATATATAAGATAAACACTAGATATAAAGAGTAATACAAAAACTCTTATTGATGTATCCTAGTAGAATCAGGATACTTTGTAATACTTACATATAAATAACTCCTCCAAAGAGAGAAATAAACAAGGGAGAAACTAAACTCCTATTCTACAATATTTAGCATGGTATCAGAGCAAGATTGAAAAAAAAAAAATTCACAAACAAATAAAAGTCAGTTCAAGACAACTTCCTTGAATCAAATACTCTGTTCTTGAAGAAAAGCCTGGAAACCGAAACAAGATTACCCAGTCTCTTCTTGAAGAAAGCCAAACCAAAAGTTACACAAACTGAGAAACGGAAAAGCACAGGCCAGCCGCCGCCGTCATCCAAACATCACGCTCCGCCGTCAAGGAGCCTTGAAACCAAACCCATATTGCCCAGCCTCTGTTTCGTCAAGATCTCCTCCTCCTTTCTTTCTCTCTTGACTCGGGTTGCCCAGCCTTTCAATTTCATCTCACAAACCCTAAACACTTCACGGGAAATTGATCTTGAAACAAAAGATCAATCATGGAAGAGACAAATACCTCCATCATCCCCACCAACCAAACACCAATATCTGCTGAAACTTCGAACCTAAACACCAACCTAAACACCTTACCTTTTGGATTCAAACTGAATGAATCAAACTTCAAAATCTGGTCACGGATGATTGAGCTTCACGCTGCTGGACTCAACAAACTCGGCTACCTGACTGGAAAAGATTCAAGAGTGGAAGAAGGCAACTCTGGTTACTCAAAATGGTGCATTGAAGACACTGTGGTACGAGGATGGCTACTAAAAACCATGGAGCCTCATCTCATTGGTTTATTTATAGACCTGCCATCAGCCAAGGAAATCTGGGATAGTGTCACTCAAACTTTCTACGATGGGGCTGATGACTCTCAGTTCTATACGCTACGCTGCAAAGCCACAAGAACAAAACAGAATGGACAACCAGTAAACTTGTACTATGCAGAACTTAACAGCGTATGGCAGGAAATTGATAAGCGACGGCCAAATAAAATGATATGTGCTGCAGATCTTAAAACCAGACGAGAGGAAATTCAAAAGGATAGTACCTATGATTTTCTCGCAGGACTAGATGAGGGGTTTGACCCAGTACGTGGTGATCTCCTTCGAATGAAACCTATTCCAGGTATTGAAGAATGTTTTAATATTGTTCGACGGGAGGCTCAACGACAAGCCACCATGCTTGGAACAAGGAACATTGGTGAAGGTTCATCTATCGCCATGATTTCCAAAACCACTGCCTCATCTAACTTTCGCAACTTACGAGCCACAGAGGAAGCAGAAAAGGATAAATTGCACTGCAGTCATTGCAATGGAAGACGACATACCAAAGACACTTGTTTTGAGATTCATGGGTACCCTGACTGGTTCCTAGAAAAACGAAAGCAAAGCAAAACCAGAAGTGTCAAACGCCCAGTTCACTCAAAACCAACAGAGAGCCCCTCCAGTTTTGCTGCCTTGACAACCAGCCAAGAAAAGCATGAACCGTGTCAATTAGACCAAACAGCAAACCCATCTTCAGCCACAGGTAACACTGGAGTAGGTCTTTCGGCATCCACAGTTCATGATACAAGCTGGATCATTGACTCGGGTGCCACCGATCACATGACTTACAACGAATCATTGTTTGAAAACATGACTTCTCCTTCTAAGGAAAAAGTCATAACAGCAAACGGGGAAGCTACTCCAGTCACGGGAGAAGGAACAATTGTTCTAACTCCAAATTTGTCACTGCATAAATGCCTCCTTGTTCCTGCACTTTCAAATCATTTATTATCAGTTAGTCAAATTACAGAAGAATTGGATTGCGTGGTACTAATGTTTTCTACGTTTTGCTTACTTCAGGATATCCGGACTCAAGCGATCATTGGACATGGTGGTAAAAGGAAGGGGTTATACTATATAGATGATGTGGCTTCGGGTCATGTTCACCATATTCAAAGTCGCAATGGTGACAAACAGAAGAAAATTTGGTTATGGCATCATCGGCTAGGTCATGCATCCTTTGGTTACTTGAAGAAATTATTTCCATCTTTTTTTGAAGACATTCCAGATTCTAGTTTTAAATGTAATGTTTGTATCTTGGCCAAGAGCCATCGTACTTCATATCCCATAAACTTGAACAAAAAAACAACAAAGCCATTTGAACTAATTCACTCAGATGTATGGGGACCGGCCCCAATTACTTCTAAATCTGGGATTCGATGGTTTGTAACGTTCGTCGATGATTGTACTCGAATGACATGGTTATACACTATGCGACACAAGAGTGAGGTATGCGAAATATTCCCGATATTTTGGCACATGGTGAGCACTCAATTCTCCCTCCCAGTTAAAACCATTCGATCAGACAATGGTGGAGAATATCTTAACTCGGAGCTCTTGCAGTTCTTTCACACCAAAGGTATCTTCCATGAGACTACGTGCCCACACACCCCCCAACAAAATGGTGTGGCTGAATGTAAAAATAGACATATCCTCGAAACTACTATAGCTCTTCTCATTGGTGCCCATGTCCCTCAAAATTATTGGGTTGATGCCGTGACCTATGCTGTTTACCTCATAAATCGGATGCCATCCCAGGTCCTTAACTTCAAAACTCCCCTACAAATTCTTACTCAATACTCTCCTTTACCCTCCCTACTACAATTGGAACCCCGTGTATTCGGATGTGCAGCTTATGTCCACCTACAGAAAACTCAACGCACAAAACTAGATCCATGTGTCGTCCGATGTATCTTTCTTGGATTCAATCCTCACCAAAAAGGATACCGCTGCTACCACCCTTCCTCTCACTGGTTATATGTCAGCATGGATGTTACCTTCTCCGAAATAGAATATTTTTTTAAACATCCATCCAGTTCTAGTCCTCAGGGGGAGATGGAAAATGATGCCTACAACTGGATTGATCTTCCCCAGCCATCTGAACAGCCTGATGCAGGAGAAGAACATCCATCCAGCTCAGGGGAAGAAGCGGAATTGATCACCACAGGGGAAGGAATTGAACTATCCAATGAAGGGGAAGAAGTGGAAGACAGTACGGGGAAAGGAGAAAACGAGTTCAGCAATAAAGAAGCAGTGGTGCATAATGAAATAACCCCTTCCTCTCCATAAATCCATGTCCAAGATCGACCGGATATTCATGAGGTAAGTAACACTGAAAACTCCTCTGCTCGCACATTATTGCCTACTTCATGTTATTCTTTGCCTCCTAGACAGAACCGAGGGAAACCACCTGACAGGTATTCTCCAAATGGCAAGATCAGTTATGCCATCACAAAGTATGTCTCCACAGATAAATTGCCACCACAACACCAAGCATTTGTACATGAAATGGAGAACATAAAAATACCGACAAAGGTTGAAGAAGCATTACAGAACCCAAAATGGGCAGAGGCCATGGAAGCTGAGATGGATGCACTACACAAGAACGGAACATGGAGTATTGTATCACTCCCTCCGGACAAAAAACCAGTTGGCTGTAAATGGATATTCACCCTCAAACATAGAGCAGATGGGAAAATTGATCGGTACAAGGCACGACTAGTAGCAAAGGGGTACACGCAATCATACGGCATTGATTATCAGGAAACATTTGCGCCAGTTGCAAAAATGAACACCGTGAGGGTCCTATTGTCTTTAGCAGCAAATTTCAATTGGCCGTTAAAACAATTTGATGTTAAAAACGCATTTCTCCATGGAGAACTGGAAGAAGAGGTTTATATGCAGCTTCCACCCGGGTTTAATGGACCACAAACTAGTGGGAAGGTGTGTAGATTACGGAAAGCCTTATATGGCTTAAAGCAATCACCAAGAGCATGGTTCGGGAGGTTCACTGATGCTATGAAACGAATCGACTATCACCAAGGTAACTCTGACCACACCTTATTCATCAAACGCAAAAGTGGTAAAGTTACATTACTTATTATTTATGTGGACGACATGATTATAACGGGTGATGATACTGATGAAATGAAAAAACTACAAGAATATTTGTCTACTGAATTTGAGATGAAAGACTTGGGAGGACTGAAATATTTCCTGGGAATTGAAGTGGCACGGACAAAAACCGGTATATATCTGTCACAAAGAAAGTATATACTGGATCTATTGTCTGAGACTGGTATGCTAGAATGCAAACCAACAGAATCCCCTATTGTTCAGAACCATCGTTTGTCCATCCACCCAGAGCAGGTACCAACCAACAAAGAGAGATATCAGCGATTGGTAGGGAGATTGATTTATTTATCTCACACACGCCCAGACATTGCCTATGCTGTGAGTGTAGTAAGTCAATTCATGCACTCTCCGAGCGAAGATCATATGGCAGCCGTAATGAGGATTCTGAGCTACCTTAAGGGAGCTCCCGGAAAAGGACTAGCGTTTAAGAGGTATGGTCATATGGAAGTGAAGGGATTTACTGATGCAGATTGGGCAGGAAACCTCACCGACCGAAGGTCCACTTCTGGCTACTTCACATTTGTTGCGGGAAATCTGGTTACGTGGCGAAGTAAAAAACAAAATGTGATTGCAAGGTCCTCGGCAGAAGCAGAATATAGAGGGATGGTACATGGAATATGTGAGCTATTATGGCTTAAGATCCTACTTGCTGAAATAGGTTATGAACCAAAGGAACCTATGTTACTATACTGTGACAATCAAGCCGCACGAGAGATAGCAAATAATCCGGTTCAACATGATCGAACTAAACACATTGAGGTAGATCGGCACTTCATCAAAGAAAAGTTACTCATGAAGATAGTAGACATCCCGTTTGTTCGATCAAATTCGCAGCTCGCAGATATGCTAACTCATGCAGTTTCAGCAGAAGTCCTTCATAAATCTCTAAGCAAGTTAGGCTTAGAAGACATCTTCGCACCAACTTGAGGGGAAGTGTTAAAAGATGTAATAGATTAACTGTAATAGGACTCTCCATATATATATATAAGATAAACACTAGATATAAAGAGTAATACAAAAACTCTTATTGATGTATCCTAGTAGAATCAGGATACTTTGTAATACTTACATATAAATAACTCCTCCAAAGAGAGAAATAAACAAGGGAGAAACTAAACTCCTATTCTACAATATTTAGCAATCCCCCGAGAGGCCTTGAAGCAAACAATAACTTAAGGCTAATCATTACAGGGATTTGAAACAGGAAGAAGAGAAGTCCGTGAGTGCAAGCAGATGTTGAAGAACGACAAGAGGCTGCAGAATTGAAATGCAGAAGCATGAGCAGAAACCCGCTAGGCTAGAGAAGTTCATATCGACTAACGCCCTAAAGATACCAACACCGGATCAAGTATATATCAACCGCTGAGAGAAATTGAAGCTAGCCGGCATGGCAGCAATTTTCTGAGACAGCAGAGCTGTATATTCTTTGAAATTTTATGTTTTGGCACTTGAGAATCATCCAAATTATTTCAATAAAACACAAGCCATTGTTCACCGTTTTCGTACCGCAATTTTTCTGATCTTTTATAATATCATTTTCAGTTCAGACAATCAACTAGTGGAAACCATTTTTCGCTGAGAAGATGTGAACGTTGTTAATATTGAAAAACATTCTTAGAACAAGGTCTTGTGAGGCAAGGGAGTCACAAATATACGGCATTTAGCCAAATTAGTAGCATCCTGGAAACAGAAGAAAAGAACACAGACCAACACATTTCATAAACGGTCAGGCACTAGCCTAGCTAGATACCATCTCGAGAAGCATAAATGGTCTATTGTAGTCAGAAAACATGGACCACGCCACGAACAGGAAGAAAAGACAATTAATTTTTTTTTTTTTTTGCAGTCAGTCCGAATAATTAGACATTCAAAGGATACAAGGATTCATTAGGTCAGATTATAGACAAAACCAGAAAAAATAAAAAAAACCATCATCACATAACGGCGTGTAATTGATTCTAATAATTTCTCAACATCATGGCAAGCAAGAAGATGATCGCATAGAATTTGAGAAAAGAGATAATTCCACCATGTGACAGTTAATGCTTTCGGTTTTTTTTCAACAATATAGCAAACATTATTTTTCAAGTTATTTTCCTTTCAAAAGCTAAACTACAAATCTATGCCCATGAAAACAGTGCTTGGATTAACACCAGTTCACAAAGTCCCTTAGGCTACAGCCATTATCACACTAAAAACAGTGCATCTATATACAGGTTCATATTTCTTTCTTCATAGCGACCAGCTGATATACAGGGGGAAAAAAAAGGATTTAATTAGTGTGATAGTAGCGAATGTGCTGAAACTTTCACGTCTTGATCATTAACAAGTAAGACCTTACACAGACGACATACATGATAAGAAACAGATTAGAATAATATATTAATTACACGTTAACTTCATTGATTAATATTCTTTGAACCAGATTGTGCAGAAAAGAAAGTAACAATTCAGATGCAATTATCCATTTAGAGCACATGCACCGGATAGCTGAGTGGGAGAAACAGCTCAATCGGGCTGAGTATAAGTTGATAGCTTCCTTTTTTGCTGAAAGATGATCAAACTCTACTTTCTTATGAAACTTCCAAGAGGGCTGGCCGAAAAATCCTTGCGTATCTGTAGCTATGGCTGATAAGACGTGCATAACTATGGATGGAAATGTATGCATTTTATTCATAGAGCCAGGCTCATCACTTCTTTCGCCTTCCAACTAGAAATTAATGCATGCATTTTCTTCATCTGTTCTGTCTCATCATTGCCTCTGAACTTCTTTCACCTACCAATAAGCATTTAGAGCAATAATTAATATAAACATGTTTCCCCAATTATATATAAATATTAAAAAGATAAAAAGACTTTGAATTTTTAACACTGCACAAAGAAAAGTTGGTGGAGGCATTGTGGGACAGCTAGCAATGGGAGTGTAGTTGAATGGCAGGGCAAATCTCCTTTGGCAGTAGTATCAACGTTGGCGTTCAAACGCCATAGACGTCTGCCAAAGGAGAATCGCACTGTTATTCATCACTCCCCTCAGGAAAATGTTCTTAATTGCTCGAACACATTGTTGCCAAGTTCCAGAACTTGAATAGCCACTTATATTTTAAACATGATTCGCACATTAAATGGATATTCGATAGCATGGATCGGCATGTACCAAGGATCATTCCTCCGGAGCTTGTTCTTTACCTGTACTGTAGCCATCATGCATGGTCCCCCTTTTCTAGATAGAACGAGCATTCCTTTTTCACCTCCCATCGTGCTTTATTTTTATTTTTATTTTTATTTTTCATACAGTAGGACGTGTGAATCTTACAGGGAATGTATAAGAGATTTATCAGGGCTCATTCGATTTTTCATGAATTAACTGTGTTATCTTACAAGATTCTTCATCGCTTGGAGATGATTCGACATTCATGATAGTCACTTCACCTACTTTAGCGTAATTACAAAATGAAGCAAGCTAAGCATCACATATTTAGAATCGTTGATAGAACACAAGAGAACATGCTTGTGGATCTTCCTTGTTGCGTGATCGACTCCAGCATTATATTACACTGTTAATTTAGTGTCTTCCATTATCTTCAGGGTGATCAGTACGTAGTAGTATATGGAGTATGATAATCACTGACTAATGGAAACCATCAGTGTTTTGATTCTCGTTGTGAAAAGAAGATCTTCTAAATATGTTGTTGGCTTTAGAAAGCGATTGAGGACAGCAAATCTAGAACCATATATATCTGAAGAATTTTTCAATGTAATCTTTCTGTTTCTTTTCTCTCGCGATATTATCACCTGTTTGACGTGCCAAAACCATCCGGAAAAGGAGAAATTAAAGTTAATTACCTTCGCAGATGTGCTGCCAAATAAAATTTATTAACTTCTCCGTTGTTTGATTACTAGAATAGAAAGGTAATTGTCTAATTATATATGGCATGTAAAGATCTTGTACAAGTAGAGACGATTTACAAGTGAAAAGAATAATGGAATTTTAAATGAGTGAAAAGAAGATTGGAGCACATATAGCAGAGACAATTTATATTTGTCAAAGGAGACTAACATGGTCTATATATGGAGAAAAGAATAAGAGAAGTATCGAGTGTTGAAAAAAACTCATGTTGATTTTGCTTTGAGAAAAACACAGTAGCTAACACTTTCTCTTTATTATTTTCTCATGCTTTTTATATATATAATTCTGAATGTTTCTGGTGGCTATATATAGCCTTGCAATTCGTACTTACATTAAGACTTTTATCATGATCTAACCAAGATGTGAACTAATCAACTAGCTAGCTCCTAACAATCATGAAGCTCAACTCCTAACAATCATAAAGCTCTACTAGATAAGAATTTTAACAATCATGGAATTCTTATAGACTTTAAATTTTAAAACTTAACTGATGTTGAATTCTAACACTCTTCCTTAATATCAGTCATCACTCTTTTTACTACATTAAGGGGGTGTTTTGGAGTTCGTTCGAGAAGTGTTTTTGAAAAAAATTAAAAAATTTTATTTTATTTTATTTTTGGTGTTTAAAGATCATTTTCGATTTTCGTGTGCTGATATCAAAAATAATTTTTTTTTTAAAAAAAAAATTATTTTGATGCATTTCTAAATGAAAAACACTTTCTGGCCCCGTTTGTTTGCTGGAAAGTGGTTTCCTGGAAAGTGAATCCTGTAAAGTGAATTCCTGGAAAGTGGTTTCCTGGAAAAGTGAATTCCTGGAAAGTGATGAATCCTGTAAAGTGAATTCCTGGAAGGTGGTTTCCTGGAAAGTGAATTCCTGAAAAGTGAATTCCGATGTTTGGCAGTGTTATGGAAAATGAACTGTGTTTGTTTGTGTTATGGAAAAGGAATTGGAAAATAATTTATTAATAAATTAATTTTTTTTTCAAGATTATCTAATATATATAAAATATTTAATATAAAATATTTTAATCACTTAAAATAAAAAAATGAAATCTAAAAAGTATAATGATGAATTTTTTTATTATATCCTATATTCATACATAGCTTATTTTATAAAATATAACAATATATGTCATATCATATTATAGAGAAATAAGCTTGTGAAATATTTTTTAAGTAAAACTTATTATTAATATATATTTTTTCCAATTTTAAAAACTTAAAATAAGTTTTTTTTAATTTTAAATCAAAATCTCAATGCAAAATTTTAATTTAGGTGATTAAAAAAAAATAGAATTTTTAAGATTTAAATTATTAGTTTTTGTGTTTTTTAATTGTTAATATCAGAATTATTATTTTTTTTTATAAAAAATAATACTTTAACATGTTTCTATTTTTTAAAAAAAAAAAACAATAACTAGCTAGCTCACGGAAAGTGTATTCCGGATTTTAAAAGAGGAGTACACTTTCCGGATTTAAGCCTTAGGTTTTCCTTGGCTGGAAACAACTTTCCTGGAAAGTTGTTTCCAGCAAACAAACACAAAAAGAGGAGTACACTTTCCTGTGTTTGTTTGCTGGAAACAACTTTCCAGGAAAGTTGTTTCCAGCAAACAAACACCGGAAAGCAAGGAAAGTGAATTCCGGGAATTCACTTTCCTTGAAACAAACAAGGCCTCTAAAACAACTTCAACCACACTCTCAAACAGACAGGAAGATCATGCTGCAAAGATCCAAATCACTGGTTCTTATTAATCTACTCATATTAATTTCTTGAAACAATACTTTTTCTCTAATCAAATTATAATATACTTCCCAATGTTTTGTCTTTAATAAAACATTCATTTTTCTTCCAAACAAATTGAGGATTGATTAACACAATATATAATCAACTTGTTGGTGATGGAGATGCCATTGTTGATGCTTGATATTTTGCTTTTGTTATTGATAAAGATAATGTTTTCTGTCTCTTACTGAACAAAGAAATTCTTCTTGACCCAATCTTAAACTTATAACTAGTTATAGATCGTGCAATACACTAAAGTTATTCTATGTGTCAAACATTAAAAAAAAAAGTATACGTGAAAACTTAAAAAAATAAATTAAAAACAAAACCAAATTTAAATATAAGGAAAAAGTTAAAATAATAAAAATATAATTGGGATTTCTCAAGACTATAAATTAAATTAATACTCTTATGAAGAATTAAATTAAATTATTTCATAAAGTATTTTTTTTTTCCTCTAATAAAAAAGTAGGGTTATTAAATATTAGACAATAAAGAAACATTAATGGGTACAGTTTTCTCTCTATTTGAGAAGAAGTTAGATTTAAAAAATATATATAAATTAAATCACACTTTTTTTCTTATAGTTTTAATTTTATTTCATTTATATTCAAAAAAATTTTATCAAGATTTGAGTTAAACATGCTATAATTTCTTATACAAGATACATTAGCTCGTTGACAAGTTGCATGAAATGCTCTAGAATTGGATAAAAAAAATAAATACAATTGACGAAAGGCATAAAAAACTAAAAGAAAAGGTACAAAACATGTAATTAACCCTCTTCTAAGATTCAGTCACTTGATTATAAAAAATAAAAAGAGAAAACTCAATCGCATGTGGGATGCGCTCTTCCTCCACAAGAGCTTCCCATAAAGTAATTAAGTTTCGTACGAGGATGCCTTGAAGATAAGAGAATAAAGGTAGTGAAGCAAATCACATGCCAGGCCATCGAACATAGATCATGGAAAAATCTGCTCCTGAATTCGATCGAACCTATAAATACCCATCATCTCTAATCGTTGCTCATTCAAATCGACACAATACAGGTGCATTGCTGAGCAAATTTCCTTTGGCAGATACCACAAGTAACAAGAGCTGGTCATTTGCCAAAGGAGATTTGCTCACCAATTCCACTGCAATACCTTCGATCATATGATTATATCTATGGACTCATCATTCTGTTTTGTTTTTATTTTTATTTTTTTGTTAAAATAGTGATTTTCAATGGGATGGATCAAACCAGATGAGCCTTATAAAAGGGGCTATCGGAGTTTGACAGTTCCGATGGAGCTGAGGGATCGAAAATGAATTTGTGAAAAGCTGTGAAGGCACTGAGGGAGGACCTACGCTAGCTCTTAACCCTCTTTTATCCTCTGTTGGAGAAAACGACGGTAAATATACAGTTGATATTTTTAAATATAATATTATGAAATTATGAATCGCTGTATCTGCACGTAGTGAGTTGCTTTTATGATTTTAAATTGAATTGGCTTTTACTTGAGCTATGTGTAAATGGATATGTAAAACTGCTCTACCTTTACAACAACTATCACCACCGCCGTCACCTCGATTTTGTCGCCTCCGCCTCCTGCTCTACCACTACCTCCACCTTATCACCATAATACATTAACATTTTTTTTCATTATATTATTCCATCATTACTTACTAAATATCATAAAGAAAATCTGCAACAGAAATTTTACATGGAACAAACCATCAACACCCTTGAATTCAATTAGCCTTTACTTGGGGGACGTATAAATGAATATGTAAAACCATTATTGCTAGTATAATGTTTAGAACTGTGTTTTAAAAATATTTTTATTTTTTAATTTGAATTATTTTTTTTGGAATTTTTAGATTATTTTCATGTATTAATGCTAAAAATAATTTTAGAAAAACAAAAAAAAAATCATTTTGATGTATTTTAAAAAAATATATATTTTAAAAAATAAGCACTAAACATGCAAGTCCACTCTTAGCGACAGTCTTACATATAAGTTTTAAATCCAAAGATCTTTACCAAAAGTTTATAGAAAAATCATCCTAACCTGAAAAAGACTCCTAAACAGCTTTAATTTAAAGAATTATTAATTTAATCTGAAGAATAAAAATGGTCGAATTCATGATTATTTAATTATTAAAGCCTGAAATTATGTTTTAAAAGCATCTTAATAAACTTAAATTATAATAGAGGAGAGCTTCAAGAATAATTTTATATTAACATAATAACAGAACCAATAATAGATAACAAACATCAAGGATTTTCTATTGAAATTTCTCGGTCAACAAGGATTTCTTGTAACACAAATCAATTAGCTTTTTTAATAACAAATAGCAAAGAAAGTAGACTTTTTGTAAGAAGAAGTTGCTGCAAAGAAACCTATAATCCATAAGATTAGCAAAAGGTTGGAAGGTCGGAAAGGAAAGCATTTGTCCATTTAAAATAAATTTACACAAATATGCATCAAAAATATGATTAAGATAAATGGTCAATTAAACTTTTATTAAAAAACATAATTAACCAATAAAAATACGGCTAAAATAGAAAGAAAAAAAAAACATGAACAGCAAACTTACTGCAAGATATATAAATTGTCCCTAGCTAAAGCCTCATTTGCTAGAGCATGAAGTGATTCATTTGCCTCTCTATGTAGAAGACAATAACTAGCTAACTTCAAAGATCTAACATAATTCATAAACTCGTATTGGTTTTTATGCTATTATCACATGGACTAATGAGCAAGCTCATCTTTTAATTAATATCAATAACAATTAAAAAAACAGTAGGTGAATGTTTTTTGTTTTCTTTAATTTAATTATTATTTTTTGCATTCGATATTTGGTTCATTAGAATTGAGCTTCCTAATTTGTTTTACTATAGGTTCCATGTTTTTATCACGATCATATACCCCACATCACGAGGTTTCTAGAGTAATCATAGTTAAAGAACCATCTCATCTAAAAGTTTAAGCTTGTAAGTGAGGCCCCAGAATATGATTTATATTATTCTCTAACACACTCCCTCAAGTGAAAGCTCTTTGGGCTTGAAACTTGCATAGGCTTACATCACCTTGTACTTAATTTTTATCAAATAGAATGGGGGTGGTGAGATTCGAACTCATGACCGCTGGGTCAACAAGGCTCTGATACCATGTTAGGATTGTGTAATTGATGAAGAATAATAAGAGAGAAAACAGAGGAGAGAGAACAGAGGAGAGGGAGAGAAGAGAATTTGAATTTTATTATATTTGTCACACATATTGTGTGTTACAACAACCTCTATTTATACATCTTGTATACTCTCTATTTGATACTCTAACATGTCGATCCAACATGTAGTTGTCTCTAATGTATCATCATTTAGATATTTTATACGTGTTTGGCTGGTGTGTATCGAATGTTTTTAACATTCTAATGTATTTATATTATTTTAAAGATGAAAAAATTCTAACATTTGATATTTTGTTAGTGAGAACTGCCAAAATCTGAGGTGTCAGTTTAAAGGTAAGCTAAAATCATCATCTGGTTGACACTGAAATCCAATGTAAAACGTGAGTACTTGATTGAACCTAAACAGAAAGCTAACAGTGTTTAAGACACGGGGTTCTAAATTCTAATTGATAAACTTGACTTGATTGCCGCATGCAATCCTTTTCATGGTTCATGTGCTCATGTGAATCCGGATTCCACAAACTAGAAGATAAAAAGGAAAGAGCTTCAGCAAGTAGCAGACGAGAATCTGGCACTATATATTGCCTCAATCTTCAAATGGAGAGGGAGATGCCAAACAGAAATGGACAAGAAAACTTGATGCAAAGATTGGCTTCCAGCATTGAAATATCAGAAAATAAAGGGGCCCTCAGAAAAGGAGAGTAGCCCTAGCATACATATCAGACAAAACTAGTTAGAGTGGTTTAAGGAAAGGTTGAAGTACTAAAATCCAATATTCGTGCCTTTTCATGTCTTAAGAATGAGAACTTGCGAGGATTTGTCATGATTCATAATGCAGACGAAACCAGGCAGGAGCCATTGGCCACCTTATGCTTGGCTTGTTCTAGCCAAAGAGAATAATAAAACGATAACATTGTAATCATACACCAGTACTCTTATTATTCATTGGTTTTGCTGATGGCTTTACTGGTCAGGAAATGATACTAGGATGATGATAATCGATACCCAGTTTGGATTTTTTTAATATTTATATTTTATTTATTGTATAAAAACTTATATATTTATAAACCATCACGTCCAGATTACCACGATTCGTGTTAAATTGTTATCACTAATGATATACAATCTATGTCATTTATTCAATATACTCAGTCAATCAAAGCATGGATTTTGCTGAAAATAAAAGCTTTACATCCCTTGAAAAGGATTCACGAGCTAGTTAGGTTGTAGATTAAAGGGGCTCAGCCACACAAGCCCTAAGTTCAAGAAATCATCAAGCTCGATACTTGTGGAGCTATATCATCGAAACCTAGTCTGTCAACACCCTAATCTGGTGACAATGGCTCAAACGAATACTATTTGTTAAAGAAAATAAAAATCTAGGTAAAACAATCCCACCTTGAAATTAATATATGTATGATCAGGGTACGAATTGTGCAGGGCAGGGGATTTGTTTTAAGTGGAAAGGCTGTTTTGAAAGGATGGCGTGATAGAGAAGTAGAAAAGAACGATGTGGAGAAGAAAACACCAATTGCATTACAGTGTCAGAGCATGTGAGCTACGGCCACGAGGAAGATGGGAGACAGTGAAATCAAACGAGAGGCCCGTGAACTCTGCTTGTATTCATACTGATTCAGTATACATTGACTGACTCAATCTCTGAATCTGACCTGCTAGAACCACTTTCCACGCCCATTTCTAAGCCAGAATTCGAATTCAACAATGGTGTTTTTTTATATAAAAAAATAACACAAGTTATTAAGGAAATTAGTAGAAGTTGAAACCTACGACTCACTTATGATTTCACTAAAAAAAAACATGGATAAGGCAATTTCTTCGCCATCTTAACTCACTTCCAAAAAACAGTCAACACGATAAATTATATTCAGCGAACTTTAGTTATGAAGATAAGGTGAGTTGAACTCTATACACATAGAAAATCATTCTAATTTATAAGATAAGAATTTGAAAGCTACACTTGGATATCTTATTAATTAAATCAAATTCTAAACCTATCTAACATAAATATTATACAACAATAATACATATACAAAAGTTCAATATTTAAATATAAATCAACTGTTACGCGACAAGGTAATGAATATGTTAGTTTTTTTATATAAAAAAACGACATTGATGGATCATTTTGGCATAAAACTTTAGATTTCTAAATATATTTTCTCATAACACCTGATTTCTAATTAAATTTTAATTATTGTTGAAGCATATTTATGTTAGGTTGGTTGATAATTTAATTTAATCTATAAACTACTAAACTTAATTATCCATATATTGTCTAATTATTATCTTATGAATCATAGTATGATATTTAACTTATTAGAATTAATGTTGAGCTAGTTGTCTTTTTTTTACAAAAAAAAAAAACCTCTACCATATTTATTTTTCAAAGAGGTGACTTACTATTTAAAAATTATAGAATCTTATATGTCAACTATGATTTTTTTTATCCCCAAGAGACGTGATGTGGTGGCAAGGGATTGAGATCTATTTTGCAAGTTTTGAATTCGAGTCAGGATGTGCTCACCTTATAATAATTTGAGACAGCCAGGGTTTTACTTGTTTAACCCGGGCCCACAAAGAATGACTAAAAAAAAAGAGGTTTCTTTGAATCCACAAAAAAATCTATGACTTTTTAAATTGAGTTATTTTTTAAAATAGATTTTTAACTGTGCTATTCTTCAAAAAAAAAACAAGTAATGTGCTATTTAAAAAAAAAACTCCTGAACAATGAATATTACAATCATACCATCCACATTTAATATATCTTGATAATTTTGTTTATTTAAGATATTTTTTTATTTATATGATAGTTCTTTTTAGTCTTGGCTGGAGCCCACACCAATATATTCCCCCATACAGATTTTTTGTCCCGAAACCGTTGTCTTCAGGTATTCGCTAATCCCGATTTTATTGTCTTCACTCTTCAGGTATTTGTTAATCCCGATCCTGTTCTCTATTTTATTGTAGTTAAATATGAGGGTTGGTGGAAAGAAAAAAAACTACGAGGACCAAATAGGCCACTTTCTTAAATGCAAAAGTACAAGGCATGAATTGTAGAAATATGATAAAATTACCGGGGTTGTTCATGCATTTTCAACCTACTTTCCAATGTTTCATAGAGTTTTTATGTCTTAAGAGCATAAGAATTTGTGTTTTATTTAATTTGTCTGAACCTAATTCTTTTTCATATAAATATTTTTATATTTTTTCTAATTAAAAAACACTTTTTTTACCTGTAAAAAATAATATGGGTGCAATGGTCTACCAATCTAGACCCATTTGCATGGGTTTTTTTATATTATTATTATTAGTTTTTGTCCACCTCTGGTTGATTTCCAGGCTTAAAAAAAACTATTTTTATATATCGCTCAATTAAAATACCTAAAAAAACATCTTAGAAATCTAAATGAACTAAATTTTTTGTCTTAAATCAAAATTTAATTTGTTAAAAAAAGAGAAATCAACCTAAATCCAAAAACTTTTCTAAGAACTGATCTACTTTTTTCTATAAGAAAAAAAATCAAAATTGAATTTTATTGTCAAATGAAACTCATTTACATCAAAAATTGTCAGTCTAGCTGCCGAGAACCAAACTTAATCCGACAACTGTCTCTCACTCTTAAAACTTAGAGACTAAAGTTTGAGTAAAATAAAGGTTTGGACTAAATCTTTTAATTTCTAAACTAAAAAGAGCAAAAAGGAAACTTAGTGAATTCTCAAGGTACAAACACGCTGACACAAGTTTTACTAAGACCTCCCATTCTTTCATTGTTTCAATGTTGGTCCTCCCAGTTTCATTTTTTTTCAAACAATAGCATAAATGTTTCTTTTAAATTGAGCACCAATTAAATGATGGAATTCTTTTTTAGAGCAGGATAAGCTCATAAAAAAGTAGAATAAAACAATCATAAATTTCAATTCTCAATAAAAATAGTATTTAAGGATCAAATTAAAAAGATAAAAAATGCATGACCGGAGATTAAAAAGGAAAAGAAAAGAATTGATACTATTAATAATTTTTAGAAAAATAAATGGCCTGTATTTTTTTTCTATGTCAGTCCCCTCATTTTCAATTCCTTATAAACAATAAAATCTCTTTTTTTTTTTTTCAAAATCAAGTACCAACCCGATGCTTGGATGTTTTTTCGAGACTGTGCTAAGCATATAAAAAATAAATTATAAACTTCCGATCAACACAATATTAAATAATAATAACTAAAAACAATTCAGTACACAAAACAAAAAATTCAAACCCCATGCAAATGCATACTGTTTTGCCTCACAAGCTATAAGGATTCTTTTTTTTTTTGGATATCCCTTGCGGAACGGGGGAACCACATGACCCGGAAAGCGCACTTTGTGGGCCTAGGGCATGCGTAAACCTCCGGCTGTCCCAGGCTTTTACTAAGGGGATGGTGACTCACAGAAGAAGCTTCGCCCTCAGGTTTCGAACCCAGGACCTGGGAGGAATACCCCCACGCAAGTCCCAAGCCTCCACCGTTAGGCTAACTACTTGGAGTCTAGCTATAAGGATTCCCTTACCCATTTTAGTTTTTTTTTTAATATTCCCAAAAATATCATGTAATGAAAAGCTGCTGAGATGAAAAAAGTAACTCTCCTTTGGAATTGGCCTTTAAATTTTATTTTGTTTTTACCTATCTACCTGCCGTTTCACTTCCCAATATCATGTGAGAGAAGATCATATACAACATATTTATATATATATATATATATATATATATATATATATAGCTAGCTTGGCAATCCGAGATCCTAAACATATCCCCTTAACCTCTCCATTTCTGCTACAAGAATCGAGCTGCTCTCTGTTCCTGAAGATTTAATAAACAGAGATACAGAGAGAGATGGTGGCTAGGTTGCGAAGGAGAACAGCAACGGGCAAGAGACTCCACATTCTAAGAACCCTCACCTGCTCCAAATCTGTAATATGGAAATTAAATCAATACTCTCTTCTTTCAAATATTGTATATTCATTTTATTCAGCGATTGAAACTGAATAAGAAAATTTCAATTCGTTGTTTTGTTTTCCCACAAAGCTTCCCGACCCTGTGTTTGATTCTCGTGTAGGTGCAAAGGAAGTCTATCACCATGGATGCTCTTCTGTACATTCACAAGCTCAAGCTCAAACTGGAGGCAATCAAAAGGGAAGTTGCAAGCTTAGTTGCAAGAAAAAGAGAATACCTCAGCGTAATGAAGCAACTCCAGTTGCCTAAGGTCAACTCTCTTTCTCTCCCTGGGGTTAATTATTTCAATTTTCAACGTTCTCTTCTTTACATTTACTATACGTAAATGTGTTGATTTACTTTCAGAAGGAGGTGAAGGTAGAGAAGGCTGAGAAAGGAGTTCTAGTGAGGGTGAGATGCGAGAAGGGAGGAGATAAACTAGTTTCAATCTTAGAGGTCTTCGAAGAAATGGGCCTTATTGTATTGAATGCTAGGGTCTCAAGCAATATGTACTTCGCTATGGAAGCCGTTGTTGTAGCTGAAGAAGAACAGCATGCTCTGCATGTGAAAAGTATTGCTGAAGCTGTTATCAAGGCCATTGAAAGATGAATCATCAGGAAAACGGACTGAAGCATATGCGCTGATTTTCCTGCTGTTAATTAATAACTCCAAGAAATCTAATTGCAGAAATATGCTTGTTTCATTCGGAAGAAGAGATGGAAGAAAAAGATAAAGGGAAGAAGTCTCTGATAGATTGACTGGCATTCATGTTCTTCACCACGAATATGTCTCGGATTTTAACCTTTCCTTTGAAACAAAAATAAATTTAGCCTGTATATTTTTATGTTCTTTTTTTTTCTTGCTATTTATTACCCTTGTTTGATTCAATATTTGACCCCAAAGGATTATATAGCCTACAATCAATGAATAAAAAACTATATAATTCAATTAAAAAAAAAAAACATCCTTGAAACAGCTAAATATTTGTCCAAGAAGCAAAAACGTTGCATGAGCATAGGAATCATTTTCTGGACTTGAGCATTGGAGTCTCATTAAGAAGAGGTCCCCCGCATGGGCACATGAAGTTTCTAATTTAGGGAATTGAATTCCAAAAATCCGACAGGAAAACATACTACACATTGGGAAAGATGTTATGTTACTTTTGCTAGGGATTGAGCTGGGATTAAAATGGTTTCTGTATTTTATTTAATACAGTATCGCTATTCTTTTCGTTTTTGGTTTTGGTCCCTCTATTCATCTACTCTGGATTATTTGTTTTTTTAATCCAGTCCCTCTATTCAACATCTTTCCAAATTTCAGTTAATTCTTGATAACGTTGAATGAAAATTAACGGCGAATTGGATGGAGAAGCACATTAAGAAAATATCAAATATACCGAAACCGAATATATAATTAAAAAAAGTGGTGAATTCATTGTACACCGTTTCACAAAACAATACAAATTTAATAGATTTTTTGTTATTTAAGTTGTGTTTTTTACTCAATCATTCTACTTTTTTGTAATTTCATTCTTCCATGTCAAAAAACAAATCTTGATATTGTGTAGATTCCCAATTTAACTTTAAGAGGAGTGAAATTCACAAACAAAGATAGAAAAGGAGATTGGCTGTCCATGTTTTGGCAACCAAAAGGCCTGGTATCATTGGATTCACAAGGCCCATGGAAATCAGTTTGAATGTCGGAAATGGGATTGGATGTGTTAATGTAAAAAATAATTTAAAAAAAAAAATTAAAAGCAAGAATCATTTTAGAAAACAATTGTTATAATTTCACTCAAATTGTTAAATTGAATTTTATTAGAGCCAAATTGGAATCGATTCCTAGGTAGACGAGATATTCACCTGATTCTATTTCTAACTTTTATTTACTTATTTTGTGGAGTTGTGAGTTTTTTTTTAATATGACGCAGAATCTTTATCTTATAATTCAATTAATATTTTTATGATTACACATGGGTTTGAAGTTTAAACTCTATTTTTATGGTTTTGAAATTTTTTAAATTTAGAACAAATTTAAGATTAGTTTAACAAATATTAAAACATAGAAATAAAACTATTTTACAAAATTAAATTATACAAAAAATTTAAAAGAAAATAAATAAAATCAACTCGTATGTAGCATATATGATGTGTTCTTGTAGTTTTGTAAATTTTGAGTGGTCTCCTGTATGGGGGAGGAGCTGTCAAAAAAACATTTAAATGTGAAAACCATTTAATTCTATCTATCCATTAATTTGTGTAAATAACTAGGGAAAAAATTCATTTTGCGTTGTTAGGAAAGGATTGATGCTAGTTGGAACCTCGTCCAAATCGATTTTGTCCAGGCAAATTTTGGAGTTTAAGATGATTTTAGCTGAGAAAAGGGCATAATGAGACGGTAAGATTTCATGATGAGAGAATCGAATTGTACCTAATGATCAAGCAAATGAGATTATATTGGGGTGATCCATGTGCCACTTATTTTTGGTCTCGACCACCATGTTTGTTCTCTTGTTTCAGTGTCGTATCTGTTTTAGATTTATTGTATTTGAATTTTAAATATAAAACATTTAATTTAATTTAAAATATTTTTCAATATATATTTTTTAGAAAAAAAATAGTTTTAAAATATTAGTTACGGAACTGCCAAAAGAAATTTTCGTCGGTATTTTCCAAAGAGTTAATACGTAATTACTTTAAATATTACTTCTATCAACAAAATTACTGACGGGATGTTATTGATGGAATCATTCACAGAGTTTCTGTTAGTGATACGTTTAATATACCGATGGATATACCAACGAAATTTAGTGAGTATTTTTTTGCGCTCTTTGTTCATCGGTAAAGCCATTGGTATATTCAATATTGATGGAATAACTAACAGAAGAGAAGGTACCGATAAGAATTTTACCAATGAAAGATTTTTGTTCATGAGGATGGTGGTAAGATAATTACCAATGAATAATAAATTTAAACACCGATAGATATATTTATCGGTAAAATTCGTAATTATGAGAGTGATAATTAAAAGAGTCCGAAGTATACCATGAACTCTTGTGCATCCTGGAAATGTGAAAATTGAGTTGTGGGCATGGCAATTAGCAGAACACTTTTGTCTTACAGTTACTTCTATTTTATTGTCTTATATCTGTATGTATATATATAGTCATACATGGTTCTTATCCCATATTGCACGGATCGGGGATTGGCCACTTGTACGTTCCATTGGACATTGGAATCATGTGATCCAATCAGTAACTAGCTATGATCAACAATACTGTCATGTTCCATATATATATGTATGTATGTATTCATTTAACACATCAGTGTTTGCATATATATTGCAATTTAAATGTTAATAAACAAATGAACAATTCATGTCGTTAAGAAAGCATGTGGTGGTGGTGGAAGTTAGCTAGGATGAAATTCAAAGAGATAAAATTAATTGTGATGTAAGAGGAAGTTTCTTTGTTTCTTGCAAAAGTGATTAATGTAGCAATAATAATAGTAAAAACAATAGGGATAGGATGGAAGTTGCCGTGGTTAACGAAAGTCAGAGATGGGAAAAACATATATTTACAAGTAGAATTATGAATTAAACCCAGTGTCGTCCGAATAGAAAATTAGAACAGGCTTAAATTATAGGAAAGAAAATGTCAGTGTCACGTTGCTTAACGCATCAAATTACTCTCAGCTAGAACGTTGAATTTTTATATTTTATATGTAACCCATTTAATGGACTCATTCAATGCTTTTCATATGGGAGAGAGAGTGACAGATAGAGCTTGCAATAAGTGACTTGGTCAATCTGTGGAAGCGATTCGGGATAATGTATATAATAATATCTAGAGCCAGGCCATATACAATAGGGTCCACTCATTAATGGTCTAGATAGCACCCTTTCTTTTTTGATTAGTTCTATCCCTTATTCGTGAATTAAAATGTTTATTTTCTAGTAATTTCAAGACTTATGCTCGTGGATGACTCCATCATTGAATAATCAAACGATCTGATGACATAATGCTGCTGTAATTGTATATTACATTTATTCTAGGCTGTGATTTTCGCCTGTGAGATCATGTCATGCTCGTTGAACAGATCAAACCATTTTTTCGTAGATGCAGTGCGAGATGCAATCATTTCTTAAATTAAAAGGGATAGCACTGAAATGCCTTTTGAATTTTAACCACGATAGAAATTATATGCATTCTTTCTATTTTTTAAAATTTTATTTAGTGGATCAAAATAATTTAGAATAAAAAAAGGTTTTTAAAATTACAATTGAACAAGTAAAAGGATAACTTGACCATATCTTTCTTTTTTCTTTCAATGAAGCAAAAAAAAAAAAAAAGATCATGTGCACTAAAATAAAACTCTCCCTTGATTGAAGAGAGAGCATATTTAGATCTTCTGTGGTTGTGAACATGAACTGCAAGTACTAGATGATGATGAATTCTTTAATGGTTCTTAATTTAATTTAATTTAATAATTGTAGACCCCAGAATTCCAAATAAAATTTCTGTCCCAATCCAGTTTAATCATATGACATAATAAAAGTTTTTAGTCTGAAACTTCTCCCTTAAAAAAAACTATGTATTCCTATCAATTAAGCTTAGATAGTTGTTGGGAAAAGAAAAAAAAAGGAGATAGTATAATTTAGGGGGGAAATGATCTGAATTGATTAGTGGATCACCAATCAGTACACAGGTTTGGATATATATATATATATATATATATATATATATAGAGAGAGAGAGAGAGAGAGAGAGAGAGAGAGAGAGAGAGAGAGAGGGAGGGAGGGAGAGGGAGAGGGAGAGGGAGAGGGAGAGGGGGGGGTCATTATCGATTGTGAAGAATAATAAGTTTTGGATTATATTCACATTAGCTTGCACGTCTTTGATAATCTAATATCAAAAGCTCATCTGTCAACATGGCGGCCAATTTTTAAAAGGGCTATCTCCTCTCTTTCTCCACCTTCTCCCGCATTTCTTTTTCTTCACATCACCAACTAAAACCCCTCTTAATTATCTTCTCTCACTCTGTCGATCTTCTAGTTCCGATCTCCTATAATCATCTTAATTTCCGGCATCTAAATACCCGCGGTGATTAAGGGAATCCGTATACACACATACGTATATCGGCCGGCTTTGGTTGTGGCGGCTTCAAAGTGCAACAATGGATAGTAGGCTCAACATCAACCCATTAAAAAGTGAGCTGGAAGAAAATGACAATAGCACTCAAGAAAATGGTCCAGAGTCATCTCTTTCTAACGATATGAAGATGGCCTCTACTTCCTCCCCAAAAAAAAGGTACTTCATCTTCACATACTCCGTTAATTAGAGTTGATCGGAAGTATTAATTTCGTAGAATCAGAGATCTTGGTACGTGCTTAATTGGAGAGAGGAGGAGAAAACATATTCATGCTCGTGCTATCAGTACGCAGTACTGTATATAATCGTGCCGAAAACGGCATCAGTTATACTGATGATAGGTTGCCTTGCAATTTGTACCTTCAATTAAGGAGGACGAAATATTTGACATGATGGTGTTAATTTGTATCAGCAAGAAGGCCATGCAAAAAAGAATAGTCTCTGTACCAATCAAGGACTTAGAAGGCCCCAGGCTGAAGGGTGAAAATGCTTCACCACCGTCTGATTCCTGGGCTTGGAGAAAGTACGGCCAAAAACCCATCAAAGGCTCGCCTTACCCTAGGTATATACGTAACCCTGTTCATCCTCTCCCAGATCCAATCACACGTCTTTCCTTTATTTATGATCTCTTCCTTCTAACTTGTTCAAATGCATTTGGACAACTTCTTTCTGTTCCAGAAGAAAGAAAAATAATGAAAATTCAACATAAAAAACTATGGCGACGAGAATTTGCGGCGGAAGTATGACTAGTTAGATAACCATTCAAACAAATTTGATCAAAACCATTCAACTCGATACGAATCCGTTGCCAAATGAATCTTTTTCCTCGCCAGTGATAATAAATTTACAATTTTTTGTTCAGGTTTTCTATTTGTGTTGATCAAGAGTTTGAAGACACTGATCAAGTACTTGTTATAATGTTTTGCTGTTTACAGAGGATACTATAGGTGTAGTAGTTCGAAGGGCTGTCCAGCTAGAAAACAAGTAGAGAGGAACAAAGTGGACCCAACAATGCTAGTGGTCACCTACTCCTGTGAGCACAACCACCCTTGGCCACCTCCTTCTAGAAGTACCCACCACCACAACCACAACTCATCCTCTCCGAGACACACCACCACCAAACCTGAAGTCTCCACAACCCAACCTGAAGACCCAGAACCTGAACCTGCTGAAGAAAAATCCACGGATCTTGGAAACGGCGAGTCGCTTATATCTAACACCACAACTTCGGATGAGTTCTCGTGGTTTGGTGAAATGGAGACGACCTCTTCGACTGTACTTGAGACACCCATTTTTGCAGAGGCGGCGGCGGATGCTGACATGGCATCGATGTTTTTCCCAATGAGAGAGGAGGATGAGTCGTTGTTTGCTGATCTTGGAGAGTTGCCGGAGTGCTCGTTGGTGTTCAGGCACCACCGTGGAGGTGTTGGACCACAGGTACAGATGTGCTGACGACACGTCGTATGTTTATGTGTTCTAAAATTCAAAGGTGAGCGTTAACGTTTGATGACACCACAAGATAACAAAAAAAAAAAAAGAGTTTTAGATAATTTTATTTTTAAATATTTTTCTTTGCCTTGATTTAAGTGAATAAAACTCCAATTCCGGAATCTGTCAGGATCCTCTTGTAATTAGCTAAGAATCATTTGCCGTCGCAGAATTGGATTTTCATTACCTTATTCCGAAAAACAATGTCCTGATCATGAGTTTAGCTGATAACGAGGTAATCATTCATGAGTTTTGCATATGAATGTCTGTTGGTTATTTCAGCTTTGAGAATATTGTATCGGTTTCATTGTCTTCGTCTTCTTCTTCTTCACTGTAATTCTTTTATATTTTAATAGGTTTTAAGAGCCTCGGAATTTATATCCAATTAAACTAAAACATAATTATCATTCGGTTAATAAACATTACCCATGGTGATGAGGAAGTCAAGATCTTGAGATCATTTTGTGGAGGGGAAATTGATCATTGTTTTGTTAAATAGAGTGTTAATTTAACAATATTTAAGTTATATTTGATTTTTTTAATAAGAAAATGATATTATAGTAGTGGATATGAATGGGTATTCATGGATCTTTTGCATTATTTATACCTAAGCCTGCCAAAATTATTATCCATACTCAACCTGAATCAAGGATAATAATTAATATCTATAGATTGAGTTTGTACTATTCATGTCTGAACTCAAATAAGAAATAATTATTCAAAATTGACACGAATAAATATAATTGGATATGAATCTTTTATATTTAAAACTAACCTAATAGGGTAACCCGAACCAACTTGAAATCAAAACCCGAACTTGAATGCTATAATCTACAACCTTTTTAGCACATAGTTAACTTATTATAGATATATCTTTTTGAAACTTTAAGATTATTTATTTATTTCGAGTCGAGGGTTAAGGTTTATAGTTCGAGTTTGGATCAGGTTGACTAGTATTCATACCCAACCCCAAACCAAACTTTTTATCTTTAGGTTTTGCCCTAACCAAATTGGGTCAATAAGATCTCAACCCATTTGAAACGGTATTTATTAGATTTAGTTGAAATTATAATTCATAATGAAACTTGTTGGGTATGGATTTTTTTTATACCCAAATCTAATTAAATTTAAGTATCAACAAGATATTCATAACCTAATACTTACACAAATTAAGAAAGAAACACAAAACAAAAGGCTTAGACCCCACTTGGGGCTGAGGTTGTACATTTAGAGGCTATTTATTTTTGTCATTAAAATTGTGTTCATATGTGTTTTAAAGTTGTATTTGGCATGAAAAAATATTGAATTGTTTTTTTAGTTTTTCTTTTAAAATTTTGATGTACTAATTTTTAAAATTTTAAAAAAAATATTTTCAAATAATAACATTATGCGTCACAATACCAAACACTATGAGATTGACATGGCAACTTAAACCCCAATTTGGGTTGCTAACATTATAACTATTTTTTATTAAGTGAATGTTTGAGAGTGTGGTTGCAGTTGTTTTTCAAAGTGTTTTTCACTTAAAAATACATTAAAATAATATTTTTTATTTTTAAAAAATTATTTTGACATCAGCACATCAAAATGATTTAAAAATACTATTTTTTTTATTTAGAACAAAAAAATCATTTTTTTAAAAGCACAGCACTTTTAAAGTGATTACCAAACATCCCCAAGAATAATAAATTGACAGTTGAAAGTTTATACTACAATATTATAAGAAAAAAAAAATAGGATGGCTAGAAAAGGCTTGCCTAGTTTGGTCATCTTCCTGCCGTGCTAGTGGGTGGTAGAACTCACAACTTGAAGGAGGAGAGATTCTGGTTGCTCAAATGATTGGGTGGCCAAAACCAAAAGGTCAAATTAACTACCAAAAAGGTTTGACTTTTCCGTGAGAGATAGCTGGATAAGATTCTGCGAGCTGCTACCATAGCAATGGGCCTAGTAGTAATCACTCAAATAAGCTGAATTTAATTAATTTGAGTCTTGACACGTGATATGATTTAAGTGGTAGGATACCTTGTGTTTTTATTCTAGGAATTGGTTTCAATTATAGTTTAATTTGCTAAAAAAACAAATCAAATCATGGTCGAGAATAGCTTGTGATTGGTGTCTTATTTATTATTTATCATTGTGTTTTAACCATGTTTTTTTACAAAAAATAAAATTTTAATTTTTAATATTTTTTTATTGATTTGACATGTTAGTATTAAAAGTAAAAAAAAAAGATATTTTAATAAATTCTTAAGCAAAAAGTATTTTAAAAATGAATCAAACAAGTAGTAAAAAATGTGTGACGAGATTAAACTCACTTTGTTGTTTTTTTTAATTAAAAAGAAAAGAAAAGTAAACTTTATTCAAAACAGAAGATGTTCTCCCTTTAACTCAAGGGAGTGGTTAGTGGTTTAGGTTAAGGAAGTCAGAAAAAAAAGAACGAAATAGGGATTGCATTTAGAAGATGTTTGAAAGTAGGGTAGTGACTGTATTTTTAGAGTGTTTTTTTTTAATACATGTATTAAATAATATTTTTATTATTTTTAAAAACTCATTTTTGATATAAATACATTAATAAAATGATCTGAATAAATAAATAAATAAATTTAGTAAAAATAATTTTAAAACATAGAAACAAATATGAACACCGAAAGAAAAAACAAAAGAAATAACCACACAATTCTATGCCCTACCCGTAGCCATAGCCCTACCCCTATCCCTAGCCATAGCCCAGAAATATAAATTCCACGGTAGCTCCTCGTTCACAACGGTCAATTCTTCTTTTATACGATATTATCATCAGCCATTCACAGCTGAAAATATAGCAAACAAACGCAGTAGCATAAGCAATTTTAGAATTGAACTAATTTAGGACTGTTTCTGGATTGTGTTTATTTTTTAAAGTATTTTTTTATTTAAAAATATATTAAAATGATATTTTTTTATTTAAAAAAATTATTTTTGACATAAACACATGAAAATAATCTAAAAATACTAAAAAATTAATTTAAAATTAAAATTCAAAATAAAAATTAAAAAAATTCATTGTTTTAAAAAGTATTTTTGAAATATAGTGTCAAACAAGTCATATATTAGTGCAATAACATGTAGGGATCTATTTTTAAAAAAATGTTTAAAAAATTATAATTTTAGTATCAGTATTTCAATTGATTTTTCATGAAAATATTAATAGAATTAGTATTTTCAGCTCAGATACATAATAATTTCAAAATAAAAATTTATAATATTATTTAAAAATCATATCAATATTGAAGAGTAAATGAAACTGCAATTTAAAAAAAAAAGTCAAAAAATAAACAAAAGAAAATAATGGAAATAAATTCAGCAAAAGGTCACGCCTGTGTGCATTCTTATTTTTTTGAAAGAATTAAAAAGGTAACAGAAGGAAAGTCATCTATCAAAATGCATGCCCCATGCAGGGATGAACCCATGATCTCCATCTTGTCTCGTGCACGCTGATCTCCTTAACTACATCATTACAAATATTTTGATGTGAATAAAGCAACATAATAAACTCTAGTTTTTATTGTTAATATAAAGAATGGAAGAAACGAGTAGAGAGGAAACAAATCTGGTCTCCTTTATTGGACTAGTTCTTTATATATATATATACACACGCCTTCCTCAGCATCCTCATTAGGAATGTCATCCTTCTTATTAACAAGTTAATGAAAAAACAATTGTTTCCTGCCCCGTGCTAAGTTATGGGTTTGTTTATCTTTTTCATACAAAGCATTATGATAAACAAAATAGCAATTATAATTTATAAGTAAAAAAAAAAATCATCTCCACCCATGTCAACTCAACAAACCCACATGTCAAGTTATAAGATGGGTAACCCAATAGAAGTGTCGCACCCTCGCGAGAGTACAACATTACGGCGACCCTCCTCGGGATCGGGGAATCATGTCAGGTTTTTTTGTTAAAAAAAGAGTTACCATCTAGTATCATGGTCACTAGAAAATCTAATTGGTCTTTTAGAGATTCTACGGCAACTGACTGGTTGTGTAAAGAGAAGATTTTAGCACCCTTAGTACGTCCTACCTAAGATAAGTTGCTTGGTGTTTTTGTTTTTCTTATGAATAGTAAAACAAAGGCATGCATAGTGATTATGTAATTAAAATGCAAAGTGAAGAGGAATGCATGAAAACTTACCTGACAACTGACAAACGAAGACAATGATGCTGGAGCTCTTGCACACGACCAATGATCACTGGTTCTGGAGACATTGACAAACGCTAACAAAGTTTATATTTGTCTGTCTTTCTCTTCTTGCTAATGCTCTGCCTGAGACGGTGAATACGATGATTTAGGTGTGATGTGTTGGTTGAATGGACGCTCCTCCTCTATGTTTTCTTGCTCTATCTCTGTTTTCCTTATAATTGTCTCTCTCTTGCCCTTTTTTTTTCTTTTTTTTCCATTCTTCCTTTTATTAGATCAGCAGGGGAGGTATATATATCGGATATACATAGTTTTATTTAGGAAAGATTCAGTGCACTAATCTAAGATGTAAATTTCGGGTTACTTGCAATCATATAAAACAAAATAGGCAAACACATATTCTGATTGATATTCTAATAATTCTGAGGTAGGAAAAAATGTGATATGCAGCTCAAAAATCAAACGAGAGAATCATGGAAACCAACAGGTAATTATAGAGAAAAGGAAGGACTTTGCAGACAGGGGGTTGTTCTTAAAATGACAACGAATAGTATCATGCTAATTAAATCCTATGGGGTTGTTTTGTGCTGCCAAGTTCCGAAAGGTGGTGTTTTTTGAATGGGATATATGAGGATAAAAAAACCTACGCCGCCAATTTTGTGAAAAGAAACAAAATATAATCCAGCACGATAGTCAAGTACTAAAAATTATTGTGATGTTTCTAATCCAGTCCATGATCTTTTTCAATAAAACTAATTAGCTTTTTCAAATTTAAAATTAGTTTTTTGATTATCCTGATACATCCTCAAAACATTAAATCGGATCTCTCAAATAAGACTTGCAAACTCAGGTCAGAATCCTTCTCGCGACATGATTATCTGCTTTTACACTAGACATTCAAACGGGAATATCTTGAGCGAAAACATTTTGAAATCAGGGGATTCAAAAACCCAAATTCATCTATACGTACAAGACTATAACTTTCATGAACGATCCAAAGTGAGAAAAACATTTTGAAGAACAATATTTGCCCGTAATCTGCTTGGTCAAAAGGATCTCCTAATATGATTCAAAACTGACAATACCGAGCATCTCCATCTGATTGAGAGTCTGACATAAGAACAGTGAGCTCTAGGACCCAATAAAGATTCAGATCAAACCTTTAACATGTCATGAATGACAAAATATAGTTGGGATGGTCAAATATTGTACAAAACCAAGTCAGAAAAAAAGTCAAAGTTGGAATAAAAATTTGGAATTGGAACAGAATCGCAACAATAGTAAAATCAATGTTTTAGTGTAAATTCTGAGGGATATATCCAACCTTAAAAATCAGTTAAAGAATGAGTGCATTTAGCATTATAAAGACTCCTAATTAATCTAAGAATCATGACGATCTCGACAGTAAAGAAAGAGGATAAGAAGAGCATAAGACAGCAAAGATAAAGTTCGAAAAACATTTTTTATTCTCTATTTTTGTCAATCATCTAATAATCATGAGTTAAACTCTTGCATTTGATTAAAAAACGATAGACTTCATCTCTAGCATGTGAGACCTAAAAAACAAGTAATAACAAGAAGGAAAAATAAAGTTAATCAGAAAACTGATCCATTTTTTTAAAAAGCATCGTTAGAAATCAATTCATGGCATGAGCCATTAGATTAGAAGAACCAAACCTAGACAAAACACGATCTAAAATTTCAATTGTAACATAAAATTATTGTTTTTCTTTCTTCATCAAGAGCAATTATTGTTTCAATTCACATTAAATTAAATTACGATATTTGAAAAATAATTTAGCCATACCCTTTATATTTTCTTTGTAATAAAAA
This sequence comes from Salix brachista, assembly GCA_009078335.1. Lineage (NCBI taxonomy): Eukaryota > Viridiplantae > Streptophyta > Magnoliopsida > Malpighiales > Salicaceae > Salix > Salix brachista. The sequence goes on from CM018575.1 coordinate 3,440,731, forward strand.
TAATAAAACTTGTAACACGAAAAGAAAAGAATCGGAAATATTGAGACGAACAAGTCAACAGGTTGGTTTTTACCTATTTTTCATCCACGAGCTGAATTAGATCAAGACAGAAAAATGGGGTAAAAGCAGCGAACTTGGAGAAATAAAAGGAAATGCGAAGAAATAAACTTGAGAATATGTACCCTGCTGCTGCTGCCTGGTTTGATGATTTGACGATGAGACGAGGAAGAAGATATCCTAAGACATTGTTCTTATAATTGCCTACAATCAATACTTGGGCTTTTGGCCCAATGAGATCATGTCCGCAGCTAGAACCCATTGGGTCATGTTATCTAAGGTCTGCGCAAATTTTGTGGACACCGTTAATATAAGAAAAGTATTATAGGCTCGTCACGTATGGGTGGCCTGGTGTCAATGTGTATACCTATTAATAATAATAATAATAATAATAATAATAATAATAATAATAATAATAATAAAAATAAAATAAATAAATTAATAATCAGTACCTCATTTGGAAGATTATTTTTCCATTATATCTTCTTAAGCTTTTACTTATCATTCATGTATTCTTCAATTAGACATCTCATGTCAAGAATAACATTTCAATTTAGTTTGTTTTAATTTTTTTCTTCAATTTTTTTATGAAATTAATCTTTGTAATATTTTGCTTTCACTTTTTTTTTATGTGAAATTAATCTTCTTAGGTTTTTTTATGTCCTTTTTTTAAATTATTTTTCAAAAAGAAATCATCTTTAATAATTTAGTTTCTTGATATTTGATCTTAGTGCCTTTTTTTAATTTTGTTTTACATTTAATTTTTTTTTTGAAATTAAATATCTTAATTTTATATATCTTTCTATCAACTATCAATTCTTTAACAGCATACTATAAATGCATCTTGATTTATAATAATAAATTCTTTATATTAATAAAAGTCTAGATATTAATTGTTTTATTGAGAATAAAATAATGGATATGCGACAAAGTGCGAATTACTTGGAGGATGTTTAAGATATTGATAGCAATTGTTTTTTTAAAAATATTTTTAATCTAAAAGAATATATTAAAATAATTATTTTTATTTTTTAAAACTTATTTGTGATGTCAACATAATAAAAAAAAAACTTGAAATAAAAAAAATCATTCAAGTTTTTTGAATATTCTAGTTAAAAAGCGTGCCGAACACCCCTTGATCGTGAGAGACCACTACCCGGCACTTTCTCCAATATTAAAAAACTGGACTCGGAGTCCAGCCCAGCAGAGCACCAAGCCAGAGAGAGCGGGAGAGAGACAGCAATCTCCTCCATTTCCAACTCCCAATACCAAAAGAGGCAAGAAAACTCACCCAAAAAATATATTTCATTTTCTTTCTCACTTCTTTGAAGCAAAGCTAGCAGAATACTATTGGTGTGACAACTAACTAGTAATGGCAGGGTACAGAGCCGAAGATGACTATGATTTACTGTTCAAGGTTGTACTTATTGGTGACTCAGGTGTGGGCAAGTCAAATCTTCTTTCACGATTCACTCGTAATGAGTTCAGTTTGGAGTCTAAGTCTACTATCGGTGTTGAGTTCGCTACTCGCAGCCTGAATGTTGATTCCAAGGTCATTAAGGCCCAGATTTGGGACACTGCTGGCCAAGAAAGGTTGGTATTTCTTTGCTTGTTTTCTGTTTTGTGATCTGTTTTTTTTTTTTTTTTTTTTTTTTGTGATCTGGGTATGTTGTGTGTTTTGTTTGTTTTTTAAGTTATCAGCTTTTATTTTTGTGATGTCTCGGATGGTTTTTTTGTTTTGTTTCATGTGTGTTTTTTAGTAATTCTCTGTTTTGTGTTCCGGGTTTTGGTTAGTAGATTTTCCTGTTTCTGTGAAAAGTGAGCAAAAGAATAGTGAATTAGGTTTTGGATCTTGTACGTATATGTTGGGAATTTAGGATTTTTTGCTTTGCTTTTAAGATAATGATCTTGGTTATTGATGAATCTGGACTTAGATTCGCAACCTGAACTAGTGGATCTTTGACATTTTGCAACTTTTGAGAATGAGCTGTGCTGAATTGGAGTTTAGCCAAGCTTTTGATTGGGAATAGTCACTGCAATTTTGCATGGTATTAGTTGTTTTTTCGATACTATGCAAGAGGTGGATTGGGATTGTTCTAGCTATTGCACCTTTCGGTTTGCGGACTGATTTTATTGACGGGGTTGAAATTTTGAGCTGCTTGCGGGAGCTGCATTCAGGGTAGGGTTTCTTATTTTCTTTAGCCTCAGGTCTGAGTGCATGCAAGATAGATAGTTTTCACTGGTTTAGGTTTTGGATTAATTGAGCATACAATATGCAATTGTTTTCATGGCTTTGTCTAATGTGTGTGTTCTACTTCAACTTTCTCCAGCCAGAGCAGCCTTGACTTTTATCTTACAGTCGCTTTCATTCAGAATGCTTTTCACTGATATTGTTGCATAATACTATCATGTGCTTTATTATGCATGATTGGACCATGCATCCGTCATTTAACATCCTGCACCAGTTTGCACAATCAGCTTCTTCAAAATCTTCAGTAATTTAACATGTAAGTTCAAATATTGATAAAGAAAACAATCCTGAGTATGAAAACATTCAGATAAAGAAAGACTAAGACAATAATGCATAAGAGCTTAGATTAGCTTGCAACATGCACTAGTAGATCCTGAAGACATATCACAAATAGGTAAAGAACCTTAAATATTGAAAAAATCAGGTTAAAACCCAAGCTTAAATCTATCTTTATATGTTGAAGACCATTTCATCTATCCATTGTAGAGTAGTTTGAAATTGAATGATCCGTGTTTGGTTTTGTTGAACCACCTTCTTGCTTGAGTTTGAATAATCTATGTGTTTCATATAACAATGCGGTGCCTGAAATTGCAAATCCAATGGAAAATGTTTTTTAAAAGGGAAAAATATGTATGTCTAAGCTAGGTTGACAATTTTTCACTGTTGTTCCTCTATAATGAGCTGATCGATGTCAAGCTTGTTTAGTGGCTGGCTATGTATGTCTAAAGCTAGGTTGGCAAAAACTTTTTCCCTTTGGGGTGCAACAAGTTCTGATCTTGCAATTTTACACTTGCAAACTCAATGAATCACCTACTGCTCTTTCTTCCACTGACATTTTCACTGAACATGTTTGTTTTTATAGGTACCGCGCCATAACTAGTGCTTATTACCGGGGAGCAGTGGGTGCATTACTTGTGTATGATGTTACCCGGCACTCAACATTTGAAAGTGTTGAAAGGTGGCTGAAGGAGTTGAGGGATCATACAGATCCTAACATCGTTGTCATGCTCATCGGCAATAAATCAGATCTTCGCCACCTGGTGGCTGTTTCAACTGAGGATGGAAAATCCTTCGCCGAGAGGGAGTCCCTCTACTTCATGGAAACATCTGCTTTGGAAGCTACCAATGTTGACAATGCATTTACTGAAGTGCTTAATCAGATCTATCGTATTGTGAGCAAGAAAGCTATGGAGACAGGTGATGGCGCAGCAGCTTCAGCTGTTCCATCCAAAGGTGAGAAAATCGATGTCAATAAAGATGTTTCCGCTATGAAGAGAGTAGGGTGCTGTTCGAGCTAGGATTTTAATCTGACTATTATATTGTCAAGGAGATGTAGCTGGTTTGATATGCTGCGTCTGTTTCAAGGCGCACCATTATTGTGTAAAATTTTCTCAGGGATGCCAACCATAGGAGAACAGCAGACTGTTTTTTTTTTTTTTTTTTTTTAATCTTAAGCTTTTTCTTCGACTGTTCTAGCTGACAAAGAGCTTAATTAGCAATGAAGGTTTACACTAATCGTTTTCAGACCTATATGTATATCTTATGCCAAAAAAAAAATGTGACGAAAAACCAAACCAAATAACTAAGACTTACAATCAAATATGAAAATAAAAATAGACTCCATGGTGATTTATTCATGCATGCGTTATCCCACAGTTTTTTTAAAAAAAAATATACTAAAATAAGAGTAACCATGCATTTTTAAATATTTCCGGAGATTCTTCTAACGATTTATCCATGCATGCGTTATCCTACAGTTTTTATTTTCTTTTAACGATCTAGCTGGGTCTTCTTCCCTATCACTTTATTTGTAAATGTATCTCGGAGACTGTTTGGTATTGCATTCCTAAATGTGATAGTGTTTTACAATTATTAAGTCAACTCACATGTCCTGATGATATGGAACTTGTGAGTTGACTTAATAATTGCAAACTCACATATCCTGATGATTGTAAACCTATCAAAACAATTTTTTAATTTGCAACAAAATGGAACAACAATTTAAGTACAAGAAAAATAATAAATTTATAGTAATAATTGGAAATAAATGCAAATATTAACATATGTTGCGCAATTTGATATTTTTTCCTATTATTGTTTATTTCATTGCATATGCCATATTTATTTTGTTTTGTCCCCTCTTTTGCATCTATCTTGTTTTAATGATAGATGGTCTCCATCATTCAAGTCCCTTCATTTAGAGTCCTTTAAATGATCCTAAAACATCTAATTTTAATGCTACAACACAAAAAAAAAAAAAAAAAAAAAATCCCTGTGCCTCTCAGGGTTAACTATCGGAAGCTTCAATTGCCGAGAACAATGAAGATTGAAGTTTTCAGCAGAGGTAGGAATGTTCTCTGCTAACATGTCACTTCTCTTGACGATAATCTATCGAAAACCTAACACACACACAGAGGCACAGATCTTGAATTCTTGATAAACCCCACAAGTTAAATAGATTTTGCTCTCCAAACCAGGTTATTAGTTTTGTTTTGTTTCGTTTGACCGAAACAGCCGAAACATTTCGTACCAAAAAAAAAAAAAAAAACTTTTTAAGCTTAAAACATGTCACCAGCCAAAATGATTCAGGTTCCCTATACTTTGCATTTGATAAGTAGGGCACCAAGTAACAACCTGCAGCAGTGCTAGCCCATGACATCTCTATGGTTGCATACAGCCATACACGTCTTTTTCATAGTCCCACCATCACCATCTCTTGCATTACCCCCCCTCCTAAAATGTTGTCTCCGTCTCAGTTCCATCAATCTCACACATACATGACTTATCTTGTTATAATTCTCTCATTTTGAGTACTTTTGTTTCCTTTTTTCTGTAATGAAATGGATATCTCTAAATGCTCATCTACATCATCTTCACCTTCATTGCCCGAGTCATCTTCCTCTCCTAAAAGAATTCAACTGGTGTCTAAGTCTGTTTCTGACAGACTTCTGGACAAATTTTTTGATGCAAGTGAGTTTGATTTTGATTACGAGCGAAGTGGAATATGGTCTCCTCCCATTAAAAGAGGTGCGTTCTTGAGCTCACCTGGTAGGATATTCACCGAAGAGAAAATGCTTGAAAAACTTAGAAATGCGATGGATCCTCGTCGTGCTAGAAGACGTAATAAAGCATGTTGTAATGTATGGCACTGGTAACTCTTGTCGGCTTTCCTGTTCCATTAGTGTTTTTTTTTCTTCCATATATATGAAAGTTGAGAAAAACCTAGTTAATTTCAGTTCAATAAACTATGTTTTCATGAGTTTTGTTTTGTTTTCCTCTCTTTATTTTGGAACTTTGTGTTTTCCAGGTAGGGTGCTGCTTTTGAATTTTGAATATGGTTCAAGAGATGATTCACTCTCACCTCATCTCCCCGAAGCCTGAGAGAGTGTTGCATTTCAGGTCAGCTACATAACTACAAGGAGGATAATAAAAGATAAAAAGCTTTAAAATTTAACTTGCATTGATTATAATTATAATTAATTAATTAGTTCGCATGCAATATTCTCCCTTTAAAAAGTATTTTTTCCTCCTCTTTTGCTTTTCATTTATGAAATTAATATCTCTCGGTCCTCTATGTGCCATTTAATTAAATATATATCACCTAACTTTGTCCCAAGAAATTTATTATATATGCTCTCTCCAATGTAGCAAGTCTGCAAATCCACATCAGCACACATTGCTCCAAGTCTCATCTGAGCTTTCAAGAGATATTCACTATCCTAAGAAAATGATGGAGAGTTAATTCGATCGAAATTACTTCACATTTTAACAATTTGTAATATATATATATATATATATATATATATATATAAACATATGAGTTTTTTTTTTCATTTTAATAAAGAGAAAGAAGAAATAAAAAAAATCTTAAGTTTTAGAAGAGTGTGACTTCGACTTGTCATCTTCCATGCCAATATCCCTCAAAATTAATATATATTTAATGGATTGTTCTAAGAGAAAATTAATTAACAAGAAATATAAGACATGTGATTTTTTTATTGTAGCACTAAACATGGTCTATTGTGAATTGCTATAATAAAATTATCATTTTGCTCTTGGATGGGTAAAAAAAGAACTTTTATGCTAAGGGTAATTTGATTTTTTTTCAGAGGTCTATTAGTCATTAAAAGATTATTCAGAAAAATGTTAGCCTTTTTCAATTTTTTGTACAATAAATATGTGTTCTTAACTTCAAAATCAACAAAATTTAGAGCTTCAAAAAAAATTAAACACTAATTTAGCCTTTAAAATATAGGAAATGGTGTGAATATATATATATATATATATATATATATATTGTAATTGAAGTCTTTGCTGGGGTTTTTTGTGTTTATTATTATTATTATTATTTATGGAGAAAAAGATTTATGCAAGTATTAAACTAAAATGGATTAAATTTTGTTGTTTTAGATGGAGAATACAAGACCATCTTTCAAGAAATCAATGTAGATCCATCAAGTGCCTCTCCAACGAATGATGATGTTCCTCACCCAGCGAACAATGTTGATGTGTCAATAGAAAGCAAACCTATTTTAGCTTGCAAGAATGATATATGTGTCTTATAAGTGACACTTGGACTAGAATCAAGTATGTTCTAGAGTATTGCTAAATAGCTTTTAAAATAGATTTTTTTTATATCATAAATATTTTAGACTAACTTGTTAAGTTATAACTAGCTAAACTGTTTTTTTTTCTTTTTTCTTTTTTAGAATTTGCTAGTTTACTATGAATATTGAAGAGTAATGAGTCATTATTGACAATCTAAGATGGTGAGTACTCATTGTTAAACAATTAGCTTTTGAGTTTGTATTATTAAATAATTATTCTAAACTTTAAGTTTCTACATATGTGACAACTATCTGGCTACTTAGATGGGTTGTTTAAGGTGTTGCACTATTTTTTTTTTCTATAACCAAGGGTATCCTAAACGCTGGCCCAGACTAATCTCTTTCGCACCGGGTGGCAAGTGTTCCCCAAGGGGCCGGCTGCAGACGAAGAGAGGGGTCGAACCCCAGACCTCGTAAGCGACGAGAGTGCGCCTAACCACTCCGCCAGGACCCCATGGATAAGGTGTTGCACTATTGTGTGAACTATTGTGAGTTATTGTTGTTTTTTTCTTTTATTGTTTCTTGTTTCTTTTGAAAAGCTAACACTGGCTAATGTTCTCATAAAAACTATAGAGCTATAACAATTCAATTCAAGATCTTGTTCATGATTTATTGTGTTTTGCTTTTTTTATTGTTAATAACTTAATTTTTTGTTATATATTTTTGTTAGATATTGTCTCTATTTTTTTCCAATTGATTCTTCCATTTTAGTCAATTAATGCAATTGATAGACCAAGCTAAAATTATTTGTTATAGCTTATAACATATTTTAGGATAATTTATTGAGCTCATGTCTTAGTTCTAATTAAGTCTAACCCATGAAAATCAACAATATGAACACAGCTCATAGATATATGTAATATTCATTAAAAAAAAAAAAAAAACTTAGTTCAACCCGATATATCAAACCTACTCGGGCTCAAATATTTTTGAATGAGTCAGGTTTATAATTTGTAAAATATCATAAATTAAGTTGAATATAATTATAAGTCCAAATCCAATCCCAGTATATTCATGAACACCATAAACAAAATTAAAATAAGAAAAAAATAATCAATGACTAAAATAAAAAATGCTTTAAGAAAAAAATTACATTCCAATCTATATTTTCGTGTCAAAGCAATTTTAGTGTTTTTCTTAATTTGAAAGTTTTTTGAAATAAGAATTAAGGAAATAATATACAAAGCTCCAAAATTACAGCCCGCACAGAAAAAAGAGATAAAGACATGGGTCCGAGTGAATGAAATTAACCATTACATGCAAAATTACAATAAAGTTATAAAACAACATGATGTTTGATCAAAGTAAACACAAAGAATCCGTAATTGTCATGACTTTGTACATCATAGATGTCTAAACTTCACAACAAAATTCTGAATATCTAATTTGCCTCATCCAAATCATTTTATATTTTTTCTTTTTAATATCCAATTTATACCTTCAACTTTTCATTTTTAGAAGTTCATTAGAATAATACTCTTGTTAAAAAACACTTACTTTAGGTTTGATAGCCTTGATGCAATAATCATTTTAGGTTAAAGTACAGTTTTAGGATTTTTCTATTATATCTTGTAGTTTTAATGTTACCCCTAACTACTAATAGCCTACGTTTTTAGTTTAATTTTTGTGTTTTGTATTTAATGATTTTAAGTATTTTTGTGAGGTATTATAGCATTTATAGGGATTTTAAGCAAGGGAAAATTTAAGCTTTTAAGAAACTATAGTGCTATAAGGGTAAAATTTATTTTTGATATTAATACATAAAAATTATTTAAAAATATCAAAAAAAAATTAATTTAAAATAAAAAATAAAAATAAAAATTTTTAAATTTTTTTAAAAACATTTTTGAAACACAGTAATAAATATACCGGAAGGTGCAAAATGCGGTGAAAAACGATGTTTATACAAAAACATTTTCCAGCAAAATTAATCCCACGGGAGTTTTTTTCCCCCTTCCCCTCTGTCATCCTTACACATTAAGGTACAGTTTACAGAATATACAAAATCGATGAAAAACATTTATGCTCCTTCTCCACAAAACACTGACGATGAGAGAGAATAGATTTCAAAAACTTTTTTTACCCCCTCTTAGGGCATCTCCAGCAGAGGAGCCATCCCGGGAGCCAAAGGCATAATTTGAAATTTTTGGCTTTTTTGTGTTAATTTTCGTCTCCAGCAGAGGAGCAAAATGAAGAGCCAAAATGGCTTCTTCATCTTCGGGAGCAATCCAGGAGCCATTCCTACAGATTGTTTCTGAAGAGGCAAATTGGAAATATGACCGTTAATGTTACCGTTGGCCAATGCTACAAATAAAACACCCAGCAAACACACAAACACCCAGCAAACACCCAGAAATAAAGAAATCGAAACAACATTGAAGTGGGAAAAAACATGGCTAAAATAACAGAGAAATTACAAGTTTACAACCTACCAAAAACGAGAAATGCTTGAGAAACAAGAGGCCATCCCTCATTTCCAGCAGTGGCTAAAACGAAATGTAACCCCGAAAAAATTAAAGATTACTCAAAGCATGCAATCGGAGCCCATGTCTGGAGTTAAATCTTAGAAAAATTCTTTACCTTGAATTGAAATTTGAGCCTCTTGAAACGGTGCTGTGATGTCAGTAGGGTTCGCTGCTATCCCCTGCTGCATTTTGTGGGGGGCGGCTCAAATGAGAAGGTGAGCTGCCGAGAAGGGAAAGAGATAAGGTTTGAGAGAGGCGTGGTGGGGGCGGCGAAAATGAGAAGGTGATCTGGGGGCGGCGATTTCATAATTTTCATCCGAGAAGTGAGAAGTGAAAGAGATAGGGTTTGGGGGGTAGTATTTAGGAATATATAATAATAATATTTAGGAGGAAAAAAAAGTGTAATTAATAATAATATTTAGTAAAAAAAATAATTATGAGAAATTGATAAATTACAAATTTGTTGATCAATTAGCTTAATTACATGTTTAAATTTACAGTTAGATTTAAGAACTGTGTAAATGTAGTTTTTTGAACTGTTGTGGAGGTGATTAATAATAATATTTAGGAGAAAAAAAAGAGTAATTAATAATAATATTTAGTTAAAAAATAATTATGCGAAATTGGAAATTTACGAAATTTACAAAATAATTGCATTACATTAAAATAATAATATAAAAGAAATGGCTCTCCAAAATGCCTTTTACTGCTAAAGTGCACACCAAAGTCAAAGCCATTTTTACACTATTCAAACATCCATTTTAAATATTTGGCTCTCCAATTTGCCTCTACTGCTGGAGATGCTCTTATAAGCCTGGACTTCTGTGCCTATCAAAGGCGCTCCTTGCCCCTCCATTTTTCTGTTTTTTCTTTCGTCATGTATTGATCTTTTCTTGTCTTTTTAGGATTTTTCTTTGTTTTTACCATAGTTGTCAATACCGTTCCGTTCGTCATTCCGGTTTTTTGATTGGAACGGAACGTTCCGGTTTCGAAGCGTTCCGGCGTGCCGTTTCGGTATCGTACTGTTCATATATAATTAATTATATATATAAAAAATATTTTAATTTAACAAGTATAATTAAAATTCAAGATAAATTAACTTTAAATTATACAATACAAACACAAAGTTAAAAAAAACATAATCTCAAAATTAGAAACATCTCTAAAATTCCAATACTAGTTATGCTCTGTTATTAATTGAAATAAAACTTAAAGTTTTTTTCTAAAAAAAAAAAGATCTTGTTCAAGACCTGTTTATAAATACACATAATAAGCTAAGCCCTAGATGAATGGGCTACAAATTGGTCTAGCCGTGATATTTAGGCCCATTTTTCGAAAGCCCACGTTATAAAAGTAAAACCCTAATGACACTGTCGGCTATCTTCTAACTCTCACTTCCTCATCATCCGCCGCAACATATCCATCTATCTTCCATCGGTCAACATTAACCCAGAACACTACAGTTGCTTCTCAATTGCTCATGCACCTCCTAAGCTTTAGCCTTCGAAATCACAGCAGCCTCTTTCCAGGTTCTGCATCATGTTCTTCAAAGTTCTGCCTCTTTCCAAGTTTTGCATCATGTTCTTCAAAGAGGTTTAAGTTTTTTTTTTTTAAAAGATACATTAAACGGCGTTGTTTTGATGAACCCGGAACGGAACGCCCGGAACAGAACCGAGGCGTTTCGGCCGGAATTGAGCCGGAATTTCCGGAACTGAACCGGGACAAAAACGAAGCCGTTTTGTCCCGGTTTTATGAACGAAATGGAACGTTCCGGCCGTTCAGGCCGGAACGGAACAGATTTAACAACTATGATTTTTACCTTCGTCATGTATGTACAACTTTTTTGTTCACATTACTCGTACATGAATCCTTTTCACCGGTTTATGTTCAGACTTTGAAGACACTGCTGTACAAGATTCTGTCACAGCAATAAAGCTTTTAGAGCATGGTTAATAATAATGGTAATTATTTATTATTATTATTATTATTTTTATAACCAGGGTGTTCGGGCCAGCTTGCCCACACCACAATTAAATCCCCTGGCCCACTGAACATTTTGCAAACCCAATGAGCATGTAAGGCACCGCGGGGGTGACAGGCGTGCCTGACAAGGCTTGAACCTGGAGTGAGAGGAAATGAGAAGTCTTTCTTGACCACCAGGCCAAGACCTTGCTGGCATAATGGTAATTTTTTGTTATATGGGAAACGCTATTTACCTCATGGACTCACTTTGAGAACTCAAATCATATTATAATTAACCATAATTACATTCAAAGTTATGCCAAGTTTTCAGTGTAAGTAGGATGTTTAGGCCGCCCATGCAAGCGTGAAAGCATCTGTTCCTTGATTAGAGATAGCTTCCCATTAAGTTTATCATGATTCACTTCCTAGATATCAGATCCACTCCATTCTATCATGCTCGCTAATCAAATATAATTCTTAAAAGTGAACAATTGCAGTTTAACTATAATATTGTGAGCTGTAACAAAGGAAATTCAGTATATCTACGTCTAAAAAATTACCAAAACTCATTTCAGTAACTATGTGTGTGCAGGCAGTCATAATTTATCAGCATTCATACCAACATTCTTCGACTTGTCATCCTGTATGTATTTTTTTTTTGCTTGGGCACCTCATTGTTTTCTAAAGCAGCTCCTGCTTTGTTATCCATATGAAACTCAATGATCTGCATTAATAAACGAGATTATGAGACATATTATAGTACCAGGATGTTATAACAACTACGGTTTAGTCAAGTTTGTGGATCTGCGCTATTTGATTAATCAGCATTTCAGATGGTAGTCACTTTTTTTTTCTTTTTTTTTTTTTGCATTCGTTCGAGGGATTTTTATGCCTTCTAGCAACGAATTAAAAGGAAAGTTGCAGTACGGATATGCATGATTTTAAGCATAGGGTTTAAAGAGCATAATTTTAACTCTAGCTTTCCTCCATGAATCATGCGCAGCCACTTTCGTTGTCAGTATAAAATAGAGCAGACGAAACAAAGAAGGCAAAATTTTAACACTAGCTTATTACTTGGCTGTTTTCGACATTCAGACAACCTGATGTTTCAAGAATTTTATTTGACTAAACTACAAGGGCTTTAAGAGGGGTGATTAAGGTTTTCTGTTTCAGATTTGTTTTCAAGTTTTCTAGCTAGATATGAGTGAGCCTTCTTAAGTTTCTCTCATTGCATCAGGGCTGCTACTTATTGATAGCCATGTTTCTGCTAGAGTAAACGTGGGCTGTAATCTTTGCTTTTATTCAGGAAGTTGTAAGGCTATATAATAGCCAGAGGCTACTGAATTCAATAACACGTTATTCTTTTCAGATCAAGTGTACTGTTTCGGTTAAGCTCTTTGTGTCACAATAAAATTGAGTTGTTTTGTTTGTATTTCAAGAGGCTACTTGAAAAACAAATTCAATAATTAAATCTTGAATTGTTTTTTTTTATATATATAATAACCTTATACAATGGAAAAATGTGTTTTTTTTCTTGGTATTTTTCTTGTGATGTTTGTCTGCGTCAAGTTTCTTAGTGAAAGTTTCTTTTTTTTTTAGAAGAAAAATAAAATATATGATTTCCCCCAATGAAACAGTCCAAAACTGATAGTTGTACTTGGGAATTCCAACCTGCGTATTGCAGGTTCCAAACACAGACGGGAAGGTAAGAGTTGAGGGAACAAGACAGGGATACTTCCTACTGTGTAAGCCAAGGCTTCATTAGCCTTCCGATAGACCAGAAATGAGAAAGAAAACATATCAATGCGAAAGCTAATATTGGAGCGCACCTGTCATTCACATCAGACAGGAACAGGACTTTGTTCGAGCAATTCTTTCCCAGTGATGCCATCCTTCAAATCTTTAAAATACATTTCATAATCCTTCTCCTGAGGTGGGTTTTCCAGATCTACTGTGAATGGTTCACTGAACGGAATCACACTTTTAACCTGCAAAAAGCAGCATATACTGTCTAAAGCTCTATTCTGGTAAACCTTACAGAAACACGTTTTAGTTCATAACTACAATAATGATAAACTAAGATCCAAGATGAATAACTGGGATGAAGATATTTCATGCAGCTAACCATGAAACCATTAGAGAACAATTTCCAACTCCAGTGTTGTTCAATAAAAGACTTCTCACTCTGTATTCAGACTTTTTGAAAAGAATCTCTCCATCTCAGGATGATGTGCGATACAGAACACATTTAGCACAAAAGAATTAGTGAGTCAATTAGTGGATCTTAATCTAGCATCCAGTAGGTAGACAATTCACATAAGAGAAGTTGAGGCACCCACATAGTTTCCAACTTTAAAATGGTGGACTGAATGCATAGCATGACATAGCTTGAATCAAGTCCTTTAATTTTCTACATTTTGTCTGATAGTTATGTACATTATTCTTTGGAGAAAGACAATGTTATGTGTTTTAAGTGCAAGGACATGGAACTAATCATAACATATGCATGACAGAGAGAGTATCACCTCAAATGTCTTGTCACATGCATACGGGCTTTCCAAAGCCGCAATGCATATCCGAGCAACCTCTTCCCTTGATATTTTACCCTGCATATATCAGATAAATAGTTATGGGAAGCAAAGCATTGAACAATTATTTGTCCTTCTAGTTAATTTAGAGAGTAACTCGATGCAGATAAAAGTACTCCAGTCCAATCATTTGATACAATAATGTAAAGATGTCTAGAAGGTGACAAGTCATTAAAAACGTAGTGATTCATGCGCTTTCAGGAAGGGCATAAAACATAGGAATTCCAAGTGCAAGATCTCAGTTTCAAATGAAGACATGGGTGGTGGATACAAATTTAGGAGGAGGAGAACTATCCCCATTGTAACTCAAATGAGCCCCAATATCATGCAGGTGCACACACAAATTCAAAAAATAATAGACAGTAAAGAAATGTGAAACTTCTATTTTAGTGCTTTACTGTTATATTGTCTCCTTGATCAAAAATGAGATCTGCTCCGGCAGGCTCCTCAGTTAAAGCACAAGGCCTAACAATTGCAAATGGGATACCACTTTCACGTATCAAATCTTCCCCCTGTCAGAAAGCTAGCCACTGTAAGAAAGTGAATAGAACTAGTCATAGAATTCTAACTATTTATGAGGTTGAAATAAAGAAAAAGATAATTCAAGCGGAATGCATGCTGTTGTTGAGGAATTGATGATAGGTTATGTAGACTACTTCAAAAACTGGCCACTTTTGCCTTCACACTTCATTTTCTAAGCCTCCCTTTCTTCTTGTTCTCTTTTTTTCAGAATAACTCGAATCAAGCTTTAATTATTTCTTTTAAACTGTTTTATTTGCAATAGATCAATACTTTCCCTAAATTTCCATCTTTTCCAACTACAAATTCTCTAAACGAAGCTAATAAATCAGAGCTACTTGCTTATTCAACTCAGTTTATTCACTTTTGAATAAAATCATTTCCTGTACCGCTGCATGCACACCCTACTATTGTGCACAGGCAAAACTACTTGAAACAACCTTCTTCCACCTAGCAGTCAATTTTGCCGCCTATGGCCTTTCACAAATGTATTTGTTTCTTCTACTATCTATTCTCTATTTATACAGGTAAAAATGTATGAAGCACACACTTGCAATAAAAATCTACAAAATTGTAATGGCAAGTTCTTCTCAATTTTTTGTCATGTCAGATCTACACAAATAATAAAGAAATCATCGCAAAGTTCTTTAATACACCACAGTGACCAGTCATTGCAAAGTGCACACCAATCCAGCAGCAGCAGCTGGCAATAAAAGGAAGGCTACTTGTGCATAGAGCCGTCCAACCAAATGCTTTGCTAGGAAAACAGGAATCATCTAGATCTCTATATGCAGAATGTGATTTCTACTTGTTATTTTCACCTTCTTGTAAATGCACTTTGTTAGCATCAATGCATTCTTAAATAACTTCAATCTACTAGGTCAATGGTTTGATTCGGTATGCACATGCATGCAAAATTCATTTCTAAACCCTTATTTTCCCATCAACTTTTAAACTCTTATTAATAATAAATACATTCAGGATATCCATCTTTTCCCTTAATAATTACACAAATTCCTGGTATGATCAATTTCTCATTTTTCTGACAATTTTCACAGGCTTCACATCAGATTCTTCAATTTTTATTTTCTATATATTGTTAATCTTGAGCCTTCCCTTCCAGGTCCTACAATGGGATAAAGATTTGATCCCATCAACCATTTCAGAAAATCTTTGGTGTTTCAATTCCCAATTCAGATTGCAGAAGTCCAAAACTCCCAAGTGGAGTGCCATGATATCAAATAAACTATCAAGCTTTTTCAGGGAATAGAATCTGCAGATGTGTAAGCATCCTGTGTACAAATGATGACCAACCTTCAACTTGAATGTTAGGATAAAATCTAGTTCCTTGTTCAAGCGGACAGCAGGAGGTTGTTTGCTGAGATCAAGACCAGGCCGATCTGGTCTGGTAACTCCTGCGGAGCTCACGTGTACAAACCTACAAGTGTCAGGGCTCATTGTAAGAATTGAATTTTCCAGAAGATCCATTAAATTCAGGTACTTGGAAAGATAACAAAAGGGAACCAGATATTAAACCTAGGAGTTACAGGATCCTTTATAAATGTCCTTATGCTTGATACAGGAAGCTGAAATGGGCCTTCTACAAAAGTTGGATTCAATTTCCCATCATATTCAAACTTGCTGAACATAAGCTGAAAAAGAAAAAAATCAATTGAATAACCTGATATAGGAAACTGGTGGTGTTGAAATAAATATAAACTAATGAAGGAAGGATACCTGAAGTGAGACAATGCTGCTTGGATCAAAAGGGGGAGCATCTGATACAGTTCGAGCTCGAAGTACAGGGATAAAAGAGGAAAAAGGCAGGCGTATCTGGAAAAGTATTCTGAATTGAGAGGAGAGGTTATTTTATTTAACACGTTCAGTTAACAAGGAGTCTATGAGGTCACATACTGATTGCCATTGACCTTCTGTGGTGTCAAAGCTTGCTGTATAGCCAACAGTGTCCCAATCACGGCTAGTGCGAACAATAAGTTTATATCGACGTCCATCACCTTTAAGGTGTAGCTCCAAACCATCATATGCAGAAAGATCCTCAGGTACTGAAAAATTCTGAAAAGAATTCCAAGTGGTTTAAATTCTTTAACAAGCATCACTGACTTACAGGAATGCATCCATCAATATTTCCTACTGAAATTTCCATTTTAACCATGATTAGATTAATGCCATTGCTTAGCAGAGGTAGAGATTTGTATAGCCCATATATTCTAAAGTTAAAAAGCTTTTCCTATTTAGGAAAGGCTAATAATAACAGCATTGAGCAAACCTCCGCCCCTGTCCCCCCAGGCACCTTGCCAGAATCATTTCTTTTCACTCAGGTCCCCTCATATTGAATATGGCGAACAAAAAAAATGGAGGAACAGAAGGGTGTTAAGTGTAATTACATCAAATTCATGGACAGCCATTGTAATTTAACCCTTATTATATTTCTATACTTGGGAAAATGTTAATAACATAACATGAGAAAAATACAAGTTAAGAGTCAATAGGAAGACTAGTAGACCCAATAGAGCTACTGCTTTAAATTTTGGATTAAATATAGATTATCATGTTAAAACCAAACAGTGAGATAAATCACTACAGACATGTCAGAATAAAATTCGGTAATTACCCTTGTTCTGATACTAGTGAAGCCACCGTTGTTTGTAGTGGAAACAGTGCCTGATGAGATATAAACATGCCACATGTAAGAGAGGGAGCATACAAAGAAAAAGTCATAAATGAACAGTATATTTGAGAAATACTGAATCAAGAGTGTTTAGCCACTGACATACCTTTAAAGAGCCCAGTTGGTTCACCTTTTTCCCCTCCAGTTGTATCAATTAAAAAAGTACTTTCACTAACTCCTCCCATCACAACATCATCTAAAGCACCCCAGGCGAGATCTCTAAAACCATTGTCTGAAAAAATCAAGTTCGAGAAGAATCTCATTTACTAAGCATTCATTTATCTTATAAATAATAACGAGATTTGCATTTTACTAAATGTGCATTTTTTTAGTTTCCACAGATTCAAAGATCAGAGCTCATGCTCACTAGCCACCATAACCAACACAAGTTTTCATGCAGTTTGGTTGAATGATGAGGATCATGCAACTGGATTTATCAAGTAAATATTCTGCAAGACTAACGCAATATTTAAATAAATAGATCAGAAATTCAATACAATAATATTCATGCTATAAATTAATATGACCATGTCAAGTGTCATCCATATTGCTTCCTGATGCTGCATGCACTTGTCTAGCACAATACCCCAACTCCAAACCCTCCCAATAAAAAGCGAAAAAGAGAAACTAAGAAAGAGAAACATTAGCATATCTTTCTATTTTGAATCTAACTTGTATGCTACACGATTAAGTCATGCCAATATGGAGCATAGAACCAGCACCTTCACATCCAAATATTAGTTTCCCATTTCGAAGGCCAACACTTCCCTTTACAGCATTGATCAAATTTCTCATCCCAACAAACTCCACCATTTCAGGTGAATCACCTTTAATCTGGTTTCATCAACAAAAAAACCACACAACCACACATTTGTTAGCAGAACAAGCTCAACACCTACAACACATAAATGGGAAAGAAAAAGAAGATTTGAAATGAACTTGACACAAGAGTAAATAAGCACAAACCTCTGGCTCGAAGAACTTAATTCCCTGCACCACATTAAAATTGAAAGTCAAATGAAAATCGGAGAAAGAGAGACTAAAAATGGTCGAAACAAATTATATAGATAAGCAAAGTGCATGAATAATCATCACGTAAACAATATTCAATACCATACTTGGCTATATTTTGCCCTTTCTGGGGTATCGCCTTCCTTTGGGCCAACAATGACAGAAGCAGCATTTATAACTTTTCTCACTCCTTTGAAGTACTCAGGCAACAAAGTGCTCTCCTTAGTAATGTCTCCAATGATCTGACAACTCAAGAAAGAAAGACTAAGATGAAAAGAAAGCAATAATAGAGCAATAAAAGATTTGGGTTTTTGAAGTTTAGACATTAGATGAAATTATATAATGTCAACATTCCAACAAGCAGTAAAATCAGAGAACCATTCATCCTACACCTTAAGAAAGATTGGGACTCATGTTCAACACAAAAATAACATTCCATTTGATATATAAAATGCAGCTCTATGGGATTTTCATTTGATTCTACAGTAAGTAGTTTGAAGCAAGCATACCTTCCCTAATTCTTAATTATCAGTCTCTCTCGCCATTCTTGCACATCAAATGTTCTTCTTTCATCAGATTCATTATTTGATGCATCAGGTAGGATCTAATTATTAGAAGAGAAATAGTTCTAAAGCTTTGATTTCTTAAATTTTATGATCATTAAGCATTCCAACCAAAAATGATATTCTAAAACACATTATGGACGAGAATATGTGATAAATAGAATCACGATACTTGTAATCATGATATAGTCTCGAAGGCAGTCAACTCACCAAGTCAATATCTGGTCCTAGCATCTTTCTTGCCTTTTCTTCATTTCTGGCCTGAGAGAAGTTTGACACGAAAACATACATAAGTGGAAGGAAACATTATTCGTTTCTTTGTCTTCTCTATCCATAGATGTTTAAACTGGGATGAGTTAAGTCAGGAACTAAAAAAATGAAAGAACGAAACTTAACCAAGGTAAAAGCATTGTACCAATACTCGGACAGGCAATCCCTTCTTCAGTAAGACGTCAACAACCCTTCTGCCAACACCACCTGTTGCTCCCACAACTAGGACAATATCAGAACTTCCCATTGACTTTTTGGGTTCGCTGGGTGATGGACTGGATAGTTTCTCAATTACAAACTCAACAAACTTCATAGATAATGAATTACTGTTAGTCGAGGCTTTATTTCTTGGTGAGGAGATAAAAACTCTAATAGAAAACTAAATCCAAACCTTGGCTGGAGATGGCGGTCCGTTGAAGAAATACAATGTTTTCAGAAACCTGCCCAAGTCCCAACCCTGGTTTCCGGCTTCCGCTAATATGGCCCTCCTATATGTTTTATGAGCTGATTTTTGTCTATACTGCAATCTATCATCAAGTTGAAGAAATGGTTTGGGAGGAGGAGAGGACAGCAACCATGGATGAACTGAATTTTTATAAAATTTGTTACAAACAAGTGATGAAGAACCCTGAAATATCAGTTAATTATGTTACAGAAGTGACACAAAATTTTCAATCCAAAGATAATCACAACATAAAGGACAAAACCCTGCCATGTCCTTGCTGCAACTTCAGTTCAATAACCATAAACCACAATCAAGATGAATTTGTACATAGTTTTACACAATTCATTAACTCATTACTATTATCATTACTGCTTATATATTCAAGTGTAAGCATCAATTACCGAGTACCTAAGAAGCCAACATAACTTGCCACTACACAGCATATGAACTTAAATCAGAAACACCAATTTTCTAAAAGCTAGATTGGACCCTTCCAGTAAGAAAACAAAGATCAAGAATATCAATTTGCTTATGAAGCTCAAATTAACTAAAACACATGCAAAAACAAAGAAAGAATCAACATGATCAAGTGGGATACATTTACAAGAACAACCCCGCACGCAGCTGTATTGCGTCATCGTACCTGAAGGTTGAGGATAGAAGATGTGCATGGAGATGACAGTTTAGAAGAGTTAAAGCACTCCATTTGTAAGTGGTAGAAACAGGACAGTTTCACAGAAGTTCGTAGAAGGTTTATGGTTGAGGTTTGTTGATATTCCTGTTGTTTGTAGTATTACAGGGCTTAACATCCGCCACTCACTCCCACTCTCGGCAAATTTAACCGTCAGTTTTAGAAGTTGAAATAGGCAACATTTTATTCTTTAATGGGCCGCATCAGTTTCAGTGGGCTTTTGTTTGACTCACTAAGGTTGCCTAGGCCTAATTGATTTTCTGAATTTATAGGCTAGGAAGCAACCTTTTATGGGCACAGATATTGATCTTGCAAGCGAAGAAAAAGCAATGCTAAGCTCGGCCCGGCCCGACTAACCTCATTGTCATGTAAATTGTGGACAAATAAAACAGAAGGGTTTTGAATTTGGAATTCAAAGATATGAAGGATCCACGTTGATGTTTGGAGTCATGGGTTCTTGAATTATAATATAATCGATACTTGTATGTATATATATTTACCATAAGAATATAATAAATAAATAATAGATAATCTTGTCGCATGCAAATGCAAATTAAAACATCTAAAAAGTATTTTCTAGTGGTGTTTTTAATTTAATTTTCTTGATTTTTTTCATATTATTTCGATGAGTTGATATCAAAAATATTTTAAAAATATATCATTTTATTATATTTCTAAACAAAAAAATATTTTAAAAACAATTTCGAGTATATTTTCTAGTGGTGTTTTTTTTTAGAAAAATTGTATTTCTGTCTGTGATCCTGTTCAAAAGTCAGCGATAACGGTGGATAATTCCTGTCTGGAAGCAGCCACCTGATCTGTTGACATGGTGAATAATTCTCTTCATTATCCGACCATTGCCGACAGTGGATCGAGCTAGCCTATCCCACAGTGTGACCTAATTTGCCCCAGCTTAATTTACGAGGGATTTTTGTTTTTGTTTTTCCTACTCACTTCGTGTTGGCAATTTCTAGGTAATTGAGTCAACATTTACAACCGAGTGTTTGCCATGTACTTACGTTTCGAGAGGGCTAGTAAAAGGCAGTCAAGACGGGACTCATGGCAGCTATTATTAATTTGTGTGTGTGTGTATATAATATGGTAAATACAATTCACATATAAATGTAGCTAGAGATTTTTTATTCCTCTATAGTTGTAACCCTATTTATAATTCGATAGGAAAAAACCAATTTATTACCTCAAACATGCAAGGTGATAGGGTTGCACGTTCAAGCCGTTCATAAATGTTGACTAGAGATCAAGAGAGTAAAGCAACGAGGAAAACGGGTCCTACCTATCAAATTACTATTATTCTGTCCTACAAATATATAATAAATAAACAAAATCAAAGGAAAACAGTCGACCCATAAAGGATCCTGACATAAGAAATCTTACTTTTTGATATCTCATCGTGTTGAAGGGACAAATTTGAAATGTGGGCTTCCCCATCTCGTGAGGGCTAATTTGAGAGTAGCTGTTGACTTTGCTGTACAGAAAGCATATGATATTTTGAGAGCTCGAAAAGACATACCAACTCTGCTATGCGCGACCAAACATCTCCATGTGACGAATTATTTAAGAATAAATAAATGTCATAAAAAATTTAGATATTTCGTGTTTACGAGTGAGATTTACGGCGAGTATTTGGATATAGGATAGCAAAAATTTATATTTGTAGGAGTTTATGCAGCCAAAAATAGATTAGCGCACCATTTAAATTTATTTATTTTTCTTTTGAAATGCTCTGTTATTTGAAATGATTCACAACTCGTTTAGAAAATTGCTATAAATACGCGTATAAAGACTATATATATATATGAATAGGCAGTTTTTCTTTGTAATTCTCAATAGTTTAATTTAAGACGGAGGTCCCCGGTTACGTTAATTTGTCAGCCCAATTGTTTAATCCCACACTCTTTAATTAAAAAGACTAATGTATGTTTTAATTGCTTGACCTAAGATTAAATATATATATATATGATTTAAGTTTTAGTTGCTGGAGTTAAGGAACAGCAGTCCACTGTTCTTGAATATTCCTTCTAGTTTTCTCGTGCTACCGGTAAATAATATGGAATCTATTGACGGTAAGTAATTTTTGTATTTCAAAATGTTTTCAATTATTTTTATTTTAAAAAATTACTTTTCAACAAAACCCGTTATTTATAATCGCCTGAATTTTCGAATAATATAAAAACCCAATCAAAGCTCAACTAATTGCCTTGGTTACATGGTCGATAGGGGTCCATAGGTTGAATCAAAGGCATGATATTTTTTTATATATAATAAAGTAATAATAAAATAGTAATAACTGTTCTGTTTGGACTACATTTCAAATATTAATATAATTAATTTGATAAAATCAATACTGAATGAATTATAAACTCAAATTAAATTAAATCTCACATCATCTAAAACTGCTGCCTTCATGCAAATAGTTGGAAAGGGACCAAATTTAAATTACTTTGCAATGGCCAGACCATAAAATTTAAAACGCAACTAAGGCACGTGGATGGTGGAGACAATAGTTGGCGAAACATTAAAATTAGTATAGTGAAATAATAATAATAATAATAATAATAATAACAATAACAGCAACATCAATAATAGTTGGCAAAACATAAAAATTAGTATAAGAAATTCCTTTTCCAGGAAAGTAATAGCGGGACCTAACATAGGCAACGAGATGCACACCGAAAACAATGTCACGTCACTATGAATGCAAAAAACATTAAACATTATGGTTAATAGTTAAGGCTTTGTTTATGAGGAAACCAAATTTGAAAATTTTAATTTCGTCAGACGGGACATACTCTATTTTATTCTCTTTCCTTTTTTCACATTTTCTTCCTTCAAAATCTTTGATTTTTACTTGCAAAAAAAAATAGCATTGTTTGAAAAAAAAACATTTTTTTTTGCAAAATAACACAAATAGAAAAGGTTCTGTTAAAATAATACAATTTTAAAGATAATAATAACTTTTTTTTGTTACATTTGTTTCATTTAACCTTCACTATATTGGCAGATTTTTTCATTTTCATTATAGGGGACCTAGAAAACTAAACAGTACACTTATTTTATTATTCTTATATATTTAAATATTAATATATTAATAAAATAATTTAAAATATAATATTATTAGAATATAATAAATAAATATATATATATATATATTGGTAAAATATATAGGATATATTAATATACAATGTAAAAGTATAATAATTTCATTTATTAGTGCATATAATACTTTAATTCAAGTAATATTGCTAGAAAATACATTCAAATACAAAAACATGTAATATTATACAATAATAGTACATTTTAAAACATATAAATTGGTCAACAAAATTAGGATACCATAGAAAAAAATAATTATTTTTAATGTTCTCCAAACACCAAAAATAATTATATATCTGTTATATTGTATTTAGAACATTTATATTATATGTGTAGTTACATTTATAAAATAAACTATATATAAATATATGATATAATAAAAAAAGTCCACCATTACACTGTTTGTTATACCTCTCTTTTTTTCTTTATTTATTAGCGGTCAGATAGTTACATTTAATATTCTATATATGTTTAGATAAACTTGAATAAAAACAAGATATTACTAAATAGTTTTTCCGTTCATTTTTTATAATATAATTAAACAATAAAAAAATATATATATTTTTCATGACACTGTAAAATATCAATTAATAATTTATTTCCTAAGGATAACTTTACAATAAGCAAATGGAACCAAATACACCTCCAATCAATATTTTAATTATATAGAAAGAAGAGCGAAGTAGCTATGTCCAATGATAAATTAGCTACTACCTAAAACTTGAATGTTGACCGCTCAAGTTGCCTCTCACGAGTTTTATCCTCTCTATATATCTATAGTGTTCCCACCGACCCTAATCGCAGCTTGTCTCTCTATTTTTATTTTTATTTTTATTATTAATGTGAATGTCTGAGTTATTTTGCACACACCTCAACTAATTCATGAATTCTTAAGTTAACGATCATATAAATTTCTAGTAACCCTGAAATTTGTGAGACTCAAACTATTTAACTCTTGATAACAAATATAAAATCTGATAAGTGAATCTACATCATCAGTTAGCTTGCCTCTTTATTTCTAATTATTTGGTGATGGCCCCTCATTTCTTTTAATTATTATTAACTTAGATGTTCGGATCAGCTTACGCATACCTCGACTAATCTTTTTACTTTTAAAGTTAACAGCTATATAAATTTTCAATGGTCATTATAATTATAATATGAAATACATAGCTCGAATCTGACATTATAAAAAAAATCTGTAACTTCAAACTTGTACCAGTAGATCTCCTATGTCATGGGTTCTTGCATAAAAACAAGAGGGGCCAGACCCAACAAGAGCAGCTGACAAATTAAATGAGGAAACATTAAGGTGATGGCATCTTTGACGGTGCATGTAAGCTGAGTTACTTCTGCTCAAAAAAACACTGGCCGGCTACTTATCTCACATCACCCACCTCAGCTCCACGCGGCATTTATACTCTCATTTGTGGCATTCAAATTACACCACTAGCACCCACTGCCCATCGCTCCTGCTCCAATCTCTCTTTCAAGGTTCAAACACTTGATAAAATCTTTGACTTGGCCTGCGAAAAACTTGCTCTCCACGCTCTCTCTCTCTCTCTCTCCCGGCCCCCCCTCTCTAGCCGCCACGCGGTACCTGAATTTCTCGCCCTATAATACGCCTGTTGTGTCTGTCTTTGTGTGTATAAAGCCCATACCAACATCATCAAACTTCTTAAGCTAGAACTTTATCACCTTCACATTTGCTCTGCTTCAAATTAACCAGACCAAGATCACATTTTCCTGCTCCAAAAACAAAACCCAGATTGCATTCTCTTGTTCTCTTTTATTTCAAGATCCATCGCGATAGATAATTCAATATCCATGGCTCGTTTTGAAGCATTGGCTCTCATTTTCTTGGTTTCTTTCGCTACAATTGTGTCAAATATTGAGGGAAGAAATTTATCGATGAGAACTGGTACTCCACGTGACAGCAACAACAAGAAGGAGGGTACTGGCGGTGCCAATTCTTTTGCAAGTTTGTTTCTTAGTGCTCTTCCTAAGGGTACAGTGCCATCATCTTCTCCTAGCAAGAAGGGTCATGCCACTCTAGATAATGAACAACTCTTTGCAAGGCATCTTGCTAGCATCGATCGGATTCTACGGTCTGTTCCAAGTCCTGGTGCTGGCCATTAAGTTTTTCACATTCCAGACAAGTCTTTTTTGTTAATTATTTACAGTTTTGATTATTATTATTATTATTATTTAGTTATTCCCTTTGTTTGGAGGAGTTGGATGTGCACAAAAGTGTATCTCTCTTCTTCTTGTATAGACACTAAGAAGTATAAATATAAGAGATTGATTATTTCTAAGAATCCCTACATATGAATGCAAATAATTGTTTGACATGTCATAGCATTAATTATACTGGAATCTTATTTATTTGTTGATTTATAGCGTTTGGATTTAAAGAAAATATATTTCACCTCTTTGTCAACGCTGTTGTAAATGATTTCTTAGACAATGCTGTTTAATTTGACAAGTTCTTTCAAAATAATAAATGGTTTTCGTTCCTTTTTCACTTCAGGCCATAGAGAGCCCTTTACTTGAAAAACAAATTGCAGCAAGCTTTTGCGGGCTCGTGGACTGAGATTTGAAAGTGTTGACCATGAAATAGGGGGAAATAGTCCTCTTTTGAGGTTTTGTTGAAAGCAAAACCCCTCAAAAAAGGCAGAAAACGCGTAACCAGTGTCATGATCCACAGCAAAAGTTACTGTCTATTTTCCTTCTGTTGTAGATGGTGATAGCACTCTCTACAGGCTTAAAGCTCTTATTATAGACAGAAAGAGACTAATTAACTTCTGTTTCTCCATGGCCATACCTTAATCTTGATCATGAAATGATTGGGGCGATCAGCTGGGTGTTTGTGGTGGGTAAAACCATTGATGATCTTAAAATTGTCAGTGCTGAAGTTAATAGCTATAAATTAATGAATTTCGTGTGTTTGTATATAAGTTGATTTAACAAGGATTAATTAAGCTCAGGAAATACCTCGTTCATGTAAACACAAACTTTTGAACCGTCAATTACCCCTGGAATTCAGCCAAATCTGACTGAACATGGGTTCCATTCGCATTTTCAAAGGTTGGTGGGATTCGGTTGACTCTTTATTCGACTTTTCACTTGGGTGCCCTTCTCAAGGCTCTTTCTCTACATTTCATCGCCTGGCCGCTACTTTTATGCCATTTTGTGTACCAAAAACTTCACTTATTTCATGGATATATCTGGTTCTTGAAGTGTAATACACTATATGTAATTAAGATTGCTAGATAAAAATCAGAAGCTCTCTTGAGCCATCAATATGGACTAGTTGGATTAGTGTAAGAAAATATAAAGTATGATCAGTAGCCATTACGTGCCCTGATTTCCAATTCTCTAGGGGTATCTTGAGCTCTAAAGTCCCAAGCGTAGCGTAATGACAAAGTGTTTGTGATCTGCATAACAAGTCTCGAATTCGAGTCAACACATGTATCTCTTATAAAAGTTTGGATAGCTGAGATTTTACTTACTCATCTGGACCCACAAAATATGTTTTTCATAGGATCTACAAGGTTTTTTCGAATAAAAAAAAAATTAAGCTCTAAAGATCAAGTTTGAAACGTCTTTTGGTTGCTAATTTCCTCCGATCTTCCCAGATGTGGAGTAAAGGAGACTCGACCTTAAACCTCACATGTTTAAGTCCACTACACGAAAATTCTACGTTCCCAAAATCAATATAAATCGAACAATTCTTCCAATACTTGTCTTCTTTTGCTTTAATTGACACACAAGTTATCAACGCTCGTGAGAGAGAGCACGTGCGAGCTACGCACTCGAGCATGCCAAGGAGGTAGTGAGGCTAGCAACGTTAGATTTAATGACCTTCATATCATATATTTACGTGCATATCTCTAGGAAAGCATGTGTTATGTTGGAGAGAGGAGGTGCAAAAAAGACATTAGGCTACTGTGAACGTACTTCCATTTTTCTTGAGAAAAAAAAATTCATTCTTAAGAAAAAAAAATTGACTAAAAAGAAAAAGAAGAAGAAGAAGGAAGGTACAATAATTATGCATCCTCCTCGCCAGACTAAGCTCGCGGCGCCCCAAAATGAATTTACGAGTAGTGGCTCCGGACACTGCCAATTAATTGGTTTGAAAGAGTAGTGGCAACTAATTAAACTGCAAAAATAAATTAAAAAAAAGCTACGGAGGTGGAAAGAAATTCAATACTAATTAAACTCAATAGTCATGAATATGCTATTTGATGTGCAAATAAATAAAAATAAAAGTCGAAAACCCCGATCCAGCTTTTTGGCCTCGATCTAGGCAAGTTAAAATTTGCTTGCATAGGTCAGCCAGGGTAGAAGGGTTGCTCAATTGGTCAACCCAAACCAGTTAAGTTAGCCCAAAGGTGCAACCCAAGTAGTTGGGCACGTCTATGAGTATATTTGATATTGCTTTTATTTTTATGATTGATGTTTTAAAAAAACAGTTTTATGAAAAATATTTTAGTTGCGGTTCAAAATAATTTTTAAAGTATTTAGTTAAAACTGTGGTTAAGTTTGAGGTTAATGAAAAGCAGTTTTAAGTGTTTGGTTACCAAGCTTTTCGTATTGCTTTCAATTTGTGAAATTACTTTAATATATATATATATATATATATATATATATATTATTGTTTTTTAAATATTTAATAATTATAATAATAAAATGTAATTAATAATTCAAGTAAATTAGACATTTGTTTTTATTCTCCCATTAAACTACTTGTAATTTCATCACGAACTATAAATCTATATGTGAAGGCCTCTGTGATCCCGGAATAACATATAGTAAAATATCATCTGAAACAAAATTAGGATTGCGAGACAAAAATTATATTGTGATCTCCTTCTAATATATTTATTTATATTTTAATTAATTTTTATATTATTTTAATATTAAAAATATATTTTTTATATTAATATACATATATTATGTAAACATTATTTATATTTGAATTAATTGTTAGATTATTTTAATATTAAAAATATATTTTTTATATTAATATACATATATTATGTAAATATTATTTATATTTTTAAATATTTATTTCAGGTTGACGGGCTCCTTGTTGCCAGTATTGCCAACATCTAAAGTCATATGATTTCAATATATAACCAAGAGTAAGAACAAAGAAGTGTCAGCATAACATCTCAAGAATTAAACAATTGTAGATAGAAGTTGTTGCTTTTCACAAAACCGTGTTTTGCTAATATTTTGAGATGGGACCCACAACAAATTTTCAACTTCTCAGTCATTACCAAACACTAAACCCGTAGCTTTTTCTAAATCAGAGGTGTGGCCACACTCCCAAACAACTTTTAAGGCTAAGCTAGCTATAGGAAAAACTCAAACTATTTTTATGTATTTCTTTTATTTTATTTTGCTTGTGTTATATATATATATATATATATTCTTCTACCCTCTCTTTCTTTTATTGTGCAAATATTTTTAAAAACTTTTCTATACATAATTTCATAAAATTATTCTGTTTTTTGACACAATTCTATAAATTCTACATGTCTTTGCTCCAAATATTTTTATTGGAAAAGAAATGTGGTGAAACACATGCAATTCTCTAAACCTCTCAAAGCTTGTCACAAGATTTTTTTCAACATAACCACATATCTTACTAGCTCTGATCTTATTATTGGAAAAGCACAACCACTTGTCTTGTCATCTTGGACTATCATTTTGGAGAAGGAGAACCATAAAAAACCTCTATAAAAATCAATCATCATAGAATAGACATATGAGGCAAAGCTCATGATCTTAAAAACTACCCGAAATAAAAAGAAAACTTATTTTGATGATTTTGACCTTTTATCCTTAAATCAGCAAACACTAAAAAACTGACCTAAACATCATAACATCTATCAAGGAAATCAATCTTGTTTCGTTTTGACCGAAAAGGCCAAAACGTTTCGTATCAATCTAAAAAATGAGATAAAACAGCGTTGTTTTTATCTCGGTTTAAATTTCGACCCGTAACGAATATTTTGGTCAAATACTGTCTGAAACGTGCCGGAAGCGCGTCGGGTGTACCGTTTCGGCCTTGAATTTTTTTTTTAAAAAATGATTCATATTTCTTTTATTATAAATCTGTTTTCTAATTATTAATTTTAGTCAAAATATATTATTCAATCAAACCTATTATATTTCTTTTATTTTAGAATATTTTACTTAAGAAATTATAAACAAATATAATTGATTTATATTTATTTTATTTTAGAACATTTTACTTTCACAATATTTTGAAATTTTAGAAATGTTTCTAATTTTGAAATTATATTTGTTTGACTTTGTGTTTGTATTGTATAATTTAAAGTTAATTTATCTTGAGTTTTAATTATATTTGTTAAGTTAATATTCTAATTTTTCATATATATATATAATCAATTAATTATATATGAGCAATACAATCCCGAAACGGCGCGCCAAAATGCTCCGAAACAGAAACATTCCGTATCAATAGAAAAAAATAAAGCATCAATCGAAATGATATTAACAACCTTGGCATCTATCATTCCACAAGGAACTTGCCTTGCATGATAAAAAAAATCTTAAAGCTCGTCAAAAAAGAAAAAGAAAGTCCATTTTTTTATTAAAGATTTCCATGACTTTATTAGTGGCACAAAAAATCTATGCATTTCCTACATAATGTTAATGAATATGTGCGTTCGATATCACATCATGAATATCATCAAATTGCGAAGAATAAATTTAAAAAAAAAAAAAAAAAAAAAACTCTGCCTTCTCTTTGGCAGCACAAGGGCTCCACAGACCGCCCGTGGCTGCGAAAATAGTGAACAAACAGAACCCTTAAAACTCTTGATCTGGTCGTGGCTCACTTCGCCCTCCATGCATGGTCCCCTATCCATGGCAAGAACCAAGCATTGTTTACTTTCCAATATTCTGTGCTCCAATCTTTCCTTTTTCTTTTTTCTTGCTGGTTTAGTTGCATTCTGTAGTGATCGATATGCCACTGCTACTTGTTTTCCTTTCTTTTTTGAGACACAAAGTGACTTAATTATTAACTTATTGTTTTCCTTTTAAAAAAATATAATTATTATATGAATTTGGATTTGGATTTAATTAAAAAAAAAGTCATAAATAGTGATTTATAGGTGGTGTAGAATGTAGATTTCAATCGGGGCAGTGAATTCTGTAATGTGAAGAGATGAAAAATACAAGTCAAAACGATCGTGCGGGCAGCCTGCATCGTATTTATTTGACAATTTGACTCGACCATACACGTGCATGTCACAATCCACACACGTGTTTCCCATTATACAAAAGGAATGAGTTGATTACATTGGCTGGTAGGAGTACCATGTTCATTTTTCTAGCCCCTTTTATCTCAATGTCTTTTATTATTATTATTATTATTATTATTATTATTATTATTTCTTTGGTTTCTTTTTTTTGGCACTTCTTTTTTATCAGATTCACTTACTCTTCAATTTTTGAAATGGTTCTTAATTATTTTTGTAAATTCTTATTTAAATCTTAATAATTATTTTTTTCAATTATTATGCATGTGATTTAAAAAAGTAATAGTTTATGAGAGCTAAATTCATTTTTTTGTATTACTAAAATTTTTAAATATTTTTTATAATATTCATAATTTTTTTAAGTTTTCAATCACACAAGAAATTTGGACATATTATTTTGATTTTTTTTAATTGCTTTAATAATCATAAAATGTTTGCTTTGTTAGCAAAAACATTGATTTTGGTTAAAAACCCTTTTTCGCTAAGATAAGCAAATATATATTTATAAGAAAATTTATCTTGAATAATCATGTCAAAGACTTCATTAAGACTTGGATTTTTTTATTTAGCGTTTAAAACAAAATTGCTCTTTTGTAACATAGTATGAGCATACAAACTAATAAAATCTAAAAAAATGATATAAACCCAAAATTAAACCAACAAATAAATAAGAATTCAATTCATGAAAACAATCAAGCTTTATTCCCAAAATAATCACCAACTTATTGTCATCACGCTCACAAAATCAAATTCAGCTGTGTTACTTTTTTCATCAACAAAGAAAGATAGAGATAGCTATTTAAGAAATACCCTCCTATATTTTCTATTGTAGCCTTAGCGATTTACCTCGACTTTAAGAACTATGTTTGCAATTTTTGAAATGATAGCATAGAAAATGTAATACGTTGCAAGTCCACATGAAGAATTATATATATATAATTAAACCCTTCTATCCCTTTAAATTAAAAAACGAAAACATTCTGCTCGAGCTAAAAGTAGAGTCATATATATTGACTTCTGCGTTCAACTTCAATGTGCCCCTTTTCTAAGTGGAGAATTGTATTGAATACTTCAGGATCTAATGTAGCCTTGTGATGTCGTTGGGATTGAAAGAGGAGGAGGGGGTGTGTAGAGAAAATCAAAGGAAGGGACGTGGTAGTTTCAAGGATGACTTGTGTGTGAGAGAAAACGATGATATTTTAGAATTTAGGAAGATGAAAGAGACGGCACGTCGGCGACGTGCATAATTGATGCATAGTAGAAATATATGCGTGGTTGATGTAAGGTTTCTACCAAAATTCATACAAAAAAGGACGTGCATAATTAATGTAACCTCGTTTTCTTTTCGGTTGTTTTGAAAAAAACTTGATGTGAGCTTCTTGATAGTGAATGTAACCCTATGTTTTTTTTATATATGTATATTTTATTGTCAAAATTCTTATAAAATGTAAGCTAAAAAAATCAATATAGACTCATTTGATTTTGTCAAGCTTGACGAACCCAGATAGTTTTTTAAAAATATATTTGCTTTTTTCTGGAATAAGTAATGATAAGATATTATGCATTAATCAAGTCTTTTTAGGCAAAAAAAAAAAAAAAAAAAACTAAAAGATATGGAAAAAAAATATATTCAATAAACACCGAAAAAGCAATGCTCGAGTCCTTATAAAAATAGCTACACGGCTGCCGGCACTAACAACTATCCATGTTTGCTGCCGCAAATACATGCACATGTGTAAGCTTAGCGGCACATTGAGCATCACACAATTACAACAGCAACTGCCTTATAATTTAAGTCATCAAATTAATCCAGCATTTATCCCAAGGAAATAAATATGTTTTTTTACCTGTACTTTGCTTTTTATATCTACACGTTGAAGGAGAAATATTTTACGTTTGATCAGATTTTACATGTATGTATGTATGTATAAATAACATGATGTCCGACTTTAGATTTGTTCCGTGGAGATCACCTATTCTAAGAAATGTCTCATAATTCTTAGAGCCACGAGAGATTAGTAATTAATCGTTTATTTCAGAACTCGTGAAATTAATCAAGATACATAAAAGTTAACCTATACTCACATGAATATATAACACATCAAATCAATGTTATGTAGGCGACTAGCTTCAAATGTTGAAATGTCAGAGGTGCATTCTGATGGCTGGAATTCCTCTGGCAGTGTAAGATCATGCGCATGTTTTTCTCTCCATGCAATCCTAATCGCAAGTCATTAGATCGAATTTATGATGATTGCCTCTCTTTTTCCCCTTCCTTTCGGTAGGTGGACGAACACGTGCACATGAAAACGCCTTTTCTTGATTAGGTGAGGAATATCAATTTGCTTTTTGGAAAGAAAAAAATTCAACAAGAAGATTGAGTGATGGACTAGAGATGCTTTGGACCAGTATAAATTGAGATCTCGCCAATGAGGGGGGGTGGCGTTTGGAATTACGCTACCTTCCACAAAATCTTGAACCGGAAAAAAAGTGTTTGCATTGCCGGTGCTCCAATAAGCATGGACTAACTTATAAAAATAAACCTAAAAGATTTTTTAAAACAGTCCAAAGATAATGGCATATTGAATGACCCGGTCATGTGGGACTCGGTTCATTAATTCAATAGAAATTAGATGCTCATAAAATTGAGTATCAATCATACAATAAATATTTGTTTGAAACTGTGATCATTTTAAATAAAAAAAGAACAAAATCATTCACAAAATCTTTTTTCTTAAATATTGATGGATGAAATAGTGGGAAAAAAATAGTTTTTTAATTATTATCGACTTTAAGTAAAAGACTAGATTGCCCCTGAGATGACGATTAAGCATTTGGAATACAAGAGGATTTAATTAAAAAAAAAAGGATTGCAAGGATAAGGATAAGGATTATATTAAATAAGGATCATGGGTTAAATTGAAAAAGAAAAAAAAATATTATCTTAAATAAAAAAATTAGAAGAATAAGGATTATATTTTGTAAACAAAAAAAAATAAAAGAGGATTTAATTAGAAACAAATAAAAATGAGAAATGAATTAAAACAAAACAGATAGATATTGAGCGTGCATAGTAAAGATAGTAATAGTAAAAACTAAATAAGGATTATATTAAATAAGGATCACTTTTGCTCTTTATCTTTCAATTCAAGTATCACCTCTAAAAAAAAGATGTGATTGGGTTGTAGTTATAACTAAATAATGTTAATTGGGCAAAAACAATCGAGGAACTTTAAAAAAAATAACTATTTTAATCCCCAATGATTTGTGTGAGCGTGCATAGTAAAGATAGTAATAGTAAAAACTTCGTATCTTTTAACCTTATATTTTAATAATACTTAATACTAGCTATTAGGGAGGAAAATCCATTTTATTTTATTAGAAAAAGGCTTTATGATAGAAAGCATTGAAATTAGAATTATTAAAGGGAGCAATTGATTCTCGGATATCTTAATTTCCCATGGCAAGTCTTCTTTTATTTTGGATTGAGGACACACGTCTCGATTAATCTTATGAGCTCTGAAGTTAATGATCATAAAAAATTTCTTTTTAATTCTAACGGTTGAAGTTGTCTTTTTTTCCTCAACATAATATTAACAGATTGATTATAGAGTTCAGATAATCAAATAATAATACCTCTCATATTTTTATATAAAAAAATCCTCTTATATAATGGACATTAATTTCACGTTAATTATCTCCTGTTTCTTTTTCTTTTTTTCAGTGTTTTGAAGTTGAGATGAAAATAAAAAAAAGGGTCTTCATCTGTGACTTCTTGTATCTGACAAATTAAGCTCTGTTGGTTTGAATGTTGTGCTATTAACGCCAAGGATGCTATTTCTGTGTTTGGTTAGATCTACAAATTCCAATCAATCATGACAAGTCTGACGCCATTTCAAGGAGAAAACATGGAAACTGGATGAATACTATCGACCCAACAACATCAGGGAACTACATCTCCTGGTGAATGTACAGACGCTGAGAAGATCAGATAAGCAATCCCGCAAGAGAATATTACTGTTAGGATCCATCCACCCACGAACTTGAGCACAAGTTTCCGATTACTGCTCTGCATTACGATACAGCATTTTTCATCATAATCCCTCTTAAAAAAATGTCATATATGATTCATGTTTTCTTTAGCCTCGGACAATTCCATGCTCAATTGCAATCTGATATGGAATTTGGTGCTGGTTTTAGAGATTAGGCCATTATTTATGATAGGCAATGTGAGATTGAGGAGGAAACCTTACCCGAATGCCATCGACCATTCCAACTCCTGAAAGAGATCCAGCAAAAACATGAATACTTGAAGCAGGAAGATTCATTCTCGTGACCATCACCATTGCTGCCACAGAGGTAAGCATGTCGAACAAGAGTTCGTCTGTCATACTCTAGAACCTTCTCTATCAAAAAACAGTTAACATCAGAACCAAATTATTAAAATATGTTATCATTCTAAGGAATGATATAGAGCTGTTCTGGGAGATAAAGAGAAGACCTACGGGGCGTATATTCGAAATCGCAAATTTTCTGATATATCTAGAGGCATCCGACGTTACTGTTCTTTTCTCAATCCTCTGAAAGTTCCCTGTTTGAACCAACCTTTTTGGAGTAGATTCAAGCAACTGTTTGAATGGTGTTAATTGATCTGTAGATCATTTCTGGGAGACTGATTGTGTCTGCTGAAAATCTTGACTTTGCTGTTGAGAATCATGGATCTTATCCGGTAGTGGTGATTCCCAGCTACTCTCTTCGTCTTCATAGACTGTCCCAAGAACTCTCGTCTGCATGAAATCCCTCAACATTTCCTCGATATCTTCGTGCTTCTTCTGGTCATCTTTTATTGAACTTGTTTTATCCTGAATCTCTATGCATTGCTGATCGATCGATCTGCTTTGCTTACTGGACTTACAACTTGGAATATCATTGGATTTCTTCATGGTCAAGGAAACTATCACAACCTGCTGCAAAACTAGATTCAGTCCTAGACAAGAATAAAAAGAAAGAATGATAGGAACATCCAATGAATAGCAGCACTTTATTGACAGATTTAATGTTTCCATTGATCTGCATCCAATTATGAAGTAACAGAAGTATCCTTTCCCTTTTTAACGTAGCTAGAAAATCAAACAGAAGTAACAGAAAACAAATAATAACGTTTCATGCTATCCTATTTGAAATCTGTTTAAACTTCATCTATCTATCTAACTAGTTGCTGGTTGTGTTACTTCAGCCAAAAACTTGCTACTAAACACGACAGGATCTTCTCCTTCCTGGGAGGAAATGTCCTCCTTAACATAATGGACTGCCTGGATGAGGAAAAAAATTAGAAACCTTGAGTTTTTTGTTGCCCATATAATGTTAAATTTAGATTTTATTTTAAAAAACTAAAAAAAGCACACCTGAAATATGACAGAGGCAAAGTAGCCCAGAAGATATTCCATAGTCGATAGGGAGGAAAATGAGGATCTTGAGATCGAAGTAGAAACGCCCTCAAGAGTTTGAAGAAAATGTAGGAGCATAGACAGGCGATTAATGGAGCAACTGTCCATTCAAGAGATATCCAGAGGAGTCCTCCACCATTGAAATTGTGATTTTCATTCTGCATGATCAAACTAACAGGGCACTCTGTCTTGACTGCTGAGATGAAACTGGTAACTCCCAATAGGTGGGGTGGCAACTGCAAGCCAGATCGCTGCCCATGTCATCAAAGGCCGATAGAAGTTAGAGAAAAAAATGTTCAAATAATATAGCTATTAGCTTGGCATTCAAAATCACATAAAATGCTTAAGAATCATCACTGCCTTATGCTTAGAAAGTAGGACGGTAATATTAAAACTTGATTATCAAAGTTCTAATATCAAAAACAGTTCTGTGTATTCTCTACAAATCATAAACTCTCTTTTGATATTTTCATTTGTTAAATAAATAATCGTGGCATCAAGATTGATAAATGTGAAACGAGAAAATGTAAACCAAGAATTTAAATGGACTGTCATTGTGCACCTGCAGTGATTAGAGCATCTACCAGGCTCCACATTAGAGGGGAAGAATGTTGATTCGAATGCACTAAAATTTACGTTGTTCATATCTCTCGAGGACTAGATGGACCGGCCTCATCGTTGGTTTTTGGAGTGTTCTATTAATTGTTTCTCCTCCCATGTCCCCCATGAAGAGGAATCGGCCCTTGTTTTCCCCGAACTTGGGGTCCGACCTAGTTCTTTATGAATTCTATACTCCAAGGTTTCGGTGTCAAACAACAGTAAAATGATCTATATACCTAACGAAGGAACTATAATCGTCTGGAAATTTTTTTACTCTCTTCGGAAGGAGCAGTCCCACATATATATATATATATTGCTTTTTGAGCAAATGGCGTGCTAAATTCTTAATAGCAAGTCCAATGGCAAGAGCCATTTTTAAGAGCCAAATTCTTAAAATGACTCTTTGAATAGTGTATATATGGTTTTTTTGTTGATGTGTACTCCAATGGTAAAAGTCATTTTGGAGAGCCATTTTTTTAATATTATTTAAATATAGTACAATTATGCAATTAATTAATTAATATGAGTAACTTATATAATTAAATAATTACTTTTAAAAAACTCTCTACCAATAAAAAAAAAAATTAATTATATTTAAATTAAAAAAAATTAAAATAATAGCATAATTATACAATATAATTATATTATAATTATATTATTTTTAATTATATTTAACCCCCCCACCCGATTATAATTTTATTATTTCTAATTATATTTAACCCCCACCCCCACCCGATTAAAACCCTACCCATTCTCACTCCCATTCCCATCTTCATTTTCTATGCCCCTATAATTATATTATAATTATATTATTTTTAATTATATTTAACCCCCCACCCGATTATAATTTTATTATTTTTAATTATATTTAACCCCCACCCACCAGCCCCCTATGTTAACTCCCCTCTCCGGCCTACTCCCCTCCTCAGCCCCAAGCACTCCCCAGAAAAATGAATTAAGTCTCCCTCTTTCTCCCTCTCCAGCAAATCAAAAAACAGATTCTCTACATCTCTTCTCAACAGCAACAGCAATGACTCCTATCCTTTTCTATTTTTTCTTTGCTAATTCTAGATCTCTCAATTTCTATTTAATCTTTTAATTTCTGCAATTTTATTTTTATTATTTTGTTTCCTTTAATTTATTTTTCACCCGGAAATCAAAAAGAGAAAGATGGTGAGAGAGCTAAAGCTCGTAGCGGTGGAAAACGAAGCAAAACATTATTTTATTCATTAAATATTATTTTATTTTTTGGCTCTTTGGTTGAAACATGTAGAAATAGCTCTGGCGATGATAATAGCCATTTTGGCTCTTCAAATGCCTCTACGTTGGAGATGAAAAATTTGACACAAAAAGCCAAAAGAACTAATTTTTGTCTTCGGCTCTTCATATCATAGATGTAAAATCCGTGTCGTTCCGTTCATAAAACCGGGACAAAACGGCGTCGTTTTTGTCCCGATTTTAATTCCGGTTCGTTCCGGAAATTCCGATCAAATTCCAGCCGGAATGCCTCGGTTCCGTTCCGGGCATTCCATTCCGGGTTCATCAAAACGACGCCGTTTATTTTCTAACCCGGCTGGTACCTCAGTTTTCACACCAGCTAAACCAGAGTCAGTAGTCGAGGGTAAAACCACGGGCATGGATTCGGGCTCATGAGTGGTGGTGAAAGCAGTCAATGGTGCAGAATTTGAGGAAGTAGAGTTAGAAGAAGAGGTAGACATTGATGGAGAATTATCTGAAGTTGAGCGAGAGCGCTTGGAATTCTTGCGTGTACCGCCACCAACAGGGACATCACAGAGAGTTCCACCTTGTGTCCAGTAGCGGCGGCATGACTTGTAGAAATGGCGAGGTTGAGACAGGTTTCGTGGTGGTGGAGTTGCACCTTGGACAAGGCAGCGGCTCAGTCGTTTTAGCTGGATGGTGTGTCGTCTCCATGGTGTTTTGGGTTTCTTCTGGAATAATAATAAAAAAAGAAAACTGAGAGAGGCTTTAGTGGGATTTGGTGTGAGGGTTTTTGAATGGTTAGGTGGTTCTGTCAACGTGTTGGAATCTGATTTGCAGGGAATTGTAAGAAATCAAGATTGCTTCTCTGCCTTTTGATTTCCTGGCCAGTGCAGGGATTTTATTAAAAAAATCTTTTAGGGAATTGAAATTCTCTAACAGCAAGTTTGAATCTTCAACATAAATTTTACATTTTTAATTATATTATATGTTAATAATAAAATTTTAAATCAATTTTTATTTCTAAAAATTACATTGAAATAAAAAAAAATTAACTATCGCATATAAAAGTTAATGACAACATGTAGCACGAATTTTATATTCTCTAAAAAATAGTGACGGTAATTATTTTCTATTACAGTGCTATTAATTTTTTAATTTCTTTCATGTTTATTCTTTGTAGGAATTTGAGCAAAACAAGAGATGTTTTAGATCCCATTAGCCTTGATAACATTGATCTATTAAATGAATGGATTTGTGAAGAACTCAATCTTCTTGATGGAGAGGATATAAGTTGAGAGAGTATCGAAGCACATTTATTTACTTTAAATTTAGATGATGAAGAGACATGTTTTAATGAGGAGAATGAGCTTGGTGGAAATGACCAACTATTGGAATGTCTAGTTGATGACTTTCCTTATATTCCACCGCAAGATCAAGATCTTTATTTTTATATTAATGATGTAGAAGATGTTTGATTCATATTTCTTTTATTTTAGAACATTTTACTTTCATAATATTTTGGAATTTTAGAGATGTTTCTAATTTTGAGATTATGTTTTTTTGACTTTGTGTTTGTATTGTATAATTTAAAGTTAATTTATCTTGAATTTTAATTGTACTTGTTAAATTAATTATTTTTTTTCATATATATATATATATATATATAATTAATTATATATAAACAGTACGAAACCGGAACGGTACGCCGGAACGCTCCGAAACCGGAATGTTCCGTTCCAATCAAAAAACCGGAACAGCGACCAGAACGGGATTAATAACTTTGCTTCATATACCTCCAGCGTTGGACTTGCCCCAAGGCCTTCTCGCTGATAGATTTTAAATCCAAAGCAAACCGAAGAAAAGATGCCTTTTCAATCTCACCCAAGAAGATGGGCCGCGCAGGATAACTTCGTTGTCTTCACCAAAGATGGAAATGGGTGTAGCTTGTTTCCTTGCTCCCACTATCACGTGGGATATTACAGTAAATTTAAGAGTAAAAATAAAAATAAAAGTTATCTAATTAATAGGAAATGACAATCGATTGTCTTCTTCATCTTAAATTCAAATTTGACCGTGTTGATAAATCTTAACCTTACTAACAAGGCAAACCATAAGGTTAACCTTAAATAGGAAATGGTGGGATTTCTACTAGTATTCGCATGGTGTGTTTTGGAATTTAACAAACTTTAAATTAATACACCATTATGAAATCCCACAAAACATTATTGATTTCGAAACAACAATTAAAAATGGTATCCTCTTCGATAATAGTAAGGGGTGCTCGATTTGATAATCTCTTTAAAGTATTAAAAATCAAATATCTAAGATTTGATAGAGGTCATTTTGAATATCAAGGTTTTTTTTTTATTAATTTACTATTTTTTTCTTTAATATTTGGTTGATTGAGATTTCAGTTTTATAATTTATTTTAATTTATTTTTATATGAGGTTATACTAGTATCATTACTCGAGTAGCAAGTTTAACAGATTAGCTTAAATCTTTTTTTATAAGTCATTTTTTTATTTATTTATTTTTTAATTTTATCATTCAATATTTAATTGATTCATAATTGAGTTTCAATAATTACATGGTTATCATGATCTCATGATACGGATTACGGATTTGACATGGTAACCCGAATTGACCCAATATGATTCAATATATTATGGTCTTAATATTTTTTTTAAAAAATATTTTTTTGAAAGTTTTTCTTAAAATCAAACTATATTTTACTAGTTAGATCCATCAAATTATTTAAATCATATCAAATTAAATTTCATATAGTTAAAAAATATTATACTAAAAAAATATATTAGCAATGTTTTCTTCCTTGCTTGTTAAAAAAAATATAATTCGACCCTTAATTGAATATATATTGTAAATTTGTAGTTCATCGGGAAAGTTTTTTTTTTTATTCTTCATTCATAGTGTATTGATTTTCATAATTATAGATAGTTAAATAAGAGTGTGTAACTAGAATAAAGTAGATTCCATAAATAAATAAAATAGAATAAAATGACCTGTCATTGAGCTCGTGTCATTTCTTTTAAAAAGGCAACGTCCGCATCAATATTTTTCCTTGTGTACGTGCATAGTCCATGCATGTGTTTTTAATTTTGTTGATCCGGCCAGCGAATGAGTGGAGTCGGTGTTGTAAATAATAAAATCATTTAAAAGATTTTTATTCGAATATCCTTATCATGTACTTTTAGTCCTGTTTAATAGTGTTTTTGTAATTGTTTTTCAAAATGTTTTTTTGTTCATAAATGTATTAAAATTAATAAAAAAAATTATTTTTGA
Organism: Salix brachista; assembly: GCA_009078335.1. Taxonomy (NCBI): domain Eukaryota; kingdom Viridiplantae; phylum Streptophyta; class Magnoliopsida; order Malpighiales; family Salicaceae; genus Salix; species Salix brachista. The sequence goes on from CM018575.1 coordinate 3,481,830, forward strand.
TATTAATACATCAAAATGATCTAAAAAACCAAAAACAATTAATTTAAAATAAAAAATAATTTTTAAAAATATTTTTGAAACGTAGTGCTAAACATCCTGTTATAGTCAAGCACACCCAGTTTTTGTGTTTTTTCTTATGTTTACAAATTGACTTTTCATTTACTATTGTTCTAAATATTATTATGACCTCGAGTAAAAATTTGTTGAATTCTAAATAATATTTAACTTGTTATTGCAAGAAATATCATATATAAGGTATATATCGATAAATACTTAATATGAATACAGACGAAAGCTGTTTTTAAATGACTTATATTTAATTTACATTTTAGTACTTTTTGTTTGGCTGTGAAATTAATAAGATCCTTTATTCTCTATTTTATTAATTCTAATTAAAAAAATATAAAGTGAAATAATATTATTATTAGTCATTTGACCGATACTCTGTTGAGAGTTGAATATTATGTTTTGATAAAAAGAAATTAAATATACAACCTTTTTAAAGTATTATAAAAAAAACTTAATTAAAAAATAAAAAATTTATGCATACAATTAATTAAATTAAAAATAATTAATGCCAATAAAAAAAATATATATATATTAACAAGCGAGGTTGAATAATTGTCATCATATATTAGGGTGTTTTTTTTTAAATAATAAAAAAAAATGTTTCCCTCCCACCATATCTGCCACCAAAGCCACACCAGACAGCACCTTGTTTACAATTAGGTAAAGAGGGCATATTAGTCAAACAACGCCCACCCTATTTAGCTACTGATTTTACCCCCAAATCCCCTCTCTATTTCAAATGCAACCATCAAAAATCAATAACTTTTCAGGGATGAAAATGACATTCTGTTCCTTTTCAATTTATACACATGCTGCCCACCAACTAACATCACACCCGTCTCCAACTACCTCTAGACCCGTCGCCGCGATGATGTAGTAGATGACGTCATCTCTTCTCCGTCCATCACCTTATCTACAAACTCTCACGTCCACGTGGCAACATCATCGACATGGATGGAAAGCTTCTAGTCGCACCCGCTGTCTCTTACTTGTCATGCATTTTTCTTTTCTTGGTTGAAGCTTTGGATCGAAGCTTTTTCCTATCTTATCCATTTGCTCTTTGGCCCCTTTACCCCATTATATTCCATCCATTGCTTCACGTGGAGTTATTTGTTATAGCTCTCGATTATTTTTATTTTAAAAATATATTAAAATAAGTTTTTATTTTTGAAAAAATATTTTTAATACCACTATATTAAAACAATTTAAAAATAAAAAAACATAAAAAAAAAATATTTTTTCAAAAATATTTTAAAGCACAAAAATAAGCAGGCGCTTGAAGTTAATGTTTATGATATTTTTATTTTTTTATCCCATTGTATAATATAAGTGTTTCTATTATATATTTTGAGATCCTTTTTGTGTTAACCAAGACTAAATTTTTTTAATATTATTTTTAAAATATAACTTTTATATTAGCATGGTGTGTTATTTCTATTAAACATATATTTTGAAATTTAAAACAAAGAAATAAGAAATTGGGTAAAATTCGTTAACTTCCATGTCAATTCCATCAAAACTATTATAGATATACTTTTTTTATTATGTTAAGCTAATCTTAGAAATACTGAAATTGGAATAATAATTAGTTAAGCTAAATTAATTTCAACATGCAATACAATTTACTTTTATGAAAGATATATATACTACGAGGAAAGCAATGCATTTTACGTTACATGTATTAAAATGCAAAAAAGAAATCATATGTTATTTATAGTTTAATCTATAAATTTGTTATTATTATTTTCTTTGTCTTGATGAAATAGCATTATTATAATATATAACTTTAGTTTCACTTGGTGGATGCAAAAGTAAAGAGAAACAAAGAAGGTGAGGAAGATGAGAGCATGATTGGTTACCAATAAATGCAATTAGTGGGTGTTTGAGAGTTAAATAATAGTTATTTTTTAAAAAAAAATTAATTTTTTTATCTTAAAACAATAAAAAAATACACTAACCTAAAAAAATACATTGAAATTCCATGTCACACAGCACAAAGCTGCAAATAAAACATGTGATACTGTCCTTGGTTGAATAGATTTCCAACGACGCGTAGGACAGGCAGTACTTTTTTTTTTATTCACGTGGCTTTGTTTAAAACCTGACACGCGTGAAGCTGCCTTAACGAAAGGGAGTTAGAGCGCGTGACCCTAAAACTCCACTTTGCCAGCTGGCGTTACTGGGTGTCTACTGGCCGACCTTATCCTCTTCTCTTTTATGTAATTTGTTTTTGGTAATTAATAAAAAAAATAAAAAATAAAACATAAAACAAAAGGAAGGAAGAAACATTGTTTATTATTGTAGCTTATTGTAGCAGCAGTAGTATATTGTTTCCATGGATAGATAGAGAGAGGAGAGAAGAGAGAAGAGAGAGAGGTTGTCAATGTGCTCTTGAGATAACAGAGAGGGACCGAAAGCCAAACAAAGCCAAACCCTAGATTTCTTTCTGGTGAAAGATAACAAGTTTTTATTTATTGTTTTTTATTTTATTTCATTTCAGATCGAAAGATTATCAAGGTGCAAACTTTCTTGCATTCCAAAGGTTAGTTTCTCTTTTTTTAATCTCATACAAGAAAGTTTGTTAATATGGGGTGATGCTTTTTCTTTTTTTGTTGAATTCGAATGTAAAGTTGAGTCTTTTTTATTATTCATTTTTGCTAGATCATTTACTATATTTGGATCTCATTTAGATGTTTAATTTGATTGTAGTCATTATATGTTGATTATGATTGGTAGTTACTGTATCTCTGATGATGGTGTTTGCTTCTTACCCTTTTCAGATCCTGTCAACTTATAGGGAATTCAAAGGGAAATCAATACCGGGGTTTGGTTTATAATAAGTTTTGAGTAGAAATTGTAGTGGTAGTGGTTCTGCGTTGTTAAAGAAAGAGGTTCAAGATGGTGTCTAAATCATATACCAATCTTTTAGATCTAGCTTCAGGTAACTTTCCGGAAATGGGTCAACCTCGGGAGAGAAAGCAGTTGCATCGTGTAATGACAGTGCCGGGAGTTATTTCTGAGCTTGATGATGATGTGGCTAATAGTGTGGCCTCAGATGTACCTTCATCAGTAGTTCTGGACCGCATGATCATTGTAGTAAATCAACTGCCGGTAAAAGCAAAGCGTAGACCAGAGAATAAAGGATGGAGCTTTAGTTGGGATGAGGATTCACTGTTATTGCACTTAAAAGACGGTTTGCCTGAAGATATGGAGGTTTTATATGTTGGTTCTTTGCGGGTTGATGTTGACTTGACTGAACAAGATGAAGTCTCGCAGGTTTTGCTGGATAGGTTTAATTGTGTTCCGGCATTTCTACCTCCTGATATTTTGTCAAAGTTTTATCATGGGTTTTGTAAACAGCATTTGTGGCCGCTTTTTCACTACATGCTTCCTTTTTCGGGGAATCATGGTGGGCGATTTGATCGATCTCTGTGGGAGGCATATGTGGCAGCAAATAAGATCTTCTCGCAAAGGGTGATTGAGGTTATAAACCCAGAGGATGACTTTGTTTGGATTCATGACTATCATTTGATGGTGCTGCCTACTTTCCTGAGGAGAAGGTTTAATAGATTGAGAATGGGATTCTTTCTTCACAGTCCATTTCCTTCGTCAGAGATATACAGGACTTTACCTGTCAGGGAAGAGATTCTTAAGGCACTTTTGAATTCGGACCTCATTGGCTTTCACACTTTTGATTATGCTCGTCATTTTCTTTCTTGTTGCAGTCGAATGTTGGGGTTGGAATATCAGTCAAAGAGAGGTTACATTGGATTGGAGTACTATGGCAGGACTGTTGGAATAAAGATCATGCCAGTTGGGATTCATATGGGGCAGATTGAGTCTGTCTTGAAACTTGCAGACAAGGAGTGGAGGGTAGGGGAGCTAAAACAACAATTTGAAGGAAAGACAGTTCTACTTGGGGTTGATGACATGGACATCTTTAAAGGTGTAAATTTGAAGCTTTTGGCAATGGAACAGCTTCTGAAACAACACCAAAAGTGGAAAGGAAGGGCTGTTTTGGTGCAGATAACAAATCCTGCCAGGGGACGAGGGAGAGATCTTGAGGAAGTGCAGGCTGAAATACAGGAAAGCTGCAGGAGGATTAATGAAAATTTTGGCCAACCTGGCTATGAACCTGTTGTCTTTATTGATCGACCACTATCTCTCAGTGAAAAAGCTGCATATTTCACCATTGCAGAGTGTGTTGTCGTGGCAGCTGTGAGAGATGGGATGAATCTGACTCCATATGAGTATATTGTGTGCAGGCAGGGTGTTTCTGGGTCGGAGTGTAGTGCAGAATCCAGTGGACCCAAGAAGAGCATGCTGGTTGTATCAGAGTTCATTGGATGTTCCCCTTCACTCAGTGGTGCAATTCGGGTCAATCCATGGAACATTGAAGCAACCGCTGAAGCAATGAATGAGGCGATTTCAATGGCGGATTCTGAGAAACAATTGCGACATGAGAAGCATTACAGGTATGTCAGCACACATGATGTGGCATATTGGTCAAGGAGCTTTTACCAAGACATGGAGAGGACTTGCAAAGACCATTTCAGAAGGCGCTGCTGGGGAATTGGCTTGAGCTTTGGTTTTAAAGTTGTTGCGCTTGATCCTAATTTCAAAAAATTAAATATTGATCATATTGAATCTGCATATATAAAATCCAAAAAAAGAACTATACTATTGGATTATGACGGGACTGTAATGCCGCAAACATCCATCAATAAAACCCCAAGTTCCAGGGTCATTTCAATCATAAATACTCTTTGTAGTGATGTTAAGAACACCGTCTTTGTTGTCAGTGGAAGAGGAAGAGATAGTTTAGACAAGTGGTTTGCTCCTTGCAAAAGACTTGGAATTGCCGCTGAACATGGGTACTTCATGAGGTATGCTCTAAATTACTCTTGTTTTCTATTGCTCTTCCATTTCTGCTTGACTAAAAATCATGATGTGTCAGGTGGTCTGCGGGTGATGATTGGGAGAACTGCGGGCAGAGTAGTGATTTTGGATGGATTCAAATAGCTGAGCCTGTTATGAAATTATACACAGAAGCCACTGATGGATCTTCCATCGAGACCAAAGAGAGCGCTGTGGTTTGGCACCACAGGGATGCAGATCCTGGTTTTGGAGCTGCTCAGGCCAAGGAGATGTTGGACCATCTTGAAAGTGTGCTTGCAAATGAGCCTGTTGCTGTCAAAAGTGGTCAGTTTATTGTGGAAGTTAAGCCTCAGGTAAATATTCTGCTTCAACTCCAATTTACCAACTTTATAGCTGAATGCAATTTCCTATCAATTGCTGTTCTGAAGATCGTCTAATTTGCTTTTCAACACCATGAAAGAAATGAATGCTTTGGCAAACCATCTTATTTGTTTTGACTGCTAGAACAAAGTGTTAACTGTTCTCATTTTCTTTAGACCAATTACATCACTTCAAGTCTGATAAATAAGTTTATGATGAACCTAGGTTGGAGCACAAGTTGGAAGTTAGGGAGTGGAAGCAGTTTAATGTCTGGCATGAAAATTATTTCAAGTTTTTTTTTTCAAGAGCAGCTAGTTAGCCAAATGGGAATTTCAGATTCATGCAATCATGAAAATTCTGGAAACCTGTTTCCTAGAACTCTTTCTAATTGTAAGCTGTGCAAAAATAGGAGAAAATATTAGTGTTGGTAAAACACATTTTTGGACTATGACTTGATTTACTAAATTGGTTGGGTTTTGGCCTTTTCAGTTGTCGTTTTTTCTCTTTCCAAAGCAATTGCCGCGATGATGCCATAAACGTTGCATGATTTCTTATTAATTGTCAATATTGTTCAATAATCAACCAATTTGAATGTTCATTATTAAAGCATGGATCGTGGATGTTATATCACCACTAATTGAATGGACCTTGATATTTTGTTTGCCAATGAACCATGCAAATGCTCAGTGTTAACTTCAATCATAACTACAGCCTACCCTTCTTCTTGATTCTTTTACTGTTTGGAAAAACCTGGGTGCATCTTTTCTAATCAAGTGTTCTATTCTTGACTAAAATGTAACCATGAAGCCTGACACTAATTTTCCTGCGGCTTTCAGGGAATCAGTAAAGGTTCCGTGGCAGAAAAGATCTTTACATCAATGGCTGAAAGCGGAAGACAGGCTGATTTTGTATTGTGTATCGGGGATGACAGATCAGATGAGGATATGTTTGAAAGCATTGATAACGCAATAGCAAGTGGTATCCTTAACTCAAGTAAATCCGTATTTGCTTGCACTGTTGGTCAGAAACCTAGCAAGGCCAAGTACTATTTGGATGACACAGCTGATGTCATAAATATGCTTGAAGCTCTTGAAGAAGCTTCCGACCCTTCACCCTCCCCTGGAAACTCCCCTTGAAATCCTTAAGATGATCAAGGAAGAATACCGTGCTTGACTGTGATTGAGGGTAGCAATCATTTTCTGCTCATTTTGGAATTAGTGGCTTGTTGGAAGAGACATTTATGGTCTCCTTCTCATTGATGGCCTGTTGAGAAATGTCTGCCAAAATAAGTCATCAGTTTATAGAGTGGGATATTACTCGGGGAAATCCTGAAAAAATATATTTTTTAATCAGTTCAGACATGTAGGGGGCGAGGTGATCAAATGGTTTATAGGAGGAGACTGACTTGGAATTAAAAGAAATAAATATTTGCATTTGCAAGCCTGTGAAGGCCAGCTGCATAGGATCCAATACATGATGTGGGTGGTAATTCAAACGGCGGGAAGGTGGGGCTCCCGCTCTAACATAAAGCAGCAGCAGGTATCAGGTGGTTTAAGTTGACATGCTGGACAGAGACTACACCACCGGTGCATTTTTTTCTCCTTGATTTTTTTTCGAGTGATTTTTTTGTTTTTGAACAATTTTCATTTTATTCCTTTGCTCGTTAAATCTGTAAATTTTATAGCGAAATTGGGAATTTAGTTTAATTCGAATCGATTTTATTGAACGGCATTGTTACTCATGCTCACTGGAGTGCTGGTTGATTCTTGACCTGCTTGTAAATTGTACACCAATCTGCCATTTGTACTTGCACCAAAAAGTGAGTATTACCACAATATGTATGGTTCATCATATGGCCACTTCTTATTAGCAGTATAAATCAAATAACAACTGAAAATTAATGAGCTATAATATAAGTAATATATACAACACTAGGGTTTCTCAATCCTTAAGAGTATTGTATTTTTAAACTCTAACATATAATCATAAACTAGTTATGATATTTATTTTCATTTTAAAACATGGAAAGAGATGCAAATTTTTGTTTTTTTTAATGAAAAATATGCCAGAAAAATTTAAGATTTGGTTGTATGCACGAAAATAAAATATTTTTTTATATTTTTTTTATGAATTTTCCGGGTGGGGCTGCCCAACCAAATAAGCCGAAACGACCCATTATTTTATGGAGCTGGGCTGCCCACCCCACATGTGCTGCAATAACCCATTATTTTCAGTGGATTGGCTGGACGTTGCGTCTAGCCCAGCCACAACCTACTATTCACAGGTAACAAACAGTAACAGGGGAGACGGATATCAAATCGATGCCAAAAAGGTGTTAGTGGAGAGAATGGTGGTCGATGTTACTTGATAAAGGCAAGAGAAGACTGTTGCAGCGGAGAGAATAAGCGATGTTGTTGTTGCAGGAGTAGTTGTTGTTGTTGGAGGAGGAGGAGAAGGATATGTTGTCGTCGTTGTCGGAGAAAAAAGAATTGTTGGTGGTGCCGAGAGGTTTCTGTTGGTCGACTGTTGGTTGGAGAAGAAATTGCTAAAGCTACTGATGTTTGGGGAAAAAAAGGTTAGAACTGCTGCCGATGGTGATGAGAGTAAAGAGTTGTTTCTGGTGGTTTGCAGTTGGTTGCTCGCAGTTTCCTTGTTCCCCTGTCTGTTTCTTTCCCGTTATCCTATCCTTTTTTCTATTCTTTCTTCACTCCCTTTTCTATCCATTGCTCGCATGTATTTATAGGAAAAACGTTGACTCTTCATCTAACAGTTACGTGCAGATGATGATTTTTGCAAGTCGTCTTTTCCACTTCTACAATAATGAAGACAATGGTGTGTCTTGCATTGTTCAGACTAAGATACAGAACCTAGCATTGGTTACCTTCAAGTTCTGCAAAATGACGTTATTTTGACAAATATAATTTGATCTCTCAATTTATAATTGTTCTAATTACGCTCTTAATTGACCTTAAACTTTTAATTTTATGTAATTTTATCTTCGTCAAAACTTGAATAGCAACCTCAAATTTACCTGTCTTTTTTACTTTAGTCATTGATCTCGGATTTATGCAATTTGACCCTCATTTGACCATTAAACTTTCAATTTCATCTTTGATCTCATCCAATTGACATGGTAAAAAATAATTTTAGCCTCCAATAAATTCCAATCTTCTCAATTAAGACCAAATTAAGTTCCTAGACTTATTATTTTTTCAATTAAGCCCTTAACAAAATTAATTTTACCAATTTAAAGTATAATTAAACTCTTGCACTTAATTAATTCCTTCAATTGGACCCTAAATTAAGCCTCAAATTTATGCGTCTTTTTTACTTTTGTCATTGGTTTTGGATTTATGCAATTTAACCCTCAATTGACCATTAAACTTTCAATTTCACCTCTGATCTCATCTAATTGACTTGGTAAAAATTAATTTTAGCCTCCAAAAATTTCAATCTTCTCAATTAAGACCGAATTAGGTTCCTAAACTTTTTTTCCAATTAAGCCATTAACAAAATTAATTTGACCAATTTAAAGTATAATTAAGTTCTTGCACTTAATTAAGTCCTTCAATTGGACCCTAAATTAATTTCTAAATATAATTAAACTTTAATTTAGCCCATGATTAAATCAAATTGGTCTATTAAAAATATAATTATATCTTTCAACTTAATTTTTATACAGATTTAACCCTCAATTGACCATTAAACTTTCAATTCCACCTCTGATCTCATCTAATTGACTTGGTAAAAATTAATTTTAGCCTCCAAAAATTTCAATCTTCTCAATTAAGACCGAATTAGGTTCCTAAACTTTTTTTCCAATTAAGCCATTAACAAAATTAATTTGACCAATTTAAAGTATAATTAAGTTCTTGCACTTAATTAAGTCCTTCAATTGGACCCTAAATTAATTTCTAAACATAATTAAACTTTAATTTAGCCCATGATTAAATCAAATTGGTCTATTAAAAATATAATTATATCTTTCAACTTAATTTTTATACAGATTTAACCCTCAATTGACCATTAAACTTTCAATTACACCTCTGATCTCATCTAATTGACTTGGTAAAAAATAATTTTAGCCTCCAAAAATTTCAATCTTCTCAATTAAGACCGAATTAGGTTCCTAAACTTTTTTTCCAATTAAGCCATTAACAAAATTAATTTGACCAATTTAAAGTATAATTAAGTTCTTGCACTTAATTAAGTCCTTCAATTGGACCCTAAATTAATTTCTAAATATAATTAAACTTTAATTTAGCCCATGATTAAATCAAATTGGTCTATTAAAAATATAATTATATCTTTCAACTTAATTTTTATACAGATTTAACCCTCAATTGACCATTAAACTTTCAATTCCACCTCTGATCTCATCTAATTGACTTGGTAAAAATTAATTTTAGCCTCCAAAAATTTCAATCTTCTCAATTAAGACCGAATTAGGTTCCTAAACTTTTTTTCCAATTAAGCCATTAACAAAATTAATTTGACCAATTTAAAGTATAATTAAGTTCTTGCACTTAATTAAGTCCTTCAATTGGACCCTAAATTAATTTCTAAACATAATTAAACTTTAATTTAGCCCATGATTAAATCAAATTGGTCTATTAAAAGTATAATTATATCTTTCAACTTAATTTTTATACAGATTTGTCTGATAATCATTTATTTTAACTTTGAATCTGTCACCAAGAAAAGCTTTGAAAGCTCTCATATCGCCTATAAATAAAGGGGTAAGGAAAGGGAGAGCAGAGAAAAAAATGAAGAAAAAAGATAGGATTCTAATAAGTGCTTTTTTATGCTCCTTGCTGTCTTTATTCTATACTTGAATTTGCTGGACTCATTTGTGATTGTTTTTGGTGTCATTGAGACTATCAAACTAGTTTACATTTTATGAAATATAATTAAATTAAATAGAAACACATTAATATTAACAGATGATTTAAAAACATGCGTGTAATTTGATGTTCTTACATGCAAGTAATTTGATGCAAGTAATACCCACATATTTATTTCTCATTTATTAATTTATGATAAAACTATTGATTGGCATTGAAGAGTTGAAGCTTGTCCTGTTCAGCATCCTTATTTATATCTCACCAATCCACACGGGGACCATAAAAATTCGATGCAGAGATTTGTGGTCAGCCAGAATTAGATTATGTTCGTGGTCGCATGTAGTCAAACAGATGCTGGCGATTTTATGACACACAGCTCGTGAACTTTGCTCATTGCTGCAGACTTTCTATGCTCATGGCCTGAAGCTTTGACCCCACCTTAAAGCACCACCAGCTAGCAAACACTACCAAGCAATGCTGCCTTCTGCAACAAGGTACATGCACCCTGTTAACCCCACGCGCCACCCCACGCGCCACCGTGTCTGATTGACTGGCTGAAGATCAAATCTTCGGCGAAATTCCCAAGCCCCGCTAGCTAGCCAGCCAGAGAACATGAACTTGCAACCATCTTCTTTTCTTTCTTTTTTACTTCCAAAAGGATTTGATATGACAGCTCAGCTTATATAAGACCAAATCGGTTAAAACTGGGTAAATAATTTGATTGGTCGACTATGAACCAAGGTTCTTGCAACAATCACTGGACCAGATAGAACTACAGTTTCATTTAATATTATATTACAGAATTATACAAAACAAAACGGGGAGAACATCAAGAACTCGCCGGAGACAGATACACTTGACTCTGTATCACAGTTTTGCCAATCTTGAATCCTGGAACCACTGTGAAAGCTACCAGGAGATCAGTGCCAGCGGTGGTAGTTTCTAATACGGAGTCTTGTGTAACAGCCTCCATGAAGACGTCAGAGAATCTGCGATTCTTGGCTACTTGAAAAATACTGACATCCTCACCAAATGAGAAAGCTAAGAGATTCAAGGCCCATAACCTTCTAGCCATCTCAACAAATGCATTAAAGAAAGCAGAATCCGGGAATCCACCAGAACTCACTAGCTTTCTCTGGTTTAAATTCCCAAACAGAGAGCACTCCATTTTTGCATGAACAAGTTGAAGATACTTGGCCCTTGTGAATCGAGCAAATGATGAGTCTGGATTATGAGTCAAGAACTGTTTTGGATTCAGAGATTTGAGCCTTTTGAATTCAATGAAGTAGTAGTGTTCACTTTGAAGCTCTTCATGTGGATGATTGAAACCTTCAAGCATCGTTTTGCACACAAAAGACTCAAAGACAAAGCACCTGTGGCTTGGCTTTGCAAAAACAGTGTTTTCTGGCTCAATTGCTTTTGCAGCTGCTTCAATATCCCAGTGGGCTGCCTCCATTTCACGAACCATTAATTTCACAAAACTCCTCGTGGATCTTATAGCATGATGCAAGAATTGAACAAAATGGGTTGGATTTAGGAGTGAAAACTGAATGTTGTCGAACATTGACAAAGGCCCGCTAGCATTTAGTCTCTTCTCGAGAGACTTGTTAAAAGCTATGACCTCATCAAGCTGTTTCTTGAGTGAACCAATGTCCGAGCCTCTAACCTCAGCATCTGCCTCCAGTTTCTTGATGGTGATCTCATAGGTTTTCATCAAGCCCTGCTGTTCTTGAATCTCCGCCAGCATCATAGTAACCTGGGGTGAAAGGTCGAGCTCATTCTTGAAAAAACTACGCTTAAGTTCTGATAATTGCTTCAGCTCATCAACAACAGCCTGATCCGAAGCTTGTATAGCATCACTACAATAAGGATTCTGAGCCATTTGGAGCTCCGCATAACCTGCTTTAATGGTAGTAATACTTGCGAACAGCTTTGCCAGCAATGCCTCCAAGACTGCCCTGCGCTTGGCCTTGGCATCTTTCTTCTTGTGATTGGAAGTGGCGTTTTGAGGTTTGGAGGCGGCGTTTGAGTCATCTGGATCGAACTTGCTGTGCGGTGTTAGCATACACATGCCAATCCCGTTATTTGAAGCGATTCTAGTTGCAGTCTTGAGGCTGATAACTTTTTGGAATGTTCTTGCTATCTTGCTCTTGTTGTTTGGTAGCGATCTACATTTGACTGTCTCCATAACTCCAGATTGAAATCAAACGAAAAATGTGGACGGGGTTTTGGTGATGAGGATTTTTTGGGTGATTTTTATCAGAGAAAGAAAAAGGGGTTTTGGGGATTGTAACAAGTGAGAGTGTTTTATCCCATGAGAAAGAAAGAAAGGCAGACACAAATTTTGACTACAGATTGGAGCCGGAGATGGAGGTGGGCTAGGGCTGAGCTAAAGAACTACAAAAGTTGGATTTAAAGCGCGGGAAATAATGAAAAAAGAAAACCTCTCGCTTTCTTGCTTTCCTCCTCTTATAAACTAGGTAAGAGCTGCAGGAAAATCAGGGCGTGATCTATTTGAGAGGGTAATAAATTAAGTATTTTATATTTAAAACAATTTTTTTTTCTAATATCAATATATCAAGCCAGTTAAAAAATATTAAAGAGTTGATTTAATTTTTTTTAAATAAAACGAAATTCATGAGAAATTAAATTGAGAAATATATAAATTGAATCAAGTATGTTTCTTCAATCAATCAGTTGTTTTGTTTTGTTTTATTTTTCTTTTACGGATGAATGCAACCATAAAAACAAGAGGGCGCTTGTTGTATTAGAAACAGAAGGATCTAGCTAATCAAAACCCAGTAGTGTGTGTTCAGCACCGTGTTTTTTTTAAAGTGTTTTTTTATTAGAAATGTATCTAAATATTATTTTAATTTTTAAAAATTATTTTTGATATCAGCACATAAAAATGATTTAAACACATCAGAAATTTTTAATTTAAAATTAAAAAAATCAAATTTTTTTAATAATATTTTTAAAATGCGGTGCTGAACACACCTATATGTGTGGGCCCAATTATTAAGTGATTGATTTTGCATCATCTGACCATGGACCCACTCAACGCTGGAACCAGAAATGTCTGATAATGTTTGAACATCCGAGTACATGATTGACGACCATGATGCATGGAGCAGGTATTCGTATAATTCTGGTGGCAAACAGGAAATTAGTGGGATAAGGTACATTTGTGAATTGTCAAGCAGAAATTTGTAAATAATTAAATGAATAGTTAAAGAGTTTTGTTTTTGTTTTCTTAGCAAGGTCCAAGAAAATAGTAAAATAAATAATTCTAAATCTAGCAGTCATTATCATTAAAATAACCTAATTAAATATTCCTGATAATTTTTAAAATATTTTTTATTTTTTAATTGTGTGACGCTCTGAAAAAGTACTCTATGCCTTGAGGGGGCGAAAGCTAAGAACAACTTGTGATGGGGTCAGTGGTAGACGTTGACGGGACAGTGCTGTGATCACAGTGATTGCTACGTATTTTATATTGTTTTTTTTTAATATTTTTTTGTTTATTATTAAAATAATTTTTTATTTAATTTTAAAAAAAATTAGTTTTAAAACAAAACGCGGAACTTAGAGTACAGATATATGATCGCATCATCAAGTGAATCTACAGTACAGAAATGGGATGTGACACTGATTACTGTGTCTGTAGCAGCTTTATGTGATTTCTAAATTCCAACATTAAGGTTTAATTAAAAATGAAGAGGGTTACCTGCAATGAATCAAAACTTTGTCCTTCTCCAATTATTATTTTTTAATATACAATTAGGGTGCCATATGAAAGTCTATTCATCGGGAACCTACCTCTACAGAAACCTTGCAAACTTCTGTGTTCGGTGCTTTCCTCAACTATCCCGGAAAGTAAAAATCAGCACAAGGAAGGCTCCAATGGCTATGATTAAATGGCAATTAAAAAATGAAGGGGAACACAGCCTAGTCCCATGAGAATATAACTCACACATGCCATCCCTTCTGTTGAAAATATTAAATTGCATTCGCAGAATTTGCATCATTTAATACTTAGGATATGGAAGGGACAGTGGGAGTATCTGGGGATTTAAAAAAAATAAAAAATAAAAAGAAAAGGAAGAAGCTTCCAAGCATGCGGTTGAAAATATTGTACTTATGAAAGCTGGCATTTTGAAATATTTACAAGCACAGAAATCAATTTTGTCCCTTCTCGTAGCTGACCGGGAGTATTTTAAAAATTGGAGTTATTATTGGAATTAAATTACTTTAAAGAGGCAATTGAAATTATTTAGAAAAAAATGAGAACTCAAATAGAAACCTTGTTTTTTTTGTTTAGGGTTTATTTTAAAAAAAGGAAAACGAAGCAAACATATTTTGTGTTTTTGTTTTTCTAAGAATAAAAAAAAATTGTGAATGATACCAAACAATCTCTGAAAAGGGATGGAAAAGATGGGATTTGTGTTATATTTTATTTTGAAGATGTAAAAGAGAGAGGAAAATGGTGGGCATCAATAAATGGCCGAAAGAAGATGGTGACCAAAATACAGTCTTGAAATGTGGGGCATGGACAACGAATATCAGGGCACACATGGGAGCACCAAAAACGACAGCACATACAAAACTCAAAAATGAAAACAGCTAGCAGAGTATACCGATGCTTATTCTTGACTACAGTTTGTGATTGGATGACCCTTTTTGGGATATCTTATCTTATTTTATTTTTCTCCTTTCTTTTCTTATAGAAAGAGAGACCAATAATGTTTATCTTCAACATTGAAATTGAAACCCGTTGCCAAATATATATATATATATAAAAAGCATACCGTTTGACAGTCGAGCTTTTTATAATAATTAGCGAAGCTTTCTAAAAACAAAAATATATAAACGAGCAGTACAGACAAAAGTAAGGACAGAGTACTATAATTGCAACCCGTGGAAATAATTGTTTTGTAAAATACATTTTTCAATATATATAATTGCAGCCTTTATAATTGATTGCAATGGACAGCTTGAGTTAAGAAAAACAAAATAATCGTAATCGATTGTGTTTTGTTGGGCATACGGCATACCGCCTATATTAATTAATCATCATTGTTTAAAAACATATAGAAATTACTGTCTGTGTATAATTAATTAGATCATGCACTGTAAGAAATGCTTGTGACTGCCCCAATTGATTAAAAGAAAGGTTTCTTTTTTATTATTATTAATGTCGGTATCCATAACTATCATATTAGTTATTATAAGGTTAGAATTTTTTAATCCAAAGTTATTATCACTATATCACCTACTAAATTTTTATTTTAATAAGACTAGAAGTTCCCAGCTGCTAATATGATATTATATTTATGTACTGATTTTAATTACCGTGTTAGGTTTTTTCCTGCAATTTAAAAGAATTAGGTCTTTAAACAACACATTTTAACTACAGTTTTTTCATAATATATATATATATATATATATATATATATATATACACTGCAATTTAAAAGAATTAGGTCTTAAAACAACACATTTTAATTACAGTTTTTTCTTGATATGTATATATATATATATATATATATATATATATGATTAAAAATCAAGACATTATTTAACTAGTTAAAGGGTGTTTTTTCCCCGAAAGCAGAAGCTACCATCATTGCCAATAATCTAAAAAAAAAGCTAGCCAGACAGTGGCCCATAATTTCACTGACACAGGATAGCTTAATTTAGGAAACAAAGGTGGTCGAGCATTAGAGTTCCAAATAGAGATATGTTTCCAGCTCGATGGGTTTGGATTAATGTTTTTGGTAGCTCTGTGACATTATTGGCAGACAATAACAAATTAAAAAGAGTTTATAATCGATGCTAATTCGAGGAAAGGCCAATTGAAGCCTGAACAGCATCATTATTGAACATCGTCAAATGTTTTTTTTTTTTTTTTGGTAAAGATCGGGGCTTTACGCCCTTCTAAATTAAACGCGGAATAGTAGACCCAATTAGGTCATAGTACAGCAAAGTGTAAACCCCTGCCGGGGGATCAGTAAAAATATCCAACCCCCTATCTATAAAATCTCTAGATAACCCAAAATTAGCTAATCAATCGGCCACATAATTGGCCTCCCTGTAAACATGTAAAGTTTTTACTTCCCAATCCCTGCCCAATAACTCTCTAATCTTCATAATCATATTATAGTTCCTATCTACCCTCACACTATCCCCATTAACAATCCCAACTACAACCCTGGAGTCTGATTCTAAAATCACTTTTCTAAACCCTTTATCCCAAGCTAGCTGTAGCCCCCCATAAATAGCCCATAATTCCGCTGTCATGGAAGAACACAATCCAATATTCCTCGCAAACCCCCCTAGCCACGACCCCATATGGTCTCTAATAACTCCTCCTGCACCTGCCATCCCTGGGTTTCCTTTGCTGCAACCATCCACGTTAAGCTTGATCCAATCTTCTGCTGGGTATTTCCATCCTATGTTCTCAACCTCCGTTTCGCCATTCTTCTTATCACCTCCACTTCTCTGCTCCTTCTCGATATCTTCAATCATTCTTTTTATAGCAAGAACAGTCCCATACCAATTACCCGAGTCCCCATCAAATGTTCTACAAAATGTTACCCACAAGCCAATAGAGACATGCATTTAAGGATCCAGAAGCTTTCAATAAAAATGGGAAAACAAAAAAAAAAATCAAATATTTTCAGAAGTTATTTAAGTTTATGGGTAGAACAGTCATTGCATATGCTCCTATGTATCTATCTCTGTATTTATCCATGTTGATAAAGGAATTTTCGTCGAGGTAGTTTGCTCGTTAATCAATATGTTTTTTCCCCATTAATTTAAAAGGACACTCTTCACTGCGATGTATTTATTAGAAGAATTAATAAAACAAAATCAATATTTATTATAAAATTTAAATTATATATAAAAAAACTAAATTGCCTGTAAAATATATAAGCAAGAGTTATTGCAAATACATCATAAAGAGAACACTGTGAAAAAAAAAACTAAAAAAAATTCATTATACAACATATATGGTGTTTTAGGCAACGATGTGTCCGTAACTATCCCTTCTTTTTTCTTCTTCTCCTTTCTCTCTTCCCCTCAAAATTCACACCAACCATTAAGCATTTTAGAGTTGTCCTATCATTTACTTAGATTACAAATTTAATCCTTGTTTATTTGATTTTTAGTTTTTGCCTTTTAAAATTTTAATTTCATCATTGCATTCATATAACTGTCATTTTATTTTTTCAAATAGGGTACTCATTCTTTTTATTTTGATTTTTTGATTTGTATTCTATTGTGAATTTGATTTTTCTTTTTAATCTTTCTCTTTAATTTAAATCCTAGGTTGTCCTCTCATTTACTTTTTATTTCAAATCAAGTCATCATTTTTTTCATTGCTATTTTTTTTTCGTTTTAGATCCTTTTATATAATTAATTTGTTTTTCAACTTCATCATTCAATCAAAATTCTAGGTTGTCCTCTTGTTTACTTTTTATCTCAAATTAGGTCATCGTTCTCTTAATTGTTATTTTTGTTGTTGTTTTGGATCTTTTAGTATACTTTTTTATATTTCATCTTTCAACATTTGATTTGTTAGGAGTTGCACTTCGTGGTTTTTCTAGATGAAATGTTTTGGGTTTAATGACTTAAATCATAAGTTTGAAAAGTTAAAATACATTAACATTATTTTTTTCACTATTTGTTTTTTATTCTATCATTCAATGATGCTCAATTTAAATAATAGACTTCATAATTTTTTTATTTTATTTTAATCAGATTATCATGATATTATAACCTAAACAACAAATTCGCTATGTAGCTTGAGTATTTCCTTTGAATTGCTATGTGTGTGTATTTGACCCTGACACCTATCTAACAAATTACTTTGAATTTTTAGTTTCGATTACGAGAATTTTTATACTAGGTTTTTCCAAACATGTAAAGTCATAAAAACATTTTATCAAAAAAATAAATATAATTTGTATGAGATAAAATCCTCAAAACTATTCATAGTCATGAGAAAGTGTTTTTGTGGTAATCAAAACAAAGAGGGTCATTAATCGTATGAAATAGATCATGGGATGAATTATAATTTGCTTCAACTATGTTATAATATTTCAATTCATCAATTTTTTTATATGATTTAATTGCATTTCATTTTAATTCTTGAGTCACATTTATATAGCCATTTATCATGGGATATATTAGTGGGATACACTCCATCCAATAGATAAGGCCCCTCGTAAATGGTGAATTATCAAGCTGCTAAAAGAAGAAGAAGAGGAAGAAGACAAATATCTAATAACAAAATCTCAAATTCTAGACTTTCCTCCATAAAAAAAAGTAATTCTGCCTAATTAAAAGGTCAAGTTAGTGAATAGAAAATGAAAGATATATATTACTATATTTTTTTTGGATGCGAGGAAACTCCACTTTCTGGAAAGAGCATTTTTATGAGTTCAGGTGAGCGAGTAAAACCCCGGTTGTCTTAGACTTTTATAAAAAATGCGTGCTTTAACTCGAACTCGAGACCTGCTGTGCAAATCACAAATCTCTTGCTGTCATGTTTCTTGGGATTATTTTCTTATACACAACGGGAGTTATTTTTCGAAGATCAGCATATGCATCAACACAAAATTTTAAAAAAGTTTTTGGATTATTAAAATTTCTGTAATGCAAACCCAAGTTTTAAATTTAAGAAATCAAGGAAGGAAAAATAGTTGGGACATTAAAATTGTGGCATTGCCCATGCAATTATATTTTATATCAGGTTTGAATCTATTATGTATCGAATATAAAATAAATAATAAAATACTATTTTAGATATTTAGGGATACTTCGAACATGTCCTTACAGACTTACAGTAGACATATCCATTATCCCACACATCCCTCGTCGGTACTAACTATCCAACAGTTTTTGCATATTCTAATTTTTTTAATTTCAAACTAATATATTATAATATTTTGGATAATAATTAATGAATCTTGCTGAAGAAAATGATTTTTTTGTAATATTGTACTATTCAAGCCAATCAATTTGTAGTTTTGATATGTTCAAATCATTTTATTTATTTCAATACTTGTATATTTTAGTATTGCAACAAGTGACAATTGGCTAATTTTGAAGATTCTCTTAAGGCTTTAGCAATCAATGAGCATTGAAATGGGGTGGTTGAAATGCGATTATAGTCTTAGGTTGAGAATTAAAACTTATATTAATGGTCACCTGACCTTTTGGGGATAATAAACCACAAAATTCTCCAACAGCTAGCATCTACCTGTACACACTGCCTGATGGTGGCGACGGTGCTCTCTCTCTCTCTCTCTCTCTGAATTCTGCTTTGTTCATGATGATGCATAGGATAATATTTCACACGGTTCAGCATCTCCCCTTTGCCGTGGTTTTTTTTTTGTTTTTTTATGACCGGGGTGTTCGGGTCAGCTTACACGCACCTCGACTATTCCTTGGGCTCACTTGAACATCCTCAAATGAGCAGGTAAGACACCGCGAAGGTGATAAGCATACCACGCAAAAAAGGACCCAGAAAGAGAAGGAGCCCTCCAGCTTCACCCGGGACTTGAACCGAAGTTCGAAAGATATGGTTTTTTCTTGATAGCAACGTAACACGCACAATTATGACACTGAATTTTATATTCGAGACAAGGAGCCTTGGCGGAGGGCCTTTCTCTAAAATCATGACGAAAGGCACATCTGCTATGAGTTTTGTGAGAGCCAAATTAGTGGCATTAATAAACAAAACAAGGTGGCGGCATTATATATAGCTTGTCCCTTTAATTATTTCGTGAAAATAATCATTAAATACTTATAAAAGAATACTCCTTTTCTTTCTTTTCCCGCATGCAACTTTAACATAAAATAAATCCTTGAAAATATTGCATATTTGCTATAAGTAAATATAATATCGATGTATAAAATTGGCATCAGAATAAGGAGAGTTTTAACTATTATACATGCTCTATTTAAAAAGAAAGGATTTATTTATGGTATCACCCGAAGAGGATTTCTTACATCCCTAATTTTTAAATTTAATTTAAAAATATTATAGGAAAATCACTTTTACATTTACATTAGTTTGGATATGGATTGTTTATATAATAAATAAAATCTAATTACAGGTAAGCAGGGGTCATGTGGCTTAACCGGGGATCAAATAATAATGTATCATTACTTTTGTTATAATTATGTTCTCCAAATACCACGCCATGCCATTGGCCTAACGGAATAGTATAAGTCAATGATTAATTTTTCATCTTGATTTAAATTAATTTTTAATTGCAATGAGAATACATTGTTTTTGCTCCCATAAATCTACAGTGTTAATATTTATGTTACTTGTACTCTAATTAAATTTAATATCATATGGTTATTTGAATAAAATCTTAAAATAAATAAAACAAGCATTTCTAAAAATCAAAAGATTTAAATCGAGAGTAAAAAATATATATATATATTTGATTAACTCAAACTCTCTTTTTATTATAGATTCATTTTTTAATAGACGAAGAAATAAACATATCTTTTTCATGGTGATTATTTTCTTAAACTAAAAACTTGCCATGATTTACAAAGCAGTTTTCAACTGAATAATTAAAAATAATATTTTGATTGTTTTCATATGACTATATGAAAATAAAATAACAATATATTCATATAATAATATAAAGTATTTGCATTAAAAGAGTAATAAAATATATATTTTATTCTCAATGAGTATAATAGTTTTAAAAAATATTTTTACATTTTGTATATGATGTAAGAATATTGAAAGAGAATAATTAAATAAAAAATAAAATATTTTTAAAAATATACAGTAATCAATCTCATCAAGGTGTACAAAGAGACAAGGACTGAATCAACGATAGTCGCAAGTAATGGAATCACATGCATGGAGGTACACAATCATTGCCCAGCAAATAAACAAAAATGATTGAAGATTTACCACAGTAAAGTGAATTCGACGAGTGCTACACAAGGATGGATGATATCTTGAAAAGATTGATTATGAGCAAAAGGATTATTAGCCTGACGATCTTTTTGATCAGGGATTTCTTTTTCTTTCTTCCTTCTTCTTCTTTTTTGTTCTAATATATTTAGCTTAGATAGGCTGCTCAAACCTATAGTTTATTAGTTTTAGGTCCTATATTAGAGAGAAAGAAATTAGAGTTTTTAAGCTTTAGGTCATAACATTTAATTATAATTATAGAAAAAACTTTAATAGTTTACTAAAAGTTTTTTTCCCCATTGGTTCTCTTTGAAAATCAGGCTATATAAATATAAAAAATACCTTATAATTAATAAGATATCATCTTTTTATTTTTACAAGTTAGGTATATATTGAAAAGCATCTTAAAATCCTCTGGTTGCATCTTCAAAATCTTTTATATATATACGATGAACGCTTGAGACTTGTATAATTATTAATTTCAAGATCCATGGAATTAGTAAAAATATACACGTTAATAAAAAAAAATCTTCTGCATGTTATTTCACTCTGGTTTTTTTTTTTTGGTAGACTCTAGTTCTACCTATTTGGCCTCTAAAACCATTTGAAATGGTGGTCATTTGGGTTTGTATGAACTTTAGCTACTCTTATATGGTTTTTATTAAAGGTTTGGTCCATAGTAGCTTTATACTCTTAGGCTGGGCATTAGGCAATTATTACATACAAAACTAGCTATGAAAGACGAGCGAGATCACAAACACATCTTGAAAGTATAAATACAATACTAAAACAATCGATGGCATCACTTTCAGCCTAAAATAGAATAACAAAAGGAAAGTTAAATGAGAAATTCCTAAAATAATTATATACTCTCATCATAATAATAATAATAAAAAAAAATCCCTCTTCTTTATTTGTTTTATTTGTGGTACCTGATTTTCTCTTTAATGTTCTTCCTGTCAACAATTGATGGCATCTCTTAGAAACCAGGCCGACGATCTAAATGGATCTACCATTACAGCCCCAGAGGAGCAGCGTGGTCCAACATTGTTTGGGCTCATTCAGTTTCTAGGGACTTCATCACTTGGAAATCCCTTGAGCCTGCAATCTGCCATTGCAGATGGTCTGAACAGTAGTCCTCCCAAGCTTGAATTGGTTTAATATATTGGCAGAAAACTAAAAAAACTAACCACTAGAATTCAAACCATCCCACAAATGAATGGGCTTAGCAAGATCAGCCCAAATTTCCAATGAAAAAACAATAAACTCATAAACTTGCTACTACAAACATTATTATATGAGAAGTCATTTTTATGTTCTAAAGACCAAAACCAATCAATTCAATTGAACCTCTATAGCATCTTTCAAAGTCTCCAAACAACTCCTTGTATTCTGCGGGACACATGCTATATTTTTTCCTGAGGGGTCACATAGGTTTCTCATGCATCAAATCACCTTTACTAAACTATTTGACTATTGATTGATTCCACTGCTGATTGCATACAGAAGAAGACATCTCAGATAATGGCTTCTCTATCCATTGGATCGGGCAGCAAATTATTTTTGAATCGGGAAAAAGCTGGAGAAGTCGAAACTCCATTAATAACCTTCTCCCTCAGCGGGTGAACCCAGGAGAGCTAAGAGCTTGTGTGGTCCGTCCCAGCAATAATTTTCTAGAAGATCCACAGGCTAGCTACGACTGTCTCTTACTGAGATCTGCCTTACACATAGACATGGGTTGGCATCTATTTAAATCCCAACCCCTTTTTTCAATATCAATTGTACTGCTTGCTTGGGCAAAGACTCGACCTTTACCGAATTTTTAGTGATTAGATTTTACTAGCTAGTTGGCGCGCTAGGCCAGGTTTGGTGAGAAAAAGGTTTTTTAACTTGAAAAAAAATGCTACTACCGCCAATTAAAACCAGTTAATAACTTTAAAGATAAATATAAATTAAATGTTTTGTTTTGTTCTATGAAAAGCCTTTAAAATAAGAATATTTACCAAAATTAGTTTTAATTTTAATATTAAAATTTTAGATCGACTTGGATCTTTAAGAAACGTTAAGATGTTAGATAGACTTGGATAAATCTGGGCTCACACACTAAACCGACAACTAGGGTCAGGAACATGGGCGGACAGTGATGCAACCGAAGCATACACAAAACCCCAGTTTCAGTGGGCTTATATAACTGCTGAGCCATCGCACCACATGGCTCCCCCCAATTGGATAGGTTTTTGTGGATTTGGGACGGCATTTTGCTGTGCCCGACCTGGGCTTGAGTCCAGACACCTATGAATCGTATCTGCTTCCAGCCTAATACAATTGTCCTAGATTTTGGTAGCACCCCCCCTAAATTTGAGACAGCATATATAATAGACTAGACAATGCCCCCCGCTTCGCCGCGGATGATACAATATTTTTTTTAATGTAAAAAATATTAATTGTGTGTATTTTTTATTATAATAAAAATTTAGCTAAAATAATAAATCTGTGCAGAATTCATGTCAAGTGCAAGTTTTTTTATAAAATATATGAATTTAAATCGATATAATTTTATCTGTTTAGTAGTTTCAAACGAAATAACCAGCATAAATTTATCATCATCATTAAAAAAGCAAGAAAACTCGGATATCTGAATTATTAAGTTCACTGTATTAAGATTAGTTCATTTTATAATTCAATTTAAATTAAACAAAAATAAAATATAAATTGTGAAAATACATACAATAATCAAATAAAATAAATAAATTGTTAATTTTCTATCAACAAAAAGACGAAAACATAGATTGAAAATTTATCCTGACGTTATTGCCATTATCATTGCTATTAAAGCTAAAATTATTACTAACATTACTGCCAAAACAATTAAAATAATTAAATTTCCATGAAAAAAAAAAAGCAAATGATTTTTATAAAAAAACAATAACTAAAATTATCATTATTATTGCATAAATAATAAAATCATAAAAATCATATAATCTAAAGAACAAATAAAGAAAAAAACAAAAAAAAAAACGAATAAAGGAAAAAATAGAGTAATATTACTTTTAAAATGATCACCGATATAAATTAATTTTTTTTAAAATCTTTAAAAAAATCAAAAGATTTTTATAAAAAAATAATCACTAAAATTATCATTATTATTGGTTCGGAGATTAGTGAACAAAAAAACATATAAGGAAAAAAATAATAATAAATTGGTTCGGAGATTAGTCATGGTGTGTCCACGCTGGCCTGGACACCCCGATTATCAAAAAACAGATTTGGTCCGAGGAGTAGTGGTGGTGCACTTGAACTGGCCTGGAGATCGTGGTTATAAAAAAAATATATAAGTGAAAAAAAATATGTAAGTGAAAAAAATAGCTTAAGCTGGCTGAGAGACCATGGTTACAAAAAAATATATAAGTGAAAGAAAACAAAAAAAAAGTATAAGCGTGAAAGCACTGTAGCAATCCATATTGTTTTTAAAAAAATTCGGCCCAAGAATTAGTCGTGGTGTGCTTAAGCTGGTCGGAGATCCCGATTATGAAAAAATGTATAAGTGAAAAAAAAAATTATAAAAAAAAGAAAAAAATGTACCAGCAGGAAAGCATTTTAGAAAAAAAATGTGGGTCGAGGGATTGTCGTGGTTGGCCTGGACACCCTGGTTATTAAAAAAATTTCGATATGGAGATTAATCGTGGTGCATTTAAGCGAGCTCGGACACCCCGATTATTAAAAAACAAAAAACCAAAAAAATATATAAGTAGAAAAAAAAAATAATAAGAAAAAACGAAAAAAAAATAATAAGTAAAAAATACAAAAAAAAGGCAAAAAAAGAAGAAGAAAAAAACGGAGGAAAAAAAGAAGAAAGAGAATAATTAGGAAAAAAAAGCCAAAAAAAAAAAGAAGAAACAAAAAAAGAAGAAGAAGAAACGAAAAAAAAAAAACAGAAAAAAGAGGGGAAAAAAAAACCCTACTATTGCAATCCACAGTGCACTGTGTCTGTGTGCACGGGTGCATAGTGGAAAGGCCACGGGTATTATATATAATAGATAATTGCCCGCGCGTTGCCGCAGGTATTTTTTGTATATAATTTAACATAATTAAATCTACAACGATAAATTTATATGATATAAGAAAATAAAAATTATAGATTAAAAGATAAAATGTTTAAAATTTTGAGTTGAGTTTGTCATGTAAACATAAATTACATTTTTTAGAATATAGGTATTGCGTCATAAACTATCACAAAAGAGCGCGCACTAACATTACAAAAAAGAGCAAAATATTTGAATAAGAAAAAAAACAAATTACTGAAATCATTATTGTACGGATAATAAAATTATAAAAATCAATTAATAGAAAGAGCAAATAAAAACAAAAACGGAAAAGGAAGTAATATTAATTTAAAATATTATCACAATAGCAACATCGGAGTCTTAATATCTAAAATTATTATTGCCGCCAGAATAAAAACAAAAAAATTATTAAATTATACCGAGAGAAAAAAATAAAAAGTATGAACACAACAGCAAGCAGGAAAAACAAATTAAAAATTATTATTATTATTATAATTATTATGAAAGAATAAATAATCACTATTATTATAATAATAGAATACATAATCACTATTATTATAATATTAATAATAATCACTATTATTATTATTCTTATTATAATTATTATTATTATGTTAATAATGAAAGAAACATAAATAAATGAAAGACTAAAAATATCCCAGAAACTTTAATAAAAGATAAAAAAATTTAAAAAAAATTATCATTGCTATTACAGGAAAAAAAATTTATCAAATTATTAGGAGGGAAAAAAAAATAACAAAAGAGTAAGAATAAAAAATAATTAAATCATGATTATTATTATTATTATTATTATTATTATTATTATTATTGTTGTTGTTGTTGTTGTTGTTGTTGTTGTTGTTGTGTTAAATACACTTATATATACATGGACAAAAGTAGAGATTAAAAAAATAAAAGTGTAAGGGCTGAAATGAAAATCAAATATAAAGGGATTAAATTAAAAAAATTAAAAGTCAAAGGGCTGAAATGCAAGTTACATTTATTGTCAATTGAAATCAGAGGATAAAATTGAAAAAATCAGAACTTTTGTACCGAATTGATTGAGTGATATACAACCAACCCGGAAATTGAAAGTATAAGGACCGAAGTGAAACTTTTACATTCAATCAATTAAAATCGGAGGACCCAATCGAAGAAAATCAAAATTTATATCAAAGAAATGAGGACCACAAACGAAATTAAAAGTCCAGGGACCGAAGTGAAAAGTAACGCAACATGGGGGACTCTCCTGCACATTGACGTGCAGGAGAGAGAGAAACGTGGCCGGCGGCTTTAACCGGCCTCCGCCGCGTCCACGGACATGTGGTGGTGACACGCACCACCGCGGGAGGACGACCACACGGTAGCGAATCGTTCTGTCCTCCAGGATACAATTTCCGGCCACCGGAGGAGGCCGCACGCGCCGCCTAAACAGGGCGTAAGACGGAAAACCGTCTGGCGCGTGCGCCTCACGCCCTGACAGACGCAATATTAATTTAAAATATTATCACAATAGCAACATCGGAGTCTTAATATCTAAAATTATTATTGCCGCCAGAATAAAAACAAAAAAATTATTAAATTATACCGAGAGAAAAAAATAAAAAGTATGAACACAACAGCAAGCAGGAAAAACAAATTAAAAATTATTATTATTATTATAATTATTATGAAAGAATAAATAATCACTATTATTATAATATTAATAATAATCACTATTATTATTATAATTATTATTATTATGTTAATAATGAAAGAAACATAAATAAATGAAAGACTAAAAATATCCCAGAAACTTTAATAAAAGATAAAAACTTTTTTAAAAAAATTATCATTGCTATTACAGGAAAAAAAAATTATCAAATTATTAGGAGGGAAAAAAAAATAACAAAAGAGTAAGAATAAAAAATAATTAAATCATGATTATTATTATTATTATTATTATTATTATTGTTGTTGTTGTTGTTGTTGTTGTTGTTGTTGTTGTTGTTGTTGTTGTTGTTGTTGTGTTAAATACACTTATATATACATGGACAAAAGTAGAGATTAAAAAAATAAAAGTGTAAGGGCTGAAATGAAAATCAAATATAAAGGGATTAAATTAAAAAAATTAAAAGTCAAAGGGCTGAAATGCAAGTTACATTTATTGTCAATTGAAATCAGAGGACAAAATTGAAAAAATCGGAACTTTTGTACCGAATTGATTGAGTGATATACAACCAACCCGGAAATTGAAAGTATAAGGACCGAAGTGAAACTTTTACATTCAATCAATTAAAATCGGAGGACCCAATCGAAGAAAATAAAAATTTATATCAAAAAAAATGAGGACCACAAACGAAATTAAAAGTCCAGGGACCGAAGTGAAAAGTAACGCAACGTGGGGGACTCTCCTGCACATTGACGTGCAGGAGAGAGAGAAACGTGGCCGGCGGCTTTAACCGGCCTCCGCCGCGTCCACGGACATGTGGTGGTGACACGCACCACCGCGGGAGGACGACCACACGGTAGCGAATCATTCTGTCCTCCGGGATACAATTTCCGGCCACCGGAGGAGGCCGCACGCGCCGCCTAAACAGGGCGTGAGACGGAAAACCGTCTGGCGCGTGCGCCTCACGGCCTGACAGACGCCGATTAATAAATTCGAAAAATAGAGTCAATTACCGTTCTAACCCTGCACTTAATTCAGTGTTTTTGTCTTATTAGGGGCTAAAACCGTCTTTAGCCATTTCCAAAAATAATAAAAAAAGAAAAAGTTGCGGCGGACCGGGCCGGTCCGGCCGCGCGCAATTACGCGTGTGTCCCTCGCCCGGATGCCTTATTTTGTCTTATTATCGGGGACGAAACCGTCAATGCACTGTTCCCATCCGAATATTTTTAAAAAAAAAGAAAAAAAAAAGGGAAAAACCCAAAATGGCCCCGCCTCACAGCCCCTCCTTGCCGCGCGCCCGAGGGCCAAAATCGCCCGTGCACTGCTCGAGTCCACAGTGCATTGTGAGGGGTGCTATAGTGAAAATCCCACGCCGTTTGTTTGTTTTGTAATAGTAATGGGGCATGGCTGTCCATTTTCCACATAAATATAAATATATATATTCGAATAAGAATTGGACACCCAAGGAAGCAATGGGCTGTCGTTTTTACTCAAAAAGTGCGGTGCGTCTGCAAAGAAATATACCGAAAATAATTGGAAAAACCCTTCTTTCGATGGTCAAAGAGAGCCCACATCTTTTGATGAGCAGCGGGTCGGTCAACAGCAGTCATACAATACAATTTTTTATTCTCAAAATGAATTATCTTATCTTATCTTATGCTCAAAGCCAGCATCCTCCATGTAAATTACTAGGGATAGGAAAGGAAGTGGTCGGTGCATCTCAAAGCTCTCTGGAAGTGGGGTGTGTGGCTAGGGCGGGAGGCTTGGGGGTTGCTTAGGGCTCCGACCCATAAAAAACGACTTAAGAAAGTAAATCAGGAGCACCACGGTTACTGGATCAACATTCATCATCAGCTGAATGGGTGCACGTGACTTCGATGCTACTGATTGCTTGGTCCTACTTTCAAGTTCGTGACTCTCCCGGGGTGCTTAAAAGAGATGCTCCTTTTTCTTAACCCCCCTCTCTTTGGCCCTACCTACCAAAATCCAATCGGTATTAACAAATTCAATACTATTTTATTTTTATTTTTTTAATTTCATTATTTTTTTAACTTCATTGTTTATTTTATTTTTCAATGAAATTAAGATAATCTCATATACTGAATAGCAAGTTAATTGACTTAGCATAAATTGACTCAAGAGTTTTTTCTTGATATTTTTTATTAAAGTGAATTCTTTTCACTTTTATTCTTTCATATTAAATTACTGCCCTTCATTCTTTTTTATCTTTTCACCTTTTTATTTGAGGTTATCCTAAGTACAGGTTAGTCAAATCGGTCTTGTCATAAGTGCATGCTATGATCCATATAAAATCAAATTATAAGAGATTATATAATTTAACTAAAATATTATCTTTGACTTCTATAAAAACTAAAATTTAAAACACAATTACACACACACACACACACACCAAATTGTAAAGACAACACCTATTTAACTAATCAAACCTTTTTTTTTTATGTTATCAAGAAAAAACAGAAACTATGCCACTCTATTCTACACTATAAAATATATCACCCACACATTATTTAAAGTGTTTTTCTTAGAAATGTATTAAGATAATATTTTTTATTTTAAAAAAAAAATATTTCTAATATCAGCACATAAAAAGATCTAAAATACTAAAAATAAATTTATTTAAAATAAAAAAGGTCAATTTTATTTGAAAAACACCTTTAAACTTTAAAGTGCTCCCGACACCCCATGTATATTGTCCTGATATGCAACAGCCAACAACAAAGGCCAAGAAAACAAATTGTCAAAAAAATATGTAAACAAAGTCAAGAATAAGATTCCTCTTCTCCAATTTAAATTTGAAACCATACTAAAATAAAAATATATATATATATATATATATATATTCACAAAGCACAAAGTGGCTGGTTTACAAAGAAAATGAATCACATTTATCTTAAATTAATGTTTTTTAACATTTATAGATATTTTGACGTGCAAAAATAAAAGATAATAAAAACATTAATATTTTAAATAAAAATATTTTAAAAAGGAAATCTACCATAATCTCCAAAATAAATATACCGGGTACCATAAATTATGAGACTTTAATTATTATTTTGTAAGGTCCCCACCAACTATTGATATCAATTATTATATAGCTCCTACACTGTACTGAACAAGAAAAAGTGTCATCTCCACTCCGTATTATAGAGTTTAGACCCGACCCGACCCATCCCTGAAAGTACCCAAAAAAACGGCTATATCAACAGAACGGACACTCCTAGATCCGGTCCCCCACACAAATCTCAGTTGTGCTCTCCCTCTCTCTCTCCTCTCATCCCCTCTCTCTCTCTTCAACATACTGTGTTGCACAGACCCCTTCTTCTTTATGATTTTCAAGGACGAATACACGTTTCAGTGTTTATGATATTCTTATTATTATGTGATATCAAAAACAAATTATTATGTTAAAAAAATTCTAAACAAAACAGCATTTTGAAAACTCTACTGCCTCTATCATGCTCTTTATCGGCTGTGCTCTGCTTCCACAGCCTCCTTTCTCCATCAGATCTCACCTCCTTCTTTCTCTGAATATCACACCACTGAACATTCTCTGCTTTTTTTAGTTTTACTCTCTCTCTCTCTATCTAAAGTTCCAGAATTCATCTCTCTCTAGAAATAAACTCTGTTTCTCAAGTGGGGTTTTCAGGACTATCCTCTTCCACGAAAAGCAACACTCTGCGCCTCGTGAATTGCATGCCAAGTTGGCAACTTTGAGGGGGACCATTACAGAGCCTGCGAGAGAGATCTAATCTGGTGGCTTTCCTTCATGGCCAAAACGGGTTGTTTTTGCTTATGGGAAATTTTCAGGTGAATGTGGTGTTCTCCTGAAACTTTTCTAGTGCTTCTCTCTTCCTCTTCCTCTTCCTCTTCTTTCCTTTAGGCCCCATCTTCTTTTAATCTCGAGCTTCTTTATTACCTAACCGTTTTGTCGTAATTGCAAATGGGTTTATACCCTTCAAAAGTTTCTTTTTTTTCTCCATGGGGAGTTTTAAGTTTGAAGATTGACACTTGTCTTGTGAGGTCTATTTTTTAGCGTCCGGGTGGTGAATGATTTACATGTTGAAGGTAAAAGGAGCAGTGCTTTTGGTCTTCTTGAACTGAAGCTGAGGGTTTGGTGTGGGAGTGAGTGTAGAGTGATCAGTGCAGTTTGGGGGCTCTTAAAAAAGCTTGAGATTTTGAGTTTGCTTTCATGGGTTTGGGTTGGTTAAATTTTATTGATAGTTTGTAGTGATGATTCTATGCCCTACTGGAGCAAATGGTGATTGTTTTGAAGTACTTGTGGTGCATGGAGGGAAGTTTCGGGGATTTGTTGCTATAATTGCAAATTAGTTTGTTACCTTTGAGATGAAAATGGTTTCCTTTTGTTTAATGGAGGATCTTTGATTGCTTGAGTTTTGGCAATCTGTTAGTTGGGTATATTTACTTACCTTTTCGAAGGCAATAGTGTCAGAGATTTAATTTTTAGGGGTGGTTAGAGTTTGAAAAAAACAAAAAATGCTATACAGTTTGATTAGTTTTGTTAACCCTCAAGAAAAAATGCTATCATTTGCATTTATGTTCTGATCATGACCAAGGCTGTCCGCTCTAGGATTCTCAAGGATGCAAATGGTGATATCGGTGATCATCTTCGAAACCATATCCATTTGACCAATTGTATTCATCTGAAAAACCATATGCTTAAGCAAAGCCCCATACTGGCTGATAGGTCGTTAATGCGGGACCTCATTACCCTTCAGAGGTCCCGATCTTTGAGAGATCCTTCGGCCAGTCCTCCTTCATGGCATTCACCTTCTGTAGTTGATTTACTTCCCAAGAAAGGCGACCCAGATGCGGCCATTCGAGAAGGTAGAAGCTCAGTTGGTACTGAACGTCGAAGGGAAGGTAGGAGGTTGTCAGGAACTTCCCCACCCTTAGCAAATTTAGCACCATCAAAGGTCGTCCCAAGTGATAATAGTTTGGGGATTGATGGCGTGGCGGCTATTAGTGATCGTAGTGTTAAGAGTGGAATTAGGGATGGTAGGAGAGTTATGAGAGAAGAATTTAGTAGAAAAAGTAATAGGGTTGATCCTTTGGGTGGTGATGAAGACCTTTTACAAGATCAAGCTCTTAATAGTTTAATTCATGAAGCTGTTTTCGGGGAATTCAGAATCAAAAGATAGAAAGAGTAAACATAAGGGGAAGCATAGTCAGGATATGCATGTTAAGACCCTTTCAGAGCAGCTGAATGAGATTCCAAGGGGTAGTGATGTGGCATCTTCCAACATGCATCATCACGATACACACTCACAACAGGAGAAAATAGGTGGGCATGAGACCAGTCTTAGTGGCTATAGTGGAGTGAATAGGGTGAAAAGGCGGAAGTTTCGAAGTGCGAGAAGAGCACGGGCTGCTGCTCCATCTTCAAGGGATGTTGGGGGACAGAAAGAAATGTCTGTTGCTTCTAATTCATTTGCTCAAGGTTCAGCACAGTCAAGGTATCACACGGAGGAAGAAGAATATTGGGAACAAAATGTCACAAGGGCTCCCAGAAATGGATGTGGAATTCCATGGAATTGGTCAAGAATTCATCACAGGGGTAAAACATTCCTTGACATGGCCGGAAGGAGCTTGTCTTGTGGTTTGTCAGATTCAAGGAGAGATGGCACATTTTCCCATGGAAGAGATTTTCCTGGTATGCCCGTGGCATCAGATCATTCTACTTCATCTACTAAATCTGATGTAGAGGCTTTGCCTCTACTAGTGGAGGCATCCGGATCCCAAGAAAGCACTGGTAATGCTGGTTGGGTGCATGACTATTCAGGTGAGCTAGGTATATATGCTGATCATTTGTTGAAAAATGATGTTGATTCTGATCTTGCTTCTGAAGCAAGATCCGGTGATCAAGGCAAGCTCAGGCGGAACCACAATGGTAGGCATCAAAATCTGACACAAAAGTACATGCCAAGAACTTTCAGAGATCTAGTTGGACAGAATTTAGTAGCACAAGCTCTATCTAATGCTGTTTCTAGGAGGAGGGTTGGGTTGCTATATGTGTTTTATGGGCCTCATGGTACTGGGAAAACCTCATGTGCTAGGATATTTTCCAGAGCTTTGAATTGTCAATCTCTGGAGCATCCAAAACCTTGTGGCTATTGCAATTCTTGCATTTCACATGATATGGGTAAGAGTCGAAATATAAGGGAAGTTGGCCCAGTCACTAATTTTGATTTCAAGAGCATTATGGATCTGCTTGACAATATGATTGTTTCTCAGATCCCATCTCTATATAGAGTTTTTATCTTTGATGACTGTGATAGTCTGTCTCCTGACTGCTGGAGTGCCATATCAAAGGTCATTGATCGAGCACCCAGACGTGTAGTTTTCGTCCTTGTCTGCTCAAGTCTTGATGTTTTGCCTCATATAATTATATCCAGATGCCAGAAATTCTTTTTCCCAAAGCTAAAAGATGCAGATATTATATATACTTTGCAGTGCATTTCATCCAAAGAAGATATAGATATAGATAAGGACGCGCTAAAACTTATTGCATCGCAGTCAGATGGATCTTTGAGGGATGGTGAGATGACACTTGAACAATTAAATTTGCTTGGGCAGAAGATATCGGTCCCTCTGGTTCAGGAATTGGTAGGTGCTTTCCGATTCTTTGGCTATAATTAAAATGTTAAAAATATTTGATGTCATTGTACGTTGGTTAAAAAAATGGCATATTCCAATACTGTCAGTGTCATGTTTGCCTCTTTAATGATACATCAAAGTAATATTGTATAGTCTTTACAAGTCTGCAAGGTATTGATGTTGATGTGTATGTTAGAAATATAATTATTGCAGTTCAGTTTTTCAAACAATTAATGCTTTGAAATGTACTTGATCATGTAGGATGTGCTAATTTTCACTTTTTTGAAAAAAATCACATGCTTGTAAAGGAAGCTATAGCTCTATGTTTGGATTCAAGATTATCCACAATTAGAAGTTCTATTTGTGTATATGTTATTTTGCTGATAAAATATGAGCCTAAGCCTTATCCTGATCTCAATTTGCCACTTGAGCTAAGTTCTGAACGAACTGTTGTTATTTTTCATATTTGTCATTTCCAAACATGAGATCAATTTTAGGCTTATAAGGCTAAGTGGTTACAAGAAATAGTTCTGCATTGTTGTAGTGATGCCTAAAAGAATGTATTGTTAACGGCATGATGTATATAAAGTCAATTGAAGAGCAATTTGCCATTCATGGCTTGTGACTGAGTTTCTGTTTAGATGCAGTAGACTACATACACAAACTTCTTGAAATATCCATATCCATGGATATTGGATATAGGACACTCAATTGAACCACTGTCATGGATTCCAGATACGGTTAAAAAAAGAAGCACATCTTGGTTGGATTGTTTGTTTATTAGCATTCTGCTTTATCAGTTGCAGTGTGCAGCTGCAGATTTTTTGATGATCATTATCTCAATATGATGATAATCTTCTGCAGAAATTCTGCTTTGCTAGTTTCTCTAATCCATTGAGATCTCAATAGGCTAGCTCATGGATCCATGATTATGAATCTCTCAGAATCAGTGTTCTTGACTCTTCATTATCCATCATGGGCTATCACCTCACTGAACACACCACTTAGCCTGTTTGGTAGCTAGTTTTTTTGCTTTGGTCTCTTAGATGACTCTTCTCAGGCTGATTAAACTGTTCTTGCCTCTTCATTATCCATCATGTGCTATCATCTCACTGAACACCCACTTAGCCTGTTTGGTTGCTAGTTTTTTTGCTTTGGTCTCTTAGATGACTCTTCTCAGGCTGATTAAACTGTTCTTGCCTCTTCATTATCCATCATGAGCTATCACCTCACTGAACACCCACTTAGCCTGTTTGGTTGCTAGTTTTTTTTGCTTTGATCTCTTAGACGACTCTTCGTAGGCTGATTAAACTGCCCCTTGCTGTCTCACTTGATTAAATATGATATGCTTTCTATTTATTTGCTCTAAACTTTACGAGTCTCATACAGGTTGGACTAATCTCTGATGAAAAACTGGTGGATCTTCTTGATTTAGCATTATCTGCAGACACAGTAAACACTGTGAAGAATTTGAGAGTCGTAATGGAAACTGGTGTGGAGCCATTAGCTTTAATGTCACAACTTGCTACAGTTATCACTGATATATTAGCTGGTAGCTATGATTTCACAAAAGAAAGGCCTAGAAGGAAATTTTTTCGACGAAAGCCATGTGAGTTCAATAGTTATTTGATGCTTTGTGTATCAGTGACAAGTTATTGAATAACCCATCTCTTTACATTTGGTCTGTGTGACTATGGTCCCTTTCTCCTGAAATTGCTGCTCTGTGATTTTCCTTCCAAACTTTGGGATGTTATGGATTTTTTGGCCAGTTTGGTGCTATTAAGATCATTATGTCAATGTTTTTGGAGTCTGAAATTTTATCTTTCGTACCTCTGACATGAATTTTCCTCTCCCCCTCATTTTCATCAAAAACTAAATGCTGGGTTGTATGAATCAGTTATTTATACTTTGGATATTTATTCATACAAAATTAATCACAAATTTATTGGTTCTAGTATCCAAAGAAGATATGGAAAAGCTGCGCCAGGCCCTCAAAACTTTGTCAGAGGCTGAAAAACAACTTAGAATGTCAAATGACAAATTAACGTGGTTAACAGCTGCCTTGCTTCAACTTGCTCCTGATCAGCAGTATCTGCTCCCTAGTTCATCCACAGAAACTAGTTTTAATCATAGCCCTCTGGGCGTAAATAACATGGGTGGAAGAAATATTTCCAGAAAAGGTGGTGAATATGTGGAGATGCCCAATAATAGGAGAGATTTGTCAAAGCATGTCAGATTGGAAAGTCTCCCTGGTGGAACTTCTGCTGATTTCCGCAACAGCGGTTCAACAAATGGTATTAGCATGGACAGAAAAAGAAATGCCGTGTCTGGGATGGCTCCTCAATGGGCATCTGCACAAACTTCTGATGCCATCCGTGTGAACAGTAGGCATGTTTCTGGCAAAAGCCACAAGGGATATGAAGAAATTTGGTTGGAGGTGCTTGAGAAGATTCAAATTAACAGTATTAGAGAATTCTTGTACCAAGAAGGAAAGCTGATCTCTGTCAATTTTGGTGCAGGTGCCTCTCGTTTACAAGCATTTTTCATTTACATATATTGTGTCATTTAAACTTGTGTTGGCTAATCAACTATATAGTTTCGTAATTTATGATATTACCAAGTTTTAATTGCTTTCTGAAGTGGAATTAGTTTGTTTAGTTTATACTTGCATTGTTTAATATTACTGAGTGAATGGGGTTCAAAATTGCAATCTTGTGCACTGGAATATAGATCTCAAAGGAAAAACACCCCTAAGAAATGAAGTAACTTATTGTTTCAACCATTATCCATTTTAGGTGGATGCAATGATGAAAAGTGTGATGCACTTCAATTACCGATGCATGATTACAATGCAAGCTGTTAGTAGTATAGCTGTTAGAAATACTACGGATCCTCTTTCCTCCAATGTAACAAGTATCATCATCTCTTCTTACCACTGTAAATTTTAAATCTGCCCCTAATTATGAGTTATGGCACATAAATAAGTGTTGCACACATCAATTCCAAAAGTTATAACTCAAGGGCATGTATAGACATAGGCATATATAATTGTGCATGGATGTCTATTCCTAGGATTATATCGAACACTAGTAATCATGATTAATGTAAGATTCCTTTTTACACAAATGCCTTGAGAAAATCCAAGAAGTATGTTGAATTATGATAGTGTGATGAAAGCACATGGTTGCGGTTTCCACCCTTGTTTTATGATCTAGATGCTTTACATGCAAACATACACTGAACCATAATATATTTACTCAAAATATTGAGTGATGGGGACCAGCTTTATGGATAATTTATCAATTGTTTGGGGCTGAGTCCACAAAACTTTCCCTATTCGATTGTGCTTTCTTGTTTCTCGATTTGATATATAGTCCTTTGATTAATTTCACAAAGTCACAGTTCTTCCTTCGATTAATGACCCTTACAATATTCATTGTTCCATATAAAGATCTGGTTTTAAGTGCTATGCTCGTCCATATTCTTATATCATTATCCTGTCCTCCCAAATTGACAAACCAAGCAAAGATTACTCAAATAATTCATTTTATAGGAGCACTCTTTATAGTCCTTACAAATATTCTCCAAATTAGTGTTTTCTTTGTTCATCTCCAACTTGGCATGCTTGGGAAACAAATTTTCTTTTTACATTCACTTGTAAATGTTTAATCAATCTTCAAAATAATTTTTACTTTTTGCAGCTCCAACTGTGCAGTTGATATTCAGTTCACATTTCACCACATTGAAGGCAGAGAAGTTTAGGGCACATATTTTACAAGCATTTGAATCTGTTCTTGGATCACCAGTGACAATTGAGATCAGATATGAGTCGAACAAGGAAACAAGTGCAGGGTTCCATGTGCCTCTTGTTTTACCAGCTTCTAAAAATGGTTCATCTCAGATGGCTATAGACCCAGAGCCGAATGCTGGGAGCAGAATGCCTAGGACAGGAGATTACCCTGAAGGGAGGAGTGAAATTGTTGAAGTACCAGCTTCTCCAAGGAAATATGAGGGTAATGAACCAACAAACCACATTATATCTAGTGGAAGAGGTTTACAGCACACACGGCCAGGAGAGTCAGCTTTGAATAAGAAGCCAGCCATGGGGTCTTTGGTGGAAAGAAGAATGCTTGGGGAAACCAGTCAGAGTAAGAGCATTGTGAGAAGCAAGGTTTCCCTTGCACATGTAATTCAGCAAGCTGAAGGATGTACACAGCAAGCTGGATGGTCAAAACACAAAGCAGTTTCTATAGCTGAAAAGCTTGAACAAGAAAATTTGTAAGTATTTGAAGAATTGTTTTATTCTTTTTACCTATTATCATGCCAATCTAATTATTATCCTTGTTTGGCATGGAAGCTGGAAACACATTTTAGCAGTGAACTTTATTTTACTAGAAAAGGCCTAAACTTTTGTTAGAAAGTGGACCTTTTAGCAAAAAAATTTGTTTCTCAAAAAATCCTAGGGATTCCTTGACAGGAAGGGTAATGCACCCTTCTTTTATCTCTGATAAAGTAGATTTTATTGGCTGTTTATTAGTTACCACTACCAAACCATATATAATCTGGTAGTAGGGAGCTGATTTTATATGAACTTGTGCATAGTAAAAGGAAAAAAAAAGGTATATATTATATCTAGTTTTTCCAAAGAAGCCTGAGCATGTATTTGTAGGTGCTTGGTAGCATAGTGGCTAAGGTCTCTTCTTGGCATTGCACCAAACAACCGGGATGTAACCCCCTTCACACCAGGAATTAGAAGGATTAAGGGAGGAGGAGGTTTAAACCTGTGTTGTAGTCAAATGGTCCTATCAGCCTCGTAATGATAAGAAAAAAGTAACACCCTCGACAAGTTTGTAGTTAAAACCTAGTTGAGTCGAGAAGAAAGGTCTTCTGCACATTTTATTTAAATTATATTTTGTCCTCTCAAATTGGCTCTTGTGCATTTGTAATTTTACAGGAGGCTGGAACCCAGATCAAGATGCTTGCTTTGCTGGAAAGCAACTAGAGTGACACGTCAGAGGGTAATTAATTCTAGATCTCTGATGACATTGATGCAAACTTATGCACCGTTGAACTCATAAAAATATGTTTTAATGGTGATTATATTCTGCATTTTCTCCCGTAATGCCGAAGCATAAAGCAACCATAGCTATACTTTTAGTGAGGGAGGTTAGTTTTCATGTTTATTGGTCAATATGATTGCCATCAGTTTTGTAAATGCCATTCAAGCCTTCTAAGCATGCATGACCCTTTTCTAGCTTCTCTTCGTTTTAGGTTCATATAATTATCAAACCAAACAAAATAAAAGTTGGCCAGAAAGGCATTGTATGCATTACATAATAGTTTAAATTGCTTTTTACACACTAGCTGGAGCTCTCGTTGATCATTGACTAAACAGTTATTTACGCCAAAGCTACCATAATGATTTGATGATTTCCTAAGAGATGTACGTTTTGTCTGGGGGTGGGTGGGGAGTGTCCCATTTTGTAAACGAGTAATTATTTTGATGCAATCTGTTTTGAAAATGTTGGTTATGTTTGTTCTTGCAGCTTTCTCGTTTGAAAATCAGGACACGAAAACCACATTCATTGCTGAAGCTTGTCTCCTGCGGAAGGTGTATCTCTTCTAAATCTCCAAGATAGAACAAGGAAAAATTTCCAATGGCTTTGAAGGATTCAGATTACAACTTCATCAATACTAGCTAGTGTAATTAGCCATTTACCGAGTCAATAATTTATCTTTTTCATCAAATAAATGTAACGGTTATTTCTGATTAGAACGTAGGGAAAAATTATTTAGTGTAGCGTCCTTGGTAATTTTCACGTCTTCATGCAATCATTTAATGATAGTCTCAGCTTTCTTCTTCTTCTTCTTCTTCTTCTTTCTCTTCTACTTTTGATTGCAGCGAGGCCTGACTTTCCTGATGCCATACAGAACTTATCTATATGTTAGAAGTAAGTTAGTACAGAACAAAATGGCATCCATTATTCGTCCACTTCAGATTTGTTGGTAGATTATAATTTTGATATATTTCTGAATGAAAAATATTTTCAAAATCAAGTTTTTGTTTGACAAATCTTGTGTGGCGGTGTTCCGAGTCCTGCTGTTGCTGACTGTTGAACTATTGTGGGTTGCAAGTCGATGATTAGACGGTGTTAGGAGGAAGTGGAAGGCGATGATGGGGGTACCAATACTCTCTTTCTCTCTCTCTTCTCTGGTTCTCTCTTTTTGCTCCTTTAACAAGACTTGAAGACGTTTTTTTTTCATATCATATCAAGAAACTATCTCATTTAAAAATTTAAGTTATTAGGCGAGGTTCCAGAATATGATTTATATTATTCTTAAACACATTTTCAAGTGACTCTTTTGGACTTGAAATTTGGACACAAGTTCATTTTATTTTGTGCTTGATTTTTATCAAATAGAATGAAGGTAGTGAGATTCAAACTCGTGAGTGCTGGGTTAACAAGACTTCGATACTATATCAAGAAACTATCTTATCTAAAAGTTTAAACTATTAGACAAGATCCTATATTTATATTATTTTTTAACATCTACCTCCTTATTCTTGTCCTGTTCGTTTGATTTGATCCTCACAAAGCAATTACCCTTTTTTTTTGTACTAATTTTTCAAGATATACTTTTCCTACAACGCTGCCCCTACTTGATCTTGTTTTCTTCCATTACCTTTCTCTATTCTTCTTTCCTGATCCCTTATTGCAAACCTAGGACTACTATCCATGAAATTCACCTGAGCACACTACATATACCAGCGATGGAACAGGATCTCTTCAGAATAAGATTCACACAACGAATCTATGGAGCGAGGTTGAGATGAAACGAAGGGTATGGAATGTTATTTTATTTCCAAATTCTGTAGATCATGATGGTGCAAGAATCAGTGATATGTGTACCTCTTTTTCCAGGGAATTACTTTCAAATTTTCAAATTTTTGGTTGCAATATATATATATATATATATATATATATATATATACACCACGATATTTGTTTTTGAAAAAGAAAATGTCTTTAACTGAGCTTAATATATAGCACAAGTTGCTTTTGAAATATATTAGAATAATATTTTTTAGATATATTATTTTATTTTTAATATTAGTATATAGAAATCATTGAAAAACCTTTGGATACATATATCGTTGAATATATTTTCGTTTATTTTATAAAAATATTATCTTAAATTATATTTTTAAAAATCTAGACCATGGTCTTATCACACGTCCAGTATATTTTTGGATCCAAGTGCTTAGACTTTCCTCATATATAATATTTTCATTTTATCTCTAATTAAAAAGTATATTTTATATCATGTATCAGTATAAAATCTTTAAATGATAAAACTACCATGGTATATAATATAATATATCATAAACATATAACTTATCTCTTTAAACACATTTTCTCTCCTTCCAAACGAAATATCATGGACAGACGTGTCAACATAAGCTGGGAATTATATAAAATAATAATTATTGAATATTGAATATGAACGAACTTGACCGCATGATTGATCCGATATTGTCACCGCAAAAATACGTCGGGGATTATTACTATAATTAAATCATTAATTTAGCTTTGCGTGCATTCAAATGACATCCTAATGGGGAATTCGACGCTCCAACCATAGTTTTTTTTAAAAAAATATTAATATTTTAAGCATGGTTTTAGTAAAACAATAACACTAAGCATATGAATTCCTTGCTCTAAAATTTTAAAATGTGATTTGTAAGACAAACCATGAAATTTTGAAAGGTAATTCAAATTTATCTCCCTGATATTTGTTTTGATGTAGTTAAAACTAAAATATGTTTTAAAAATTAAAATTATAAAATAATTGAATTTTATATGCTAAAGAGGTAAGAGATCGAATATATATATCAATTTTGAGTACTCGTTTGATTTTAAGTATATACGTACAGATAAATGTAAGTAACTTTTTTCTTTGTTGATAAATTACATTAATTAGATGCATGCATTTATTCAAGCAATTGATCATCATCCTTCCGACACATTATTTATAATTTAATTTTCTATTTAGGGATGATGTATTGTATATTTTAATTTTTTTTTCCTTCTTTTACATTAGGCAAACACCATTATTAAAATAATAATATTTAAAAGTAATGCCACTTGCATTAACAAAAGTTAAAACTCGTTTGAAAAACATTGTTAGCCCTGACTTATTTGTATTATTGACCAGAACATTACATTCACCTAGAAAAATCAACACTAGTTTTCAAGGATATTATTATTACCAATTTTTTTATGGATGAATAAGTGTTTTTTTTTAATTTTAATTACACAATGAAATAAGTAAATATTATTAGAAGCAATAAATTAAAATTGCAATTGAAGGATATTTTGTATATTTATAATGATTTTATTATTATTATTATTATTATTATTATTATTATTATTATTATTATTATTATTATAATGACAGCTGAAGATCAATTTGATATTGACAAAATATAAAAATATTTAAAAAATAAAAATCATAGTTAAATGACCAAAATGCCATTAAAAAAATACTAATATTAATGTCAATTTGTTTTTTTTAATCTTTTCATAATAGTTTGGAGGACAATTTGTTCAATTTCATCGTTCAATCAAAAAAAAATATTTTATTTTTTATCCTCGTTATTTTTTTGTTTTTCCTTGTCTTTTTTTTTTCAATAATGTCATTTTTTTCCTTTAATAAAATATAAAGTTTATTTTATATTTCAATTTTCATCCTCATTCTTTTAATTTCAGTTCTTTGTTTAGAATCTTTTATGTAATATTTTTTTTTCCAATTAATACTTCAACATTTAATTGATTGGATTATACTATGTAGATTTTACAGATAGGGTATTTCAATATTATATCTTTAAATCACGAGTTTAAAAAGTTAATGTCTCTTTTTTTTATGATTTTTTTTTGTTTTTTTATCTCATGATTAGAGCGAAATCCTAACTGTCTTATGAAATGCTTACGGACTTCTTCGGAGTGTAATCTGGGCAAAGGACTGACAGATAATGCACTTTTGAATACAGGTGATTTGGGTTATTCAATTGCATGGAAATTCAAATACATTATTTTATTATCAAAGCAAATTTGGTGTTATTTGTTCTTGTAATTGACACTAAAGATTTCATTTCCTCTTTATTTCTCTGTTATGTTCATCATTTTGGAAGAAAAACTAATAGAATTGTAATTAATTTGGGTCAGCTAAAAATCGAATTGTGTTTTTCACGAGGTATACCGCACAATCAGGAAAAAAAAATATTACACTGCATATATGTTTTTAACAGTTATTTTGTAATTATACTAAAAATACATTTATTTTATATTTTCATATACATTTCTTTAATTAAATATGCTTCTATCTCTTGTACATTTATCTCATAAATTCTTAGAACACTAACCAAATATAATTATATATTTCTTGCCGATCTATATTCGGGTTAAAGCTAACCGAACAAGAAGATATCATATTATTAAAAAATCAATAATGAAACATGGGGTTGACACCACGTGTCTTGCCCACAATCAGCAAGCTTACGCGTATTAGCTGGCATTTACCACACGCAATTATCCTTCCAACGTGCATTTTTGTCATAAACAGGCTAGCCAATAGATTCAAGCTACGTCATAGAAGAAAACGAGTATCTACCATCAGCTACGGTGAGGTTGATGTCGCGGTCAAGCGTCCTGCTAAGGCTGTCTTATTCATTGACTTTTTTATGGGTTGACTGAGCGTGATGGTAACGCTGAAGGTTAACTTTGCTATATCGGCTCTTCATGTGCCTGCAACGTGGCCACTACGGCATGGTGAATAGCCGGCAGGTGGAGGCGTTTTAAATAAATGTAAAGGTCGTCTCCATGGCCGGCCCACGCGTCTTCGGTCGACACATAGAAATTGTTTGGAAATTTCTTTGATTTTTAAAATAATTTTTGTTTAGAAATATATTAAAATAATATTTGTTTTTTTATTTTATTTTTAAATTATGTTTAACATTAAAATAATTAAAAAACACTAAAAAAACTCAAATAGTTTTTTTAAAAGAAAAACACTTTCAAGTAGCCATAAATTTTAAAAGA
The DNA here is from genome assembly GCA_009078335.1 of Salix brachista. Lineage (NCBI taxonomy): Eukaryota > Viridiplantae > Streptophyta > Magnoliopsida > Malpighiales > Salicaceae > Salix > Salix brachista. Next base: position 3,525,386 of record CM018575.1, read on the forward strand.
AGTATTTTGTTTTTATTTTTTTATATGTTCATTCAATTAATAAAACGTGAATAGCGTCTATTTGTAGTTTGGTAAGCTTTTTTTTTTTTTCCTTTTAATTCTATGGTATTTTAATTAAATATACATATTGTTCTTTGTAGTTTTAAAATAAATCTGTAAGCAAAACCTTTAAATTTATCTTTATGGATAGCGAGATAATTTTAAACTCGGGCTAAATAAGTCAAGTCGAAAATAGTTTTAAGATTGACCCTCTAAAACAGGTTTAATAACAATGTAAAATATATATATATATTTTTTTAATTTCATCTTCTATTTTTTTTCAATTAAATCCTTTTCAACTTTTTTTTATATCAATTTTATCATTCAATATCTAGTTGGATGTGCTTTCTATGAAGTCATTGTAGTTTTAAACAAACATCTCAACATTTGATGAATAGTTAATTTCACACATATTATTTTTTTGTCATCATATCATTAAGTAAAAAAATTCTTTTAAAAAACATTGTTAAACCTACTGAAATCCATAATCTGGGTTGTAGGTTTGATAGATCAAATCACAAAATCCAAATCAATTTAATAAATCAAGTGGACTAAGTCATGTTGAGACAACTCCCACATAATTTGATTTGATACTCAATCAAGGTAAATAATTGAACAAAGAGTTTTTAAAGGTAGCCTATTGGAACGAGTTTAATAAAAATATAAAAAAAATCTTTGCAACCTATATTTTTTTTTTCACAATTGTTTTTGATCCAATCTGCAACGTACCACAATCTAAAACACTAGCTACTCACAAATGAGTCTAAAGGAAACTAATACTTCTTATTAATTATTAATGCAAGGATAGCTGTGGCTTTTATAAAGCCTTACAAAACAGAAAATACGAAATACATGGAAAGCAAATCAAAACAGGATTGACCTGATAAACTCCTACAAACTAGCTTCACTTGACAGCAAACTAGCTACTTCCTATTATTCAGTTATTAAGTTGTAGACTAAATCAATAACGACTAAGTCAATAATTCCAACAAATTCCTCCCCGTAAACTGAAGAATGCATTCCTGTTAGAGTGTTGACAGATGGTGAACCGGTCGACCACTTGGTGAACCGGTCGACCGTTTCAATCAACAATTCCAACAAATCCTCCCCGTAAGCTGAAGAATGCATCAGTTTACTTCTTCAAGTCGTCGAACACCAAGCCAGCTCCTGAGCTGCACAAATTGATCCAACTTAATTGGTTTAGTCATTATATCTGCCACTTGATCTTTAGTTCCAACAAAACTCAATTTCACAGCTCCCTCAGTTGACAGATTGCGCAAGTAATGATATCTAACATCAATGTGCTTTGTTCTTCGATGCATAACTGGATTTTTTGACAGCTTAATGGCTGAGCTATTGTCACACATGATGTTGACGCACTCGCAGTTTTTGACGCCTAGTTCCTGCAGAATTCCTCTAAGCCACACTCCATGACAAGCACAAGCAGTGGCAGCCACATATTCAGCTTCGGTGGATGATAGAGTGACGATTCCTTGCTTCCTTGAACTCCAACATATTGCTGCTCCACTTAGAAGAAAAACGTAGCCTGAAGTGCTCTTTCTATCATCTACATCTCGCGCATAGTCACTGTCTGTGTATCCCAGCAGACTTCTGTCATTCTCATCTCTTATATAGTGACTGTCCGTGTATCCCAGCAACTTCACATCTGTGCTCCTTTTGTAGTAGACTCCGAAATCTAAAGTTCCTTTTAGATATCTTAGTACCCTCTTAGCAATCATCATATGTTCTTCTTTAGGATCAGCCATATAGCGAGAAATCAAACATACCACAAACATTAAATCGGGACGAGTTACCGTTAGGTACATTAGGCAACCTATCAGCTGTTTATACGGTGTTGCATCAACATTTTTGCTGCCTAACTTTGACAGGATAGTGCCGGGGACTATTGGATTCTTTACAGCATTGCAGTTCCCCATATTAAATCTTTCCAAGACTTCTTTAGCATACTTCTTTTGGCACAAGAAAATTCCTTCCTTGTTTTGATAGACTTCAACACCAAGAAAAAACTTCATTTTTCCCAAGTCTGTCATCTCAAACTCCTTCTGCATGGATGACTTAAAATTTGTGCACATATGTTCATCATCTCCTGTATAAATCAAGTCATCTACATAGAGACTTACCAGCAGCAATTTATCTCCATTTTTCTTCAGAAACAAAGTGTGATCATAGTTGCTCTTCTCAAACCCTTCCTTCTTAAAGTAACTCTCAATTCTGCTGAACCAAGCCCTTGGGGCTTGCTTTAAACCGTAGAGAGCCTTCTTTAGTCGATACACCTTATTTTCTTGTCCTCTTATGACAAATCCTTCCGGCTGATCAACATAAACCTCCTCCTTCAATTCACCATACAAGAAAGCACTTTTTACGTCAAGTTGAAAAATGCACCATCCACGTTGAGCTGCTAGTGCCAACAGGATTCTGATTGTATCCCATCGGGCTACTGGTGCGTACACTTCATTGTAGTCAACTCCTGCTTTTTGTGAGTATCCTTTGGCGACGAGTCTAGCTTTACATTTATCAACTTTGCCTTCTTCATTAAACTTTGTTTTGAAGACCCATTTAACACCAATTTTTCTTGCTTGATTTGGCAGTGACACAAGCTCCCAGGTCTGATTTCGTTCAATGGCTTCTATCTCAAGCTTCATGGCCTCCTGCCACTTCTTTTCTTTCACGGCTTCATTAAAGTGTGTTGGGTCATCATTGGAGATGTGAAACGCCAAGCTTTCATCTGATTCCTCTTCTTCAGGAAAGCGATTATCACCTTCATAATCACGCATCCAGACAGGCTCCCTTCTTCTTCTTGTCTGTTGTGGCACTCCCGAAGTTGAAGACTCTCCAATTTCTAGAATTACTTGTGGAACTCCCGTGGTTGAAGACTCCCCAATTTCTGGTATTTCTTCTAAGTTGCTGTCCTCCATGTCGTCTGCTTCATTATATTCTCCATCAATTCCTTCACCTTCAGACTCTTCGGAAATAAGATCATCATCTTTATCTCCCCAAGCTAGCTCATCCTGCGCTGATTCTGTTGCATTCAGGTTCCATTCCCATTTTCCACTTTCTTCAAAAATGACATCTCGGCTTATAATAATTTTCTTTGTTACCGGGTCATACAAACGGTAGGCCTTAGATTCGTCACTGACTCCAAGTAAGATGCATTTGTGACTGCGATCATCAAGCTTAGTTCTCTTTTGCTCAGGAATGTGGACATGTGCAATAGAGCCGAATACTCTGAAGTATTCTACATCTGGCTTCACTCCTGTCCATCTCTCCTCAGGTACCATGTCTTTGATTGCCCTTGTGTAGCTACGGTTTAAGACATGGGCTGTCCATCTTGCTGCTTCTGGCCATAATGACTTCGGCATCTCCTTCTCAGACAACAAGCAACGTACCATGTTCATGATGGTCCGATTTCTTCGTTCCGCAACTCCGTTTTGCTGTGGAGTGTAAGCCGCTGTTAGTTGTCGTTTTATTCCATTGTCTTGACAGAATTTATTGAATTCACTTGATGTGAACTCTCCTCCCCTGTCGGTTCTGAAGCCACAAATGGTTGTTTTTGCTTCCTTTTCAGCAAAGCATTTGAAGACTTTGAATGTCTCAAAAGTTTCTGATTTGTCTGCAAGAAAGTAAATCCATGTTTTTCGGGAGAAGTCGTCAACCAGCACTAATAAATACCTCTTGCCACTGTGGGAGATTGGGGTGATTGGTCCACAAAGATCGCCATGAATTAATTCCAGTTTGTTCGATGCTCTCCATTTGCTTTTCTTTGGAAATTCTTGGCGCTGTTGCTTGCCCACATTACAAATTTTGCATACATTGTCTGCTGCTCCTTTGAATTTCGGCAGCCCTTTCACCAATTGTTTCTGCTGCATGAGTTGAATGGATTTGTTGTTTAGATGACCATATCTCTTGTGCCATAGAATCTCCAAGTCTTCGTCTTCCACTTTCAAGCAATTACCAGGCAGCGGCTTCATTTTCGCATAAACCAGGAACATACGATTTGCAGTCATTGGTGTATTTATTATCAACCCCCTTTGTTGATGATAAATTCTGCAGATTCCTTCTTTGATCAAGATCACCAAGCGTTTCTCCTGCAGCTGGCCAATGCTAAGTAGATTGTTGGTGAGATTGGGGACAAAGTAAACATTTGATACAATTTGTATGATACCTTCCACCTCAAACCTGACATTCCCTTTTCCTTCAACTGCCATTTTCGAGCTATTTCCCAATCTGACAGAATGCTTGAATTTTTCATCAAGCTCAATGAACCAAGTTTTGTCTCCTGTCATGTGATTTGAGCACCCAGAATCGAGGAACCAAATGCCCTTTCCTTCAGCTTTGCTAGCCTCTGTGTGTGTCATCAGAAGCAATTTTTCCTTCTCATCAAATTCCTCCTCGTCAGCAGCAGCATAGTTTTCTTCATTTTCTTCACCCATCAGAAGCAATGCTTCCTTCTCATCAAATTTCTTTTCGGCAGCAGCAGCATAATAGTCTTCATCTTCTTCACCCATCAAAAACAATTCTTCCTTCTCATCAAATTCCTTCTCGGCAGCAGCAGCATAATTGTCTTCATCTTCAATGGCTGCTGTGTACTCCAGCAAGAGTAGTTTTTCATCTTTCACAATGTCAGCATGGTCAAAAATTTCTTCAGCTCTGCATACTTCGGTGTGCGCCATTAGAAGTAATTCTTCCTCCTCGTCAAATTCAGCATAGTTGACGACTCCTTTTTCTGAGCTCGAGCATTCAAATTGATAATGTCCTTGCTTTCCACATCGAAAGCAATTAATGGCTGACCTGTTGACAAAAGGTCTAGCTCTTCCCCGTCCTCTAGAGTAAGTTCTTCCTCTTTGAAACGTCCCTCTGCCTCTTCCTTGTGCATACCTGGGCTCGTTCATCACCTGTAGAACTTGCTCTTCACTCCTCTTCTCAACCACCTTTTGTTCATGTACAAGCAGAGATGCTTGCAATTCATCTACTGTGAGCTTGTCAATGTCCTTGGATTCCTCTATTGAGCATACTACAAAGTTGAATTTGTCAGTGAGACTTCGAAGTATTTTCTCAACAATTTTAACGTCTGGCATATCTTCCCCGCAATTCCTCATGTCGTTGGCAGTGGACATGACTCTTGCAAAATACGCAGACACACTTTCTCCAGATTTCATATCTAGAGTCTCAAAGGTTCTGCGAAGCCGCTGCAGCTGGGCTCTCTTCACTCTAGCACTCCCTTGACACTTGACTTTCATGGAATCCCACAATTGCTTGGCAGTCTCCTTCTGAGTGATGGTTTTTAAGATGCTTTTATCTATGGATTGAAATAGATAATTCTTTGCTTTGAGATCCTTGAGTCTTGCGTCGTCAATTGCCTTTTGTTGTGCTGCATCCATGACTTCATTGCCCTTTGGTTCTTCGAAACCAGATTGAATGACGCTCCAGTATTCCTTAGAGCGCAGAAGATTTTCCATGATCAAGCTCCAGTGATCATAGTCTCCGTCAAATTTTGGAACACATGGTGTTGTGAAGCTCCCTGAGTCAGTTGCCATTTGCTGTGTCGTGTTTTTCCTCTCAAACACTCAAAATGTATGTTTCTTTTATCAGGTCAGTGAAAAGCTCTGATACCAAATAAAGGAAACTAATACTTCTTATTAATTATTAATGCAAGGATAGCTGTGGCTTTTATAAAGCCTTACAAAACAGAAAATACGAAATACATGGAAAGCAAATCAAAACAGGATTGACCTGATAAACTCCTACAAACTAGCTTCACTTGACAGCAAACTAGCTACTTCCTATTATTCAGTTATTAAGTTGTAGACTAAATCAATAACGACTAAGTCAATAATTCCAACAGAGTCGGGGGTGCTAACTTTTTTTCTTATTGTTCATATGAATAGTGAAGGATTTGGTCTTTTTTTAATGTCCTTTTTTTCAACTTTATATTTCTTTTCTTTTTTGTTTTGAATGTCTTAGTTAATTGTTTTGGTTAGCTTTTTATGAGGTTGTCACAAACTCAAACAAATATCTTGATATTTGGTTTGTGATTGATTTTAGAAGTATTTATTTTTACTATCATATAATTAAATAAACAAAATACTTTTTTAAAGAATTCTCAAGCCTCCATAACCTGAATTTATCTGGTTAAACGGTGAATTCTGAGTCAATCTAATATGTAATTATTTCAATATAAAAAAAATTATCTAAATTTTTTATTCAAGCCATAGCATGACACATTACTATAAACTATTTCTATCTAGTCGGCTAGTTCAGAATGATCCACCTTAATCACTCTTTTACCAAGTTATCATACTTGTTTTAAAAGTGATAACAAACATGAATGATGAATAGAGGATTATTTTATCTGTTCGATGATTATAAGGTATAACTGTAATAATATACTGATCACATTATGATTTTAAAAAGTAATTAATTATACAATGAACCGTACATTAAATGAAATAGCATGTCGGGTCGAGGTTGGCGGGACATTCGACTCGACGCCTCAATGTTTCGACATGTAGTCCTGTTGCTAAAGAGACTAGGGGTGTAACTGTAAATGTATCAATCTAGTTGGTCCGCACAGGCTGTTTTCCTTCCTTTCTTTTTGGAGCATCATCGGAGTCCGTTTGTGCATCCTTTGTCCTTGTTCTTGTGTTTCTCGCTTTTGGAGTCAACTTGTCTCTTCAACATTTTATACTCAAAAGTATATAATAAAAATAATTGCCGATTTTCATGTACACTATTAACTTCCACGCGCCAAAAAGACTTGCGTGGGCCAGCCTCGATTACATATAATATACCTTTGTTTCGTCAACCCTTGAACCAAAATCCTATGTAATGCGGCATCAACCTTTTTTTTTTTTTTTTTTTTCAAGTTACCAAAAAAAAAAAAAAAAAAAGAGCAAAGCAAAAGTGATAAAACTCCTCTATTTTTTGTTCTTCTTTAATCTACTATTTATTTTCTTTTTCTTAAACATGAACGGTGTTTGTTTGCTCTCTTTATAATGAAAGTAGAACGTATGCTTAATTTCTTTCCTTACAAATAAATAAAAAAAGACTAAAAAGTATTTTTACAAAAGTGGGTCTAAATAGAAAAAACTAGATGTGGGCCCGCATTAATAAGAAATATGTTTAATTGCAATGAACGTGTTTTGAAGTTTTTTTTATGACCTGAGTTATAGTCTTTGATTACTTAAATAAATTGATTTTATTTCAATTATATGATAAAAAATAGTTAATAAATTAAATTAAAAAAGAGGAAAATAATGTAGTTTAATTTTCAGTTAATTAAATATAAAAAATGAAATTAGATAATAATAAAAAGATAAAAAAAACCTAGCTTGAGTCAATTAAGTTAGCATGATATACATGTAAGTTGGGTAATGAAAGGTAAGCAAAAACCCAGATCATGATAACCTCATAAAAAAAAAAGAACCATCAAGCCATTAAAACAAGTAATGTTGCATGATAAAATTTTAAAAATAAAATAAATAACAAAATAACATAGATGTCAACACACATTAACTTTTCAAACCCATGATCTGAGTTGATAGAACAAAAACACTATATATGAAAAAATCACAAAGCCTAATCCCTAACAAGTCAAACATTGAAGGATGAAATTGAAAAAAAATCAATTATAAAAAAATTCAAAACAAAAATAGCATTTAAAAGAAAGAGATTTAAAATCAAAATAAAAAATAAACTAGATGACAATTATAGATTTTTGATTGAAGGTTGAAATAGAAAAGAAAAATAACTTTAACAAAAGGATAAAAATATCAAAATAATGAGAACTAAATTAAAAAAATTATATACCATAAATTTGGATTAAAGGATGAAATTAAAAATAAATAAAACTTTTACAAAAGATCTAGGAAGAAAATTAAAAAGAATAAGAATAAGGTCTGGATTAGAAAATAATTATTATATTGACAAATTGAGATTAAAGGGTTAAATAAAAAATAAATATTTTTTTTATAAAAATTATAAAATTGAAATATTAATAACAAAAAAGAATGATATGAAATTTTCAAGTGGAAGAGAGAGAGAGAGAGAGAAAAATCTTAATAGAAACGCTCTCTCATTTTCAAGTCATTTTGACACAAAAAACCAAAATGTTTTTAATTTAAAATGCTATTTTCAAGTTATTTTAATTCATAAATCACTTCAAAAAACAAAACAAACCATTCAATAAACCAAAATACACAAAATCACTTAAAAAGAGATGCTTAAAAATGTGATTGAAATAACTTTTCAAAATATTTTTACGTAAAAATATTTTAAAATAATATATATTTTTTCATAATCTAAAAACACTAATGAAATATCAATTTATTTATTTTTAAATATTGTTTTTAATACAATATCAAACCATCACCTATACGATGATAGATGCAATGAATTTTTGGTACTCTCTCTCTCTCTCTCTCTCTCAATCTATCCAGTCATAATAGTAGTAGTGGAAGGAGGTAGAAATAAATGGGCACAGTAATCTGGACACTCGTCCGTCAAACCAATAAAAGTCATTCTCCACCAAAACTGCATTGAATTTCTTTATTTCTCACATATGAATAGATAGGAAGAAAAAGAAACAGACGTCTTCGGAAACTCCCCCCTCTCTCCCCCCTCTCCAACGCGGAATCATCAATCTTTCTATTGAAAAACTGCCCTCTTTGTAAAGACTACATCTTCTTCTCTCTTTTAACTTTCAACATTCAAACAAACTATAATAAACAATTGAAACCCGTTTTTCAACTTGTTCTTCTTACGTTTTACAAGCCAAGAGATTGTGGGGTTGCAGAGGTCTTGATTGTTTGTAAAGATAAAGAAACCAAAGGTTTGTGCTCCTTCAAATTCTCTTCTTTCTCCCAAATTGAATAAGTAAAGATCTTCCATTCTCGTTGAAAAAAATTCCTTAGGAGGTTGGTAGTTTGTTAATGGCTACTGCCGCTATATTTTCTTCTCTAAGGCGGCGACGATCGCCGTCCTTAGAGGCTTTCTTGGCGCCGGTTGATTTTACCGACGTGAAGCTTGTACAGACTCTTGTATTATTGTCAACAGAGCTCGTGTCTTGTTTCTCGGGGAAGTCACTCTTCTTCCAAAGAAAGAATTCTCGTTCTTTAGTTCGTAAAATTGAAATCTTTGTTGTTTTGTTGGAGTATTTGAGGGACTCTGGGGCTGGTTCTGCTTTATCTTCTACCACAATTGTTTGTCTTAAAGAACTTTATCTGTTGCTGTACCGCTCAAAAATATTGCTTGATTATTGTGTGCAATCCAGCAAATTATGGTTGTTGCTTCAAAACCATTCGATTTCGGGGCATTTTCATGATTTGAATCAGGAAATATCTACCCTTTTGGATGTATTTCCATTGGATGATGTTGATCTGAGTGAGGATGTTAGGGAACAAATTGATCTTATGCAATCACAATCAAGGAGAAGGAGGTTGTTTATTGATAAGGACGAGGAGGCTTTAAGATTAAGGCTGTTTTCGTTTCTCGATGAGTTTGAGAATGGAAGGATTCCTAGTCTGGAGGAGTTGAGATTGTTTTTTGTGGAGGGTTTGGGGATTAAAGATGCCACGAGTTGTATAACAGAAATTGAGTTCTTGGAGGAGCAAATTGTTTGTCATGAGGGAGATATTGAGCCCACAGCTTCGGTGCTTAATGGGTTTGTCGCAATTGCTCGGTATTGTAGGTTTTTGCTTTATGGGTTTGGGGAAAATGAGGTGGAGTTGCATATTGGGAATCAGAAGAAGCGGAGAAAAGGGTTGATTGCTCATGAGATTGCAGAAACTTTTATTACCATACCTAAGGATTTTTTCTGTCCGATATTGTTGGATTTGATGCGAGATCCGGTGATAATTTCAACTGGGCAGACCTATGATCGGAGTTCAATATCTAGGTGGATGGAGGAAGGGCACTGTACTTGCCCCAAGACAGGGCAGATGCTCATGAACACTCGCCTTGTTCCAAATCGGGCTTTGAGGAATCTGATCGTGCAATGGTGTACTGCTCATGGAATCCCTTGTGACCCTCCAGAGAATACAGATTCATCTGTGGAGGCTTTTGCAGCGACTATGCCTTCCAAAGCTGCAATTGAAGCCAACAGAGCTACAGCAACGCTTCTCATTAATCAGCTGGCAAATGGTTCACAAAGTGCAAAGACTGTGGCTGCTCGTGGGACACGTCTGTTAGCAAAAACAGGAAGAGAAAACCGTGCTTTCATTGCAGAAGCTGGTGCGATTCCCTACCTTTGTGAACTGCTGTCTTCTACAAACTCTGTTGCACAAGAGAATTCTGTAACAGCAATACTCAATTTATCCATTTATGATAAGAATAAAAGCCGAATTATGGATGAAAACGGTTGTCTGGGTTCGATTATTGAAGTATTGAGGCTTGGACTCACAACCGAGGCAAGGGAAAATGCAGCAGCGACATTGTTTAGCCTGTCTGCTGTTCATGACAACAAGAAGAGAATAGCAGATGAGGAAGGGGCAGTCGAAGCCTTAGCTGGCCTATTGAGGGTAGGGACACCGCGTGGGAAGAAGGATGCCGTCACAGCTTTATTTAACCTGTCAACTCACACAGAAAATTGTGTGAGAATGATAGAAGCAGGTGCAATTGCGGCACTAGTTGGGGCTTTGGGAAACGAAGGGGTTGCAGAGGAAGCTGCCGGTGCATTGGCTTTGATTGTGAGGCAACCAATTGGGGCTAAAGCAGTAGGGGGAGAGGATATGGCCGTGGCAGGGCTGATAGGAATGATGCGTTGTGGAACACCGAGAGGAAAAGAAAATGCTGTTGCTGCACTGCTTGAGTTATGCCGGAGTGGCGGGCAAGCTGCAACTGAGAAAGTGCTCAAGGCGCCAGCATTGGCGGGGTTGCTTCAGAGTCTGCTGTTCACAGGCACAAAGCGGGCAAGAAGGAAGGCAGCATCGCTTGCCAGAGTGTTTCAGAGGTTTGATAATTATCCACTGCATTTCGGCGGATTAGGTGCCGGATATGCATTCGCTGGAAACTCAGCCGCAAATAGGGATCCAAGTTTTGTCAGCGAAGTCTCAGTGCCTGTGTCCATATCAGTGTCTGTTCTATAGTGGTAAAAGTCCGAACTTTTCATTGCCTGCACTGCTTATAGATGTTCCCCTTTTGCTGGCAATATTTACGAATTCTTTCATTGAAATTTTATATGATATAGAGATAAAATTTACAGAAATACTATATCTCGTTTCTTTTGGAACTTATAAATATTGTGTGGCAGTTAGTTTTTATACAAGATATTCCAGTCAAAACTTAATGTTAAACTCTAATACGTGTATCATGAGAACAAATGAAGCTGCTGCATATCATTTCTTGCCAATTAACTCGGCGCCGAGACAGATGCAGTTTGTTCCTGGAAATGCAAAAGCATAAAACAAAGGTTTTAATAGATCGTTGCAACCTTTCTCTCTAAGATGATACAGTAAAATCTTTGGCAAAAATCATAGGAATCTCGGCTCAAAGCGTTCTCCAGGTGGTTTAAGCTGAGAGGTTTCAACAAAGAAACGTCATCAATATTCCTCGTTACATCAACGAAGAATATTAGACCCGGGAGTCAAGATTGCAGATTCCATTTGTTTTAAATCACATGCAAGGGAAACAAGCAAGCATCTATGATCTATATCAAGTCTAGATGGTCAAAAAAGGGTTTGATCAGCATTTCTGTTCTTCCAAAAGTTCAAAGAACAAGGCATCTCGTATTTTAACTCACCAGAGTTACTTTATGATGATTCCAAAGAAAAACAAAAAGATAATTTCTGCATGCGGGAATTTTCTAGAGACCAAACTGGTGGTGGTTTCTGTGGGTGATGGAAGGTTGGCCCACCCAACTTTTCTCCTTTAAAATAAATTCTCCAAGAATGGTACCAGTACAGAATATAAGCAAGATATCATCATGTTCTTGATATCAAATGAACTTTTACCCTTCACCAAGAAATCAAGAATGACGTGATGATCCACTCTTCTTATCTTCTATTCAAATTGAATGGGCAAGAGCAAACCAAGTACATTATGAACCTCACCCGGTAAGTGGCCTCTGTGCAGTACAGAATAATTATGTGGGCGCGAGCATAGACAGCCATTGAAATCTGAGTCTTGATGGAAGTTCTGGGGAAAGTAGAATCTTCTTGTAATTGATAGTTTTGGTAATGGTGAGGTGGTAGTGGGGCATGCCCACAATCGAAAGCACACCACACAAAGTGGACACAGAAGCATGCCATTCATCAAGGAAATCATTAGAGACTGTTGGCTGCAAAACTTAGGATTTAGATATTTGGGAGTAGTTGAGATTATCTCGAGTGAAGCCATAGGCAGTGGAGTTATTATGGTTACTATTTGTGAATTGATTTATGTATTCTTTTCCATCTTTATTCCTCTTTCTCGATTTTCTTTTTGCAAGATTGTATTGGCTTCATTGCTCAAACCAGATGTTTGAGAAAATGGAACGAGTTGGTCCCTTTTCCGGTCGATGTACCGACTGCTTAGATCCAGGTGGAATCAATCCCTTCTTAGGCTATATATTTTTTTTATTTAATTTTTACTTGATTAATTATACACATGCATTCTATTTTATTTAAAGTTTTCACACTTGAATGGAAACCAATAATAACTCTGGACCTGAGCTAGTCTCTTGTATGATTATTAGACAAATAAATTCAAGTGCGAGTGAGACTTATGTTTAATGATGCTTGCTTGAACTTTCAATTATTTTGGAGCTCACCATATAAATGAGGTATCATAAAACTATTTCTATTTCCAGATTGTATAAGATTAAGAGGCCGAGTTACTCCATCAATAATCCAAACTATATAAGAGCCTGAAAAGTTTTTAGGAATAAATAATACGAGTTCAAACCTTTATGAGCTAGATCTTATATTTTAGAACGGACCATTGATAGGACACTAATAAGTAACATACCATGTCATACATTGCAAGAAAAACGAAGCTCTCTATTTTTTTCTGTTTGAAAAAAAAGACATGAAACTGTTTTCTTACAATAACATGATATGAAATATATTGTTTCATTTCAAACTATGCTAACGAGATAATATACACAATTTTTTTAAAATATTTTTTATAAGTTTTATAATAAATACAAATTGATTTTATATCAATTTAATAAAAACAATAGTATATATAATTAAATGAGATAACACAAAAACAGGTTAAGCAAAACAACTAGTCACTAGGGAAAGAATAAATTTTTTTATTTATTATTGTAAGCGTTAACATATGTTCACAAAGCGAGCTCTCCCCCCCTTCGTTACTGATGAGTATTTGTTTTACGTAACAACATGCCTTTTAAAGTGTTTATTAAATATCTTTTTATTTAAAAAAAAATTAAATTGATGTTTTTTTTTAAAAAAATCTCTTAAATAATTTTGACGTATTTATATTAAAAATATTTTGTAGTTCTTACCAGGTTTAACCGGAAATAAAATTACTGTTCTCTCTCTACAACTTTAAAGGAAAAGCTAGCCTTCCAAATCGTGGTGTTATGGAGAATGGTCAAAATCTGGTTTCATTGGTTGGAATTTGGGAACGAAAGTATTGATTAGGGGTCAATCCTTGGAGGGATGATAGACCATTCTTTTCGTCGACAAATCGATCTCAAAGACCTTGTTATATCAAAGTAAATTATATTTCAAAGTTTCAAAATTATGTATTGAAGTAAATGATTAGCTAACGCTGGGAATGCAGCTTTTGATCATGGCTGTAATGCAGCTTTTGATCATCCTATAGTCTCTACCAGACCAGGCCTCCTAGAAGCACAGATTCATCAATCTCCAGTGCCAACCGGATCATTCTGCTGAATGATGTGGGACGAAGAAGATTACTTTCCATAAATTCTAGCTCCAAGTTTATCACTGCAATGATAATAACTTCTCTGGCATTTAAAGTCAAGACATGCCATCTGTTTCCAGTTACGTTTCTGGGTTAAAAGAAATGCTTTTATAGCCAACAAAGAGCCGAATATACATGATTCCGGTCAACGTATTACTATTAACTTTGTGCTGATTCTTTTCAGAACAAATACATCGAAGGCATTGGATTGAATTGAGTTGACTTAGCATGGAAAATTGAAGCTACCTCCCAAGAAACTACTTTTTTCTCTCTCTTGAAGCTCATTGAAGTATAATGATGTCAAAGTCACTGACAGTCCATTCAGCAACTTGATTAGGGGCCTTGAATATTTCCGTTCCTAAATCAATGGACATCCACTGTCTCCTAGCCGGAGGAGTCCCTGGATCCTGCAAAATAAATAATAGGCTGTTAATGAATCATTTTATCTAAAAATTTAAGCTGTTAAATGAGGTTTCAGAATATGATTTATATTATTCTCTAATACACTTTCTCAAGTGAAAGCCTTTTGGGCTTGAAACTTGCACAAACCTGAACTACCTTTTGCTTGATTTTTATCAAATAGAATGAGGGTGGTGAGATTCGAACTCGTGACCGCTGAGTCAATAAGACTCTGATACCATGTTAAGGAACCATCTCATCTAAAAGCTTGAGTTATTAAGTGAGTTACCAGAATATGATTTATATTATTCTCAAACATAGGCGCTATATGCTAATGTCAACGAGCTTTGCCCATTTTAATAATTCATCATGTCACTTCCTTTTGATCTCTGTAAGAAATTCCTTCCTATTCTAGGATGCAAGATTATATCTAGTGACTTCGAGTTTTGAAAGAACTAGCAAATTTGAAGCTCTGAATCTGTGTCAAGGTCATTTAATCATAAGAGAAATGTGAAAGACAGAAAAGCAAACCTGGTAGAAGTAAAGTGATTGCGACAACCTCCCAACATCAAGTTCCCAGGATTTCGGATCACCAACCCAACCCTCACCTTGCTTAGTCGGATATCCATACTCACCCCAAACTGGATGTGGCAAAATCTGCAGTATCTCCTGAGGCTGAGGATTGCTATAGGGATCACACAAACTATAAGGAACTTCAAGATGCTCTGCATTTCCCCGGAGAGCAGTACAAGTGATAGGCAGCGTAAGGGAAGCCAGCAGTGTCATTGCGATGGATACGTGTTCCATCGGGAAATGTGTGGTAAGGAGGGCACGCATTGAGGTTGTTTGGTTGGCACCATGAACTTGTGTTTGGATTTATGATCATTTCGCTGTATCGAGTGACATCTGAGGTAACATTGCCATCACAGGGTTGCCCATCGTTCTTCCAACAACTTCCCATGTCCATTAGGTAGAACTGGCTGCTAGGACCCCCACCTTTAATTACATTTAAAGTGAACCTTACTTTGAAGTTTGGTGATTCTGGGATCTGCATATAATGCACGTCAACTCCATCATTCACAAGTTTATTTGGTTTGTAAGTAAGGCTTGTGTGCATTGGTGCATGATATAGATTAATTTTGCAGCCCCTAGATGTCACTTGTGTAAATCTACCGGCCTTGTGAGATGTTTCCAGGATTTGACCTGCATTTTTTCAATCTATTTCTATGCATCGTATATTTTATCTACATTGGAGGCTTGACAGAAATAGAGAAAAGGTTTAGTGCTCCCTTGTTTGTATTTGAACTGTTAGAGAATTTGAGCTGTGTATTTTAATTAGATCAAGGAATGTGAAGGACTACTCACAATTTTTGACATACCCCTTGTTGGGTAATGGTACCCACCAGAAACACCATGCGTGGCATCTGATCTCAAGTAAAGCATCAGCCATGGATACTTGGTTGAAGTCCTCAAAAGATGATGAAAAATCCAACTTCCCTTTCCAAGATTCTTCTCCCATGTCACAGAATGGTATGAAATGTTATCCACCAGTCCCTTGCTCAAATCTGCATCCAAATCCCACGACCCGTAAAACCTTCCTCTAAGTTTCTTCCTATCAGGCCCCTGCAGTGTGGTGTAATCATGATAAATGAATGGCTGGTTCATGCACCCTTTTCCAAAGCAAGGGAACCCAGTGTCAGGGCCGAAGGGACCCACTCTGTGGCCATTTTTGGGGCACTTGGCTGAGTAAGTGTCCATGTTGCCGCTCTTGAGCATGATCATCCAGAATTGCCACGGGTTAGGAGTGTCTTCAACTTCACATTTTGAGCCCAAATAGAGCTCCTTATCCGCAGCATAAGGGTTTACATCATAAAGGGCATTTGGTTGCACTCCTAGAAAAGGGTTTCCAACACCAAGCCTGTTGTCTTCCTCTGTGACTCTATGGACCAGTGCATAGGGCAGGGACTTGCAGAGGGAGCAGTTCTTTTCTATACAAGACAGATCATAAATACTTTAGTATTTTCTTCTTACAACTTACTACAGAAACATAGAAGTTATACAAACCCTTCTTTTCCTTAAGAAACTGTCTATTCTGAGCTCAAATTCATGCTGGGAATTTATGCATTTATTGTATTTATAAAACTCAAGAATCATAACCATATCAACTCTTGTTCACTGAAGCTAAGGTACCAACGTACTAACGATCTACTGCATGACAATTTTCTATCCAAAAAAGGCAATTCAATACGGTGATAAAGCAAACAGCTCTTCCTAAATCATCACCAGAGATATATGAAAACGTTAAACAAACACATTTGGATTCATTGCATCCAGGGGGAGATAGAAGACAAGCAAAGCAAAGAAAAGGGCCTGAAAATCTTACCATCTGCCTTCGGAGAAGCCTTGTATATGTCAAAGCAATCTGCAGCTCTGGGGCTGCCCATATGAGGAACTTCTTCACCAACCTCATTGCATTGATTCCATGACTCTATTGCCAACCTTAAACCATCTCTTCTCATTCCAGGATCGCCCACTGCCGATACATGCTCATTTCCAGCCGTAGCATATAGGGCTCCTGAAAGTATAACCACAGCCAGAACAGGAAGAAAATAAACTGGGTTCTTCTGTTCATCCATTGGTTAGAATAGAGGTAGTTTGATATCACTCATGTACATAACTATATATAAAATGAAAATGGATTGAAGAAATTGAGTAGAAAAGTAGGATTCGAACTTGATTGATTGAGAGCCAAGTACGAAAAAATGCTCTAGACTTTGGTCTTACTTTCCAGTTGCTGGCAACATACTCCTCCTTATAATGAAAGCTCTACAGATATTATTGTTATTTTCCTATGTGTAACTTTGGTCGGTACAAATTCCGTTTCATAGAAGGCTACTTATGCCTTTCTTAAACTAACTTTCGCACCAGACAAGAAAGGTACAAGCCAGATTTTTCAATGAAAAAGCTACATAAGATAGGGATACAAAAGGACTTTTAGTCCCATCTGTTTAAAATCATTTTCACAGAGTTAGAGAAATCACTGGAAAATAGTAAGAGTTTAACTTCAGCATATGCTGTAAGAAAATGTGCCATTTCCAGCTAACTTCTGATGGCGTTAAGACTTACCCTAGCAAGGCTTCATGTATTCCAATAAGACATTACAATAAAAAGTTTATACTTTATACTTCGAGTAAACAATTGGGTATACGTATAAAGTTTTTGAGCCATTATTCTGCAGAATAAGCAGAGGAAAACCATTATTCTGCTGATACTGTTCACACATTGCATTCGAGTAAAAATCTGACAGTGACCCTTCTTGCCTTCGATGGACCATGGGTTGGCTTCACCAGCAAACTTATTACAGGACCAAAGTGGGACTGAAATGGAACAGGTGTCCTATCTTGTTCAAGTTACATGAATTCTGTTATGTCAAGTGTAACTGTAATTTGTAGCTTTGCAACACAAATTCACTTCAAATCCCTCACCACACTTTGACTGTAACAGTGGGTAAGGCATTAGCATAAATCTAATTTGGTCTTAACAAGCAATCATTGATGTCTGCATCCTTTCTAACTAGAATACCAGTTGTTTGCTTTCTTTCTTTAAAACAAAGCGATGCCTCTATCATATCTGAAGTAAGAGAAAAGTTTCTTTATTCTGTTCTTGAAATGCAATCAATAGACGCAAAATTTGTTCTCAATACAGGACCTCAACCTCCTGCAGGTATTGATTCGTTGCAGCCAAGGATTTGGACCATTTTGCTTTTGTTTGTGGGCCTGAGGCCTACCAAGCCTAGACATTTTTTCAGCCTTAATTCTTATTAAGGGCTAAGATCTTCTTCTGTTATGTATATACTAGCTAATGCCCCGCGTCGCGGGCGACATCATATTTTTTTTCAAGCAAAAAAATATTAATTGTGTGAGATTTTTTTTATTATAATATAAATTTCAGCAAAATAATAAATCTGTGCAGAAATATTGTGAAGTGCAAGTTTTTTATAAAATATATGAATTTTAAATGGATATAAATTTATCTACTTAGTACGTTTCAACGAAATAACCAGTATGAAATTTATTATTATCATTAAAAAAGCAAGAAGATTTGAATATCTGAATTATTGAATTTACTGTATTAAGATTATTTCATTTTATAATTCAATTTAAATTAAGCACAACAAACAAAATATAAATTGTGAAAACAACTGAAATAATCAAATAACAAAAATAAAAAGTTAATTTTCTATCTCCAAAAAGAAGAAAACATAAATTGAAAATTCATCCTTACGTTACTGCCATTCTCATTACGATAACAATTAAAAATTATCATCAACATTAATGCCCAAATAGTTAAAATCATTAAATAGGCCCGAAGAATTAAAAAAAAAAGCAAAATATTTTTACAAAAAAACAATAAAAAATAATCACTAAAATTATCATTATCATTGCGCAAACAATAAAATCATCTGATCCAAAACACAAAAAAAAATAACAGAAAAAACACAAAAAAAGAACAAAGATATAAAAGGAGCAATATTAATTTTAAAATGATCACCAACATAAATTAAAATTTCAGAACTGAACCGAATAAAAATAAACCCCAATAAAAAATAAAATGATAAAAATTAAAAACAAAAACTAAAAGTATAAATGAATAAATACATACAAAAAATAAACACTATTAAGAAGGACTGAAAAAACCAAAGAAATCAATACTAAATACAAATTAAAAGAATAAGTGCCAAAACAAATATATAATTAATTCCAATTGAATGACAAAATGCAATAAATCAAAACCTTGAGACCAAAAAACAATAAAGAGATTTTTTAAAAACAAAATACAATGTAACCAATATAAATTAAAATTTCACAAGAGAACCGAATAAAAATAAAACCCCCACAAAAAAAAAAAAAACTAAAAACATAAATACATAAATATGGATGAAAAATAAACAATGTCCAAGAAGGACAAAAAAACCAAAGGAATTAATACCAAAACTTTGAGACCGGAAATAATACAGGGATTTAAAAAAAATAATTGTTGAAACAATTAAAAGAATAAGGGCCGAAATAAAAAGTAGCATATATGACCAATTTCAAGTGGAGGACCCAATCAGAACAAATTAACAGTTGCATACCAAAATTAATAAAGGAACAAAAAACAAACAAAAAATCAAAAGAATAAGGACTAAAATGAAACATATCATATATAATCAATTTCAATTGAAGGGAATAATTGAAAATAATTGAAATTTCCATTGAAAAAACAGTAAGAAAAATGAAATCAAAAGATCAGGGATTGAAATGAAACTAATACAAATGTTAAGGACCGCCCCGTACATCCGGAGAGAGAAACGGGCATGGAGGGGAAGAAACCCGTCTATCGGTGATTTGTCGACCCGATTCAGAGGCCATGCGCCACGATGGGAGACATAGGACATGACGGCGCACCCGGTGACAAGGTGGAAGACCATTTTCCACGGCTGTATGAAGCCGGATGCGCCTCCCGAAGGACGTGTGCGGGTGGAACACTGAAGGCACGTTCATACGACGCTCCTGCAGTGTTCCAGAAAAAATAATAATAATAAATAGTTAATTACCCATATACCCTTGGACCCATCAATATCTACGAAAAATCGGGGGTGAAAGTACTTCAATACCCCCGGTTCCAGGCGTTCATTTTTTTTTTTGTTTTTGAGGGTTATTTTCGTGGTTTTACTGTGCAACAAATTCAGAAATATCATTCCTGTCTGTTGAAAAATTTTAGAATGCCCCTGGTCTCGAGGGTTAAATTTTTTTGGTCATAGGAGCAAAATAATAATTTCACTGTAGCAATCCACAGTGAACTGTGTCTAGGTGAATAATATGAAATTAAACAGTAAAAGTGGGACGGGATTTATATATTAGTTAATATATATATATATATATATATATATATATATTTCCAAGGCTATTAGCCACTGTAATGGTCTTTGGCATAAAAGCAAAAAGTCACTCTCCAGAAACCAAAAATAAGCAAAAGGTAAAAGAAGGAAACAAATTGATTTTAAAGAAAACGAAAGGAAATGATTAAAGAAAGAAATCTCCAAATCACTAAAGCCATAAAGAGAACTGTCTGCCCTAATTGTCCAAAACCTGCCCCCATCTCAAAGCCCTGGTAGCTGGTTCATACTAAAGTTCACGAGCTGCTGATACACTGGCTATTTGTGAATGAACTTAATTAGGGTGATCCTGCACCTAGAGGATCAGAGAGGTTCCCATCTGAGCATGGATTTAGGCATGGACTCTCTCCACCTACAAACCATAAAGTGAAATAAAGAAGCCAAAGTGGTCACAAGATTAATGGCGGGTTCCTCTTTTGAAAAAAAAAGAAGCGTAGCAGCTAAGAAACCCACGTTCCTCTTTATAAGCCTCTAACTGTCCCAAACTGCTACAATTCTCTCCCCCCCCACCCCCATTATCATCCCATCCAGTTTCTTATCATCATCTCTATCTCCTCCTGGAAACCCTAAAAACATCAAGCAATAGGGAAAACCCTGTTTTTCAGAAGTAGAAAAGGATGAAGTGGGGTAGGAAAAAAATCCCATCTTCGTCTTCTTCTTCGCGCCCTTCTTTAATATCTCATGTTTTCCCCGCTTCCTGGCTAACAAAGTTCAAGCACATGAACATCAACCCAGGGCAAGATCATGCGAAAGCGAAGCAAAAAGGGAAATGGAATTCTGTGTCCGCAAGTCCATTGTCATTTGCTCGTGGTGAAGGAGGAGGTAGATTCTATGGCGGGGATGGTGATGCTTTTTGGAGACTTTCTTTTGGTGATGAGAGTGCTGGCACAGGTGCTTTGAGTTCATTTCATAATGATTTGGACAGTGTGCTCCAGGCTCAATCATCAGGTTGTCACAGCTGTAGATCACATGCTACAAGGGTAAATCATAGAAAAGAAGACACTTTCAGGTTCAGCAACAAGGTTTCTGAAGCAAGGAAAATGAGAGGACTGCCAAGAGAAATTGAGGTTTTCCCTGAGAAGGATGCAGGTGTAAGAGAAAAGGTAGCAGAAATCAGAACCCCAAGGTTGAGGGTTGAGAGAGAGGAGAAATTGAGGAAGACAAATCGAAGGGTTTACGAAGCGCAGCAGCTCAAATTGGATGGAGAATCGTATGAAGCGGAGAGGGTATCAAGGAAAGAGACTATTGGGAGGATTGAGAGAGAGGACTGTAAGTTGACAGCTTCTTATTCAGAAAAAGATTTCTCCGTGTCTTCCATTAATGAGAGCGATTCTCATCTAAGAAAGACTAAAAAAGACTTTGTATTTTCTGCTCAGAACGAAAGTGATGGGTTTTCTGGTGAGAATTTGAGTTCCGAGTGGCAAACTTTGAAAGACATGAAGATTGAAGTGCTCAAGTCAATGAGGGAGAAACAGAGGAAATCTCTGTACATAAACAGAGAAATGCAGAGGAAAAAGAAAAGTAAAGTCAGGGCTATGTCTCCAAGAACAGCTTCAAAAGTCGAAGTCTGCAGAATAAAAGCAATTGATGACATGAAGAAAGCCAAGTTGAAAAAGAAGAAAAAGGCCAGGGAGAAAACAATGGAGGGATTCACAGGCCTAGAGAATTTCGCTGTGGTGAAAACCTCGGTTGATCCACAGAAGGACTTCAGAGATTCCATGATTGAGATGATTGAGGAGAAGAGAATTAGCCGGTCAGAAGAGCTCGAAGAACTCCTGGCGTGCTATCTGACATTGAACGCTGACGAGTATCATGATCTTATTGTCAAGGTATTCCGGCAGGTCTGGTTTGATCTGAACCAGGCCTGCTCTGATACTGATCTAGAAAATGAACAAGATTACTATGAATAGCCGCATTAATTATAGGATCAAACTTGTAAATTTCCTGTAAATTGCTAAGATATTACTGTTATAATACGATGATGCCTCTAATTAATCATCATTCCATGAAAACTTATCAACATCACTTCAGTGCAGTGACAATTTCAGGAATTAGTGCTATTAAAGTATGTCCACCATGATCGGAGGGATGCATTGATGAGGAAAGGAGAGAGTTTATGGGTTAAAAACAGTACACAGCTAATTGCTCGTAACTGGTATTGAAGCTTTAGCCATCCCATCACCTACTATGCTACGAAAATATTTAAAGAGGGAGAGAAACCCTATCCTCTCACAAGTTCCAACGATTGCCGTGCAATGTCAATAATTTGCATTCAACATCTATGAGCGGGAAGGCAGCAAAGTGACAAATCCATACATTGATTACATTCTCACGGTTATGCTGCCCATTTTTTTTAAAAAAATATTTAGGTTATTTTAATGTTTTTTCGAGTCCAAATAAAATTAAATGGTATAAAATTCGATTCACTGCAATCTAGTTGATTTTGCAAGTTCAAAAGGATTTGGATGAAACGTAAGACCATAATTGATTTAAAAAAATATCAAGAAAATAATTTTTAATATTACAATCAATAACACCATATTTGATTGATTTTAGTTAACCCGGATTAATATGTCAAATTCATAACCTGAGTTATAAGACTATGATGATTTTTAAGAAAACAGGTCAAATAAATTATGAAATCTAATTCTCAATCAAACCATTGTTGAAAGATTAAATTGAGAAAAAAATCAATAAAATACCTAAGAAAGTGACCCGAGTTAACCTGTTTATGGTAAACAATGTAGGGTAAAGTTCATTATGATTATTCATTGTACTAGTCTAATTTAACAAAGGTTAAAAGGCCAAAACCCACAAATTTAATCATGAAACCAAGAGAACTCGTAAAAAACAAGTCAATTAACCCAATATTGAATAATTAAATTAAAAATAGATGACAAAAAATAACTTAAGTTAACCCGTTAAGTATTATTCATAGATCATGATGTCATAATAACCTAATAAAAAGCAAACTAAACAAATTATGAAGTTTAATTCTCAATCAACCTAATATTAAAGTATAAAAATACAGATTAATTGGAGTTAATTTATGAATGTTTTATGACGGTGGAACAATCTAATAAAAATAAATTTAATATTAAAGAAAAAAAGAATTGATTGAAATTGAAATCAAAGAAGAAAAAAGAAAACAAAAAAAAACAAAACATTACTCCTCCAATAAATAGTTATTTATTTGTGAGTAGAGTAAAAACTCCGATTATTTTAGTTTTTAGCTTTTTTGTTAATTTACTCATAAGATTATTTGGATAAATCAACAAGATAAATGAAAGGTTTGTTTGAGAGTATAATTGAAGTTTTTTTTTAAAAAAATTAAAAATATATCAAAATAATATTTTTTTTATTTTTAAAAATAATTTTGATATTGAACATCAAAATAATATAACCGCAAAACAAATTATTTGAAGTAAAAACTAAAAATGTTTTTTTTTTTAAAAAAAAAACATAATGACAAACGGTAATGAAAGAATGTCATTACACCTAGGATGTCGTTTCCATAGCGTAAGGTACTCGGGTCTCTAAAGCTGGCTAAAGGAAGAAAAAGAAGATGCTCCATCTTTAACAACAGATTTGATCATCTGCTACTGCAGAGTACAAAGGCTTGACAAGTAAAAAGAGGTAAAATCATAGGCTATGCCTACAAATATCAAAGCACCACTTCCTTTTTTGTTCTTGCTGGCTGGTTTTTGCGCAGTGCTAGGTAGTACAGCTACACCTATTCTGTGAAGAGTTTATTATGTGGATGAGAGTAAACTCCACCAAGTGAGCAAGTAAAACTCTAGTTATTTCAGACTCTTATAAAAGATATATACCCTGACTCAAACTCGAGACCTGTTGTAAATATCACAAGTCCTTTGTCATCACGCCGCGATCAAACTCTTTACAGCAACATTTGTTGCCTTCTGAGCAACCAAATTTTCGATCATTTTTATCTCCAGAAGGCCATGGACTGATTGCCAAGGAAGCTCAAGCAGAACAACTCCATATTAAAACCAGGGCAAGATCAGGGAGAGGAATCTTATCTAACTATATTTTCAGTGCTAAATGCAGAGCTTCTGGAATAAATAAAGCTCCTAATAGAACATAACAATTAATTTTCCAGTTTCAGCAGGTGCAGTTAGTTATAAATTGCTGAAATTTCACAGGCACTTCGTAAGAGTTCAAAGAGTGCAAACGAGCTTATTTGCTGCCAAACAAAACATAACATACTTTCCAAACAAACTGAACAGCATACTTATATGACAGGCTCCATTCAAAAACTTCCTGATGTCAAGATTTGACTAAATAAAGGCAATTACAACAGAAACTAGAGGGTAAAAAGGATGGGGCACTAAGATAGTTAAACAACTTAATATGCAGAAAGGTTCCAAAGGAATTTTCATTGCTAAGACTGATAGATAGTGTTCAATAATTGTATGGTTACTACTGTATAACAAAAGAGGCAAAACTGAACAGGAGTCCTCGACTCTGCAATAACCATGCAAGCTATGTAATACAACCTACTATCGACAAGGGAAACGTAATACGCAATAAGAGATCATAATGAGGTCAAAATATAGAATATAAATGCAACCTCATTGAACCAATAATGCCTAATTTATTACATGTGTGTCCCTGAGGCATTAGAAGTTGAGAAACTTGTCAACCAAAGTCAGGTTCTTTCAGCAGGAGTAAGATGCCCCATCTGCTCTGTAAGATTATTTACATTCCTCATATTCCACCAAAATTTTCTGGGATCAACAGGTTTTATTTCATTTTTTCTACCATCAGAATCCTTTCTTTCAGATTGAGCTTCCTGTGTGTCAGTTGAACCAGGATTCTCAGTTAAAAACTGTTCCCAGAATACATCGTTGGCTCCAGTTGCCACAGCGGGAGCAGTCCCAGCTGGTTGTTCCTTCGGTGAAACAGGCTCTGGCACAACAGCTATAGAAGGCTCCGAATTCATGTCAATAACAGGTGATTTAGGGCGAAAATCAACAATGAGCTGTACACAGGAAATAGCTGGACTTTCTGCACCACTAGTAGACTCATCCATCTCTATCGTTGAAGTGTTATGATTGTGGGTTTGAACAACATCATGTACCATATTCTCCCAAAATGTCAGGAATGATTCCAACTGCTCAAACTGCTCAATGTTTAACAGGGAAACAGAATTACCATCCGCACTTTCTCTAGACAGAGCTTGGGAAGTCACCATCTGATTATCCTCATTACTACTGGCTTCACCGTGTAGACAACCAATTCTCGGCAGCCTTCTCTTTCTATCATGACCTTCCAAATGCGGCATTAGATTTAAGGCAAGACCAGGTTTAGGCAACACTCGGGTCACAAAAGATACCATAGTTTCTTGTCTCTTTTCCATATGTTGCAACTTCTCTTTCAAACCCTCAATTTGCATCTCGATTCCTTTCCGCTCTTTTTCCTGCATTTGTAACTCCAAAATAAGTGATTCTTTATCACGTTTAAGCCTCTCTATATCATCCTTCATACTCTGTCTTTCTGAATCAGTCAGCAGATTAGAGCCTTGTCCTTGAAGATTCTGCAACGAATGACTATGAACTGGCTTCCGTCTATGGATGTTCTTCATTAGAAGTGGTTGACCTCTTATAAAATCTTCATTAGCAAATTCCCATTGCTCGGGATCAATTTTCCTAAAACCCTATTAAATATCAACACATTTCAATTCAACCAAAAAAAGCAAAAGGAGGAATAACAGACACACAAACACACATCAAACATGTAAAAGCATGTAATAACAAGAGAAACAAAAAAGAAGCCAGCTAATTACAAAGGAAATGGCTTACATAAGTATTGAGCTGTCTGATGAAGCTAGAGAAGTTATTGTGCTTAAAAAATCTGGGCAGCAAATCCCTGGCAAACTCCGGTGGGTTCCTCACAGTAAAACTCTTATTGCTCTGACTCCAAGAAACAATTGAATCCGTCGAAGGATCATCCACCATCTCATATGTCTTTGCAAGAAAAGGCGGCAGCGAATTCGAACTGCCCTGTGATTCATCCATCCTAAGATAAAACCTTAATCTTTAACCCAGTAACACCATCAACAACCTCAAATCCAACAAAAATTACCAAGAAAAAAAAAGTTTTTTCCTAAACCTATCCAATTCCAATCCAACAAGCCTTGAATTCCCATAAAACCCAATTCATCCTCTTTCGAAAAAGAAAAACTTCTCAATTTCAATCAAAAACAAGCAGAGCCCATTATTATCATGGTTACAAAGAACCAATCAAACAAACCACAAAAACTCCCCTAAACCATCTTATCCTCAATTAACGGAGAAAGAAAGAGAAAATTTAAGCAGATCTCACAGTTCAGATAGGAGCTGAAACCCTTGTTGCTGTTATTAAAACCAACAAAACTGAAGTGGACCCACTTGACCCAATTAAACCCCACAACACAAGAAGAATAAAACCCTAAACACGTATGACAATTTTTAGGTCTCTTTTCTTGTATTTATTTATAGCAAAAACAACAGCAACCACTTGTTCATTTCTATTCTGTTATTTTTAGTTACGAAATCTATTTGTATAAATGACCCGTACTTTTTAAATACTATCAGTAGATTAATTAAACAAATAATTTGGGGCCTAAGCAACAGTTAATTTAATTTTTAATTTTCCGCAACTTCAGCAATTTTAAGAAAAAATAATGGCCAAGAAGTTGCGGGGAAGGGTAGAGGTGATATGTCATTTGTCGTTCAATTACTTTTTTATTGTATCTTCTGATTCCCGCTCTCAAACCGCGTCGAGACGGTTTTTATTTCGACTTTTTCTTTTCTTTTCTCTTTCCTACGTGTACATTTACTTCTTTTCGTTCAATTATAAAGTAATGTTTGAATGGTACTACGGTTGTTTTTTAAACAATATTTTTCTTAAACAAAATATTAAAATAAATAAAAATTAGATTTCTAGCAAACACACGACCCACCACGTAGCCAAACGGTGTCTAAGACTATAAGAAAATTTATAATAATCTCAGTTTTCAAGGCTCCATGAATTTTTAACAACATTTAAGGTAGTTGTCATGGGCATTTTTTAAAAAAAAAAGTTCTATTTTTTTCAAATGAGTAATCCCATTTTTTTTTTTATTAATATGGTGTCCGGGTCAACTTGCATATACTTCGGTTAATTTTACGAGTCCTAAAATTAATGACCATATAAATCTCCAGTAACTATCATATTAACAACTACAGAGCTCGAACCTGAAACCGCTGGAATAGCAAACCTCGTAGTCCCAAGTTCTCACCACTAACCACTTCGAAGATGGTTGTAATCCCATCCTCTTCTAGCTTAAAAGAGGTCATTTATTTCAACAATGTTAAGGTTGATGCTTTCGTTAATGTCGAGGAAGATCGTCTCGACTATATTAGAATGAACGAAACTACTTGTTGTATGGCTTATCCAAATGTTCAATCCATGAACTTCTTATTCGCTACAATGCTCACACCAACATAGAAATTTGTTGTATGTCAATCAGCTCTGATAAAACATCTTCTCAAAATGTGAGCAAAGCATCAGATAGGTGTAGAAGGCAAGGAAAGCCATGATGAAATGCCTGATCCTATTGTTTGAGAAAACAATAAATCATTACCATCTCTCCTGAGGAGACCTGATCATATTGATAGAACAATGCTTGCAGAGTGGTTCAGCTGTAATAGAACTGATTCTGAAGCTCGATCCCTCTATTATTCAGAATTCCCATCTAGATATGTTTGGGATCCTGACCAGAAGGTATGCAAGTCACGAACAAAGGGTAGACACATTGGCAGAATTGCCCATGTTCATCCAGCTGCTGGAGAATTATATTTTTTTTTAAGAATCATGCTTAACCATGTCAAAGGAGCAAAGAGGTTTGATATAATCTAAGAACAGTTAATGGAATTCTTCAACCAGCATCTCAGGCAGATTGCTGATTGGAGGAGGGAATATTTCTGATATGCCTGTCGTTAAGGATCCTGATTCATCTTTCATCAAAATCCCAGACGATCTTCTATTACACATTGATTCGAATCCAATTTCAGCGATTGTGACAGCCATTTATTCTGAAATTTCACAACTCCAAGAAATTCGACCGTTAATGATATCAAAAGCTTTATTCTTGACAACATTGATGGAGACCAACATGACTACATGAGCAACGATTCCCAGAATTATTTTCCCAATTAACAAAAACAAATGGCCATGATCACCATTAAAAGACAACAATTTCCAGCCCGACCTTGTTATGCAATGACTATCAATAAAAGCCAAGGTCAATCATTCAAAAAATTTGGGATTTATGTTTCATCATGGACTAAATTCAACAATTTTTTTTATCTTTTCCCCCTCGTCCTCTCCATATTCAATGCAACTGCATTTCCCAAGTCTACACATCCATAAATTCAACTTTTTTTCACATTTTCTTATTGCTCGATCGCTTAATATAAAACTAGAATGTTGCGACTGCTTCGTTGATTTAAATAACGATATCTCTTAATAAATATATTATATTAAACTCTATCTTTACCTATAGCTGTAGTGATATTATAAATATATTTTTAATTATAGGGAAACCTAATCTGTCCAGCAACCCAGCATCACTCCTCTACTTCAATCCGGAGATTCCAGACGTTGACTTCTAAACATTAGTAAGATAAATACGAACCCTTCGGTGTATATTTTACCTGCTAACCTCTCCTTACAGCATCATGCAATTATTGAAATAATCTTATTTTTCCATGCCTCTTCACTGCAGCTTTGCAGAAGTACCGACAGATTTAGAGACCATTCCACGCTCTGCACATGTTATATTAGCCATTGAACAACACAAAAAAGAAAATAGAAAAACCATCAGAGAAATCCCATGGTAATTAAAAATAATTTTATAGAATAATTAGAAGCATATTCACCCAGTTTCGTATTCTAATATATTTTTTTAATATGAAAAATTTAATAAAAATTGAAAATAAAATCATAATAACCCTGCAAATTTAAGATATTGAGCATTATATACCATTCCAATCACAATTTCGGATATACAACCAAAGAACATAATTGTTTTTATTAAAGATAAATATCCTCATTAACCAATAAAAAAACAGGAAATGTTTCCTCATTTAAAATCAAAGTAAATCTAAATTACATCCATTCCAAGTAACCAAAGAATTTAATCAAAATATAATACCGTCATCAGTTTAAGTATACGATATCAAACGCATGACAGAAAATATCATAATAGTGGAAATATTAAAATAAAATAAAATTATTATGGCTATGTGTTTGGAATAAATTAAAAGCATGAACTGAACACGAAGGTGTCCATTTGACTTTGATTTTTATTTTTAATGTTTATTGTCAAGTAGATCACAAGAGTCTCATCGAGTGTAGACAGAGATTCATTTTTATTTCTTATTTTATTATATATATATATATATTAATTTGTTTCTTTTTTAAGTGTTGTGATTATTATAAAAATAAAAATATTTTAACAAAATAAATGTGGAAAGAATATCTTAGCTGTTTACCGAACGTGGTCGATAGCTTTGTTGCATGCTATGGTTAGTACACACTACCATTAATTTTGGGTTTTACTTTATACCCTTCTCCTACCCAAGATTTACAACCATCCTTGCTCGCCAGTCATGGACTCATGACTATTGATTAAACGACAACATATTAAACTGCACTAAATATAAATATATTTGGTACGGGTTATTTGACCCCTAGATCATTTTTTTTCTATAACAAATCAAAAATATAAATTAGAAAGCTTATATAAATGTCTAATTAATTAAATAAATAAATTATTGTCAATGTAAATAAACAAAAACAATTACTAACAATAATTAAAAGATAAATTAGAAATTGTGAAAGCTAGATATAGATCAAGATATTTAATCCCACGACAACATTAACCTGGTTGTGTTTATTGAAATTAAAATCAGTTTTTTTATATAATCAAATAATAATAAAAATAGACACACACTCGAAACTGATTAAAAAAATAAAAGAAAAAATATTATGCAATGGTGGACATATTAAGAATATTGTCTAAAAATAAAAATAAAAATTTTAAAAAATAAAGTTCATCTATATGTTAAAAAATATAGATGAATTGGAATAATACCATCAAAAACTAAACACAAGTAAAAAGAATTAAGAAATGTATTAAAAAGTTACAAAACCCATGACCTAGGTCATGAAACCGGACAAACCGATACAAAATAAATTAAAAATAACCATAAAACCAATCTTTTTGAAAAGAAAAAAAAATATAATGTAGAATGATAAAATCAAAAAAGAAAATAAACCAAAAAGAAATATTAATTTTCTTAAGTTTTCAACCATGCTAATTTGATTCATTCAATCAGAATCACCATAAACTAAAAAAACTACAAAACATTTTTAATAAAAAAAAAACATATTTTTAGTCGAACGCTAATCGAAATCGTGTATTTATGAATAAGCCACTGAAATAATATTAAACGAGTGCTATTGTCACTAGCGTTTGCATTAAACAATCGTTGTTAATGAAAATAGTGGTTCTTGTACTACGTACGAGATTCAGTTGGTAAGATGAAGCTGCCTGCAGGGACAGTATTCTATGTCCCTTCTTTCTCTAATATTCCAATCCTATCTTCTCCATTAATAATCATCAGGTGGGTAGCTAGGCGCCTAAGAGGCTCATGTTAATTTGTCCACGTAATTCATCATGAGACCGATGCTCTTAATTGGAGAAACAATAAGATTTGCTGAAAGGGAGGGTCAGACGATCAATTCAAGCCAGGAGAATGCAGCGTCTACATCCACCGCAGGCCGCCGGCATGCATCGAGTTCCCGCCGCAACCGTGCCTGCATGCGTTATCTGATTGGATGGTTTCGTGGTGGTGTGTCTCTAGCTAGGGTTTTTTTCTTGCTATATCAAGTATTATTATGAGTGAGAAAAGAGAGTGGTATCAATTAGGTGTTTCATCTTTTATTTTATTTAATAACTTTTATTTTTTATTTTAATATATGCTGGTAATTCAGTTTGGTATACCTATTAGTATATGACACGTGAATAAAAAGTGAATTCCATTGAAATATTAAAAAAAAAAGAGAATCAGAAATTAAAATAGAATAAAAAACTAAATAAACGACAGCAAAACAAGAAAAAATATTTTTATTTTTATTTTCATTTTCATATTAATTGTTTTGATTTCATATTTTATTTTTTCCTGGATTCGTAATTGTGGATATACCTCCTAATGCAAAGTATATTTAATATGAAGTACTTGTCAGTGGCTCGCACATTGGTGGATATATATATATAATTGTTATAAAATTAAACCAAGCTTGTTAAGTTTCTACGTTCATTTATCCACATGATTTTTAAGGTCTCAAAGAAAAATAAATATTGAATTTGCAGTATCAACTCATATTTATAAAAATAAAGGACACGCGCGTGTATAAATAAATGAATGGTCTTTAAAAGGGCATGATATAATGACAAAAAACTTATAATCTGTACAGCAAGTTTTGAGCTCATGTCAGGGTGTGCACCCCTTGTAGGAGTTTAAGATAGTCAGTATTTCACTCACTTACCCGAGTTTTAAAAAAGCAATGAATAATTTTATTTGCGATCACACCTTCTTTTCTTTGCCAATGAATATTTTTAGCTAATATATCATTAATATTCTCAAATATTTTACCAATAATAGCTAAATATTATTTACAATGGTGGGTATTAATGTTTTCATCAATTAATTTTCATGCAACTCTATAAAATAAATGTAAATAAAATGTTATAATTTCTCACTCAAATTTCGACTCTCAATCTCATATTTTTCTCAAATTACCTGGGCGTTTAAGAGTTTTTTTATTTTACAATAAAATTATTTTTTCAGAAATAGTCAAGTTTAAGTCCACATGTATTAGCTCATGATTATAGCTCGTGAATAACCTAATTTGTATATAAAGTTATTTTTATGACTTCATTGAAATAAAAATATGTTTGATTAAAAAGATAAATGCAGGAAAAAAATATAATACATCCTAAAAACAATTTTATAATAAATTTATATCATTTTAAAACATAAGGAATATAAAAACATTTTCTCTCTCTCAAATATCTTCATCTATGTTAGTTAATTGATTGTTTATGTATACCAGCCATATAGAGGATCACTCTATTTGATAAAAATATAAAACTGTAATTTTTCAGTAACCAAGTTGAAAAGGTAAGGAAAACTTCAGGGACTGAAGTGAACTTTTTCACAGCATTTTGCGCTAAAGTGCCGTTAACAGGGGCCCAGTACAACCCCGTTTCGATTGAGTATATTTTAAAATTATAATTTTGCAGAACCTACTAAAATTCTTTAAGGGACTATAACGCGAGAGAGGGGAAAAAAAGGCGTATCCTCAAGCAACAGGTCGGCCGTTAGGCAATTATCCACGAGTCCAAGTTCAAACTCAGGCATTCCTCGAACTCATTATCTCATTTGGCATTATTCGGACAGACCATATGGTCAAACTTGAAACACAAACGGTCCCATAGTCTGTCCAAATATGCCGTGCCAAGATCATTAATCCAAACAACTCTCACTTTACACTTTGCATTTTTATTTATTTATTTATTTTAAAAAAATAACAAAACGACACCGCTCACTCCATTAGCTTCCCGTCCACTCACACCAAACTCCACACACACACCCCTCAACACCACTTCACTTTTTCAAAAGCCTAAACACGTGCTAACACCGTGATCCCGGAATAAAGTCTATATTGGCATCCATGTAAATAACTCGACTTATCAAGGTTAAATTCGCTCCCTCTCTCCATATTTAGCTCACCTTCCCCAACCCTCTTCCCTAATTTAACCACTTCCCTCCTATAATTTACCCAAAAATAAAGAAGCCAAAAAACCGCCAAATCCGTTTGTTTCTCGAGAAAATTCGAGCTATCAAAAGACTCGATCCAATCAATAGAGTAAATTTCTCGTTTTTTCCTTCTTCTGTTTTCGGTTTTGTTGACAGAAATTTAGAATGACGTCGGGGACGAGAATGCCGACGTGGAAGGAGCGAGAGAACAATAAGAGAAGAGAAAGGAGAAGGAGAGCGATCGCAGCGAAGATCTATGCAGGACTTAGAATGTACGGGAATTATAAGCTACCCAAACACTGTGACAATAACGAAGTGCTTAAAGCTCTCTGTAACGAAGCTGGTTGGATTGTTGAAGAAGATGGCACTACTTATCGAAAGGTACGCTACACGAATGAAATAATATAGCAATAAGTTCAGTTTTTTTAACTGCTTTGCTTTTCCGGTAAGCTGAGTCCGTTAGAATTTTAGTTGCTAGTGGTGAGCTTGCGCTGGTAATCCAGAGAGATAGATCTGAATCTGAGATGAAGTCTGTTTTGATCGTTGTTGGAGGTGTGAAAACGAAATGAAAGTTTTTTCTTTATGAATGCTAACGTGCCCCAGGTGATCTTGGCGTATGAAAGAGGTCGGTGTACTGCGTACTGATGGACGGTTAGGGTTTTTTTAATTTGGTTGATGGAGTGAAGAAAGTGTGACGTTTTTGTAATTTGTTGAGGCACGGAGCACGAGATCTTAAGATTCAGGCTCTGTTTTTTCGTGCTTTGATTCTTACATGAACACGGTAAACAGTAACTCTCAGATGGGCACCCTGCCTGACAAAATATTCGAGTGATTCGGAGGGGTAGTTTGGTCATTTTCAGAACAAAATCCTGCTCTTTTGCTCTGCTTTAAATGCAACTGATTGTTTCTCATTTAAATCTCTGTCCTGGCTTTTTTAATTTATTTTTAACCTTTGCCTGTCCTGGAGATTCCTGATCCATCACAGTCTAAAATAAGTTTTTTTTTTACCTCGAGATTCCCACAACAATCCTCAATTATATACTTCTTTTTTGTTATAATTACTCCGACGATAATGTGACTGAGGCAGATGCCGATAAAGTTGAAAAGTTGGTTTAATAAGGTGATAACAAATCCTCGGATTCCTTTGATGCAATGGAGTATTATTATTTCTATGTATTTTTTAATATAATAATTTAAAAGTAACAAAGCGTGTGGGCTGGGGTGGGTGTTTGATTAATGCTGCCGAATAGGAACATGTTGGGGGCAGGGAAGATGGCGTGACGTGGGGTGCAGCTTATTGATCGCTAACGCTATTGTTTTGACATTAATTCCCTCTTGTCCCCCCAAAAGTACCCTTTTGCCCCCCCCCTGTTCTCCCCCCCCCTCTCTGTTTTTTTTTTTTAGGGGGGGGGGGGGGGACGGGGGCGGTGAGGGAGTTGCTGCCCCTGCACGGTATAGCGTGTGGTGAGAGCTGTGTGATTTGATTTGTTCACGTGTAGCTGTAATGGTGGATCTCGCAATTAATTTTTTTTGATATAATGGGCTAATCGAATGGCCGGTGATTTTATAAACTTTTGAAAAGATAAATCACGTAGTTGTGAGCTGCAACATGATCTGACCTCAGCATTTGGTTGGAGCACACCTGTTCTGCTTTTATATAGTTTGTTGTAATTTGAATCGTGTACTCTGCTTGATGACTTGTCACTTAGATTTAAAATTTTCAATTAAATATTTCATTAAGATTGGCAAGTAAGGAGATGGACTGTACAGTACAGGTTGGTGGCCCGTGATAGTAGATGCTCCCATAACTGGTGGAGGATCATATTTTTTCAGTTTTATTTTGCTGCTTTGAAGGTTGGGAAACCCTTACCATGCTTCAAACCTTTGAATAATGAAATGGTCAATCTGATTGCTTTTAATGGATAAAGTATGAAATAGAGAGGGTGAGAGAGAGGAGTTCGGGAGGGCTCCATGAGGTTTATAAGGTGTTATGTAGATGGACTCATTGGAGCATATTGAAGGCATCATGATAAGTGATGATATATGCTCAAGTGCAAGGATTTAGGGAAGTTTATGCCAGTCAAATCCTTCAAATTTTGATGATAGCTATCGGTTGTGAAGGCTTAAACACTCGTGGACATCCAGATGTTAAATGTATCCAACAGCCGAGTTAAATGTATCCAACATCCAGATGTACAATTTTGAAAGTTTTTGAACTGTCATATGGCATAATTTAAGGTGCTGCCATAGGAGAAACTTGCAACTACATCAATTTGTTTGGGTACCTAGATATATATCTTTTATCAAACCATCTTGAGATGTTGAGATATTTTTGTCTCAATTGGACTGAACCATCTGTGTGCATATCTGTAGGGATGCAAACCTGTGGAACGCATGGATATTATGGGAGGTTCTGCATCAGCTAGTCCATGTTCATCATACCAGCCGAGTCCATGTGTATCCTATAACCCAAGCCCTGCCTCATCTTCGTTTCCAAGTCCAGTTTCATCCCATTATGTTGCCAACGCTAATGGTAATGCTGATGCCAATTCCCTCATCCCATGGCTTAAAAACCTCTCCTCTGGCTCATCATCAGCCTCTCCCACGCATCCTCACCATCTCTTCATTCACACTGGTTCCATAAGTGCTCCTGTTACCCCTCCATTGAGCTCCCCGACTGCACGAACCCCGCGTGCCAAAAATGACTGGGATGACCCAGCTGCTGGCCAATCTTGGATGGGACAGAACTACTCATTTCTGCCCTCATCGATGCCCTCGTCTACCCCACCCAGTCCTGGCCGTCAGGTCCTACCACATTCAGGTTGGCTAGCTGGTATCCAAATTCCCCAAAGTGGACCCTCATCACCAACATTTAGTCTTGTATCACGGCATCCATTTGGCTTTAGAGAGGAGGCTTTATCAGGTGCAGGGTCACGAATGTGGACTCCTGGACAAAGTGGGACATGCTCTCCAGCAATTCCGGCAGGCATTGATCAGACAGCTGATGTGCCAATGTCGGACAGTATGGCAGCCGAGTTTGCATTTGGAAGTAATGCAGCAGGATTGGTGAAACCTTGGGAAGGAGAGAGGATCCATGAGGAATGTGTTTCTGATGATCTTGTGCTTACACTAGGAAACTCCAATACCAGGTAAGCTGGAGTAGATATCAGGCTGAATGGATTGAACTAACATGTATTGAAGTTTATTTTATTTATTTTTTATTCGAATTTGATTTGGTAATAATTTGTTTTCATGTTACAGATAGGGAGATCATGGAAGAGGGGGTTGAATGAGTTATCCCTTGATCTCTCCATTTGGCTTCTCGATTCCCATCAGGCTGTCATGTCAATGACTTTGTATTGTGCATCTTTCGGTCGATAAGGCAGCTGAGTTAGAAGTACAGTGAGTAGGAGCGCCTGTTCATTTTTCTTTTCTTTATTCCTATTTCCAACAAAAGAAAGAACTGAAAATTAAAATTATAAATAGTTCATGGTGATGACTTTTCCCCTGCAGCTGAATTCATTCTTCTCCCTCTTTTTTCCTTTTGGAATTCTTTTTTGCTCTCTTTCTTTCCAAAAAAGAGAAGTTTCCGTCATAGCCTTGATACTTGTTTTGTGAGAGTTTTGTTTTGTGGTCATTGAAAGTTAAGTTTGTCATTTTTTTACTGATTAGTTCTGGTGTTTTGACCACCACTGGATCCTCATTCCTCACTGTGATTTGTGATTAGTTCTGGGGTTTTGACCAACACTGGATGTCTCTTTTCTCACTGTTTGCCTGTCCTGTCCAACTCTATCTTCACCACTCAACTATTTTGCATCGCCTGCAGGCTGCACCTCTGCAAGGAAGATGCCCTGCCGGGTGAAAAGATTTTAGCTATAGGTTTTGCTTGACGATATTGATGGGCAAATCCCCTCAACGATTACCAAGGGCAACTATTAAAGCTATTTTTTTGTTTTTCCGTTCATGGCTTCTCTAATCAGTTACTAGGGGTTTTCGATCAGAGTGCTATCATCCATCTTAATAAAAATGGCGGCGCTGAGATCGATCGCAGGCACACCTTGACTTATTGGTCTTAAACATGTTTGCATGGTGTTAAAAGCATAATGATGTGGGGCAATGTCTGGGGCATCACCAGAAATATGAGGTGTTGCCCATAAATACCTCATTTTTGCTTGAGCAAATAAGCAAGCTACAAATTAACACCACATGGATGCAATACCTATCACAAAGACCACTTCTCTCACAATTTCTTTTAGGTTGTAGATTGCCAAGACAAACTACGCGGTAAAAACAGGCATTCTAACAGAACAATCTTTCTTTCTATTGCATGTGAATAAATTCAATTCCATTACAGCATTGGAAGTCTTATTACATGTACACCTGGACATCCAAACACGTCATCCACTTGTTATATACAACACAACACATTCATTTAGGAAATTCTTTCCTTTTTCCCCGCCTTTCTGGATAGTCACTAGGCCAGCTATTCTCTGGCAAACAAGCTGTACACCCCCAGCAAAGAATGGCAATAAGGGGCACAGATAAACAGTATACCAGGGATTACTTTTCTTTACATTGACTTGTGTCCAAATATATTTGACAATGAACTCCAACAAATCACCTATCCAGCTTCTGATATAGGTCTGCGAGTGCATGATACAGAATTGCAGCGGCAGGTGGTCTGGGCAATGAGCCAAGTAGTATATCTGATGCAGATATAGACTGGCTCCCATAGAATCTGGAATTCTCTTTCGAGCGGGTAGTGACAATACTCCCTTCAAGTGAACATCCAACAAATGCCCCTGCATATTCGACAATTATCACGTTTAAAAGTTTAATAGAGCAATCACCATGTCAAAACAATTGCCAGAAAGGGTGGATTGGCTTGCAGAGATCAGGATCTAAACTAGCTTGTTTTACAGGAAAAAAAAAAGTAGGCTTCTAAAACAAATAACAGACAAAATGCAAGGAAACATAAAAAGCACAATTAAGTTCTATGCTCTTCCATGAAAAGTAAATGGCTAGTCAACTACCACAGAAACATGCAGTGTAACTGGACTGAAGCAAATAGCTGTTTAAATGACAGAATTACCGAAGACAATGAAGTTACCTTTACTGCAGCTGTATGAGTAACAAGCAGCATAACCACCATCACCAGCTCTTACATCTGCTTCAAATGCCCGTCCAGCGATGCCAACTGCTGCACTAACACCAGCACCGAATGACAGATGTGCATTACCACAAAATGTCTTGACTGCTTCAGTAGTTCTCAGCACAATTATGAAATCGGTTAATTCACCACCAGCCTGCAAGGAAATTTACCCGTCCATAATAGAATCCAAAGGATTGAAGGCCAAATATCCTAATACAGATAGTTCTATTTAAAGTGGAAAATAAGACTATGGGTTGAGTGACAGAAGCATCTAGTCCTCCCTTGCATAATAATAGATGGGTTATAAACTCAAGGAAGTTTTTGCAGAACAAGCATATAATCAGCAATATGAGTTTCAGCACAGCAAATAGAGCCATCAATATGCAAAGATCTGTGCAAATATGAAGCAATTGCCTAATCTAAGTAACTATTCTTTCAGGAGCACTAAAATGTTAATGTCTACATATTTTCCAGGAGTAGGGAAAAAGGCCAAGTCAAAATCAAGTAAATTTCCATGAGTCTTTAAAACAGAGAACATGGACAGTAGTGGAACCACCCTTGATGCATTTTTTTTTATATATATAAAATAAAACTGATCATTTGATGCATTTTCAAGCAAAAAGTACCGTGCAACACAATACCAAACACAACCTTGAATTCTTGGGTTTTCATAATAGTTAGCCCCCTCCTGAAAAATAATAATAATAATAATAATCATATTTTCTCCGTTCAGTAGTATTTTTGACACACCTCTTAAGAAATCCTAGCTCTGCACAATAATGATCCCATGGTTTCCATATTCACTTAACATAACACCTAATAAAATACAAACAAAGTAATCGAGGTTAATAAAGATAAATGTATCACCTGAGCTCCCCATCCCAAACCAAGTGTAGATATGGCAGAAGGTGGAGACCACGAACCATCTTCTCTGCGAGCAATTACAAGTCCTGTTCCAATATTATACGTGACCATCACCCCAACTTTCACAATAGTAATTATTGCAAGGCCTTTTGCTCGTCGTAGGATAGCATCTGGAATTGACTTCTCAGGT
This sequence comes from Salix brachista, assembly GCA_009078335.1. Taxonomy (NCBI): domain Eukaryota; kingdom Viridiplantae; phylum Streptophyta; class Magnoliopsida; order Malpighiales; family Salicaceae; genus Salix; species Salix brachista. Next base: position 3,564,727 of record CM018575.1, read on the forward strand.
TTCAAATAACCTACCTGTCAATGGAAACACACCGAATCAGATTAAACGTAGCACAATATCACAAGAGATATCTAGCTATGCAAAATGAACAGACACATGAGTCCCTCTTCCATAATCAGTTACAATCAGTTCAGGATACAAGTTGCACGAACATTTTCTTTATTTCTTGTCTCCTTTTGGATAAAACAAAAAACAAATGGGCCAAAACATGCTTTTCTAAATTGCAGGCTTAGAATGACGAAAAAAAGAAGCACGGGATCTTAAAACCTCACCTTATGATAGCCTTGAATTGTGTTTGCTGCCTTGTAAATTTCATATTCCATGGTCTGTCCCCATGGAAAGTTAACCCACGATCTCAAAGTGCTGAGGTCTGTCAGGTCATGGGTTGGTAGCTGGGCAGCATTGCTTACTTGGTCCATCAAATATATCTGGACAGACTCGAGTCGCACACAACACACATCACAGACTCGCTGGGGATCTGTGACTCGAAACTTCACTGGCAACAAACTCCTTCCTTTTGAGCAGTCACCACAAAATATTCCTCCACAGAACCTACAGTGATGCCTGGAGCACATAATCGGATGAAACCTCACACCACAAAGCATACAAGCAGAAGCTGTGCTATCAGGCAACCATTTAGGAGGGTTCTGTTCAATAATTTCACCCACGTTGCCAAAATTAGCCTCGGTGAGAGTTTGGGCCATCTCTTGCCAAGCTTGCTCAAGTAAATGGCTGGATAACCATGAAATCCCACACCTCGGTAAATCACCAGAAGCGATTGCATTCACTTTTCCACGAGCTGCAAGTAACATTTCTACAATCACATCCCACATAGTCAACTCCTTGTCTTCTCCGATATACTGACTCCACCCCATATCACCTTCAGGAAAATAACCACCATTGGAGTGAAAACCTCCCCTACCCATCCACTCTTCACGATCACTTTCTATCATGGGCGGAACAGAAACAGGAATCCAAGCCCCAGTTTCTTCATAATGAGGCGAGTCATAATAAAAGTAATTCCCTACCTTTTGATGGGTAGTTTTTGTTTCTTCTCTCTTCTCATCATTCCCCTCATCAAATAACCCAGTATCACTTTCTTCAGGTCTAATCATTTTCTGGCCCCCAATTTTCCCATTATCCTGTGATCAGCACATGATTATAACACCATGTAAAGATCAATTTTTTTTCTTATTATTATTATTATTATTATTCTGGTTTTGAACTAATAAAGACTGAAAAACATTGACATGAAATATAAAAAATGATAAAAAAACCCATTATTAAAAGAAAAAACCCAACTGCAATACAATACAATACAAGTAAAGAAACAAGCAATGGAATTGGGGTGAATAGGATAAGTGATTTTACCGATGGAGGAGAATTGGTGGGATGATGGAAATCAGAAACCCTAGAATCCAGGTTGTGGGTATTTTCTGAGTATACAGGACTGCCCTCCATGGAAAGCAACTCTTACCAGAACGAAGAAGCAAAAACAGCTCAGGATCAACAGAAACAAATAAATTAATAATCTCCAATTGCAAGCATCATAATAATAACAAAAACAATAACAAAAGACTTGTCAAAAGCAATCCGTCTGTCAAGGGAAACTTGTAGCCGTGAAATATTGGCGTGTCTTTGTGATCATGTATTTCCCGTCTTTTATTTACCCGACATTTAATATATAAATTATAAAAAAAAAATGTAAAGTGTTAAAAAGAAAAATTCTTTTTAAGAAAGTTTTATGTTAGTGTTGGAATTATAATTATAATATTTTGATTTAAATTAAATTTATATACTTAAACAAAATAAAAGTGTCTTATTTTATTTTCTATATTACTCTAGTTATCTTCATTTTATTTCTTTAAATATTTTTAAAAATGGATAAGAATCACTTTTAAAATTACATTTTTATATTTAAATCAGAGGAATTGACTTTTAATTGATTTTTATAATGTATTTAAATATTAAATTTGATTTAAAATCTAATTCTTTGAAATAAATAATTTAATTCTTAACTCTTAAAAATCTAAAATATAAGATTTCCCTGGTGGGCCGCCAAATTATCATTTTCCTTCTAATAAAATCCCAAAATTTGGCTAAAGAGGAGGAGCCCAACAGAGCCCAATCACAATTATATCTCCTTTTCGTTTTGTTGAGGAGAGAGCCAGCAGCAGCAGCAGCAGGAGGAGGAGGAGGCTAGTCTTTAGTAGGGTTTATATCCAACAATCACAAACAGAGAAGGGAAGACCCGTCGATTTGTGATTAGAAAAATGGGCTGGAAAGCAGCTGAGAAACTGATTAGGCACTGGAAAGTACTCAGAGGAGATACTGTAAAAGAGCACCCAGATCTTTATATATATATACCATCACCATCATAATTTCTTTGCTTTGTGGGCTTAATGGATTAGCTGTTTTCTTTTTACATTTACAGGTTATGATAATCAGAGGGAAGGATAAAGGTGATACTGGCGTTGTTAAGCGTGTCGTTCGCTCTCAAAATCGTGTTATTGTCGAGGGCAAAAATCTAGTATGACATTTAATTTCCCTTCATTTTCTGTATAAGCAATTCTGTTTTCTTTTTTTAATATTGAAAAACAAGAACTGGGTTTTTTCTTAGTTTTTTTTATTGCCTTGTATCCATTGATGGTTTGGTTGCCTGCTCTTCATTATTGTAGTTAGCATTTAATCTGGTGCTTATGTAAAAGATTTTCTTCGGTCAAAGTACATGGAGGTGTATGTTATTCTTAAAAAGAGTGTTGCACCAATGTTTTCCAAGCAATGAAATGGTGATGCCATGTTATGTATAGTGTATATGATCTTTTTCTCTCATGTTATATTAATCATTCTGTTAGTGCTTGATTATTAGAAATTTGTTTGCAACTTATGAGCTTAGTTGGTTATTCATTTTGTTCTACCTCCTTCTGAATTATGGGATTGTTGTCAATGATTTTCCTGGAGACATAGACTGTATTTTCTTGTAAAATATCCTTCATTGTCTTGTAAATCTTATTTGCAGGTGAAAAAGCACATCAAGGCAGGTGAAGGTCATGAAGGTGGAATCTTTACCGTTGAAGCCCCACTTCATGCATCAAATGTTCAAGTTCTTGACCCAGTTACAGGGTATGGTTGATTTGAGGTTTCTTATTTAACAATCATCGGTGTTTATCTCCTGTGTTTCATAGTTTGGACCCAGTTTGAAGCAATTGGTTACTTGTGCAGGAGGCCATGCAAGGTTGGAATTAAATATCTAGAAGATGGTACTAAAGTAAGAGTTTCAAGAGGTGAAGGAGCATCTGGGTCCATAATTCCTCGTCCTGAGATTTTAAAGATAAGGACAACTCCAAGACCTACTTTTGGTACATCACTAAAAACTTACCTTTTCGCAGTGACTCATTTGACTAGCATTTAAAACTTTTGAAATTTGCATTTGATTGGAAATAGGAATGGAATATGAGGCCAATGTGTAACGTTTGTCTTTGCTTATTTTTTATAAATTCGCGTGGCACATGCCAATGCCGAGGGGATATACAGCTATCATGTGAATAAATTCAGTATTTATAATCTTTTGTTAAGTATAACAACACATTAAATAGTAATTCAAAATGGTAAAACCAAAAGACATAGAATGTATAGAAGCGCTTCCACATGCCAAAACAAAATGTAGCTGTACATTTTGAATTCATGAACAGTTGGGAGTTATGGGATCATTCCAATCCGAAATAAGCTTTTAAGAGGAATAAAAGCATGGGTGCGCATAAGAAATTAAGTTACTGGTGTTACATGGCATGCACCTCATTATTCATCGTTGGTGGAATACACGAAAAAAAAAAAGTAAAAGATTCATCAACATGTATCAGAAATGGAAGAAGCTTACTGGCATATGCAATAGGTTTACATGAAAAAAAATTCTGATCTTGAGTGATTGAAATCTTTCATATCATGAGATGGTAAGTTTTGAATCTCCTTATATTGGCCAATTTGATTAATGGGTTTGTAACTTTTAAGTTGGTGACTAGCTGATTAGCAGCCATCATTAAATGGCTTATAAAAATCAGACCTGATTGAGGTGATGTATGGTTAAGTTTGTAACGCATTATCTATGTGGTCCGGATAGCATGGTCTATGATGTATGTGATGATGAAAAGTTGTTGAGCGGGACAAGTACCTCATGACTCATTGCTGGTGTAATTTCATAAATTTCTGCCAGCAAGTCACTAGGCTGGATAAGCATCATCTGAAAGGTTTTCACTTTGCAAGCATTGCTCTAGTGTTTATTTCTTGAGTGAAAAACGTGTTTCTTGATTGGTGGAGAGAAGAGGAGGGAGGCGTGGGGACTCAATCTGGAACTTTGGTAAGATAAATGGAGGTTGAATGGCTTTTGATGGCACTGAAGTAATTCTGAATTGCTCGGTTGAATTTTTGGTCTGGATAAATAAAGAGAACGAACCAATATTTGATTTCATCCCAAACATTTTATGTACGAAACTTGCTCTAGAATTAGTAAACACGTGCAAAGTATTATCTGAAACTCTTAATTTTTCCATTGTTTTCACTCCTGTTCGAAGCCATCTTTGGCAATAAACTGATTTAGTGTTTTTTTTTTCCCAGCTGGTTCCAAGGATACCCCAATGGCACTCGTGTTGGAGAAGACATACGATGCTAATACCGGAAAGGGCATGCCTGACCTATGAGCAAATCTTGTTCATTTTTGTGGCAGACAGTAAGCAAGTTGATGAGAGGTGTTGCGCAAGGTGAAAAATAATGATTTTGTAAGGAATTCAGCTCCCAGTTTTACCATTTGATTAGGCACATTTTGAAAGTGGGATGTTTGGATTAATTTGTAATCGCTCAAATGAAGATGATCTGCCTATGTGTGGGTGCTTCTTGCATGCGTTCATGATCCGTGGCCAAAACAGAGATTAATTTGAGCACTCGTAGATGAAATGTAAAGGTAGTGGGCTAAAGAATTCACCGATGCCGTTCAGGGGCTTTCATTTTAATGCCAATTTGAGAAGTGTTGAGGTTATTTTGTTCGGTACTGAAATCCAACAGCAAGAGCCACCGTTGTTCCAAAACCTACTGAGATTCAACTTTCGTTCGTCACCCCCCCCCCCCCCCCTTTCCGTAGTAGCAGTGATCCATGAAAAAACAACAGATGCTTCAAGCTTTTTCTTGTCATTTTAGGGCTTCTTTTCTTTTTGGACCCCTTATGTTTGTGCGTGGTTTTCTACCTTTTGGACTTCTCAAGTTGATCAAAGTTTACGATTGACTCGATTAATTAAAAACAGCGTATTATTAGTGGGAAATTCCATATCTATTGTAACTGTTTATTAACAGCGTATTTAATATTTAATTGAATAAGAATTGGTTCTTGTAATTGCGTGCTTCAGGTTGATTGGAGTCACTATTTTGAAAAGCTAGCACAAGTTTTATTTTAAATCCAAAAGTCACATGTTGCATGTGTCGTCCAAATATGACGACCCTCCTCGAATATGTGTCTCATAAGATTTTATTTATTTATTTAAGATTATGTTATAATTTTTTGTAATTTAATCCCTGGTTCTTTTATAGCTTTCTAGTTTGGTCCTAAGTTTTATTCTATCCAAGCTTAGTGAAGACCCGATCAAGAAGAAAATAAGCGAAGAAAAACAGAGAGAGATAGATGACAGAGAGGGTATTTGAGAATGCGTTTGAGAAATGTTTTTGAAAAAAAAATGAATTTTTTTTTATTTTAAATTAAAAAAAAACTTAGTATTTTTAGATCATTTTGATGTGTTGATGTAAAAAATATATTTTTTTTAAAATCATTTTAATGTATTTTTGAACAAAAAAACATTTCAAAAACAGTCTCAACAACTCTCTCATTATCTTATATAATAAATCAGGCTACTTTACTTTTTAAAATCCAAATCTAATTTTGAATGGGGTGACCAAATCTTGATTAAACAAGACATGTTAAAACAATTGGATTTGAAACCTAGGCTATCCAATAGACCAAAGACATAGGACAACACTAGGTATATAAAAAAATAAATATATATATATATATATTGAAGATGTTAAATAGCATGTCATGTGATGAGATGATGTTTTATCTACCTTTATTTATTATTTAGCATTTAAGTCCGGTCTTAATATTTTGGTATTTTTTATGCGAATAATTTTATGGTTTCCAATTAGAATACAAAGCACATCTATTATTATTATTATTATTATTATTATTATTATTATTATTATTATTATTATTATTATTATTATTATTATTATTATGAGGTTGTTTGTTATTGTAGTAGAAATAATTTTTAAAATGTTTTTTTCTTAAAAACTATATCAAAATTTTATTTTTAACATCAATATATTAAAATAATATAAAAATTTAATTTGAAGCAAATATCTTTTTAAATAAGTTTTTTAAAATAATTTTGAATCACGAAAATAAACATGCTCATAGTAAATGTGTGTGTATAAAGGTGTCAAAGACAACTTAACCCAAATACTTGAACTAATTCATTACAGTAACTGTTAAGCTCGTTCTAATGCCACAAAGGAAGACGAACAACAAAGACGATAGAAACTCTTAACTGATTATCTCCGTCTGTGTCTTGACCCTAAATTGTCCGTGTCTTGACCCTAAACTCTAGCCAAAAGTAGCAGTAAGTTAATTATGGCAAACACAAAGCACCTCTTAATCTTCTCCTTTCTAGCAGTAGCTATACTTGTTCTTTCAACTCTTGTCCAATCCTCAAATGATTCTTCTTCTTCACATGATCGTGTTTTATTAGCAAGACAGAGAAACGCAGCCCGTTTCCAGATCCCGAGCTGCAGTGAGATGGTATCAAGATCTCAGTGCAGCCATAACCCAAATTGCAAGTGGTGTAATAGTGAGGTTCTTGATGATATGTGCTTTAGTAAGGCTGAGGCTTGGAGGTTGCCTCAACAGGTCTTTCTTTGCAATTGATTCATTCATTTTCTTCTTCTTGTTGTCTTATGATTGATTTCTAATATGGGTTTCTTTGTATTTCCTCCATGTTTTCCGAATTATTAGTTTTTTATCTTGCTCCTGATTGATTAACACTGCAATGGTGAACATATGGGAAATGAATTGAGTGAGCTTCTAGTTGTTTTTTTCTCATGTTTTATAATTAATTGCGATTTTTAAGGAATCTTAATACCATTCTATTTTTGTTCCACTCCTTAAATTTTAGTTACAAGTATTTTCTTCTCAATTTGGCTGCTTATGCTAAAAATGTGAAGGGAAAGGTACGCGATGCATCACTGGGTTTTGAAGTTTAGGGATGATGTAGAAGTTTGATTTCTTTCTTCATATTTAAGGAGAGGAGCTGTGGGTTTGTTTTCATTTTCACATCTTTAAAATGTTCATAACCAAGCAACATCTGATTGCTCAACGGAATCACTGACGAGAAATGTCATCCCAATTAAAATAGGAAATGTTGGAGGGTATTTATTAACTTTGATTAGAAACCCTATAGTGATGTTTCTTTTTCTCTCAGTTGTAAACTGGGAGGTGGGTTTATGCTTGAGGACAGAATTTCTTTAGTAAAATGTTTGATTTCCAAGGTTTGAGCATGAGGTTTTCAAATGGTCATTGACATTATGGATTTTGCTTTTAGGTTATTTGGAACTGGACTTAGGGTTTTAGATGTACATTAGGTTTTGGATGAAGAGTCAATTTCATTCTTTGTCATGTATGGGAAGTATTGGCTGCATGCATCTGTTATTTCCTAGTTCTGTCAAGTTTAAGGTTGAAGGAGACTTTTCAGGATTCGGGAGATGGTGTAACCTGGTGGTGGGGAAATAGAAATCTGGTGCACTTTGACGAGTAGTCTGTTTCTGAATAGGAATGAAGCTTTGCAGTTGCAAGATCATTGCTTTTGTAGTTAATGGAACACAGAAGGAAGCATTAGCAATCTTGTCCAATATCGAATCCAGTGAATGGATAGCTTTGCTTGAATAGCCTAGATTTGAAGTTCTTTATGAATTGGTTCATCATGAGTGATGGGAACCTCATTATCTAACCAGTTTTGACGAAAGAACTATGAACTAACTTTCTAAGAAGGGAAGTGATTGGCTGGTAGAGCCACTGAACTATGCTGTAGTATTGCGAGAGGTTAAACCAATGTGCAGGTCACATGTTGATCTTCTTGCTCTCTTCTTCTCCTGGTAATGGTGTTTCTGGTTATGCAACCGCAATTATGTGAGAAGTAATTCTCGTTTTGAACTTTTTTTATGCACAATAAACTTGAAAAGTTTCTGTGTGCATTCTAGGTACTACTTTTAGGATTGCTTGGTGCCCGGTGTGCTATTAAGTTTCATATTGCTGCAAGCAGCTGTGATCTAGAGCAAGTTCTGCTTTTTAAGATGACTGATATATAAGTTGTATTCTGATGTGTAGTCACTGTGATCAAGAAGCAAAGTTGCTTCAGGACAATCCTGGTCGAGATGCCTATGCTGAACAACAGAGTTCTGGCAAGCCTCGACCATGCAGTTTGCTATCCCACAACATGCTAAATTTGACATTAAACCAATAAATAAATATATATTAGATTTTCTTTTTTGGATCCAAGGAAACGTGTTTTTTTAGGCATTTTTTGCGAATCCAGGTTAAGCGAGTAAAACCATGGTTGTCCTAGACTCTTACAAGGTGAGCACGTCCTGCCTCGAACTCGATATTTGAAAGGCAGATCTTAAACTCTTTATCACCACGTCACGTCTCTTAAACAGATCACAAGACAGATCTAAACTTACATTAGTTGTGATAAATAGATTTTTATTAAAGATTGTTTTAAGGATTTTTTTAAGGCATCTACTACTAACTATTTCATAGAATATTAAAATCTTTCTTTCACTTCCTTATTCGAAGCCCCTAATACTATTGCATTTAAAAGCATCACCACCTCTTCAATAAAATTTATCTTTCTTAAAGGTTTTAACTCATCATGTTTCTAAATCGTTACACGTGCTTATCAAAGTTGTAGTGTCTATCATAAATATATTAACATATTGTTTTCTATTTCTTCTTAAAACTTTGTTAAACCAATGCATGTTTGTGCTGTATGAAACTATAGAAAGTTTTTTTTATGTATATAATTAATATAATACATGTTTATAGCTTTAACTATGCATAAAACTAATTTTTGCATATTAAATTATTGTCTAAAAAACAGTTCATCAACTTCATTACTATCATCATCATAGTTACTGTTACCATTGTTGTCGTAAATTATCTTTGTAAAGATTATCCATTGGGAATAATGTAAATAAGTAAAGCAAACATCACCCCCACTTTAAATTTCTACGTGATTAAAACAAATATTCGGTTGCAATTTTGAAAAGAAAGAGACATTACCAAAGCAAGTCACAGACTGTGATTGCTCCCAGACAAGACTTTAGGTTGTTGTCGATTCAGTCTCCAAACAGATTTCCAGTTTATTTATGCAAGAAAAAAAAAGGCACTATTAGAAACATCTTAGGCAAATTTAAGTTAAATTTGTTTTCATTCGAAGAAGAATAAAACAAAATGGGTGCCGAGATCTCAATATCTTTTTTTAAAATTGCTTTTATGTTTTAAATAAAACTATAAAAAAATAATTGTAAAAAATATTATTTTAATATATTTTCAGCAAAACATATTTTATAAAACAAACTCCCACGAAAATGGAGCCACTACTTGCTTTTGCGTTATGCTCTTCGATGACAGAAGTTAATAGCTGTTGTTCAATATGAGACAATTCTTCCGCCATTACTATCTCTAATTCCTCACCTTCATACAGACCTCAATGCAGATCATCCATCCTTACTGCACTTTTACAGGACTCGCATTCATGATCTTGAGAGGAGTTTTGCACGGTTTAGACAGTTGCAAATCCGATTTCTTTCCCTCAGATAAATGAGGGATAAACGCAAAATCATAGCAGGGCAAGGCATAATTAGAGAAGCATAAATCAAGATTTGAAATTGTTAGGAGGACTTTTCGAAATGAAATTTCCTTGCAATAGACTGACCTTTCACTAGTCAAATAATCAATGACGAAGAACTGAATTACAAGTGAATTAACACAACAAGTAATTAAGCTACAAGTTGCTTTTCTCAATTGGGATTGAACAATTTTGTGTTCAACGCAACTAATTTCACGAGAAGAAACCTACTACGATACAGAGAGAGAAAAACAACTGAAGCAGAGTGAGAAAACAAATTAGACTTCCACTTGTACCTCCACGTCTTCTTCACCACCAACATATTCCTTCACGGCATCCCTCATATCCTCAAAACAATCACACCTGTCAAAGAAAGTAGCCAACTTCCCCAACTCTAAATCGCCAAGATCATCAAGAAAGGGCTTCACTGGAATTGCATTTTCAGGCTGATAAATGTAGCAATTAGGATTATCATCAACAATCACCACCCTTTTCAAGTCCCTCCCCATTTCAGATAAGTCCTTGACAAACTTCCCATCAACTTGCTTGCAAGAATCCCGATAAAGCCGGTGCGAAATCACCCCCTTTGGATCAATCCTATCAAGAACCAGCGTAGCGTATTCCTTTAACCCGGCGGTGAACACCACGACCTCGTATTTAGTCCCCAAAGCCTCCAAGAAAGCATCAACTCCTGGTCGCTTCAACACGTAAAAATTCATCTTTTCTCCTTCAATCTCTGGCCTCACAACAAAATCAAACTTTTGGGGTGGTGGGTCTGCTTTAGAATGCACTAAGGTCTCATCAAGATCAAGAAAAACCGTCCTCTTATCATGAGAAATCAAGGGAGGTAACCGTTCATTGAAGAAAAGCGCTCTACAAGTGGTATCCTTCTCACATTCTAGATCATGATATTTGGACCCAGTTTTCAAGATTTTGTAGTCTTTGTAGCGGCTATTTGGAGTGCTAATGCGGGCCAATTTAGAGAAAAGCTTGGAGAGGCGGCGTTTGCAACTGAAAATAGTTTTGTTGATGGTTGAGACGATGGAAGAGGAGGTGGTTTTGCCCGGAGATTTCTTCCTGTGTAGGCGGCGGGGCCGGGGCCGGTGGCTCCCCGGATCCTTAATGGATTTTGTGGGGCTTCTTTTGAGGGACTTGGACACCATTTTTAGTCTGTTTCAAAAATAGAGAGGCGTGTGTGCAATCTTTCTATGAGCATTTTGCCCTTTTCGGGAGAGAGATTTTGAATTTTAGTTCGGTGTAACGGGAATGAATTCTGGCTCGGAACCGAAGCTACTGGAGAACAATTAAGGCTTTTCAAAATTGATTTTTAAAAATTTGAAAACAAATATTTTTATTTTTTTATTTTAAATTAATTTTTTATATACTTTTATATTATTTTCATATATTAATGTCAAAAATATTTAAAAAAATATATTTTTTTAATACATTTATAAATAAAAATACTTTAAAAAACAATATAATGTCGTAATCCAAACCGTCACTTATAAGTGAATTTATAAGGAGAAATGGGGTGTTAAAATTAATAAATTAACGTTGGATTTAATTTTGAATTAATACCCTATCTTTCTTTCTTTCTTTTGGTTGTTTGGTCATTTATTTTAAATAGTAGTTAATTTTTATATATATATATATATATATATATATATATATATATATTTTAGAGATTTTTATTTAATTTTTTAATTATTTTCCTTTATATTTGATATAAGGAAAATTTATTGTGAGGCATCAAGCTTGTCATCAAGCTAAACAAACAAACTCCAACCAAACACTTGAACTTTCTAATAAACTCAACAAAATTCAAGAAATCCATATCATAAACTTCATATTAAACAAACCCATATCATCCATTGATATTGGTTTGGTCTTCCTTTTTACTACGTTGTTTTTTAATTTGTTTGTGATAAGGAAAATGTCAAATTAATCAATTTTTCAATTGTTTCTTGACTTTTTAAAAATAAATTGTTTTTTTTCTAATGGGAAATAAATAAATTGGAAAAAATCTTTAAGATGCACTTGACTGTTTTTTTTTAATTCAACGTTAATGGAAAAAAGAAAAAGAAAATTGGCTTGATCACGGACGTCATGGACCAAAACATAGGGACTCGATCCAAATTGAAACCACAAAATATATTTCATTACTTAGATGGTATATCGATAAGAGCCGTGAAAAAAAATGTGATTCACAATTTCTTCAAGGCATTTTAATTTTTTAGGCACAACATATTACATGCTTGCCCACAAAAAATTACCAAATTCAAAGATCAAAACTTTATTGGTCCCGTGCTTTCAATTTGAAAGAAATGAATTTGTAAAAAATGTGATAACGTCGTATATATTATTGCTGTGTATGTATACAGTCTTTAATAATTAATTTTAATTAATTGATGAATTATTCGGTGGGAAATCAACCTTTCTTTTTCAAGTTGATATGAGACTCAAACGGGTGGTGAATTCAGAGGAGCAACCTCGCATGTTAGTAAAGCAATGTTTCATTTCTATGCTGAAAGTGGTAAACCTAAAAAGATTATTGTATAATTAAGCTATTGAAGGTCCAAGAACCTCTATCTCCGTAATCCATAGTCCGCAACATGGGCATTTAACATTAATGGGAGTGGTGGATTTCCATGGATCATAAAAGCAACGAGGGCTTGATCAAGATTCCAATAATAAATTGCTCGAGCAACCAGCGTCATGGGGCATTGATGATAAGAAGAGGTACTGTTCAAGATCGATTCGTAATGGGGCATTGATGATAAGAAGAGGTACTGTTCAAGATGAGTTCAAGATCGAGCAAGCTTAGTTACAATGGATAGTGGGATCTCTTGACTTCCTGTCAAAGGAGGGAGAAGAAAAGATGGCACTGCGGGCCATGGTGTTTTCTTCTGGCATGAGGTTTTTTCTTTAATTTGTAAAATATTGTAGTTGCTCGTAGGAACTGGCAATTGGCAATGCAAAGTGTCTGAAAGAATCCAAATTGGGCGGCTCTGGTGAATGCAGGAAGTGAAAAACATTATTCAGCGCCACCATCTTCTTGGAGAAGATGATCGGGGACTTTTCCTTTTCTTTTTTTCTATCAGTGGAAGAACTTTTCATGTTCTTGAAGCCAGAAGTCAAGAAATCGTATTCAATCATGTGTTATCTGCATCAATCTTTTGGAACCGAGAGGTCTCACTCAGGTTTTTCTGCATACGACTGAGGTCTCACTCAGAGCATTTCATGAACAAAACTACCAAGAAGGCGCCTCATCTGAGACGCCATAGACTATAGTGATGGCCGTGTGAACGATTTTAGAATATTAGTGAAGGTTTTTGAAAGATGAGCTTGGGCTAGCTCATGTATCTACTACATATATAGAAGGACATCTAGAGGAACATTTTATTTGCAAGAAAATAGTTTTTTTTTTTTGTAGTTTTCATTAAAAGTTGATTTTTTTTTTAATGTTTATTAGTATCATGAGAAATGATTTAAAAATATTTTTTAGTATTTAGTTGTACCATGAAAGATAGGATGGAAAAAGCTTATTGAAATATATTTTTTATTTATTAAAAGAATAGAAACCAAATCTGATAAATAAAAAGAATAAAGGAGAGTAAAGTTGGAAAAAAGTAAATTTTATAAATTACTTAAGATAAAACAAATAACAATAATGAGATCAAACATGATAATATATTTTTTATAAAACCAAGATAGATTTTTTTTTACTGGAAAATATTTTTCATTTATTATTTTATCTAATGACAAACATGTATAAAAAAATAAAAAATAGTTTTCAAAGAAAGAAAATATATAGATAAAATTGAGTTTGAAGACTTCAACAAGGAGATGGGTGGGTTTGTACAACTATATGTTTTAATAGGAGATTAATGGGTTTTTCAACTATATATTTTAATAAAACAAAGGTGGGTTTTTTCAACTGTATATTCTAATATTATTTATTTAATTATTATACGTGCGATACATTTTTATAATACCCTTCCTCAATTGCAATTTATCTTTTTTGTGCTGTCAGGTAAAGTTAGGACTCTAAGATCTTTGTTGGGTTGCTGGACGACTTTGACTTTCATATTAAATTAAATAGTAGATATTGCTTTTTATCCAAGAAACATAAGCCTTGCCACCCATCTTAACTTTAGATTCCATATTGGCAAATCATTTAATACTGCATTATATACATATTTTCTAACTAGTTTGCAGCTAATTGCTAATACAATATTATTTTTTAAATTATTATTTAAAAATATGTCTGTGCTTACGAACAGTTTGAATAAAATATTAGGTTATTTAAACTTATTTATAGAGATTAATATGTTTCAAGATTATGGTCAAGCTTAGTTTATTTAACTAATGATCCAATTATATATTTGCGTGTCTATATATATATATATAAACTATTGAATTAAGTGAACTCGCAAACCTTATGACTATGGCATAAGATTGAGATAATTTAAATGAAAGAAAAATAAGATAATAAAAGTTTAAAGAATAAAATTGAAATAAATCAATTTTTTTATATAAAATATAAAAAACAGAAGTGAACTCGCATTAACCTTTGAAAATGATGATCCTCATGAACTCAAGGCTAACCTCATAGAAGAAGAAACATAAACAGTAAAAAGGAAAAAAAGTAACCATCTTAAACTCAATCTAGTCTTTATAACTCGCAATTTATGAAATCTTAGACTAAGGTTCCATTAAAAAGTTTAGTTTCCAATCAATTTAGTATTGAATAAGGAAATCATGAAAAAAATATATTTAAAAAAACCTTTCAAAAGCAAAAAATATAGAAACAACAAAAATGAAGATAAAATATGATAGGAGAAAGAACCAAGAAGGATGAAATTAAAAAAAAAATGATCCAAAAGAAATAAGAATCAAAAGATTGGGCAAATTTGGAAGATTAAAGAATCATAGGGGGTAAAATTGATAAATATTTATAATTTGATAGATTATTTATATATTAAAAATGGTAAATATATGAAATAAAAAGGTATTTTTATTTTTATAGCTTATTAATTTTTTTTAATAAAAACAATATGAATCGAACTAAAGATAAAGAATTAAAAGGGCTTAATTGATTTTTTTAAGTGGCTGACGCTAAATTCAAGGAAATAAAAAAACAAATATACTCGTCAATTTCAAACCAAGAGAGTATTTTGCTTACGTGTCACCCCCGTCATAGGAGTCTTGGGACCTATAAGGAAATGAAAACTATATAGGTTTTGTCTTTAATGCATAAAGTAATTACACTATTTAAAAAAAAAATAGAAAGACCAAAACAATCTTGGTTTCTCAAAGGCATTATATATTTTTTATTTTATAGTTAAAGTAGTAATTTTATTGTGAAAAAATAACAAATTTAACCTCAAACAATATGTTAAAGATAATTCTGTGGTGGTGAAAACATCACCTTGCCCCTAATGCCTATTTCCTGTTTTTTCTTTGTTAAAGAGCAATTTTGTAATTATACTATTACAATAAATAATATTTTGAGTTTTAATGCATAATAACTTTCTAAGAAGAATTAGTTTTTTTTTAATTGATAAGTGTTCTTCCTTTTTTTATTTCAATTTTTTTGGCTAGTCATCTTTTAAGGTAATGTTTGGTATATTGGATAAAGATAGATTGCATATGATGATTCTTTTGTAAGGTTTTTTGTTGCACATTTGAATAGACAATTTATTTTTTGTCTTGTCCAAGGCTCTTCTAATGATGAAAAAATTTCCTCACTAAAAGGGTAGGATAAACTTGTCCAATTCTCTTAAAAGGGTTGTTATTTATTAAATGACTATACTACTTTCCATATAATTTTTTTAAAGGATCAAATTAAAAAAAAATTAACTAGTTTTTAACGGGTTTTATTTGGGCCACAAGTCAACTTAGGTGTTTTATGGGTTAAGGGGTCAATCATTTCTCTTTTCTTAAACTCAAACCTCTGTAATTGATCTATCAATTTGATTAACGAGTTAACAAATATAACAATAAAATAATTATTATTATAGTTTTAAAATTTAATCCAAGAATTAACTTGAGATAAGATTGAAGTCATGGTCGTGGGGGTTAACTCGAGTTAAGCCGAGTTAATATAAAAATAAAAATAACATAGTCAAAAATATTTTTTTAAAAAACAAAATATTTTCATGAATAACAAAAAAATATTTTCATGAATAACAAAAAAATATTTTGAAAATATCTACTATTGTTCCCACTAACCCTTTTGAATCAATACTCTCTTTACTAAAACAACATTGCGTTCTATTTGAAAGAATATATATAAAAATACTCATACAACTTTGTTTTAAAATTTTTTTTTTTATGGTGGAACAACCTAACAAACCTGCTACTTACTTCCTATGCTTTCACTTCATATCATCATCAATGCTGGGTTAAAAATTAGGTGAGCACAAATTAATTGGGTTTCTAAATAATAGTCTACTGCAAGAGCACTATTAATGGAAAAACTCATCTAGAAAAGCTAAATTATTTATATGTTTATTTTTTAAAATAGTAAAAATATTTTTCTATTGATAAGTAAGAATGATTTTTCATTGATAAAAAAAATAGTTTTTTTTTTTCTGTCTAGGTTGAAGATGGATGCCCTAAGACCTGAGTATTTAATAAGCATGGCTTTCTGTATTTCCGGCGGGGCGTTGAATGAGCTTTCAATGCGAAGGCAACATTTTTCAACGTCAAATTCACATCCAAAGAAAATTCATGAACAGTAATTTTGAGCTAAATAATCCTTACAAGTTAGAGTTGTCTCGGTTAGACTTTTCCTCTTTTTATATATATATATATATATATATATATCTTATAATAGTAAAGAAAATAGGTGTCAACATTTATTTATATTTTTATAATAGCATCCAATATGTAATTTTATCCATAAGTGATTTTTTAGAAAAGCTAAATTAGCAATGTAGTTTTTTATATATTATAAATATAATATTTTTATTAATAGAAAAAAATCAATATATTTTAATATGTTTAATTCTAATTCTAATTAAATAATACAATTTAGATCAAAATTCTTTTTTTATATATAAAGATATTAAATAATTTTTTTTAATAAATATAAAAATAATCTACAACATGAAAAATACTATTTTAACTCATGAATACAGTTGTTTCATTGAAGCTATATTTTTATCTTCTCCTTTCGCTATTCTGAGAGGGTCTAAGCCTCTGTAACTTGAAAAGTTCTTCTACTTGCTATATATACTCCATACATACTCCATAGGAGAAGAACAGAGCTAGCACAAACACAATAACTTTTTCTTGTCCTTATCTTTCCTCCCTTTTCATTCTTTGTAGTGGTAAGTATTCGTGGTAATGGCTGAGATCGACGGGACGAACGGCAATGGAAACCATGAAGGAGTTGTTTTGGATATTAAAGATAATTATCCTTCATCTACCTCCGTCAAGGAAGATTCTATCTTGAACTTCTCTGTGCCTTTCTTGCAAAAGGTGCTGTAACATCTATCTTCTTCTGTGCCTGGGTTTTCTCCTTGCCATATGATCAAGCCCTGAACCTGAATGTTTTTCCTATTTTATTCTTATTTTCAAGATTAAACACCAATCGCATACCTTCAATTTGCTTCCTCTTGGTTAATTTACTCTGCGAATGTTCTCGGCATACATTTCCGTCTAGAAAGATCATCATCGTGTCTTGGGATTTATCAGACAAATGGTTTTTCTTCCTTTTTTATTTGAGATTGATGGTGATGAGCTTACGTGTGCAGATGGTAGCTGAGATAGCCGGAACATACTTCTTGATATTTGCCGGCTGCTCATCGGTGGCAGTGAATTTGAACTTCGACAAGGTTGTGACACATCCAGGAATATCAATAACTTGGGGGTTGGCCGTGATGGTATTGGTTTACTCTGTCGGTCATATCTCCGGTGCCCATTTCAACCCTGCTGTCACCCTTGCCTTTGCCACTTGCAAGAGATTTCCATGGAAACAGGTAAAACCATTGTAGCTACCTTGTTGAAATTAGGTACACTACACATAACAAACCTAGAGGTGTAGGAAATTCTTGGCATTAACAATGGTTTTCTCTCTTTATTTTCCCTTTAAAAAATAAAATCACTCGCTGTTTTGGTAATCGTAGTAGCCTGCCTAGAATGAGAGAACTGTACCAAAAGGTCCTGCTTGTCTCAATATCCAAGTTTTGTGACGAACTTATTATCGGGTTGTTGAATTGTTGATTACAGAGAAATGATTGTTAATTTGGTTCGATAAATCATAACCATTCTCTGAATAAAAAAATTACCCAGTTTTCCGAGTTTGTTGAGCTAAGTGTTACGTAGTTTATTTTGTTTTCTAAAGGTTCCGGCTTACATAGCATGCCAAGTCATCGGATCAACTCTAGCAGCGGGAACAATCCGGTTAATTTTTCAGGGCCATCAAGATCAGTTTACAGGAACACTTCCAGCAGGATCCAATCTGCAGTCCTTTGTTGTAGAGTTTATAATCACATTCTACCTCATGTTCATCATCTCCGGCGTCGCCACTGATAACAGAGCTGTAAGTTCCTATTCTTATCCTAATCATTGATTCAAAATTCAGGTCGTAGAAAGTAACAGCCGTATGATTAAGAAAATAAGGTTGTCCAACCAAGTTGCCGAACCTCTGCCTTGTGTGCCTCACGACATTTAAATTATACGACACTGTTTGTGCTGACAGTGATTTCGAATATTTTCATCCCTGTCATTCCCATATTTGTTTATGCAGATTGGCGAGCTTGCTGGACTTGCTGTCGGTTCCACCGTGCTGCTTAATGTGATGTTTGCAGGGTATTAATCTAATCCACTTATCTCTATCTAGTAGATCAATTCACAAAAAGACTTGTCGTCGTTGTCTAAATCATCTCATGGTGATGAAAGAGATGACATAATTCAGCTAAATATTCAACCCCACCACAGTATTTTACAACGGGGCTTGTCGTGACCAACCAGACAAGAAAAACATATATCTATCTATCAAGGAGGAAGCGTATTTTCATTTCCTGCTAAATTCAAAACCCTAATTCGTGGCTTTGACTAAAGTGGATCTTACGTGAACTGTTTTACAGGCCAATTTCAGGGGCGTCAATGAATCCTGCAAGAAGTTTGGGGCCTGCAATTGTGTCCCATCAGTACAAGGGCCTGTGGATTTACATCGTGTCTCCCATCCTCGGAGCTCAGGCTGGTGCATGGGTGTATAATTTGATAAGGTACACAGATAAGCCTCTGCGTGAGATCACCAAAAGTGCATCATTTCTGAGGAGCAAAGAACGTTCCTGAGATTGAGACTGTAAAATAGGGTGTCTGTATTCCCTTCTCTTACGTGGCATGTAACTCTTCTTCTTTTCATTTTTTTTAAATTAAGCTTGATGAGAAAGAAAAAGTTTCATTAATTTCGTGTTTCCTTTTCTTTTGCGTCTATGAAGAAGGGATCCAATCTTCCAAGCCTGGAAAAATAATCAGCTAGGAAACCTGGCTTGGCTTGCACTAATCATGATTATCACAAAATTGTCACAATCGATAATCCTCTCATCACCATATATAAAAATCCAGGATTCCATTTTCATTTTTTTTTTAAAAAGATTAGTTATTTTGATTTGGAGTCTTGGATCAAATTTTCAGTTAAGATTTTACTTTTAAAAAAGTTTTGAGAGGGCCCAATTGGTATTCGATAATTCGATGGATAGAAATTATATTTGTTTATTTAGTTTTGAAAGACCGCAATGTTTTAAAATTTATATATTTTCATAAGAAAATAAATAAATAAAAATTTAATTATTTATAAGTTTATTATTACTTCCCATTTTATATTTTTTTTAAAAATAAACCTAAATTTGTTTATTATAAGTTTTAAAATTATATATTTTTATTTATTATTATTTATAAGTTAAGTTTCCATTGCCTCCAAAATTGTAGCCGCAGCAAATGGTGGTGGCGAGCCTGTAAAAAATCGTTCTCCGTAAGTTATAATTTCGGACAGACAAATATGAATTATATTTTCTATTTTTTAAAAACTATTTTTAACATTAATATATTAGAATGATTAAAAATATTACAATAAAAAAATTATAAACTCTGATTGAAATCCCTTTTAAACACCCTCAAGAGTTTTGAAAAAAACAAATGTCGAGATAGATTTTCCAGTTAAATATTTTTAGTCAGATTTGTTATTTGAATTGATTTTCAATATATATATATATGTAAGAATAGTTTGATTTTTTTTATTATAATTTTTCTAGAATAAAAACAATTGGAGAAAAATAAAATGTAATAACTTGATATGGAAAGGGAAGATTTTGAAAACAAT